>OY757018.1:77464617-78777117 GCA_963580285.1 Lucinisca nassula | reverse complement strand
TGGAAAATTAGCTGATACGTATTTTTTTTCTTGTCCGGATTATGCCCCTTTTAAGAGTTATTGCCCTTTGAAATTTTTTTAATAAAATCTTGTCAGCAAGATATCTCAAAAACTATTGGAGCTAGAGCCTTGAAAGTTGGTGAATATATTGGTGGTGATGAGTAGATGAACTGATTAACTTTTGACGAAATTCCGAAAAATACTTTGTGAGTTATGGCCCTTTGTCATTTTGGTAATTTGTGCCCATTGTAATGTATGCTAAAAGTGATGCATAGCATAGCTTAAGAACCGTGTATGCTAGGGTTTTGAAATTTTATATATGGATTCCTGATGAAAAATTAGCTGACGCGTATTTTTTTTCTCGTCCGGATTATGCCCCTTTTAAGAGTTATTGCCCTTTGAAATTTTTTTAATAAAATCTTGTCAGCAAGATATCTCAAAAATTATTGGAGCTAGAGCCTTGAAAGTTGGTGAATATATTGGTGGTGATGAGTAGATGAACTGATTAACTTTTGACGAAATTCCGAAAAATACTTTGTGAGTTATGGCCCTTTGTCATTTTGGTAATTTGTGCCCATTGTAATGTATGCTAAAAGTGATGCATAGCATATCTTTAGAACCGTGTATGCTAGGGTTTTGAAATTTCATATATGGATTTCTCATGGAAAATTAGCTGATGCGTATTTTTTTACTCGTCTGGATTATGCCCCTTATAAGAGTTATTGCCCTTTGAATTTTTTTTAATAAAATCTTGTCAGCAAGATATCTCAAAAACAATTGGAGCTAGAGCCTTGAAAGCTGGTGAATAGATTGGTGGTGATGAGTAGATGAACTGATTAACTTATGACAAAATTCCGAAAAATACTTTGTGAGTTATGGCCCTTTGTCATTTTGGTAATTTTTGAAAAACTTTGTCATCGTTCTAGCGCCTACATTTCTTCACCAATTTCAATATAACTTCACACAAATGTTTCTTATAAAAAAATCTCGAGCGAGTTCAACTTTCAAGGTCATGACCTCAAGGTCAAGGTCACTGTGGCTATTTTTAGAAAAACTTTGTCATCGCTCTAGCGCCTACATTTCTTCACCAATTTCAATATAACTTCACACAAATGTTCCTTATAAAAAAATCTTGAGCGAGTTCGACTTCAAAGTCATGACCTCAAGGTCAAGGTCACTGTGGCTATTTTTAGAAAAAACTTTGTCATCGCTCTAGCGCCTACATTTCTTCACCAATTTCAATAAAACTTCACACAAATGTTTCTTATGACAGTATCTCAGCGAGTTCGACTTTCAAGGTCATGACCTCAAGGTCAAGGTCACTGTGGCTATTTTAAGAAAAACTTTGTCATCACTCTAGCGCCTACATTTCTTCACTGATTTCAATATAACTTCACACAAATGTGCCTTATGACAATATCTTGAGCGAGGTCGACTTTCAAGGTCATAACCTCAAGGTCAAGGTCACTGTGGCTATTTTTAGAAAAACTTTGTCATTGCTCTAGCGCCTACATTTCTTCACTGATTTCAATATCACTTCACACAAATGTTCCTTATGACAATATCTCGAGTGTGTTCGACTTTCAGGGTCATGACCTCAAGGTCAAGGTCACTGTAGCTATTTTTAGAAAAAATTTGTCATCTCTCTAGCGCCTACATTTCTTCACCGATTTCAATATAACTTCACACAAATGTTCCTTATGACAATATCTCTAGCGAGTTCCACTTTCAATGTCAAGGTCACTGTGGCTATTTTTAGAAAAACTTTGTCAATGCTCTAGCGCTTACATTTCTTCACCGATTTCAATATAACTTCACACAAATGTTCCTTATGACAATATCTCAAGCCATTTCAACTTTCAAGGTCAAGGTCACAATGGCTATTTTTAGAAAAACTTTGTCATCGCTCCAGCGCCTACATTTCTTCACCGATTTTAATATAACTTCACACAAATGATCCTTATGACAATACCTCGAAAGAGTTTGACTTTCAAGGTCAAGGTCACTGTGGCTATTTTTAGAAAAACTTTTTCATTGCTCTAGCGCATACATTTTTTCACCAATTTCAAAATAACTTCACACAAATGTTCCTTTAGACAATATCTCGAGCGATTTCGACTTTCAAGGTCAAGGTCACTGTGGCTATTTTAGAAAAACTTTGTCATCGCCCTAGCGACTACATTTCTTCACTGATTTCAAAATAACTTCACACAAATATTCCTTGTGACAATACCTCGATTGAGTTTGACTTTCAAGGTCAAGGTCACTGTGGCTATTTTTAGAAAAACTTTGACATGGCTCTAGCGCTTACATTTCTTCACCGATTTCAGTATAACTTCACACAAATGTTCCTTATGACAATATCTCGAACTATTTCGACTTTCAAGGTCAAGGTCACTGTGGGTATTTTTAGAAAATCTTTGTCATCGCTCTAGTGCCTACATTTAATTGATGGATGTTAATAGAACTTCACACAAATGTTTCTTATGGTAATATCTCGAGTTGCTTTGACTTTCAAGTCATGACCTCAAGGTCAAGGTCACTATGGCTATTTTTAGAAAAACTTTGTCATTGCTCTACCGCCTACATTTATGATTTTAATCTAACTTCACACAAAAGATGCTTATGATAATATCTTGAGCAAGATCTACTTCGCGGCCATGGCCTCAAGTCAAGGTCCCTATGACTTTTTTTAGAGAAATATTGTCATCACTCTAGAACCTACATTTATTGATGGATTTTTAAACAAACTTTACACAAATGTTGCATATGATAATATCTCAAGCAAGTTGGACTTTTGCCATTTCAGTGTTTTCCACACACAAAGTTGTCTTGTGCGAGGGGTTTTGTATCGCATGCGATGCCTTGTTTTTTTTTAATAAAATCTTGTCAGCAAGTCCATATCTTGAGAACTATTAGAGCTTCATTAATCATTCTTGGTACAAACTTGCATCCAGGCATTGCAACTTCAACGCAAGCATCCATATCTGACATTGACCTATATTTCATGGTTCACTGACTTCGTGAATTATTGCGACCACCCTGACTTTCACCATTTCTCGAAAAATATTAAAGCTTTTCAAATTATAATTGGTACAAACTTGCATCTAGGAATTGCAACTGCAACGCAAGCATCCATATTTGACTTTTACCCATATTTCATGATTCACTGACTTTGTGAATTATTGCGACCACCCTGACTTTCTATCTAATGTAAGAGTCCATTTCTCAAGATCTATTAGAGTTTCATTAATTGTATTTGGTACAAGCTTGCATTTAGGAATTGAAACTTCAATGCAAGTATCCATTTCTGACCTTGACCTACATTTTATGGTTCACTGACTTTGTAAAATAGTGTGACAACCCTAACTTTCACCCTGATGTAAGAGTCTGTTTTTAAGAGTTTCATTGATGATACTTGGTACATGCTTGCAACAAGGAGTGAAATTTTTATGCAGGCATCCATGTTTGACCTTGACCTAGATTTCATGGTTTGGTGACTTTGCGCCCCCACAGGCGCGACATAGCCTTCGGGGGAATTCTTGTTGTATGTTTTTGAGTCTTTAACAATATTTGTTGAATATTTTGCCATCTAAGGACAAGCAAAGGTTGGGGGCATTGTGTTTTACAAACACCATTTCTAGTTTCAATTTTATCTTTGTCAGATAACTGAACAATACTGAAATGTGTTCTAATTGACGCATAGCCCGTTCATGTGTGACGGGGACGTTACTGACGTCATTTATGACGCTGACGTCACGTCTTTTGTCGCACGACGTTAGACTTGCCAGCAACTTCTTTCGAAAACTACTCTCTCAATTATTTCATTAATCATTCATAATAATACCATCCCAGGCCATTTCTCAGGGGCAAACTTTCAATTTACACCCAATAGTATACCCACTAAACACGATGGACACCACTAAATTGACGCGAAACGAACAGGAACAAAGATAATTTTCTCCGAATGTGAGGGCACCATTAAAGACGCTAAATATTGCCTTTTGAAGCATGTAAGAAACAGAAAATTTGATTTTTTCAGTGCAAGATCAAATTTTATTTCACTCATGAACACCAAAACTGCTATTTTCACTCGTGGCTACGCCACTCGTGAAAATGACCGTTTTGGTGTTCATTCGATGAAATAAAATTCGATCGTACACTGAAAAAATCAAATATCCTCTATTTAATAAAGAATGAAATAATGAAATACAATAGTGAAATAATCACCCGAAATATATTTTTTTTTTTTTTTTTTTTTTTGATTTGAGGTTTAACGTCCCCGTCAACACTGTATAGGTCATTTTGGAGACGTTGCTTCCAGTTTTGTTGGACTTTTACCCGACATTCAGATGGAATGACATCTCAAGCCCTGCCGCCCAATGAAACCAATTGAGTTTATTAGAATTGGTGTCCCGACTCGCACCGCTTGGCCTGGCCAGGCTAGGATCCTCTATGCGGTTTACCAGTGCTCGTGTGCGGTCAGTTTCAGCTCTGCGTGGAAGCATCAAGCAGCCCATGTAGTTCTTCAAGCCCCGATGGGCGGGGGCCGACCCGAAATAATGAAATGAAATAATGAAATGAAACATGAAATGAAATATAATGGAATGAAATATCACGAAATATTAAATGAAATAATGCGATGAAATAATGCAATGAATTGGAATAATTAAATGAAATAATGAAATGAAAGAATGGAATCATGAAATGAAATAATAAAAATAAAATGAACAGAATCTTTTTTTTTTTTTTTTTTTTTTTTTTATACTACTGTCCTAAAATTTTTTTAAGGTCTCCCGAAAAATGGCAGTTTTGGGCCAAAAATGGCTTGTTTGCAGCTTACATTTTGGTGACCTTGGCCCAGTAATTAAAGTCAAATGGGTGTTTATGATATATTTATGGTGGAGAACATTGTTTTCCTCTGAAAATATTTCTAGTTTTCTTATTTATACTGAAAACATAGGTTGTGGGTGTACCCACAACCTATGTCTTGGAGCAGAAATAAAGAAAATAATGTTTACCCCCGTAAACCCCGGTTTTCTATATAGTGCGGTCTTCGTTTCACGGACTTGTTAACCTGATGCCAAGGACATTACGATATCCGTGTGATATAGTGCATTTATTCATACCTTACAAAAGGTAATTTTTCTGATGAAAATGTGTGATATTTTTCTTATTTATACTCAGAACATAGGTTTTGGGTGCTCGTTAGAACCGCCTCATTGTGGCGGTTCTAACGAGTACCCACAATCTATATCTTGGAGCAGAAATAAGAAAAAATAATATACCCCCGTAAACCCCAGTTTTCTCTATATAAAAACGGGGTTTAGAGGGGGGTCTTTATTTCATTTTATGGACTTGTTCACGTGATGACACCATTTTCGGCAAAAGTGTCCTGTATCTTGTGTCATTTGGGCCTTCAACTGATAATGGTTTACACTCGGGCAAGTCTTGCTGTCCTTGCAGCAGGTACGGGTAGAGGGGGATGGGGCATTATTTCTTCTGTTTCCACATTGCATTTATTTTACTCTTTCTCCCCTAATCCTCACTTTGATTTACTCTATTACCTCTCCTAACTCTTTTCTCTCTTTCTCTGGGAGCCGACACAAAGTGATCCACAAGGGTTGAAGTGTCGTTAAATAGAAGTGGAGGCAATGATCAGGAATCGATACAATTAACCCACAGCTCCCATCAGAGACACCAAAGGGAAATAAACACACACATGAAACAACAGACCTTAATGGAAACATCAATAGCGTAAAGCCATAAGGACAGTTACTTTCCCACAAAATGGCCAATAGGCTATCCAAAAGAAAATAATATAAGCGACACAAACACCCAAAGACAAACAATAACAAAAATAAACCGCGACAGAAGAGCCACCTTGGAACGGTCAGCGGAAACGAATTCCACTGGGGGGGGGGGGGGGGGGCTTAAATCGATTTTACGTGGCCACAATCCTCGCCCTTACTTCCGTCCCGATTAAGACAAATAATTTGTTCAGTCCGCATGAAGGCCTCCTAACTCATCAGTGCAACATCTCCGTGAACACAAAAATCAAACAACCACAGAGATGAAACAACGGTGAGGACTCGACAGCAAGAAATCACTGAAATGCTGGAGCAAAAGAAAACTAACAGTTAGACTCCGACAGTTAAATCCCAACACAATTGAAACACCCTTTTGGGGTCGATGTCTGTTGGTTTGAATATTCTGATTCGTCATTCGTTTAACCATTTATGAGTTTTGATTACTATGGCCACAACTGTTGCTAGTTTTAGCTCCGGCGGCCATTTTGCTCAGGGGAGCGAAACCATTTTATTAATTTTGGTACATGGTTGCCAAATTAATATTTCTGTGAAAACATTTTGAAACCCATTTACCGGTTTAGAAAGAGATGTCGTTTGAGTAAATTGTTAAAGGACCGTTTTAAGGTTCTTCTGTTTTTAGCCTGGTGGCCATTTTTTTCAAAGGAGTGAAACAATTTTAGCAATTTTGGTAGAAGATCACCAAAATCATTTCTGTGAAGTTGTTCATGCGTCGGGTTAAAAGCAGTGTCTTTGGATAAATTGTCAACAGACCGTTTATAGGTGTGTTTTTGTTTGTTTTTATATTTATTTATCAATGTTCTTTCTATTTTTTTGCTCTTGTCATTTTGTTCAGCGAAGCGGAACCATTTTAGCAACTTTGGTAGAAGGTCACCCAATTGACATTTTTGTGAAACAATATTGAAATCGGACCTTTGTCCTAGGAGATGTCGTTTTAAGGGTTTTGTATACTAGCTCTGGTGGCCATTATGTTCCGCAAGGTGACCATTTTGGATATTTTGATTTGGGGTGACCGAAAAAACATTCCTGCGCGATTATTTCAAAATCCATTAGTCCGATAGGAGCGAATTTTGTTTGAGTAAATCGTTGACGGACGACGCACGTAACACGACGACGTACAACGGACATAGTTTGATCACAATGGTTCACCATCAGCACCATGGCAATAGAAGAGACATATGCAAGAACACACAATGATAATGATACGCCTGCAGGCTACTACCAGTGGATGAACAACAACAACAACCACTCGGATGGTTCCGGTGAACTTCGGATGGCTACGGATGTCTACGTCAGACGAACTACGTCATCTGAATGTTTTTCCCTGTCCATCAGCGTGGCTCGCTCTCTTTGCCTTTGGACTCCAAACTAGACGGACGTGCTTCACCATAGCCACCTCTCAGATTGGTAAGTCCCATTTACATCAAATGGCGACGAGGATGGGATTCGAACCCACGCGGGGAAACCCCAATGGATTATCTATGTTTGGATTGACGGGAACATAAGGATAACTATCCCCTGTTCTTGGTCTTGTTGGTGACTGGTCTTTATAAGGGGGGTTATTGAAAGGAACATAAGGAAAATTATCCCATGTTCTTTGTCTTGTGGGTGACTGGTCTCTATAAGGGGGGTTATTGGGATATCTCATACCTGTACCCTGTATGATTGGAGACTGACCCCCATAAGGGGCACCTGGTCTAGTGGGTGACTGACCCCTGTAAAACTGGCGGGGTGAATTACCTCGGAAATAATCTGGGGATCTTTGTCTAAAGCTGTTTTGACCTTGAGTCGGGGACCCATACCGAGATGGACATCCTGTTGTACTATGAAGAGTTTTTACTACCTCCTTTAATGTCTTTTCAATATTAGAGACTCGTGTCTCTTCATCAATGGTAAAAATCCTTTCCTGAAATGAAACTCTTCCCCCTCCTATGGCTTTCTTGTTAGCCATAATAGTTTTGACCCTACGACATGCATCCTGTATAGTGCTAACTGACTCGTTCATTACCACCATGGCCGCTTCCTTATATTTGCAGCCACGAAGGAATGACTCTGTGGCAATTTGTTGCACTGTATCAGTGTCTGTTTTTTGATAACCATCCATAGTGATGGTGAGTACTCTTTGCAAGAAGTCTTCCAAAGTTTCCTCATCACTTTGTTTAATAACATGTAACTGCTGTCGTGCAGCTACTGGTGCATCTCTCATGTCAAATCTTAAGGCCAATTCTTTTTTAAGTTCATTATAGTCATCCCTATTGACAGAAAGATGGCATATTCTAATGCCTTGTCAGTAAGACAATCAAATAATCTATCCAGCTTCTTGTCTTCTGACCAATCACGGCGAATAGCAGTTCTAGAAAATTTTGCAATAAAAGCATTCCATGACAATTTAGAAGGATCGCGTGAAAATCGTTCCATTTTTGGTGGGGCTGGTGATGGGCTTAAACTAGTATCAGACCCTGTATAACGATTCTTTCTGTGACGAGACCGCCCTCGTATGCAAACTTCCTCATTATCGGCATTTGCCGATACACTCTTTGAAAAGGAAGTTGTTGAAACCTTTTGTTTCATAGAAGTAGGGACCGGTTCCTGACAAACATTGGTGGTAGTCGTAACCACAGCTACATTCCTACCACCCTTGTTATAAACTGCGGATGAAGGAATGATTTTTGAAACAGCATCTATAACAGACTGCTGCATATTCGGTTTAACATCATTCTTAATACTGATGTATCAGGAAAAATGGGCTGCCTTGGTATTCCAGGTGGTGGTGAAATAGGAAAATACCCCGTAAAAGATGGTAACATGGACGATACTGGGGTTGAAGGAGGAGGCAGAATTTTATTGATATCTTGCAAAAAGATATCATGACTGGAAAGTCTTTTTTGATATCCAATTTATCTTTTTCAATGCAGTCTATATGGTATTTCATTCCTTCGTTTTGATCTTGAAAAGATAAAACGGATTCAGTCAACCCTTTGACTTGCTGTGTAATGGCTGAAGCAAAATTTTGGAAATTTGAATCCAATTTATCCATACTTGTTCCCAAAATAGAAATTGCATTGGCCATTTTTGACTCAAAGCATTCTTTTTCTTTTGTGGCTGTTATTGTTGTAGACACAGCACTTGGCAGCTCTTGTCCAACCGTGGTATTTGTTGGATTAATTGTGATATCTATCGGGTCAATAGAAAATGATCCGCTATCAATAAAATCCTGCCATTCCTGTTGTGAAAGGCGGATTGCTACCAAATCCTCAATGGTAATATGGGGCCTTTGTCCAGCTAGTACCTCATTCCTTAAAGCAATAATATTGACTGCTGACTGTGACCCTATCTTGTGTAAAGACTCTAGGTCTGCCTGTGTGCAAGTATACACGTTAACCGACATTGTTGCAAAAATGTAAGAAAATACAATCCAACATAGAAATCAAAATATATCTCAATACTGGAGAAAAATCACAAAAATGTCAATAAATTCTCCATAATAACCTATGTAGTGTTGACGGGGACACAAAACCACAATTCACACAAAGAAAAAATACAGGGTTATCATTTTAAGAAAATGATAAGAAATGTTGGCATTTCATGACCACAAAAACCCATATAGTGTTGACAGGGACACAAAACCACAATTCACACAAACAAAAAATACAGGACTTTCATTTTAAGAAAGCAACAAGAAATATTGGTATTGTGGGCATTTAATATGGCATGGTGGACGTGGGGGTACGACGAGAATAAACAAGACAAACAAGAAAGAACACAAAAAATTTATTTCGACATGTTGAAATTTCTACCAGGAATTTCTTTGCAGAAATCCCCGAAAGTAATTCACCACGCAAAATTACACAATTAGTCCCTAGAACCCGCGAAAGCCATGCGCCGTACTTCTCCCTTACTATAAATTCCCTGAAACCTAAAAAAAAAAACAAAAAAAATAGTTAATTTTGTCAAATTTACCTTCAAGATTTCATTGTTGCGCCAATTTGTGATGAAATTGCAAATGGCCGACTTTTGGGGATACGTGCAAATCACGGACTAGCCAAAATTTATTTCAACGAAATATTATTTTCTAAATAACCAAAATTCAAGAACTGTATCAAAATAATTGCACGCGGTATTACAAAAAAAAATATAGAAACAGAATTTTAGAAACAACAGACAGTTTATGTTACATTCCGACGCATAATTTCACAAATTCTCATTTCCGCACCTCGCTGAAAATTCAATCAGCAAAGCCCGAAAATGGGACTAAAACAAATAAAAAAAAAACAATCGAAGAAGAAGAACAAATACGCACAATTAACAACGGCTAACCATTTTTTATCCTCGTCGCCATTTGATGTAAATGGGACTCACCAATCTGAGAGGTGGCTATGGTGAAGCACGTCCGTCTAGTTTGGAGTCCAAAGGCAAAGAGAGCGAGCCACGCTGATGGACAGGGAAAAATCATGCAGATGACGTAGTTCGTCTGACGTAGACATCCGTAGCCATCCGAAGTTCACCGGAACCATCCGAGTGGTTGTTGTTGTTGTTCATCCACTGGTAGTAGCCTGCAGGCGTATCACTCACCCCCTTCCATAAAATAGCATTGCTAGATCTACAACAAACTGTTTTATGACTTAAATCTCTGAATATAAAATGTAAAGATTTCCTAAATTGTAGTTATAGGGGCCGGTCTCCTGTCAGGCGAGAAATGGGTGGTGGCTATCCCTATAGGAGTAGTTACCAACAGAGAAGTCCTAATAGGGGTGGAAGGGATAGAGCAACAGAATGGTATGGATGGCCTGTGCAAATGCGGGGATATCCATACATGCCAGATTACCCCCCATCTAAAGCAAATTATCCATCAGAGGGTTTTTCGCCTACTCCACCCTGGGTTGGAGATGGATCTCTAAAACAGGGTGACACATTTGCGTCAAAATCACAACCGCCGATATCACAGTATCGCAACCGTAGTTCTGACACAAAAGTTCGGAATACGTCGGGTCCGCTTGAGGCAACTCAAGATTTAAATGCCAGCGAACTTGGTGTACCGGCGACGAACACCTAGTCCGATCTGATCTGAGTCGCTCTGGCGAAGTGCCTTGTGAAGTGCTAGAGGTGTCCCTCCCTAGTCATAGAAATTTAACAGCGTCAGTCAAGCTTTTAATGAATGGTAAGTCAACAAATGCTGTTTTAGATTCTGCTGCTATGGTGACCCTGGTTCGTGATGATTTTTTAAAGTCTGTTTACAATCCAAAGGAATTGGGACCTGTTTGTGTTCTTAAGGGAATAGGTGCTGATCCTGTGCATGGGCGCATGGTATACAACGTGCCCATTACCATAGGGACACAAACATTCTTGCACACAGTTTGTGCAGCTCCTGTGAAAGATATTTGTCTTTTGGGTTTAGATTTTATGGTAGCAACTGGATGTGTTATGGATCTTGGTAATGAGCTTTTGAAAGTAGGTCAGGAGCTGGTTCCCATTAGTGTCGCCATGGCAGAAGAGCAACAATTTTCAAAAGTCACTGTAATACGACGTACAGTCATTCAGCCGAATTCGGTTGGTTTTGTGAAAGCTCAACTTGATACTCCTATTGAAGGATCTTATATGGTTGAGAGTTGTCCAACTAAGCATACTCTTGCCTCCAGAGTATACGGCGAAGGGAATTATCTAACTTTGAGGGTTGTCAATGATTCTGATCAATTTGTTACTTTCAAAAAGGGAAATAAGATTGGTCATGCAGAACCAGCAGACAAAATAGCAAATCATGATTCTACTCAAGAAGCCACAATATTTCAAACTACCCAAACAAGTGGGGTTGCAGAGCAAGATGACACTGAATGTGAGGGTATTCCTACTCATCTTAAGCAAATGTATTTGGATAACATCACTGATCTTTCGGACCATCAAAAATGTGAATTTAAACATTTGCTATCAGAATTTCCAGACATTTTTTCAAAAGATGACTTTGACCTTGGGTGTTTAAATATTGGAGTCGAACATAAAATTAAGACTCATGATGAAATACCAGTTGTTGAAAAATTTCGAAGAACCCCTCTTCAGTTTCAAAAACAGGAACAAGAATACATTGAAAAGCTTCTTAAACAAAAAGTAATAGAACCATCAGTGTCAGAATGGTCAGCAGCCCCAGTACTTGTCAGGAAAAAAACAGGAGAGCTTCGGTATTGCATTGACTACCGAGCTCTCAATGCAAAAACATACAAAGATAATTATTGTCTTCCTTTGATTGAGGATTGTCTGGATTCTCTTCATGGCAAGCACCTGTTCTGTCTTCTCGATCTTTGCAGTGGCTACTATCAAATTCCACTGGAAGGTGTTTCGAAGGATAAGACTGCTTTTGGAACACGTTTTGGCAGTTTCCAATGGTCCAGACTCCCTATGGGCCTTTGTACGGCCCCAGCTACGTTCCAAAGGGCCATGCAGTTGGTTTTGAGAGGACTTACTTGGCAGGATGTAATTGTCTATTTAGACGATGTGATAGTACTGGGTACTGACTTTGAGGATGCATTGTCTGCATTAAAGAAAGTTTTTGTACGTTTCCGTGAACATGGCTTGAAGTTGAAACCGAGGAAATGCCATTTTTTCAAAGAACAAGTGCAGTTTCTAGGCAAGCTAGTAAGCGGAAACGGTGTCTCAATATCCCCAGATAAGTTAGAGGCTGTGAAAAAGTGGCCTGTTCCTTTGAATGCCAAGGAGCTTCAGTCATTCCTTGGATTCATGAATTACCATAGAAGCCATGTTAGAAATTTTGCACAGGTCCCTGCTGACCTATATGACATAACCAGTGTAGAAAAATTTATTTGGAAAAGCAAACACCAGGCCGCTTTCGAAAAATTAAAAGAATTAGCTATAACAGCCCCCATGCTCTCACATCCATCACCTGATGGAGAATTCATTTTAGACACAGATGCCAGCCATACTCAAATAGGTGCAGCACTTTACCAGATTCAAGATGGTGTGGAGAAGCCCATTTGCTTTGCCAGTCATGTTTTATTAAAGCAGCATAGAAACTACTGCACAACGCGTAAAGAACTTTTGGCAGTAGTGAAGTTCTGTCGCCAGTTTCGGCATTACTTGCTGGGACGCCCTTTCATTATCAGAACTGATCACAATTCCCTTGTTTGGCTTACCCGTTTCAAGCATCTGGAAGGGCAGTTAGCACGGTTTATCGAGGAACTGTCCCAATATGATTTTAAAATTTACCATAGGAAAGGCACAGAACACTGTAACGCAGATGCTCTGAGTCGAATAAGAGACCCCTTAGAGGCTTGCGACTGCTACAGAGCCGGTCAGAATTTAAGTGATCTCCCCTGTGTAGGTTGCAATTACTGTACGCGGGCACATAAGCAATGGGCTCGGTTTAACACTGATGTAGATGATGTAGTACCTCTAGCAGTGCGTAGTGTTCAACCAATAAATCCTGTTTCAGTTTTGACGGGGATCCAGACGGTCTCAAATTGGATGGAAAGTCTGTCTGCACCTGAACTCAGGGAAGCACAGGTTGAGGACCCAAACATTGGCATTATCATTAATTGGCTTGAGCATTCCTATGAGCACACCACTCGGGTATTACAACTTTGTAGCCCAGAAACAAGAGCTCTCTGGCTAACTAAAGATTATTTGGTATTTAAGGGACATGTTTTGTACTATTCCTGGGCAAACAGGGACGATCGTAGTGATTGCCTTGTTGTCCCTGCGAAATTTCGACAAAAAGTTTTATATCTTTGTCATGATTTGAAAAGTTCTGGACATTTAGGTCAAACCAAAACATTGGATAGACTTAAACAACAGTTTTACTGGCATGGTATGTCCAGAGACTGTAACATATATGTGCAGCAATGTGGTAGTTGTAATAAGAACAAAAGAGGAAATCGGACACCTAGGAGTGCTCAAGAAATGTATCATGCCGGATATCCTATGGAACGAGTCCATCTGGATATTTTAGGACCTCTTAATCCCAAAAGTAGGTCAGGTTCAGTGTATGTGCTGGTCATGGTGGACCAGTTCACAAAATGGGTCGAATTGGCAGCACTACCTGCTCAGAATGCAGAATTAACAGCCATTGCTTTTTTAAAACATTTTGTAGTTACATTTGGCTGTCCTTTAGAAATACACACCGATCAAGGTAGAAATTTCGAGAGTGACCTCTTTCAGTCATTCTGTAAATTGCTGGAAATAACAAAAACTAGGACTACCCCATATCACCCCTCTGGGAACGGCCAGGTAGAGGTTTTTAACCGTACTATCCTTCAGATGATTCGGACTTATATCTCCCGTGGGTTCAAGGACTGGGACGAGCATCTTCCCCTTATTGCCATGGCCCTACACTCAATGAAAAACCAATCAACTGGTTTTTCCGCCAATATGCTTATGCTGGGGAGAGAAATTATTCAGCCCATTGATCTTATCCTTGGCCTATCTAGCGCCACTCCCCGGGACCCTCCATCTTGGGTTGATAATCTTACTCGTAATCTTGCCAATGTACATAAGCTGGCCAGGGAGAAGATTGGCAACACTCAACTGCGCCAGAAAAGAGATTACGACCTAAGGGTGTTTGAGAAATCCTATAAAGAAGGCGATGTTGTCTATCTAAGAGACTCATCTTCCCAAATAGGTATAAGTTCAAAGTTGCGACCCCCGTGGAAAGGACCATATTTAGTAGTCCGTGCTCGTCCACCAGTCTACGCACTCCAAGGGAGACGAAAAGTGCAATTTGTACACCATGACCGCATTAAAGTATGTCGTGACTCTGTTTTCCCACTTTGGTTGCAAAGACAGAGACATGAACTTCTTAACACTTTACCCATGACTGCTGGGGAAAACGAAAATGAGGACCCCGAGGAATCCAGTCAGGACAGGTTTCCAGATGGCGGATTGTTTGATCCTGATCAGACTCTACCGTACATGTGGGGAGATTGTTCTGACATGCCTCTACCATACCTGTTTGGGGAGGACTCTCAGACCTTTGATTCTGGTGCTGAGGGATCTATCGGGGACATTGATAGCACTTCGCAAATGCCGACAGGCGACTCGGATTCTGGCTCTGATGACGATGCAATTTTGGAGCCAAGAACAACAAGGGCTGGTAGAAAGATACAACTTCCAGCACGTTTCAGGGACTGACCTAGGGGTATGTACTGTACAAACGTGTATGTGACATCTGACTTCATTGCAGACATTTCAGCTCCTTGTAGTTTGATGTTGCTTTGAATTCAGGTGACACCTGTATTGTGTTATTGACATCTGTTTGGATTCTGGTCATTTCAGCTCATTGAAGTTTGATGATCAGTTTGCAATCAGATGGCATATTATGTGTGTGTGATGTTTTAGCCGTGACGTTTGATTGCGGGGTAGTCATTTCAGCTCTTTGAAGTTTGGTGACATCTTGGATTCAGGCGACACAATGTGTATTGTGAGTCGGACATATTTGGGTGTCTTTGCGCTTTTTTCATATTGGTCATTTTAGCCTTTTGCAGTTTGGTGACCGGTGTGGAATCATTGACGTTTGTTCTTTTTCTTTCATGATGTCTGGTCTCATGGCATTTCAGCTCTTTGAAGTTTGGTGATGTCATGTGATCAGGTAGCATGATATTGTAAATGTTGAATGTTTTTTATGTTGTCGTCTGTTTTGGTGGTTGTCATTCTAGTCTTATGAAGTTTAATGACGCCATTAATTCAGTCGATATGTTTGTCTTAATAACAATGGCATTTGCATGTCGTTTGGGCTCGTGGTGATCATTTCATCTCTTTGAAGTTTGATGGTGATTACGAGTTCGGATGGCAAAATTTTTAACCTTGGCGTCATGATGACGTCTGTGTTGTGGTCGTCATTTCAGCTCTTTTGTAGTTTGGTGACACCATAGATTCAGGCGTCATAGGTTGTCTTTGTGCTGAGGGCAACCAGTTTGCAACGTAACCCGTTTGCGATGGTCATTTTATCCCATTGGCATGGAATGATCATTATGAACAGGATTGATATAACTCCTGTTTGTTTTGAGCCAGTCATTCCAGACAAAAATTTGTGAACAGGATTAGTATGACTCCTGTCTGTTTTGGGCCAGCCATTTCAGACAATAATTTCATGGGTGGAAAGGTCCTAATTGTATTACACATGAACCATGAGAACATCTAGACAGTTCTGTTACTTTTATTACAGAACATGCCTCCCAAGACCAAGAGGGCCAGGATTCAGACCAATTGCCAAGTCTGTGGCAACCGATCTACCCATATTTTCAAACACATGAGGAGGGTTCATTTCCCATGGTACTTGAACCCTGCTACAGCATGTGTAGATTGCCATATTTCGGCAGGAATGGAGGGGGATCTCGAACAGGTCCATCCACAGCACCAGCTGTTCACTGGGGAGGCTCAGCTCAGCGGCTGGTTCATGCTCATGAACGGATTATTTTTGTTCTTGAGTCAGCAACTGGGTCTGGGTTCCCCCATTGAGCTGCTGGGGTGTGCAGCGGTTCGAGAGCTCACTCTTGATACTGTCAGGTTCTCTGAGAGGGATTTATTTTGTCTCAGGGACTATGATTCGAGAGCCGGATTGGAACCAGTTTCATCTGCTATCTATTTAAGCATTCCCCCAACTAGACTTATTGCTTTAACACATCCAAAACTTTTTGTACTTCTAATCATCCAACTGAACCCTGATGTAATTTCCCAGCTCAAGTTTTATACCCGTTATGCATTGTATGATGGCTCCATTCCGCCTGAGGGTTATTCCATATTGAAGAGGGGGATTATTGATGCCCATTTTCATATGGATAAGCTCTCGGATTTTAGATGCATATCGCTGTCTGATCTGGAGGGCTCGAGACCAATACCAATTAGACTGCCGTTCGCGATAGCTAATTATGTCTACCCATCAAGATGGAATTTGATAGGTGATCGGGTCAGGATGGATCCTCGGCTGAAAATTACTCTGGGGGTTCATCCTCATCTGATCACTAATGATGATTGTGACACTCTGTACGGCCGGTTGGAGAGATTGTTACAGAAGCATCCTGAGGCGGTTGGCATCGGCGAGGTCGGCATTGATCACACTAGCAAATGCTATCATAACCGATGTCGGACAAGGCAGGCTTGTAGTGATGAGAAAATAATGGCTCAACGCCGATTCCTCTCCCTTGCTCTCCAACTTGCCAAGCGGGAAAATAAACCAGTAGTGCTGCATGTGCGGGATGAAGGTACTGGATTGGCTGCAGCTCAGGTCTTGAATCTACTTGAGAATCTAGACATGACAAACCACCCGATTCATCGCCATTGTTTTACTGGGGATGTTGCTGAGTATAGGACCTGGACCAATACCTTACCCAATTGTTATTTTAGTATAGCCCCAAAAAGTATTCGTGACCATAGAACCATGCATGCTCTCGGTACATTTGATAACCGGAATCGATTGCTGCTAGAAACTGATGCAGATTATTTTGCAGGTTTCCCCTTTCCCTGGTCTGTCAATAAGGTTGCAGAGGCAGCAGCACAGTCCTTAAATATGACCATGACTGATTTGATCAGAGGTTGTAACAGTAATGCAGCCAGGCTGTATCAGTTACCCTGGTAGAATATTTTTTCTCCCAAAATCCAGCTTCATTCAGTAACATGCAGTTCGAAAATACATACACATACAGAGGTTGTAACAGTAATGCAGCCAGGCTGTATCAGTTACCCTGGTAGAATATTTTTTCTCCCAAAATCCAGCTTCATTCAGTAACATGCAGTTCGAAAGTTATCATGACAATTTCGTAATTGTTGGGTTCTCGCGCATTTTCAGTGAAAGTAATTACCTTTAAATTCTTAGTGACTTTAGATACGTTTTCTCTGCTCGATATGGAGTGAAAATACGGCCTCATGAAATTTGTAACTGCTGGTTCATGGTGATTCCTACAGTGACCAGCTCTTTGTAGTTTTCATATGTGGGATCACTTTGGGTCAGTGAAGTGCATTTTATTTCCCCTTTGTATGGATGGTTCATGGTGATTCCTACAGTGACCAGATCTTTGTAGTTTTCATATGTGGGATCATTTTGGGTCAATGAAGTGCATTTGGGTTCTTAGGTTATTACCCTCGTCTCTTTCTGTTTACAGACACAGGAATTTACCAGTTGTAAGTGTTGCATGGTAGTCTAGTTGCGTTGTAACTGCTGGTTGCTTTACTCTTCGTTTATTTCTCTGGAATTACTACGGAATGGGTGTGCTAATAAGTAGCTTTATAGAGTGTATATATGAGCTTTGTGGAACAATGAATAGAGGATACCCTCACTTCCATATACCTGTTGTAAAGTACATGCATTCTGGTAATTCTTGACCTTGACCTAAAGAGTTCCAGTATCTTGAAGAATCAACATTTTTTAGGATACTGTAGTTGTCATTGTATTCCTCGGTTCATTTAGGTTAATATTTTTCTAAAAGTCCCACTATTTCCCTTGATTCTAAGGTCTCGGGTTCTCAGACCTTAATTTGGTGCCATCAGACAGCTGTATGCTAATTACCTTGTATGTGTATGTATGTTTGTTCACTTTCAAAATGTGTGCTTTATTTTTGCTTATGTAACCGTATATTTATATGGCAATCCTATCACATGCTGTAGCTATATCCATTGGGCAAAAGAGCTGTCTGCTCTGCAGATATATGTAAATAGGCTAGATATTGCTACTTGAAATAATGCTAAATTGAGTAATATGATATATAAGTCTAAATCTAAGGAATGTTATATTAATGACATTTTAAGTAAATTTAATTGCTGTCTGTAAATTTTGTTCTATTCCTATACTTAGGAATTTTGATGGTCAATTAGCCCTGAATGGGTGAAATTATCTTAAAGGGCTGTAAATTTGTAACCAAAGACTTGCTAGTGGTTACTTTATTTTCATATGCTGATTTGTACTAGCAATATAAAATTATTTCAGGTAGCAAATCTGACAGCATGTAAATGCTGGTGTATATATACAATATGTATCCAGTTTAAGGAAAAAATGAATATTCAAATTAATGTGCATGTATGTGTGGGTATAAATAAGGAATTCTTTCTTTCGGATGCATAGATATTAGTGTAAGCCTCTCTACACATATTTAAATCCTAATTCCTAGTCGGGCACGTTCGGTTTTCAGTCTCATAAGGTCAATACAGTCCATACAGTCAACACTTTTGTCACAACTGCAAGTAAGGGTAACTTTGTTTGGGGGTCAATTTTCTTATAATGTCGATACAGTTTCTACAGTTAATACTTTGTCACAATTGCAAGTAAGGGAAACTTTATGCTTAGTGTTCAATTTAATATTAAGGTCAATACGATCAATACTCAGTCATAACTACAATTTAGAAAATCTTTACATTTTATATTCAGAGATTTAAGTCATAAAACAGTTTGTTGTAGATCTAGCAATGCTATTTTATGGAAGGGGGTGAGTGATACGCCTGCAGGCTACTACCAGTGGATGAACAACAACAACAACCACTCGGATGGTTCCGGTGAACTTCGGATGGCTACGGATGTCTACGTCAGACGAACTACGTCATCTGCATGATTTTTCCCTGTCCATCAGCGTGGCTCGCTCTCTTTGCCTTTGGACTCCAAACTAGACGGACGTGCTTCACCATAGCCACCTCTCAGATTGGTAAGTCCCATTTACATCAATAATGATAAACCACAACGGAAGCATCCCCTTGGGCTGGTCAGTAAAACATTTTATTATACATGTATACCCAGAAAATGTCCCATTTACTTTGTACAGACGTCAAGTACAGAAGTTACCGGTCAATATTTTCCCAACCAAACTTACTCCTCATTCAACGGTTATGTCCGCGTAATCTGTATTTCAACGCTGCCTCCGATTCTAACGTCATACATTTTGAACATTGTTTACATCTTCTGAGACGCCATTGACGTCAAGTCAAGAACACGCGTCGACGTGAATTAAACTTTCCCGCGTCTAAATATAACGATTGCATTGAACAAGTATGGCCGGCTACAGGGATTTATTTCCTTAGAGGAAATAAATCATCTTAGGTGAGAGGTGATGATAATTTTTAATTCATTGGGAACTTGTGACATTTCTTCGTTATGCATGTAATATATAGTTAATGAAGCTTTTTTTCAACAGCAAGTCTGTATTTTATTTACATGTATGTATTTGGGCCTCTGCAGAGTGTGTTCATCATTAGTAACACGTTGGTAAGAAATAAACTTGCTTTAACGGAGATGTTTCTTTTATCTTAGAATATTTTACGCAAATAAGTATATGATAAAAAGAATATAACACGGTTGTTTTGATATCGGCCCTGATCTCGGCCCTCGGCCTGTTTCAGCCCTCGCCGTTCCGGCTCGGGCTGAGACAGGCAACTCGGGCCGAGACCAGGGCCGATATCAATACAACCGTGTAATTTCTATATATATTGCCCGTAGTCAAGTTCATATTGCCCGTAGATAAGCAGTCACGTTCACAATAGAACTACTTTCAAATTCGGCCATTTCGATGCTAAAAAATCACAGGAGCTTGACGTAATAAAATTTAAAAGGCTTGACCCTACGTTTCTATATAAACTATGTTTACATAGAAACTTAGAGATGATCCCTTTAATATTGTAATACGTCAAGCTCCTGTGCTAAAAATCGGCAGCCATTTTGTCGTGCTATCAACTAAAAGAACGTAAAACCAAACGAAAATAGGCTGCGACAAGGTGCATAAACCGCATTTTATGCAAGCAAAAATGACCTACCTGCAATCTGTTAAGATAATCAATTATTTATTTTAGGGAGTATTTTGAAAGAAACAGAACGTACGCTTCGGTAAAAATGGCGTCCTGCGTTGGGAAACGTCAATGTTTTAATGACGTCTCATGCACAAACGTTAACGTCGTCTCCACTTTGGCGCCGTTGTTTTTTTTTTTTTTTTTTTTTTTTCATTGTGTAGGAAACACTTAACGACATTCAAATTTACCATTTCAAACCACTTAAAGATATATTAAACTCATTTTACGTTCAGATTCCTATACCAGGCAGTCCTGAATTCTGGCAGATGGGTATATAAAAAGGTTATTGACTTTACATTATGAAATATTCGGCACTCGTTCGTAATAATACAGGAGATGACTTTTGCTTACTGTCAGTATATTGTTTGTACTTTATATTTTTGCATGCAAGTGTTTGTAATGAAAACATGTACGGTAAAATTCCTATAGTAAGACAACCTTTGGAACTGTCCAAAGGTGGTCTTCAATACCACTTTTGAACAGTCCCAAAGGTGGTCTCTGACCAGAGGAAAATGTATGCAAAAAAAACAAAGAAAGAATAACTGAAACTTTCTAAATAAGTTTTTTAAAGCAGAATTTCGTCTCACTTTTTGGTGGTCTTAAGGGGAATGGGAACACCTGGCATATTTTTCCGCCATTTTTCAAAGGGAAACAACTTTCGGGACTTCCTGTTCGCTTTACAATAAGCCCTGTCGCACTGAAAAAGGGGTCTACTCTTAAAGGAAAGAATTTGCTGCTCTGCAGCAAATTCTTTCCTTTAAGAGTTGACCCCTATAGACATGGGAGACAAAAATACTTTTGAAGGAGTTGCCTCCCCTGAAGGTGTTCCCATTCCCCTTAATATAGGGATTTTACTGTATACCTAGTGGTCCTTTTTGGGGACATTGGCAAACAGTGTAGACTCAGATCAGACGCCGCATTAAGCGGCGTCTGATCTGGCTCTACACTGTTTGCTCAAAGTACGTACATTTTTGTAAAATTTTCTACACATAAAACAAATCTGACACCCCTCTAATTGGAAATGGACCCCTCCAAACTTTTTAGGTGGAATATCCCATTGTCATATATGGGTTAATGTACAAGTAAAATGATAGTATATAAAGGTGAAAAGATTCTTAATGTTCACGTCAGTTTTTGTGAACAAACCTATAAATCATCACCATGACAACGTCTGGCACTAACGAAACGAAACATCCATAAGACAGATACATTTTTTGTGGCGGAAGGGTGGTTTTACGGCCATTTCAAGATTATTTTACACATATCGAGTCGATCGTTAATCAGAGGTGAACGAAAACCAGATTACCCAGAAAAAACACCTGACCTCCCGTTGCAGAATTTGGCGTCTCACATGTGGCCCGAGGCAGGCTAATACCCCAGCGGTGAAAGGGTCAGCACTCTTACCCACTAGGTCACGGAGGCCCGTAAAGAAAAGTACATAATATACCTTGTATACTCTCACATTGTAGGTTAACCTTGTGGAAAAAAATGCCATCCAATCTGGCCGTCTTACTTTTTTTTTTCGAAATAGACAGAAAAAAGAGATCTACTGTATTAAAGGTTTAAGGATTTACCTGGCTTAAATAAATTTTGTTATTTATACACGAGGGTAGGCTGAAAAGTTCTGAGCCTGACCAAGATCCAATGGTTGGTCCATACTGAAAGTGCCTTACTTTTCAACATAGTCTCCCTTCCTGTCCATACACTTCCTCCAGCGATGCTGGAGTCCTTGGATCCCAGTGGTATAGAAGGTCTCTGAAAACCTCCTCCACAGCAGCTATCACCTCCTCGTCTTACCGATAATGCGGCCCAGCCAAGTGCTTTTTCATGTTTGGAAACAGGAAATAATCTGATGGAGCTAGATCAGGTGAATACGGAGGGTGATCGACAAGTGTGAAGCCACAGTCATGCACAGCAGCCATTGCGACAACCGATTTCTGAGGAGGCGCATTGTCCTGATGGAGCAAGACCCCTTTTGTCAAGTTTCCGGGTCGTTTAGCATTAATTGCTTTTCGCAATTGTTTTAGCAGATCTGCATAATACTCCCCATTAAATGTTCTGCCCTTTTGAAGGTAATGTATAAATATTATACCCTTGGCATCCCAGAACACTGATGCCATCACCTTCCCTGCAGAGGAGATGACCTTTGCCTTCTTTGGAGAGGGTGTGCCAGGGTGCTCGTTTGGTCTCTGGCTCAAAGTGATGAACTCAACACTCATCCTGAGTGACAAAACGGTCAAGAAAACCATCTTGGTCTGCTTCAAAAATAACCAAGTTGGCTTGTGACAGGTTCAGTCTGGTCAGGCGTCAAAAGCCGTGGCACCGATCTGGCGGAAATCTTCGACATTCCTAATTCACTGTGTAGACTATTCTCAACTCGTTCACGGGAGATGCCAACAGTGTTAGCTAACTGATTCACAGTTAAACGCCTGTCATCCATCACGGCCCTGTGCACTTGGCTGATGGTTTCCTCAGTTGTTGCCGTTGTGGGTCGTCCACACCGATCATCATCTTCAATGCTGTCCTTGCCCATTTTAAAACTTGCTGCCCACCTTTTCACGGTTGCATACGAAGGAGCATCATCCCCTAATGTAGCAACCATATCGGCATGAATGTCCTTAGGAGCTAACCCCTTTTTATGGAGGTACTTGATGACACCACGATGCCAGATATTGTCCATTTTCTCAAAAACGTGCTAGTATCAATTTTCAAAGTCTAGAATTTCTACTTTATTGCAGGTAAACTTGAACTCATTTGAGTCAAATCAAGTAATAAAGGTTTGGATTTAATGAATACAAATTTTCATGGCTGTTCGATGCATGCTTCTTGGTCAGGCTCAAAACTTTTCAGCCTACCCTCGTATTTACAGTGATGATAGGAAATGCTTGGGATGTTGAAACTAATCCTGGTCCAGATTCCCGAGATAACAGTACACATTTCCCATGTGGGGTCTGTACTGAAAGTGTTGGTTGGAATGACCGAGGAATTTGTTGTGATACTTGTAATGTCTGGTATCATATAGGATGTCAAGGCATGTCTTCAACTATGTATAGCATTTATACTAGTCCATTGAGTACAAGCATGGCATGGGATTGCTTGAAATGTGGAATGCCTAACTTTTCCACATCGATGTTTGGTGATTCAGCAACTTGAGATACTCATAATAGATTTGATCCATTATCATCCCTGTCCGAGCCTGATGATCCGATACCAGACAATATTGGCCCAGCTACTGCAGCTTCTTCGCCCATTGTGCAGCAACCAAGAGGAGCTAAACCGAGGACCAAAACAGCGGTCCTCAACCACCCCCTCAGAATTTTGATTATGAATTGTCAGTCAATTAAGAATAAAAGGGCTGAAATTCATACAATTATCGACTCGGCTAAACCAGACATCATTTTGGGGAATGAGTCTTGGTTCACCATAGATATCAGAAACTCGGAGATTTTCCCAGATTCAGTTGAGGCCATCCGGAAAGACAGAGTTGGAGATGCCCATGGTGGTGTCTTCGTGGCATTTAAAAGAGACCTGCTCTGCACAGAAACTCCGGAGTTGGACACCGACTGTGAAATAGTTTGGTGTAAGTTGAACAGTATTGGGTGTAGGACTCTGTAACTTGGATCTTTTTATCGTCCACCAGATCAGATTGACCAAGATTATCTTGAAGCTTTCAATACATCCTTGGCTAGGATAATGTCAATGGAAATGCCCACATATTGGTAGGAAGGGACTTCAATTGTGGTGATATTGAATGGAGCAACCAGCAGGTACCCCATGGGGTGTCGTAAAGGCAAACACAACACATTTTGGATATAGTAAAAGAACATTGCCTCTCTCAAGTTGTAAATATACACACCCGGCAAGAAAAAGCCCTAGATTTGCTATTTACAAATTCTCAATCCCCCGTTAGTCGTGTCAAAGGGATGCCCCCGATCGGCAAGGCCGGTCATGATATAGTTTATATTGAGTATGACATAAAACCAAAGCGAATCCGACAGGTCCCGCGTAAAATATATTTATATAAGCGTGCGGATATGGATGGTCTGCGAGACCATATGGCGCGATTTAAGGAGTCCTTACTTTCCTCTGACCTCTCTCGCATGTCAGTAAATGACTTGTGAAGTCCCTGAAAAAATAATCATTTGGGATCACTTCACTTGGGGAAAATGGAATTTTGAAAACTGAATCGCGCGACAAGGCAAATATATGTAATAAGCAGTTTCAATCGGCGTGTACACGTGAAGCTGACGGTGAGCTACCATCAAAAGGTAGAAGTCCGTTCCCCTCTATCCGGGACATAACAGTTGACCCCAAAGGGGTCGCAAAACTGTTGGACAAGCTCAACATACATAAGGCATCTGGGCCTGACGGTCTGCATGCCAGGGTGCTTAAGGAATGTAGTGCTTAAATATCTCCCCTGCTGGCCTTTATTTTCAACGAATCACTTGCCGGGGGCACTGTGCCATATGACAGGCGACAAGCAAACGTAACCCCGGTCTTTAAGAAAGGAGAAAAATATGATGCTGCGAATAACAGACCGGTGTCGCTCACATGCATCTGTTGCAAAACCCTGGAGCATATATTAGTTAGCAACATTAACAAGCACCTAGCCTCTGAAAGCATTCTTGCTGATTATCAACATGGTTTCCGAAGTCGAAGGTCTTGTGAAACTCAATTAGCTCAGTTCTACCATGACATAGTGAGCAATCTGGATGGGGCCATTAATCGTGGCCACAAATAGACTGACCTGATTATCATGGATTTTGCCAAGGCCTTCGACAAGGTACCTCACATGAGGCTATTGTACAAACTGGATCATTATGGGATTAGAGGATCCACACTTAAGTGGGTTAGCTCATGGCTCTCTGGACGCACATAACAAGTTGTACTTGACGGCCAAGCGTCGGATCCAGTCCCTGTTTTGCCAGGTGTCCTACAAGGTTCGCTACTTGGAACGGTCCTTTTCTTGATATTTATTGACGATCTTCCTGATAATATCAGGTCATCTGTTCGCTTGTTTGCTGATGATTGTGTTTTGTATAGGAATATATATACTTCTTCTGACTGTCTTATCTTACAAGATGACCTGGATAGCCTAGCACGTTGGGAGGCCGATTGGCAAATGAAGTTCAATGTGGCCAAATGTCATTCAATGAGGGTGTCACGGCACCCTCAAGACAAGCAGATTAAATTCAACTACTCATTACATCATCATACTTTGGAGCATGTCCAATCCGCAAAATATCTTGGTATCAGCATTACTGATAATCTTGATTGGGGTCAACATATTTCTGAGATTACCTCTAAGGCAACTAGAACAGTAGGGTTTCTTAGACGCAATTTGGTTTCTGCACCTAGGCAGACAAAGGATGTTGCATACAAAACCTTGGTTAGACCTCAACTAGAGTATGCATCACCTGTTTGGCATCCCCATGTTAAAACACAGGTTCAACAGGTTCAGAAGGTTCAGAGGACGGCTGCCCGATGGACCTGCAGGCGATGGCGGAACAGAAGTAGTGTTGGTGAAATTCTCGATGAGCTGGAGTGGACATCGTTTGAGGCCCGTCGCGAGCAGTCCTCTATAACCTTCTTTTATAAGATACACTCGGACACAGTGTCTCTTAATAAAGATAAATACTTGACCCCTGTGACTACTTCAACTCAAACAAGGGCATCAAAACTAAACAACAGTCAATATCGTAGGTAATAGGCCTATAGTGATGCCCTGAAGAATTCTTTCTTCCCTAGAACTATTCCTCAGTGGAACATTCTTCCCTCCTCTGTGGTAAATGCCAAAACTGCAGAGGAGTTCTGAGCCCGCATGGTGTTTATTGGGATCCAGAGGTGTGCGTTTTAGTACACCTCTGAAAGCAGATTGTGAATAGTTTTAAGAACTCATCCAGTGAGTTTTTTTTTTTTTTTTTTTTTACTAAATTCTAAATTTAGCGCACCACCCAACTGAGGTAATGGCCAAGTATAACCGACTCAGTATATGAAGATAGGTAGATAGGGTAGGCATGTTTATAGTGTTATAACAAAATCACGTCTCGTCGTTGCAAGTACACACACACTAAAGTATATTTTGTTGTAAAAACGACATGTTTCTAATGAAGGACAATAGAGAAACAGATGTTCATTTTACACCAAAATATACTTTAGTGTGTTTGTTATGTTTGTTTGTTTGTTTGATTTGAGGTTTAACGTCCCCGTCAGCACTGTAAAGGTCATTTTGGAGACGCTGCTTCCAATTTTGTGGGACTTTTACCCGACATTGAGATGAAATGACATCTCAAGCCCTGTCGCCCAATGAAACCAATAGGGTTTATTAGCATGGACGGTCCGCCTCGCACCGCGGTTCCTGGACAGGCTTGGATCCTCTAAGCGGTTTACCTGTACTAGTGTGCGGGCCGGATTCAGCTCTGCGTGGAAGCATCATGCAGCCCATATATTTCTTCAAGCCCCTATGGGCGGGGGCTTATACTTTAGTGTGTGTACTAGCAACGACGAGACCTGATTTTTCCCAAAACTGGCATTATAACATTATATCCATGCCGACAGACGCCTATCAACATAGTAGAGTTCACTTTACATTGTCATCTGTGTACACAGTATTACGCACGGATAAATTCAACACTGGGGTAAACCAGCGTAACGAAAATAAAAATTCTGTCAAATCGTTATTTTGACTTTTGGACAAAACAAACAACTTTCCCCTCTTGTATCTATTCTGTGCATAATAACATTTACCAAATTAACGGAAGAATTAAGGAAATCATGATCTGGGCATAAAACCATTTAGAATAAAATTCGTTTTGCAGAACATTTTTGCCCTCGATTGCCATGTTTATACCCCTGATTTACCTAGAGAATTTACCGACCATGCATATAGTAATTGCTGTCAATATAACCGTTCGGTGGGTGTTTAAAAAGATCAATATTATGTTATTGTGGCATTTTTTGGAAAAAAAAACTTCTCGTCGTTGCTAGGACACGGAATATACTTTAGGTTGATGTAAAAACTGAATGTTTCCGAGGAAGGACAATGGAGAAACCGATGTTTAAAAATTGACCATTTTGAAAGTAATTTATTATTTTTTCTTCAAAATAAAAAATACACTTTTTAATTAGCATATTTTCTGATAATTCATATAATTTGGAAGATTGTTGATTGCTTTGCGAGAAACTTGTCGACATCCTCAACAACCGTAAATTTTTGCTCAGTTTGACATTTGTATATACCTTAAAGAACATCACGTAACCTGCACACGGGATGGTTCTCCTCGCACAGGGGTGGGAATGGGGCTCCAGTAAGCGTGTCCATCCGAAGGACGGTGTTCTTTGTAGCATTCATCAAGGGGAGCATGTTCGGATACCGCAATTTTATTACCACTGCCGGGAATCGAACCTTGTGTCTATGGCATCATTGGCATTTGAGCTTCCACGCTTGTTTTCACTTTTGTAAAAATGTTAGCTGGCTTCAATGTGAGAGCAGATTTATTTGTTATACTGTTTTTTTTTTTTTTTTTTTTTTTTTCCTTTCTTGGTTGTCATAGTACAAGATTTGTAGTTTTGTTTCTATATAAAACTTGAATCAACTTGAATCTTTGGCTATTATACAAGGTTCCATATTTACTGGCACGCGTATACAGCGTGCACATGAACAGCTTTCTTATTTGATTTTGCATTCCTATGACTACACAAATAATTATGTGCTACGCGTAGACTAGGGCTTTTCGTAAAAGCTAATACTTGTGCTATAGACGGTCCATCGAATTACCCCAAGTCAAGTAAACTTTACAGCTGCCACCTTTCCTGGCAAGGTATGTGAAAGAATGTATTATGTTCTCTTTCGATATACTATCGGATATGTTTGTTTCTTTCTGCTGTCCTTAAACACGAACATCGAGTCAATAGCAGGCGTTACCAGAAGATAAACGGCATGACCGCTCTAAGGCGGTGCCTCTCGGTAGGAGAAAGGAAATTTATATCAATAAGACTACTACATGATAAGATTATCCACTAAAAGTTGAATTAGAACATCGTTCTCTGAGCGCTCGCAACAAGTAATTTGTGCTAAATGGTCAAGCGTAAGCTATTGAAAGTCCCATTACCTGTTTTGTCTCGTGTACCCCAAGGGTCGGCACTTGAACCGGTCCTTTTCTTGCTGTTCATTAATGATTCTGTGATTCTGACAAGTCATCTATCTGTTGTTGCTGATGACTGTGTCCTGTATATTCTTATGACTGTCTCATTCTACGAGATAACCTGGATAGGCTGGCAGATGAATTCATGCGACAAAGTGCACCGTCCTTCGGATCAGACTTTAACTAGGGGCCCCCTGTGCATGGAGAACCATCCCAATTGCAAGTAAAAGATCCCTACCGTAATTACATGATTACCGTGCAGGCTTTCATCCTGCAAATCCGGAGTGTATATAATATACACCTGCCGAAAATGGAGGAGGAGGGCGTAGGCAGTATACGAAGAAAGCAAGAAAGAAAGAAAGCCAAATATCCAACGAGGTTATCGCGGCACCTCTCAAATTACTCACTTCACCAGCAAACGCAAAGCAAGAATAAATCCGCCGATATTTTTGCATCACAATTGCTGACAATCTTGATTGCTGTCTTCTTGACCTTCTCAACCTGTTGAATCTGAAATATCATTGGGATGCCAAACCACCGATACATACCTTAGCTGTGGGAGAACCAGTGTTTCGTATGCAATATCCTTTGTCTGTCTGGTTGCAAAAGCCAAATTGAGTCTAAGAAACACAAATGCCCCAGTTGTTTTGAATGTGATACTAACCCCGGCTCAATGTACACATAGGTGGACACATTTATTCTGGACTTTGAGAAGGCTTTTGACACCACCCCACTCATGAGTGCTGAAATCCAAACATTTGGCTGCGGAATTAGGGGGGGGGGAACTAAAATAGATACATTCCTTTCTTTGCTTTGGAAAACAGCGAGTTGTTGCTAATGGTGAATCTTCGGAGTGAGCACCAGTTTTGTCAGGGGACTGTTCTTGGTCCGCCGTTATTCTCACTGCACATTAGTGATATTTCCACTGACATTGGCTCAAAATTAGAGGGACAGAGGACTCATTGAAACTTCAGAATTATATAGATAGACTCAGCTGATGGGCACGCACATGAAGCATTAGATTTCAGCCAGTTTAATGCAAAATTATTCAGATGACTAGGAATAGAACCAGTAAAACTGAGGCGTCTTATACTTTGGAGGAAACAGCCCTCGGGAAGGTAGATTCCATTAAATACCTTGGTCTGATAATCACAGACGATTTGGGATTGAATACACACATTAGCAACATGTATATAAAAGACAAATAGAACGATTGGTTTCCTGAGGCCAAATCTTTAACAGTGTCCTCAATATGTAAAAGAGGCAGCATATTAAGGACTTGTTCGCACAATCTTTGAATACGGTAGTTGTATCTGGGACCCCGATGCAGAAATTGAAAAAGTTCCAAATAGAGATACTAGATAACAAGCAATTACTGCTTCGAAAAATGAGGTGTTTGGAGTAACTGGCAGATTCATAATGACTGGAATACTAGGAAAATTAAGATGGGAGACTCTCAAGAAGAGGAGAAAAGCGAGTAGGCTCATAGTGTTATACAAAGGTCTAACGGGTGCTGCCAGAATTGGACTAAGTTCCCATATCACAGGTCCTGGTGTATGAATGTAGTAGTATACACTATATAGGTTTTGGAACAAAAAATACTGTGGGGCCCACCCCCTGGGTCGGCCCCACCGAGAGGGAATGCAATAGAATAAGATATTTGTTTGCCTGTTTGTTTCAGCCATGAAAGCCCCATTCAACCCATTAAGCTTCCCACCTCATTTTGACCCAAATATATTCTCGTTTTGGTAAATTAAGCCTCCCAACCCAAACATCAATATTTTCCATTTGGTAAAATTTAATTAAGCCTCCCAACCCTAAAAAAATTCCACCCCAACTGGCTGCGACATTCCAAGGGCACCTCGTATAACAACGCGGACAAAAACCCAGAGCCCCAGGGGCTGCCCACCACTACGGCATTGATTGTATGGATTTGTCGTCTGCGAAACTTCTGCTCGACATGTTTAGAGATGCAATATGAAATTAATAGGATCACGTGCTATTGGTTTATACTCATTTGAATAAGAACCTATCCCCTCGCCCATAAAAGAGTGTTAATATTGTTTTTTATGGGGTAAACAGACAGTGTGTGATACGTTTCTTTTTCCTGCTTTGTGATTTAATTGTCAGGTATAATCGTTAATGACAAGAAATATCGAAACTGACTAAAAATATCGAAACTGACTAAAAAAACGGAGCTGACTAAAAGTGATGTGCACGATTAATATTTTTTTTTTTTTTTTTGTCACACACACAAAAAAATTCTTTTCACTTTCTCAAGGTTGCTTTTTTCAATAATGTTTTATCTACAGTATAATTAAACGCAAAGCGAGTTGTGTAAATAATTTATATAGTTGTATTGATTAAAGTAAAAATACAGGCATAACCAGCTTGTTTTACCCATTCAGTCCTAACCAGTTAGGTATACCCATCTCGTCCTAAAGACACTGATCAGCCAGTTGTGCCCATTTAGTCCAGTCTGTTTTACCCATTTCGTCCTGAAGACACCGATCAGATGTAACCAGCCAGCCGGGGTCCTAAATGGTCGGTTGTACATATTTCATCCTAAAGACACTGATCAGCAGTTGTGCCCATACAGTCCAGTCTATTTGTACCCTTTTCATCCTAAAGACAAAACTCATGAGCGGGATGAGGCGACTTTGTATGCCACTAGGCCTGTCGTTGCGATCCCAAGGATGACGAAGACAATTTCGCGTTCTTTCTGGTCGTCACTCGGTTGGTAAACGTCGGAGAGCTAGGGTTCGGGGCCCAGGTCAGCAAGGCTGACATTTTTCCCGGCGACCTGCTCATACAGGCGCATCGCGTCATCGACGTCTTTGAAAGTTCGAACGCTCGGTCCGTTTTCGAGACCAGTCTGCCTGTGCAGCCTGTAACTGTTCGACCGCTTTATCGTGACGCTTGCGTTCTTCGTCCACACCAGAGCTCTTCAACATGGAGAACACGTAGTTCGATCCCGAGAACGCCAGAGCGTTCACCAGGGCACCGCCAACGAGCATAGAAATACTTGCCATTACTTCATGATATCAGCAGGTATCAGCCCCTGTTTAATTAGCATGTCTTTGGTTGCCATGGCGAGAGCGACGTCAACTATGGCCATGTCCACATCGCGGGGGATGAAGTCTAGTTTCGGGGGATACCCCCAATCGCCATCTTGCCAGGCCGGGCGTATCCCACAGCGATGCCACAGACGACTGTGCTATGGTAGAGCGCGTATACAAGCATTTTACCATCAGTTGCCGGGGTTGTCATTATTGCTACGCAACGGGCTTCACTCCATATAGAATGGTTCTGAGCTTGTCTTTTATTGTGGTTGCTTAGCGTGCGAAACAACAAGCCGCTTGGGCATCGACGCTGTCGATGAGTCAACGGGGGGCGCCACTTGTGGCGTCTGTACCGCCTGTGTGTCGCGCATGCGCAGACGAAACATGAGTGCACCGCCCGTAAGACAAGCCCCAATGATCCATGGGGTTCAGTCGGTTAGTCCATGGTTGTAAGCTGCACCACTGCGTGACGGTTCCTTTGAGACCGCTTCCTTTGGAGGAATACTGACATCAGCTGCGCTGACTGGTGGACGAAATGAGTCTTTGGCCGTCCGAAGCTGTTCGAGCAGCCGTTCCTGTTTGGCCTTTCTGGCAGCAGCTCAAGCACGCCCGGCCGCCACTTTTTTTCGGATCCTTAACCGTGTTGCTTCGCAAAGGCTTGGGGGTCGTAACTGTGTGTGCCGGACTCTGTGCTGGCTCTTGGTTCTCCTGTTGCTCCGCAGCAATCTGCTCGTTCTCCGACATCGTTTATGTCATAGATGGTAATAGGGCATTGATGTCCAAATCGACAGTGCTTCACTGTAGTAAGCGCGGCAGTTAGCGGCTTCAAGTACATGCCATAGCGATGGTAGAGCTCGCAGGTAGCTCTGCTAAGTGCGTGTCCGAAAAACGGTTCGCCCTCGAGGTCAGCAATAAGACAATGTTGGTTTTCGGCCGGTATCGGGAGAAACCTAGATGCCAGCCCCGCATAAAGCTGGAGCGCTGTAGACCCCAGCGTCTTCGTCATCGCTGCCCCAAGCCTTGTTTCATAGCGGGCGTAAAGCTTTTCGATTTCGCTATTGTCCAGAGCGTCGATCTGTTCTGCGGTGAGGACCTTCCCATGGACCACTAGTCCATACTGCTTTGCTTGGCCTCCAACCACCAATGCGGCGAGCCTTTTGCGGTATTTTTGCACCCGTTCCTCGATGAGCAGCTCCTCATGGCCGTCTGACGTCGCTGCCGTTCCTTCCGCGGTTGGAGCTTCAGCGTTCTGCCTTTGCTCTGTCGTTCCTATCAGCTCATCGATCAGTTCGTCACAGTCCATAGCTATTGCTTTGCGATTCATTGCGAGTTTGCGGACACATATGGAGTCGAAAGCGCTGGCAGAAGCGTGCGTGTGTGTTAACACACATCCGAGTAATGTAAACATACGTCCTAGCAATAAAGAACAGCAGTACCAGATGCGCGCCAAGCACTGTGATTAACAGTCCTTCAGTTACTTCGTACACTATTTAACACCATACAAGCAGCTGGTTGGTCTGTCTTTAATAAAAGCTTAGCATGCTTTGTCTCGGCTAACTGCTGCCTCATCGAAGCCCGCTGTTCTCGTGTGGAGATCACGTCATTCTCGCGCAAGCCGTCTTCGAATGAATCACGATCCTTGCAGTGAAACAAACAGACCCAGCGCGTCTGCTCGCGCAAGTCCTTCAGGACGGAGTTGTACTTTTGGGTGAGGACCCAGACGCTCTGGTTGGCGTGGCGGCCCGAGAACGCTAGTCTGACAGCATGTCTTTCTTTTTCGTCAAAGCCTTCGTGGCATAGCAGTCATCGATGATATATAATGTAGGCTCGCCCATAAACACCTGGTAAAACGCTCGCAGGTAATCGTGAAGGCGCTCGCCGGGGTCTAGAACGTGGACCTCAGGGTCGGTCCAGATCCAGGGGCGCTGGTATGTTTTATTATACTTTATGGTGGGGCAGAGGACCACGATGTGTCGAAAGAACTCCCGGCAGGGGCCTTCGAGCAGATCGAGGATAAAAACGGTTTTCCCGCATCCCGTTTGCCCACATATTGTTGTCGAATGGGCCGTGCGCGGTAGGAGATTTAATAATCGTTCCTCAGGAACATTAATAGACCGCTGAGACAAACCGGCCATTTTCGATGTTAAGCTGTGCATCCATGATGACGTAGTGGTAGATGTTCAATGCGCCAGCAGCCTCGGCTCTTTTTGTTATTTGGATGGTCACACCTTCGCTGGCATTCTCTATCCGCCTGCCGGAGCCGTGGAGCCGGTCGTCGTCGCTTGTCCTGAGGTCAAGCCACAGCGCGTACTTGCTGGTGAGGTATTCTGCAAGGCTGACGTCGGCTAGGGCAAGTTCTTTTTCGACCGTTGCCACTTTAGGGTCTCGCTTGCTACCGGCTGCGAAGAGCTTCCTCGCTTCATCAAACATCTGGTAAGAGCGCATCCCTTGGCTGAAGAGTTGGTTGGGGATCCCCTCGATGGTGACCTCGACCTTGGCGATTTTCGGGTTATAGAAGACCTCTGTGTCGCGAGCGAAGAGCTGTTGCGCGGCTTCATCCTCAAAGAGCATCAGGATGCCCTTCATGCTGCGGGCGGGCACGTTGAGATTGTTATTCCAGAGGGTGTCGCTCTTGTCTTTACCGATTTTGCGGTGCCGCAGTACCCTGTCGTACAGGATCGAAATGCGGCTTCTGTACTGAATGTTGATCATTTGGACCAGCTCTGGCAGGGTGACCATGTCATACTCAAGACAGATGTTTCAAATGTCGAAAGAGGCACCTCTGCCTGTGGCCTGGATCACACGGTTGTAGTCGTTGAACGTGAGCTAATACTCGAGTCGGTCGCCCAGCGCACTCTGGTAGAATGGCATGTGGCTCTCGAGTAGCTCGAAGTCCAGTGGGATGTAGAAACGATTGCCGAAAGCATCGGGACGGCTTTTTCCGCTAGAACGGACTCATCTTTGTTCCCAGCATTGATTCGGATCCTCGTCGTATTTTGGTTTTCCGACGTATCAATGCCTTGGTACTGGCAATTTTTCCTCTCTGAAGCCGTCCCCCAAAGAGATCACGGTAGCAGTGGTACACATCACTGTCGTCGATGCTGAGGACCTCATTTCCCGAAATTTTAATGACGGTCTTTTTCACGAGGGCGCGGCCTAGGTTCTGAACCAAGGTCTGATTGGCATCTTCGCTGTGTAGTGTGATGGTGAAGGCCAACCTCGCGGTCCCGGGGACGATGACATCATGTTTGCCGAGGTTTGGGAATCGAACGAGAAGCTGCTGGTTCGGGCCGATCGTGCTGGGGTTGTTAGTTATCGACACCGATTGCCTCACCCCTTTCACCCCAAGAGGTTCGCGGAGGCACCGGTAGGGGTCAAGCTTTCGTCCGTACTTACTTGATGACATGGTGTCAGCTTCGTTGACACTCGACAAAGTCTGTTTTAAAGATTCGCGACAACCTTCAAACGCACATACTTGTTACATAAATATGGCTGACTATGATTTCGAAAACCCAACGTTCGACCCAGACGGGCCTGGAAGAGACGATGATTATGATTTCGACCTCCCCGACCCCCCCCCACCCCATGGAGCCACCACTGCCCGTCCAGCAAGATCTAAACACATCCGGGGACAATTTGCAGAATCTGCAGGGCGAGTTGAAACAGGCAGAACTTGAGGCTCAGAAAAAGCGCCTGGTTGACACTTTCTACAAAGAAGTGAACCGTGCCTATGGGTTGCACCCCCAAGGCAGGATCGACAATAGCCAGTTTGGGATTGATGCCGACGGCAAAACACTCTACTGGGCCCCAGGCGACAAAAAGATCTCTATCAATGCGACGAGGGGACAATTCCAGTTTCTGGCCCTATCAACACTGGCCACAAGATACGGAGGAGGCGGCATACATGCACTGCGAAGTTCACTGGGGTTCCTTGAATTCACATCGAATATGCAGCGTCTAAGTAGCTCCGCTGTAAAAGCTCTCCGGCAGGCAGATAAAGCCCTCCCGAGCGGAAAATATCGAACTTCAGGACCTCCCCGGCATAGCCGATAGCGCGCGCCGCAGCGCAGAAGACGTTGAGACCGCATTGAAGACAATTGATTATCAGCCTATCGACACAACGAGGGTCACCCAAGCCAAAAGAGAGCTCGCTGGGCTTGAAAAGGCCATGACTCGAACCCGAGATGAGTTGGCGAACAACCTGGCGAAGCTGTCAAAGGTCGACGAGGGAAAATCCCAAGTTGAAAAACGCTTGGCCAGGGAGCGGCGGAAACTGACGGAAACGGACGACCCCGATATGCAGCAGGAGCTTCAAGACCGAATCAGAAAACTGGAGGGCGAGCTCTCTGACATAGAAATCGAAAGACAGTCGAGGCTCGAAGCTCTCTCTGCAAACAGAGAAGCTCTCCGGTCCCAGATCTCCCGAATCAGTGAGACGTTCAGGCGGCCCCTTCATGGAGACAAAACGCTGGCTGAGCGCATTCGCACCCTCTTCCGCGAGCAGGGAATTACCATCGTAAGCATCCTTACAGCGATTGGGATGGCAATCTCGACCCTAGTGCTTGCGCTAACCGGCGGCGGGGGGAGTGTACCGGTTCCGGCTCCAAAGCCTCCCGGCAAGGGCGGGGTCAAGGAGTGGGTAAAAAAGCACCTACAGTCCCTCGGGCGTGCCCTGGCCAATTTGGCCGGCAAGGCCGCGGCTGCCCAGGCCGGAATCATCGGGTCCAACGTCTCTTGGCTCTTGAGCATGCTAGGGAAGGCCGCTTCGTGGCACGCAGATAATCTGTGGGCCTTGATCATCGGCGTGGGGCCCTTCTTCTCGTGGATGCACGGGACTCGTTATCACGACCGCTCAACCAACCAAAGCGCCACTAGGCCGGGTGCAATCCCTGCGACTATGAGAGCTGTTTTTACTTCTTCATGGTCGAGATCGGATTTCCAGTCTGCTGGCGGAGCAACCGCGGCAGACGTAGGCGACCCTTCGGGCGGTGGCCCTGCGAGTACCCGTGGATCGGTCCCGGCTGGTGAGGCAGTTTTCCCCTGGAATGTCCTATCGACTTTAGAGGCAGGATTGATCAGTGCTGCCTTGTTTATTCCTGGGTTGTGGCCGATTGCAGCGTCTGACCCCGCTATTTGGATTTGGTTATAATTATAACCTTGGACATTGCCGGGATAGAGTGCCATGTCGCTCGGCAGCAAGTAGAGCCCTCTCCTGCAGACGTAATCCAGTGGTGTGGATGCATATTGCAACGTCTTTTGATAGCGATCGATGCTGCTGGGGTTATCGACGGGTGAGACGATGGCGTCTTCGAGATTCGCCGTAAACTGCTTTTGGGCGTCGAACTCCGTCCCGACTTTGAGAATGTTGGAACGGGTCTGAGCTTGTGCTCCAAAGATTGCCCAAACGTAAGTCTGAATCGAGTCGTTAAGGCGCTCGACACCCGCTTGCGTGAAACCTTCTGATTTATCGAGAATGAACATCGTCCTCGCCTTTGAAATATCCCGTTTATGTCTAATTGAGTCCTTGGGGTGGAAGAAAGGCCCATGTGCTTGATTCTCCATCCTATATTTACCCGATGATTCATATGAGCCGAGCCCTTGACACCCATGGTTTAACTTCTGCCCCCAATCCGTATCAGGTGAAACGGCAAATTCCTCGCAAAGCCACTTGTAGGCCCTAGAGTCATACTGGTTATTGAACCATGAATTGTACTTGTCCCCAGGGAGGGCGACTTTTAGCTCCTCAAGCAGACCCCTCGTCGTATAATAAAAATGAAAGCAATATGGGCTTGCAAGAAGGGGCTCCTCTACTTGGAGATGGTCCTGGAATGAATCAGCACATCCGGCGGTTGCGCACCAAACCGCAAAGTTCAGCTGGCACTGCCACCAGCTGAAGGGGACGTGCTGCCAGTTGTCCCACGCCTTGTTTGCCATATTGACGTTACCGGTAAGCGGATGGTTTTGGACGTCAGAATTGAAGTGACTTCCCTTATCGTTGACCAGGCCGGCCGCGGCTATCGCTAGGTTGACCAAGGCAACCCCGCGGTCTTTCCGGTCATCTTTCGGGTGGTGAAAGTCGGTAAGCGGAGGGTTTTGGTAATCGGCGAAGACGTCCGGGTACTTGGAAAGGAACTTACTTCCCTTATCGTCGACCATTATGACTAGGATTGGCGCCCCTGCTGCTGACTCTTTATACTTGAAATGGCCGCCTGCCTGATATTTTGCCGAGCTATTAAACGTAAACGCCTTTGTATCCATACCCATTTTGGTGATTATCATGTGCATCACACTCACTGACGTTCAAAATGATGTGCCAATCAATCTTGCCAGGACCCTGTCTGCGGGTGAGCGAGAGATTGCTCTCTGCGAGTTGACGTATTATCACTGGTGGTACAACATATGCACGGTGAAAAGGAACAATAAGGTCTCAAATAAAAAGACTGAAAAAAATAATACCTGACGGGTATTATAACGTCTGTGAGTTGAACGAAAAGGTGTTTCAGCGGTTGAACGCCGAACTCACTCTAGATGAACTTCAATTAACAGTAAAGCCCTGAGAAGTTATAAAATGAATCGCGAATTAGCTAATATCTTAGGCTTTTCCGACAATACTTTCAAACCACTTTCAAGACTTTAATTGTGGTGACATTGAATGGAGCAGCATGCAGGTGCCCCATGGGGTGCCTAAAAGGCAGACACAGCAACAACTTTTGGACATAATTAAAGAACACTGCCTGGCCCAAGTTGTTAACATACCCACCCGACAAGAAAAGACCCTTGATTTATTGTTTACAAATTCTCCATCCCCAGTAAGCCGAGTTAAGGGGATGCCCCCGATTGGCAAAGCTGATCATGACATAGTCCTTGTTGAGTATGACATAAAAGCTAAACGAATCACACAAGTCCCGCGTAAAGTTTTTCTCTACAAACGTACGGATATGGATGGTCTGCGAGACCATATGGCGCGATTTAAGGATTCGTTCCTTTCCTCTGACCTCTCACACATGTCAGTTAATGACCTGTGGGTCAGTTTTAAGTCCGAATTAACCACGGCAATGGAAAGGTTTATACCAACTAAAATGACCAAAACAAAATATAGGGCACCATGGATCGATAACACGATCAAGCATCTCATCAGAAGACGGAATAGAATGTATTTTCGTGCTCGCAAGTCTAGCAGCCCTGACGTTAAGAATCATTAGAAACGGTTCAGAGCACATGTGCAAAAGGTTATAAGAGATGCATATTGGAAGCATGTTTCCAGCATCTTTACCTTTGAAGATGACAATATAGATCCCGATAGTCCCCAAAAGAATGGTAAAGTTAAAAAGTTTTGGTCATTCGTAAAGTCCCTGAAAAAGGATGCGTTTGGGATCACTTCGCTAAGGGAAAATGGAATTCTAAAAACAGATGTGCGCGATAAGGCTAATATTTGCAATAAACAGTTTCAATCAGCATTTACGCGTGAAACTGATGGTGAGCTACCATCTAAAGGTGCAAGTCCGTTCCCCTCTATGGGGGACATAACAGTTGACCCCATTGGGGTCGCTAATCTGTTAGGTAAGCTCAAGATACATAAGGCATCTGGGCCCGATGACCTGAATGCCAGGGTACTTAAGGAATGTAGTGCTGAAATATCTCCTGTGTTGGCCTTTATCTTCAATCAATCACTTGCCCAGGGCACTGTACCAGATGACTGGCGACAAGCAAATGTAACCCCGGTCTATAAAAAAGGGGAAAAATATGATGCAGCAAATTATAGACCAGTGTCGCTAACATGCATCTGTTGCAAAACCCTGGAGCATATATTAGTAAGCAACATCAACAAGCACTTAGCCTTTGAGAGCATTCTTGCTGACTATCAACATGGTTTCCAGAGTCAAAGGTCTTGCGAAACGCAGCTTGTTCAATTTTACCATGACATTGTGAGCAATCTGGATGGGGCCATAAACCGTGGCCACAAACAGAGTGACTTGATCATCATGGACTTTGCTAAGGCCTTTGACAAGGTACCTCACAGAAGGCTATTACATAAACTGGAGTACTATGGGATAAGAGGATCCACGCATAGGTGGATTAGCTCATGGCTCTCTGGGCGCTCACAACAAGTTGTACTTGATGGCCAAGCGTCTGATCCAGTCCCTGTTTTATCTGGAGTCCCCCAAGGTTCGGTCCTTGGACCGGTCCTTTTCTTGGTTTTCATTAATGATCTCCCCGATAATATCAGGTCATCTGTCCGTTTGTTTGCTGATGATTGTGTCCTGTATAGGAACATATATTCTCCTTCTGACTGTCTTATTTTACAAGATGACCTGGATCAACTTGCACAGTGGGAGGCCGATTGGCAAATGAAGTTCAATGTGGCCAAATGTCACTCAATGAGAGTGTCACGTCACCCTCCGGACAAGCAAATGAAGTTTGACTATACACTTCACCAGCAAGTTTTGGAGCATGTTCAATCCGCCAAATATCTTGGTATCACCATCACAGACGATCTTGATTGGGGTCAACATATCTCAGAGATTACATCTAAAGCAACTAGGACTTTGGGATTCCTTAGACGGAACTTGGCTTTTGCACCTAGGCAGACAAAGGATGTTGCATATAAAACATTGGTTCGCCCTCAACTCGAATATGCATCACCCATTTGGCACCCCTATGTTAAAACTCAGACTCAGCAGGTGGAGAAGGTGCAGAGGACAGCTGCTCGATGGACCTGCAGGCGATGGCGAAATAGAAGTAGCGTCGGTGACATGCTTAATGAGCTAGAGTGGCCGTCCCTGGAGGCCCGTCGTGGGCAGTCCTCCTTAACCTTCTTCTACAAGATACACTCTGATTCAGTGTCTATTGATAAAGATAGGTACTTGACCCCTGTAACACTGTCGACCCAAACAAGGGCATCAAAAGTAAACGACTCACAATATCGTAGATACCAGTCCTATAGTGATGCCCTGAAGAACTCGTTTTTTCCTAGAACTATTCCCCAATGGAATAGTCTTCCCTCCTCTGCGGTGAATGCCAAGTCCGCAGAAGAGTTCAAAGCCCGCACAGTGTAAGATTGGGACTCAGAGGTATGCGTTTTAGGATACCTCTGTTATGCAGATTGTAAATAGTTTTAAGGACGCATCCAGTGCCTCTCTTCTTTTTTTTTTTTTTCTCTCTTTTTTTTCAGCTAAATTCTAAATTTAGCCACCCAATCAACTGAGGTAATGGCCAGATATGACCGACTCAGTATAAGAAGATAGATACAAACCCCCTCCCGTGGCGCTGATGACAATGGCCATCACTCGGAAGGCGGCCGCACCAAGACGTTCACTGCAAAGAAGCCACACAGGCTAGCCGTCCATCGTGAGGTCTACTTTCATCTTGCTGAATTAAGTACTTCAGACAATCTGCATAACGGTCGCCCCTCTACACTGCTTAGATCTGTCCCTGTCGAGAACGAAAAGTGTGGATCTGGTAGAACTGAATCGTTTCCTGTCTTACAGTACAAAAGGTTGTCGTCAGAGCCTATTTCACAGCTAACTATCTCACTTAGGGACACCAACGGGGAGATGTTACCATTCGAGTATATGAGCGCAACCCTACATATAAGGAATGGTTGACGCAAGCGGCCCCGGTGGGGTCAGAAAATGCCCTGGGGTGGCTTTGGCTGATCTTGGTGACACTGAGGGGTTCGATAAGGACGGGAAGGAAGATCGATTGTATGCATTCCAGCTCTCTGGTGGCGTCTACAAAAGAAAAGAGGTCGCCCAAGCGGGGTCATTGGCATTCGGTGATCTCAGCGACGTAGATACCTCACATGCCGTTCCGAAGCGGGTTCATACGCTGGCCTTCACTGGGAGCAAGTGGGTTGCTTTTGCAGACCCCGTCCAACAAACAGGGTGGCTTATTGACGTACGTTGTGACTGGAACGCAGCACAAAGTTAGGAAGGTAGTGAATAGTGGCACTCGACAGTGCTCGTATATCCCCGGGACGAAGAACATTGTCGTTTCCGAAGATAACGTGCTGAAGACAAGCAACAACCGGCAGTGAATCCTGAAAATAGTCTTCGAAAACCCCCCAGCGGGAATCATTGGTATGAACTTGCCAACATCATCGATTATCCTTGATCTAATTCTCGGAGATAGACCAGACGACTTTGTTGGTGTGTTACCCGGCTTCAAGCTCAAAAAGAAGTTGGGATTTATATACAAGTTCAAGAAACGCCTCGAGTGCAGTTCACTCTTAAAGGAATCCAACACCAAGTCGAATACCGTCATTTAGACCTACATAATATTTTATAGGTCCAGTGTCTCTCAAAAGGCTGCGATTTTTGCCCGGTGCGCTCACAGCAGACCAAGCTTTAGTCATTATTAGCCAGTAGTCTATTTAAACCCACCCAGCTGGAGGGGTAGTACACGATGGGCCTCTACCCAGGACTTGAAACCGGAGACAAACACCGCCTTCAGCACGTGGCCGAGGTCAAATTCCGTCTCGAAAAAGAAAGAGACTTCAGAGGCTCGCTGTACAAGAAATACAGACGCGGGGCTAATGTTGTTGATGGGATTGATACCGCGCTTGCTGCGACTAGCGTGAGGCTGGCTGCTTCTGGCTTCGGGCTCTTGTCAACTATCATCGCGACGCCTGTCGCCATTGGCCTTGGAGCTGGGGCGATTGTGTGTGGGTTGCTGGGCGTTGGCGGGAAATGTATTGGACGAAAACTCCAAACGAAAGCCAAAAAACACGACGAGATTCGTATCGTGGCTGAGTCGAAGCTAAACCCAATCGCCGACCGCATTTCTATCGCACAGAACGACGATGATATATCTGAAACAGAATTTTGCCTGATTCTGTGTGAAATCGACAAGTTCGATCAGATGAAAGAAGAAATTCGTCAGCGCCAGAAACATACTGTTGGTTTGTCGGAGGAGGAAAAAAGAAGCTGTTTCAACGTGCGAGAGACGAGGCGTTAATGACGGCCCGTACCAAGCTGTTGGAAGAGTTGGACAAATCTGGTCACAATGCCTGGCGAGCTTAAAAGAGTGCAGGCTGCCTAGACAAGTAGTTGTTTCCGTTAGAGACTTAATGCTAACAAAGCAACAATAAATACATGGATCGGCGCCTTGCGGATATTTATTACAGCCCTAAGGGTTACTGGAGAGGTCTTGATGCCATAAAGAAGCTGGCTTCTGCGGCTAAGGCCTCAGAAGATGTGGCCCGAGCTTGGTTGAAGAAGCAGGCCATCTGGCAGATCTACCTCGCCGGCCCGCAGCACGTTCCACGACCCAAATTCGACATCACCAAGCCGAACGAGGTCCATCAAGCTGACCTGCTCTTTCTGCCACACGACCGTGTTCGCAAGCGCACGTACAAATACGCCCTTACCGTGATTCATGTAGCCTCACGCTTCAAAGAAGCTGAGCCTCTGGCCACTAAAGAAGCCAAAGAGGTTGCTGAAGCTTTGTCTCGCATCTACAGGCGATGCCCGTTGAGGTTTCCCAAATTGCTCCAGGTCTACCCCGGTCGTGAGTTCATGGACTCTGTCAGCCAGCTGTTGGCAAAGCACTCTGTCCAGGTTCGGCGCGGTCGGGTTGACATCCATCGGGACCAGGGCATTGTTGAGCGCTTCAATCATACCTTGGCTGAGCGGCTCTTTGGGCACCAGTACGCTCAGGAGATGCGACTCACTTCTGGTCAGCGGTCTACAGAGTGGGTGAAAAGGTTGCCTGCCGTTGTGACAGTCTTGAATGGTGAGGTCACCCGACTGACCGGCAAAAAGCCCTCTGAGTCCATAAGGGCGCGATCAGTGACACAAAAGCCCTCCTCTGCAGTTCCTGGTCGTCCTGTTGGTCTCGAGGAGACAAAAATCCCCTCCGGCGTCGACGTTCGCTATTTGTACCTGCCTGGCGAGCTTGAAGGTGGCCGTCGACGCGCTACAGACCCTGTGTGGTCTCTTGATGTGTACCGGCTGGGACACTCGGTGGCCAATAAAAATCAAAAATGAGTTCCTTTAAGAGCAATGAAAACATTCATAAGAAAGAAGTCTGATGAGCCGTGGTGTATTACTTGCAGGATGGACCTCACCGCGGCTTTGTGCGCGAAGAACTTCTTGTTGTGCCTCGCGACACTCAGCTTCCTCCGGATGGGGTTGTCAAGCGCTGGACTCGAATCCATCCACCGGTATGACAATTTATCCGTTTGATTTACGTCCTACTTCAGTGGTCCTTGGTCTTGGAACTTTCGCCTGCAGTATCTCAAGGTTCTTGGGGTCTGTAGTTGCCCGCGTAGCGAACACCCCACAGACAATTGCTATGGAGAGAGACAAGTATACCCATCTTTCAGCCATATCCACCAGTTTCTCAACTACCGAGGGGTTCGGCGGCTCGACCTCATATCCGTCTATAAGAAGACACATCCACCAGCACATCTGCGGCCTGGTCTGTGAGAGATTCGAGCGAATTTAGGTTATCGTACAGCAGGGTATAGAAGGTTCCGATGGATTTTCCAATATTCTCGGAGATCACATTGGCTCCGCTCGCCGCCTCGCGCCGCTTCAGAGAGGCAATTATCTCCGTCAACGAAATCGACACCTTCTCTGTGGTGGTTTCATACCGACTCAGGCTTTTCTTTAGGAGCTCATAGAATTCGTTGACGGTCGGCCCATTTGCCGACTTGGCTTGGCCGATGCTATCGCGTAGCAACAATCGTAGATGGTCGACGACGCTCTCCTCTGTTTCTGCCTTCTCTGTTGCGGCATTGGGTGTCTCCTCCTCTGCTGCGGCATAGGGTGCCTCCTCCTCTGCCCAAAGCATCTGAACCCTCGCAGCGCCGACGCCGAACTGCTTCTTCACCCTACTCACAGGCGCCTTACCTCGCTGGGCCTTGATTTCCTGGATCTCCTCCTGGGTTAGAACTCTCTTGGGAGCCATCGTTTATCCTATGATTTCAGAGTTCTTTAGATGGACCGCCCCTTTTCCTCAACGAACGCGTCCATCTCTTGTTGTGTGATGAAATCTTTGTAACCATAAGCCGGTGTGTCAACTCCGTTTTCTGCGATCCAACGCTTGGAATCGAAGGGCGACTGCAACACCTTGTTGAGATGCTGCCCGTAGATGCGGTGACGCTCCGACCTAAGAACATCCATGCCATGGCGGAAGGTTTGCTTCTCAAGGAGAGCCTCTTCGAACTGCTCATGCCTGATGCGCTTCTTGACAGTTGCTTTTCTCACACCCTTGGCCTTCTTGATGTTCTTTCCAGATGCCTGGATGATAGAATACATCTTCGGCCGCAGGCCCACATATTCGGCGATTGACTGCCCGGCGCACTCGTCCTTCATCTTTCCGAGAACCTTCTTGTTCTCTGTGCTGTGCAGCGGGTGGTCTTTTGGGTAGTCGGACGTGTCGTAGATATCCTGGAGCTTGGCCATGTCCTCGTAGACGTCCTCTGTCTCGATTTTCAGGAGTAGGCTGTCTGTGTCCGTGTTGAGGAGCTGGCAGCGGTCTTCTTACTGCATCTGGAAAGTAGAAGTAAAACAAAGATCAGGAATCGATACAATTAACTTACTCCACCCATCAAAGACGCCAAAGGGAAAGAAATACAAACATTAAGCGACCAGACCATAATGGAAACTTAAACAAAGGAAGCCCATAAGGACAGTTACTTTCCCACAAAATGGCCATATGGCCATCCAAAATTAAAAGACACAAGTGATACATACAGTAAGTAACAAACAACAACATAAATAAATCGCCACAGAAGAACCGCCTTGGAACGGTCAGTGGAAAGATTTCCACTGGGGACTTAAATCGATTTTACGTGGCCACAATCCTCGCCCTTACTTCCGTCGCGATTTAGACAAATAATTTGTTCAGTCCGCATGAATGCCTCCTAACCCATCAGTGCAACATCTCCGTGAACACAAAAAATCCAAGAACCACAGAGGTGAGACAACGGTGAGGACTCGACAGCAAGAAACCACTGAAATGCTGGAGCAAAAGAAAACCAACAGTTAGACTCCGATGGGCCCGACCAGAGACAGAGCATCAGGCACCAACCAACATTACCTTGAATAAGAACCCTCTAATTCTCAATAAGCCTTTACGTTGGAGCCGTCATAGAATCTGAGGCCTGACCCACCGGCGTGCAATTAAAGAGGGAAGCAAAGTTACCAACCGTGATTGGGTTAACTACCATGCATGCAGTCTGTCGTATAACATCCATGTTGTACCCAATCTTTTTATATCGAAGCATGATTTTACGAAATTGGGTGCTGAAGTCATTGCGATTATATATTTTTCTGAATTTATATACTAAGTCACCATAAAATTCGGGTTCCGATAGACCTTGTTGCAGAAGAGATTTAAGTCCCATATTGAATTTTGAAATTAAATCAGAATGGCGTCTATAAAATTTTGAAAAGGCTTTGCGTAGTTTATGGTACCGATAACCCTGATTAAGAAGTTTAGCCGTTAATAATTTATTACGAGTGTTGAAGTCAGTTACATGACTACACACTCTAGCAAATCGAATTAATTGCGAAATATAAACGCCATAGGATGGCGCACGAGGAACATCACCACCCAAAAAAGGAAAATTTACAATCTCAAAATCAAAGTCATCGCGTTTATCATAAATTTTGCATGAAACAAACCCATCTACAATAGATAGATGTAAATCCAAAAACGGGGCCTCGGAATCAGAAGAATTTGCTTTATTTAACTGAAGTTCTGGGGGGTAATTCTGACTGATCAAACCATCGAAATAGGTATTATCAATATTTAATAAATCATCTAAATATCTAGAAGTTGAGCTAAAAGCTTCAATAATTTCAGATTGGTTATCAATGGAAAGCGACAACATGAAGTCTCTTTCATAACAATACAAGAATAGATCAGCCACAAGAGGTGCGCAATTCGTACCCATCGGAATGCCCACAATTTGTCTAAATAACTTAGTACCGAATCTAATATAAATATTGTCAAGTAGAAAGGTGAGGGCATCACACACTTTCTGACATGACCAAAGTGTATAATTCTTATGCTCTTTAGAAGTGAAAAATGCATTTCCGACATTACATGCAAGATAGAGAGAATCTTCTCTACGAAAAGCCCATTCAATTAAATCATTAAGCTTATCTTTTATAAGATTATGAGGAAGTGTAGTGTAAAGAGTGGAAAAATCGTAAGTAGACAGACTTGAAGCACGAAAATGTCTGGATAAGTGCAGTTTATATTTTACTTTTGGTCCTTTGAGATCATCGTGAATATTCTGAGAAATCAGAAATAAATCATTGGTTTAGACTCATTCTAGACAGGTTTTTAATTATTTGGACCCCTTTTGGATTTATATCAGTCTTTGAATCGAATGCCTATTCGAAATTCGCAAAATTGCAGTACGTTTCCTCTGGCTTTCTTTGCCAGATCATTACAGGGTCACTGATGAGGCTTTATTAGCCGAAACTACGTAGTATGGCCCATCTTCTTTCTTATGAATGTTTTCATTGCTCTTAAAGGAACTCATTTTTGATTTTTATTTGCCATCACTGCAGCTGGTGTTGTGCCGTGTGGCGGCGGTAAAACGTATCCCCGTACATCAACCATAGTGCAGTTTATATTTTAATTTTGGTCCTTTGAGATCATCGTGAATATTCTGAGAAATCAGAAATAAATCATTGGTTTAGACTCATTCTAGACAGGTTTTTAATTATTTGGACCCCTTTTGGATTTATATCAGTCTTTGAATCGACTGCCTATTCGAAATTCGCAAAATTGCAGTACGTTTCCTCTGGCTTTCTTTGCCAAATCATTACAGGGTCACTGATGAGGCTTTATTAGCCGAAACTACGTAGTATGGCCCATCTTCTTTCTTATGAATGTTTTCATTGCTCTTAAAGGAACTCATTTTTGATTTTTATTTGCCATCACTGCAGCCGGTGTTGTGCCGTGTGGCGGCGGTGAAACGTCTCCCCGTACATCAACCATAGTGCAGTTTATATTTTACTTTTGGTCCTTTGAGATCATCGTTAATATTCTGAGAAATCAGAAATAAATCATTGGTTAAGACTCATTCTAGACAGGTTTTTAATTATTTGGACCCCTTTTGGATTTATATCAGTCTTTGAATCGACTGCCTATTCGAAATTCGCAAAATTGCAGTACGTTTCCTCTGGCTTTCTTTGCCAGATCATTACAGGGTCACTGATGAGGCTTTATTAGCCAAAACTACGCAGTATGGCCCATCTTCTTTCTTATGAATGTTTTCATTGCTCTTAAAGGAACTCATTTTTGATTTTTATTTGCCATCACTGCAGCTGGTGTTGTGCCGTGTGGCGGCGGTAAAACGTCTCCCCGTACATCAACCATAGTGTAGTTTATATTTTACTTTTGGTCCTTTGAGATAATCGTGAATATTCTGAGAAATCAGAAATAAATCATTGGTTTAGACTCATTCTAGACAGGTTTTTAATTGTTTGGACCCCTTTTGGATTTATATGAGTCTTTGAATCGACTGCCTATTCGAAATTCGCAAAATTGCAGTACGTTTCCTCTGGCTTTCTTTGCCAGATCATTACAGGGTCACTGATGAGGCTTTATTAGCCTAAACTACGTAGTATGGCACATCTTCTTTCTTATGAATGTTTTCATTGCTCTTAAAGGAACTCATTTTTTATTTTTATTCAATTTATTTAAAACCTCATTCGAATTTTTTATAGACCAAAACAGATTTCTTCCTGATCTTTCAAAGACTTTATCACAATATTTAATCACATGCGTTTTAAGAGCAGTAAGGCAGGAAGTTAATAATTTAGAAAGTTCAGTGGTAGTGCAAGAGCTAGAATTTGCAATAAACCGTGCTTTGTAAGGTCTTTTATGAAGTTTTTGTAACCAGTATAGCGTAGGAAGCTTGTTTTCGCCTTCGGTAACACACACAGCAAACTTGGTGGCTGAATGACAAACATGTTTATCTACTATAACTCTCTCTTCAGATAAAGGCTGAAGTTCATAGGCCTTAGTACCACCAAGCTCCTTCTTAAGCGTGTTAACAATGTAGAGCCGTCACACAACGACGACGTTGTTAGCGGCCTTGTCTGCAGGGGCCAAAACAAACTTCTTATGAAATTCTTGAATACCTAGTTTAAGATGACGTAAAGACGTCTTGGGCTTTGGAGGTAATAAGTTAGTATTTTGAGAATAGAAAGAAATGCGTTTATTCACTAGTTTTAAAATGTTTAGTTTCCAGTCCTTAAGGGCTTTATGCTCAACATACTCTCGCTTACACCATCGATTACCGAATTCATTCAAGGAAGCTGCGATTTCATCTCTACATTTACTGAAATCAATTTTAGAAGGAAACCGATATTTCGGTCCTTTAGTAATTATATTCCTTATCCTAGAGCCGTTTGTGATAGAAATCGTACATCAGGGTTTTTGAAAGGTCCAGAATGTTCATACCTACGTAAATCGGGCGAATGAGCACTAGACTGCTCTTTTGCATCACGACTGCTGCAAGATCATCGTCGAAGATGTTGGCTCTGGCAAAGGCTGTTCTGGCAATGAGACGCCTAAGTTTATCTTCCTCGTTGGCGCGGACCAGCTTGACATCGACACGCCTGCGGATGTTCTCCTTCGTCTTGCCGAAGACCGAATTGTTCATGAGCTTGTAGAGATCCTTCTCAAACTCACTGGTGGCCTTGGAGCTCAGTATTCATCCGGATGTAGGGCTCCATCCAGGGGCTATGCTGGAACCGGAGGGCACGATGAATCTTGGTCAGACGCATACCCAGAGACATGTATAGCTGGAGATTCCGATAGTGGAGCACGTAACGGTCTTTGTTGCGAAGGTTGGGTACCAACTTCTCAACCTATGTAGGTGCTCCCCCACAAAGCTCCATCGAGAAGTTCGCGCTGGTACTCCGACATCCACTCCTTCTTGACCACTAGGCGCTCTGGTACTAGCGGGTAGGCATTGTGTGCCTTGTGCAGCTCTTCTGGATATTCCATATCTACCTCTAGGATATAGCCCTCTTCATGGTCTGCGGGTAGTTCTGCAATGGTTTCTGCGAGTCCCGATACATAGACCCACTGGAAGTCTCTGATGGGGAGGGCCTGGCACATAGCCCATCCATAGATACTGTTCGCATCGAGATATAAGATATGGCTTCTGGGTTTTTCTGGGTCATAATCCTCGACCTGAGGATTGTTGGCCTTGGCATACCGTTTTGATACCATCGAGACGACAAACAGGTGTTTGTCGTAGTCTGTAAGCAGCTCGAGCTCCATTCCTGTCTTTTTAGGAGGGCGTCCCATGAAAGCCCGGGACTTGTGTAGTAGTGCGCTGGGTCTAAACGGTACTGCGTCAGGGATGTCTTTCGGAATTCCTCAAAGACGTCTGCCAGCAGAAGAACATCTGTGCGATTGTAGAGGTCGTGGTAGTCCCCCAGGGTCTTACACTCACAGACCTCCCATACTCTATGCGCGTGGGCGTAGTCGTCGTCGCTGATGTGCTCGTCGGTGAGCTTGCTGTAGAATACCTCTTTCGGAGGGAGGTTGGTCTCGGCGAAACGGTCCCAGGAGTCCATATACTCGTAGGGGTAGACGCCCTTCCGGGTCAAGAGCTGGAGCCTCTGACGGTTTGGTTCGTATTGGGACGTGATCTTGAAATACTCTGGCCGGTTTGACACCACCAGTTTGTCGAGGGAAGCGAGCAGGAACTGGGCGCTATCGATGAAACGGAGCTGCCCGAGAGAGAAGGAGATGTATTTTTCTGTGTTATTGGGGATGCAGGAGACTCTGCCTTCGATCCTCGAGATGGCCTGCATGAGCAGGTGGGAGTCGTACTCTCTGAGGTTGTGGAACACCACAGGAATAACGGTGGTCTTTGGGCTTAGCCTCAGCTTAAGGTTGCAGGCGTTGTGAGCTGCCCCTCGATATTTACCCGTGATATGACAGTGGTCGCGGACAGAGTTACCGTTTAGCGGTTTTTCGCATATATAGCAATTCGCAGCATTGTTATGGGCCTGATAGTCCTTTCGTGTCCTCCTTATGTTTTTAGGGTTGGCTAGCACGCTTTTAATCTTGCGCTCCTACTCCTGGAGTGATTTTAAGAAGTGCTCTGTTGCATTTGGGCCGCGATACTCGACGGACTCATTTTAGATTTTTATTTGATTTCACTGCAGCTGGTGTTGTGCCGTGTGGCGGCCGTAAAACGTCTCCCCGTACATCAACCATAGTGCTGTTTATATTTTAGTTTTGGTCCTTTGAGATCAGCGTAAATATTCTGAGAAATCAGAAATATTGGTTTAGACTCATATTCTAGACAGGTTTTTAATTATTTGGACCCCGTTTTGATTTATATCAGTCTTTGAATCGACTGCCTATTCGAAATTCACAAAATTGCAGTACGTTTCCTCTGGCGTTCGTTGCCGGATCATTACAGGGTCACTGATGAGGCTTTAATAGCCGAAACTACGTAGTATGACCCATCTCCTTTCTTTTGAACGTTTTCATTGCTCTTAAAGGAACTCATTTTAGATTTTATTTGTTGTTCCATAACCCCGCACCACGATATAGCAGTAGCTGCAAGCCTCATGTTGTGTTCGTTGGGTGTTACTTTTTGTAGGATCGTGTTCGGGGCCCTCGATCTTGGTGGTGAGAGCCTCAAAGTCTGCATAGATGACGAATGGGGTTGGTTGCTGCTTGTGGTGGTTCTGGAAGGTGAGCTTGTTCTTACCCTCCTCTGGCATCTCCACCCGGACAGCCGTCTGGCCGATGCCTTCGCACTCAAGCTTGTGGGCCTCTAGCAGGTCTTCTCTCGTGTAGCCATGAAGACAGCGCTCACAGAAGTGCTTCTTTTTTGGGTGCTTGCTCTGGTTAAATAAGAGGCGGTTGAAGTTCTTTATCCAGATGTAGTGGAAATGATTTTTATTTGCACTGATCAGCAGCATATTGATCCTTGGTATCTCTTGTGGTTGTGTGCTGAGACGAATGACAGCGATACCTTGTCCCAGCCAAAGACATTGATGGCTAGGTTGTTCTGCCGCTCAAATTTTGGTATCTGTGAGATGGATGTGGGACTATCAATCCCTTCGAAGTTCATACCATCATTGGTAGGATACCAACTTGGTCTCTCTGGATGATGTGGTGGTGATGGATTTGCCCGAGACGCTCGGAGCGTTCATCGAACGCAGTCTTGGTCCTTGTTCAATATGTTAACCAGTGCCTTCTTATATCTTAATTCTGCTGGGAGTGGAATGTAGGACCTACCCCGAAGAGGCTGATATCTGGCAATGTCCAGCCAAAGGGTCTGTACCTGATCTACAACCCAGCCAAACCCTCTCTGCGTCCACTTTTCGAGTGTTTCCTGGATCTGTGGGAAGGTTTTATTGAGAGCCACCTTGATTTCGCTGGCCTGGAGAAGAGCCTCCTGTTTGTGGCGCAGCTCGGGGTTGTGTACTCCTCACTACCGTCTGGTTTGTCCTTCCGAAGCTGAACCTTAAGAGCCAACTGGAACTTCACACCACCCAGCGCCTCGATCTCTTCCTCGAGATTGCTACTGATTTGGGGCACACAGCCCCGAGGAAAGTCCTGTGATCTGCACTATGAGGATTATTGGCAGGCACGTTCATCTGCCAGCTCCTCAAGAAGTCGCCAATAACCCATGGGGTCTGCCTGAACACTAGCTGTTTCTCAGCAGATGTAAACAAATCCAGGATCTCATCCTGATATTCCTTGACGGATATCAGGACTTTCTCGCGGGGGATAGGGTCAAATTCCTCTTTGATGGCTTTTTTTTTGGGCGGCCTTCTTTTTGCGTGGTGGTGGGGTAAGTCGATATTGTTCAGGCTGTAAGGGTTTTAACAGGCGCCCTTTGACAGAGTCTTGGATAGGCTCATCCAAGATGTTTTGAACCACATGATAGAGAGTCGAATTATTATCAGGTATTTCTGCCAGTAACTGCCCTATGTATTCATCCATAGAAGCCATGTTACTGTATCTTTAAGTTTACCTATATACTAACAATTCTCTAATAGGAAATGCAGTATAAAATCTTTCAGCATTTATCTTTAACTTTACCTATATACTAACAATTCTCTAATAGGAAATACAGTAAAAATCGTTCAGCATTTATCTTTAACTTTACCTATATACTAACAATTCTCTAATAGGAAATACAGAAGAAAATCGTTCAGCATTTTTCTTTGACTTTACCAATATACTAACAATTCTCTAATAGGAAATACAGTAGAAAATCTTTCCGCATTTTTCTTTGACTTTACCTATATACTAACAATTCTCTAATAGGAAATACAGTAGAAAATCTTTCAGCATTTTTGTTATACTTTACCTATATACTAACAATTCTCTAATAGGAAATACAGTAGAAAATCTTTCCGTGTTTTTCTTTGACTTTACCTATATACTAACAATTCTCTAATAGGAAATACAGTAGAAAATCTTTCAGCATTTTTGTTAGACTTTACCTATATACTAACAATTCTCTAATAGGAAATAAATTAGAATATAACCATCTAAACTCTTTTTTAACCATACTAGATAGAAATGGCAGATAGTCGTCTAAACTCTTTTTGAGTCCTTCGATTCCTGTTTATGTAATTTATGGTAATAACTGATTTAACACCACATTGCATACAAAGTAGATGGTGTGTTTTCACCGACACTCCACAGTTTGTGCATAGTAGTGGTTCCGTTCTACCTACCCTCTTACTGACACTATTGTGTCGCCCACAGAATTCTCCGCGGCAATTATTGTTGCAGGGTTCTCTCTTCCCAACAGGAATCCAAGGACACTTGTTCATTTTGTACTGTATGTTTTAAGTACTATATTTCTCTAATACAAACACACCCCGCCCGGTGGGGCTGTTGGCGAGCGCAGGCTGGTCACGTGTTGGCCATGCGATATGGCAGGCAAACAAATATTTTATTCTATTGCATCCCCTCTCGCTGGGCCGACCCGGCAGGGGTGGGGGTGGGCCCCAAAGTATTTTTTGTCCCAAAACCTACATAGTGTATACTACTAATGTTTTAGATGGCGGAACAAATTAACATTGTGACATGCATAAAGAATTGGAGAGGTCATCCCTGGAGGCCTGTCGTGAACAGTCCTCCTGAAACATCCTTTAAAACATAATTAATAATACATTGTCTCTGTTTTATTTGTTTATGCAAAGGTTTTATGTCATCATCAACGCAATTAAGGTCATTTTGAATACGTCCCTTCCGAGTTTGTGGGACACTTACCCGACATTGCGATGAATCTCAAAATAGAAGTGGAGGCAATGATCAGGAATCGATACAATTAACCGACAGCTCCCATCAGAGACACCAAAGGGAAAGAAACACAAACATGAAACAACAGACTCCAATGGAAACATCAACAGCTGAAGGCCAAAAGGACAGTTACTTTCCCACAAAATGGCCAACAGGTTATCCAAAATAAAATAATATAAGCGACACAAACACCCAAAGACAAACCATAACAAAAATAAACCGCGACTGAAGAACGGTCAGCGGAAACGAATTCCACTGGGGGGATTTTACGTGGCCACAATCCTCGCCCTTTCTACCGTCGCGATTTAGACAAATAATTTGTTCAGTCCGCATGAAGGCGTCCTAACTCATCAGTGCAACATCTTCGTGAACACAAAAAATTAAAGAACCACAGAGATGAAACAACGGTGAGGACGCGACAGCAAGAAACAACTGAAATGCCGGAGCAAAAGAAAACCAACAGTTAGTCTCCGATGGGCCCAACCAGAGACAGAGTATCAGGCACCAACCAACGTTACATTGAATTAGATCGCTCTAATTCTCAGTAACCCTTTACGCTGAAACCTCAAGCCTTATCGCCAAAAGAATCTGCTATGCCACTATAGTAAAAATATGCATCAGAATTAAACAACACACTGTTCTTTAGCTGCTTATACGTGTACAAACCAGTCCTCTACAGGGTGTTCTGAAGAATGTTTTCCACAGAACTGTTCTTCCTTGTGATTACTATCCTTCTTTGGTAAAGCTAAAGACTGCAAAGCAGTTAAAAGGCCGTATGATTCAGATTTGTGAAAGCCTACCTCCGCTAAATAATTATGTATTCGAAATAGTTTCAAGGACTCAGCTAGTGATTTTTGTTATAATCTAAATGTAGCCACTCACTTAACCGAGGAAATGGCCAGAGACCGACTCAAGATAGGACAGGATAGGAAAACTAACGAACTCGGAATCAGAATCAGAATTGTTTACTGGGGACACGTCCTTTGACAATCCTTCCCCGACTGAACTAGTCTATAGACCTCACAAGGGTGGTGCATCTAGAGGTGGAGTCATCTGCACCTTCTGCAGACATCAAGAGAGAAGAGGGAAGCTCGTTCCAATCTGAGATTGTCCTAGGGATGAAGCTAAATTTGTAGATGTCAGTCCTAGTGCAAGTCCTTACCGCCTACTGATAAACCCACAATGCACTTACATAAAGAAAAAAGTTCTAAGAACGTGTATGTGAAATCATGTTTCTAATAAAACATATTATTTTGTACTCTGCGGTGAAATCAATGCATATCTGAAACAAGTGATATTTTCACAGTGTGAATTTCACAGGGTGAAAAATAACATGACCGTGTTATTTCACAGTAGCAGCTCGGACTACTTATCTCGCCAAAATTCATACATGTGATCTATAAATTTATGCTGTAAAATACCTTGAAAAGAACTCCTTGTACTGTAAAAAAGCTGTATTCAAAATGGCGAATTGTTTAGTTTTTGAAACTGACAGTTGTGACGCCACAGCCAAGTCAAACATTGTGATGTAAGATCCGATTGATCAATTAAAGTAAGTGTCCTAAAATATTATAAAATAAAAAGAAAATTTACTCTTTTTTTCGATAAATATCAAAAATATTTCATCTCGTGTGTTGAAATCATCAGAATTTTCACTCGTGCTTCGCACCCGTGAAAATTCTGATATTTTCAAGACACTCGATAATATTTTTATATTCACCTCAAAAAAGTAAATATCCTCTATTAACTGCGTAAAAGAGACATCATTTTTCATTACCGGTTATAAGGACCTCTATTTGAGCTTTTTTTCTCAATCTCAATGTTGACGTAAGTCTACAAGAAATGCACCACAGACCTGAAAATTGTGAAGTGTACTTTTTCTGCGTCATACTAGTTAAACAAAACATGACCAACTGCTTCTGCGACACCCGAAGAGAACTAATCATTGCTTCATGTGCGTTCAGCAGTTGTAACCTGGCAACGTCTACAGTTTTAACCATCGTGATGTCTACAGAATCTCCGCTAGGTGGCTGCAGAATGCATATTTTTTCCCTGAACAAAGACCACCTTGTGCTTCAAATAGCATTGACCAAAGTTTTAATTGGGCATTTAATTGTTTGTGAATATCCTTTAATGAGCCAAATTATTTTAATGATGCATTATAATGTTACCTTTAGGGCATTTAATCAGTGAATTATTCAGGTGTAACTGGGATCATCCAATACATAACTGCATAAATGCTATGAAATAATCCTTGTCAGAGCAGTTGACTCTGAATAAAGACCACCTGTGGACAAAGACCATATTTCTTCTCTCCCTTGAGTGGTCTTTGTAGACAGGTTAGACTGTACTAGTGGACGTCGACGTAGCGGACGACCAACATCAGTCCGTCAACATCGATTCATCCGTCTGATGCATCTGCGAAACAGATTTTAGCCGGCAGCTGCTCCTGCAGACAAACAAGAAGTCTCCTCAACAACCGACTAAAAAGCGCTGACACTGTACATCGCCTTATGTGATGCAGGGGAGAGCTAGACGTCCCTAGCGTGACGAAAGTTAACGCGTCGACACAGGACGGAACGCTCACGCTGAACGACGTAAATTGGCGTCTAAGCGACTGACATGATATGCGTTTCAGCGACGATTCACACTTCTGCGTGAATCACTCCGAGAATCGTTTCCGGGTGTTTCGACAGACAAATGTAAGGTATGCCGACGCGACGCGTGCATTTGTTTTGTTTGATTTGAGGTTTAACGTCCCCGTCAACACTGTAAAGGTCATTTTGGAGACGTTGCTTCCAATTTTGTGGGACTTTTACCCGACATTGAGATGAAATGACATCTCAAGCCCCGCCACCCAATCAAACCAATAGGGTTTATAAGCATGGACGGGCCGACTCGTACCGGTTTGCCTGGGCAGGCTTAGATCTGTTAACCAGTACACGACGCGTGCATTATAGAGCGTGACAATTCGGGTGGTACAAGCGTAATTGTATGGGGAGGTATCGCATATAGTTACCGAAGGCAGCCTAATATCATTAAGAACTTTTAAGATCTTGGCTGGGACGTGGACATAACAGCACGACGTTACACAAATCAAGTGCTTCGGCCTCACTTGGCTCCCGGCAATAATTTTTTTACACCCAGAATCCGGGGTATCTTTTCCAGCAGGATAACGCGCGGGCTCATAGCGCTGTTCTTACTCAAAACTTTCTTCAAGCCAATGGAATTCGTGTTCTGGACTAGTCAGCCTTTCTCCTCCGATCTCCCTTTGGGACGAGTTGGGCAGATATATCCACAGCCGACCAGACAAAATTGTTGTTTATGGATTACAACAGAAGCATTGTTTAAATAGAGGATCTTACATAACTGATCATGTATTATTGAATTTATTAAACGAGTCGAGGAAAAGGGATAAAATGCGAGGCTTTGCCGAGCATTTTATCCCTTTTCCTTAACGAGTTTAATAAATTCAATAATACATGAGCACGAATGCAAGATTCTATTTATCATATGACATTTAAAACGCATTTTAATCACGATTGTTTACAAAAATGTCAATATTCGGCCATTTGTAAACGCGACGTCGTAAAGGACGTGAATACGTAACGTTACGGGACGTATCTAGCTAATTTGCATATTTAATCCACTAGTGGATTATCGAAAATAATGCATGGCGTTATTACACTCTCAGACGCGACGTCATATGATAAATTGGAATTTCACTACTTCCGTTGTGTTGATGACTTTGGAAATTTTGTCCAGATTTTGAAGAAAATTACTTAAAATAAATATATTCATAATTTAACGTGTATAGTTCGAACAATCTGAGCTGATACTAACCTTTATGCATGGAATATATTTGTCACTCGTACGTCGGCTTTCGTAAACTTCTCGTGAATTTTCGGTATCACGTGAATTGCGACCCATTTACCTACCTCTATGTATTGAATAACAATATCGCCATTTTCGGGAGACGGCGAAGATAAATACTTTCATTCAGTCGGGTGTGATGTTAATAGAGTTAACCAGTCTCAGGTCAATGTGTTCGAACTATATATGTACGATGCGCATGTTTCAACATATGTTAAAATGAAATGGTTTTTCGCGTTGTTTCGCTGTTCAGTATATATCTCAAAATATTAACTTAAGCTGCACTGAGACTGAAAAATACCCAAACTGCGATTTTAATCCAGTATATTAATAAATGCACAAATCAGCAAAATTATACAGACATAGTTCTTACGTTACGTATTTCTTTTGTAAACTTCCAATATTGCTCAGGTTACTAATGTCTGATTTTGAAAACGTAAACAGTTTCGTTTGAAAATTTGAAACATCGAAGGCACTTCATCATGTGAACAAGTCCGTGAAATGAAGACCCCCTAAATCCCACTTTATATAGATGGATTATAGGGGTCCTCATTATTTTTCTTATTTCTGCTCCAATACATAGGTTGTGGGTACTCGTCAGAACCGCCTCAATGAGGCGGTTCTAACGAGCACACACAACCCATGTTTGTAGTATAAATAAGAAAAATATCACAGATTTTCCTCAGAAAAGTAGCCAATTTGGAGATGTAAAAAAGCATTATGTAGCACGTGTGTGTTATCGTAATGTTTTGACACCTTTTTAGAAAGGCTTTCTATAATTTATTAAGAGTGTCATGATTTTCTCATAGACTCCGTCATTTCAGTGCCTTTGGCGCGTATTTCGAGTATTGAATTCAGTAACATGACTTAATACTCTCACGAACCAAAATAATTGTGATATATGAACACCGTAGGATGTCGCTGTAGGCACCTATCGCAGGGCATTGCCATGTGAAAAGGTGTCGTCTAGCATATGCACTTTGTGAGTCTCAAATCAGCCGCTACAAAAATCTCTTGTTCTGTTCTGCTCGTGTTTTACACTTATCTAACGTTTTTGATAGATACTAATGCTACAATGCACATGTTCTAGAGGCTTAAAACTGGCAAAGCACGGTTGTCTTTGCTTACATGTGCAAGGTCGTGAGTTGGTAAAAACATAGTGTGGTAATAAGATCTTATCCACTCCCCAGATGATGTAATTTCCAAGGAATGTGGACACACAAATCCATAAAATAAAGTACTTAGGGTCTTGTTTACAAGCTAAATCATGTATAACTTTTGTCTTCACTATAAGCAAGATGGGATACAGATTTTTTAAAAGTCGAACGACTTTCTCCTGAATCCCTTTTGTGTAACATTGTAACATTGAAGCTTTTATGTCTTGAGTTTATATGTATTAGTTATACAAATAAAATAAAGTTTAAACTAAAAATGTTGCCATAATGTATCCTTCCCTAACTGCAAGAAGGAGCTTTTGTGTAACTGGTATTTCATCCATATAGAGCATATCGAAGTTTCTGATCAGAATGCGCGAATGCGGAGACTGACTGAGCCTTTGCTCGCCGCACTTGCTCGAAGACCCCTTTCTCTTGGAGTGGCCCCTAATTGTTTGTTTGTTTGATTTGAGGTTTAACGTCACCGTCAACACGGTATAGGTCATTTTGGAGACGTTGCTTCCAATTTTGAGGGACTTTTACCCGACATTGAGATGAAATGACATCCACTGTCGCCCACTGAAACCAATATGGTTTATAAGCATGGACTGTCGGACTCGCACCGCTTTACCTGGGCAGGCTTAGATCCTCTAAGCGGTTACCAATACTCGTGTGCGGTCGGTTTCAACTCTGCGTGGAAGCATCATGCTGCCCATTTATTTCTTCAAGCCCCAATGGGCGGGGCCGTGGAGCGGCCCCTATAAAATGGCAGAAGCGTTAGGCGCGGAACTGAACTGTTCATCTGTGTGCCATGTGGGGTTTTACCTAGAAATATATCAAGCACCACACACTACATCAGTTGAAAAACATTAAATTTTAATTTATCATGCCCTGCCATCCGTACCTTTTTAAAACTGACTCTTCCAGCTTTAAAGCTTGCAAGAGGACATCTTGGCTGCATTGTGGTGGTCTTGTTGTGTTTTTTTTTTATTATTATTTCTAGGTAACTACAGCATGTTGAGCGTCAAAGTTCAGCTAAATTTAGATCGTTTTCATTTTATCTCAAGAACTGTCTGATAGACTTCCAAGGATGTAACATTGAGTGTTTTTTCATTTATCATATTCATTTATCATATGACGTCGCGCCAGAGAATGTAATATCAGCATGAAATAAATTCTGTAATCCACAAGTGGATTAAATGGCAAATTATTTAGATACGCCCTGTAACGTTGCGCGTAAGACGTCCTTCACGACGTCGCGTTTACTAATGGCGGATTGGTTTTGATTTGTTTGATTTGAGGTTTAACGTCCCCGTCAACACTGTAAAGGTCATTTTGGAGACGTTGCTTCCAAATTTGTGGGACTTTTATCCGACATTGAGATGAAATGACATCTCAAGCCCTGTCGCCCAATGAAACCAATAGGGTTTATTAGCATGGACGGTCGGCCTCGCACCGCTTTGCCTGGGCAGGCCTAGATCCTCTAAGCGGTTTACCAGTACTAGTGTGCGGGCCGGATTCAGCTCTGCGTGGAAGCATCATGCAGCCCATACTAATGGCGGAATGTTGACATTTTTATTTAAATTATCGTGAATAAAATGCGTTTTAAATGTCATATGATAAATAGAATCTTGCATTCGTTTCATGTTTTATTAAATTTATTAAACTCGTTGAGGAAAAGGGATAAAATGCTCGGTAAAGCCTCGCATTTTATCCCTGTTACTAAACTCGTTTAATAAATTCAATAATACATGAACACTCATGTAAGATCCTCTATGTATTTTGTGAAACTGCGACTGTCTTAAAGATCAGCTTTTGAGCCTGTTTTCAAGGTCAATTTTGGGACCTTGAACCTGTTTCCAAGGTCAGAAATTGACCTTGAGCCTGTTTACAAGATCAGTATTTGTGACCTTATAGTGCTGTACATTTTTATTTCAGTCTCCAGCACTAGCCAATCAAAATACATCTCAAGTGTCAATTAGACCTAAAATGGAAAAGTAAGTGATTGTTAAAATGAGACCAATCATGTATATTGCTCGTTCAAGTGTTCTTTAATGAATGGCATTTGCTTGTCAAACTAGCTTGATGAAAAGAGATTAGCTGAAAGGTACTTCATTTGAACAGATTTGTGTTCACAGGTGTAACTCTTATCTTCTTATTCTTGCTTTAAGACATAGAATTTGGGCATTCAAAGAAACACACACCGTATAGAGGTTAGTTAAAAAAATTGTTTCTGTCCCTTGGGCCACGTTGAATTTAATTTTATTTCATGTTTGTGTTGTGGATGACTTTTAAAAAATACAAGAATGGCAGGAGAATGACTCGACACAGTTTTCTAATCTCGATTACTGCAATTATCCAAAGATATAAAACCTCGACTGAGTAAAAGATGATAATTTGAAAGCCTTTTTATTGCATTTGAAAATGTACTGTTGCAACATAATATATGTATTTAATTTGATTTCAGAGATTTAGCCTTATCAATCATGCTTTAAGCCTTTTTATTGCATTTGAAAATATACTGTTGCAACATAATATATGTATTTAATTTGATTTCAGAGATTTAGCCTTATCAATCATGTTTTAATTTCAGTCAATTAATTTTCATCCTTCATTGCGACAACAGATACATGTTCTTGATTAGATTAGATTAGATTAGATTAGATTAGACGGACGTTTACTATATCACGAAAACACGCCTATATAATTTTGACCCCCTTGAATCCCACTTTTATATAGTAAAACTGGGGTTTCGAGGGGTAAACCTTATTTTTCTTAATTCTGTTCTAAAATATAGATTGTGGGTACTCGTGAGAACCGCCTCAATGAGGCGGTTCTAACGTGTACCCACAATCTATATTTTGAGTAAAAATAAGAAAAATATCACAATTTTTCATCTTAAAACATTTGATTTTCGGCGGAAAAATTTACAATGTATTTGTATAGGCGTATTTTCGTAATGAAATAATACATGTATTACTGTTTCTTTTACTAACACAGTGCTTTTAACTTGACGAAAAGGCCCTTTAAACTGACAATGTTATTTGTATATTTGAGCTGTCAGCCATCTACATGTAAATTGATTTTGAGCTATATTGACACCTTGTGGAATACCGGTGGCTTTAGAAACTAGAAACAGTTCAAAAGTCGAAGAAGTGTCAAAAATTAAATCCATGATAACACCAAAATCAGATGCACGTCGACAAACAATGACAAAAGTTAGAATGAGGAATTCATTACGCAAACACGCCTATACAAATACATTGCCACCTTTATCGCCGAAAAAATGAAAATTTTAAGATGAAAAAATGTGATATTTTTCTTATTTCTGCTCAAAATATAGATTGTGGATACTCGTTAGAACCGCCTTGTCGAGGCGGTACTAACGAGTACCCGCTATCTATATTTTAGAGCAGAAATAAGAAAAATACGGTATACCCCCGGAAACCCCAGTTTTACTGCATAAAAAGAGTAAACTAAGGGAGAATTACTTAGCAAGGAGAATGTAAAATCAAAATATATACAGTAAAATTCCAATATTAAGACCACCTTTGGGACTGTTAAAAAAGGTCTTTAAGACCACTTTTGAATAGTCCCAAAGGTGGTCTCTGACCAGAGGACCACGGTACGCAGAGAACACAAAGAATGAATAACTTCAATTAATAAAAAAGGTTTTTAACTAGCTAGTCTGACCCAGAAAACATGCACACTCCATATTTTTCAGTTCTGTGGTGTATTCCTTGCTTCCAAAGGATAACCCTTATACATATTTAACGTGACTACAGCTGGTGTCTGGGAATGTGTGGCGGCCGTAAAAAGTCTCCCTGCCCTACATCACAGTGTAGTTTGAATTTTCTTGTCCTTTTGGTCATTGATTCCATTGTGGAATTTTGAAAATATTTGAGGGTCACTGATGAGGCCTAATTGGCCGAAACTAGCCAGTCTGGCCCAGAAAAGATGCACATTCCATATATTTCAGTTCTATGGTGTATTCCTTGCTTCCAAAGGATAACCCTTTTATAGAACATTTTTAAAGCAGAATTGGACTTAATTTTAGATGGTCTTAATAGTGGAATTTCACTGTATATGGGTCTGCTTATTTTTCATATTGATGTTATGTATAAAAATTGCAAGATTCTAGCTCTTACCATTTAGTCTCCACTAAAATTCACTTTTATTGTTTAGTATTTAACACATGGTATCCATTCATTTGTCAAGTTCCAAGCCAAAAAGGATAAACAGAGGAATATAACTCAGTCGAAAAAATACGGGTCGACATATTTTCCATGCTGATGCTATATATAATGGCTAAGTTCAAAACTGGACAAATGTAAAAAAGAAAATACATAAATTGAGGTTAATACCAAAATCACATGCACATCTACAGACCATGACAAAATGCCTGCAGAGTATCAAACTGGCCGGTATACATCACGAAAAGACGCCTTTATGATTTTGACACCCTCGAACCCCATTTATATGTAGAAAAACTGGGATTTACAGGGGTAAGCATTATTTTTCTTCTTTCTGCTCTAAACTATAGATTGTGGGTACTCGTAAGAACCGCCGCGATGAGCAGAAATAAGAAAAACTATCATAATTTTTCATCTTAAAATTGTTCGTTATATCGGCGGTGAAGTTTACAATGTATTTGTATAGGCATGTTTTGTAATGAAACTATGCGGTATTGTGCACACAAAGTACCCACCATTGAACTTCAAATGCCCAGGTCGCAAAAGGGCAAAAAAGCAATTAATTCCGCAAGAAGAACCACGACGGAAAAAACAAACCATACTGGTCTGCTTATTTCTCATATTGATGCTATATATAGCAAATTTTAATATTATAGCTTTAATCATTTGGTGCACACTATATTGCACTGCATTACGAAAACTGGAGAAGATGTTTTAAGATTTTTACAATATTTGGGCATGTCGGCCATTTTGGTCATGTGAACTGGACCATTCAAACAAATTTTCGTTCCCTTATTGCCCTAAGGCTGCCAATAAAATTTAAATCAAACTGGCCTAGTGGTTTCAGAGAAAATGTATTTTGAAATGTCAGGGGACCTGTAATTCATTGACCTTGAGCCAAGGTCATTGACTGGCCCTGACCTTAAGCATTCATAGACATTCATATTTTACCGATTCTCATGCCATAGACCATAGTATTTTGAGAAAAATGCATTGTTTTACCCCTTTCCCTTTGAAAAGCCGAAGAAACCAAATTTGACCTTGGCTTAAAACAGGTCAAGGTCAAACTATGGTCATCATATTTGCAAACATTGTAGTATTCAGTCACCCAATGCTACATACCAAGTTTTAAGACAATCGGCCAACTGGTTCTGGAGAAGAAGATGTTTTAGGTTTTAATCATATTTGGACAGTGCGGCCATCTTGGTCATCTGACCTTACCATTCAAACAAATTTTTGTTCCCTCGATGTCAAAAGGCTGAATATAAAGTTTTAATGAAATTGGCCAAGTGGCTTCAGAGAAAATGTATTTTGGAATGTCAATGGACCTGCAACCCACTTGACCTTCAGCCAAGGTCACTGAATTACCTTGACCTTTAGCATGCATAGACATTCATTTTGTACCCATTCTCATATCATAGACCACAATAGTTTCTAAAAATTGTATTGTTGTACCCTTTTCCCATTGAAAAGCCTAAGGAACCAAATTTGACCTTGGCAGAAAATAGGTCAAGGTCAACCTGTGGTCATTATATTTGCAAATTGCATAGTACTCAGTCGTCAGAAGCTACATACCAAGTTTCAAGATAATCTGCCGAATGCTTCTAGAGAAGAAGATTTTTTAAGGTTTTTACCAAATTTGGGCATGTGGCCTGGACCAGTCAAACAATTTTTTGTTCCCTCGCTGTCCTGAGGCTGCACATAATTTAATTATAATTGGCCCAGTGATTTCAGAGAAAATGTATTCTGAAATGTCAGTGGACCTATAATCCAAGCGACCTTGAGCCAAGCTCACTTAATGACCTTGACCTTTAGCATTCATAGACATTCATTTTTAACATATTCTCATGCAAAAGACTACACTATTTTGTTCTACCCTTTTTCTATTGTAAAGCTTAAGAAATCAAATTTGACCTTGGCGTAAAATAGGCCAATGTCAGCCTAGAGTCATCATATTTACATATTTGGTAGTACTCAGTCACCCGATGATACACACTAAGTTTCAAGACAATAAGCCTTGTGGTTCTGGAGAAGAAGATTTTTAAAGATTTTTACCATATTTAGGCATGGCGGGCACCTTGGTCATGCGAACTAGACCATTCAAATTAACTTTTTCGTCCCTTTACTGTCCTAAAGCAGCATATTAAATTTAAATGAAATTGGTACAGTGGCTTCAGAGAAAATAGATTTGGAAATGTCAACGGACCTTTAATCCAGGTCACTTTGAGCCAAGGTCACTGAATGACCACGACATTTAGCATTCATAGACATTCAGTTTTTACCTATTCTCATGTCATAGACCACAACATTTTCCGAAAAATGCACTGTTTTACCCTTTTTCCATTGAAAAGCCTAAGGAACCAATTTTGACCTTGGCTTAAAATAGGTCAGAGTTAACCTAGGATCATCATATTTTCAAATTTGGTAGTACTCAGTCTCCTAATGCAACATACCAAGTTCCAAAACAATCGGCCGAGTGGTTCTGAAGGTTTTTAACATATTTGGGCATGGCGGCCATCTTCGTCATGTGACCTAGACCATTCAAACAAATTTTTGTTCCCTCAATGTCTTTAGGCGGTATATATAACTTAATTGAAATTGGCCAATAGGTTTCAGAGAAAATGGATTTTGAAATGTCTATGGGCCTATAATTCAAGTGACCTGCAGCCAAGGTCACTAAATCACCTTGAGCCTTAACATTCATAGACATTCATTTATTACATATTCTCATGTCATAGAACACAATATTTTCCGAAAAATGCATTGTTTTACCCTTGCCATAGAAGAGCCTAAGGAAACAAATTTTACCTTGGCTGAAAGTAGGTCAAAGTCAACGTAGGGTCATCATATTTGCAAACTTGGTAGTACCCAGTCACCTAATGCTACATACCAAATATCAAGACAATCGGCCCAACAGTTCTGGAGAAGATGTTTTGAGGTTTTTACCATAATTGGGCATGGCGGCCATCTTGGTCAAGTAACCCTGACCAAGCAAACCAATTTTTGTTCCTCAATTACGCTAGAGAACCACTGTTCGCGAAATTTTTAGTAGTCGCGTGTTGCCCAAGTCAAAGAGTGTGGATTTTCGAACATTTTGCTGTTGATCTGGATAGGATCCTGATATTTGAACGATTTAGCCAGCCTCGGTGGCTCAGTCGGATGCGCGTCTGACCGGTGATCTGGAGGTCGCGGATTCGATACCTGCCGGAGTCGGCAACTCTCGTTCGTGGAGATTGATCATGGAATCTTTTCTACGGTCCTTCTCTCCCTTCTGCTGATTCAAGAAGGACAGTTGTCAGTTTCTGGCAAAAGAGTGTGCACTGTTCTGATTAACCGCTTACGGATACGCCTACCCAGGAAAATTGTGGAAAGGTAAATTGACCGGCTAAAATGACCTTAATAGCCTTTACTGGGCCGTCAGACTCCAATACAAATAAACAAATTGAACGATTTCTGTTCAATGAAGTTTTCTGTATAAAAAAAATATTTTAGCAAAACAGTTTCAGGCCGAGATTGCATCTTCTCGGTTTATATGTGTCATCTCGGCCATCGTGTATCTTATCAATTTTACGAGAATGCAAACATTTGGCACTCGGTACTAACTCATTGGTGGGTTTTCTAGGCGTTAGTTATTCTATATATACTTATTCAATTAGTTAATTAATATAATTCTCATTTAAAGGCCTACACTTAAAATTGGTATAATGTTGGACTCTTCTAGTGGTGGGGTGTCAGGACTCCATATTCAAAGATTTGATGCTCATTACAGATACTTATTTAAAGGAAATGGTAGACATTAAAATACATGATAAATGTTAATTACGTTTGTTCAGATGTTCAGAATATTTATGTAAATGATGATAAGTATAGTGTTTACATGAGTTTGCGTATATCCCGACACCCCTTCAGTTATGTAATCAATATATTAGTTTCGTCTACTGAGTATATGGCGTCCGGTGAAGCGCTCGATTGGAGGTACCTCATAGCTGAAATTACAGCTAGTGGTGTTCTGGCACCAGAGGTTCGCTTTCGATATACTTTGTTCATGTTAAACATATCATTTGGTGCTCTTAACATAATAAGTTCATTCGCTACATGACAGGGAAACGACTGCAAAGTAGTTGACCTATTTTTTATAGTGTTTATAATGTAATATATACTCAGTCAAAAAAGTTCCTATACGTAAAATTGCTTCTTTTACTATAGCTACTACAGAAAAAAACTACATGAAGTTTGTTATGTTTTGGTAAGAAGACGCATTTTTCCGTGTAAAAGCCCCATTCGTTTTTAGTTTCGTAAACACATCACTGTAGACTATTGCTTTAAACACCCAAGGGGTCACTGTGTCATTTTCACAGAGAAAATCATTAAAACCTGCTATGATTTAACATCTAAAAATTTCCCTGTACCCTACATTTTCTAAAATTTGATACAAGTTACATGTCATTAGATACCGTTTGCGTCTATTCACAAAAGATTTGGAACTTTGGTTGCATCAGCAACGAGAAACAGGCTATCACATATTGACCTCCAATTCTTAGAAGATGTGGGCAAATGCTGCTTTCAATGGGAACTCCATAGAAAATCGCAATCGATAGTGCTACATGCTACATGATTTTTCTGTATTTTTTACCATTATGATGAACAGCAATAATGGAAACAAAGCGTTTGTTTGAAAAATGGCAAAAATTGATTGACAGGAATAAAAATTACAGCAGTTCGAAAATTGCTATACTTTTAATTGCAAGGGAGATAATTTGAGAAGTTCACAAATTTAAACCTCGCTTATAATGCGAAATCATGAGATATTGCAAAAGTAAGGTATTACCCGATGTTCAGACGACATTTTCTTCCATCTTAGGAAAAAAGAGATTTCTGCGCATGCGCAATGTCCATTTTCTACCAAAATCTTTCTAGACACATATTGCAAGACAACTCTGGAGCAGAAAGGTATGAGCAAATGCAAGTTTAGGCATACTCTAGCTAAACGTTCGATTTGCATGTCTACAGCCAAATTTAGCTCAATAGCTGCCAGATATCTAGTGAGTTTCACCCGGAAGTTGGTATAGTTATTTTTTTTACTAAGTATATATGCTAAATATTACAACAATGCGTTAATAAGAACGGTGGTTAGGTGGTTAAGTGGTAAAGTGCGAAGCAAGGACTTTTTTTACTTTTGGACCATCTGGTTTTGGGTTCGAAACCCATGGCTGACACTTTTTTTTATTTTTTATTTTATTTTAATTATTTTTTTTTTTTTTTTGGGGGGCATGAAAACATATAAACGGTTATAAGGTTATTATAACTTGCAAATTTTTGTATTTTATTTGGATGTCAAGAACTGAAAAAAATGTACATATATGTTTTTAAATGCAAAGGCTTGAAAAGGACTTTTTGTACATTTGATCTTAAGGATACTATTGGTTCGCTTTCGAATGCTGCAGTTTACTAACTATTTTTAGGGGTGAAAACTGTAAAATTGAAAACCGGAGTACCCGGAGAACAATCTCCTGGATTTCAGTTGCAGAACGTCGTCTCACATTTGACCCTAGCCAAACACAGCTGATAGCGACCTAATGATTAACATTCAGCGCTCTTACCTACCCCTTCAAGTCATTCATTTAGAAGCCTCCGTGGTGTAGTGGTTGTAAACCAGAGATCGCAGGATCGACCCCGGGCTTCTCCAAACTTTCGGATGAGTCTTTTAAACCACGGCCCCGTCTCCGTTTGACCTAAGTTGTTGGTGGGACGTAAAACTCAAACACTCACTCACTCAAGTCATTCATTTGTAATCAGATGTGGCTCACAACTTCTTGCTTCCCGGAAGAATCCCGAGTTGTGTTTCAGCTCACTATTAAGGACAAGAAAGACTTAAGTTTCGTACTTGTTCATAAAACTTGTATGGTTACTTGCTAAAATAACCTCGACGAGGACATTGTAACAAGTGCATGTATCCAATACATAGATTTCTGAAGAGACAAACATATAAATGACAGGCGTATTAAAATGTTTATTGTGAAAACATATTTTTATTGGGTTTGGTTATTCGGCCATTTCAAGCTTATTTCACTCATTTCGAGCCGATCGTTATTCAGAGGCGGGAGAAAACCGGTGTACTCGAAGAAAATTACCTGATCTTCCGTTGCAGAATTTAGCGTCCCATATTTCACTCGAGCGAGGATCAAACGCAGTGGTGAGAGATTTAATGATTAAGAGTCAGCGCTCTTATCCAATAGGCCACGGAGGCGTCAAAGAAAAGACATGAGGTTGATTGTTTTCCACAGACCAAAAAAATAAAAAAAAATAAAAGCGCAGTAACTTCCTGTGACTTAAGTCCATGTTTTAGTAAATCCAGTCATCACGAAAACACACCTTTTTCATATTTTACCCCTTGAACCCCACTTTTATATAGTAAAACTGGGGTTTATAGGGGTAAAGCTTATGTTTCTTATTTCTGCTCTAAAATATAGATTGTGGGTACTCGTTAGAACTGCCTCGATGTGGCGGCTCTAACGAGTACTTACTATCTATATTTTGAGCAACAATAAGAAAAATATCACGATTTTTCATCTTTAAATTTTCATTTTTTCGGTGATAAAGGTTACAATGTATTTGTATAGGCATATTTTCGTAATGAAAATTAGCCGGGCTCTTCTTATCGTTGGGCTCAAAGTTTATCCGTAGAATCTGGGATAGAATCATGTGCTGGGTTTAGCAAACAGTGAAGTTGGCAATCAGTGTAGCCCCCAAACAGATTGTGGCATATGAGCAGGTTTTACACTGCTTTATATCTAAAAAATAATGGTTGAAGAGAACAGTCTAAATCCACGTTCAAGATAGTGTTTAGCTCCTTGTACGTGTTTGGTTGGTTTGAGGTTCAACGTCCCCGTCAACACTATTCAGGTCATTTTGAAGCTATTGCTTCCAGTTTTGTTGAACTGTTACCCTACGTTGAGATGTAATCAAATGTCATCCCAATCCCTGCGTCCAATGAAACCAATAAGGTTTATATGCATTGGACTCTCCGACTCACACTACTTTGCCTGGGCAGGCTTAGACCATCTAAGCGGCTAAACAGTACTCATGTGCGGTCTGTTGTATGAATATCAATTTTATTATTATTATTATTATTATTATTATTATTATTATTATTATTATTATTATTATTAATTTCGAATGCTTGTATCTGGATAGTCACTTATCAAAGATAGAAAAAATGGGTTTAAATGCTGGCGGTGAGGCAATGGGTTATTGTTAAAAGGTTATATAAATCAGCCTGCTATTTGACATTGGTTCCAGTGTAAAATAGTGAAGAACATGGTGCCCTGAATTTCAGGGTGACTTTATATGTTGAGGACTTGGTTGTTTGAATTGAGGTTTTGCATCATCGTCAACACTATTTATCTCATTTTTGGATACTTTAATTCCAATTTTATGGGACTCATATCGACATTGGGATGAAATGGCATCTTAAGCCCTGCCGGCTAAACAAACCAAAATGCTTTATTTATTGAATGGTTGGACTCGCACCCCGTTGCCTAGGGTCTGTCTCAGATCCTCTGAGCAATTAACCAGTATTCGGCTGCGGTTCATTATTTATTGGAGAGATGTCAGTTATTTGTTTTAATTAAGGTTTAACGTTCCCGTCAACAATGTATAGGTCCTTTTGGAGACGTTGCTTCCAATTTTGTGGATTTTTACCCGACATTGAGATGCAATGACATCTCAAGCCCTGTCGCCCAATGAAACCAATATGGTTTATAAGTATGGACAGTCCGACTTGCACCGCTTTGCCTGGGTAGGCTTAGATCCTCTAAGCGGTTTACCAGTACTCGTGTGCGGTCGGTTCCAGGTCTGCGTGGAAGCATCATGCAGCCCATCTATTTCTTCAAGCTCAAGTGAGCGGGGCCTTGAGTGATGTCATATACCTGGGATGTTAGCTACTTGTGACCAGATGATTTACCGCAATTCATAATCTAGTTCAGCGTGACTTTATTTGGGACGTTCGAAAAGAATTGCTTATTTCTATCTGCAGACTTCAAATTTCAAGTTAGCCCAAAAGTGCTCGTTTCATGCACTCGAAGTACTCTTCGTGGCTAGAAATGCAAAGTTTCAGCCGATGTATCCACTTCTTGAAGGCGTAACGGTACGCTGAATTGGGCACAGTAATAAGGTACTAATGAATGGCAGATCCAAGTGCCTGTCGGGACTGTTATTTCTGCCCAGCAAGGAATGATTTCAATTTCGGAAACAAAAAGAAATCACATGGGGAAAGGTCTGGGTAATACGTGGGGTGAGGCAAAACAGTTACTTTCTCTTTCTTCAAAAACGCCGTAAGTACTATTGCGGAGGTATGAGCGGTTGCATTGTCATGTAGAAGACGGACATGTTTAAAACCAGTGGCAGGGCGTCGTTTCTGATAATACTTTTTCAATTTCTTCAGGAATATGTCTTTGTGGTACTTTCCGGTGATGATTTTGCCCTTTTTCACCGGCATTTTTATTGCGACTCCTGATTGCATACAAAACCTTCTTTGCACTCATAGAACGTTTGGCAAATTATTGGGCGTTTGCTGTGTTTAGTGGCCCAGATCTTATTGCTAAACTTTCTGACGGACTCAAAATAATGGACCTAGGTTTCATCACCTGTGGCGACATTAGCAAACTGCTTTTTGTCACATTTTTGAAACCTTTGAAGCAGCTTTTTGGCCACTTTAACCCGTTGCCTTTTTTGCTCGTTAGTCAACAGATGTGGCACCCATCTAGCAGAAATCTTTCTGACTTTCAAATGCTTCTTCAAAATAAGGTGAACCGTTGATAGTGATATGCCTACCTCTCGTGCAATATCACGAACTGTAAATCCGGCATCTCCTTCAATGATTTCCTTTATTTTGGAAACGATTTCTTTACGAGATGCAGATTTTGGCCTACCTGATTTCGGTGCATTTTTGATGGTCTCTACACCAGACTCAAATTTCTTTTTCCACCACCGAACTGTGTCATAAGACACACAAGAAGGTCCAAAAGCAGTAGAAATTTCAGTCATCAGCTTCTGCAAAGAACATCCAAGTTTTGAGCAAGCTTTGGTGAAGCCCGTATTTCATCTTTTAAGTCGACGCTTCTACCAACTATTCATGTACATTTATACACCATTGTGTAGATATTGAATAGCCCTATACAAGTATGTATTGGTTTTGATCGTTCCTCGCGTGGATATCGAGCTAGAGGACAATAAGCAATTCTTTTCGAACCTCCCTCGTATTTCGTGGTTAAGTAATGTTGCCTTATATCTGGAAAACTACGTGATTTTGCCTGGGTTTTACAGCCCTTTCAAGATTAATTCACTCATATTGGGCCAATTGTTAATCAGACGTGGGTGAAAACGGGAGCACCCGAAAAAAACCTGACGTTCCGTTGCCGAACGAAAGCTATGTGATTGAAATAAGACTATTTGGTCACCATGTACATGTGCCATGCATATAAGCTGCATGAGATGCGATGATTGGTCTCGAAATGTATATCAAGTTAAGCATGGCCTATATTTCTTGGTTCAGTGACTTTGCCTTCTACTTGAATACTGGTTATTGGAGCAATGTCATGTATGGAATATACATGTGACATGACGATTGAGAAATATATCTAGGCAAGTTTGATCTATATTTCATGGTACAGTGATTTTGACTTATAATAAATTAGAAATGTCAAATCTGGATTATAAGTTCAGCTAATCCGATGATTGGTCTGAACACATATTCTAGTGGAGTGTGACCTGTGCATTTCATGGCTGAGTGAGTTTTGCCTTATAATGTGTACTGGATGGAGAAATTTCATACCGGGGATATAACTTCCGGGTGACCTAATGAATTTACATAAAATATACATGTGTATCTTGGTTGATGTGAACTATATTGCATGCTTGAATGATTTAGTCAAATTTCTCTCACATGGGTGGCATAACAACTGAAAAAGCTTCATTATCTCACATGGGTGGCATTACAACTAAACAAAAAAGGGAATGAATGAAAGCACAACGTTGAGAGATGTGTGGTTCATATTCAGACACCTAAAGCTTACATGTATTTGTCCTATTGCATGGTACCTTTATACATGTGCGAATATGAAAACAGGAAGACAAGGCAAGAAACGGGCGTAAGAAATGAAATACATGTAAGGGTTAGTTATCTATTAGTGTCAGAAAATGATGCATGTGTGTGCGTACGGCGTGTGCGCGGATGTGTGTATGTCTCGGCTGGTAAACTCGTAAGGGGTAACCGTCGGTTATGCACTCAAAATCCTTACGGGAACTTCTGGTTATGCCTTCCGAGACCACAAATATGTCAACAAACAGGTGAGTGTTCCCGATATATGATTTTTAGTCATTTTTGCAAACATATTTTGAGAAATCGGGCAATGCTATTCTCAACAACTTTCATTTCTGCATCAGAAAAGATGGGTGTGGACATGAAAAGGCAAGCGGTCGATTTTTAATTTAATTTCTCCCTGAGGAAGGTAGTCAGATATTTCTGTTTGGCCTGTTTTCTAGTGTCAAATGAAGGCATTTTCAGCTACCTGGACGATGCGAAACTAATCCAACATGCCAAAATAACACGTAATTCAAACCACTTTCATGTTGAAATACGTAAGTTGCAAAATTTCCGCAGAACTTGTCCATGGAGCTTTAATATTTGTGTCGATTATGACTTACGAGACCCATTACCCCTTACGGGAGCATTACCCCTTACGGGGACAGAAAAAAAAGCCAACTAATGGTTGTCTGATTGAAATGCGTATCTTCATTCAATAATTCACAGAAACGGTTCATCAAAGTCCTGAAGACACTGCAGTTGCTCGGTACGACTGATAATACTTCTAACTTTATTCAGAACGATAACTTAAAATCGAAATTCGTGCCCTCGTATGAATTGCTCGTACGTATCCAAATTCATGTACTCGAACGAATTGCTGAAAACCTGATATTGCTATATTTTCTATTTTATGCTCGTACAGTAGAATAAATTTCATATTAGATACGCATTTTACTATACGCACGCGCCCATCGGGGCTTGGAATGCTTCTGCGCAGGGCTGAAACCGACCGAACTTGAGTACTGGTAAACCATTTAGGTCTAAGCCTGCCCAGGAAAACTGCTGCGAGTGGGAACGCTCCTTAAACGCCCTAACTCATCAGTGCAACATCAACAAAGCTGCTCCGATTAAGTTTGTACATTATCAGTAATGACTAAAAATGATCCGACATGCTAGTATTGGGACTGACACCGTAACGGGTAATGCTCCCGTAAGGGGTAATGGGACCTCGTAAGTCATAATCGACACAAATATTAAAGCTCCTGGAAAAAAATCTGCGGAAATTTTGCAAATTATGTATTTCAACATGAAAGTGGTTTGAATTACGTGTTATTTGGCATGTTGGATTAGTTTCGCATCGTCCGGGTAGCTGGAAATGCCTTCATTCGGCACTAGAAAACAGGCCAAAACAGAAATATCTGACTGCCTTCCTCGGGGAGAAATTAAATTTAAAATCGACCGCTTGCCTTTTCATGTCCACACCCATCTTTTCTGATGCAGAAATGAAAGTTGTTGAGAATAGCATTGCCCGATTTCTCAAAATATGTTTGCAAAAATGACTAAAAATCATATATCGGGAACACTCACCTGTTTGTTGACATATTTGTGGTCTCGGGAGGCATAACCAGAAGTTCCCGTAAGGATTTTGAGTGCATAACCGACGGTTACCGCTTACGAGTTTACCAGCCGTGTATGTGTGAGTTAAAAGAATGTCAGTCAAATCATATTGCGACCAGCAAAGGGTTTGATCAGTCTGAACATCGAACAACTATGTCAAAACGTTTCGCTTCATCTCTCTTTAGATAGCCCGGTGGTTGTGCAGATGCGCAGGCTGATCCGAGTTTTTGCTGGTCGGACAGTCTTAATTGTAGGTTTTGTCATGCCCTGGCTCATATAGTAAAAATGGGGTTTAAGGGGGTATATACTATCTTTTCTTATTTCTGCTCAAAAACATAGCTTGTGGGTACTCAATAGAACCGACTCGTCGAGGCGTTTCTATCGAGTCCCACAATGTATGTTTTCAGCAGTCAAATAAGAAAAATGTCAGAATTTTTATAGGAAAAATTTCAGTTTTTGGTGATAAAATTTCCAACGCATTTGTATAGGCGTGTTTTCGTAATGTGAACAAAGGTAATAAATGCGTTCGCAAAGAATCTGAAACCTAATGGAGCGCGATAGCTCAGTGGCTAGTGCACAGACCTATGATGCTAGAGGTGCCGGTTCGATTCCCGGCAGCGGTAATAAAATCGCGGTGCCGTACGAAAATGTGTTTTGCAGGAATGAATCCCAAAACGTGCACCGCCCATCCCCTGTGCAGGTTGAAGATTCCTTTCGTAATTACATGATTACTGTATAGGCTTTATCCTGCAAACCGGGCGTGTATGTTATGTACACTTGCGAGTAATGGTCTAATGTGACCGATGGCAGTAACATTAGATATTTAGTTGAATACCTGGCTTGCATTTTAGTGCTTTAGATTGTGGTACGTTCAGTATTGTGCCTTCTTTATCGAAGTAATGCTTAAGAACCGTTCCTCCACACAACGACTGCGTTCAGTAATAACTTGACATATGGGTACAAAATACATATCAAGACACCCGACTGCTGGGACAGCAAATCCGACTACTGAAAACTGGAGTACAGAGAAAAACTTGCGTATAACTTCGCTAACAATAAACAGAAATATGTCAAACTTTCCAATTCTTCCCGTGCCCACATTCTACAATGCCTGATAACATAATATATTTCTGTTTTACTTCAACACAGCACAAGTTTACGTGTATAACATTTCAGACATAGGCAATTCATCAGCAACGCTAAAATTGCCTGAAAACTCAGCCAATTCTTCATTCTGAAAGCCCCAATTTGGCCAGAATGAAGAAAATTGTATAAGTGATATTTCTAAATAAAACTTTCATCACGACATTAAATTCTTGTAAAGAACTTCCCTACTTTATGACCCCGTTACTCCAAAGCTTTCCAAACAATCCGCACTCTTTGACTGGGCCAACACTTGACTACTGAAAATTTCGTGTACAGTGGTTCTCTAGCGTGCTCAATGTCCTAAGGCTGCGTATAAAATTTAATTGAAATTGGCCTAGTGGTTTCAGAGAAAATGTATTTTGAAATGTCAATGGACCTGAAATTCAAGTGACCTTGAGCCAAGGTCACTGAATGACCTTGACCTTAAGCATTTATAGACATTCATTTTTTACCTATTCTCATGACATAGACCACAACAATTTCCCATTGAAAAGCCTAAGGAAACAAAATTGACCATAGCAGAAAATAGGTCGTTGTCATCCTAGGGTCATCATATTCGCAAACTTGGTAGTACTCAGTCACCCGATGTTAAAGACCAAGTTTCAAGACAATCGGCCAAGTGGTTCTGGAGAAAAAGATTTTTTAAGGTTTTTACCATATTTGGGCATGGCGGCCATCATCTTGGTCATGTGACCTGGATCATTTTCATTCCCTCGCTGCCCTAAGGCTGCATATAAAGTTTAATTGAAATTGGCTCAGTTGTTTTAAAGAGAAAATGTGTTTTGAAATGTCAATGAATCTATAATACTAGTGACCTTGAACCAAGGTCACTGAATGACCTTGACCTTTAATATTCACAGACGTTCATTTATTACCTATTCTCATGTCACAGACCACAATATTTTCCGAAAAATACATTGTTTTACCCTTTTCCCATTGAAAAGCCTAAGGAACCAAATTTGACCCTGGCAGAAAATAGATCAAGATCAACGTATGGTCATCATATTTGCAAACTTGGTAGTAATCAGACACCTTATGCTACATACCAAGTTTCAAGACAATCGGCCTAACAGTACTGGAAAAGAAGATTTTTTAGGTTTTTTACCAAAATTGGGCACGGCGGCCATCTTGATCATGTGACCTGGACCAATCAAACAAATTTTGTTCCCTCAATGTCCTAAGGCTGCATATAAAATTTAATTGAAATTGGCCTAGTGGTTTCAAAGAAAATGTATTTTGCAATGTCAATGGACCTGTTATTCAAGTGACCTTGAGCCAAGGTCACTGAATGACCTTGACATTAAGCATTCATAGACATTCAATATTTTTCGAAAAATGCATTGTTTTACCCTTTTCCCATTGTAAAAGCCTAAGGAACCAAATTCGACTTTGGCAGTAAATAGGCCAAGGTCAACCTAGGGTCATCATATTTGCAAATTTGGTAGTACTCAGTGACCAGATGCTACATACCAATATTCAGGACAATTGGCCCAGTGGTTCTGGAGAAGAAGTTTTTAACGTTTTTACCATATTTGGGTGTGGCGGCCGTCTTGGTCATGTGACCTAGACCATACTTGGTTTCAGAGAAGAAAACATTTGAAAATGGTGGACGACGGACGACGGAGGCTTACCATCCTATAAGCTCTCCTGCTCCCTTCGGCTCCAGGGGAGCTAAAAATAGCTGTGTTTCCGCTAAGATGCCGAAAAATAGGGTCGGTAGGTCGATTAAACTTTTTCTCAACTTTTTATATGATGAAAAAAAGAGCAAAAATCTTTAAAAAGGGCTTAATTCCAGCCATATTACCAGAAAATATTCAACTAATGAGGTTTAGAGCACCAAGGAAGCAAAAGAACAGGATTTTAAGTGTGAGCTTTGCTTTTCTGACAGTTCTATAATATTAATCAGAAGTACTTGAAAATATTAAGGTCGGTAGGTAAGAAAATCTTTTTATTTTTTCTGGATGGCCATAAAAATTGCAGGGTCGGCACAAAAAAAACAGGGTCGGTCGGGTTAGCGGAAACATAGCTATTTTTAGACCGTAGACAAATAATCTATTCAGTCCGTATGAAGGCTTCCGAACTCCGAGAACACAAAAATCAAACAACCAAAGAGATGAAACAACGGTGACGACTCGACAGCAAGAAATAGCTGAAATGCTTGAGCAAAATAAAACCAACAGATATACTCCGACGGGCCCGACCAGAGACAAAGCATCAAGTTCCATCCAATATTAGATCTACATAAAATTAAATAATTTTAATTCTAAGTAAGCTTTTATGCTGGAACCGTCATAGAATCTGAGGCCTGACCCACCGGCGTGTAATTAAAGAGGGAAGCAAAATTATCCATCGTGATTGGACCATGCATGCAGTCTGCAAAGCATTTCCAGAAATCTTTTCGTTCATCAGGGTTTTTTTTTTTTTTCGTGAAATTCGTATGAATCAATTCAGACCACTTTACATGTACATTGACTGGGCTTGTATATTGTCGCATATTCAGGAAAATTGAGTTATAGCCTAGGTGGGTTTATCGAATACGTGTCAGACTGATTATCAGGATGTCGATCGCGGTTCGATTCCCGCCGGGTCCGCAACATTGATCATAAACTCTTGTCTATGGTAATTCTCTCCCTACTGCTGATTCTAGAAAGGAAAAATAAGTTAACCGCTTATGTATATGTCTGGCCCAGGAAAAGTGGTTAGGTAAATTGACCGGCTCGATATAACTTAGTGTTGACTGGGACGTTAAACTCCAAGCAAACCAAACGAAAATACATCGAAAGATTAAAAACACGGACATAAAATGTCACTACAGCTGGTGTTAAGGGAATTACGGCGGCAGTAAAATGTCACTATGCCCTTCATCAAAGTGTAGTTTGTATTGTCTAGCCCTTTGGGAACATTGATTCCATTGTGGAACCTTGGAAATATTTGAGGGGCACTATTGAGGCCTAATTGGTCGAAACTAGCTAGTCTGGCCCATAAAATCTGTGCACTTCATATTTTTTAGTTCTGTGGTGTATGGTTTCCTTCCAAAGGATATCCCTTCTATTGGAACATATTTATTGTACACTGTAAAAAATTAATGGAAACATTACACCAAAACTGGTGGCAGCTAAGCTGCCACCAGTTTTGGTGTAAGTTATCTCCATTGTATGCTCGATAACTTTTCACCGAATAACCGGCTATTGATCCAGATAAATGGTGTAATTACGCACCTGAAAATCGACAGAAAGTTTACACATTAGTGTAACTGATCTACATTACAGGTGTAAATGTGTCATCATATTTTGAAGGAAACGTTTGCGGATGTAATGTTTCCTTCATTCAGTCGGTGTAACATTACACCAATAATTAAGACTGGCTACACCACAGCGTACAGTTGTATAGTGTAATTATTTATTTAATTCTGTTTTTCATTGGTAGAGAACTTATCATACTCTAATACCACTTTCTTAGTGTACATGTACCTTTGATACACTTTTATAGGGTATCAGTTACCATTTTTCAATGGTAATGTTAGAGCTTCGGTAAAATGCTAGTGTAAAAATCTGCTTTCTCCATTTGATTTTATAGAAATTCTTTATTAAACAAAAATTGTGTTTATACTGAAATGGAGTTTACCTCATTTTAATCTTATTTAGCAGGATTTTCATTATGCATGAAACAACCCTATAATCATTATTAATAATTATAAACTGTGTATGATATTTATGCCGTTTTTAGCTATATGACACGAACGAGGAACAAAATAACATAATGTCGTACATATAACGCATCTTATACGGCTAGTTACACCATTCGACAAGAAACGTAAACTTACGTTACGATGAAACTAAACACCAGTACTGATCATAGGGGCTTGAATCATGAAAAAAAAAATGAAAAAAAAAAAAATTTTTTTTTTTTTTTTTTTTTTTTTTTTTGGGGGGGGGGGGGGGGGGTACTATATTAGAGACAAGGGGGGAAACTTCGGCACCATTTTTTTTTTTTTTTTGGGGGGGGGGGGGGTTACCTCATTTTACCCAGTGTATCTTTTTCGCAAATGAAGTTTTTCACCTGCTTATTACGAATTATACAAGTTAAATATGTCCACTTTGCAACAATAATCCGCCTCTGTCTGTCACTTGCAGGAAACATGTTTTTCTCGCATGGATTAACTCAGCAAAGCAAAATTCGGCATAAACGTGTGACAAAAATTTTCAGGTTTTCATCAATCACAAGCGAACTAGTGTTACGGAGGAAACTTTTTTCGCTTTCAACTGATGTCGTTCATTCAAATGAACCTCTCTTGACCAATTTGAATCCAAAATTATGTATTTGCAGCTCTAAATTTAGATTTTATTACTTTTACATCACTTTATGTAAAAGATCAAGAAAACAGTCGTCGCGAAGCTTGGTTTTTCTGCTGATTCCGGGCTGCTCTATCGATGAACTAACGACCGGTACGACCGGTGCTGTTTAATTTTTATACCGTTCGCAGTAGTGACAAATGAGCATTATCGCTATTTTTCTTCCATTTTCAACTAAACCCCAAGAGGGGACACAGACGTTGTATACTGCATATACTCCAGTTTTGAGAGCTGAAAGAGTACACAGTCACCATGTAATTACGGTAGGGTTCTTTAACCTGCACAGGGGATGGTTCTCCCTGCACAGAGGTCTCCAGTTAACGTTCAGATTCGAAGGACGATGCACCGTTATGATATTCATACCTGCAAAATTTATTATACAAATGAACGTGTTCTGACGCCGAAATTTTGGCACCGCTGCTGGGGATCAAACCTGGGACCTTTAGCATCTGAGGCACTGAGCTAAATTTAGGTGGCTAAATTTAGGAAGGCAGGGATTAGCCGCAGTTATCTCCTTACCGGACTCAGAAAATGTGAAATGTATTTTTTGTTGAAATCGTGGACGTTTTGTGTTATTTTCAAAACAGTTTCACTCATGCTTGTGTAGACAGAAATAAAACAAATGGACCCTGTATCGCTCACCTGAGCTAACAGATTCAACGTTTTAGGAAGTGCCAGCCTTTACTGAAGGATTAATGGAAGGACATGGTGATGACAGGGTAAGCATTTTCTGCAAATCAAGTAGAATGTAACACTATGATAAATAGGCTGACCTCACCAGTTTTCAAACGCATCCCAGCTTTTATTCCTGACTTGCTAAGAAGATCCGATATAAACTGATGGGGCTATGGTGATGACAAGTTCAAAAATAAGCAATTAACTGCTGCAATCAAGGGGATGTTACTCTGTGACAAATAGGCAAACCTCACGAGTTTTCAAACTCCTCCGAGCTTTTCTGCCTGACTTATTTGTTTGTAAGTTTCATAAAGATCCGATCAAAACTGAAGGGGCAGCAGTGCTAACAAGGTCGAAAATAGGCATTTTTAAGCAATCAAAGGCAGGTAACTCTATGATAAATGTGCCGACTTGGCCAGTATTCAAACTCATCCAAGGTTGTATTCCCAGCCACCTTACATGTAAGTTTCAGAAAGATCCGATCAAAACTGAAGGGGCTACGGTGATGACAAAGGTCAAAAATCAACATTTTCAGCCATCAAAGGAATATAACTCTACGATAAATAGGCTGACTTGGCCTGTTTTCGAACTCATCCAAGATTTTATACCCAGCCACCTTACATATAAGTTTCAGAAAAATCCGATCAAAACTGAAGGGGTATGGTGATAACAAGGACGTAAATCTATGATAAATGGGCCAACTTGGCCGGTATTCGAACTCATCCTAGGTTTTATCCCCAGTCACCTTACATATAAGTTTCAGAAAGATCTTATCAAAACTGAAGGGGCTACGGTGATGACAAGGTCGAAAATCGACATTTTCAGCCATCAAAGGGACATAACTATATAGTAAATAGGCTACCTTGGCCGGTATTCGAATTCATCCGAGATTTGATCCACAGCCACATTACATAAAAGTTTCAGAAAGATCCGATCAAAACTGAAGGGGCTACGGTGATGACCCGGTCAAAAATCGGCATTTTCAGCGATCAAAGGGATGTAACTCTATGATAAATGGGCCGACTTGGCCGGTTTTCGAACTCATCCGAGGTTTAATCCCAAGCCACCTTATATATATGTTTCAGAAACATCCGATCAAAACTGGAGGGGCTACGGCGATGACAAACATTTTCCCATTGTAAGTCTATGGGACCTTGTGAATGCCATAGCAACCAAAGTTTTCATGCGATTTCAAAAAAAACAAAAAAAGAAAAAAAAACAAAAAAAACGCTAATGTCATCAATGCCCCACCAGAGGCATGCTACAGATGAGAAATGATTGAGATCAGCCTGCAGGCTGCAGAGATATAGCTGCTCAAAAGTGTGGACGGACGGACGGACGACGGACGACGGACGACCCACTATACTATAAGCTCCCCTGGAGCCTTCGGCCCAGGTGAGCTAAAAAACAGCCAGCTTGTTAAAATGCCATCAATACGTAAATGTTCAAAATGATGCAGCATGGAAACAAGTTGTTTCCCTAATAATGATAATAATAATAATAATAATAATAATAATAATATAAATAATAATGATAATAATAATAAAATAATAATTGCAACATATTCCTTTTTATGTTTTGAAATTTTGATCCTGGGTCGCGCTAATGGCCAGTAAATGACAATAAGCACTATTTAGGTTGGGCCCATTGGGTGATTTAAGGGGACAGAACCCCTACAGTGCAGCACACACATGTTCTCTCATCCGCGAGTTTCTGAAGTGGACGCTTCTATTAATGAATTCGGCCAAATCCATTAATGTAGGGACTTGGGTAAGAAAAAACACTGCTCAATTCTTCTGCTCAGCAAGTTTGTGTTAATCTGAATAGGCACCACAACTCACCACAACACGGCAAACAAAGAAGGTCAGAATAAGCTAGAGCATATCAACCTGATGTTCTTGAGGGGGGGGGGGGTGTAGCGGGGATCATTTTACGGTCCTTTCGAGTTTATTTCACTCATATCGAGCCGATTGTTAATCACATGTGGTCGAAGACCGTAGTATCCGGTAAAAAAAAAAAAAAACATCAGGCCTTCCGTTGCAGAACTCTTGAATGCCTTAAAATAGATGCCTTTTATGAAAGGTTTGATTGTGAACTGCTTAGATCTGTTGAAAAAGTACTTGTATTAGCCTAGAGTGTATTTGAAAGTAAGTGAGAAATGGGGCCTTTTTCAATATATAGGACATTTAATTTTGGTGCTTTTGAGTAAAGCGGCATTCCAATCTTAGTGTTTCTCGACCAGGCTATTAAAAGGTTATAAATCGTTATTCATGCTCAGTTCAGTCGAGCGTTAAATTTGTAATGCTCGCTAATTTTAAATACTAAAAGTTCATCAATTTTCCTGCTTAGATTTGTTTGTTTGATTTGAGGTTTAACGTCCCCGTCAACACTGCAAAGGTCATTTTAGAGACGTTGCTTCCAATTTTGTGGGACTTTTACCAGACCTTAAGATGAAATGACATCTCAAGCCCTGCCGCCCAATGAACAAATAGGTTTAATTAACATGGATGGGCCGACTCGCACCGCTTTGCCTGGGCAGGCTTAGATGCTCTAAGTGGATTACCAGTACTCGTGTGCGGGTCGGTTTCAGCTCTAAGTGGAAGCATCATTTCTTCATGCCCCGATGGGCGGGGCCGTTTCCTGCTTAGATAAGAACTGAATAATAGAATGTATGATGGGATTGAGGCCGAAACAAGGAATTTTCAAGCAAGTTTTCAGTTTAGTTAAGTATCATGTAGGATTTTGTCGAGCACGAGACTTTAATTCACTGAAAACGAGCCCGAAGCCACGACCGCAATATTTATTATTTTTCTCACCCAAACACTTTAAGGAATTTATTTGTTTGATTAGATGTTAAAAGTGCCCATCAACAGGTCATTTGGAGACGTTAAATCCATTTTGTGGGACTTTTACTCGACATTGAGATGAATTGACATCTCAGGCCCTGTCGCCCTATGAAACCAATAGTGTTTATAAGCATGAACGGTCTGACTCGCACCGCTTTGCCCGGGCAGGCATAGATTCTTTGAGCGGTTTAGCAGTACTCGCGTGCGGTCGGTTTCAGCTCTGCTTGGAAGCGTCACGCAGCCCACCTATTTCTTTAAGCCCCGATGGGCAGGTCCGAAAACTTTATAAAGAATGCGTTGTGAACTGCACAAATATACAGAAATTAATAAGCGATAAAGCACATTCACACCAATGTAACACAACAAAATGTCAGTATTTTAATATTCATACCTCCTGGAGAATATCGTCATAATTTTTCCAGTGAGCCGCTAAAGTTTGTGTCTAAAGCATCCGTTTACATGTAAAGTGCTACGCATGAAATAAAAACCAGTGCATGTACATTTCATGACCTGCTTTCTTTGACACTTTACAGCAGTTTGATGACAAATTGAATGTCCATTTCATTAAAAGTTGATAAGGACATGTCATTCTGAGAAGCTGCTCCCCTAATTGCATGGATAACAAAACATGCTACAGAAGACGGTTTTGAAAACAAAATTACCTCGGGCTCAATGTGGGTGTTTTGCAATGACTGACATAATGGGATAGCTAATAAACCCTAGAGTGAGCAGCGATATGAGGCAAAGAAAACAAACACTTAAGAAATGAAAATTATTTTTCTGCTGTTCATGATAGTGCGGACGCAGTGGGTTGTATGCAAAGTAAGTGAACCCCTTCGGGGTTCACGGGGTTCATGTAAACTTTGTTAGCGACTCGCTGTCGTTCATATTTTCATGAAAAGCAGAAAAATTAAGTTTATTGTTTTATAATAATATTCTATGCCCCTCATCACTGGGCGAAAAATAATGCTTATAGGGCAAACTTTTTAAACTGAAAAAACATTTACACCCATTTTACTACATAGAGAGGAACAGCGTTGACCTCACCAACGCCCGTAGAGAACCATGGTTTAGAATGACGTCACTTGATGTCACTGAAAATCATGTGACTCGATGCGTTTACGGAAGTATGAACCATACTGTTTTCTATGTGTTTACATTATATTTTTTTATTTATGAGCCGGATAAATTCCATACCCTATCAGTTGAGCATTAAAAAAAGTTTTATAATCCTTGGGCTGCAGGTTGGTGCAGTTTATGTCTGTACACCGTTCTTTCTACCTCTGGAATGAACAGTACACAATATTTCCATACCCCTCTAATTAATCTTAAGACTTCCACAAATTTAATCCAAATATCTGAGAGAGAGAGAGAGAGAGAGAGAGAGAGAGAGAGAGAGAGAGAGAGAGAGAGAGAGAGAGAGAGAGAGAGAGAGAGAGAAAACAGCTAACATTAGACAAAATACATGTTGAAACGCTTTTTCCTTGGTTTCCATCACAAGAAAAAAAGAACGAAATTCCTACAGGCCTATTGGCACCAAAACAGCCTTTGTTATTTAGGTAATAATATTAGAAAACACGCTTAAAGTCGTCAGTCTTTCCGACCACTATGAATTCAAATTTGTAAAACAATTTCAAGTTATTTCTAGCCGTATCTCTTTTAACTAAAATTCTGAACCGTTTGGCTTAACACTGCTGCATTTTTATTTATTTTTTTGCTTAGCTAACCGTCGCCGTGTACCGGGAACGAGCGTTTAAACATAAGGTGACGATGTCGTGTACATAGCGGCCCCCGCCCAAAGGGGCTTGAAGAAATATATGGGCTGCATGATGCTTCAACCGCAGAGCTGAATCTGGTCCCCCACTAGTACTGGTAAACCGCTTAGAGGATCTAAGCCTGTCCAAGAACCGCAGTGCGAAGCGGACCGTCCATGCTAATAAACCCTATTGGTTTCATTGGGCGACAGGGCTTGAGATGTCATGTCATCTCAATGTCGGGTAAAAATTGGAAGCAACGTCTCCAAAATGACCTTTACAGTGTTGACGGGGACGTTAAGCCTCAAATCAAACAAACAAACAAACGTCATGTACACATGTTCTTTAGCACTCTGCCAAAAACACATAGATTTTATACGATAGCCGTTGTGCAAGAAACTGACAAACATTTCCCCTTCAATACGGAGCTCTCTAGCAATCTCCTCGATAACGTGGGTTGTGCCCGTCCCAGCCTGGACATAAACAAGGCAGTTGGGCCCAGTTGGGCGTTGTTTTTTTAATCAGATCAAAGGCCGTCTTCTGCTTTTTAGTAAACATTTTATTTCCTTTTCTGCGCATGTGTCAAAAAAGTTACAGCGGCTGACTGGAAGCGATGCAATACAAAATTCCCAGAGCACAGCCCATTATACGTAGAAACACCATCCAGTTATCTTAGCTGCGTAATACGTGTATACGTAGTCCTAGCAGAATATGTTACATTGACAAAATAAATTAAAGGAGAAATCAAGGCTATCACACTCATTTTAACAGTAACAACTCCACTGCCGGAACGTAGTTTCAGAAGTTCCGGATTATATCTGTCCTGCACGTCCCGCCTTTTAAACACGACGATTATGGCAAGCGCCCGGGTTTCTGTACCGATCATTGACAGAACACTGCGAAAGCGAAGCAAAAGTTGGAAAAATCTATATTTAGAGCTGCGAGTACATCTTTTTGGCTTCAAATTGGCAAAGCGAGCTAAAGTTAAATGAAAGACAACGGGTGAAAGTGAAAAAAGTTCCCCCCGTATCACTAGTTCGGTTGTGATTGATGAAAACCTGAAAATTTTTGTCACACGTTTATGCCGAATTTTGCTTTGCTGAGTTTATCCATGCGAGAAAAGCATGTTTCCTGCAAGTGGCAGACAGTGGCGGATTATTTTTGCAAAGTGGACTTATTTAACTTGTATTATTCATAATAAGCAGGTAAAAAACTGCATTTGCGAAAAAGATACACTGGGTAAAATGAGGTAACCCCCCAAAAAATTGAGCCGAAGTTTCCCCCCTTGTCTCTATTATAGTACCAAAAAAAAAAAAAAAAAAAAAATTTGTTTTTTTTTTTTTTTTCATTTTTTTTTTTTTTTTTTTTTTTTTTTCATTTTTTTCATGATTCAACCCCCTATGTACTGATGCAGCAAAGCACCGATAGGCTGGAGAGATAACGCTTTAAGAGTGTAATTACTTTTTACACTGAACATAACAAAATATTATCCATCATTTGAAGAAATATTACACCGATACTTAGTTACACTGAAATAAGTGTAATGTTCACAGTTACACCGCCCTTCAAAAAATGTTACCTTGTAGTATGACTAAAATTACCCTATTTAGTAGCAAACCTTACACCATAAATAGTGTAATTATTTCAAACACCAATTGATACGAAACGTAACACTTGTTTTTCAGAATCGATACACCAAACACAAAATTTGCAGCGCTACACCAAATTTTGAGTAAACTATGCAAGTTATCTGTGTATTGATACTCAAAGTTACATTTTACACCCAACATGGTGTATGGTTCGAATTCACACGATTTTTAGTGTAAACTTTACTATGTCTTTAGGTATAATAAACACTATTTTTTTACAGTGTAGACGTGTTACACCTTTAAATACTGACCCTATTCAATTTCAGGAAGTCACTCTTAGTAGAGTAAAATGGAACTCGCTAAACCGGGCGCGTCGGTTTGCTCACTGAACTAGAAAGCGATGGACAGGACACAAATCTTCGTTATCAGAAATAAATTAAATCCACGTTTTGACAAACAATTTAATCTATTTTGATCAATCTATAAACAAGTTGATCCCATCAACACATCGCTGTCGGAAAACGAGCTGCATGGTAGCTATAAAAGATAAGATGTGGATACTAAATGTGTTTGTAATAAGCTAAACCCTTTGGCAAAAATCTTCGTGTTTTTAATATGCTAAACCCTTTGGCAAAAATCTTCGTGTTTGTAATCAGCTAAACCCTTTGGCAAAAATCTTCCGCGGAGGCTATCACAGTTTGCTCATGACCGTAACTCCGTGCACGCTAACATTCTATTATTTTTTCTCTTCCAACACTCCGAAGAGGACTTTTCTACTGCTGTCAAAGAGATGCGTGTAGGTAAGTGACGACACTGCTTCAAAGCGAACCTGTTATCACAACTTTTCTTCTGTAGGATATGAAAGAAAAGGATTTTCTTAAACTTTCCGTGTTCGCTAACAGTCAGTTTTCGGTGTTTTGTCCAAAGTGTTCTCGGTAACCATAGTAAGCAGACACATAATGAAAGGAGCTAAATAAAGGAAAATTTATGCGGCACCTACTGCGCTACATGTCAGATTCCTCCATTGGGCAGTATTGAAGAACGAAAAGGAAATACCTGTTTTCCGAATATAAATCTTTATCGAAAACACTTCCGAATGTGTGACGTAAGCACAAATGGTAGCTACCACGGAGTTTGTTTCCCGACAGTCAATACACGAGTAAGGGTCATAAATTTTTCAAATTTACATTTATCAAACGCATGTAACTAAAACGCGTGTAACTAAAACTAGAATTTACTATAGTTTCTCCTCTACATGTATGAGAGTAGCTCAGGCTCTGGCGAGGCTGCGCGTCTGCGCAGACCCACCTGAGTCCTTGCTAGCCGCCTATGTGATAAAGACATATTTTCATGGTCTTACTACTTACTACTTAAGGGGAATGGGAACACCTTTAGGAAAGGCAACTCCTGTAAAAGTACTTTTGCCTTCCATGTCAATAGGGGTCAACTCTTAAAGGAGAACACTTTTTTCAGTGGGACGAGGCTTATAGAAAAGCGATCAGGAAGTCCCGAAAGTCGTCTCCCTTTGAAAAATGGCGGGAAAAAAATCTGCCAGGTGTTTCCTTTCCCCTTAAAAAGCATGTGCATGTATATAGCATTTTAAGAATACAGACAAATTTTCAAAAAGCAGGCAAACGCATAAGATTATTGTTTGACAAATGCGTGGTGTGAATAAAGAATTCAGTGCAACAAACCTTTTGGTTTGCTGAGATTAACCATCGAATCAACACTGTCGGTCATGTAAACTGATGGCCGCCGCCCATCGGGGCTTGCAGAAATAGGTGGGCTGCATGATGCTTCCACGCAGAGCTGAAACCGACCCGCAAGCGAGTACTGGTAACCGCTTAGATGATCTAAGCCTGCCCAGGCAAAGCGGTGCGAGTCGGCTCGTCCATGCTTATAAACCCTTTTGCTTTCATTTAGCGGCAGGGACTGAGATGTCATTTCATCTCAAGGTCGGATAAAAGTGCCACAAAATTGGAAGCAAAGTCTCCAATATGACATATACGAGTACAGTGTTGAAGGGGACGTTAAACCTCAAATCAAACAAAAAACAAATCATGTAAACTGAAACGGAGTACAGTGCGCATTCTTCGCCATAAACTGGAAATGACATAATGACCGTGGAGACTATTGTAAGATTATTCTTCACGAATGAATGTTGCAGTCCCGGCGGTGATCGGATCAGCGTAATGGTTCTAAAAATATTCTTTGCATCTTAGCGCTAGCTTGTACCTCGCCAAGCGAAATAGTATCTATAGCATAATATTATATCAAGATGGCATGTCACCATCTTGGTCATCACACGGACCAATATTTGCACTTTTTAATCTCATTTCGCCCCAACCATTCCCATTAAGTTTGAGCTAAATTCGACTTCCGGTTCGGAAGAAGATTTCGTTCGAAGAATTTCAAGAAGGCCGCTGTGGCTGCCGTCTTTGATGGCTGACACGTTGGATAACGAAGGAACGAACTGCTTTAAGCAGTCCTGAATCTCCATAGTGCCTCAGTGACTTCTTTGCATTACGATAACACATCCGTGCGAGATAGTGCATTTTTCATATCTCCAAAATGGATACTTTTCTGAAGAAAATCCATGATAGTTTTCTTATTTATACAGAAAACATAGGTTGTGGGTGCTCGTTAGGTTCTAACGAGTACCCACAACCTATGTCTTAGAGAAGAAAAATAAGAAAAATTCTCTATATAAACTGGGGTTTAGGGGGTTGTCATTTCACGGACTTGTTCACGTGCTGGAGTTTCAGATCAATCTGACTGTAGGTTTTGGAGGAGGTGTAGTTTAAAACAATTTTAAAGTGGCCATTATTGCGGAATGAAAAGATTTTAGAAATTCTAAATGGCCATCACACCCCGGTGTCTGCAATCAAGTTTCAGCTCAGTCTGATCTTGGGTTCACGAGATGTCTTTTAACGAATTTTAAAATGGCTGCTATAGCGACCAACTTGGTCAGCTGTACTAAATGATTATAGCAATTCTCAATCTCCATGTCGCCCAATGCCTCCCATCAAGTTTCAGCTCAATCTGCCTTTCTGATATTTTCAAGATGGCCGCCCCAATGTTTTCTATCAAGACTTTCGGATCGGGAAGAAATGTCGCCACGGCAGCCATCTTGGATAAAGGAAAGGCACAGCAGATCAGAATTTCCATGTCGCACCAAGTATTCACAGCAAGTATCATCTCGTTCCCACTTCCGTTTTTTTAGACGTCGAAAATGTAAATAGTTAACGGACGAACGGACAGACATAAGCTGTGAAAAGTTAACGACAGACGTTTCCGCGTTCAGGCGTTTATTGGGTATTTTCTATGTAAAATAAAACTAGCCAACAATACGTTAACTCTAATCATGCTGTTCATGACAACCCCTATCTTTGGAAACAGTGTAGATCCAGATCAGATGGCTTCTGGAATCTGACCAAGAGCTACACTGTTTGGCATTCGGTTTATGAATTTGAAGCAATAAATTGCATCAAGTAATTTGATTGGATGGTAGACAGAAATGGGTGTGGCTTTAATGAATATTCAGCAATAGAAGGGTTAAAAGTACCCAACTAGAGTCTACAGAATAAATAAACAAAAACGGAATAAAGTTAAAAATTACCAAATATATGTCTATCTTTTTATAGCGTATGTAGTGTCGTATTTTTTAACATAAAAATTTTACAAATAAACTTCTGAACGTGATAACGGTTGGACAACAGACCAAAACATAACTTTAACTGAAGCTTAGCTACAGCTGAGCTAATTAAGTAGACAGATCGGTCTGCCTATGCCATTTTTATACACCCTTTTGAAAAAAGGTCGTATTATGTCATTCCCCTCGGCCCATCTGTCCACCCGTCTGTAAACTTTTCGTTTCCGGATAACTCCTACATTTTACATCCGATCAAACTGAAACTTCATATATAGTTGGACCATGATGTGGAGCAGCGCATAATTGTTTTGAGGTTGTGGGTCCACCAAATAATTATAAAATTATGCCTCTTTGAAAATTTCTGTAAACATTTCATTTCGGGATAACTCCTCCTTCGTTTTACATCTGATAAGCTGAAACTCGATATATACATGTAGTTAGACCATCATGAGGAACAGCGCGTATTGTATCCGGGTTATGGTCCAATAAATAGTAATAGAGTAATGCCCCTTTAAAAAATTCTGGTAACATTTCGTTTCCGGATAACTCCTCCATTTTACATCCGATCAAGCTGAAACTTGATATCTAGTTAGACCATGGCCTGGAGCAGCGCATATTTTTCGAGGTTACGATCCACCAAATAATAATAGAGTTATGCCCCTTTGAACAATTCTGTAAAGGTTTCGTTTCCGGATAACTCCTCCTACAATTTAGATCCGATCAAGCATAAATTTGACATACAGTTACACCATGATGTGGAGCAGTGCTTATTGTTTCGAGACTATGGTGCACCAAATAGAGTTACGCTTCTTTGAAAATTTCTGTAAACATTTTGTTTCTGGCTAACTCTTCCTACAGTTGACATATGATCAAGCTGACACTTGAAATACAGTTAGATCATGATGCTGAGCAGCGCATATTGTTTCCAGGATACTGTCCACCAAATAGTTATAGAGTTATGCCCCTTTGAAATTTTCTGTAAACTTTAAGTTTCCGGCTTTGTCCTCTTAGAATAAGATCCGATCAAGCTGAAACTTGATGTATTGTTGAGCAGTGCATACTGTTTCTAGGTTACAGTCCACCAAATATTAGCAGTTATGCCCATTCGAAAATTGACGTGAACTTTTCGTTTCAGGCTAACCCCTCCTACATTTTACATCCGATCAAACTGAAACTTGATATATAGTTAGACCATGATGTGTGTGTGTGTGTGTGTGTGTGTGTGTGTGTGTGTGTGTGTGTGTGTGTGTGTGTGTGTGTGTGTGTGTGTGTGTGTGTGTGTGTGTGTGTGTGTGTGTGTGTGTGTGTGTGTGAATTCGGGTTAAACGTCGCTTTCAACAATTTTTCAGTCATATCACGACGGTGTCTGGTTGCGACAGGGAGCTCAATGCTCACTTTTATAGTGCTGCCTCACTGAAGTATCATGTCCCAGACACATTGATGATACCACACCCAGTCACATTATCCTGACACTGGGTCGACCAGTCCTAGCTCTACCCCGTAAATCTGAGTGCCAAGCGAGGAGCAGCTAGTACCAATTTTAACGACTTTGGTATGTCGCGGCCCGGGATCGAACCCGTGACCTCCCGTTCCCCGGAGCGTACACTCTACCAACTGAGCTATCGGGGCCGGTCGACCATGATGTGAAGCAGTGCATATCATCACGTGAACAAGTCCGCAAAATGAACACCCCCTAAACCCCACCGTATATAGAGAGAACTGGGGTTTACGGGGGTATATATTATCTTTCTTATTTTTGCTCCAAGACATAGGTTGTGTGTACTCGTTAGAACCGCCTCAATGAGGCGGTTCTAACGAGCACCCACAACCTATGTTTGCAGTATTTATAAGAAAAATATCACGGATTTTCATCAGTTCTGTGAACGCTTGATTCCAGATAACTCCTCCTACAATCTACCTATGGTCAAGCTGAACTTCTTGATTTATAATTTCACATAATGTTTTGAGGTTACAGTCCACCAAATATCAACAGTAATGGCCCTTTGAAATTTTTCTAAGCTCACTCTTCCTATAGTCTTCATTAGATCAAGATGAAACGTTGTAAAAAGTTACACTGGGGCAGCACATGTCATTTTGAACTTACAATCAGCCAATTATTCGCAGAGTTATTCCCCTGTCACTTTTCATTTCCAGCTGAATTCGCATATAGCTTACATCCCATCAAGCTGAAAGGTGAATTGTATTCACATTACGATAACTCATCCATGTGATATAGTGCATTTTTCAAACCTCAAAAAAATAATTTTTCTCATGAAAATTTGTAACATTTTTCTTATTTACACTCCAAACATAGGTTTTGGGTGCTCGTTAGAACCGCCTCATTGAGGCGAGTACCCACAACCTATGTCTAGGAGCAGAAATCAGGAAAATAATGTTTACCCCCTAAACCCCCAGTTTTCTCTATGTAAAGTGGGGGTTAGGGGGTCTTTATTTCACGGATTTGTTCACGTGATGAGACGATTGTATGAAGCATTTTGTTCAGAGGTTACACTCCACCAATTACTTGCAGAATTATGTCCATCTATCCGTCCAGGAACTTTCCTTTTTGGGCTAACCCCTTCAACTATTTGCCAGTACAGTCGATCTTCGATAACTTGAATACATTTAGGACCAGGAAAATTTGTTCGAAATAAGGGTAGTACGATCTACTGAGGTTAAAGCATAGTTTCACGTCCTGAAGCATAATGTTGGTCACTTTAATATCTCTACGACCTTATATAAAATAAAGGTATGTTGTGTGTACTCATTAGAATCGCCTCATTGAGGCGATTCTAATGAGTACACACAGCATACCTTTTACCGATCAAATCAGGAAAACATCCCTAAATTTCAGATATGTGGATGTCTGGAGTTATTGGAACAATTCTCTAGGGACCTAAGAAGAGTTCGAATTAGCCGCGTGGTTAACGAACTGTCCGTGTTCGAGTTTTCGAAGTTTCACTGTATATGTGTTACAGCTGATTCTTGCATAAATACCTATGCGAATGGCTGTTTGAAGCCATTGTCAAATGGACCGAAAGCCGCACGTGCTCAAACAGCAAAAACCATGTTCGAATCATGAAATTTGCTGTTTGAACATAGATTTTGAGCTTTTGATATCACAAGACGGGCCTTGCTTTGTTTACGTTATGTTGAGCGACGTAATGTTATCGCCCTGAACGTAGCGTTTTAGAGTTCTATGATGACGTCACTGCATGACAACGTCATTGTAAACCACATTCTGAACTGGCCGCCATTTTGGTTTGCCTATCGCATTTTGAGAGTTTATACGGAATTTATATGGAGCTTTTGGGCGTTTTCGTCAAAATTTGCTGTCGGATTCGTAAGTTATGCAAGAACAACGATCATCCATGGTTATTTCATTGCATTAACATTTGTCGGATCCCTAGAGGCCTCATGTTCAAACAGCTTCCTCTGGATCCGGCAAATGTTAATGCATGAAAAACCATGGTTGATCCCTTTATTATTTGCCAAGGGTGTATAATGCCCGGCCTGCGGAGCTCTAGTTATCCTTGACGTTTGGACAGCTACACATAAGACTAAGCAGAGAGAGTATACATGTATTTAGATTGGATTGCGTCTTGAAGCGACCAACAATGTCACTGAGGAATACCATTGTGGCTAAAATAAAGTATGAAACAACACCATACTGTAAGGCTAATTGTATGTTCCGAATGTTTCGGAGAAATGCGGTTAGTTAAAAGAGACGGGTCGTGAGAACCCATGTCAGACTCAGAACGTGTTTCATCCCTTATTCCATCTGCGATCCCATACAACGGGTAAAACCAAGAACTGCTTTAAGATTGTCACGAAACATCTTCCCGCTCAAAGTATATAATAACAGTTTTATGCAATAGTTTGTCAAGTCCAACAATTCCAAGATTCCAATAATGGCGTTTCCCTCGAAAGGTGGGTCCGTGAAAATGAAAATCTCAAATGGGACTCTCAAGGCAATAAAAGACATTCCAATCAGCAATGCTATACGCATCATGTTGAAGTTTCTCATGCGGACATATTCTTGGAAAGAAAAGTTTCCTTCTGTGGTTGAATCATGTCTCCTCGCCTTGTACATCCATGTGAGCGTTAGTAAAGAAGAGATTAAAATGATTATACACGGAAAGAAAAGTTCAACAAAAGGCAGTATCGTGTTCGAAAATGTGTCCTCGAAATTAACTGTTTTTTCGTCTCTAAATATGCAACTCATATCTATGGTAATGTAGGACTCTGTCAGGAAATGCATATTCACTAAAAACGCCAGTATAAGGATGCTACATACTGTAACCTTGCCACTAAGTTGGCGATTGAATAATTTTATCAACTTCGGACACCTTGTATTTAGTGTTCTTTCAATAGATAATGCTGCGACAAGCCAGCCTGAAGTTACACAGAGCATAGGGTGTAAAAAATAAAATAGCTTGCACCCAGTTACGCTGTATCTAGCCTCAACGTTGAACATTGATAAACACAGGTCAACAAGCCACGCAAACAGATACGTCGTGTCTGTTATAGCAATAGCAATGACGTATATTGTAAATGACGTCTTCTTTTCCCTACTTTTCCCGACAACGAAAAGGGTCAGAATGTTTCCAACTGTTCCAGCGAGTACTAGTACTATCCCTAAAATTATCCACACATCTCGCATATAGGAGTACCCAAATATCTGCATAGAACTGTTTCTACTGGTGTCCACTAAATCACTGAGATTCCAATTCGCAGAAGCCGCCATTTTTGACAAATCCATCCGCTCAGACATATTTCAAGAAAATAATCCATCCATTTCAATAGACAAACCGAATCGATGATCTTTTGAAAATGATGTTCTGTGCATTCAACAGTTTAATGTAATCTATCCGACAGACATAAAATAACTGAAACTCATTAATTCATTGTTTTTCAGAGAAGTAGTAGAGACAACTACAATTTACTAGTTTGCTTATAAATATCAAACAGCCAGTATGACGCACGGATTTGTTGACGTAATGTCCTCCCAAAGTTGGTCCGTTCCAAGACTTAGAAGTCCAAGAATAACCTCTGCTCATCATAAAAACACGTCTCTATAAATTTGACCCCCTTTAACCCCACTTTTATATAGTAAAACTGGGGTTTACAGGGGTTTAGTCTCGTCGAGGCGGTTCTAACGAGTATCCACAATCTATGTTTTGAGCAGAAATAAGAAAAATATCGAATTATTTCATCTATAATTTTTCATTTCTGGGTGGTCAAATTTACAATGTATTTGTATAGGCGCGTTTTCGTACTGTGACAAGATTTTGACATATCTTCAATATCAAGGGTCGAAGAGGCCCCATTATTTTTCTCGCGCCACATCTTATACACGGCAGAGAATCCACGTGACCAAATGAAATGGCTCACACGTTTTTTTAATGTCGGATCTGTCGATTCAGGGAACACTTTGTTCGATATTTTCATTATTACTGGTCAGAATTTAATAAGATTTGGTGCAGATACCCCGCAAAAACATCCGAAAATCGATTCTGTTGTTGAAATTGTGATCAAACATCTCATTAATAAGTTATTGGCGAGCAATCGTTTTTCCTTCGACAAGGGGTTCACACCCGGCATGTATTCTTGAGAAAAATAACGAGTTATTTCCGATTGCTTATGTTTACTTGCTAGTTCTGTTGTTCCAATATATGCACCGGCAAGCTAAAAGCCTAATATGTATTGGTTTTGTGATTTGGTATGTTTATGTCAGAGAAAAACTGGGTTTTGTGAAAAAGAAAGGGTCCACAAGAGACTTACTGATCTGAAAGGGTGCACACGAAAACCTGTGGATCAGTTAATTGTTCACCAGTGACGTCAGTCGTCACGCGCTTTCACGTGCCTGATGCATTAAAAATGCCTGAAAATCAATTCGGTGGTATATTAAGGGACTTGAAATTTTTATCTACATGCAGTATCCTGTTTAATAGCAAGATAATATCTGTTTTAAAGGTAGCGATCTCTCACTCACTCACACACACACACACACACACACACACACACACACACACGCGCGCGTGCGCACACACACACACACACACACACACACAGTTACACAAACACACACAACATTTACACGCAGGCGGTTCTTCTGTCGCGGTTTATTTTTGTTATGGTTTGTCTTTGGGTGTTTGTGTCGCTTATATTATTTTATTTTGGATAGCCTATTGGCCATTTTGTGGGAAAGTAACTGTCCTTTTGGCTTTCCGCTGTTGGTGTTTCCATTAGGGTCTGTTGTTTCATGTTTGTGTTCCTTTCCCTTTGGTGTCTCTGATGGGAGCTCTGGGTTAATTGTATCGATTCCTGATCATTACCTCCACTTCTATTATTCATTATAGTGGAATTTAAGAATTTAATAGCTGTACAAAGAAACATTGCATAGGAAGTATTGTGAATTTGGTCAGATTTCTGTCAAAACATAGTCTCTGGAATCCAAAAAGAACCGCGTTGTTGAGGCGGATCTAAGGAGTACTTACAATTTGTATTTAAGACACGGCGTTTTTAGAACAAACATCTATGACAAAAAATGTATATACCGCCGAGCCTCTTTGATGCAGAACATGTTTTCAAAAGACTTTAGTATTAATACGATTGAAATGGCCTGCTTAAAAAGTGGAATAATTTATCTGTGCATTAACTGAATCTCGATGTTATCTTGGTGTGTTTTTTTTTTAACTTATATAATTATTGTTATTTTTTTTTTTTTTTTTATTTTTTTTTTTTTTTTCAATTTTATCAAACTGCTTCTGATGACTCCGACACATAATACATTTTTTCATGTACGTATATTTGTTTCATACAGACTTTCGGATGATTCTTTCACCGAGGTCCCGTCTCCGTATGACCTTAGCTGTTGATGGGATGTAAAACTCAAACACTCACTCACATATTTGTTTCAGGACTATGTCATCCGCTCGGCCACAAATTTGTCGCCATTATGGCGAGGTGCTGACAATCCCAAGCAGCGTTAGGCAGCATGAACTGTAAGACTCTCTGACCGATCGCCATACAGGTGCTACGGCAAGCTATTCTTCTCTCAAGCTAACGTGGATAGACATATGTGCAACAATCATGGTCAGGAGAAAACATTTACCTGCAGTACCTGTGACAAGCACTGACCTAAAACGACACATGAAACGGGAAAAGAGGGAACGGGACTACACCTGTGATGTGTGCAACAAAACATTAACATCAAAGTACAAATTACGGGATCATATGGACAGTCACATCGGAACAAAATGGCATATATAGAGGATCTTACATGAGTGTTCATGTATTATTGAATTTATTAAACGAGTTGAGGAAAAGGGATAAAATGCGAGGCTCTGCCGAGCATTTTATCCCTTTTCCTCAACGAGTTTATTAAATTTAATAATACAGGAGCACGAATGCAAGATTCTATTTATCATATGACATTTAAACGCATTTTACTCACGATTGTTTACAAAAATGTCAATATTCCGCCGTTAGTAAACGCGACGTCGTTAAGGACGTCGAACATTTAACGTTACGGGACGTATCTAGCTAATTTGCATATTTAACCCACTAGTGGATTATCGAAAATAATACATGACGTTATTACACTCGCAGACGCGACGTCATATGATAAATGTCATACTTGTAGGCAAATATTTCGTTATGCATTCAATTTGAGCCGACACCAGAATTCACATAAATGACTGAGATTTCTGAACAATAACATGGGGAATTTATTGCCGGATGCTACTGGTAAACCAGACCAGAATTTTTATTTTGCTTGAGATGGCAGGGAGAGTACCTTTGCAATTATACATCAGACTGAGACCAGCCTTTGTATTCAACATTTAGGGTTATTTCAGAAACCATCAGCAGGAAAAGAAATTATTTTTATGCTTCGACTCCTGTGTTTTGATTGAATATTTAGGGTTATTTCAGGAACCACCAGAAGAAAAAGAAATTTTTATGCTTCGACTTTTGTGTTTTGGTTTTGAATATTTAAGGTTATTTCAGGAACCACCAGCAGAAAAAGAAATTATTTTTATGCTTCGATTTTTGTGTTTTGATTTTTCAGTATTGTGTTTTGACTTAAGTGTGTTCCGGCCTCGGTAGCTCAGTTGGATGCGCGTCTGCCTGGTGATCAGGAGGACGCGGATTCCATACCTGCCAGGTTCAGCAACAGTCTTTTGTGGAGTTTGATCATGAAATTTTTTCTACGGTTACTCTCACCCTTCCGCTGATTCAAGAAGGGCAACTGTCAGTTTCTGGCGAAAGAATGTGCACTGTACTGGTTAACCGCTTAAGAATAGCCCTGCCCAGGAAAATTGTGGATAGGTAAACTGACCGCCTCAAAATTTACCTAAAATAGTGTTGACAGGGCCGTTAAACTCCAAAACAAACAAAAACTAAAGTCTGTTGTATTTTGACTCGTTTGTGTTTGGAATTATGTTTGCATCAAAAAGCGATTGCCCTCATTTGGGCCCCGTCAAGCGATTTTGGTACTTATCGCCTATGCGAGCAGCGAAGGTTCAGACGAGCCTGCGCATCCGCGCAGTCTCGCCAGAACCTTCGCTGCTCGCTCATACAAGCAGTGAATCAAGAGGAACCTTCAGACAGAAAGCCACATCCCTGGCCCCTCTGCATGGCTGGGCATGCGCAGTTAAAATTTGTCATGACGGAATGCTCGAAGACACAAATTCGCTTGGCGGGGCTCATTTAATGGGAGCATATTTTTAAACACAAAGTACAAAAGTGAAACTCAAAAAAGTCAAAACAAAATATACATACAAAATCATACCAAACCGTTTCCATTTGAGCCCCGCCCAGCGAATTTGTGTTTTCGAGCATTCCGTTGAATGCATAACGAAATGTTTTCCCACAAGTATGACATATATGCCTTTTTGCTCCTGTGTGACTGTTCATATGATCCCGTAATTTGTCCTTTGATGGGAATGTTTTGTTGCACACATCACAGGTGCAATCCCATTCCCTCTTTTCCCGTTTCATGTGTAGTTTTGGGTCAGAGTTTGTGGCAAATTTCTTGTCACAGTAACTGCAAATAAATGTTTTCTCCTGACCATGATTGTTGCACATAGCCTATCCATGTTAGCTTGAGAGAAGAATAGCTTGCCGCAGCACCTGTATGGCGATCGGCCAGTGTCTCTTAGTTTGGGTTTGTCAACACCTCGCCACAGTGGCGACAAATTTGTGGCCGAGCAGATGACATAATTCTGAAACAAATACACACAAAAATATGTATTACGTATGTGTCGGAGTCATCAGACGCAGTTTGAAAAAAAAAAAGAAAAAAATATGAAAAAATAAATATATAAGTTAAAAAAGCATCAAGAGAACATTGAGATACAGTTAATATACAGATAAATTATCCCACTTTTTACACAGGCCATTTCAATCGTTTTAATACTAAAGTCTTTTGAAAACATACACTCCACCAAAGGGGCTCGGAGGGGCATACATTTTTGTCAAATATTTGTTCTAAAAACGCCGTGTCTTAAATACAAATTGTAAGTACTCGTTAGATCCGCCTCAACAATGCGGTTCTTTTAAGATTCCGCAAACTATGTTTTGACAGAAATCTGACCAAATTCACAATACTTCTTATGAAATGTTTCTTTTTACAGCTATTCAATTCTTAAATTCCACTCTTTGAATAGGCCTGCGTGTAAATGTTGTGTGTATGAGAGAGATAGAGAGAGAGAGAGAGAGAGAGAGAGAGAGAGAGAGAGAGAGAGAGAGAGAGAGAGAGAGAGAGAGAGAGAGAGAGAGAGAGAGAGAGCACTACCTTTAAAACAGATATTATCTTGCTATTAAATAGGATACTGCATGTAGATAAAAAATTTCATGTCCCTTAAGTAATAAACCACAGAAATAACTTTCAGCCATTTTAATGCATCAGGCACGTGGATGCGCGTGACGACGGACGTCATTTGTGAACAATTAGCTGAACCACAGCTTTTTGTGTGCACCCTTTCAGATCAGCATGTCTCGTGTGAACCCTTTCTTTTTCACAAAACTCCGTTTTTCTCCGACACAAACATACCAAATCACAATACATATACATATTAGGCTTTTAGCATGCCGATGCATATATTGGAACAACAGAACTAGCAAGTAAACACGGGAAATCGGAAATAACAAGAATTCTTGCCAGGTGTGAACCCCTTGTCGGAGGAAAAAACGGTTGCTCGTCAATAACTTTTTAATTAGATGCTTGTTCAAAATTTCAACAACAGAATCGATTTACTTATGTTTTTGCGGGGTATCTGCACCAAATCTCATTAAAATCTGATCAGTAATAATGGAAATATCGAATAAAATGTTACATGAATCGGCAGATCCGACATTTAAAAAACGCGTGAACCCTTTCATTTGGTCACGTGGATTCTCCGCCGTGTTTTGTATAAAAAAGCATATACACGAGGTATGATAGTCAAAACCTGAAAATAAGCCGTACTGCGCTTGTGCGAAACATAATCCATTGGTACTAAAAACCGGAAGTGGTTTGAAAAAAAAATGACATAAAAAATACATTCTATTCTTCTCATTCAGTTCATCATCGTGCCTGTTATCTAATTAGTTGAAACGATCACGAATGGGCAGAGAAATTACTGTATGTCGTCATTGTCTTTGCAGTATCACAGAAACATATGATGATGATGATGATGGTGATGATGATGATAATGATGATGAATAAGTTATTTTAGTTTTATTACTGCTGTTGATGATGATGTAATTGTGATGATTATGATGATTGAATTATTTAATTAGTTGTTTTGGTTTTATTGATGCAGGTAATGATGATGGTGATGATCATTAAGATACTGCTGTTGCTGCTTCTGATGATGCTTATGATACAAAGTGTTCTCCTCCTCGTCTTCCTCCTCCTCCTTCTACTACCACTACTACTACTACTACTACTACTACTACTACTACCACCACCACTACTACTACTACTACTACTACTACTACTACTACTACTACTACTACCACTACTACTACTACCACTACTACTACTACTACTACCACTACTACTACTACTACTACTACTACTACTACTACTACTACTACCACTACTACTACTACTACTACTACTACTACCACCACCACTACTACTACCACTACTACTACTACCACTACTACTACTACTACTACCACTACTACTACTACTACTACTACTACTACTACTACTACTACTACCACTACTACTACTACTACTACTACTACTACTACTACTACTACTACTACCACTACTACTACTACTACTACTACTACTACTACTACTACTACTACTACTACTACTACTACTACTACTACTACTACCACCACCACTACTACTACCACTACTACTACTACCACTACTACTACTACTACTACCACTACTACTACTACTACTACTACCACTATTACTACCACTACTACTACTACTTCTACTACTACTACCACCACTACTACTACTACTACTACTACCACTTCTACCACCACTACTACCACTACTGCTACCACCACTATTACTACCACTACTACTACTACCACTACTACTACTACTACCACCACTACTACCATTTCTACTACTACTACTACTACTACTACCGCTACTACTACTACTACTACTACTACTACTACTTCTACTACTACTGCTACTACTACTACTACTACTACCACTACTACTACTGCTACCACTACTACCACTACTACTGCTACTACTACTACCACTACTACCACCACTACTACTACTACTACTACCACTACTACTACTACTACTGCCACCACTACTACTACCACTACTACTACTACTACTACTACTACTACTACCACTACTACTACTACTACTACTACCACCACTACTACTAACACTACCACCACTAGTACTTCTACCAGTACTACCACTTCTACTACAACTACTACTACCGCTGCTGCTACTACTACTACTACTACCACTACTAAAACTGCTACTACTACTACCACTACTACTACTGCTACCACTACTACCACTACTACTGCTATTACTACTACTACTACTACCTACTAATACCACTACTTCAACTACTCCTGCTATTACTACTACTACTACTACTTCCACTATTGCTGCATTTCATAAATGAGATTAACAAATTACTCATCTATGTAGTCTGTCGAGAAATAGATGATAGTGACGTAGCTGACTATTTTAGCTATTTTACCGTTAGACCCATAAGCTTTTCAACATCTGGTGACATCACTGTCTTGTATTCCATCACGAAAACAAGCCCGTGAAATGAACATTCCCTTACACCCCACTTTATATGGAGAAAACTGGGGTTTACCGGGGTAAACAATATTTTTTTATTATTTCTACTCCAAGACAGAGGTTGTGGGTACTTGCTAGAACCGCCTCAATGAGGCGGTTCTAACGAGTACCCACAACCTATGTTTGCAGTATAATTAAGAAAAATATCACAGATTTTCTTCAGAAAAGTAGCCATTTTGGAATGCACTACATGTATATCGCACGGGTGTGTAATTGTAATGCCTAGACCGACAGTATCTGCTTTTGGAATTTCTTTATCGCCCGGCAAATATTTCTAATTCATCTAAAGAAATGGCTTAATGAGCTATATAAATTCATTTTAGAAAGTGATGATTTCAGCAGATTTTACATTACGACAACATACCCGTGCGACATAGTGCATTTTTTTTCACATCTCCAAAATGGCTTCTTTTCTCAGGAAAAACAGTAATATTTTTCATATAAATATTGCAAACATAGGTTGTGGGTGCTCGTTAGAACCGCCTCATTGAGGCGGTTCTTACGAGTACCCACAACCTATGTATTGGAGCAAAAATTAAGAAAAATAAAGTATACCCCCGTAAACCCCAGTTTTCACTGTAAAAAGTGGGGTTTAGGGGGGTTCATTTCACGGACTGGTTCACGTGATGTTTTAGGCGGACGAAACGACTGCTCTGAAACTGTCGTGCGTTACTTTTTCGTTACGAAAGTTTCGGGGTAACTAAGTCGTAACGATCACCGTGTGATCACCGTTATGCTAAGCTGCTTAGATACTAACCCTTATACTGTATAGTGTCTCGTTTTGGGTCTAAACCTATTTAATGCAGATATCTGCATTTCAAATATAGATATCTGAAATGATCATCTGTATTTCCATGTGATTAGAGATATCTGTATTTGAAATGCAGATATCTCTAATTGAAATGCAGATATCTCTAACTGAAATGCAGATATCTCTAACTGAAATACATATATATTTTGCTCAAAATATAGAAATCTACATTTCAATTGGAGATATATGCATTTCAATAGCAGACTTCTGCATTTCTAACGAAGATATTTCTTATTAAACCGAAATGCAGATATCTGTATTTATCATAATATCACACAATATAAAGTCAAATATTACCGCCTACTTACGTTGAAAAATGACTTTTTGAAGCAGAAAAAGTACTTAATAAACATATTCTAACTATAGTAAATTGCTCTGCAACACAGTATTATGTCTCTTGGATGTTTCTAGAGCTTACGCATCCGTGACACTCGATGCTCCGCGTCTCGTGTGATACATTGATCAGGAAACACCCACTCGACGTGATACAATGCGGCAGATCAAGTTACTGTAGTACAGTAGATCTCCGATGGCTCGAACACCGATGGATCGTTTACCATGGATGAGTCGAACCCGTTTTTGAGCCCCTAGCGAAATCCTCTACATAAGAAACAGTGGGGATAATTAAGGAGATTTTAGTATTTTATCTTGCAAATGTATGCTGTGTGTACTCATTAGAATCGCCTCGATAAGGCGATTCTAATGAGTACACACAACATACATATTCATTATCGAACACCGAAAAGATGTGTAATAGTATCTCGTTATGCCTCCTGACAGTAACCTCAGTGGCTCCATAGGTGTTCGAGCCATTGAAGTTCGTCTGTAATAATGTTCATCTGAGTGAGTGAGTGTTTGAGTTTTACGTCCCACCAACAAGTAAGGTCATACGGAGACGGGACCTCCGTTAAAAGACTCATCCGAAAGTCTGGAGAAGCCCGGGATCGATCCTGCGACCCCTGGTTTACAAGGCGAGTAGAGCAACCACTGCACCACGGAGGCTTCTATTGTTCATTTAAAATTTAGACATATGTATTTGATTTGCATATGTCTGAATTACTACGTTAAATACAGATATCTGCATACCAATTACAGATAATATTATCTGTATTTAATATTGAAATACATAAACTTATTAAATGCAGATATGTATTGAACGGATATAAACCCAAACGGGGCGCCATAGTACTTAAAGCAAACAGTGTAGATCCTGATCTTGGTCTACCAAAACCCGACCAGATTCTACAGATAACCCTCTTACGCAACACTGACCTCAAATCAGTTATAGTCAGGTGGTCCTGATCAACGAGAAGCTACTGTGCTGAGTAACTTTGGGTCAATTTTGTATATCGGCACAAACAGGCAGCTGTATTAACTTACCTGTGTTTACCAAGCACCTGACTAAACGCTCTGCATACTGGGTATTTTTCAGCAGACGAAATTTTGATATATTGTTTTTCTTTTTTTCCCCCAGAAAACCGGATTTGATATGTCATGCAAATTGTTTCCATTTTACAATTTGAACCGAATTTCAAGTGAATGGGTCCAGCTATTCTGACGAATAGGCCTAATATTTTAAAGGTATTTCACGAAATGACATATTGGTATGGTGGACTTCTTGACTATATGACTTGAACTATATGAACAAAAACTTTGTTTCGGTTGGAACAGAACCACTGACCAATATGCGCTTCACCTAATGAGCATATACTAATGCATATACTATTCTATAATGGCTTGCATCTCTGCTAAAAGAGATGTAGCCACGTAACAATATACTGGTCGTACAATCAGCTTAGTTTCAACTTGATCGGACGCACAAGTGGAAGTCACGTGGCTAACTTGGACCCTACATGTTTTGTTTTAAACATGCATATAACTTAAGGGGAAAAAACTGATAATCTACTCTCATACCGATATAAAACAGTCCAAGGTACATGACTAATGCCTGTGATCGGTTGTTTACTGTAGGAGGAGGTATCAGGAAACGAACACTTTTGCGGACATAATTACTTTCAATCAGGGGCTTTGGTTGATTTGAGGTTTAACGTCCCCGTCAACACTGTAAAGGTCATTTTGGAGACGTTGCTTCCAATTTTGTGGGACTTTTACCCGACATTGAGATGAAATGACATCTCAAGCCCTGTCGCCCAATGAAACCAATAGGGTTTATTAGCATGGACGGTCCGCCTCGCACCGCGGTTCCTGGACAGGCTTAGATCCTCTAAGCGGTTTACCGGTACTAGTGTGCGGGCCGGATTCAGCTCTGCGTGGAAGCATCATGCAGCCCATATTTTTCTTCAAGCCCCTATGGGCGGGGGCACAATACTCTGCTTAATCTTACTGAAGCATATCCTCGAAATGACACGAACAGTTTCGCCTCGTTATCTTTGATTAAGAAATAGATCAGCTCTAACTGTGATTTGTTGAGTAATAAATCACAGTTCGGAGGTCAGTTGTAAAGTAGATCAAATCACGAGCGCGTAGCGCGCGTGATTTGTCTACATACAACTGACCGACAAACTGTGATTTATTACTCAACAAATCACAAACTATAGAGCTGATTTATTTCGATTCTAACAGGCTGAAAATCGGCAATAATGCTGTTGTTTCCTTCAAAATCTCACAACTTTTCGCCATTGTAAAAAAAAATCCCGCTAAAATTATCGACTGAAACACATGCATTTATATCCTTTTCTAACGTTTTCGATGCGGGAAAATGACGTTACACCGTCTAACGTCAAGGAAATCGACTACTGACGTCATTAATTGGCAGTTTTAATGACGTCACTCTTCACGCTTGGGGTCCTTGTGGTGATTTGTTTTCCATTGCCTATATCAGGGGGGACAACCTACGTCAGAGCAGTGACGTCATAACCATTCGTAGGATTGCCGGCGTTTACTACACAAAAGGCATTTGTCACTAAAAGTAGGCGCAGTCGGTGCATTAGGTCACAAAAGAATCAAACATACTGAAATCTGTCTCTGAAATGTGGCCTTTTGTTCAAATAACTCGACACAAGCTGATTTGGCAATGATGTCGGAACTACCATTGTTTACAGCGCCGAATCAAATCTTGTGACGAAGCTATCGAAGCCTTTTCAATGTTTCTAGGTGGAATTAGCTCACTGATGGGAGGCAAATATTGTTCGTTACCAGCTGAAGTATGTTTTCTATAGACTCGCAATGTACATATCTAGTTTGAAGCATTTTATTTACCCTATTTGCACAATATGGCCGCTTCTGAAATGGGTACGACATCTCTACTATGACGTAGGTTGCTACCCCTGTATATAGGCGCGCTGTGTTAGAATTGTTTGTAAACCGCAGGGATTTGCAATATATCAAAATGATTTAAAAAAAAATATGAATAGTTTAGATTTTAGATGTCTTAGCAATGTCGAGACTGTTTGTGCAAAATATTGATCTCTATTATCTTGTTTGTACTTTAATTCTTAAGACGCCAAGAAAAAACTACATATGAAAATGTCGTCTGCTTTTGTCGCCTGCTGAGTCTTTTTGCAAACTTTTTGAAAAATATTTTTGCATACCGACAAACGGTGTGGACCAACGACAAAACAGACGACAATTGTCGTGATTGGCGTCTTATGGGTCAATATGTTGATGATACGATAATCCTTGTGATAACGCTAAACAAATTCAAGATATACTCAATGCTTTTAAGGAAGCTGAAAATAAATTTCAGCAAAACTAAAATAATACTTGGTGATTATAGCAGGAGTCAGCATTTTTCTTTAAACGTTGCTGAAGGAGATGTTGAACTCGTTAATATCTAGGCGTTCTTTTCGGTATGTACAGCATGTTGAGACTTTGTCAGCACTTGCCAGCATCTATTACAAATAAGAACACACAGTTTATTATGGTATATTATTTGACTATACTGTAGTGTTCAGAGGTCATCTGTATTAACACTGAGGTTAAAAATCAATGGACATGTTTTAAATGGTGCCAATCAATAAAATTGTCATTAATCAAGTAATTTCATATTGTCCCAGTTACAGGTCTTCGGTCTGCTGTATTGGCCTAGGCCTAAGGCCAAGGCCAATACAGCAGACCGAAGACCTGTAACTGGGCCAAAACAAAATGACTTGATTAATAACATTATATTATCATGGAACATGTACATACGACGTTTTTTATTATTCTTTTTCCTTATTCTGTACTGCTTTGGTGTTTTTGCTGCTTTTTTCAGCCTCCCCAGTGCTGCCGATACCCCCGAGATGTCGACGGCCTTTTCGAACTTATCTCTGCTGTTCAACTGTCTGCAGATGTATCGGAGATCCTGTTGGTAGCATTACCTAATGGGTAATAGCTTAATTCGATGCCGGGCGACAGTTGACATATTTTACAGTAGGTATCAGAAACTGTCATCTACGTAAGGTCAGCATACACGTTTCATAGCAATTTTCTTTTATGTGGCGCTTCAGTAGTCTCATAAGAACATTAATGAACATTGCAAAACAGAAATTTTCCACACAAAAAAAAAACTATTAAATATTATCATAATATTTCTATTGTCTTAATTATTTCTGGAAATATGGAAAAAATCCAGGTCCTGTCAATTTCACCCAAAGTTTGTGAGTGCTTCATTCAAATATTCGGAGTATTCGATATAAATTTGACTATATAGGGCAACTTTACTGATTTTGAAATACTCTGATTTACAGAAACACACTTGAATAATAATGTTTACATCGATAATATATTGCTTGACAATTATGACAAACCATATACACAAAAGATAGAACATGTCACGGTCGAGGACGTTTGGTCTATTTAAATAATAAAAATGCTCACTGAAAGAGTAGAAGCACTTGAAACATTTTTCCTGAAAGCATTTGATTTAAAGTTAAGCAAAGCTCGAGTATATATCTTTTTGGTATTTTTACAGTCTGAAACCCTCAGATAAGATATTCTTTAGAAGGCTGAACCAGAACTTAGAAATAGCTTTAGATATTACAAACCATGTACTGGTAATGGGGGACTTAAATGAAGATCTCTTGAATCAAAGAAATCAAAACCTAAAACATGTCTTGCTTCTAAACTCCTTAAATAATGTAACCAACGAACCTACTAGTGGAAGAGCGTTGTTAGATCCAGTGCTTACCAGCTTTGAGCTAACAGTCTTAGATAAAGGTATTATAAATGTACCGCCGGAAATATTTGATCATAGTGCTTCATTCGTGACGGCCCCTCTTAATTATAATTTTCATCATACATACAAGCTGAAAATATGGATGTATAAACAAGCAAATTACAGAGCATTGGGAAATAATATTAATGATTTTTATTGAGTTCTTTTCACACATTACATTTAGACGATGCCGCTGTGTTTTAATGAATCCTTTTTAAAACTAGTTAGTGAATGCATTCCTTCTGAAGACGTTACTGTCAGATGCGATGACAAACCTTGGTATGATACCGAAATAAAAAAAAACATTCCAGGAATCAAATCGGAACGCACTTTAGACTGACGGAAATACAAACAAGCAAGAAATAAAGATAACAACCTAAAAAAACATGCTAACTTCGTGAGAAAGATTTTATAATAATTAGGAGCTTAAATTAACTGAGAATTACACTCATAATAAAAGTGATGTTTGGAAATTAACCCGCTTTTTATTAAAATACTACAGCACCAATATCAATTCCTCCTTTACAAACTAACAAAGATAATGAAATTAAGATACATACAACTGACAAGAAAAGGCTGACTGTTTAAATAATTTCTTTACGTCGATATCACGGGTCACTGACGACAACTTAAAAATTACCAAATTTTTAAAAAAATTACAGAGAGTATATTAGATTCTTTTAAAATCACTGAGCTTTAAGTGAAAGAGGTTATCGATGTTTTAGATATCAATGAAACACCGAGACTTGATCTCATTGACCCTAAAATGTTGAAATATATTTTATTATCAATCGCTAAAGCGTTGACTATAATTTTAATCGGTCTCTACGGGAAAGGCATTACCCGGAACCTTGACAAGGAAATAATGTTGTACCTTTGTTTATAAAGGCTGATAAAGATGATCCTTCTAATTACTGGCCTGTTTCACTCACTAGACCAGTTGGTAAAATTACGCAACGGGTTGTGTTCAAAAATATATATATAATCCCATTCACTCATATAATTCATTGTATAAATATCAATCAGGTTTTGTTCCGGGACATTCAACAACATTTCAACTCATAGATATATACTACTCAAAGTTTGATAGGGATCACTTTTTATATACCAAATTTTGCACTGAAAATTAAAAATTTCTTGACAGAATGTTTACTCGGTATATTGATAAATATCTTAAGCAGAAACCCATGTGTAGTTCAGTACTCATAAAAGTGCACACTTCTCACACTTCGCAAATGACACCCCCAAAATCTTGCCTAGCACTGCTTTCCAGCAGACCAATAAAACTTGTCAGTGTTCCTTTACCAACCGTAAAAAGGACTTCATTTGATTTGTGAAACACTACAATGCCTAGGGGACAATTAATAAACCGTCTGAGCCCCGAAGAAATGAATCGTGGCGTCGGAATGTTGGAATCCGGCGTCTCTCAACGTCGTGTTGCTGGGATTCTGAATGTGTCTCAGAGCGTGGTTTCCCGAATGTGTAGTCGATGTCTTACCCACGGAAATCCTTCACATTGACACGACGGGGTCGAGAAAGGGCTACCACTCAACGTCAGGTCCGTTTCTTGTTGATTCAGTCTCGACGTCAACGGTTCCTGAACGCTACGCGTTTGCATAACGAGCTTAGGAACGGAACTGGAATACGAATTTCTACACAAACTGTCAGAAACGGGCTCCGCTAGTTCTGACTTAATGCCATGGGGCCTGCTGTACGTGTTCCGTTGACGAGAGAGCACGTGCTAGACCGGTTTGACTTTGCCAGATCTCACGTCAGGTGGACGGTTCGTGCCTTGACGCCAGTACTGTTTACTGAGGAGTCCAGATTCTATCTACACTTCACTTATAAACATCAGTTAGTGTGGCGAATTTCTAAAGAGCCATTCGATGACTTGAATGTGGCAGAGCATGATCGCTATGGTAAGGGGTCAGTCATGGTTTGGGCTGGGATAAGCGTGAACATTAAAACTGACTTGTGCGTCGTTGTAAACGGAACGTTAACGGCCAAGAGGTACTGTAATGAGATTCTTGATCAGTTTGTCAGACCATATGCAGATGCTATCGGCCCGGACTTTATTCTGATGGACGATAATGCCCGTTCCAACCGTGCCAACGTCACTGATTCCTATCTGGAACGTGAGACAATCGTTCGTATGGACTGACCTGCTCGGTCACCGGACTTAAATCCGATTGAGCATGCGCGGGACATGCTACAGCGTACTGTTTCAGCCCGACCTGTGCATCCGAGGACTTTAAAGGAGCTCAAAGATGCATTGGTTGCTGAATGAAAGCTGATTCCACAAAACCGGATATAGACTCGGATTACGAGCATGCGTAGGCGATGTCGTACTGTAATTGATGCCCGTGGACACCATACACGTTATAAGGCACGTTTGTCTTAACAAATTTGGAAATTTATGAAAAATCAGTTGTCCAAATCCCTTCGTGTTATGGCAAATTTTGGGGGTGCCAAGACGGTTGCTGTTGTCACGCTTGAATGCAGTACCAGTTGACAAAATTAATCACTAGGTTTTGTGAAGGATACGTTTTCTATTATGATGTATCAAATTTGGATTCAGCTGATTAATTCATCCAAACGTTATTTTGCATTAAAAAAGTGATCCCTATCAAACTTTGAGTTGTATATATCATCACATATGTCAGACATTTGTTTTGTTTGATTTTAGGTTTAACGTCCCGGTCAACACTTTAAAGGTGATTTTGGAAACATTGCTTCCAATTTTGTGGGACTTTTACCCGACATTCAGACGAAATGACATCTCAAGCCCTGCCACCCAATGAAACCAGTACAGTTAATATGCATGGACGGTCCGACTCCCACCGCTTTGCCTGGGAAAATTTTGAAAATATCTGAGGGTCACTGATGCGGCCTAATTGGCCGAAACTAGCTAGTCTGGCCCAGAAAACATGTCCACTCCATATTTTCACTTTTGTGGTGTATTCCTTGCTTGCAAAGGATAACCCTTTTATAAAGAGCATATTTAACTTCACTACAGCTGGTGTGTGGGAATGTGTGGCGGCGGTAAAACGTCTCCATGCCCTACATAATAGTGTAGATTATATTTTCTTGTCCTTTGGGATCATTGATTCAATTGTGGAATTTTGAAAATATCTGAGGGTCACTGATGAGGCCTAATTGGCCGAATCTAGCTAGCCTGGCCCAGAAAACATGTACACTCCATGTTTTTCACTTCTGTGGTGTATTTCTTGCTTCCAAAGGATAACCCTTTTATAGAGCATATTAGAGCTTCTAAGCGGTTTACCAGTACTCATGTGTGGGTCGGTTTCAGCACTGCGTGGAAGCATCATGCAACCCATCTATTTCTTCAAGCCCGGATGGGCGGGGGTCGTCAGACATTTGAAAATAAACAATAGTCATGCATGGTGTTTTGGATATTTCTAAAACATTCGATAGGGTATAGCATAAAGCTCTTTTGTTCAAATTAAAGCAAAATGGGATTGACTGAAGTTTACTGGACTGGTTTGCGGACTACCTATCCAATAGAAAACAGTGTGTAGTTTTAAATTCAATGTGTTCTGATTACCAGGTTTCAGCTGGTATTCCTCAAGATTTTGTTCTCGGATCTTTATTATTTCTAGTTTACGTTAATGATATAGCAGACCAGTTAGTAAGCTTAACTCGACTATTCGCAGATGACAGTTCCCTTTTCCTTTTAGCTTCAAATCTAAATGCCATTGAAGGGATACTTAATCATGATTTGGCTATTGTTTCGGCATGCTACTTAATTTTTACCCACACAAAACTATAGCTATGTTGTTTTCACTTAAGAAACTATTTTCACTTAAGAAACTTAGAGTTAAGAGATTATCCTTTGATAGTATCGATTTTAAATTTATGGATCAGCATAAACATCTAGGTATAACCCTCGCTGAAAATGGAAAATGGCAGAATCTTATCTTCTGCATCCAAGATAATTGGGATCATGCGTAAACTTAAATATATTTTCAGTAGAATTGCTTTGGGATCATTGAGTTCATTTGGTATCATTTTGAAAATAAAGTTCTGCTTAAGCCGGTGCTAGAGGGCGTGGCCGGTGTTGCACATTTCAGTACGGGTCATGAACAGACTCAATAAAAGCGAGTCTACTATTTTCGTTTATTTGGTGCATTCCTTGCTTCCAAAGGATCTAACTTCAGAACTTATTTATATATCATATGTTAAGCCAATTTTAGAATACTCATCTGTAGTTTAGGACAACTGTACTGTGGATCTAGCAGACCAGTTAATAAGCTTAACTCCACTATTCGCAGATTACAGTTCCCTTTTCTTTATAGCTTCAAATCTAAATGATATTGAAGAGATACTAAATGAGCCCCGGCAAGCGAATTTGTGTCTTCGAGCATTCCGTCATGACAAATTTTAACTGCGCATGCCCAGCCATTCAAAGGGGCCAGGGATATGGCTTTCTGTCTGAAGGTTCCTCTTGATTCATTGCTTATATGAGCGAGCAGCGAAGGTTCTGGCGAGACTTGAACCTTCGCTGCTCGCATGGGAGATAAGTACCAAAAATCGCTTGACGGGGCCCAAATCATGATTCAGCTATTGTTTCGGCATCGGCCAAACAATGGCTGGTTATTTTTTACCCAAACAAAACTATAGCTGTTATTTTCACTTAATAAACTTGACGCAGTGCCGAGATTATACTTTGATAGCATCGATTTTACATTTGTGGATCAGCATAAACATCCAGGTATAACCCTCACTGAAAATGGTAAATGCCAGAATCATATATATGACATTTTATCTTCAGCATCAAAGGTAGCTGGGACCATGCGTAAGTTTAAATATACTTTCAGTAGAATTGCTTTAAATCAGATTTATATATCATATGTTAGACCAAGTTTAGAATGCTCATCTGTAGTTTGGGACAACTGTACTCTGGATCAAGCAAACTCTTTGGAATAATTACAGAATGAGACTGTCCGTATTGTAACTGGTCTAACAAGATCAGTATCAATTGAAAGGCTATGCGATGAATGTGGATGGGACTCTCTTTCTTTGCGTAGAAAAAAATGAAACTTATGTATAAAGTTGCACATATGGTGCCGTCATATACATCTGATATTATACCTCCAAATGTTGGCGATGCCTCACGATATCCATTACTTAACAGAAACAATATTGTCACAGTTTCTCAGCGTACAACAATATTTGAAATTAAAACGGAATGACATCTATAAAATTTAGAAAAGGTTTTGCCTTTTTAAGTTCCGTGTGGTGGCCGTGAAAAGTCTCCCCGTGCTTCATCATAGTGCAGATTATATTTCCTTTTCCTTTGGGATCATTGGGCCTATTCTGGTTACACTGAAAATCGATTATCGCTTTCCGATTTTCGTTCTTTTATGTGTTCTTTGTTTCCAAATGCAACCTTTTAGCTTTTTATTTTACGTCACTGCACCCGGTTTTAAGTGCTTGTGGCGGCCATAAATGGTCTCCGCGTGTTTCATCATAGTGCAGATTATATTTTCATTTCCTCTGGGATCATTGAGCCCATTCTGGTTGCACTGAAAATCGCATATCGCTTTCCGATTTTCGTTCTTGTATGTGTTCTTTGTTTTCAAATGCAACCTTTTAGCTTTTTATTTGCGTAGTTTATGTTACCGAATACCCTGATTTAGAAGTTAAGCAGTGTTCAATTTTCGTCGCACCTGCTTTAGCAGGAAGACATATGCGTGCACGTTTCCGTCCGTCCGGCTGTCCTTCCCTCCGGTTGTCCGTCCGTCCGTCTTTCCGTCAACATTTTACACTGGGTGTTTTGTCATCGCAACACCATCACAGTTTCATACTGATTATTTTGAAACTTTGTGTGTTTTTGCCATGGTATGAGGATGCGCATGTGGTTTGGACTTTAACTTCGGATCATTTTTTGTCACTTTTTCCACATTGTGAACTTAGTAGTAGTAGTAATAATAATAATAATAATAATAATAATAATAATAATAATAATAATAATAATAGACCTTATTTATAGAGGGTAACACATTTAGTACTGGTACTAATCTTCCATGTGGCCCTCTTTTCCTGGGTAGGAACCAGTACTAAGCAACGTGGTTAAAGTATCCTGCTCGAGGAAACAACACTTGGCGTTTGCGAGGATCGAACCGGCCACCTCTCGATCTCAAATCCGATGCTTTACCACTGCACCAAAGCGCTCCTTTGTCATTTTTAACCTTCAATTGATATATGATAGGTACCTCTTGTCATCGCATCTCCTCTTGCAGTTTATTACCGATCATTTTGAAACTTTGCATGTGCTTTCGCCATGGTATGAGGATGTGCATGTTTTTTCGACATAATTCTCAGAATATTTTATTTTTACTTTTTGCACATTGTGAACTTAGCCATTTCAAGCTTCAGTTGATAAACGATAGGTACCTCTTGTCATCGCATTTGTGTGTATTATTGCTATGGCATGAGGATGTGCATGTGGTTTGGACTTTATCTTCGGATCAATTTTTATCACTTTTTCCACATTTTGAACTTAGTCATTTCTAACAGTCAATTGATATATGATAGATACATCTTGTCATCGCAACGCCTCTTACAGTTTTATGCTGATCATTTTGAAACTTTGCATGTGGTTTTTGCCATGGTATGAGGATGTGCAGGTGGTTTCGACATAATCCTCAGAATCATTTTCTCACTTTTTGCGCATTGTGAACTTAGTCATTTTTAAGCTTCAATTGATATACGATAGGTACCTCTTGCCATCGCAACTCCTCTTACAGTTTTATACCGATCAATTTGAAACTTAGCATGTGTTTTCTCCATGATATGAGGATGTTCATGTACTTTGGATATACTTCTTGGATCATTTTAGTTCATTTTATCAAACTGTGAACTTAGTCAGTTTTCACCTCACATATATAGGCTACGGATTCTTATCCAAGTAGAAGTAAAAAAAAGATCAGGAATCGATACAATTAACTTACTCCACCCATCAAAGACACCATAGGGAAAGAAACACAAACAAGAAGCGACCAGACCATAATGGAAACCTAAACAAAGGGAGGCCATAAGGACAGTTACTTTCTCACAAAATGGCAATATGGCCATCCAAAATAACAAGACACAAGTGATACACACAGTAAGTAACAAATAACAACATAAATAAAAACCGCCACAGACCGCCTTGGAACGGTCAGTGGAAAGATTTCCACTGGGGGGGGGGGGGGGGGGGGGGGGGCTTAAGTCGATTTTACGTGGCCACAATCCTCGCCCTTACTTCCTCGCGATTTAGACAAATAATTTATTCAGTCCGCATGAAGGCCTCCTAACTCATCAGTGCAACATCTCCGTGTACACAAATAATCAAAGAACCACAGAGGTGAGATAACGGTGAGGACTCGACAGCAAGAAACCACTGAAATGCTGGAGCAAAAGAAAACCAACAGTTAGATTCCGATGGGTCCGACCAGAGACTGAGAATCAGGCAGCAACCAACATTACCTTGAATTAGATCTCTCTAATTCTTAATAAGCCTTTACGTTGGAACCGTCATAGAATCTGAGGCCTGACCCACCGGCGTGAAATTAAAGAGGGAAGCAAAGTTGCCGACCGTGATTGGGTTAACTACCATGCATGCAGTCTGTCGTATAACACCCAATCTTTTTATATCGAAGAATGATTTTACGAAATTGGGTGCTGAAGTCATTGCGTTTTATTTTTCTCTGAATTTATATATTAAGTCACCATAAAATTCGGGTTCAGATAGACTTTGTTGCAGAAGAGATTTAAGTCCAATATTGAATTTTGAAATTAAATCAGAATGGCGTCTATAAAATTTTGAAAAGGCTTTGCGTAGTTTATGGACCGATAACCCTGATTAAGAAGTAAAGCCGTTAATAATTTATTACGAGTGTTGAATTCAGTTACATGACTACACACTCTAGCAAATCGAATTAATTGCGAAATATAAACGCCATAGGATGGCGCACGAGGAACATCACCACCCAAAAAAGGAAAATGTTCAATCTCAAAATCAAAGTCATCGCGTTTATCATAAATTTTGCACGAAACAAACCCATCTACAATAGATAGATGTGAATCCAAAAACTGGGCCTCGGTATCAGAAGAATTTGCTTATTTAACTGAAGTTCTGGGGGGGGGGTGGGGGGTGGGGGGGGTAAATCTGACTAATCAAACCATCGAAATAGGTATTATCAATATTTAATAAATCATCTAAATATCTTGAAGTGGAGCTAAAAGCTTCAATAATTTTAGATTGGTTATCAATGGAAAGCGACAACATGAATTCTCTTTCATAACAATACAAGAACAGATCAGCCACAAGAGGTGGGCAATTCGTACCCATCGGAATACCCACAATTTGTCTAAATAACTTAGTACCGAATCTAATTTAAATATTGTCAAGTAGAAAGGTGAGGGCATCACACACTTTCTGACATGACCAAAGTGTATAATTCTTATGCTCTTTAGAAGTGAAAAAATGTTTTTCTGACATTACATGCAAGATAGAGAGAATCTTCTCTGTGAAAAGCCCATTCAGTTAAATAATTAAGCTTTCTTTTTTAAGATTATGAGGAAGCGTAGTGTAAAGAGTGGAAAAATCGTAAGTAGACAGACTTGAAGCACGAAAACGTCTGGATTTCAATTTATTTAAAACCTCATTCGATTTTTTTGTAGACCAAAACAGATTTCTTCCTGATCTTTCAAAGACTTTAAATCTTTCAAAGACTTTTTTCCTCGGGCTTTCTTTGCCGGATCATTACAGGGTCACTGATGAGGCTTTTTTTGATTTTTATTTGCCTTCACTGCAGCTGGTGTTGCGCCGTGTGGCGGCGGTAAAACGTCTCCCCGTACATCAACCATAGTGCAGTTTATATTTTACTTTTGGTCCTTTGAGACCAGCGTGAATATTCTGAGAAATCGGAAATAAATTATTGGTTTAGACTCATATTGTAGACAGATTTTTAATTATTTGGACTACATTTTGATTTATGTCAGTCTTTGAATCGACTGCCTATTCGGAATTCGCAAAATTGCAGTATGTTTCCTCGGGCTTTCTTTGCCGGATCATTACAGGGTCACTGATGAGGCTTTATTAGCCGAAACTACGTAGTATGCCCCATCTTCTTTCTTATGAATGTTTTCATTGTTCTTAAAGGAACTCATTTTTGATTTTTATTTGCCTTCACTGCAGCTGGTGTTGTGCCGTGTGGCGGCCGTAAAACGTCTCCCCGTACATCAACCATAGTGCAGTTTATATTTTACTTTTGGTCCTTTAAGATCAGCGTGAATATTCTGAGAAATCGGAAATAAATTATTGGTTTAGACTCATATTCTAGACAGGTTTTTAATTATTTGGACCCCATTTTTATTTATACCAGTCTTTGAATCGACTGCCTATTCGAAATTCGCAAAATTGCAGTATGTTTCCTCGGGCTTTCTTTGCCGGATCATTACAGGGTCACTGATGAGGCTTTATTAGCCGAAACTACGTAGTATGACCCATCTTCTTTCTTATGAATGTTTTCATTGTTCTTAAAGGAACTCATTTTTGATTTTTATTTATCACAATATTTAATCACATGCGTTTTAATAGCAGTAATGATCAGGAGTCGATATAATTTAGAAAGTTCGGTGGTAGTGCAAGAGCTAGAATTTGCAATAAACCGTGCTTTGTAAGGTATTTTATGAAGTTTTGGTAACCAGTATAGCGTAGGAAGCTTGTCTTGGCCTTCGGAAACACACACAGCAAACTTGGTGGCTGAATGACAAATATGTTCATCTACTATAGCTCTCTCTTCAGCTAAAGGCTGAAGTTCATAGACTTTAGTACCACCAAGCTCCTGCTTAAGCGTGTTAACATACCGGAGCCGTCACACAACGACGCCGTTGTTAGCGGCCTTGTCTGCAGGGGCCAAAACAAACTTCTTATGAAATTCTTGAAAACCTAGTTTAAGATGACGTTAAGACGTCTTATGTTTAGGAGGTAATAAGTTAGTATTTTGAGAACAGAAAGAAATGCGTTTTTTCACTAGTTCTAAAATGCTAAGTTTCCAGTCCTTAAGGGCTTTATGCTCAACAAACTCTCGCTTACACCATCGATTACCGAATTTATTCAAGGCAGCAGCGATTTCATCTCTACATTTACTGAAACCAATTTTAGAAGGAAACCGATATTTCGGTCCTTTAGAAATTATATTCCTGATCCTAGAATCAGGAATAATTTTCAAATTGCCAGTAATTACATGACCAGCAGCAGGATAGCAATACACTGAGTTTTTACAATCACATAAATCAGGAGTATTAGTATCAATATCAAGATCTGAAACAAGTTCATTGAAATTAAAACTGATAGATCTAACAGGTTTGTTATATTTATAGCAAATTATAGGTGTTTCAGTATTTTGAAAATAAGCAGGAATGGAAGAAAGCACCGAGCTCTCACGGAAAATACTGGGCAAATCTATAAAAATCCATACCCTTATTAATGAAGGATATTTTGAAAAAATGGCGTTTATGATTAATTTCAGAATCAATGTAAGGACGGAGAGTATGCTGAGTATAGCCTCTAGTTAAGAGAGCCGCATCATATAACTGATTAGAACTATCTTAGAATTTATTCGCCTCGGTGTCCAGAAGACGTAAAACAGAAACGGGTAATGAACTTAGAAATGAAAGCATAGAGTGGCGTCCATGATTTAATAATATAATTGACAGTAACTTTAGTCTAGTATTGTTTCGTTTAAACGCACGTAATTTACGTTTAAAGTTACCATTTTTCCTGGTGCCGTGAGATCTACTTCTGCGTTTTCGACATTCCAGGAGCGAGAAAACATCAAAGTCCGGCATTCTGGAAATATTATCCTCATGATAAATAATGTCATTAAATCCCAGTGGAAAATGGGTCTGTAAAGATTTAATCCATTTCAGTTCAGCCTCATGTCTTTTGATAATTTTGAATCTAGATGTAGATGAAGTTTTTCCACTGGTTGTATAACAATGTTATTTACAGAATGACCAGTACGTCGAAAGTGACGGTACAAGAAAGTGTCAGTTTTCTTAGGCTTACTCATTCTACGATAATTCTCGCTCAATCTAGTTTTAAGTAAGCTGTAAGTTTGACCGACGTACTGCATAGTACAGTTTGCAGCACGTCATGTAATTAGATAAATTAAATCTGTAGACTGTCGTGTCAAATCAGACGTGAATGCCAAGAGGTGCCGATGTTGTTCGCATTTAAGCACTGCGTCTACCGTTACTTCATCTGTAAACGGTATGCGCTTCTCTGCAGTTAACATGTCTGATTCCTAATAGAATGGGGAATCCGTACAGAAGAAAAAGAGTGTAACCTAAGGGGTGATATTGATAGTTTAAATGTATTTTGATACTCATGTGGGTTTGTAAGGTTTTGATACCGTCAAAACTAAAGCGATCTTCATACCGGTCATTAAGAAAAACAGCATATAAAATTACTGAAGACAATTCCTTCGAATAGAAGGAAGGTACAACAAAAGCCCATAAAACATCTTAGTCTACTTAAAGTCCAGGGATGTCAAACAAGCAGTCGTTATACAACGAGGAACGAACATCGGTTTAATAATAACCTTCAACAGGTATCTAAAGGATGTCAATTGATGGAACAGTGAAAAGCAATTGCATAAGCAATCCCTGAAGAATTGGAAAAATAAGAGCATTAAATGTATGTACGGGGTGTCATTTTACAGCCGCCACACGGCACAAACAAAAGCCCTATATTCATTTCTTCTGCCTTCAATAAACTTTTATTGTTTTGTGTGGGGCAGGTGGGGAGCAGGTGGGGAGCAGGTGCGACATCAACTTCACCAAAGTTGAACATCTGGTTTACGAGTATTGAAGTCAGTTACATTACTAGACACTCAGGCAAATCGACTTAGTTGCCGCACGAGGAACATCACCGTCCAAGAAAGGAGAAGATACCATCTTAAATCAAAATCACCCCGTTCATCATGAATTTTGCAGGAAACAAACCCATATACAATAGAAAGATGTAAATCCAAAAACGGGGCCTCCGTATCAGAAGAATTTGCTTTATTTAAATGAAGATCTTGGGAGTAAACCGTCGAAAAATATATAATGTCAATATTTAATAAGCTTCCAAATATCTGGAAGTCGAGCTAAAGGCCCGAATGATTTCAAATTGGTTTTCAACGGAAAGGGACATCATGAAGTCTCTTTCATAACAAAGCAAAAACAGATCAGTCTCAAGGTGTGCGCAATTCGTACCAAAAAACTGATAAGTAAACAAAAATGATAAAGGTATGTTGTAATATACATATTAAGAACACGTATTTAATGTTATCGTAGCAGGGAGTCAGTTGTTGACATCAATATTAAACTTTATCATATGACGTCGCTTCTGAGAGTGTAATAACGCCATGTATTATTTTCGATAATCCACTAGTGGATTAAATATGCAAATTAGCTAAATACGTCCCTTAAAGTTACATGTACGAAGTCCTTAACGACGTCGCGTTTACTTATGGCGGAATATTGACATTTTTGTAAACAATCGTGAATAAAATGCGTTTTAAATGTCATATGATAAATAGAATCTTGCATTCGTGCTCGTGTATTATTGAATTTATTAAACTCGTTGAGGAAAAGGGATAAAATGCTCGGCAAAGCCTCGCATTTTATCCCTTTTCCTCAACTCGTTTAATAAATTCAATAATACAGGAACACTCAAGTAAGATCCTCTATGTAATCTGAGTATTATATTTTTCGAAAATATATTTCTGTTGTCACAGACTGGAACCAGTAGAATACCTAACTTCCCATAATCTCAATGTATTTTCTATGTGAGGGCACATAATCTTTACCCGTGAGTTTACCTGTACAAATGACGATGACGTCATAGCCATCTTTGCCGATAATCGCCATCGAGTATCTCAGCTTCTACTATAGTCCGGCAGAATTCAGGGATATTTTTGGTGAACCTGGAGTTGCGGTGTATACAAAATGTTTTGACATATTTCGGAAGCTGAGACCTTCTGCTTTCGGAATCTGATTGTTGCCACCTTGTCATTCTTGGGCTTTTTCAGAAATTCAAGATGGCGTCCAAGATGGTTGCCAAATTAAAAAAAATGAAAAAAAAAATGACAAGTTCTAATTAAAACTAATGTTTTGACAATTTTGAAAGCTGAGACCTTCAACTTTTGAAAATTTCATTAATTCAGCATTTTAAATATCATAATGGTAACCACAAAACCAATGATAATAATAGTAATAATAATGATTATGTTTCCACAAATATTAGGCTAAAATTCACCAATAACACCACCACAAAAGGGATATATTATTCACTATAATTTTTGGAACGTAGATGCTCATGGATTAAAGTTTTGATTTTCTGTCATCTGGGGGTGTTAGGCATCTATGGCAATTTTAGTAACGTAATCATCAATATTAGTATGAAATATGGTGAACTACAGACAGATGTACATTTTAACTCTTGTTCCATTCACAAAAGAACATGGGCATTGTCCTGAACTGCTACGTACTCTCTATAGTTGCAGAAAAATCACATATGGTAAGTAAAATCTTGTTATTTATGTTACAAATTGTGTTTCTAAGTGGTAAATTATCAAATATTGGTTTGCAATAATTAAACAATATTTCTTTAAAGATGAAGCTTTAATAAAATAATCATACCAGTATACATGTAGCTGTCACAAGTGTATTGAGTATAATATCTAGGGGTATTTAAATATATGTCATGCCCATTGTATCATCTGCCTGATTGAGTATTGATTGGCAATTTGTCTACTTCTATGTGTGTGACATGAATAGAAGAGAATAAAATGTAATGCTGCATAGTATTTTCAGTTATCTACGTTACCAATCAAGGCAACTGTATTAAATCAATTTTCATCTTTATATGAAATTAATGTTAACTAAAAAACAGTCCATGCGGCTGAGAGGTCAAAACACACAGATGTTAGATCATTACATCTTCAGGGATAAAGATTTAAATATATATTACGTATAATTATACACAGAACATAGAAACATCGTTTTTGTGCTATAATGATACTAATAAAAGTTCTGCCACCATTAGGATTTGGTTGTGTTACCCCAGATACATTTTAAAGTGCTCCAATGCAAATCAGTTCTGTTTTCCATAACCAGTTACCCACCTATTTCTCCTAATAGCTTTCCAAATGACTAGTACATTCATGTTTGAAATAACTTATGCAGTAACAGTGTAAAAGTCACTTTATAACATGGAGGACGTGGTTGATGTTCATGTCAATAAATAATTGCCCCACACGTGTACAACATAAATGTTATACGACAGACTGCATGCATGGTAGCTAACCCAATCACGGTTGACAACTTTGCTTCCCTCCTTAATTGCACGCCGGTTGGTCAGGCCTTAGATTCTATGACGGTTCCAGCGTAAAGGCTTATGTTGGTCGGTACCTGATGGTCTGTCTCTGGTCTGGCCCATCGGAGTCTAACTGTTGGTTTTCTTTTGCTCCAGCATTTCAGTGGTTTCATGCTGTCGAGTCCTTTAGGCGGCGTAAAGAATGGCTTCGAAGTGGGGAGCGATTGCAAGACTGTTGTGTTAAACAGGTGTCACGTTGGTGTCGTCGTAGCGTAATGGTGTGGGAAGGGATCTCCTGGCACCAATAACCCAACTCATCGTTGTTGATGGCAATTTGACGGAACGTCGGCACATTGATGAAAATTTAGAGCCTGAGGTTCTACCGTTTATGCGCAATAACGGTGACGTAACGCTTTTCCAACAGGACAATGCACGTGCTCATTCTGCGAGGCTAACCATGGACTTTTTCAATCAATATGGTGTGCAAGTTCTTCCTTGGCCTGCGTTTTCGCCGGATTTAAACCCAACTGAGCACCTTTGGAACCAGCTCGGAAAACGTGTGTACATCCGACGTCATCCGCCAATCAACCGCCAGCAGCTTGCCATGGCACTACAGGAAGAACGGGACAACATCACACAAGACCAGATACAGCGTTTAATCCGGTGCATGAGGCATCGATGCCACGCACCACTTGATGCTAATAGTGGACATACCCGGTATTAGGATATGTGATTTTGATTTTTCGTGTGTGTGGACTTATTCGAGTCTCCGTATCTCTGCATCCAATGAAATGCTGTAACTCTGTAGTGAGTCTGTGAATAATTTAGTGATAATTCATTAAACGTGATCAAATGCTGGAAATATTGTGAATCAATAACAATTTGAGGTATAGCACTTGATTCTAAGCTTTTCCTGATTGTGGAAAAAAGACAACAGAATAAACCCCGATGTTTAGTTCAAAAAGAATTTCAATTTATTTGTATTAGCTTAACAAAAAGGTTCCCTACGATCCAACATCGTACGTTAACGTTCGAACAAAACAAAAGATAGCAACCCGAGTTACCCACCGTGCATCTGGCGTTACGTCATAGACGTAACGTGCAATAACTTAACCGCCCCCGCCCATCGGGGCTTGAAGAAATAGATGGGCTGCATGATGCTTCCACGCAGAGCTGAAACCGACCGGCACACGAGCACATGTAAACCGCTTAGAGGACCTAAGCCTGCCCAGGCAAAGCGGTGCGAGAGTCGGACCGTCCTTGCCTAAAAACACTATTGGTTTCATCAGGCGACAGGGCTCGAGATGTCATTTCATCTGAATGTCGGGAAAAAGTCCCACAAAATTGGAAGCAACGTCTCCAAAATGACCTTTACAGTGTTGATGGGGACGTTAAACCTCAAATCAAACAAACAAAAACCAATTACTAAAGTTCTGTATTGTCTTATATTTTGATGACTTTTTAACATATCCCATATCATTTCTTTCTAAATTTACCTAAAACTGGCTTATTGAAAATTAAAGAGATAATGTTGGTTGGTGCCTGATGCTCTGTCTCTGGTCGGGCTCATCGGAGTCTAACTGTTGGTTTTCTTTTGCTCCAGCATTTCAGTGGTTTCTTGCTGTCGAGTCCTCACCGTTGTCTCACCTCTGTGGTTCTTTGATTTCTGTGTTCACGGAGATGTTGCACTGATGAGTTAGGAGGCCTTCATGCGGACTGAACAATTTTTTTGTCTAAATCGCGACGGAAGTAAGGGCGAGGATTGTGGCCACGTAAAATCGATTTAAGCCCCCCAGTGGAAATCTTCCACTGACCGTTCCAATGCGGCTCTTCTGTGGCGATTTATTTATGTTGTTGTTTGTTACTTACTGTGTGTATCACTTGTGTCTTTTAATTTTTTGTGGGAAAGTAACTGTCCATATGGCCTTCCTTTGTTTAGGTTTCCATTATGGTCTGGTCGCTTAATGTTTGTATTTCTTTCCCTTTGGTGTCTTTTATGGATGGAGTAAGTTAATTGTATCAATTCCTGATCTTTGTTTTACTTCTACTTTAAAATTATTAAAAAGACATTTTTATCAAATCTTATTGCAAAGGTGTATCTCCAGTATAGATGCATTTAAGTTTAACGTTTATATGAAATGACGAGCTCATCAGGCTCCCGCCTATTGGGTCTTGAAAAAATAAATGGGCTGCATGATGCTTCCACGCAGAGCTGAAACCGACCCGTACACGAGTACTGGTAAACGGCTTAGAGAATCTAAGCCTGCCCAGGTAAAGCGGTGCAAGTCGGCCCGTCCATGTTTATAAACCTTATTGGTTTGATTGGGCAACAGGGCTTGAGATGTCTTTTCATCTCAATGTCGGGTAAAAGTTCCACAAAATTGGAAGCAACGTCTCCAAAATGACCTTTACAGTGTTGACGGGGACTTTAAACTTCAAATCAAACAAACAAAGACGAGCTCATCCTTCAGACGTCTACAAGTCACCGTCCTACGGCATAGCTTCGTGTGTGACCGGATGAAGGTACCCTGTCCCACATGGATCTTCGTTATCCGAATGTGACCATTAAAGTAACTTGATGCCCGCATAAAATATCAAGTTGCCCTTGTATTAGGAGGAAGGTTGGAGGGACAGGGACTTACAATTTCCACTGCTCACTTCTCGCCAACTGTAGCTAGAACTCACTTGAAAAATCCCGGGCGGAAGCGACTCTGCGTGTTTGGTACCCTCCTTCTAATACTAATTCCCGGTACTTACCGGTCCATTACATTCATATGTCCGGTACCGGAGAGATTTCTCTACACTCCCCCCAACTTTATGATGAAAGTTTTTACCCACGGTGGGATATCTGAAAAGAGATGTGACAGCCACAGGCCACCACAAAAACCTTACCTCTTTGGTGTAGCACATCTTACCAGGAAACTGTCTTGGACTTGTAAAGTGATATCTTTTTGATGAGCCATAGGGTTGACCAATTTCTTCTCGAAGCACCATTGAATAATCCACCGACTTGAAATACAAGATCAAGCGGCTTCTTGGCCAACGCTGGATCATCGACGTATTGAGCTACAAGCCCAAGTAATTTCTTCTTGTTGAACAATGTCTGACCGAGCTACAAGCCCGAGTCATTTTGTTGAACAATGACTGACCGAGCTAAAAGCCCAGGTAATTTCTTCTTGATGACCTATGACTGTCTTGAGCTACAAGCCCAAGTAATTTCTTGATGAACAAGGACTGACCGAGCTACAAGCCCAAGTAATTCCTTCTTGAAGACCAATGACTGTCTTGAGCTACAAGCCCAAGCCATTTCTTCTTGATGACCAATGACTGACCAAGCAACAAGCCCAAGCCATTTCTTCTTGTTGAACCATGACTGTCTTGAGCTACAAGCACAAGTAGTTTCTTCTTGTTGAACCAAGACTGTCTTGCTCTTCAAGCCCAAGTAATTTCTTCTTGATGAACAAGGACTGACCCAGCTACAAGCCCAAGCCATTTCTTCTTGTTGAACCACGACTGTCTTGAGCTTCAAGCCCAAGTAATTTCTTCATGATGAACAACGACTGACCGAGCTACAAGCCCAAGCCATTCCTTCCTGATGACCTATGACTGTCTTGAGCTACAAGCCAAAGTAATTTCTTCTTGTTGTACAACGAATTACCAAGCTACAAGCCCAAGTAATTTCTTTTTGATGAACAACGACCGTCTTGAGCTACAAGCCCAAGTAAGGTCTTCTTGATGAACAAGGACTGACCGAGCTACAAGCCCAGGTAATTTCTTCTTGATGACCAATAACTGTCTTGAGCTACAAGCCCAAGTAATTTCTTCTTGTTGAACAATGTCTGACCGAGCTACAAGCCCGAGTCATTTCTTTTTGTTGAACAATGACTGACCGAGCTAAAAGCCCAGGTAATTTCTTCTTGATTGACAAGGGCTGTCTTGAGCTAAAAGCCCAACCCAGTACGTACTCTTTATCTGGATCGCTGCTTTGACTGTAGCATCCATTTGACAATTGAGCGAGCAAGAAGCCAACTCAACCTAGCACGTAATCTGTATCCGGACCACTGCTTTGACTGTAGCACGCATATGACATTGAGGCTAAATGAGCGAGCTAGAAGCCTAACCCATTTCTCTACATCTGGATCCCAATGTTGACTGTTGAACAATGACTGACCGAGCTACAAGCCCACGTAATTTCTTCTTGTTGAACAGCGACTTGCCGAGCTACAAGCCCAAGTAATTCCTTCTTGTTGAACAAGAACTGACCGAGCTATAAGCCCAAGTAATTTCTTCCTGTTGAACAACGACTTACCGAGCTACAAGCCCAAGCCATTTCTTCTTGATGACCAATGACTGTCTTGAGCTACAAGCTCAAGTGATCTTATCATGAAGAACAATGGAATCATCTGACTATCTTGAACTACAAGTCCAAGTAGTTACAGATTGACGAACATCAGGATCTTTCAGCTGTCTTCAGGACCATTTTCATGTACCCCTTGTGTATTCCAGTTTTCACCAGTTTGCAAACAACATGTCGTGCAACTGTCTGTATTTACTGGGATCTTCTATTCTTTTTGCCACAACTGTTAGGTCCTTCTAGTGTTATCCTTGGTCACTGGAACCGCTGCCAGATTTTGTTTTCTGCTTGCAAAGCCATGCCAGATATATCCTGCAGTCTTTCTTTCTGTGGCCATACTGTTTGCAGAAGAAGCACTTTATTGAATTTTTCTTTCTTTCTGCACTAGACCCATGTTTTCTTTCATCTGATGAAGACTGCGAACTTACTTGCAGTTTGTTGCAAAGTTTTCTAAAGCTGCTTGTATGAGCTGTTCTATTCTAGTTTCAGATAGAGATTCTACAGCATTTATTGAAGCATCATTTCCTCTTTTCGGCTTCTTGCCATCTATATATACAGCCTGGGAAATATACCGCTGATACTTGATTTGATTTAATGCCTCTTCTATGCTTTCTGGGTGTTTAAAACAAGCATGTTTGGCTGCATCCTTATCATTACAACCTTGGAAAAATCTAGCAATTGCTTCCTGTTTCATATGGTCATCTGGCAAATCTACAAAAGCTGCTGTTGCCAATGTCATCACACGGTCTGCCCAATCTTCAAAACTTTCTTCTGATCTCTGGTAGGATTGGTGAAATTTTGCTCTGGATGTTTCCACCAACTCTTTGAAACCAAATCTACTTTCTAACTTCTTCATTAGTCTATGAAAGGAATAATCCTCAACATCTGCAACAGCTATTGCGAAGAAATCTAGCGCTTTCCCTTCAAGACGCCACAACAAATAGTCCTTACTCTCTCTCCCTCTCTCTCTCTCTCTCTCTCTCTCTCTCTCTCTCTCTCTCTCTCTCTCTCTCTCTCTCTCTCTCTCTCTCTCTCTGACCATTTCATAACTTTACGATAGCTGTCAAATTTATTTTTGAAAGACAGCCAGTTTGTTTTCCCATCAAAACGTAAAGGTTTTGGATGTTTCCGAGGGTCTCCATGTTTGCCTGAATGACGGTGGACTGAAGCATCCGAGTCAGAATCTGAAGATGAGAAGTAACGTCTTCTTGATCTTAATTTATGTGATTTTGACTTTTCCCTTTTTCTGTGTGATCTTGACCTTGAAGGGGATCTAGACTTCGTCCTTGACCTATCACGTCTTTTAGATGTAGACCTTGATCTGTGATGGCTCCTTGTCTTTTGCAATTTTGACTTTTTATCAGATCTACAAGACCTTGACCTTGAAGGAGATCCAGACGGTGACCTTGAACTTGTAGAAGAGTGACGTCTAGATTTATGCCGTTTTGATTTAGAATCATCTTTCTTAGTGTAATATACTACTCAAAGTTTGATAGGGATCACTTTTTTAATGCAAAATAATTTTTGGATGAATTAATCACTTGAATCCAAATTCGATACATAATGATACAAAACGTATCCTTCACAAAACCTTGTGATAAATTTTGTCAACTGGTGCTGCATTCAAGCGTGGCAACAGCAACCGTCTTGGCACCCCCAAAATTTGCCGTAACACGAAGGGATTTGGACAACTAATTTTTCACAAATTTCCAAATTTGTTTAGACAAACGTGCCTAATAACGTGAATGGCGTCCACGGGCACCAATTACAGTACGGCATCGCCTGCGCATGCTCGTAATCAGAGTCTGCATCCGGTTTTGTGGAATCAGCTTTCATTCAGCAACCAATGCATCTTTGAGCTCCTGTCAAGTCCTCGGATGCACAGGTCGGGCTGAAACAGCACGCTGTAGCATGCCCCGCGCATGCTCAATCGGATTTAAATCTGATGGCCGAGCAGGCCAGTCCATACTTGCGATTGTCTCACGTTCCAGATAGGAATCAGTGACATTGGCATGGTTGGGACGGGCATTATCGTCCATCAGAATAAAGTCCGGACCGATAGCATCTGCATATGGTCTCACAAACTCATCAAGAATATCATTACAGTACTTCACTGCCATTAAAACTCCGTTTTCAACGACGTACAAGTCAGTTTTACCGTTCACGCTTATCCAGCCCAAACCATGACTGACCCCTTTCCATAGCGATCATGCTCTGCCACATTCAAGTCATCGAATCGCTCTTTAGACATTCGCCGCACTAATTGATGTTTATAAGTGAAGTCTAGACAGAATCTGGACGCCTCAGTAAACAGTAGTGACGTCAAGTCACGAACCGTCCACCTGAAGTGAGTTCGGGCAAAGTCCAACCGGTCTAGCACGTGCTGTCTCGTCAACGGAACACGTACAGCAGGCCTCATAGCATTAAGTACAAACTCGTGGAGCCCGTTTCTGACAGTTTGTGTAGAAATTCGTACTCCAGTTTCGTTCCTAAGCTCGTTATGCAAACGTGTAGCGTTCAGGAACCGTTGACGTCGAGACTGAATCAACAAGAAACGGCCCTGACGTTGAGTTGTAGCCCTTTCTCGACCCCGCCGTGTCTGTGTGAAGGATTTCCGTGGGTAAGATGCCGACTCCACATTCGGCAAACCACGCTCTGAGACACATTTAGAATTTCAGCAACACGACGTTGAGAGACGCCAGATTCCAACATTCCAACGCCACGATTAATTTCTTCGGGGCTCAGACGGTTTTTTAATTGTCCCCTAGGCATTTTAGTCTTTCACAAATCAAATGAAGTCCCTTTTACGCTTGGTAAAGGAACACTGACAAGTTTGATTGGTCTGTTTGAAAGCAGTGCTACGCAAGATTTTGGGGGTGCATGAATTCATCTGCGAAGTGTGAGAAGTGTGCACTTTTATGAGTACTGAACTGCACACGAGTTTCTGCTTAAGATATATATCAAAATACCGAGTACAAATTCTGTCAAGAAATTTTAAATTTTCAGTGCAAAATTTTGTATATAAAAAGTGATCCCTATCAAACTTTGAGTAGTATATTTCTTTTCCCTGTGATTTTTAGATGGAGATCTTGAACTTGACCTTGACGATGACCTTGAGTACGACCTAGATTTTTGTCTTGAATGTCTATTTGATTTTATCTTCTGATCTTTACCACTAGACTTTTTGGAGTGGTGCTATGTGGCCTTGACCTTGAAGCCGATCTTGACTGGCTCTGCTGGCTGTAACCTTGACCTTGCATCTAAAGGTTTCACCAACCTGGCGAAATTGCCTGGCTCTCCAGATGCTGTGGCATCAAAGGTAATCAATGGTTCCCATCTGTCTGGACCCGGCGGTGATGGCAGTGGTTCCACTTCAGCCTGTGTACTGGCAAAAGTTCTCTGTGGCCTCAATATGTCTGTCTTTGGAATGGGTGGTAGACCAATGGAGTCTACATCAAAAGGATTAGGTGTCTGTTGCTCCAACGTCCTATCGTTATTCCGTCGTCCGATGCCGTCATTTCAGTCGATCGAATTATTCTATTTCCGACGATGTACAACCTCGCTCTGCTACCAGTTAATGGTTCTTAGGTTTTCCCGATTGTGGAAAAAGACGACAGAATGAACTCCAATGTTGAGTCTAAAAATAACTTCGATTTATTTGTATAGTTTAACTTATAAAAAGGCGCCCTACGATCATGGCGCTAACGTTCCAACAAAACAAAACCTAGCAAAACAGAAGTGAATACAATGACCAAACATCGATACAATTAACCACAGCTCCAATCAGACAACCAAAGGGAAAGAAGCACAAACATGAAACAACTAGACCCTAATGGAAACATCAATAGCGGAAAGCCAAAAGGACATTTACTTTTCCACAAACCCACCGTGCATCTGGCGTTACGTCATAGACGTAACGTTCAATTACTAAAGTCCTGTATTGTCTTGTATTGCTCTTCCGTCCAGTACTAGTGGTGCGTTTTCATTGAATCTGAGTATATAATTTGAGCAGATTTCATCGTTCAGAGAGCAAGAGCCAAACAAGTTCTTCATACAGTTTTTTTTCAATCTCTGCATTGCTTAGTTGCTGGTTAAAATTGTCCCAAACACCGTTTGCATATTCTAAAAGGGAGCGGATGAAAGTAAAGTAAATGTTTGAAAAGATTTTCTGTCAAGCGTAAATTTCAGAAGTTATTTATAGAAAAATAGCTGCGGTAGTGTGCTATGGTTTCAGCGTATGCAATATGGTTATCTATCATATCTGGAATTGTAGACCCAGATGAGACGCCGAAAATGTGGCGTTTGATCACTGTCTACACTGTTTGCTTACAGTAAAGAAATGTAAGGGTTAAGTGAAATGTTGATATTCAAAGTAACGGCCCTGCCAAGCGGGACTTGAAGAAATAGATTAGGCTGCAAGATGCTTCCACGCAGAGCTGATACCAACCGCACACGAGTTCTAGTAAACTGCTAAGAGGCTATAAGCATGCCCAGGAAAAGGGATGCGAGTTGGACCGTCCATGCATTTAAACACTATTGGTTTAATTTTACGACAGGACTTGAGATGTAATTTTATCTCAATGTTGGGAAAAGGCCCACAAAATTGGAAGCAATGTCTCCAAAATGACCTATACATTGTTGATAGGGACGTTAAACCTCAAATCAATCAAACAAAAACACGATATTTTGACAGCTTACACTCAGAGACACTCAGCTTACACTTAATTCGACTACTCCTTTCAACAGCATACGTTGGAGCATGTCCAATCCGCAAAATATCTTGACATCACAATCACTGATGATCTGGATTGGGTCAACATATAAAGGCAACTAGGACATTAAGATTTCTTATACCCAATTTGAGTTTTGCTCCTAGGCAGGAAAAGGATGTTGCATACAAAACATTGATTCGACCTCAATTTGATGCATCACCTGTTTGGAACCCCAATGTTAAAACTCAGATTTAGCATGTCGAGAAGGTTCAGAGGGCGGCTGCCCGATGGGCCTGCAGGCGATAGCGGAACAAAAGGAGTGTTGGCGAAAAGCTTGATGAGCTGGAATGGCCATCGTTGCGGGGTATTGAGGGGGGGGGGTGGGGGGGGGGCATCGTGAGCAGTCCTCTTAACCCTTCTTTTCTTCTTTTATAAGATACACTCTGACACAGTGTCCCTTAATCCTTCTCTTGCTGAATATTCATTTTAGCCACACCCATCTCTGACTTTGAACCAATCAGATTACTTGATGTTATTTATTCCTACAAATTCATAAACTGAATGTCAAACAGTGTAGATCCTGATCAGATGGCTTCTTCAGAAGCCATCTGATCTGGATCTCATCTGTTTGCAAAGATAGGAGTTGTCATGAACAGCAAGATAAGAGTTAATAAAGATTAATACTTGACCCCTGTGAATATTTCAACCCAAACAAGGGCATCAAAATTAAACAACAGTCAGTATCGTAGGAACCTATGGTGATTCTTTCTTCCCTAGAACTATCCCTCAGTGGAATAGTCTTCCCTCTGTGGTAAGTGCCAAAACTGCAGAGGAGTTCAAAGCCCGCATGCTATAGACTGGGATTCAGAGGTATGCGTTTAAAAAGGCACATGTGCAATTTCAATATGCTCGCAACATCTTATCAAATCGAATGCTTAAAAATGTTGGAGAAGCTAAGTAGACAACTTTCCTTCTTCATAGACGACTAATTGAAGATTAACCCAAACATTTTGCTGACGGCGAGGAAAGTGTTTAGCTCACCAAAGCCGGTGGCTTCTGAGTAGCTTATAGGATAAGCGGTGGTCCGCTGTGGTAGAGAGTTTGTAGATGTATATGTCGTAGACCAGATTGGAATCTAGACAGATCCGGAATCTGATAAGTCAAGATTAAAATTCTAATTTTGTCTAGGCCAGATAAAAATCCTAATTTGGTCCATGCAGATAGTCCATACAGTTCCAGAATCTGTCTAGGTCAAACTAAAATTTCAGGTTGGCTAGGCAGATTCTGGATCTGCCTAGACCAGTCCGGAATCTATTTGCTTAAATCATATATTTTGACTGAATATTAATAACTATATGTCATAAATGTTTTATTTATTAATTCGGTAATTTTTATGGTAGTAGGATGCAAGTTGTATATGTGTATATATTGTTTTTTAGATTTTGTTTTAAAAATAATAATAAAATGTCTCATTTCAGTAATTAATTAAAATCAACACATTGCATTCATCTTCTGTTATTATTTGTATTGGGGAACATTTGTCCATCTGGCACAGATAGTAGTTGAAGACAATAAAAGCAATATTATAACAACAAAAGAGTAAGGTAAATGCCTTAATTGGCTAAGTCTGGGGCTTGATTGGATATAGGTGTTAAAAATAACATGCAATGGTTAGTTCAATTTTTATTTTCATTATTAAGTGTCCAATCAGTCAGTAAATAAGTGTGTCAAGATGTCTGAGCAAAAAAAAATCAATTATGAACTTTTGGATAGTTATCGTTCTTCTCTTGGGAAAAAGAAAGACAAATGCATCAGTTCTCAAGTGGTGTATGGTAAGCACTACGGCTAGTGTGTGTGTGTGTGTGTGTGTGTGTGTGTGTGTGTGTGTGTGTGTGTGTGTGTGTGTGTGTGTGTGTGTGTGTGTGTGTGTATCCCATTTTTAAGGATTCCAATTTGGTCTAGGCAGATCCAGAATCTGCCTAGTCAGATTGAAATTCTTATCTGGCCTGGACAGATTCTGGATCTGCCTGGACCAAATAAGAATTATAATTTGGAGTAGACCATATTAGAATTCTAATCTGGCCTACGCCGATTCCGGATCTGTCTGGACTCCAATCTGGCCTACGACATACAAGTTGTATTAGCCTGTACAAATATGACAGCAAATATGGGCCTGTACAAATGCAATGGCAATTCTGCCAGCGCTCTGCCTGTGGAACCTTTTTTGCGTGAAAGTTTTTACTTGTTATGGGCCGCTTTTTTCTTCTTGTGGAAGCTTATACTTGTCGTTGCATTAAAATACAAGAGGGCCATGGTGGCCCTGGATCGCTCACCTGATCCATAGTGTAACAAGTGGGCCCCAAAGAGGGCCATTATTGGCCCCAGTGCTTTAATGTGCATAATGATGAGGGAGGTCTTAAAGGTGAAGCTTCATACCAAACATCAACAAAGGCTATAATTTGAACAATCTTGGCAAAGGTCCACTAGATGAAGCTACACATCAAATATCAAAGACCTGGGCCTAGCGGTTTCAGAGAAGAAGATTTTTAAAGATTTTCCCTATATAAGCCTATGTAAAACTAAAGGGCCCCGGGACGGGGGCATTTTTGGCCCCAGCACTATAATTTGAACAATCTTGGTAGGGGTCCACTAGATGAAGCTTCATACCAAATATCAAAGTCCTGGGCCTTGTGGTTTCAGAGAAGAAGATTTTCCCTATATAAGCCTATGTAAAACAAAAGGGCCCCGGGGCGGGGGCATTTTTGGCCCAAGCACTATAATTTGAACAATCTTGGTAGGGGTCGACTACATAAAGCTTCATACCAAATATCAAAGACCTGGGCCTTGTGGTTTCAGAGAAGAAGATTTTTAAAGATTTTCCCTATATAAGCCAATATAAAACCAAAGGGCCCCGAGGCGGGGGCATTTTTTGTCCCAGCACTATAATTTGAACAATCTTGGTTGGAGTCCACTAGATGAAGCTTCATACCAAATATCAAAGTCCTGGGCCTTGTGGTTTCAGAGAAGAAGATTTTTAAAGATTTTCCCTATATAAGCCTATGTAAAACCAAAGGGCTCCGGGGCGGGGGCATTTTTGGCCCCAGCACTATAATTTGAACAATCTTGGTAGGGGTCCTACTGTAAACCAGCTAACTGATATGTACAATACTTTCTGTCAAGCTCTAGACGAAGGCAAAGAAGTAAGAGCAATATTTTGCGATATTAGTAAAGCCTTCGATAGAGTTTGGCATAAAGGCCTTCTGTATAAACTTTCTTCTGTTGGCATTTCTGGACAGCTCCTCCAATGGTTTTCAGACTATTTAGAAAACAGAAAACAACGTGTTGTCTTACCTGGAACAGCTTCGAGCTGGACTTCAATTAAGGCTGGCGTCCCTCAAGGTTCTATTCTCGGTCCTCTCCTTTTTCTAATTTATATTAACGATATTGTCGAGGATATTCACTCTTCTATCAGACTCTTTGCTGATGATACAAACCTTTATATTATTGTTGATGATCCTGTTGATGCCGCTGATAAACTAAATACTGATCTCTCTAAAATTAACGAGTGGGCTAAACAGTGGCTCGTCAAGTTCAATCCATCTAAGTCGGAGTCAATGGTATTTTCCAGAAAAAGGTACAAGCCTTACCATCCTCGAGTCTTTATGAATGAAACCCAGATAAATGACGTAACATCTCATAAACACCTTGGTGTTGTATTTTCCAATGATTGTACATGGCATGAACACTTAAGAGTATATAAAAACTAAAGCATGGAGCCGTATAAATATCATGAGAAAACTAAAATTTAAACTCGATAGGCACTCGCTTCAAACAATATACTTTTCTTTTATTAGACCATTACTTGAATATGCGGACGTCGTTTGGGATAAGTGTACTTTGTATGAAGTTAACGATTTAGAGAAAATACAAAACGAAGCTGCTCGCATCGTCACCGGTGCAACAAAACTAGTCTCTATAGAAAGTCTTCATAATGAAACCAAATGGGAATCATTAGCATCACGTAGGAAGAAGCACAAACTACAACTGTTTTATAAAATGCAAAACGGCTTGACTCCTGACTTTCTTTCTTCACTGGTACCCGCCCCAGTAGGTAACAATTCTACTTACAACTTACGTAACGCACGAGACCTAAGTACTATACAAGCACATTCTCAACTCTATTATAAATTCTTCCTTCCATCAGTTGTACGAGACTGGAATGGACTGTCTGAAGAAATAAGAAATTCGCCAAGCCATGTCTCCTTCAAAAGACAACTTGATCTTAACCTGGCTTCTTTGCCGAGGTACTTCTGTAACGGCAAGAGGACAGGTCAGATTTATCACGCTCGTCTGAGAATGAGATGCAGTTCTCTCAATCAACATCTATTTTCAAAAAACATTATTGAAAGCCCACTTTGCGTCTGCGGAGCTGTCGAAACTACTCAACATTTTCTATTTTCCTGCACACGATACACACATCTACGACAAGATCTCTACGCTGAAATACAACCAATATGTCAGCCGTCTCTTGACGTACTTCTGTTTGGAAACCACGAATTATCAGATTCTTATAACAAGCAGATATTCTTAGCCGTTCAAGAATTCATAATCAAAACTAAACGATTCGTAGTAAACTTATAAGCTCCTGTAGTTAATATAATCCTATTATAAATAACCATATCTACTAATAGTATCATTAATAGTTTCCTTTACGACAGGATTCGTGCTATACTAGACCTCTAGCTTAACTTGGCCAGACAAGCTAAATGTGTACATAAGATGTCACACTATCTACATTCATCTATTGTATTTTACATTCCATGTCCCCCGTGGAGCCAATCCAGCTAGACGCTAGGAATAAGTATCTAGAAATGAGTTTAACAAGAATATCCATAATAATATCATAGGTCAATTTCACTTGTTCTGTATTATCACAAGTCATAACGCTACTATTGTACATTGATATTTTGTAAAAATGGGAGACAGAGTTCCATAAGTCTTTCGACTTTCTTCTGAATCCCATTGTATAATATTGTCTTTGTTGATTTATCTGTATGTATGTATATCATGTATTATACAAATAAATAAACGTTTAAACTAAAGTCCTGGGGCTTGTGGTTTCAGAGAAGAAGATTTTTAAAGATTTCCCCTATATAAGCCTATGTAAAACCAAAGGGCCCTGGGGCGGGGGCATTTTTGGCCCCAGCACTGTAATTTGAACAATCTTGGTAGGGGTCCACTAGATGAAGCTTCATTGCAAATATCAAAGACCTGGGCCTTGTGGTTTCAGAGAAGAAGATTTTTAAAGATTTTCCCTATATAAGCGAATGTAAAAACAAAGGGCCCCGGGGCGGGGGCATTTTTTGTCCCAGCACTATAATTTGAACAATCTTGGTAGGGATCCACCAGATGAAGCTTCATACCAAATATCAAAGTCCTGGGCCTTGTGGTTTCAGAGAAGAAGATTTTTAAAGATTTTCCCTATATAAGCCTATGTAAAACCAAAGGGCTCCGGGGCGGGGGCATTTTTGGCCCCAGCACTATAATTTGAACAATCTTGGTAGGGGTCGACTACATAAAGCTTCATACCAAATATCAAAGACCTGGGCCTTGTGGTTTCAGAGAAGAAAATTTTTAAAGATTTTCCCTATATTAGCCAATGTAAAACCTAAGGGCCCCGTGGCGGGGGCATTTTTTGTCCCAGCACTAAAATTTGAACAATCTTGGTAAGGGTCCACTAGATGAAGCTTCATACCAAATATCAAAGGCCTGGGCCTTGTGGTTTCAGAGAAGAAAATTTTTTAAAGATTTTCCCTATATAAGCCTATGTAAAACCAAAGGGCCCCGGGGCGGGGGCATTTTTTGCCCCAGCACTATGATTTGAACAATCTTGGTAGGGGTCCACTAGACGAAGCTTCATACCAAATATCAAAGACCTGGGCCTTGTGGTTTCAGAGAAGAAGATTTTTAAAGATTTTCCCTATATAAGCCTATGTAAAACCAAAGGGCCCCGTGGCGGGGGCATTTTTGTCCCAGCACTATAATTTGAACAATCTTGGTAGGGGTCCGCTAGATGAAGCTTCATACCAAATATCAAAGTCCTGGGCCGTGTGGTTTCAGAGAAGAAGATTTTTAAAGATTTTCCCTATATAAGCCTATGTAAAACCAAAGGGCTCCGGGGCGGGGGCATTTTTGGCCCCAGCACTAAAATTTGAACTATCTTGGTATGTGTCCACTAGATGAAGCTTCATACCAAATATCAAAGACCTGGGCCTTGTGGTTTCTGAGAAGAAGATTTTTAAAGATTTTCCCTAGATAAGCCAATGTAAAACCAAAGGGCCACGTGGCGGGGGCATTTTTTGTCCCAGCACTAAAATTTGAACAATCTTGGTAGGGGTCCACTAGATGAAGCTTCATACCAAATATCAAAGTCCTGGGCCTTGTGGTTTCAGAGAAGAAGATTATTAAAGATTTTCCCTATATAAGCCTATGTAAAACCAAAGGGCTCCGGGGCGGGGGCATTTTTGGCCCCAGCACTATGATTTGAACAATCTTGGTAGGGGTCCACTAGATGAAGCTTCATACCAAATATCAAAGGCCTGGGCCTTGTGGTTTCAGAGAAGAAGATTTTTAAAGAGTTTCCCTATATAAGCCAATGTAAAACCAAAGGGCCCCGTGGCGGGGGCATTTTTTGTCCCAGCACTAAAATTTGAACAATCTTGGTAGGGGTCCACTAGATGAAGCATCATACCAAATATCAAAGTCCTGGGCCTTGTGGTTTCAGAGAAGAAGATTTTTAAAGATTTTCCCTATATAAGCCTATGTAAAACCAAAGGGCCCCGGCGGGGCAGGGGCATTTTTGGCCCTGGCAATAAAATTTGAATAATCTTGGTAGGGGTCCACTAGATGAAGCTTCATACCAAATATCAAAGACCTGGGCCTTGCGGTTTCAGAGAAGAAGATTTTTTAAGTTTTCGGTGAAAAAATCTATTTTTGGCTCCTGTGACCTATATGTGCAACGGACCGGAACCATTTGAACAACTTTGAAAGGGGTCCACCTAAGGATCATTCCTGTGAAGTTTGGTCACAATCCGATTTGTGGTTTAGGAGGAGATGTCGTTTGAAGAAATTGTTTACGCACGGATGACGGACAAAAAGTGATCCTAATATAAATCACAAGAGGGCCATGATGGCCCTGGATCGCTCACCTGATCCAGAATGTAACAAGTGGGACCCAGAGAGGGCCATTATTGGCCCCAGGGATTTAATGTGCATAATGTTGAGGGAGGTCTTAAAGGTGAAGCTTCATACCAAACATCAACAAAGGATATAATTAGAACAATCTTGGCAAAGGTCCACTAGATGAAGCTACACATCAAATATCAAAGACCTGGGCCTTGCAGTTTCAGAGAAGAAGATTTTTTTTTAAAGATATTCCCTACATAAGCCTATGCAAAACCAAATGGCCCCGGGGCTATATAAATCTATGTAAAACCAAAAGGCCCCGGGGTGGGGGCATTTGTGGCCCCAGGGTTATAATTTGAACAATCTTGGTAGAGGTCCACTAAATAAAGCTTCATACTAAATATCAAAGGCCTTGGCCTTGCAGTTTCAGAGAAGATTTTTAAAGATTTCCCTATATAAGTCTATGTAAAACCAAAGGGCCCCGGAGCGGGGACATTTTTGGTATCAGGCCTATAATTTGAATAATCTTGATAGAAGTCCACTAGAAACAGCTTCATACCAAATATCAAAGACCAAGGCCTTGTGGTTTCAGAGAAGAAGATTTTTAAATCCTAAAGATTTTTCCCTATATTAGTCTATGTAAAATCATAGGGCACCAGAGCGGGGGCATTTTTGGCCCCAGGGCTATAATTTTAACAATCTTGGTAGAGGTCCATTAGATGCAGCTTCATACCAAATTTCAAAGTCCTGGGCCTTGTGGTTTCAGAGAAAAAGATGTTTAAAGATTATCCCTACATAAGCCAATGTAAAACCAAAGGGCCCCGGGGCGTGGCCACTTTTGGCCCCAGCACTATAATTTGAATCATCTTGGTAGGGGTCCTTTAGAAGAAGCTTCATACCAAATATAAAAGACCTTGGCCTTGTGGTTTCAGAGAAGAAGATTTTTAAAGATTTTCCCTATATAAGTCTATGTAAAATCAAAGGGCCATGGGTTGGGGGCATTTTTGGCCCAAGGGCCATAATTTGAACAATCTTGGTAGAGGTCCATTGAACGAAGCTTCATTCTAAATATCAAAGTCCTGGGCCTTGCGGTTTCAGAGAAGAAGATTTTTAAAGATTTTCCCTATATAAGGCATTTTTGTCCCAGCACTATAATTTGAACAATTTTGGTAGGGGTCCACTAGATGAAGCTGCATACCAAATATCAAAGACCTGGGCCTTGTGGTTTCAGGGAAGAAGATTTTTAAAGATTTTCCCTATATAAGCCTATGTTAAACCAAAGGGCCCCGGGGCGGGGGCATTTTTGGCCCCAGCACTATAATTTGAACAATCTTGGTAGGGGTCCACTAGATGAAGCTTCATACCAAATATCAAAGACCTGGGCCTTGTGGTTTCAGAGAAGAAAAATATTAAAGATTTTCCCCATAAAAGCCAATGTAAAACCAAAGGGCCCCGTGGCGGGGGCATTTTTTTGGCCCCAGCACTATAATTTGAACAATCTTGGTAGGGGTCCACTAGATGAAGCTTTATACCAAATATCAAAGACCTGGGCCTTGTGGTTTCAGAGAAGAAGATTTTTAAAGATTTTCCCTACATAAGCCAATGTAAAACCAAAGGGCCCCGTGGCGGGGGCATTTTTTGTCCCAGCACTAAAATTTGAACAATCTTGGTAGGGGTCCACTAGATGAAGCTTCATACCAAATATCAAAGTCCTGGGCCTTGTGGTTTCAGAGAACAAGATTATTAAAGATTTTCCCTATATAAGCCTATGTAAAACCAAAGGGCTCCGGGGCGGGGGCATTTTTGACCCCAGCACTATGATTTGAACAATCTTGGTAGGGGTCCACTAGACGAAGCTTCATACCAAATATCAAAGGCCTGGGCCTTGTGGTTTCAGAGAAGAAGATTTTTAAAGATTTTCCCTATATAAGCCAATGTAAAACCAAAGGGCCCCGTGGCGGGGGCATTTTTTGTCCCAGCACTAAAATTTGAACAATCTTGGTAGGGGTCCACTAGATGAAGCATCATACCAAATATCAAAGTCCTGGGCCTTGTGGTTTCAGAGTAGAAGATTTTTAAAGATTTTCCCTATATAAGCCTATGTAAAACCAAAGGGCCCCGGCGGGGCAGGGGCATTTTTGGCCCTGGCACTAAAATTTGAACAATCTTGGTAGGGGTCCACTAGATGAAGCTTCATACTAAATATCAAAGACCTGGGCCTTGCGGTTTCAGAGAAGAAGATTTTTTAAGTTTTCGGTGAAAAAAATCTATTTTTGGCTCCTGTGACCTATATGTGCAACGGACCGGAACCATTTGAACAACTTTGAAAGGGGTCCACCTAAGGATCATTCCTGTGAAGTTTGGTCACAATCCGATTTGTGGTTTAGGAGGAGATGTCGTTTGAAGAAATTGTTTACGCACGGATGACGGACAAAAAGTGATCCTAATATAAATCACAAGAGGGCCATGATGGCCCTGGATCGCTCACCTGATCCAGAATGTAACAAGTGGGACCCAGAGAGGGCCATTATTGGCCCCAGGGATTTAATGTGCATAATGTTGAGGGAGGTCTTAAAGGTGAAGCTTCATACCAAACATCAACAAAGGATATAATTAGAACAATCTTGGCAAAGGTCCACTAGATGAAGCTACACATCAAATATCAAAGACCTGGGCCTTGCAGTTTCAGAGAAGAAGATTTTTTTTAAAGATATTCCCTACATAAGCCTATGCAAAACCAAATGGCCCCGGGGCTATATAAATCTATGTAAAACCAAAAGGCCCCGGGGTGGGGGCATTTGTGGCCCCAGGGTTATAATTTGAACAATCTTGGTAGAGGTCCACTAAATAAAGCTTCATACTAAATATCAAAGGCCTTGGCCTTGCAGTTTCAGAGAAGATTTTTAAAGATTTCCCTATATAAGTCTATGTAAAACCAAAGGGCCCCGGAGCGGGGACATTTTTGGTATCAGGCCTATAATTTGAATAATCTTGATAGAAGTCCACTAGAAACAGCTTCATACCAAATATCAAAGACCAAGGCCTTGTGGTTTCAGAGAAGAAGATTTTTAAATCCTAAAGATTTTTCCCTATATTAGTCTATGTAAAACCATAGGGCACCAGAGCGGGGGCATTTTTGGCCCCAGGGCTATAATTTTAACAATCTTGGTAGAGGTCCATTAGATGCAGCTTCATACCAAATTTCAAAGTCCTGGGCCTTGTGGTTTCAGAGAAAAAGATTTTTAAAGATTATCCCTACATAAGCCAATGTAAAACCAAAGGGCCCCGGGGCGGGGCCACTTTTGGCCCCAGCACTATAATTTGAATCATCTTGGTAGGGGTCCTTTAGAAGAAGCTTCATACCAAATATAAAAGACCTTGGCCTTGTGGTTTCAGAGAAGAAGATTTTTAAAGATTTTCCCTATATAAGTCTATGTAAAATCAAAGGGCCATGGGTTGGAGGCATTTTTGGCCCAAGGGCCATAATTTGAACAATCTTGGTAGAGGTCCATTGAACGAAGCTTCATTCTAAATATCAAAGTCCTGGGCCTTGCGGTTTCAGAGAAGAAGATTTTTAAAGATTTTCCCTATATAAGGCATTTTTTGTCCCAGCACTATAATTTGAACAATCTTGGTAGGGGTCCACTAGATGAAGCTGCATACCAAATATCAAAGACCTGGGCCTTGTGGTTTCAGAGAAGAAAATTTTTAAAGATTTTCCCCATAAAAGCCAATGTAAAACCAAAGGGCCCCCCTGGCGGGGGCATTTTTGGCCCCAGCACTATAATTTGAACAATCTTGGTAGGGGTCCACTAGATGAAGCTTTATACCAAATATCAAAGACCTGGGCCTTGTGGTTTCAGAGAAGAAGATTTTTAAAGATTTTCCCTACATAAGCCAATGTAAAACCAAAGGGCCCCGTGGCGGGGGCATTTTTTGTCCCAGCACTAAAATTTGAACAATCTTGGTAGGGGTCCACTAGATGAAGCTTCATACCAAATATCAAAGTCCTGGGCCTTGTGGTTTCAGAGAAGAAGATTTTTAAAGATTTTCCCTATTTAAGCCTATGTAAAACCAAAGGGCCCTGGGGCGGGGGCATTTTTGGCCCCAGCACTATAATTTGAACAATCTTGGTAGGGGTCCACTAGATGAAGCTTCACACCAAATATCAAAGACCTGGGCCTTGTGGTTTCAGAGAAGAAGATTTTTTAAGTTTTTGGTAAAAAAACTCTATTTTTTGCTCCTGTGACCAAGATGTGCAATGGACCGGAACCATTTGAACAACTTTGAAAGGGGACCACCTAAGGATCATTCCTGTGAAGTTTGGTCAAAATCCGATCAATGGTTGAGGAGGAGATGTCGTTTAAAGAAATTGTTTACGGACGCACGGACGCACGCACGGACGTTCTCACAAATGGATACTTATGTGGCTATTTTGAGCAAGATTGATACTTAGGTGGCTAATTTTAACCACATAACAGACCTTTTATGTGTCTAACGGAATAAATCGCACTTTCTCTCATTGACTTACATTGATTCTGTCCAAGTTCATAGCCACCTATCTATCCATTTGTGTGTACGGACAGACGCACGCACGACGGACAAAAAGTGATCCCAAAGGTTCACCTCGTCACTACCTGACGGTGAGCTAATAAAAGCCAACCTGCATTTTTGGTAACTAATGGCTGTACTTCCTTGTTCAACCAAACGTCTATAATGTCTACGCCCATTGGAGTAGACATTAATATGCATTTAAAAGGAATTCCTTATAATATGCATTTAATGAGATTGGTTCTATTTCAATAACAATTACATGGCACTAAATGTGAATAAAACGCCTAAGAGTTATTGCTTCTGAAATTACAGATTACTTTCTTTTTAATTAAAATATGCTGATGCTAAAATATAAGTTGATTTAATCTTAATTAAAACAAACTAAGTAGTGTTCATTTTCAATTTTCAAGTTTATTGAGACCATGGGGGTTGCGTATCAGATATTCCTATCAGTTGATGTTAAATGACATGGGTAAAATAAACCCACTTGGATTTTATGATGTTTGGATTCTAATCGGGGATGGGGTTGGACGTTAGTAGATATTTTAGGCAAATTTAAGCCAAGCCTAGCAGGCACTTGGAGTAATTGTGACGTTACATTAACGTCGGTGCAACGTCATGTCTTTTATGCAAAGTCACATCTACGTCGGTGCAACGTCGTAACGTTGATTTGACGTTGTCCTTGCAGCGTGTACCTGCTGGGAGGTAAACACACCGTTTTATATAAAAATGGAACAGTAGGATAATGGAGTCAAGCAGGGCAAATTTTCATTCTCTGTTTTCAAACTTTGGTCATCGGCTGTAATAGTTAACCCTTCTCTTGCTGAATATTCGTTTAAGCCACGCCCATTTCTGTCTATCAACCATTAAAATTACTTAATGTAATTTATTGTTACAAATTCATAAACTGAATGCCAAACAGTGTAGATCCTGATCAGATGGCTTCCAGAAGCCATCTGATCTGGATTTACACTGTTTGCAAAGATAGTGTTAGTCGTGAACAGCAAGATTTGGGTTAACATAAATACATGTATTGCCTTAAAATAAGGCCCCCGCCCATCGGAACTTGAAGAAATAGAAGGTTCCATGCAGAGCTGAAACCGACCCGCACATGAGTACTAGTAAACCGCTTAGAGGGGCTAAGCCTGTCCATACAAAGCGCGCAAGTCGGCCGGTAAATGCCTAAAAAACATGATTGTTTCATTGGGCGACAGGGCTTGAGATGACGTTTCATCTCAATGTCGGTTAAAAGTCCCACAAAATTGGAAGCAACGAATCCAAAATGACATACACAGTGTTGACGGGGACCTTAAACCTCAGATCAAACAAACAAAACAAAACAAGTCGCCCAGCGGGCAACGATCGCTCACCTGAGAAATATCACAGGTTGTCAGATTCAAGGCGAATTCGAACTCATCTGAAAAATTATGCTTGTCTTTGTTTACTGAAAGTTTCAAAAAGATCCGATCGAAAACAGCGGAGAAAAAGTGGACATCATTTTTCGCTCATATTTATATTCAGGGGCAAGCAGCTAACTCCAAAGATGTTGGTCCTGCGAGACCCAAATTGGAACTTGACGTAGATTGCATGCCTCTCCTGGTTATCTGTAAGTTTGAAAAAGATCAGATCAGAAATGTCTGAGAAAAATTGGAGACGTCATTTTTCCGTTGTAAGCTTATGGTAAAAGTTTTTCATGCTCAAGGAACTTAAATGCTAAACCAGTTGTCAGATTCGAACTTATCTGAGATATTATGCTTTTCCTTCTTTTCTAAAAATTTCAAAAAGATACTATTGAAAACAGCTGAGAAAAAGTGGAGACACTATTTTCTGCTAGTTTTTGTGCTCAAGGGCAGGTAACTGCAAAGCCCTTGGTCCTGCATAACCATACTTCGAGCTCTACATACATGTAGACTGTATGCCTCTCCTGGTTACCTACAAGTTTGATAAAGATCGGATCAGAAATGCCTGAGTAAAGTTGGAGACGTCGTTTTTCCATTGTAAAATAGAAGTGAAGGCAATGATCAGGAATCGATACAATTAAACCCACAGCTCCCATCAGAGACACCAAAGGGAAAGAAACATGAAACAACGGCTACTAATGGAAACACCAATAGCGGAAAGCCAAAAGGACAGTTTCTTTTCCACAAAATGGCCAATTGGCTATCCAAAACAAAATAATATAAACGATACAAACACTCAATGACAAACCATTACAAAAATAACTGCAAAACGGAATGTCAGATTCAAGCCAAATTTGAACTCATCTGTGGTTTATGCTTATCTTTGTTTACTGAAAGTTTTAAAAAGATCAGAGCAAAAATGGCTGAGAAAAAGTGGAGACAACAATTTTCATTAATATTATTTATGCTCAAGGGCAGGGGCTTGAATAAATAGATGGGCTGCATGATGCTTCCACGCAGAGTTGAAACCGTCCGCACACTAATACTGGTAAACCGCTTAGAGGATCTAAGCCTGTCCAGGAACCGTGGTGCGAGTCCATGATTATAAACCCTATTAGTTTCATTGGGCGATAGGGCTTGAGAAGTCATTTCATCTCAATGCCGGGTAAAAGTCCCACAAAATTTGAAGTAACGTCTCCACAATGACTTATACTGTGTTGACGGGGACGTTAAACCTCAAATCAAACAAATGCTCAAGGACAGGTAACTCCAAAGCCCTTTGTCCCATGTCGCACAAATTGGAACTCTGCATAGACTGTATATGTCCCACCTGGTTCTCTGCAAGTCTAATTAAGATCAGTTCAGAAATTGTGGAGAAAGTTGGAGATGTTTTTCCATTGTAGTCTATGGGAAAATTTTTTAGGCTCTAGGGACTGTACCTTCAAGCCTAATTCGAACTTGACAAGAGGTTTTATGTTTGTCCTCGTTTGCCATAAGTTTCAAAAAGATCAGATAAAAAAAGTTGAGAAAAGGTGCAGACATGTTTCACTTATATTTATGCTCAAGGGCAGGTAACTCCAAAGTTGATTGTCTCATGCAGCCGAAATTCGAACCCTATGTAGACTGTATGTCCCTCCTGGTTATCTGCAAGTTTGGTGAAGATCAGATCAGAAATGGCAGAGAAAAGTTGGTAACGTCATTTGCCATTGTAAATCTATGGGACAATTGTTCGCGCTCTAAGGGCTGTAAGTGCAACCGAATGTCAGATTCAAGCCAAATTCAAACTCATATGAGGTTTTATGCCTGTTTTCGTTTACTGAACGTTTCCAAAAGATCAGATTAGAAACGGCTGAGAAAAGGTGGAGCCACTATTTTTCACTAATATTTATGCTCAAGGGCAGGTCATTCGAAAGCCTTTTGTCTCATGCGGCCCAAATTCAAACTAAACATAGACTGTAAGCTCCTTCTGGTTATCTGGAAGTTTGATGAAGGTCAGGTCAGAAATAGCCAAGCAAAGTTGGAGACATCGTTCTCCCATTGTAAGTCTATGGGAAAATTCTTCACCCTCAAGGGGATGTAACTGGAAATCCGGTGGCCAGATCCAAGCCAAAATCGAACTCATTAGAGAGTTTATGCTTATCCTCGTTTACCAAAAGTAACAAACCGTTCAGATCACAAACGGTTGTGGAAAGCTGGATACACCATTTTTTCGCTAATATTTATGCTCAAGGGCAGGCAACTCAGAAGTCGTTTGACCTGCGTGCCCCAAATTCAAACTCAACATAGACTTATGCCCCTCCTGGTTATCTACAAGTTTGATGAAGATCTGATTTGAAAGGTCGAGAAAAGCTGGAGACGTTTTCCCATTGTAAGTTTATGGGAAAATCCTTCACACTCAAGGAGATGTAACTGGAAAACCACTGGTCGGATTCAAGTCAACTTTGAACTCGCTCGAGATTTTATGCTTGTCTTCTTTACCAAAAGTTGCAAAATGATCCAATCAAAAACGGCTGAGAAAAGCTGGAGAAACCATTTTTTCACTTACTTTTATGCTCAAGGGAACGTAACTCAGAAGCTGTTTGTCCCGTGCAGCCCAAATTTGAAGTCAACGTAGACTGTAAGCCCCTCCTGGTTATCTGCAAGTTTGATGAAGATCGGATCAGAAATGGCGGAGAAAAAGTGGAGACGTCGTTTTCCCCAATATAAGTCTATGGGAAAATTTTTTCACGCTCAAGGGGATTTAACTAAAAAAACGCTTGTCAGATTCAAGCCAAATTCGAACTCGTCCCAAGATTTTATGCTTGTTCTCGTTTATGAAAAGTTACAAAAAGATCAGATCATAAACAGCTGAGAAAAGCTGGAGACACCATTTTTCAATTATATTAATGCTCAAGGGCAGGTAACTCCAAAGCTGTTGGTCACATGCATCCAAAATATCAACTCGACGTAGACTGTAAGCCTCTCCGTGGTGCAGTGGTTACGCTACTCGCCTTGTAAACCAGGGATCGCAGGATCGATCCCGTGCTTCTCCAGACTTTCGGATGAGTCTTTAAACCGAGGTTCCGTCTCCGTATGACCTTAGCTGTTGGTGGGACGTTAAACTAAAACTCACTCACTGTAAGCCTCTCCTGGTTATCTGCAAGTTTGATGAAAATCGGATCAGAAATGGCTGAGAAAAAGTGGAGACATTGTTTTCCCATTATAAGTCTATGAGAGAATTTTTCACGCTCAAAAGGATGTAACTGGAAAACCGCTGCTCAGATTCAAACCAAATTCGAACTCGTCTTGAGATTTTATGTTTGTTCTCGTTTATGGTAAGTTACAAAAATATCAGCTCATAAACAGCTGAGAAAAGCTGGAGACGCCATTTTTCACTTATATTTATTCTCAAGGGCAGTTAACTCCAAAGCTGTTTATCCTGTGCAGCCCAAATTCAAACTCGGCGTAGACTGAAAGGCCCTCCAGGTTATCTGCAAGTTTGATGAAGATCGGATCAGAAATGGCTGAGAAAAAGTGGAGACGTCGTTTTCCCCATTTTAAGTCTATGGGAAAATTTTTCACCCTCAAGTGGATGTAACTGGAAAACCGCTGGTCAGATTCAAACCAAATTCGAACTGGTCCGAGAGTTTATGCTTGTCATCGTTTATGAAAAGTTACAAAAAGATCAGATCATAAACAGCTGAGAAAAGCTGGAAACACCATTTTTCACTTATATTTATGTTCAAGGGCAGGTAACTCCAAAGCTGTTCGTCCCGTGCAGCCCAAATTCGAACTCGACGTAGTCTGTAAGCCCCTCCTGGTTATCTGCAAGTTTGATGAAGATCGGATCAGAAATGGCCGTGAAAAAGTGGAGACCCATTATAAGTCTATGGAACCTTCTTGTTTCCATGGCAACCACAGTTCTGACCAAAACTGGTCCAAAGCCTAATGCAGTCAATCCCCCAACCCAGTGATGTTGCACATAAAATTTAATTGGGATTGGCCAGCTAGTCACTTAGATATTCAAGTTCAAGTGTGTGGACGACGGACGAACGACGGACGGACGGACGCCGGATGCCTACCTATACTATAAGCTCACCTTGTGAGCCTTCGGCTCAGGTGAGCTAAAAAAGTATTGCCTTGAAAGTGCGGCGAGTGTATGCTGTGTTTCGCCAGGTTTTGTTAGTCTTAGGAGTATTCATGTTTTTCTATGTGATATCAACTTATATGAATGCCCTCACCCATCTGCGCTTGAAGAAAAATATAGGCTGCATGATGCTTCCATGCAGAGCTGAAATCCGACCCTCACACGAGTACAGATAAACAGCTTAGAGGACCTAAGCCTGCCAAGGTAAAGCGGTGCTAGTCAGACCGCCCATGCTTATAAACCCTATTGGTTTCATTGGGCGACATTTCATCTCACTGTCGGGTAAAAGTCCCACAAAATTGGAAGCAACATGTCCAAAATGACCTTTACAGTGTTGACGGGGACGTTAAACTTCAAATCAAACAAAGCAGGAAGTATTCCAGTTGACAGAGTTATTTCACATTATGTGGAGAAAAGAAGCCATCCCTCAAGAATTCAAGGATGCGTCAATTACCCACCTATTCAAACGGAATGGGAACCCTCGAGTCTGTGACTATCTTTATTGTCAGTTGCTGGGCAAGTCCTTGCAAGAGTCCTACTTAACAGACTGAATGAACACCTTGAACAGTCAGGGCTTTTACAAGAAAACCAGTGTGGGCTTAGGATTTAACTGCCCAGTCAAGTCAACACTATTTTAGGACATTTTTGAGCCGGTCATTTTTCCTATCCACACTTTTCCCGGCAACCTCATATTAGGCATTTAACCAGTACAGTGCATATTCTTTCACAAGAAACTGACCAAGGGGAGAGTTACATAAGGCGAGCGCTTGATTATAGCGCTTTGTCCGTTCTATGCAACACTCCGCTCGATTGAGGCGCTTTCTAAAATGTCTGCCAAAATAGAACGATTTTCAAACCCGAAAATTTCAAAGAAAAAAAAGATGCGGTCATTGCTTCAGTGATTGTTCTTGTTTTCTGTTGTCATTTCTGCTAAAATTGATAAGAAAAAAAGTAATAAATGGCTTAAAATAGACAAAAATAGACACTCAATACGTCGCGACGTCGGGCGCCGCCATTTTATTTCGCCTGGTTGCTATGCAACGTAGAATGAGGCAGCTCCAAACACTGTTACGAAGCGCTATGTAACGCTTTTTTGTGGGGGCCCGTTGCTTACACTTTTGCTACAGAGCGTTTTGAAGCGCTAGCCTTATGCAACTCGCCCCTGCTCTTGAATCAGCGAAAGGGAGAAAATGGCCGTAGAAAAGATTTCATGATCAATCTCCACAAAACAAGAATTCCGCCGAAGGCTATGTCGCGCCTGTGGGGGCGCAAAGTCACCCAACCATGATGTGTTGGAAGTCAAGGTCAAACAAAGATGCTTGCATAAAAGTTTCCATTCTTAAATGCAAGCTTGTACTAAGTATCATTAATGAAGCTCTAATAATTCTTGAGAAATGAATTTAACCAATAGGGTGAATGCTAGGGTGGTCGCAACATTTTACAAAGTCAGTGAACCATGAAATGTAGGTCAAGATCAAATATGGATGCTTGCATGTAAGTTGTCATCCCCAGACACAAGTTTGTACCAAGTATCATTAATGAAGCTCTTATAGTTCTTGAGAAATAAACTTGAACATTAGGGTGAACGCTAGGGTAGTCGCAATATTTTACAAAGTCAGTGAACCATGAAATGTAGGTCGAGGTCAAATATGGATGCTTGCATGTAAGTTGCCATCCCCAGACACAAGTTTGTACCAAGTAACATTAATGAAGCTCTTATAGATCTTGAGAAATAAACTTGACCATTAGGGTGAACGCTAGGGTGGTAGCAATATTTTACAAAGTCAGTGAACCATGAAATGTAGGTCGAGGTCAAATATGGATGCTTGCATGTAAGTTGCCATCCCAAGACACAAGTTTGTACCAAGTATCATTAATGAAGCTCTTATAGTTCTTGAGAAATAAACATGACCATTAGGGTGAACGCTAGGGTGGTCGCAAATGTTGACGCCTTGACGAACGGACGGACGGAGGAACGGACGGAAAACCGGGCGCCTATATCGCGCCATGCTAATAGCAGGTGCGACAAAAAAAGAATGTTGCCGACTCTGGCTGGTAGCAAACCCGCGTCCTCCTGATCACCAGTCAGACGCACGTGACATCCGACTGAGCTACCGAGGCCAGCATATAAGTTTATGTAACAACAGTGGGCCCCGGAGTGGGGCCTTTTCTGGACCTTGGGCTTTAACTTGAACAATCTTTGGAGAGGTCCCCTGGATGAACCTTCATACCAAACATCAAAGACCTGGACTTTCTGGTTTTAGACGAGAAGATTTTTAAAGGGTTTCCCTATATAGGTCAATGTTAAACCGGTGGGTCCTGGAGTGGGGGCCATTTTTGGCCTCAGGGCTATAATTTTAACAAACTTGGTAGAGGTCCAGTAGACGAAGCTTTATACCCAATGTCAAAGATCTGGGCCTTCTGGTTTCAGAGAAGAAGATTTTTAAAGGTATCCCTATATAAGTCTATGTAAAACCCGTGGGCTTGGGGCGGGGCTATTTTTGGCCCCAGGGCTATAATTTGAACAATCTTGATTGAGGTCCCCTGGGTGAAGCTTCATACCAACTAGAAATATTTTCCAAGTAAAACAATCTCCCCATACCATAAATATATCTTAAACACCCATTTGGCTTAGAGTAGATAAGCCGTTTTTCGCCCAAAATGACTGTTTTGGGGGAACTGTGACCTTGAAAAAAAGGTTGATGTCAATAAATTCTAATCAAATCTGCGGTATGTTGTAATGATATATTGTAACAAGTGAGATAGAGTGCAGACAAGCCATTATAGCCCAAAATTGACTGTTTTTGGGGGCCTGTGACCTTGAAACAAGAGGGCCAAATGGCCCTATATCGCTGACCTGTGTACCAGAAAATCATTTTGTTTTAAGAATGCCCATCGGGGCTTGAAGACATAGACTGGGCTACATGGTGCTTCTATGCAGAGCTGGAACCGACCACACATGAGTACTGGTAAACAGGTTCTAAGCCTGCCAAGGAAAAATGGTGCCAGTTGGACCGTCCATGCGTAATGACCCTATTGGTTTCATTGGGTGGAAAGGGCTTAAGATATAATTTCATCTCGATGTCGGGCACATGTCCCACAAAACTAGAAGCAATGTCTCCAAAGTGACCTACACTGTGCTGACAGGGATGTTAAACCTCAAATCAATAAACAAGGGCAGGTAACTCCAAAGTTGTTTGTCCCATTCAGCCGAAATTCGAACTCTATGTAGACTGTATGTCCCTACTGGTTATCTGCAAGTTTGATGAAGATCAGATCAGAAATGACGGAGAAAAAGTGGAGACGTTGTTTTCCCCATTATAAGTCTATGGAACCTTTTTGTTTCCATGGCAACCACAGTTCTGATCAAAACTGGTCCAAAACCTAATGCAGTCAATCCCCCAACCCAGTGATGCTGCACATAAAATTTAGATAGTCACTTAGATATTCAAGTTCAAAGGTGTGGATGATAGACGGACGCCGGATGCCTACGATTACTATAAGCTCACCTTGTGAACCTTCGGCTCAGGTGAGCTAAAAAGATCAGATCATAAACGGCTGAGAAAAGCTGGAGACACCATTTTTCACTTATATTTATGCTCGAGGGCAGGTTACTCCAAAGCTGTTTGTCCCGTGCAGCCCAAATTTGAACTCAACGTAAACTGTAACCCCCTCCTGGTTATCTGCAAGTTTGATGAAGATCCGGTCAGAAATGGCTGAGAAAAAGTGGAGACGTCGTTTTCCCCATTAAGTCTATGGGAAAATTTTTCACGCTCAAGGGGACGTAACTGGAAAACTGAAGGTCAGATTCAAACCAAATTCGTACTGTGTTTCAACAGTCTCTTGATACGGGTGAAATCCCCAAAGAATGGCTCTTAGCAAACATCTGTCCACTCCTCAAAAAAGGAAATGGGGCTCTTGCCAGTAATTATCGCCCTATGTCTCTGACTTGTGTGTTCTGTGTAAATTGCTGGAACATATAGTCTGCTCAAACATCAAGGCCCACTTGGACGAATATAAACTTTTGTCAGACAGTCAACATGCATTTAGGAAAAGGCACAGTTGTGAAACTCAGCTAAGCACAGTTATTAATGACTGGGCAAACATCTTGGACAAAGGGGGACAGGTGGACACATTTATTCTGGACTTCGAGAAGGCTTTTGACACCCCTCCCCATGAACTACTTAAATCTAAGTTATTTGGTGATGGAATTGGGGGAAATACCATCAAATGGATAGATTCCTTTCTTTGCTACAGAAAACAGCGGGTTTTTGTTAATGGTGAATCTTCGGAGTGGGCTCCAGTTTTGTCTGGAGTCCTGCAAGGAAACGTTCTTTGTCCACTTCTGTTCTCCCTGCAAATCAATATTTCCACTGACATTGACTCAGAAATAACTGTTCGCAGATGACTGTGTTTGTTACCGGGAAATTAGAGATACAGATGACTCATTGAAACTTCAGGCTGACATAGATGGATTAGGATGTTGGGCCTGTAAATGGGGCATGAGATTTCAGCCAGTTAAATGCAATATTATGCAGATAACTAGGAAGAGATCTAATAAAGTTGAGGCTTCTTACACCTTAGAGGGAAGGGTCCTCGAGAATGTGGACTCCATTAAATACCTTGGAGTGACAATCTCACACAAATTGATATGAAATACTCATATTAGCAACATGTGTACTAAGGCAAATAGAATGCTTGGTTTCCGGAGGCGAAATCTTCATCAGTGCCCTCAGGATGTAAAAGAGGCAGCATATAAAGGTCTTGTTCGCCCAATCTTGGTATATGGTAGTTGTATCGGGGACCCCAGTGGAGTGGTCCTTAACGATGAAATTGAGAAAGTTCAGAATAGAGCTGCTAGATTTGTAACAGGCAATTACTGCTTTGAAACTGGGAGCATGACTGGAATACTTGGAAAATTAAAATGGCAGTCTCTCAAGAAAAGGAGAAAAGAATGTAGGCTAATTCTTTTGTACAAAGGTCTAAAGGGTGCTGCCAGCATTCCAACAGATGACCTTGTTCCCCCAGCTAGACACTGTAGAAATCACCATTCGTTGGTGTTTCAGACCCTTACTGCAAGAACTGGCATTTATAAAGAGTCGTTCTTCCCCAGAACCATTAGAGATTGGAATGCCCTTCCCGATTTGATTATTTCGACAGCTGAAGGTGCTGATGATTGTGTAGCTAAATTTACCTCTTTGGTTAGAGCTAGGGACTAAATTCCCACATCACAGGTCCTGGTGTATGAATGTCATTTGATGTGTCACCAGTAACAATTCTGATTCTGATCTGACTGCAAAACCGCTGGTCAGATTCAAACCAAATTCGAACTCATCCGAGATTTTATGCTTCTCCACGTTTATGAAAAGTAACAAAAATATCACATCATAAAATGCTGAGAAAAGCTGGAGACACCATTTTTCACTTTTACTTATGCTCAAGGGCAGGTAACTCCAAACCTGTTTTTCCCGTGCAGCCCAAATTCGAACTAGACGTAGACTGTCAGCCCCTCCTGGTTATCTGCAAGTTTAATGAAGATCGGATCAGAAATGGCCGAGAAAAAGTGGAGACGTCGTTTTCCCCATTATAAGTCTATGGGAAAATTTTTCACGCTCAAAAAGTGGAGACATCGTTTTCCCCATTATAAGTCTATGGAACCTTTTTGTTTCCATGGCAACCAGAATTCCAATCTGATCAGCCCCAAAACCTTATGCAGCCTTTCCTCCTACCTGAAGATGCTTCTCATGAAATTTGATCAAGATTGGCCATTGGGTTTTAGATATACTTATTTGAAATTGTTTACGGATGCACGGACGGATGCACGGACGGATGGACGACGTTCAAAATGTGATCACAAAAGCTCACCTTGTCACTATGTGACAGGTGAGATAAAAAGGTCAAGGTCACCAAAATCTCACTAAATCTGCCAAATAATGTAGTGTTATACTGTACCAAGTTTGACATAAGTTAATCAATTCGTTAATGATACAGAGTGTAGATAAGCCATTTTGGGACCAAAATTGACTGTTTTGGGATGGGGGCGGGGGGGGGGGGGGGCTTGTGACCTTGAATAAAAAGCTTTGGTATGTTGTAATGATATATTGCAACTAGTTTGACTAAAATTAATCACTTTGTTAATGCAACAGAGTGCAGACAAGTCATTTTTGGCAAAAAAATGACTGTTTTGGGGGTCTGTGGCCTTGAAATTGAGGTCAAGGTCATAATAATCTCATGACTTGGCTCCTATCCTAATGAAGAAACCATGCAAGTTTTGTCAGAATCCATCCATAGGTTCAGGAGATACAGTGCTTCAAACAGGCTACGCCAACGCCCACCCCAACACAAACAGGATCCCACCAAAAACATGTTCCCTGCACATGTGGTGGAGATGTGGGTGGGGGGGGGTCCAGGGCCTTCTGGTTTCAGACAGGAAGATTTTTAAAGGTTTTCCTTATATAAGTCTATGCAAAACAAGTGTGCTCAGGGGTGGGGCTATTTCTGGCCCTGGACGGGGCTACATGTATTTTTGGCTTCAGGGCTATTATTGATCAATTGTGGTAGAGATCCACATACCAAACGTCACATACCTGGGCTTTCTGGTTTCAGACAAGTTTTTTAATGTTTTCCCTTATAAATCTATGTAAAACAAGTGGGCCCCTCGGAGGGTTCTATTTTTGGCACCAGGACTATAACCTGAACAATCTTGACAGTCCCATACCAACTACCAAAGACCTGGACCTTCTAGTTTCAGACAAGAAGGTTTTAAAAGAGTTTTCCCTTATAAGTCTATGTAAAACAAGTACTGGTAGGCCCCGGGTTAGGGCAATTTTTGGCCCCAGGCCTATAATTTGAACAATCTTGGTAGAGGTCCACAAACAAATGTCAAAGACCTGGGCCTTCTGGTTTCAGACAAAAAGATTTTTAAAGGTTTTTCCCTTTTAAGTCTATGTAAAACAAGAGGGCCATTGGGTGGGGCCATTTTTGGCTCAAGGGCTATAAATTGAACAACCTTGGTAGAGGTCCACTAAAAAAGCTACATACCAAATATCAAAGCCCTGGTGTCAGACAAGAAGATTTTAAAACGGTTTTCTTTTAAGTCTATGAAAATAAAAATTGGGCCCAGGGGCATGGCTTTTTTTGGCCCCAGGGCTATAATTTGCACAGACATGTTCCTTGAGGTTTCAGAGAAGTTTTCAGGTAAAAATCTTTTTTTAGCTATGTGAACTAAACATGCAATCGACTGCAACCATTTGAAAAACTTTGAAAGAGGACCAACTTAGGATCATTCCTGTGAATTTGGTCAAAATCCAATCAGCGGTTTATGTTATTTGAAGAAATTGTGGATGGACAGACGACAACCGAAGGCGAATTATCACAAATGATGATGAGCTAAGAATTTCTGAGTGATCTTGACCTTGAGGTCTTAGGTATGGGTGGGTATTGGGTGGGTGTATTGCCGAAATAACCTTTCAGCAAACCAAATCCATCAAATGGTTTGGAAGATATAAGCTCTTAAATAATCAGGTTTTACCTAACTTGAGTCTTAAACATTAAATTTTGAAGTCCATGACCTTGACCTTAGCTCCAACTATCAGGGCAGGCCCCTTTAATTTATTCAGGGGCCAGTTGTTCAAAACTAACATCGCTAGTTAATGATGTTAGTTAATGAATCATTAAAACTTTGATCATTTAACCCTTGTCCTGCTGAATATTCATATATGCCACACCCACTACCAATTTTCAACCAATCAGATTATTTGATGCAAATTATTGCAACAAATTCACAATCTGAATGGCAAACAATGTAGATCCTGGATGGCTTCGTCAGAAGCCATCTGACCTGGATCTACATTGTTTGAAAGATAAGGCATATCCGGGCTCAGCAGGACAAGGGTTAATATGGCAAATATGCTGATATTTTCTCTGAAAAAAATGTAAACAGCTCTTCCTGCTCACATTTTTGTTTCAGCAAAAATATCACTGTATTAGGTATTTTGTTTACCAGAACAGTTAATATTTTGACCACTAACAAGCTCATGAAGCTAAAAATGGTTCGAACTACTGGGTCCAGGACATAACAAAAAGATAACGCTATTGTGTATCCCGACCTGAAACGATGATTAGCCATTAGCGGCTCAAACTTCCTATCTCAAACAAACTGTCATGGTCTCAAAGGGGTCCAAGCCATTTAAGTTCAACTGTACAGTCGAACTTCAATGGCTCGAACACCTTTGGGACCTTGAAAATCTGATCGAGACAGGGGTAGTTCGAGCCATTGAGCTTACTGCCAGGAGGCATCACGAGATATCTTTGGACATCTTTTCGGTGCTCTGTGATGAAATTATATGCTGTGTGTACTCATTAGAATTGCCTCAATGAGGCGATTCTAATGAGTACACACAGCATAATTTGCAAGATAAAAGACGAAAATCTCCTAAATTATCTCCCACTATTTCTTAAGTAGAGGAACTTCCTAAGGACTCAAAAATGGATTCGACTCAGCCATGGTATACGAGCCATCGGTGTTCGAGCCATCAAAGTTCTACTGTATTTCCTATCATCTCTTAATTAAAAAATTTTGATACTATGGGATGAGTTTTAACCAGTTTTAAACCCGGAGTTAACTATATCACCTTCCAATATTTCTGACTACTGGATGGTTGGTTATCATCATTGTATGATTGTATCTCCGGATTTGGTTATATCATAGTTATGATGATGATGATGATGATGTTTTTGTGTTTAACGACGCTTAAACCCTTTCTGTGGGTAATAAGCTTCAAACAGTTTATTATCAAAAAGTGTTAAGCAATATGAGGATGTTGAGAGTACAAATATAAGTATAACTGTGTCTACAAATCTGAATAATTAAGTCTTATGAAAAAGTCTGGTTTCTTTTAAGAATGAGATATTATCAGTAGGTACATCTTGAAACAGTTGTGGCATAGTGTTAGCATTAAAGTATAAGTTCCGTGATGGTGATATAAAATAGTTCTTTGATGGCTGTTTAGCAATAGTCAAAAATATTGCCCTCCTTGTTGTGGATGACCTGATGCACTATTGCTTTCAGCCATAGGCCATGGGGGATAGTGCTTCAGGCTACCCACAATACTAACAGAAGTTGACTGTATTTATATTTCCCATCTCAATTGGGTTCTGGTGTTAGAGGAATAAAATTGCTTTCCATGAGCAAATGGTTTCCTCTGTACAATCCTTTTTCATAGGGTCTTGGTTTACTAGCAAAGCTGTAAGATATTTATGGGGAATGGGTACACCTTCAGGGGAGGCAACTCCTTCAATAGTATTTTTGTCTCCCATGTCAATAGGGGTCAACTCTTAAAGCAAAGAATTTGCTCCTTGGGAGCAAATTCTTTCCTTTAAGATTAGACCCCTTTTCACTGTGACAGGGCTTCTATAAAAGTGAACAGGAAGTCTCCAAAGATGTCTCCCTTTGAAAAATGGTGGAAAAACCAGTGCTTCAGCTGAAGTGCACGACCCACCGGATGCTTTTAGCTTTATGAGTGTTACCATATATGGGTATGGCGGCCATTTTGGTCATGTGACCTGACCTAAAAGGGTTCCCCCAATAAATGCGCCTTATCGTAAGGAGCAGAAATATATCTTATACTTTAGTACTGTATTCTGAATCGTTTGCAGAATAAAATGCATTTTCACTTTTCCAATACAAAAGCATATGTGTCAAAGTTTAACCTAGGCACAAAAAAGGTCAAGGTCAACCCAGGGTCAACATTTTAGCAATTTATGATGGGCCTACGTCCCAGATGCTATTTATCAAGTTTCGTGGAAATCTGCCATGTGGTTCTGGAGAAGACTATTTTTGAAGGGTTTTTACCATATATGGCTTGGCGGCCATTTTGGTCATGTGACCTGGACCCCCTGAGCAAATTTTGGTATCCCCAATCCCATACAGGCTCCATATGAAATTTGACTTCAATCGGCCCAACGGTTTCCGAGGAGAAGCAGTTTGAAAATTTTCACATTTTTCGCCTCGGCGAGGCTATACTGAAAGAAGGATAAAATACGAAAAGACTGAATTAACAATCAACCACGGGCTTATTTGACAGGTTAGTTTTATTGTCGACTAGTTTCAGTCATACAATGACCTTTTTCAAGACATTGTACAGAGTGAGATGTTTACTGAAGTATAAAAAACTGGATCAAATTAGTCACGTGATACCTATTGTTCTAAAAATAGTTTCTAAAAGAAGTGTAATATTTCGCAAGTTCATTGGTTAGATCTCATTGATATCTATCGGTATGCCAAATGTTTGTTGAAATATTCCAAGCGGTTAAGTCACTATCACCAATTTTCACAAACGGGTTACGGACGGACAGACAGACAGACCATATATGGCTTGGCGGCCATTTTGGTCATGTGACCCAGACCCATGAGCAAATTTTGGTTTCCCCCATCCCATAGAGACTCCATATGAAATTTGACTTCAATCGGCCCAAAGGTTTCCGAGGAGAAGCAATTCGAAAATTTTCACATTTTTGGCCTCGGCGAGGCTATACTAAATGGAATGTAATATTTCGCAAGTTCATTGGTTAGATCTCATTGATATCTATCAGTATGCCAAATTTTTATGAAATATTCCGAGCGGTTAAGTCACTATCACCAATTTTCACAAACGGGTGACGGACGGACAGACAGACTGATAGAATGACACTGTGATTTTAAGGCACTCTTAGAAAATCAACCGACTTCAGTGGGTCGCTTTTTCTGCGGGTAATGCAATTTGCCAGATGTTACCATTGCACGACCTGCAGAAAAAACAAATGACTGAAGTCGGTTGATTTTCTAAGAGTGCCCTAAAATCACCCTGTCACTCTGTCAGTCTGTCTGTCCGTCCGTAACCCGTTTGTGAAAATTGGTGATAGTGACTTAACCGCTCGGAATATTTAAACAATTTTTGGCATACTGATAGATATCAATGAGATCTAACCAATGAACTTGCAAAATATTACATTCCATTTAGTATAGCCTTGCTGAGGCCAAAAATGTGAAAATTTTCGAACTGCTTCTCCTCGGAAACCGTTGGGCTAATTGAAGTCAATTTTCATATGGAGCCTCTATGGGATGGGGAAAACCAAAATTTGCTCATGGGGTCCAGGTCACATGACCAAAACGGCCGCCAAGCCATATATGGTCTGTATGTCTGTCCCTCTGTAACCCGTTTGTGAAAATTGGTGATAGTGACTTAACCACTTGGAATAATTAAAACAATTTTTAGCATACTGATAGATATCAATGAGATCTTACCAATGAACTTGAGAAATATAACATTCCATTTAGTATAGCCTCGCCGAGGCGAAAAATGTGAAAATTTTCAAACTGCTTCTCCTCGGAAACCGTTGGGCCGATTGAAGTCAAATTTCATATGGAGCCTCTATGGGATGGGGGAAACCAAAATTTGCTCATGGGGTCCAGGTCACATGACCAAAATGGCCGCCAAGCCATATATGGTAAAAACCCTTCAAAATTAGTCTTCTCCAGAACCACTGGGCAGATTTCCACGAAACTTGATAAATAGCATCTGGGACGTAGGCCCATCATAAATTGCTAAAATGGTGACCCTGGGTTGACCTTGACCTTCTTTGTGCCAAGGTCAAACTTTGACACATATGCTTTTGTATTGGAAAAGTGAGAATGCATTTTATCCTGCAAATGATTCAGAATACAGTACTAAAGTATAAGATATATTTCTGCTCCTTACGATAAGGTGCATTTATTGGGGGAACCCTTTTAGGTCCAGGTCACATGACCAAAATGGCTGCCATACCCATATATGGTAACACTCATAAAGCTAAAAGCATCCGGTGGGTCGTGCACTTCAGCTGAAGCACTGGTTCCTCTTAAGAAATGAATGTTATCTATTTAAATTTCATTGCAGTAGGAACATTGGGCCATGAGCAAATTATGTGACCCGATGTTGTTCATACTTCCATGGATGTTAAATAAATTATCTTCATTATTTATATTTACATTATTTTCCATTCATTTCTTTTTTTTTTTTTTTTTTTTTTTTTTGACAAATTAAATCTGGATTTTGGGCTGAAATTGAAACAAGAAATTAATTGAATACACCCAGTTTCCTATTGACAGTGGAATGGCATTCTTGGCCCCATAACATCACCATCAACCAACTATAATTTTGAAGGGAACCATCACATAGTGATCATCAGAATCAGGATCAGAATTGTTATTGGTGACCCGTCAAATGACATTCATATACCAGGACCTGTGATGTGGGAAGTCAGCTCTAAACAAAGAGGTTAATTTAGCTAAACAATCATCAGCACCTTCAGCTGTCAAAATGATCTAATCAGGAAGGGCATTCCAATCTCTAATGGTTCTGGGGAAGAACGACTCTATAAATGTCAGTTCTTGCAGTAAGGGTCTGAAACGCCAACGAATGTTGATTTCTACAGTGTCCAGCTGGGGGAACAAGGTCATCTGTTGGGATGCTGGCAGCACCCTTTAGACCTTTGTATAAAAGGATTAGCCTACTGTCTTTTCTCCTTTTCTTGAGAGACTCCCATTTTAATTTTCCATGTGACGTCACCTGAGTCAATGAACAACATTGGGTCCCAATAGTTAACATTAGGGGTTTCTGTAAACGCATTGGTAATGTAAATACAGAGGACCCTCGTTATAACAACAGTATGTGTTCCCTTTTATTGTGCTGTTATAAAGAATTTGCCATTATAAAGAAACCCAGTTAAACAATTTTTGCCATACTGATAGATATCAATGAGATCTATCCAATGAACTTGCAAAATATTACATTCCATTTAGTATAGCCTTGCTGAGGCCAAAAATGTGAAAATTTTCGAACTGCTTCTCCTCGGAAACCGTTGGGCTGATTGAAGTCAATTTTCATATGGAGCCTCTATGGGATGGGGGAAACCAAAATTTGCTCATGGGGTCCAGGTCACATGACCAAAACAGCCGCCAAGCCATATATGGTCTGTCTGTCTGTCTGTAACCCGTGTGAAAATTGGTGATAGTGACTTAACCACTTGGAATAATTAAAACAATTTTTAGCATACTGATAGATATCAATGAGATCTTACCAATGAACTTGCGAAATATAACATTCCATTTAGTATAGCCTCGCCGAGGCGAAAAATGTGAAAATTTTCAAACTGCTTCTCCTCGGAAACCGTTGGGCCGATTGAAGTCAAATTTCATATGGAGCCTCTATGGGATGGGGGAAACCAAAATTTGCTCATGGGGTCCAGGTCACATGACCAAAATGGCCACCAAGCCATATATGGTAAAAACCCTTCAAAAATAGTCTTCTCCAGAACCACTGGGCAGATTTCCACGAAACTTGATAAATAGCATCTGGGACGTAGGCCCATCATAAATTGCTAAAATGGTGACCCTGGGTTGACCTTGACCTTCTTTGTGCCTAGGTCAAACTTTGACACATATGCTTTTGTATTGGAAAAGTAAGAATGCATTTTATCCTGCAAATGATTCAGAATACGGTACTAAAGTATAAGATATATTTCTGCTCCTTACGATAAGGTGCATTTATTGGGGGAACCCTTTTAGGTCCAGGTCACATGACCAAAATGGCTGCCATACACATATATGGTAACACTCATAAAGCTAAAAGCATCCGGTGGGTCGTGCACTTCAGCTGAAGCACTGGTTCCTCTTAAGAAATGAATGTTATCTATTTAAATTTCATTGCAGTAGGAACATTGGGCCATGAGCAAATTATGTGACCCGATGTTGTATATACTTCCATGGATGTTAAATAAATTATCTTCATTATTTATATTAACATTATTTTGCATTCATTTCTTTTTTTTTTTTTTTTTTTTTTTGACAAATTAAATCTGGATTTTGGGCTGAAATTGAAACAAGAAATTAATTGAATACACCCAGATTCCTATTGACAGTGGAATGGCATTCTTGGCCCCATAACATCACCATCAACCAACTATAATTTTGAAGGGAACCATCACATAGTGATCATCAGAATCAGGATCAGAATTGTTATTGGTGACCCGTCAAATGACATTCATATACCAGGACCTGTGATGTGGGAAGTCAGCTCTAAACAAAGAGGTTAATTTAGCTAAACAATCATCAGCACCTTCAGCTGTCAAAATGATCTAATCAGGAAGGGCATTCCAATCTCTAATGGTTCTGGGGAAGAACGACTCTATAAATGTCAGTTCTTGCAGTAAGGGTCTGAAACGCCAACGAATGTTGATTTCTACAGTGTCCAGCTGGGGGAACAAGGTCATCTGTTGGGATGCTGGCAGCACCCTTTAGACCTTTGTATAAAAGGATTAGCCTACTGTCTTTTCTCCTTTTCTTGAGAGACTCCCATTTTAATTTTCCATGTGACGTCACCTGAGTCAATGAACAACATTGGGTCCCAATAGTTAACATTAGGGGTTTCTGTAAACGCAGTGGTAATGTAAATACAGAGGACCCTCGTTATAACAACAGTATGTGTTCCCTTTTATTGTGCTGTTATAAAGAATTTGCCATTATAAAGAAACCCAGTTAGGAGTATGATAGGTAATAAAAGGCCTTTTCCCCCGAAACAAATGTTAAGACTTTTGTTAGAATCGCCTCATTGAGACGTTTCTAACTAATATATATATCATTTGTTTCTTGGAGTATTAGATTATTAGACCCTTTCATGACTATGAACTGGATTTGTGTGTTTCCAACCCAAGGGAAGCCCAAGTCACTCGGAACCGAGGCTAAGCCTGTTCCATTCAAATTGCTGTTATAACGAGTTTTGCCGTTTTTACGAATGTCTGTATAAATAGAGGATATTTGATTTTTTCAGTGTAAGATCGAATTTTATTTCATCGAATGAACACCAAAACTGTTATTTTCACGAGTGGCGTAGCCACGAGTGAAAATAGCAGTTTTGGTGTTCATGAGTGAAATGAAAGTTGATCTTGCACTGAAAAAATCAAATTTTCTGTTTCTTACATGCTTCAAAAGGCAATATTTAGCGTCTTTAATGGTGTCGCTCACATTCGGAGAAAATTATCTTTGTTCCTGTTCGTTTCGCGTCAATTTAGTGGTGTCCATCGTGTTTAGTGGGTATACTATTGGGTGTAAACTGAAAGTTTGCACCTGAGAAATGGCCTGGGATGGTATTATTATGAATGATTATTGAAATAATTGAGAGAGTAGTTTTCCAAAGAAGTTGCTGGCAAGTCTAACGTCGCGCGACATAAGACGTGACGTCAGCGTCATAAATGACGTCAGTAACATCCCCGTCACACATGAACGGGCTATGCGTCAATTAGAACACATTTCAGTATTGTTCAGTTATCTGACAAAGATAAAATTGAAATTAGAGTTAGATTTGAAGAAAAAAAGTAGTCCCAAACAGTGAAAAATAAAAAATCGTATTTTCACTGTTTGAAACAGTGAAAATATCGATTTATATTTCACTGATAAATCTCTATCATTCATTGAAAAGCATGTAAGAAAGAGGGTCGACTGTACAGAAAAACAAATCGGTTGAATCTATTCAATTTAATTCATACATGTCAACAGTACATATTATTTCACCAAAACGAAGGTGGTGGGGGAGGGGGTGGCTGCTGATAGTATCCTTGTGATGACGGAACTGTGTTCTGGTCAAATCTAGGTGGTAACAATGTCTGTGAAAATGATGAAGCAGGCACAAAATGATCCTGAGTTTGGATACTGTCATTAGAATGACTCTGATCCGAGCCCAGGTAATGTGGAGGGGGTGGTGGAGGAGGCTGTAACAGTGAAGTCTGTGCCTGAAAGGGTGGTTGGTCTCCTTGGCCAAATCTCGACAAAGGCTGACTGGTCTGTGAAAACTGTGAACTGGAATTCAGATTTTGTGACAATGATGAAACTGGGTTATATCCTATGCTAACACTAGTGTTCTGAGTCTGCTGAGAACCAGTCACTGAAAATATAGGATTAGTTTTAACATTATGATCTATTAGTCTATCAGTGGTCTGTGCCTGATACGGGGAACCAGAGTCTCTGGAAAACTGTTCTGCTCGACTTGATGCATAGCTTGTCTGTGGGGGTCCCAAGTATTGGTCACTGCCCTGTGGTTGTCCAGACAATGCTTGAAACTGTTGATCTGCAGAGTCCTTGTTCATGTAGAGCTGAGGGGTACTTGAATACTGATTAAATGAATACTTCTTCACTTCCTTAACTTGACTAGCCATCGATGATGGAATGTCGGAGTCATCCTCATCCTCCAGACCTCCTGCAAGAAAAATTTGCATTGATAATGTGAACGTTTCTAAACCCTTTTGTACCAGAAACCCCAAAACCGGTAATTGGCAAACAGTGCAGGCCCAGATCATCTGCCACAGAACGCGGTGTCTGATCAGGGCCTACACTGTTTGCAAAAAATATAGCCATTTACCGAATTAATTTTGAAGAAAACACAACTTGACACCCCTAAGTCCCTAAATTTTTAAATGTTCTCCTAATATATATATGGAGAAAGAATCCATTCGGTACAAAAAGAGTTAAACAATATGTCATATCTTAAAGAACGTTTTGCAACACCTCCCAAAGGAAGAGCAAACAAGACAGAAAAGATAGCAGAGAAGCTAAAGGGGGGGGGGGGGGTTGGAGTAAATGAGAAAACAGATTCCAAACATAATGATAACACTTCCATCACGAAAACACGTCTATATAATTTTGACCCCCTTGAACCCCACTTTTATATAGTAAAACTTGGGTTTCCGGGGGTAAACCTTATTTTTCTTATTTCTGCTCTAAAATAAAGATTTTGGGTACTCGTTAGAACCGCCACGATGAGGCGGTTCTAACGAGTGCCCACAATCTATATTTTGAGCAGAAATAAGAAAAATATCACAATTTTTCATCATAAAATTTTCATTTTTTCGGCGATAAAGGTGGCAATGTATTTGTATAGGCGTGTTTGCGTAATGTGTGTGATACAGCACATTCTTCCATACCTCTAAATCGGTAATTTTTTCTGATGAAAAACTAGAGAAAGCGACCAGTGGGTCACGTATACCCCCGGCCAGCCCCATACTCTGATTATCTTTTGAGCATGTATGTGATTTGAATGAAGATGTCAAGAAGCTATAAGAATCTATAAATGTGCTTGTAAAAGCTAAATCAAAAATAAAATTTCTAAATGGACCAAGGGAGTGAGGGCATCAAAGTTACTGAAGGGGTGAGGGGTATCAATGTTACTGAAGCAGCAGGGTGGGGTATGCATGAATGAAATCTTTGGATTGGTACATTGATGCAAGTATCAACTGAATTTGTCTTAGAGTTTATAACATACAGGCATCTATAAACTTTGTCATAAATTTTTAACCAAATGGTCACTGTGTGTTTGTGTGTGTGTGTGTGGGGGGGGGGGGGAAACATGCATCAATAAAATCTTTAGACCAGTATGCAACTTCAGTGTAAGTATCAACTAAATCTATCAAAGGGTTCAGAAGATAAATCTCTTAGAAACTTTGATGCAAAACTTTAACCAAATGTAAAATTTCTAAGTCTGTGACCTTGACCTCAAGGTCACTGTGGGGGTGGGACATGCATCAATGAAATTTTTAGACCAGTATGTAACTTCAGTCTAAGTATCAACTAAATCTATCAAAGGGCTCAGAAGATACAATCTCTTAGAAACTTTGACTCAAAACTTTAACCAAAATGTTAACGGACGGACGGACGTTCTCACAAATGGATAGTTATGTGGCTATTTTTTGCAGGATCGATACTTAAGTGGCTACTTTTAGCCACAGAAAAGAAGTATTTTCGGTGTCTAACGGAATAAATCCCATTGACTTACATTGATTCTGTCCATTTACATAGCCACCTAACTATACATTTGTTAGTGCGGACAGACGGAAAGATGGATACAGGGATGGTCATTCCAACATTTTGGGTTTAAGAGCTATTTCTATTGTTCTTTTCTTTTGTTTGGTTTAGGGGCTAACCTCCTAAATCTTTTATTTACGGAATAAATCTATTGTTTACCAATCACTTTCCAATCATTTTCTATTGTTATCAATCTGGACACTAGCCCCTAAACCCTGGATGTTTGCCCGGACGGATGGATGCACGGACAAACGGCAGGACGAAAACATTATACCCCCATAGCATACTTCATATGCTGGGGGTATAATTATGGTATTTTTCTTATTTATACTCCAAACATAGGTTTTGGGTGCTCGATAGAACCACCTCATTGAGGCCTTTTTAACGAGTACCCAAAGCCCATGTCTAAGGGCAGAAATAAGACAAATGTTTACCCCCCAAGTACCTCCCGCAAATTACAACCCCTTAGAGCACCTCTTTTATTTGGTTGGCAAAACATGACTGTTGCCATATAGTGTCAATGAGAATTTCGATATGTATTGTGTAATTAAACTCCTTTCTTCTCCACAAAATTAAATGATCCTTGTCATTTTGTGTTTTTGAAGTATTAAATGATATAGAACCAGTCTCTTCTGACATTTTATCGCACATTTTGTTGCCTAAGAAGCGTTATAAAAGTACCAACCATCATGCCAAAAGGTAGTTGATGCGCTTTATTTAACGAACGGAAATAAGATTAAAGCATATATATTTTCTATCCAAAATACGAAAAAGAAGCAGTTTAATGTCCAAAATGGTTTGTGGTAAAAAGTTTTGATAGGATGACGATTTAACAGTAGTGATTATAGAAAACAATTCATGCTACATCAACTGTACAGCATGGAACGGGAAGTTTTTTGCCCACCAGATAAAACGAGGCTAATGACTTTTGACCTTGTGTGACGTAGACTTTGGATGTGTCTGTAGGCAACTGAAAGAAATTGTCAATTTACTGGGCAGAAGAATGTCACTTACAAATTCTTTGACATTAGACGGTGTCATTTTCTCACATCACAACCATTACAAAAGGACTTAATGCATGCGTAACAGTCAAAAATGTGGCAGTGTTTCTTCTGAAAATGGCAAAATGTTGGGAGAATGTGATAGAAACAATAAAACTGTTCTTGATTTTAGTGTGCTCAGATGACACAGATGCCCCAACCCAGGGGCCCGCCTCACCCCGAAAAACCATGTTGCAACAACAGCTGTCATTGGACAGCATAGCTCTACTGCAAATGTGTCCTACCCATAGATGGGGATATTGCTGATTAAACCTTTGGACAAAAAACTATCATCATTCCCAATTTGAACCCAATCAATTAAATAGTTTGGAAAATATGAGCTCTAAGAAACTTTAACATTCAAAGTTTTCTATGTGTGTGACCTTGACCTTGAGGTCATGGGCAGGGTCAGTGATATGGCTGAATGAAACTTGGGACCTGTATTCTATCAACATTCCAAATATGAAGCCAATCCATATGGTTTGGAAAATATGCGCCCTAAAACTTTAAAAGCATCATAAGACTAAGTCTGTGACTTTGACCTTGAGGTCAGGGGTGGGGGTATATACAACTTTGGACCTGTAACTATCATCATACCAAATATGAAGCAAATCCATATGGTTTGGTGAGTATGAGCTCTTAAAATACTTTAAATAAAAAATATTCTTTGTCTGTGACCTTGACCTTTAGGGCATGTGCATGGGTGGAGGTACTGGACCAATATCTATCATCATACCAAAATCATACGATTTGGAAAATATCAACTCTTAAAATATCTAATTAAACATTTCTAAGTCTGTGACCTTGACCATGAAGCCATAGGCACAATTGGGGGTATTGCCAAAAAAACGTTTGGACCTGTATCTATCATTATAGCAAATATAAGCCAAATCCATGATATGGTTTGGAAAACTGGAGCTCTTTAAAATCTTCAACATTAAAATTGCCTAAGTCTGAGACCTTGACCTTGAGGTCATAGGCATGGGTGGGGGTATTGCTAAATAAAACACTGTACCTATATCTATCATCATACCAAATATGAACCAAAGTCAACATAAAAGTACAGGTTCTACCTGGTACAAATACCTTAACCTGAGTCTTTAACATTGAAAATTTCTAAGTCTGTGACTTTGACCTTGAGGTCATGGGCATGGGTGAGGGTATCGCCGTGTAAAACTTTGGACCTATATCTATCATCATACCAATTATGAACCAATTTCATCAAATGGTTTGGAAAATATGAGTTCTAAAATGTTCAGGCTCTACCAGATACAAAAACCTTAACCTGGGTCTTTAACATTGAAAATTTCTAAGTCTGTGACCTTGACCTTGAGGTCACAGGCATGGGTGGGGGTATCGCTGAATAAAACATTGGACCTATATCTATCACCATACCAAGTATGAACCAATTTCATCAAGAAGTTAGGAAAATATGAGTTCTTAAATGTTCAGGCTCTACCTCTTACAAAAACCTTAACCTGAGGTTACAGGATCACGTACCTATGTACACACACACACGTACAGACGCATATACACACATAGGCATGTACGCAGGTGCAGAAAACGGTAAAACTATATGAACTATCTATCTACTGTCACTATGTTCTATCATATTTGACCATTACTCACAGGTGTACATTACATACACCCGGTTTGCAGGATGAAAGCCTACACAGTATTTGTTTGTGTTGGAGTATCATATAATTATGGTAGGGAATGATTTTCCCTGCACAAGGGGGCCGCAAGATAATGGCCTGATCCGAAAGACTGAGCATTTTGTGGCATTCATCCCTGCAAATGATGCAAATGGAGCATGTTCTCCCAGTGAAATTTTATCACAGCTGCTAGGGATCCAAACGGGGGCCTCTAGAATCAGAGGCAAATGCACTAACCACTCAGGTACCATGTTCTAAAACCCTACCCTGAACTAATTTTCATGCTTTCATAGAGAGCCATGGAAGTTACACTGCATATGCCACTATTCAACATTGTCTGAGCTGAACATATCTGTTGAACACTGCAACTCCTGCCTTTGTAAACAATGTAGATCCTGATAGAATGGCTACCACTTTGCAAACAGTATAGATCTGATCAGATGGCCATCTGACAAGGACCTACACTGTTTGGCATGCAGTTTGTCAACTGAACAAGTACATTGTTTATTTCAAGCAATTTGATTGGTGCAGTCAGAAATGGGGGTGGCTAAATTCATTTGTTCAGCAGGGTTATATACACCACGTTTCAGTAAAATCTGATTAATACTGCAAAAGTAATACAGAAACAAGTTATATACACCAATATTCAAAGAGCAATAGCTCTTGTAAAAAGCTGGGTGACTGCAACTGCAAAACAAGAGGGCCATGATGGCTCTGAATTGCTCACCCTAACTGAAGCTGATGTTTTTCTATTTTTAGCTCTGGTGGCCATTTTTTTTCATCAAAGCCAAACTCTTTTAGCTACTTTGGTAGAGGGTCACCTAAACAACATTCCTAAGAAGTTTGAATGAAATTGGCACTGGGGTATGGAAGGAGTAGTCACTTGAAGATTTTTTTTATATCTTTTAGCCTTGGCGACCATCTTGTTAATTGGAGCGGAAAGATTTTAGCTATTTTTGTAGAGGTTCACCTAAGCAACATTCCTATAAAATTTTGACTGAAATTGGCCTAGGGGTAAGGGAGGAGTAGTCATTTAAATTTTTTTTTTTTAGCTCTGACAGTCATCTTGTTCACTGGAGCGCAACGACTTTAGCTATTTTGGTAGAGAGCCACCTACGCATCATTCCTTTGAAATTTAAATGAAATTGGCCCAAGTGTTTTAGCGGAGTAGTCCTTCAAAGCAAATTGTTGACAATGCATGATGGAAAACGTACATTCACTGATCACAATAGCTCATCATGAGCACTACTACGTGCTCAGGTGAGCTAAAAATACCTGATGCTGAACAACGAAAGCATACCACCTGGCATGCTCCACATAACAGGCTAACTTCCAACCAAGTTTCAGCTTGATCAAATGAAAAATGCACAATGAGTTGCCATGAAATTAATTTTTTATGGATTTTGTTTGTTTGTTTGACTGAAGTTCAACATCCCCATCAACACTTTTTAGGTCATGTTGAAGACGTTGCTTCCAATTTTGTGGGACTATTATCTGACATTGAGATGAAATGATATTTCAGTCCCCGCTGCCCAATAAAACCAAAAGGGTTAATATGTACTGAATGATCTGACTCGCACCACTTTGCCTGATCAGACTTAGTCCGTCTAAGCAGTTTACCAGTACTCAAACGAGGTCACTTTCAACTCGGCGTGGAAGCATCATACAGCCCAAACTATTTCTCCAAGACTTTTGTTTGACTGAGTTGGGGTTTTAAAGACACATCAATCCTGGGTTTATATGTACTGGACGATCTGACTCCCACCAATTTGCCTGATCAGACTTAGTCCGTCTAAGCAGTTTACCAGTACTTATATGCGGTCACTTTCAGCTCCGCGTGGAAACAAAATGCTTGGAGAAATAGATTGGGCTGCATGATGCAGCCCAATCTATTTCTCCAAGCCTTTAGTTTGACAGTGTTGGTATTTTAGAGACATTTCAATCCTGGTGGGTCATTTTGTGCCATCTACCAGAGAAAGGGAGATTTGTTTGTTTGTTTGTTTGATTTGAGGTTGAACGTCCCCGTCAACACTGTAAAGGTCATTTTGGAGACGTTGCTGCCAATTTTGTGGGATTTTTACCCGACATTGAGATGAAATGACATCTCAAGCCCTGTCCCCCAATGAAACCAATAGGGTTTATTAGCATGGACGGTCCGCCTCGCACCGCAGTTCCTGGACAGGCTTAGAACCTCTAAGCGGTTTACCAGTACTAGTGTGAGGGCCAGATTCAGCTCTGCATGGAAGCATCATGCAGCCCATATATTTCTTCAAGCCCCTATGGGCGGGGGCTAACCAGAGAAAGGGAGAAGAGATAGAAGAAAGATAGTAAAGGTGTTGAAAGTGAGGGACAGGGGAGAAAGAGGCAAATGATTGGAAGGTTAGAAACAAAAGAAATGACAACATCCCCCACCCATCCTCAACCCTTACCCTGCTGCAAGACAGCAGGCCTTACCAAACTGTAAGCCAGTATCAGTTTGACACCCCAGTTATCCAAGTCACACAACAACTTAGCCTGACCAAACCGTCCCTTTTTTTTTCTATTTTATGGATTGATGCCAGGAGGTTTAACATACATCATCCATATTCACAAACTTGAAGAAATATATGGGCTGCATGATGCTTCCACGCAGAGCTGAATCTGGCCCGCACACTAGTACTGGTAAACCGCTTAAGAGGATCTAAGCCTGTCCAGGAACCATGGTTGGAGGCAGACCGTCCATGCTAATAAACCCTATTGGTTTCATTGGGCGACAGGGCTTGAGATGTCATTTCATCTCAATGTCGGGTAAAAGTCCCACAAAATTGGAAGCAACGTCTCCAAAATGACCTTTACAGTGTTGACGGGGACCTTAAACCTCAAATCAAACAAACAAACAAATCCATATTCACAAAATTGACACATAAAAACCTCATAAGTTGGTATACAGGGTTTTGTGCAATTATTTGCAAAAATAACAAACAAGGCAGCACACAACAGAATCTACAATAAGATGTCTGACCATTAACCTTTAACCCTTCTCTTGCTGAATATTCATTTTAGCCACACCCATCTCTGACTTTGAACCAATCAGATTACTTGATGTAACTTATTCCTGAAAATTCATAAACTGAATGTCAAACAGTGTAGATCCTGATCAGATGGCTTCTTCAGAAGCCATCTGATCAGGATCTACACTGTTTGCAAAGATAGGGGTTGTCGTCAACAGCAAGATAAGGGTTAAGATGCTGAGAAAAGCTGCATCTGAAAATGTCGTCTGCTGACTTCTTCTTGCAAACTTTTTTAAAACTATTTTTGCATACAAGCAAACAGTGTGGACCCAGATCAGACTGCTCCTACAGGAGTAGTCAGATCTGGCTCCACACTCCTCACGAAAACATGCCTATATAATTTTAACCCCCTTGAACCCCACATTTATAAAGTAAAACTGGGGTTCACAGGGTTAAACTTATTTTTCTTATTTCTGCCATACCTGCCAACTTTCACCCATTAGGCGTGAGTTTCACGATTTTTCCATGCATTTTGACCTCACGATCGTGTTGCCAAAATAAGGCAAAAATCACGATTTTTCCACCTCCTCACGCTTGGTATTTTTATCAGCCATATTGTTTGTGGATAGTCATTTGGAATATCTTGGATTTCTTCACTATCTTTTTGAGATGGAAAAACCCTGAGTATATTTTTAGCTGTATTGACTATTTTTAACCCAATGATATATTACCCAGTACCCACAAACAAATGCAAGTTGCCAACAGTTTTCTATCTGTATGAGCATGAACAGGGATGCCCTTTGCTGATCTTTTCATGTAAGTATGTTTGAACAATTATTTAATCTCTCCCAGATGTAATGAAAGTAAATATTTACCTATGAATGAGCAATGTCACGTATTTTCGTGACTACGAAAATCGTAGTTTTTATCTCTCAAACTAAGAATTGTATTGTTTTTTGGTAATGAGTGCTCTAACACTTCAGAAACAATTGTTTTGCAAAATAAAGGCTGTTATAGTCAGACATAAAGCACTCCTTGCAACTGCATGAAAACTGTTTCTGAGTAAAAGAACCTAATTTCAGACAGATCACATATTCAGACAATAAGTATATACCAGTGATTTATTGGATAATACATACCTAAAATGTAAACATGCAATATTTCTGATTGTACTAGTGGACTGGAGTGTGTCTACTAGTTTGAAAAAAAATCTCCCCCATGGAAATTTTGGGGAAAATATTCACCGCGCTTTATTCCATCGAAAAATGCTGTGACACGCAGAATCTCCCCCATGAAAAATTTGAAAAGTTGGCAGGTATGATTTCTGCTCCAAAACATAGATTGTGGTACTCGTTAGATCCGCCTCTATGTTTTGAGCAGAAGCAAGAAAAATATCGCAATTTTTCATCTTAAAAGTTGCGTTTTTTTACCTCGGTAAAATTTACGCTGTATTTATATAGGCGTGTTTTCGTAATGTGTTTGCAACACTGACTTTGTTCAAACACCCAGTATGGCAGAAGTGTTCACCTATCTCTCTTCAGATAGGAGCTCTGATGATAATCTGAGAATCTGCAGTTGGGCAGGCTGATCTGAGGCTTCCCTGGTCATACAGGTCTTACTGTTTGTTTGATTCAAGGTTTAATGTCCCCGTCAACACTGTATAGGTCATTTTGGAGATGTTGCTTCCAATTTTGTGGGACTTTTACCCGACACTGAGATGTAATGACATCTCAATCCCTGCTGCCCAATGAAACCAATAGGGTTTATAAGCATGGACGGACCGACTCGCAGCAATTTTCCTGGGCAGGCTTAGACGTTCTAAGCGGATTACTAGTACTCATGAGCAGTCGGTATCAGCTCTGCGTGGAAGCATCTTACAGCCCAATCTATTTCTCCAAGCCCCGACTGGCGGGGGCGGTAGCAGCTCTGATGAGAATCTGCAGTTGGGCAGGCTTATCTGGTCAAATTGTTAACTTTACTAGCAAGTACAATATCTAATAGTGTTATTTTTGCTGAAAAATGAGAGCAGCTTTTGCATCAGCAAAAATATTAGTATAGTTGCCATACTAAATGATCGAAGTTTTAACGGTATGTTAACTAACAATGTCATTAGTTTAGAACAACTGGCCCCCAAACTTCCACTGACCATATTTGTGTCCTCTCCATACACTAACCTTTTAATCTTTTTCTATCTGTCAGGCCATTAGTCTTTGTATCCACAGGTGACTGTGTCTGCCTTTTAAGTAAGCCTGTTGAAAACAAGAATAAGAGTATCTCAGATCAGACAGTAACTGATACCCTGACACTAGGAAACACTAAAGACACGTTTAAGACTAAAGGGCAGATAATTCTGAAGGGTCTGGCAGCCAGAGTGGAGCATCTTTACCAGGTATGCAGTGAAAACAGTTGAGGTGGGTATTTTGTGAAAACCAAATAATTTTTGTCAATTCTCCATAAAAACGTACGGTAAAAATCAAAAACATTTGGACAGCTTGAGAACTTGCTGTAGTTCCCCTATAATTTTATCAAATTTGTTTCACAATCCTGCAAGGTGTCCAAAAGGTGCAGACAGAATGGCCAACAGTGTAGACCCTGATCAGACTGCTCCTTTAGGAGCAGTCTGATCTGGGTCTGCACTATTTGCTTAGGCTTGTGTGTCCCAGTACTTCATTAAGGTATGTTGTGGGTATTCATTTGAACCACCTCAACAAGGTGGTTCAAATACCCATTACATAGGTTTACATGGAGAATAAAATAAAAATCATCCTTTTATCATCATGAAATACCCATCTTGTCTCGAGCTATGCAAGTATATTACCATTGCTTTTCCATATGGGCTGTGTCATGTAATTCTTGACATGTGCAGACGGCCCCCGCCCATTGGGGTTTGAAGAAATAAATGAACTGCATGATGCTTCCACGCAGAGCTGAATCCGACCGCACACAAGTACTGGTAAACTGCTTAGAGGATCTAAGCCTGCCCAGGCAAAGCGGTGAGAGTCGGACCTTCCATGCTTAAAAACCCTATTGGTTTCATTGGGCGACAGGGCTTGAGATGTCATTTCATCTCAATGTCAGGTAAAAGTCCCACAAAATTGGAAGCAATGTCTCCAAAATGACCTTCATAGTGTTGACGGGGACGATAAACATCAAATCAAACAAACAAAAAAATTGACATGTGCAGTAAGAAAATTACTCTGTTCAGCCTAACCATATGATGCCAACTGACCTAATGTTTGTTCCTCCAGACATGGAAGGCTGAGTCCAGACAGAGTAAGTATGCAGGCTGATGAGTCTTGCGCGAATAAGGGTATAACTGTATCCAAGTTGTCATTTAAGGGGAATGGGAACACCTTCGGGGGAGGCAACTCCTCCAAAACAATTTTTGTCTCCCATGTCAATAGGGGTCAATTCTTAAAGGAAAGAATTTGCTCCTTAAGTTGTCTCCCTTTGAAAAATGGTAGTGTTCCAATTCCCCATAAGGAGGTAAATCAGCCGTTTTACAGTAAGAAATTTTGTTTTATGGCGATGCGCCAGTAAAGGCCTGAAACGGAATTTGCGACCCTAAAACCGACTATTTACTTACCCAAATTACAATTTTCAATTGTTATCACCATTCAAATGGCTTTTGTTTGAAAAGTGTACTATTTTGCATAAAGCAGCAAGGGTTGTAATCTGCGTAAAACCAAATGCTAGCCAATGAAAAGCTATGCTATGTGATGACGTCAGGTTTCCGACAGTATATCTCAGAATAAACTGTCTCAAATTTATGATATTAACCAATTGGACATCTCGTTACATACGCAAGTACATTAGTTTGAATACACAAATTCCCTTGACACTGCGACACTTAAATACATCAAGGCAATTTTTAACGAGCACCCACAATCTATGTTTGTTGCATGACTAACACAATGCTTGTTTACAATGGCCAAGTTGAACACATTCTGAGGTTCCTCTTGACTTTCCTCACAATGCCAGATTCTCCTAGACTCAGCCATTTCTCCCTATTTTTCCACTTATCCCTAATTTTATGTGTCAGCTTGGACCCCTATCACATTTTTGGGGATAATTTACTGAGTTCTGAGCTCAGCTGGTAGAGTGTCCGCTCCGGGGAATGGGAGGTCACGGGTTCGATCCCGGGCCCCAACATACCAAAGTCGTTAAAAATGGTACTAGCTGCTCCTCGCTTGGCACTCATATTTACGGAGTAGAGCTAGGTCTGGTCGACCCAGTGTCAGGATAATGTGACTGGGTGTGGTATCGTGTAATGTGTCTGGGATATGATACTTCAGTGAGGCAGCACTATAAAAGTGAGCGTTGAGCTCCCTGTTGCAACCAGACACCGTCGTGATATGACTGAAAAATTGTTGAAAGCGACGTTAAACCCGAATTCACACACACGCTAGTGCACAACAAAACCTACATAAAGGCTTGTGCTACCGGCAAAGTCTCGGACCAGCCTGTACATTTGCACAGTCTGGTCAGAGCCTTCGCTGATCACATGTACCTTCTTTGGCTAGAGCAGCCTCCGCCCATCAAGGCTTGAAGAAATAGATGGGCTGCATGATGCTTCCACACAGAGCTGAAACCGACCGCACACAAGTACTGGTAAACCACGTAGAGGATCTAAGCCTGCACAGGCAAAGCGGTGCGAGTTGGCCCGTCCATGCTATAAACCCTATTGGTTTCATTGGGTGACAGGGCTTGAGATGTCATTTCATCTCAATGTCGGGTAAAAGTCCCACAAAATTGGAAGCAACGTCTCCAAAATGACCTTTACAGTGTTGACGGGGACGTTAAACCTCAAATCAAACAAACAAAAACATTTTTGGGGAAATTTACTGAGACAACAAAACCCTACATAAAGGCTTGTGTGACCAGCAAAGTCTCGGACAAGCCTGTGCATTTGCACAGTCTGGTCAGAGCTTTCGCTGATTACATGTACCTTCTTTGTCTTGGGGGCTACACAAAGAGACACAGCATCTGTTGTCTTAGTGAGCAGACTGATCCAGGTATTTGAAGGTCGCATGACGTTTTGTAGGTTTTGTTGTTCGCTGGCTCACTTTTATTTTATCTTGATAATTCTGCTATCCATGAGCACAAAAACCAAGTAATTGCAGATCCACACTGTGAAGCACCAGTGGGAATCTTTACATTTTTCTTGTGTTCTAAATGGATGTAAGTTTATAATCAAAACACCACCCCTTATTTTGCACTGTTGGGATAAAGCAAGGATGTGTTTGTATTTTGTGTTTGAGATTAACACGAACTAAAAATGTCATAAAGCTTGAAGATAGAGAATACCAGGTGAGTGTCTTTGGATATCAAGTTTATCAGGCAAGGCTTTGAGAATGCTTGTAGAATCGCAAGGCTGGTTGAGCGATTCTACATGCCTTCTCAAAGCCGAGCCGGATAAACTTGATATCAAATGACAAGAATCTGGTATTCTATTTATCAGTTTACCCCCTTGTACACTCTTAAATTAACAATTTATGATCACTTATCGATGGTCCTTGGTGCGTCTGAACATTCCGCAGGTCGATATAGTTTGTATTAGCTGACCATATTTTTTCCTATCATATTTTTTTCAAGTAATTTTTCCATTTTGTCCAATAATAATAACATTTTTGCCATTTTTCTAGTAGCCTGGTTCATTCATAAAAGTGCAATGTCACGTTGACCTGATAAAGCTCTCTTGTCCTGAGATAGCACATGTTTATCAGGTCAATATGCTGCAATGCAATTAATATAGGGGTTGACTGACAAAAACTAATATTGTGGTAACATACTAGGGGGAGGGGGTGGGGGCATCAAATGTTGGTCCCTTCCATCTGCCTGGCCATGTCCATGCTCATGTACTAGTACTTGCTGACCTCTGTCTGGTGTCCTGGGAAAAATAAAGAAACTTTAACAGTTGAAATTCATAGATATTCCCACGAAGATAACTCTTAACCAAGTATTCTGCCAATACAAAGATCATGTCCCACCTGTGGGGGCTAATTCTGACAGGAACATTTTGTTTGTTTGTTGGAAGTTTCATACCCAAGGCAACACTATTTAAGTAATATTGAGCTAGTCAGTTTGCTAAACCACACTTTTACTAGGCAAGCTTTTATGTAAGTAACTTGCCAATAAAATTCGCGTTCTTTCACCAGATACTGATATCTCATCTTCTTAAATCAGTGGAAGGGAGAGGAAGACCATAGAAAAGACTTCATTATCTAATCTCCATGAAAACATTGGCAAATTTAACTTGGAAGTCTTATTACAGTCTCTACTATCTGAACAAGGGTTCTTCAACGGAAGGTAAGGTGGTTTTTCTCTAAGTACTCCGGTTTTCGCCCATCTCAGATACTCGATCGGCTCAATATGAGTGAAATAATCTTGAAAGAGTTGTAAAACCAAAACTAGAACAAGATAAATGCCTAACAGCATTAAGGACGGGTTTTTTGGTACAGTTTTGATGTCAGCAAAGCTTCAACCTGCATAAGTAGCAAGAATTGGCAGACGGCAACATAGCTGACAAAGATTTCCTAAAAGTAAAGAGTGACCTTGACCTTGAACCCAGGACCCTTAAAGTCAATATTGCTTGAGATAATAATTTGTTATACCCAACATTTGAGTGAGTGTGTGCATGCATGCATGCATGCGTGAGTGCATGTGTGTATGCATGCATGACTGCATGTATTCATGCATGTGTGTGTTTGAATGTATGCATGCATGCATGAATGTGTGTGTGTTAATGCATGCATGTGTGGGTGCATGCATGTGTGCATTTAGGCATGAGTGTGCTTGTGCATGCATGCATGTGTGAGTGCATGCATGCATGTGTGGGTTCATGCATGCAGTGTGTGCAAGTGTGTGTGCATGAGTGTGTGTGTGTGTTTGTGCATGCATGAGTGTATGTGTGCATGAATGTGTGTTTGCATGCATGCATGTGTGCATTCATATGTGCATGCAAACATGTATGTGCATGCATGTGTGTATGTGCATGTATGCATGAGGTGAGCATTCATGCATGGGTGCATGCATACATGTATGCATAACTGCATGTGTGCATGTAAACCTGAAAAACTCGAGTTCAAAAAATGACAATTTTCACCAAAACTTTGGATATTGGTGCCATGAATTGGTAATATATGAAAGGGGTATCTCCAATGAAGCAACAGTCCTGATATGAAAGCAGTCTGCAGAAGAATAAATGAAATATATCACTCTGAAAGAAGGTTAACAAAAAGGTAAACCTTGGACAACGCTCGCCCAATGCACACCTGCTTTATGCCCACCAGCCCGCCGGACATCGCTATTTTAAAGGATTTTTTTTTTTTTTAAAAACTGTGTACCCCTAAGAACAAATGAACTAGATATTATAAAGCCTTTGCATTGTACAAAATTAAATTTGTATATTTGACAAAAAAAAAGAAGAAATTTTACAAACTTGCAAGTAATAATAACTTGTATATGTGTTTTTAAGAAAGAAAAAAAATGAAAAAAAAAATCATTCCTCCACCTGGATTTGAACCCAGGACCCTCTGGTTCAGAGTAGCGCACTCTATCAACTACAATATCATGCTTGCAAGGGAAGTAAGGGAGGTAATACAGAGCAAATTTCTCAAATAAACTTTAGTTTAAAAAATGGTAATTTTCAACAAAACTCTGGCCTTGGGGCCACAAATGGATTGCATATGAAAGAGATACTATCAATGAAGCAACAGTCCTAATATGAAAGCAATCCGCAGAAGAATAAAGGTAATATATTACTTTGTAAAAATGTTAACCTTAAGGTAAACCTCGGACGATGCACGCCCGCCCACCCGGACATCGCTATTCTAAAGGACAGATTTTTAAAACAAGAGGGCCCAGAGGGCCCTGGTTCGCTCACCTGATCCAATGTATAACAAGTGGGCCCCGGGCAGGGTCAATTTTGGCCCCAGGAATCTTGGTAGAGGACCACAAGATGAAGCTTCATATCGAATATGAAAGACCTGAGCTTTCTGGTTTCAGAGAAGAAGATTTTAAAGGTTTACCCTGCATATAGAAGTCTATGTAAAACAAGATTTTCCCTATATTAGTCTATGTTAAACCAAAGGGCCCCGGAGCAGGGGCATTTTTGGCCCCAGGGCTATAATTTGAACAATCTTGGTAGAGGTCCACTAGCTGAAGCTTCATAACAAATATCAAAGACCTAAGCCTTGTGTTTCAGAGAAGATGATTTTAAAGATTTTCCCTATATAAGTCTATGTAAAACCAAAGGGCCACATGGCGGAGGCATTTTTGGTCTCAGGGCTATAATTTGAACAATCTTTATAGAGGTCCACTAGCTGAAGCTTCATACCAAATATCGAAGACCTAAGCCTTGTGGTTTCAAAGAAGAAGATTTTTCAAGATTTTCCCTATATACGTCTATGTAAAACCAAAGGGCCCCCGTGTGGGGGCATTTTTGGCCCCAGGGCTATAATTTGAACAATCTTGGTAGAGGTCCACAAGATGAAGCTTCATACCAAATATCAAAGACCTGGGCCTTGCAGTTTCAGAGAAGAAGATTTTTCAAGATTTTCCCTATATAAGCCTATGTAAAACAAAAGGGCCCTGGTGCGGGGGCATTTTTGGCCCCAGCACTACAATTTGAATAATCTTGGTAGGGGTCCACTAGATGAAGCTTCATACCAAATATCAAAGACCTGGGCCTTGGGGTTTCAGAGAAGAAGATTTTTAAAGATTTTCCCTATATAAGCCCATGTAAAACCAAAGGGCCCCCGTGCGGGGGCATTTTTGGCCCCAGCACTATAATTTGAACAATCTTGGTAGGGGTCCACTAGATGAAGCTTCATACCAAATATCAAAGATCTGGGCCTTGCGGTTTCAGAGAAGAAGATTTTTCAAGATTTTCCCTATATAAGCCCATGTAAAACCAAAGGGCCCCCGTGCGGGGGCATTTTTAGCTCCGGCACTATAATTTGAACAATCTTGGTAGGGGTCCACTAGATGAAGCTTCATACCAAATATCAAAGACCTGGGCCTTGCGGTTTCAGAGAAGAAGATTTTTAAAGATTTTCCCTTTATAAGCCCATGTAAAACCAAAGGGCCCCCGTGCGGGGGCATTTTTGGCCCCAGCACTATAATTTGAACAATCTTGGTAGGGGTCCACTAGATGAAGCTTCATACCAAATATCAAAGACCTGGGCCTTGCGGTTTCAGAGAAGAAGATTTTTTAAGTTTGCGGTGAAAAAAATCTATTTTTGGCTACTGTGACCTATATGTGCAACGGACCGGAACCATTTGAACAACTTTGAAAGGGGACCACCTAAGGATCATTCCTGTGAAGTTTGGTCAAAATACGATCAGTGGTTTAGGAGGAGATGTCGTTTGAAGAAAAGTTTACGGACGCACGGACGCACGGACGCACGCACGCACGGACGCACGGACGCACGACGGACGACGGACAAAAAGTGATCCCAAAAGCTCACCTTGTCACTAAGTGACAGGTGAGCTAAAAAAAAATGTCCAAAAAGTGTCCATAGTACATGGATGCCCCCGCCAAAATGCCATTCAGAAAAAAGGGTTTATATATAATTGTAATTGTAACAGGTATAGCATTTGTTTGTTTGTTTGTTTGATTTGAGGTTTAACGTCCCCGTCAACACTGTAAAGGTCATTTTGGAGACGTTGCTTCCAATTTTGTGGGACTTTTACCCGACATTGAGATGAAATGACTTCTCAAGCCCTGTCGCCCAATGAAACCAATAGGGTTTATTAGCATGGACGGTCCGCCTCGCACCGCGGTTCCTGGACAGGCTTAGATCCTCTAAGCGGTTTACCAGTACTAGTGTGCGGGCCAGATTCAGCTCTGCGTGGAAGCATCATGCAGCCCATATATTTCTTCAAGCCCCTATGGGCGGGGGCGTAACAGGTATAGCATGAAGTTATTATTAAGATATATATCATTTTCAAGAGAACGAGCAGGAGTTGTCTTCCTTGATCATGACACACCATCTCAATGCCATGCATGCACCTGTGGAGTTTCATAAATATATTCCATACAGTTGAGGAGTTATGGCCCAGACACAGTTTACAATAAGGAAGTCAAGGGCAGATAATTCAAAAACCAAAAAAGCAAAAGTTGTCTTCTTTGTTCATGACATTTCTCAATGACATGCATGCACCTGAAAAGTTTCATAAATATATTCCATACGGTTTAGGAGTTATGGCCCGGACACAGTATATCAAAAGGAACTAAGTCAAGGGCAGAAAATGCAAAAACCAAAAAAGCAAGAGTTGTCTCCCATGTTCATGACAAATTGTCTTAAAGCCATGCTTCCACCTGTAAATTTTCATAAATTTATTCCATACGATTTAGGAGTTATGGCCCTGACACCAAGAGGGACGGACGGACGGACGGACGGATGGACGGACAAGAAGTGGGACGGATGGATGTACGGACAGACGGATGGACAGGGTTAACACTTAATGCCCTTCTGCTATTCTTTGAATAGGCAGGGGCATAAAAACAAATGTGAACAAGTCTTCAAACAATTATACACGTTTTACCCATTTTGTACCGGAATCCAAAAAAGTACAGTGCAGGCCCTGATCAAATGCTGCAGAAAGCAGAGTCGGATCAAGGCCTACACTGTTTGCAAAAAGTTCAGCCAGTTTCCAAATAATGATTAAAGAACGTATACTACTCAAAGTTTGATAGGGATCACTTTTTACTAGTCATTTTTTGCAATGAAAATATACCATTTCTTGACAGAATTTGCACTCCGTACATTGATGATTATCTTAAGCTTAAACTCATGCAAAATTTCGTGCTCATGAACTTGCACACTTCTCACACTTTGCAATTGAATTCATGCACCCCAAAAATCTTGCATAACACTGCATTCCAACCGAAGAATCAGAATTGTCATTTCTCATTCTCTAAGCGCAAAAAGGATTTCATTTGGTTTGTGAACCCTAAAAATGCCTCGGAGACAGTTAAGAAACCGTCTTAGCCCCGAAGAAATGAATTGTGGCGTCGGAATGTTGGAAGCCGGCGTCTCCCAACGTCGTGTTGCTGGGATTCTTAATGTGTCTCAGAGCGTGGTATCCCGAATGTGGAATCGTCACCAAACACACGGCGATCCTTCACACAGACACGGCAGGGGTCAAGAAAGGGCTACAACTCAACGTCAGGACCGGTTTCTGTTGATTCAGTCTCGACGTCAACGGTTTATGAACGCTATGCACTTGAATAACGACTTTAGAAACGGGACTGGGGTATGCATTTCTACTCAAACAGTCAGAAACAGACTCCATGAGTTCGGACTTAATGCCAGAAGACCCGCTGTACGTGTTCCGTTGACGCGACAGCATGTGCAAGACCGGTTGGACTTTGCCAGAACTCATGTCAGGTGGACGATTCGTGACTGGACACCTGTGCTGTTCACTGACGAGTCCAGATTTTGTCTAGACTTCACTGATAAACGCCAGTTAGTGTGGAGAATGTCAAAAGAGCGATTTGATGACTTGAATGTGGCAGAGCATGATCGTTATGGCAAGGGTTCAGTGATGGTTTGGGCAGGCATTAGTGTTAACGGAAAAACTGACTTGTACGTCGTTGAAAATGGGATGTTAAGGGCAGTGAGGTACTGTGAGGAGATTCTGGACCAGTTTGTGAGACCATATGCCGGTGCTATAGGCCCAGACTTTATTCTGATGGACGATAATGCACGTCCCCACCGCGCACACGTCACTGACGCCTACCTGGAACGTGAGTCAATTGACCGTATGGACTGGCCTGCTCGATCTCCGGACTTAAATCCGATTGAGTATGCATGGGACATTCTTCAGCGTGCTGTTTCGGCCCGACCTGTACAGCCAAGGACTTTGCAAGAGCTCAAGGACGCATTGGTTGCTGAATAGAGGCTGATTCCACAAAATCGGATACAGACTTTGATAACGAGCATGCGCAGGCGATGTCGTGCTGTGATTGATGCCCGTGGACCTCATACCCATTATTAGTCATGTTTTTCTGCACGAAATCCAAAAACTGCGAAACGTCAGTCTGCAAAAATTCTGTGTGTTCCTGACGTTTGCTGTTGCTACGCTTGAATCCCGTGACTTTTCAGAAGATGAACCATAGCACTTTACAGAGGACATGTTTACAGATATTTTGTAATTAATTTGGATTAAGCTTATTGATTAGCCAAGAAATTATTTTGCATTAAAAAGTGATCCCTATCAAATTTTGAGTAGTATATAACCTGACACCCTTAAACTATGAAATCTACTTGTGCTATATATAAGGTGGAAGATCTTTTAACCCATTTTGTCAAGAATGGAATCTTCCACCTTATATATAGCAGGTGCCTATCTTAACATTTAAGAATGTTAGGTTGAGTTATTTTTAGAAATCTATTTTTAGAAAATAGCTGAACAGTAACAGTGAAGGCCATGATCGGATGACGGATAAAGCACCATCTGATCACGGCCTTCAATGGTTGCCAATTCCTTTCAGGGCTAGAAATTTCCACTCACCCGCCCACCATGACAAGTAAAAATTTTGAAGGATGTGTAAAAATTTGGTCTCATCCCTATGAAATTTATCAAAATGGACATGCCTTTGGTCACACAGGGTGAGTGAAACTTTGAAGAATTTTCCAGCCCTGCAAAATAGATACCGTAAAAATTCGGCTATAAGACGAGGATTTTTCCCTCCAAAATGAGCCCAAAAAAACGACCCCGTCTTATAGCCGAGGTCATGGACTGCAGGCTTTTTTCCGGCAATGTCCGGCGAAGACCAGACATACGGAAAAAGCCGATCGGTGATTTATGAATTGATATAAATCGCCGCCCACAAACCACCGCTACGATTTTTCTGCACGCGATCGGAAAATGACGTCATCCGACGCCATTACCCCCACACGTGTTTAATGTCATTGCATGTATCTCTTTCATAAAAAAAAATGTTTGGAACCGGTAAAAAAATATTTTCCCGAGAGCTAAGCGGTTGTGAATAGAGATGGATAGAAAATCAGTGCTTTGCACAGCTCCAGAATTATCCCCAGAAGCTCCGTATCAATAACCAACAACAGCGTTCGACTTTTCCCGCCAACGTCTATTTGGCGCCAAAACATAACTATTCATGAGATCGTTGAAAAGTCCGATTTTATAATGCAAACATCTACCGTTAGATGTAGCTAATAGTCTGAGGAGCAATTAAATCAGTTTCACACTGATTGTGGATTAAATTTTATGACTGGAGGATAAACGCAAATTAGAGACATAACTTGACCATATTTTCACACCTTATCGACACGCACCGCAGGGTGGCAATTATACGACAGGGATTAACAATAGTGTCATACTTGAACCGTAATAAATACACAGATGGTTTGTCTCTGAATTGACAGCGATTTACTTACTGGGTTACTTTTACCGTATTTAAGGACTCAAAAAGACTGGCGATTTTTTTTTTTTTTTTTTTCCACTTGTCCCGACCGAGCGTCATAAGGTCAAAGTGCACCTGCCCGGCGTGATTTCGGTCTTGTCCCGGATGGTCGGGAAATGGATTTTTCAGCCCCTGTCGTCTATTAAATAGAAGTTTGTGTAGCCTAAGCCAGCAAAGCATGTACCGGCCGACAGCGATACAACGTATCGGCCCGACGTTTGCCGCTATTTTGTGCTAGCTGGGGCGTTGGTTCTGAAACTGAATAGCTAGGTGTTGTGTTCCCCGATAAAAAAAAAACAAAAAAAAAACGTTCAGTTACTTAAAAAAAAAAGCTGCAACAAATATTTCTAAATTTTGTGGCTGGAAATGAGGGGTAAGTAGAGGGGTTTTCTGACGAAAAAAGGCCGATTTCTCACATCTAAATAGCATCTGGCAGTAGCAGATAGGCCCCGACAGATATGGCAAAAATTTGACCCGTCTTATAAAAGAGTATAAGCAAAATCCCACTTTAGAATAACTGAAAAAGGGGTCCCGTCTTATAGCCGAATCGCCTTATAGCCGAATTTTTATGGTAGATACACCCCGTTACGCTACAAGTTCCACATCCTTAACAACATCGCAATTACTAATGGCAGAATACCGACAGCTTCGTTAAACAAGAGGGACATGATGGCCCTGGATCGCTCACCTGAACCATAGTGTAACAAGTGGGCCCTGGGGAGGGCCATTATTGGCCCCCCCAGGGCTATCAGTTGAATAATCTTGGTAGAGGTCTAAAAGTTGAAACTTTATACCAAATACCACAGACCGGAGCCTTCTGGTTTGAGACAAGATTTTAAAGGTTTTCCATATATAAGTCTATATAAAACCTGTAGGCCCCTGGGCGGGGCCATTTTTAGCCCCGGGGCTATAATTTTAACAATCTTGGTAGAATATGTTCTAGAAAAGGGTTATCCTTTGGAAGCAAGGAATACACCACAGAAGTGAAAAATATGGAGCGCACACGTTTTCTGGGCCAGACTAGCTAGTTTCGGCCAATTAGGCCTCATCAGTGACCCTCAGATATTATCAAAAAATCCACAATGGAATCAATGATCCCAAAGGACAAGAAAATATAATCTACACTATGATTTAGGGCAGGGAAATCCACAAGACGATGCTTCATACCAAATATCAAAGACCTTGGCCTTCTAGTTTCAGATATGAAGATTTTCAAAGATTTTCCATATATAAGTCTATGTAAAACAAGTGGGCCCTGTGGTGGGGCAATTTTTGGCCCCGGGGCTATAATTTGAACAAGTTTGGTAGAGGTTCACTAGATGAAGCTTCTTACCAAATATCAAAGACCTTGGCATTCTGGTTTCAGACAAGAACATTTTCCAAGATTTGCCCCAGGGCTATAATTTGAGCAATCTTGGTAGAGGTCTACAAGACAAAGATTCATACCAAATATCAAAGATCTAGGCTAAGTGATTTCAGACAAGAAGAGTTTTATTGGTCTTCCCTATACAAGCCTATGAAAAACCAGTGGGTCCCGGGGAGGGGTCATTTTTGGCCCCAGGGCTGTAATTTGAACCATTGGGCCCCAGGGAGGGGTCATTTTTGGCCCCAGGGCTAAACTTTGAACAATCTTGTTAGAGGCAACAAGATGAAGCTTCATTCTAAATATCAAAGACATTAGCCTAGAAGATTTTTAAAGGTTTCCCTATATACGTCTATGTAAAACCAGTGCGCCTTGGGGCGGAGCCATTTTTTGCCCCCAGGACTATAATTTGAACAACCTTGGTTGAGGTCCACTAAACAAAGCTTCATACCAAATATCAAAGAACTGAGCCTTCTGGTTTCTGACAAGAAGATTTATAAAGATTTTCCCTATGTGTATGTAAAACCAGTGGGCCCAGGGGAGGAGGTATTTTTGGCCCCAGGGCTATAATTCGAACAATCTCGATAGAGGTCCACTAGACTAAGCTTCATATCATCAAATATTAAAGACCCAAGCCTTCTGGTTTTAGAGAAGAGGACTTTTAAAAGATTTTCCCTATATTAGTCTATGTATAACCAAAGGACCCCAAGGGGGTGGGGGCATTTTTGACCCCAAGGCTATGATTTAAACAATCTTGATAGTAGTTCATTACATAAAACTTCATACCAAATATCAAACACTTGGGCATTCTGGTTTCAGACGAGAAGATTTTTAAAAGGTTTCCCTATATAAGTCTATGTAAAACCGTTGGGCCCCGGGGCTGGGGCATTTTTTGCCCCAGTGCTATCATTTGAACAATCTTGGTAGAGATCCATTAGACACAACTTCATACCAAATATCAAACACCTGGGCCTTCTGGTTTCAGACAAGAAGATTTTTAAATGTTTTCCTTATTTAAGCCTATGTAAAAACTGGTGGGCCCTGGGGCGGGGGCATTTTTAGCTCCAGGGCTATAATTTGAACAAAAGACCTGGGCCATGCAGTTTCAGAGCAGAAGAGTTTTTTTTTAAGTTTTCAGTAAAAAAAAATCTATTTTTGTCTCCTGTGACCTAGATGTGCAATGGACCGGAACCATTTGAACAACTTTGAAAGGGGACCACCTAAGGATCATTCCTGTGAAGTTTGGTCAAAATCTGATCAGTGGTTCAAGAGGAGATGCCGTTTGAAGAAATTGTTTATGCACACACCAACGCACACATGGATGCACAAAAGACAAAAAAGATCCCAAAAGCTCACCTGGTCACAACGTGACAGGTGAGCTAAAAATCAAGAATAAAATGCTTTTTAAATGCCATATGATAAAAAGAGTCTTGCATTCCTGTTCATATATTATTAAATTCATCAAACTCATTGAGTGAAAGGGATAAAATGCTTGGCATAGCCTCGCATTTTATCCTTTTTCTTCAACGCAATTATTAAATTCAACTAGAGCTGTCAGTGAAACTGACTAGGGCCCTGGCAGTGCTATCAGAAATTTGTGGACGGACAGCCGGATGGACAGACAGACAGACAGACGGACGGACAGAGTGATTACTATAGGTGCGGGGCCCTAATAATACATGAACACTAATGTAAGATCCTCAATGAATTCAACAGCAAGAAGTGGAGCAGTATCTGTATACCTCTGCTGGTCTGCCTGTGCACCAAATGCTGTCTGTTGTCCGCCTTGTAAAGCCCCAGTAAAAGCCTGTAAACCCTGTATACTCTGAACTTTAACTACATCACTTGGGTCTTGTTTAAGCTGGGTTCCACTATCAGGCTGGTTCCCTACAGTCCCAGGTAGGGATGACCCTTGGGCCAAGGTCGGTTGTGACCGCTGACCTGGCTGAACCACAAGGTTGGCTAGGTGTGGTGGACCATGCTGGAAGTATATACTGACACATAGAATTCATCAGATATTCAAACACAATGTGCCAATACAGATACACCACAACCTCGTTATAACACTGTTCATTATAACATGGTTTTGGATATAACATGGTTTCAAGATGGATCCCAAAAATGTGTAGATTATATAGAAAAATGACCATAAATGGTCATTTTTCTATATAATTTATACATTTTTGTTTGGATATAACATGGTTGTTTACCTAACACGGTTTCTGTTTTGGACCCCATTAATAGTGTTATAAAGAGGTTGTGGTGTAATTGAAAAGCTCTATGTTTCAGTCTGTACAGGGAGATGTCAAGATGTGAATGTAATGAGATCCGAAAAGTTTTATGAAGTCACTCAACATCTCTTTGTCACTCAGTGACATAATGTCATTTTCATACATAAAGGTTCATTATTAATGTTACAAATGACTTCCAAATTGTGATTTATTATATATTGTTTACTATGGTGATTTTTCAACTTGTTCTTGTTTTGTTTGTTTGTTTGCATTGGAGTTTAACGACCCAGTCAACACTATTTAGGTCATTTTTGAGCCGGTCAATTTACCTACCGGTAACCACAGTTTTCCTGGACAGGCTAATACCTATGCGGATAACCAGTACAAGGCACATTGTTTTGCTAGAAACCAACAACTGCCCTTCTTGAATCAGCGTAAGGGAGAGAATGACCGTAGGAAAGATTTCATGATCAATCTCCATGAAAGAATGTTGCCAACACTACTAGGTATCGAACCCCTGTCCTCCTGACCATCCGTTAGACACGCATCCGACTGAGCTACCGAGGCCCATAAAAACTAGATATTATAAATACACCTCAACCTCGATATAACACGGAACTTCGGGTCCAACCAACGGACCATGTTAGTTAACCAAATCACATTATAAACGCCGACTGTATTTGTCACGGATCAGTCTATTCTACTAATACACTGTAAACACCAGCCTCTGGCGCTAATAATAAGCCTACAATGTTCTGCATGACAAGGTGTGAAAATAAGATCCAGTTATGTCTCTAATTTGCATAATCCCTAAATCATAAAATTTAATCCACAATCAATGTGAAAATGACTTAATCACTCCTAAGACGATTATCTACATCTAAGGTACATGTATGCATAATATAAACAGATTATTCTACTGTCTTGTGCATGGTTATGTTTTGCACCAAAATAACAGAAGCTCGGTGGGAAAAGTTGAACGCTTTAATTTGTGTAAACATATCTGTATGCTGTTGTTGGTGATTGACAGGGAGCTAACAGGGATAAGTCAGGAATTGTGCAGGGTGGCGAAAAACTTTAATGTTTGCAGACTGGTGTGAAAGTTTGGGCTTGTTTTGGATGGCGGGGTCCTCATTTTGTGGCTGGATCATTAAATTATAAACTAATCTGCAAGTAGTATGACCCATCTTCTTTCTTATGAATTTTTTCATTGCTCTTAAAGGAACTCATTTTTGATTTTTATTTTCTTTATTCTCTTCCCTCGCTAAGCTGACAATTTTGATCTTTTAAGTATATCGGCTGCAGCTTGTGTTAATCATGTGTGTCAAGGTAACTGAGTTTATATAACTGTTTTTAATTGCTAATTGGATAAGCTGTGATGACAGGTCTGTAATTAACTTGAACTTGAAAAACTACCGTTATTGACCGTGACAAATACAATATTATCTATCGTATTACTGCAAAAGTCGGAGTGAAATAAAGTTGTTGTGCTTGAAACTTGATAGAAACCTTGGATTATATCTATAAATGTTGGTTGGGGACAATCTTGAGTCCAAAGCAAAACTGTGCTATACCCAAATTGGTGCTGTAAGGAATCGTGCTATAACGAGGTCTGGCTGTATATTTCAGATAATGCAGTGATAGCTTTCATGTTTTACATTGAGAATAAATGTTGTGTGTATTCATTAGAATTGCCTGGATACAAAACACACCTATGGTAATAATCCTAAGTATTGGAGCAGACTGGCCTGAGCAAAAAGTGCAGACCCAAATCACACTGATCATGAAGAACAGTCAGATCAGGGTCAACACTGTTTGCCATTACATCATTTCCTTTTAGACTCCTTTGTGGCTTGTGAGACAAATTTGTTAGAATTTTAGGAGAATTACAGCAAGTCCTCTAGATGTGCAAACTTTTAAGATTTTTACAGTATATCCTGAGGGGGCAGTCTGATCAGGGTCTACACTGTTTTCCACTCCATCTGCACCTATAGGACTCCTTGGTCGATTGTGAAACAAATTCGTTAAAATTTTAGGAGAATTACAGCAAGTCCTCAAGATGTCCCAATTTTTATGATTTTTACGGTTTATTCTGACAGACTGTCTGATCAGGATCTACACTGTTTGTCATTCCATCTGCACCTATTGGACTTCTTGGTGGATTGTGAAACAAATTTGTCAAAATTTTAGGAGATTTACAGCAAGTCCTCAAGATGTCTGAATTTTTAGGATTTTTACAGTTTAGTTTAACCGATTGCATGTGGGAAATCCCTAACGGGGTACCTTGGCAAACAGTGCAGGCCTAGATCAGACACCGCAGAATGCGGTGTCTGATCAGGGCCTGCACTATTTGCGAACAGAATTTTCAGACAAGAGGCCCAAGAGGGCCTGTCGCTCCACCGGCTAACTTCAGACAATTGTCATATTTATTACATTAACCAATGGTATACTAGTGGACTCTTCTATTGCTATATGTTGGACCAGTCCATTTGTCATATAAGGGGTGTCAGGCCTATTTTTTTTTCTATTTTTGATGGAAAATTCTGTTAGCAAATAGTCGATAACAATTGTTCAAAACAATATTTCCAAGTTTGGTTAAAAAAAAACACAATGCAGGATAATGTCATGTTTGCGTACCTATGTGTGAATGACAAACTTTTTCACAGATTTTTGTCGAAACACCTATTTACAAATGTCCTTTTCTGCATGTTTTGCTGTTTTGAGATGCAATTTTCGCTATATTTGAAAAAAAGAATGCATTGTTCGTCTTAAGATTTTTCTTATTTTTACATATATTGTGTAGTAATATTAGATACACGAAATAGGCGTGAAATTTGACCATGTCACCAGGCACCTGAGAGAAATATTGCAGAAAAAATTACCCCACCCCCCAATAAAAATTGCTTAAAAAGCATTAAGATATTGTTTAAATGACAAGAACAAGGATTATACCTTTATTATTGCACATACGTTTGCTTCCTTAATGTGATATGAATCAAAGTATTCATTAGAATTGAAACACAGTTTCATTTATAAGTTTTATGGTGTGAAAAATGGATTTTTTCTGGCCACAAAAATGCATGTTCTGATATAGCCATATTGTCGTTTTGTTCATGTTTAAAAGATATGAAGCCATTAACATTCTCGCAGACGTTCAAACAATGTCAGATGTATGTTATTAATATACCTGGGAAACATTATTGTACATTTTTAGCTTTCTTTTTTGACAATTTATTACCCCACCCCCTAATGAAATGGGTTGAAATTTATGAAAAAAAAAAAAAAAAAAAAATAATAATAATAATAATAATAATAATACAATAAGCTGATGCAAAAGAATATAAAAATTTCCTTTTTCCCATTTAAGTTCCTGCCAACGTCATAGGGAAAGTAGAAACACTTCTAATTATTTTTTTTCTATAATTTTGACAAGTTTTTTTTTTTTCATGTCATATTGACCGGAAACGCTATTTAATTATCTATTGCCTGTTTATGCAAACTAGGAAAGGGAGGTGAGATAAGTTATCCTTTTACTTTCCGAAAGTGGATAGAAGTGATGACAATGACCTGGAATCGATACAATTATCCAACACCTCCGATCAGACACACCAAAGGGAAAGAACCACGAACTTGAATAACTAGACCGTAATGGAAACATCACTAGCGGAAAGCCAAAATGGCAGTTGCATTCCCACATAGTGGCTTTCGTGGACCTTGAGAAGGCATTTGGTTGAGTGTCTCGGAAAGTCATCTGGGAGGCAAAGAGAAAATTTGAAGTGGAGGAGTGGAATGTTCGAATGGTCCAGTGGGTGTATGCTAATTCGCGGAGCCGTATGCGTTTTTGTGTTGGTCCAATTGAAGAATTCGAATTGAAGGTCGGTGTTCCTCAAGGCTCTTTTCTCAGCCTAATGCATTTCACCATTGTGCTTTATGTCTTGTTATGCGAGTTCTGTTCTGGGGGGCCTTTGTAATCATAGCTGAATCACTTCAGTGTGCTACACCACTTCAAAGGCGTCGCCCAAAAACTTCTCATATATATAGTCTCTACAATGCGTGATAGCCCCGAACTGGCCTTGAAGAAACAGATTGTGCTTCATGATACTAACCCAATCACTCATGAGTACGAGTAGACCGCCCTGCCCAGGTAACGTGGTGCAAGACGGACGGTCCTTATCAACATATAGATTGGTTTCACTGGCCGTCAGGTTTCATCTCAATGTCGGGTAAAAAGACCACAAATTGGGAAGTATCCTCTCAAAATGACCAATATTATGTTGACGTTAAAATGACATCGCAAGCCCTGCCGCTCAACGAAACAAATAGGGTTTATATGCATGGACGGTCCGACTCGGACCAATTTTCCTGGGCAGGTTTAGACCCTCTAAGCGGTTTACAAGTTCTCATGTGCGGTCGGTTTCAGCTCTGCGTGAAAGCATCATGCAGCCCGATTTGCTGGAGCCGGTACATTGACAAAATTCTGTTATGATGGTGGATGTATGGGCATACAAAGGCTCCGTGTGGCACAACCTAAACCATCATCTTTATATTCGAAACAGATCAAAGGGATTTTTTCTTGTACACCCTTTTGCATATGCTTGATTATTGTTTGTTTGATTTGAGGTTTAACGTCCCCGTCAACACTGTAAAGGTTATTTTGGAGACGCCGCTTCCAATTTTGTGGGACATTATCCCGACCTTAAGATGAAATGTCAACTAAAACCCCGCCGCCAATTGAACCAATAGAGTTTATTAACATGGACAGGCCGACTCGCACCGCTTTGCCTGGGCAGGCTTAGATCCTCTACGCAGTTTACCAGTAGAACTACACTTGTTGAGTGCAAGATCCTAATTATGGGTGCTGGCACAGGCTATTTGTTCACTGAGATGGCTTAACAGTAATTGAACCCGAGACTGCGACTGACAGTTAAAAGAATATTGTGCGCTGCCAGGCATTACAGTCTGCACTTTTAGTTTTCAAATATGGCAGTGTTTTCTTTCCATATATATGACGTCACGCAAACTAAAGTAAACGTCACTATTGATTCATTGTTTTGTTTGTGTTGACAAAGTATTGCCGTGGAATATGTGAACTGATAGACTCTTCGAGGCTGTATTTTTGACACCAATGGAAAAATAAAGTAAACATCGCGCGTTAAAGAGAGTTCGGATTTGCCATGGACAGCTGATGGGCTGCAATCGGAGGAAAAAAACCAGTAGCTGGAAAAATACAGGGTTAGTCTGTTTATCCCTCTATTTTCCTGTGCTTCCAGCCATGCGGACTAGACCGGAAAGTAGTCTATGAGGTCGCAAAATAATTTATAACAAAATGCACATTGCAATGGTTATTAAATGTTACAAAAACCTCATAAAACACTTTGAAAACTAAATAGAAACAAAAATCATTTTGAGGTAAAAATTCGAACCTGATTACGGCAGAGTCAATTATGCGCGACCCTCCTTAAGCAAGTGCCTAAGGGATAGTCAAAATATGCTTGCTTAAGACAGGTTCTTGCTTAATACAGTCGAAATTTAACACATCTGCCTTTCTTGGGAACTGAATGCCTGCTTGCTTAAGACAGGTTGCTTGCTTAATAGAGGTGGCCACTAAGACAGGTTTTACTGTAAATGTCTTAGCTTTAGGCTTTATGGTTTCAGAGAAGAAGTTTTTCCGTTTATTGGTCTATGGAAGCTAATGAGCCAAAGGTGGTGGCCATGGCGGCCAAGTTTTTTGTCTGATCAAAATTTCTTCAATGAATCTGACAATGGTTGACACAAGGAACAATCATGAAAATTAAGAACGAAATCCATTTAGCGGTTTGGAGGAGAAGATTAAAAAAAAAAAAGATCCCTTTATGAGTCTATGGAAGCTAATTAGCTAATGGGCCTGTCCATGGTGGCCATGTTTTTTGTCTGATCAAAATTGCTTCAAGGAATCTGACAGAGGTCCACCCAAGGAACATTCATGCAAAGTAAGAATGAAATCCATTACGTTGAGCGGTTTTGGAGGAGAAGGTTTTTAAAACTTTTCCCCATATAAGTCTTTGAAAGCTAATGAGCCAAGGGGCATGGCCATGGCAGTCATGTGGGGCATGGCCATGGTGGCATGGCCATGGTGGCCATGTTTTTTGCCTGATCCGAATTTCTTCAAGGAATCTGACAAAGGTCCACCCAAGGAACATTCATGCAAAATAAGAATAAAATCCATTGAGCGGTTTTGGAGGAGAAGATTTTTAAATTTTTTTTTTTGCTTTCGATGCCATTTTGTTCTGCATGTAACAAAATTCTTTGAAGGAATTCAGAAGAGGACTATGTGAGAAACATTCCTGTGAAGTTTGGTTACAATCGACCAAGTAGTTAAGGAGGAAATGTTTAAAGAAAAAAGTTAACGCACGGATGCACAACCGCACAGACGCACAACAGACACAGGGCATAAGACCCGCCGGTCTTTGGCCAGTGGAGCTAAAAAATGAACAGATTTATGTTTTTATTTCTTTATTTATTTATTTATTCCTTTCCTCCGTCGGATTCGGTATGCCTCCCTTTTCAACTAAGCCATTTTAACCCTCAGGGATCTGGAGAACTGTTGACATTGTAGTATAATTAGGTCTAATAAATCAATCTCCCTCAGTATTTTGAATTTATTTTGAAACATCAAGTCGTATAAATAGAGTTTGTGTTGAAAACATCAGTTCTATTATCACCAGTGTGATGGGCATGTGAAATTTCTGCTGTTTTGAATTTTAGAATGACAATTTGTAGGTGGACCTCTATAGATATGTGATAGTCAGCAAAATTGGAGGAGATTAATTCAGATACAGGAAGGTACTTTTAAATAAATAAATAAATAAATAAACAAGAACTTTTGAAGAAGAGAAGACTTTTTTAACATTACACTACATGTTATATAGTGAAAATAAACCCCGCCCACTGCAGCCATGTTTTATGTCGGATCAAAATTTCTTCAAGGAATCTGACAGAGGTCCACCCAAGGAACATGCATGCCAAATAACTATGAAATAAAACAAGACCTTTTGCAGAAAATATTTTCAGCATTACACTATATGTTATATAGTGAAAATAAGCCTCGTCCATGGCGGCCATGTTTTTTTGTAAGTGCAAATTTTTTTCAAGGAATCTGACAACAGTCCACCCAAGGACAATTCATGCAAATTACAATGAAATCCCACAAGTACTTTTGCAGAAAATGATTTTTTAGCATTACGTTATATGTTAAATAGTGAAAATAAGCCCCGCTCATGGCGGCCATATTTTTTGTCGAATCAAAATTTCTTCAAGGAATCTAAAAGAGGTCCACCCAAGGAACATTCATGCAAAATAAAAACAAGGCATCGCATGCGATACAAATCCCCTCGCACTAGACAACTTCGTGTGTGGAAAACACTGAAATGGCAAAAGTCCAACTTGCTTGAGATATTGTCATAAGGAACATTTGTGTGAAGTTATATTGAAATGGATGAAGAAATGTAAGTGCTAGAGCCATGACAAAGTTTTTCTAAAAATAGCCACAGTGACCTTGACCTTGAAAGTGGAACTCACTAGAGATATTGTTATAAGGAACATTTGTGTGAAGTAATATTGAAATTGGTGAAAAAAATGTAAGCGCTAGAGCAATGACAAAGTTTTTCTAAAAATAGCCACAGTGACCTTGACCTTGAAAGTCGAACTCATTCGAGGTATTGTCATAAGGAACATTTGTGTGAAGTTATATTAAAATCAGTGAAGAAATGTAGGCGCTAGAGCGATAACAAAGTTTTCTAAAAATAGCCATAGTGACCTTGACCTTGAAAGTCGAAATGGTGAGATATTGTCATAAGGAACATTTGTGTGAAGTTACCGTAATTCCCTGTGTATACCACACACTTTTTTCACCCAGAAAACGGTAAAAAAATCCCCTGCGTGTAATACAATGGCATAGAAAAATGACATTGTTTTTCTCGAAAAGTCGGCAGGTCACGAAAACCCATTACAAATACAATGTGACACTTTGAGACCCTCATAAAGTTCGTTTGACATATTAATTCATTGAATCATTCATACCATTAAAAATGCAATCAATATTCCTACCTCAGACATCAACCTTTCATCCCTTTTTGGGACATCGGCAAACAGTGCAGTCCCAGATCAGACACCTCAGAAAGACGCCGCAGACATCTGATTTGGATTTACTCTGTTTGATGATTTATAACAGTTCAATTATGACACTATTGTTAATCCCTGTCATATAATTGCCACCCTGCGGTGCATGTCGATAAGGTGTGAAAATATGGTCAAGTTATGTCTCTAATTTGCGTTTATTCCCCGATCATAAAATTTAATCCGCAATCAATGTGAAAATTATTTAATTGCTCCTAAGACGAGTTGCTACGACTATTCTACTATCTCGTGAATGGTTATGTTTTGGCGCCAAATAGCAGACGCTTGGCGAGAAAAGTTGAACGCTTTAAATTGTGTTAACACATCTGTATGCTGGTGTTGGTTATTGACACGGAGCTTACAGAAAGCGCTGTTTTCCACTACCGTTTTGCTATCGAGAATTTTTTTACCGTTTCCAAACAATTTTTATGAAAGAGATACGCCCCATTAAGATAAAACAATAGACACGTGTGGGGTTGCTGGGGTCCGATGACGTCATTTACCGATTGCGTGCCGATTCGCCCCAGTCAATTTCGGATGCGCGGAAGTTCTATGCGCCGGATTCAAGTCTGCGGGTTGTCAAAGATCTATTTCAGCGAAATCGGCCGATTCGCCCACGTCAATTTCGGACGCTCGAAAAAAATCGGCCGGTTCGCCCCAGTAAATTTCGGATGCGCGGAAGCTCTACTATGCGACGGATTCAAGTCTGCAGCTTGTCCCAAATCTATTTCAGCGATCGCCCCCGTCAATTTAGGACGCTCGAAAAAAAATCGGCCGGTTCGCCCCAGTCAATTTCGGACGCGCGGAATCTCGCCCGACGGAAAAAAATCGTACGTGATTTTTATTTTCTTTGCGTGATTCACGTAAAATTTTGCGTGAGTGGGAACTCTGAAATTTAATTATGATAGTTAATGCATGTCAACAAAGTTTCAAATTGCACAGGAAATCGGGTTCCTTGAAGTCAGGCATGAATCACCGTTTTATTAACAGTAAATGCAAAATGGGCTTCTTTAATTGAGTGAGACGTTTGACTCACGCTGAGAAGGTGTTAATTATGGGATTAGCATAGAGAACGTGTGAATAACCAGAGGTGTCAAAATACTCAATCTACCTGTAGAAATTTCTGTCAATAACGCTATGGAGCACCTGCCTTGGAGGCATGTTGTCACAATTTTACCTTTGGAAAGAAACCTGTTTCTATCTTTTCTTGTTAAAGAAAACTGGGAAAACGCATTGTCATCTTTCATAACAAATGAATAACTGCACCCTTAAAATGTCACCTTGTCACACACCACCGTTATGGGTAAACGGAGAACTGCCTATGCTGCAAGAGAGAAACTAACCACTATTCTATTCTATAACTACTAGGAAATATACCTATAACCAGTCAGGCTATTTTGATAGTAGCCAATCAAAATTCGTGTACTTTCATTTTCAATCAAAATGGCGTCTGAGAAAAGCATTCTGTGATACTGGGGAAAAGCATGTGCGTGTTTTAGACTGGAATATATTTTTTTTCACATATCTTGGACTCAGAATTGAGGTGCGTGTTATAGATGAGTGCGTGGTATACACAGGGAATTACGGTATATTGAAATTGATGAAGAAATGTAAGCGCTAGAGGGATGACGAAGTTTTTCTAAAAATAGACACAGTGACCTTGACCTTGAAAGTGGAACTCGCTAGAGATATTGTCATAAGGAACATTTGTATGAAGTTATATTGAATTTGGTGAAGAAATGTAAACGCTAGAGCGATGACAAAGTTTTTCTAAAAAATAGCCACAGTGACCTTGACCTTGAGGCCTTGACATTGATAGTTGAACCCGCTTGAGATATTGTCATAAGGATCATTTGTGTGAAGTTATATTGAAATCAGTGAAGAAATATAGGTGATAGAGCGATGACAAAGTTTTTTCTAAAAATAGCCACAGTGACCCTGACCTTGAGGCCATGAGTTGGAAAGTCGAACTCGCTGGAGATATTTTTATAAGGAACATTTGTGTGAAGTTATATTGAAATTGGTGAAGAAATGTAGGCGCTAGAGCGATGAAAATGTTTTTCTAAAAATAGCCAGTGACCTTGACCTTGAGGTCATGACCTTGAAAGTCCAACTCCCTCAAGATATTGTCATAAGGAACATTTGTGTGAAGTTATATTGAAATCAGTGAAGAAATGTAGGAGCTAGAGCGATGACAAAGTTTTTCTAAAAGTAGCCACTGTGACCTTGACCTTGAAGCCATGACCTTGAAAGTGGAACTCGCTCAAGATATTTTTATAAGGATCATTTGTGTGAAGTTATATTGAAATTGGTGAAGAAATGTAAGCGCTAGAGCGATGACAATGTTTTTCTAACAAGAGGGCCATGATGGCCCTGGATCGCTCACCTGATCCATAGTGTAACAAGTGGGCCCCAGAGAGGGCCATTATTGGCCCCAGGGTTTTAATGTGCATAATGTTGAGGGAGGTCTTAAAGGTGAAGCTTCATACCAAACATCAACAAAGGCTATAATTAGAACAATCTTGGCAAAGGTCCACTAGATAAAGCTACACATCAAATTTCAAAGACCTGGGCCTTGCAGTTTCAGAGAAGAAGATTTTTTTTAAAGATATTCCCTACATAAGCCTATGCAAAACCAAATGGCCCCAGGGCTATATAAATCTATGTAAAAACAAAGGGCCCCGGCCCGGGGTGGGGGCATTTGTGGCCCCAGGGCTATAATTTGAACAATCTTGGTAGAGGTCCACTAGATAAAGCTCCATACTAAATATCAAAGGCCTTGGCCTTGCAGTTTCAGAGAAGATTTTTAAAGATTTCCCTATATAAGTCTATGCAAAACCAAAGGGCCCCGGAGCGGGGACATTTTTGGTACCAGGGCTATAATTTGAATAATTTTGATAGAGGTCCACTAGATGCAGCTTCATACCAAATATCAAAGACCCAGGCCTTGTGGTTTCAGAGAAGAAGATTTTTGAAGATTTTCCCCATGTAAGTCTATGTAAAACCATAGGGCCCCAGAGTGGGGGCATTTTTGGCCCCAGGGCTATAATTTTAACAATCTTGGTAGAGGTCCATTAGATGCAACTTCATACCAAATTTCAAAGTCCTGGGCCTTGTGGTTTCAGAGAAGATTTTTAAAGATTATCCCTATATAAGTCTATGTAAAACCAAAGGGCCCCGGGACGGGGCCACTTTTGGCCCCAGCACTATAATTTGAATCATCTTGGTAGGGGTCCTTTAGAAGAAGCTTCATACCAAATATAAAAGACCTAGGCCTTGTGGTTTCAGAGAAGAAGATTTTTAAAGATTTTCCCTATATAAGTCTATGTAAAACCAAAGGGCCCCTGAGCGGGGGCATTTTTGGCCCAAGGGCTATAATTTGAACAATCTTGGTAGGGGTCCACTAGATGAAGCTTCATACAAAATATCAAAGTCCTGGGCCTTGCGGTTTCAGAGAAGAAGATTTTTAAAGATTTTCCCTATATAAGGCCATGTAAAACCAAAGGGTCCCAGTCGGAGGCTTTTTTTGCCCCAGCACTATAATTTGAACAATCTTGGTAGGGGTCCACTAGATAAAGCTTAATTCCAAATATCAAAGTCCTGGGCCTTGCAGTTTCAGAGCAGAAGATTTTTAAAGATTTTCCCTATATAAGCCTATGTAAAACCAAAGGGCCCGGCGGCGGGGACATTTTTGGCCTCAGCACTATCATTTGAATAATCTTGTTAGGGGTCTTTTAGATGAAGCTTCATACCAAATATAAAAGACCTAGGCCTTGTGGTTTCAGAGAAAAGGATTTTTAAAGATTTTCCCTATATAAGTCTATGTAAAAACAAAGGGCCCCTGAGCGGGGGCATTTTTGGCCCAAGGGCGATAGTTTGAACAATCTTGGTAGAGGTCCATTGGATGAAGCTTCATTCTAAATATCAAAGTCCTGGACCTTGCGGTTTCAGAGAAGAAGATTTTTAAAGATTTTCCCTATATAAGTCTATGTAAAACCAAAGGGCCCCTGAGCAGGGGGATTTTTGGCCCAAGGGCTATAATTTGAACAATCTTGGTAGGGGTCCACTAGATGAAGCTTCATACAAAATATCAAAGTCCTGGGCCTTGCGGTTTCAGAGAAGAAGATTTTTAAAGATTTTCCCTATATAAGCCTATGTAAAACCAAAGGGCCCCAGGTGGAGGCTTTTTTTGCCCCAGCACTATAATTTGAACAATCTTGGTAGGGGTCCACTAGATAAAGCTTAATACCAAATATCAAAGTCCTGGGCCTTGCAGTTTCAGAGCAGAAGATTTTTAAAGATTTTCCCTATATAAGCCTATGTAAAACCAAAGGGCCCGGGGGTGGGGACATTTTTGGCCTCAGCACTATCATTTGAATAATCTTGTTAGGGGTCTTTTAGATGAAGCTTCATACCAAATATAAAAGACCTAGGCCTTGTGGTTTCAGAGAAAAGGATTTTTAAAGATTTTCCCTATATAAGTCTATGTAAAAACAAAGGGCCCCTGAGCGGGGGCATTTTTGGCCCAAGGGCGATAATTTGAACAATCTTGGTAGAGGTCCAATGGATGAAGCTTCATTCTAAATATCAAAGTCCTGGACCTTGCGGTTTCAGAGAAGAAGATTTTTAAAGATTTTCCCTATATAAGGCCATGTAAAACCAAAGGGCCCCGGAACGGGGGCATTTTTTGCCCCAGCACTATAATTTGAACAATCTTGGTAGGGGTCCACTAGATAAAGCTTAATACCAAATATCAAAGTCCTGGGCCTTGCAGCTTCAGAGCAGAAGATTTTTAAAGATTTTCCCTATATAAGCCTATGTAAAACCAAAGGGCCCGGGGGCGGGGACATTTTTGGCCTCAGCACTATCATTTGAATAATCTTGTTAGGGGTCTTTTAGATGAAGCTTCATACCAAATATAAAAGACCTAGGCCTTGTGGTTTCAGAGAAAAGGATTTTTAAAGATTTTCCCTATATAAGTCTATGTAAAACTAGAGTGTTCACAAGTTTTTTCTTTAATTTGACCTACTGACCTACTTTTTGACCCGAAAAGACCTTTATTCAAACTTAGCCAAGATATTGTCACAATGACCATTCTGAGCAAGATTAATGATTTAACCAAACTTGTGGCCTCCTGAGTATTCACAAGGTTTTTCTATGATTTGACCTACTGACCTACTTTTCAACCGGACATGACCCATATTCAAACTTGACCGAGATATTGTCATGATGATCATTCTGAGCAAGTTTGATTATGATTGGACCAAAATTGTGGCCCCTAGGGTGTTCACAAGGTTTTTATATGATTTGACCCGCTGACCTACTTTTTAACCCGATATGACCCATATTCGAACTGGACTGAAATATTGTCACAATGGTCATTCTGAGCAAGTTTCATGATAATTGGACCAAAACAGTGGCCTTCAGAGTGTTCACAAGGTTTTTCTATGATTTGACCTACTGACCTACTTTTTGACCGGACATGACCCATATTCGAACTTGACCAAGATATTGTCATGATGATCATTCTGAGCAAGTTTGATTATGATTGGACCAAAATTGTGGCCTCTAGGGTGTTCACAAGGTTTTTCTATGATTTGACCCGCTGACCTACTTTTTAAGCCGACATGATCCATATTCAAACTTCACTAAAATATTGTCACAATGATCATTCTGAGCAAGTTTGATGATGATTGGACCAAAATTGTGGCCTCTCGAGTGTTCACAAGGTTTTTCTATGATTTGACCTACTGACCTACTTTTTTACCCGACATGACCCAAATTCGAACTTGACCGAGATATTGTCATGATTATCATTCTGAGCAAGTTTGATGATAATTGGACCAAAACTGTGGCCTCTAGTGTGTTCACAAGAAAAAGTTTACGCACGACGGACGACGGACGACGGACGACGCACGACGACGCCGGACATCTTACTGTCACAAAAGCTCACCATGACCTTCGGTCAGGTGAGCTAAAAATAGCCACAGTGACCTTGACCTTGAGGTCATGACCTTGAAAGTCCAACTCACTCGAGATATTTTTATAAGGATCATTTGTTTGAAGTTATATTGAAATTGGGGGAGAAATGTAGGCGCTAGAGCCATGACAAAGTTTTTCAAAAAATAGCCAGAGTGACCTTGACCTTGAGGTCATGACCTTGAAAGTCGATCTTGCTCCAGATATTGTCGTAAGGAACGTTTGTGTGAAGTTATATTAAAATCGGTCAAGAAATGAAGGCGCTAGAGCGATGACAAAAGTACGTACGCACGTGGCGCTAGAGCGATGACAAAAGTACGTACGTACGTGGCGCTAGAGCGATGACAAAAGTATGTACTTACGTACGTATATACGGGACAAATGCTATATCCCCCCTCATAACTATGTTGTGCGAGGGGATAATGAAATCCAACAGGTGGGTTTGGAGGAGAAGATGTTTAAAGATTTTTAATTTTTTGCGTGGTTTTTGTTGCCATGGCAACCAGAGTTCTGGGTGTAACAAAATTCTTTGAAGGAATTTAGAAGAGGACTAAGTAAGGAACATTCCTGTGAAGTTTGGTTACAATTGGCCCAGTACTTTAGGAGAAGATGTTTTAGCATTACACTATATGTTGTATAGGGAAAATAAGCCCCGCCCATGGCGGCCATGTTTTTTGTCGGATCAAAATTTCTTCAAGGAATCTGAAAGGGGTCCACCCAAGGAACATTCATGCAAAATAAAAATGAAATCCAACAGGTGGTTTTGGAGGAGAAGATTTTTAAAGATTTTTAATATTTTGTGTTGTTTTGTTGCCATGGCAACCAGAGTTCTGGGTGTAACAAAATTCTTTGAAGGAATTTAGAAGAGGACTAAGTAAGGAACATTCCTGTGAAGTTTGGTTACAATGGGCCCAATAGTTTAGGAGGAGAAGATGTTTTAGCATTACACTATATGTTAAATAGGGAAAATAAGCCCCGCCCATGGCGGCCATGTTTTTTGTCGGATCAAAATTTCTTCAAGGAATCTGAAAGAGGTCAACCCAAGGAACAGTCATGCAAAATAAAAATGAAATCTAACAGGTGGTTTTGGAGGAGAAGATTTTTAAAGATTTTTAATTTTTTTTGGTTTTGTTGCCATGGCAACCAGAGTTCTGGGTGTAACAAAATTCTTTGAAGGAATTTAGAAGAGGACTATGTAAGGAACATTCCTGTGAAGTTTGGTTACAATTGGCCCAGTAGTTTAGGAGGAGAAGATGTTTAAAGAAAAAGTTAACGCACGGACGCACGACGGACACAGGGCCATGACAACAGCCCCGCTGGCCTTCGGCCAGGGGAGCTAAAAACCAAAACAATAGGCCAGACACCTCTTATATGACAAAAGTAATGTACTTGTCAAACATATAGCAATGGAAGAGTCCACCAGTATACAATGGATTAACCCATTTAGTACCAGAAACCCCAAAACGGGTACCCTGTCAAACAGTGCAGGCCCAGATCATACGCCGCAGTTCAGCCATTTTCCTAATCAATTTTGAAGATAGCACAACCCTAAATTTTGAAATGGACTTATGCTATATATAAAGAGAAAGATTCCATTTGGTACAAAAGGGTTAAAGGAGATCAAAAAGATATCCTTATTATGCTTCCTGATCCAATGCCCTCACTGGCTCAAACTATCCTTGCTTTGAACAACTTTTCATGATCCTAAAAAGTGTTGGAGCCACTGGAGTTCAACTGTTTTTGAAAATGCCAGTGGGCTGTGCTACGGCTGGTTTTGTTTGTTTGTATTGGGGTTTAACAGCCCAGTCAACACTATGTAGGTCATTTTTGAGCGGGCCAGTTTACTTATCCACACTTTTCCTGGGCAGGCTTACAGGTAAGCTGCCCTTCTTGAATCAGCAGAAGGGAGGGAATGGCCGTAGAAAAGATTTCATGATCAATCTCCACAAAAGAATGTTTGGGACTGGTACTTTAACCCATTGTATACTTGTGGATTCTTCCATTGCTATATGTCGGACATGTCCATTTGTCATATAAGGGGTTTCAGGTCTATTTTTTTTTTATTTTATTCTATTTTTGATGGAAAATTCTGCTAGCAAATAGTGCAGGCCCTGATCAGATGCCAAGTTCTGTAGTGTCTGATCTGGGTCTGCATTGTCTGCTAGGTACCCCTTTAGGGGTTGCCTGCATACAATGGATTAATCCACAAGATGCAAATCACAGCAATTTTCGTTGGCCCCCGCTCTGGGGCTTGGTGAAATAGATTTGGCTGCATGGTGCTTCCACACAGAGCTGAAGCCGACCGCACATGAGTATGTACAGGTAAACTGCATCGTTTGGGTCTAGGCCTGCCCAGGCAAAGTTGCGAGTCAGACCGTTCATGCATATAAATCCTACTGGTTTCACTTGGCAGCAGGGCTTGAGATGTCATTACATCTCAGTGTTGGGTAAAAGTCCCACAAAATTGGAAGCAACATCTCCAAAATGATGGGGATGTTAAGCCTCAAATCAAACAAACAGCAATTGTCATTTGCCTTGTTGTCTGCTGGTCACTTTAATAGTCATTGTTGCAAACAGTGTGGATCAGTCTGATCTGGGACCACACTGTTTGTCTGTATGCAAAAATATGTTTGAAAAGTTTGCAAGAAGATTCAGCAGAAGACACAAACAGACAACATTATCAGATGCAGATTTTCTTGGCATCTTACAGTAGGTTAAAAATTATCGTTTTTTCTCAAATCATTTTCGCATGAAGTTTTTGTTACTCCTAAACTTATAATAGCAACAATTCATCACGAAAACACGCCTATATAATTTTGAGCCCCTTGAACCCCACTTTTATATTGTAAAACTGGGGTTTATAGAGGGAAAACCTTATTTTTCTTATTTCTGCTCAAAAATATAGATTGTGGGTGCTCTTTAGAACCACCTCATCGAGGCGGTTCTAACGAGTACCCAGGATCTATATTTTAAGCAGAATTAAGAAAAATATTACAATTTACGTTTTTTTTGGCGGTAATGTTTACAATGCATTTGTATAGGCATGTTTTGGTAATGTTATGCTATTATTCCAGGCTCAAATTAGCAGAAAATTGAAAAATTTGCAAGAAGATTCAGAGACATCTTAAACAGACAACATTTTTAGATGCAATTTTCTCAGCACCTTCAGGATTAACCAATTTAGTACCAGAAACCCCAAAACGGGTACCCTGGTAAACACTTTCAGGCCCAGATCAGACGCCAAAGAACGCGGCATCTGATCAGGGCCTACACTGTTTGCAAAAAGTTCAGGCATTTTAAAAAAAATTTTGAAGAAAACACATGACACCCCTAAATTTTGAAATAGACTCCTGCTATATATAAGGAGGAAGATTCCATTTTGTACAGGCTGTGATCAGCCATTCACTGTGAAACATATTTTAATTGAATGTGTAGACTTTTCACAGTCCCATAACTTATTCTTCAAAGCTGACACTTTGCAACAATTGTTTCAAGATGTACCTTTGAAAATATTATTTTATTCTTAAAAGAAATTGGACTTTTTCATAACATTTAACTGTTTGAAATTTTTATACATATCAAACTAACTTTTTTACTTTTAATATCCTCATAATTCTCAATGCCGTTAACTATTAACAGTTTGATGCTTATGACCCACAAAGAGGGTTGACGTGTTGTTAAACACGAAATCATCATCATCATCATCCATTTTGTACAAAAAAGGTTTAAGAGAAATGATAATTAGATTGTATCACAAATAGAAACCAGTAGCAAGAATAATTTTGGGAGGATCTTTTTCCATCAAACCTCATGTTGTAGGTACTTGTTGGAATAACCTTCATGAGGCTATTCCAACATGTATCCACACCATGTTTCTGACCATAAATCAAGAACAGTACCATAATGATCCAAGGTATGGATACAGACAGGCCTAAGCAAACACAGGCTTCATACTGACCTAGCTCTTCCATGCCGGAAAGGCCCGATTTTACACCCTTAACCCATAACCTCCAGAACACAATAACCATTACCTTTGCAAACAGTCAAGATCCGGATCAGATGGCTTCTGAAGAAGCCATCTGATCAGGATCTACACTGTTTGTAATACAGTTTGTGAACTGAATGAATACATTTGCTTGGCCGATAGTCAGACATGGGCATGGATAAATAAATTAATTCAGCAGGTTAAGAGTTAAGGGAGAAAAAAAAAAAATCTAAAAGCCAGATCAAGCTCCAAAAGCCCAAAATCCTGCAAATGCCTGAAAAATATGAGGCCTGAAATAGTGTTGATACAGATCAGACTGGGTCTACACTGTCTACCATTCCTCCTGCACCATTTGGACAACTTGCTGGATCATGAAACAATTTAAATTTTATTAAAATTTGAGGAGAATTACAGCAAGTCCTCAAGGTGTCTGGATTTTTAGGATTTTAATGGTATCCCTGAAGCTATGTGGTACCTCATATCCAAGGAGATTCTCTGGCAACTTGTCTTCTTGTTTCACCTCTGTAAACCTCCTTTTTGGTTCTTCTTGTGAAATAACATTGTATACGTATGTTGATGCTGTAGTGGCTGTGGTTGATGCAGAGGCCATACTGGACTGTGATGATGCATTAACGAATACTCCCGTGTTTGATCCCTTGAAAAAAGAATGAAGTAAAACATGAATCACATCATACTTACATTCTCAAAAAGCCCCTGATAAGAGGGGATATCCAAATATTATTTTTCTTATTTCTTGGTGAGGCGCTTCTAATGAGTACCCCCAACATAGATTTTCTTGCACACCAGACAAGGAAATCCGTGATTTTACCCTGGGATAGAAATTTATGTTCTGACCCTTGTGTTCCGACCCCAAATCGAATATAATCGCGTGTTTGATAAATGCACTGGTTGATTACAACCTCATGCGCGGCGGCGTCATGCGTGACGTCACTTAACATTCCTGTTGTGTCATCACAAAATGGCGGACGTCGGTAACCGAAGTGACAGCAGCATTAAAAATTCGCAATAGAAATGGAAGGTATGCAAGAAAAAGAATCCAATATGGGTGTGAGGGGTGGATAGAAAAATCCGTCCCTCGGGATCACTGTCCGGCATCACTCGGCAAGCCTCGTGATGCCGGACAGTGTCCCTCGGGACGGATTTTTCAATCCACCCCTCACACCCATATAAGATTCTTATATTCTTGCAGAAATAAGAAAAATACCAGTACTTTTCAGATGAAAAAGTACCTTATCTGGAGCTATGTAAACCCAGTGCATTTACAAAAAAAAAAACAAAAAAAAAAAACACAATGGAACTTTGATAACTCCAACACAGATGGCTCATTTACCAAGACTAAGTCGAAGTTGATCTGGATTCCAAAGAAATCTTCCAATAGTTCCAGATATCCATACATATGAGAACAATTTATAGATTTTTTTCTCATTTTATCTTGAAAAGATATATTGTGTATACTCATTAGAATTGCCTCGCCTAGTGACAACACACATTCCTTAAGGGGAATGGGAACACCTAGCACATTTTTCCGCCATTTTTCAAAAGGAGACAACTTTCGGGACTTCCAGTTCGCTTTTCTATTAGCCCTGTCCCGCTGAAAAAGGGGTCTACTCTTAAAGGAAAGAATTTGCTCCTGCCTCAGGAGCAAATTCTTTCCTTTAAGAGTTGATCTCTATTGACATGTGAGACAAAAATACTTTTGCAGGAGTTGCCTCCCCTGAAGGTGTTCCCATTCCCCTTAAGTAATCCCCAGTAGGGTGCATGCATTCATGTTTTGATAAAAAGTATATTTAAGCAAAAAATACTTGTAATGACACAAAATATTCAATAAAAAGGTTTTATCATATGACGTCGCATCGGGAATATAATAACGTCATGAAAGAAATTTGGAAATCCACTAGTGGATAAGATACGCAAATTAGTTAGATACCCACTAGGACGTCTTTAATGATGTCGGGTTCACTAATGGTGAAATATTGAAATTTTTGTACCAAAAAAGTGAATTAAATACATTTGAAATGTCACATGATAAATAGAATTTTGCATTCGTGCTCAAGTATTATTGAATTTATTAAACTCGTTGAGGAAAAGGAATAGAATGCTCGGCAAAGGCTCGAATTTTATCCCTTTTCCTCAACTCATTTAATAAATTCAATACTACATGAACACTCAAGTAAGATCCTCTATATATTTTATGTAATAAAAAGGTTATTGCAAGCTCAGTGCCTTCAATATCCCAACTCTGGACAATATTCACCTATTTCAGTGCAAAAACACTATATTTCTGGGATTTCCCATGCCTCCTTGGCCAAGTGGATAAGAGCGCTGACTCTTAAACATTAGGTCTCTCACCGCTGTGGGTTTGAGCCTCGCTCAGGTCACATGTGAGACGCCAAGTTCTGCAACAGAAGGTCAGTTGGTTTTTCTCCAGGTACTCCAGTTTTCGCCCACCTCTGATTAACGATCAGCTTGATATGAGTGAAATAATCTTTAAAGGGCCGTAAAACCAAACTATAAAAAAAAAAATAAACAAGAGGGCCATGATGGCCCTGGATCGCTCACCTGATCCATAGTGTAACAAGTGGGCCCCAGAGAGGGCCATTATTGGCCCCAGGGCTTTAATGTGCATAAATGTTGAGGGAGGTCTTAAAGGTGAAGCTTCATACCAAACATCAACAAAGGCTATAATTTGAACAATCTTGGCAAAGGTCCACTAGATGAAGCTACACATCAAATATCAAAGACTGGGCCTTGCGGTTTCAGAGAAGAAGGGGTTTTTTTTAAGATATTCCCTACATAAGCCTATGCAAAAGTAAATGGCCCCGGGGCTATATAAATCTATGTAAAACCAAAGGGCCCCGGGGTGGGGGCATTTGTGGCCCCAGGGCTATAATTTGAACAATCTTGGTAGAGGTCCATTAGATGAAGCTTCATACCTAATTTCAAAGTCCTTGGCCTTGTGGTTTCAGAGAAGAAGATTTTTAAAGATTATCCCTATATAAGCCTATGTAAAACCAAAGGGCCCCGGGACGGGGGCATTTTTGCCCCAGCACTATAATTTGAACAATCTTGGTAGGGGTCCACTAGATGAAGCTTCATACCAAATATCAAAGTCCTGGGCCTTGTGGTTTCAGAGAAGAAGATTTTTAAAGATTTTCCCTATATAAGCCTATGTAAAACCAAAGGGCCCAGGGGCGGGGGCATTTTTGGCCCCAGCACTATCATTTGAACAATCTTGGTAGGGGTCCACTAGATGAAGCTTCACACCAAATATCAAAGACCTGGGCCTTGTGGTTTCAGAGAAGAAGATTTTTAAAGATTTTCCCTATATAAGCCAATGTAAAACCAAAGGGCCCGTGGTGGGGGCATTTTTTGTCCTAGCACTATAATTTGAACAATCTTGGTAGGGGTCTACTAGATGAAGCTTCATACCAAATATCAAAGTCCTGGGCCTTGTGGTTTCAGAGAAGAAGATTTTTAAAGATTTTCCCTATATAAGCCTATGTAAAACCAAAGGGCCCCGGGGCGGGGGCATTTTTGGCCCCAGCACTATAATTTGAACAATCTTGGTAGGGGTCCACTAGATGAAGCTTCATACCAAATATCAAAGACCTAGGCCTTGTGGTTTCAGAGAAGAAGATTTTTAAAGATTTTCCCTATATTAGCCAATGTAAAACAAAAGGGCCCCGTGGCGGGGGCATTTTTTGTCCCAGCACTATAATTTGAACAATCTAGGTAGGGGTCCACTAGATGAAGCTTCATACCAAATATCAAAGTCCTGGGCCTTGTGGCATCAGAGAAGAAGATTTTTAAAGATTTTCCCTATATAAGCCTATGTAAAACCAAAGGGCCCTGGACTGGGGGGCATTTTTGGCCCCAGCACTATAATTTGAACAATCTTGGTAGGGGTCCACTAGGTGAAGCTTCATACCAAATATCAAAGACCTGGGCCTTGTGGTTTCAGAGAAGAAGATTTTTAAAGATTTTACCTATATAAGCCAATGTAAAACCAAAGGGCCCCGGGGCAGGGGCATTTTTGGCCCCAGCACTATAATTTGAACAATCTTGGTAGGGGTCCACTAGATGAAGCTTCATACCAAATATCAAAGACCTGGGCCTTGTGGTTTCAGAGAAGATTTTTTAAGTTTTTGGTGAAAAAAATCTATTTTTGGCTCCTGTGACCTAGATGTGCAACGGACCGGAACCATTTGAACAACTTTGAAAGGGGACCACCTAAGGATCATTCCTTTGAAGTTTGGTCAAAATCCCATCAGTGGTTTAGGAGGAGATGTCGTTTAAAGAAATTGTTTACGGATGCACGGACGGACGAACGGACGGACGCACGCACGACGGACAAAAAGTGATCCCAAAAGCTCACCTCGTCACTACGTGATGGTGAGCTAAAAATTACTGGGATTTCAATTACCATAAAAAATCCTTAAAGTTCGAATACCTTGAAAACTTGCTGTAATTCTTCTAAAATTAAAATAAAAACTTGTTTCACAACCCAGCAAGGAGTCCAAAAAGTGCAGACGGAATGGCAAACAGTGTACACCCTGATCAGACTGCTCATGAATGAGCAGTCTGATCTGGGTCTGCACTGTTTGCTTAGGCCTATCTATCCCAATACTTAGGATCATTACGATACTGAGAAGCAATGTCCAAAAGAACTGTTCTGCTTTTCAATTATAATTTCGCTATGAAGGTATGGTGTATTCACACAACTTTCAGACATGTGATTTAGGTTTTTCATAAAAATAAATACTTAGAATGTAAAGGAGCAAAGCATCAAGAAATTATTGTCAGTATGGTGGGGGCCCTTTTCAGATATCATTATACCCCATCAGGGGCCAGTTGTTCAAAACTTATGATGTAGTTAGTTAACAAATTGTTAAAACTTTGATCATTTAATATGGCAAATAAGCTCATATTTTTGCTGAAAAAATGAGAGCAGCTTTTCATTTTTTTTCAGCAAAAATAACACTATATTAAATACTGTACTTGTAGAACAGTTAACATTTGATCACTAACGAGCTTGTTAAGCTAAAGATGCTTTTAGCAACTGGCCCCAACTTATAGTTAAAGCTGATTTCTATCAGGTAAAATTTGAAGATATCTATTATTGTATTGAGGTTTAAAATCCCAAACAACAGTATTTAGGTCATTTTGGAGATGTTGCTTTTGGTTTTGTGGGACTTTTAACTGCACTGACATGAAATGACATCCCAAGCCCTACCACCCAAAGAAACTGCTAGGGTTCAAGAAATGGTCGAACTAAAAGGCCCATTCTTTATACAAAGATCTAAAGGGTGCTTCCAGCATTCCAACAGTAGACCTTGTTCCCCCAGTTAGGCACTGTAGAAATCATCATTCAGACCCTTACTGCAAGAACCAACATCTATAAAGAACTATTCTTCCCTCGAATCATTAGAGATTGGAATGCCCTTCCAGATTCCAGCATATCCACTGCTGAAGGTGCAGAGGATAGTGTAGCTAAGTTTATCTCTTTGGTGAGAGCTAGGGACTAACTTCCCATATCACAGGTTCTGGTGAATAAATGTCATTTGAATTGTAAATCCTGATTTTGATTCTGACTAGCAACCATTTCCTTGGACAGGCCTGGCTTAACAGCACTCAAGCTTTGGTCAGTTTCAGATTTGCGTAGAAGCACCATGCAGTACAAGCCACTTCTCAGCAGGAGTGCAAAGATTAGAGTATCACACAAATCTGGAATTTATCAGCAAAAAAGTGTTTACAAACCTGCACAGGAACAGAGCTTGATTGCATAGCCGTTGCTCCCCAAGATACTGGTTGCTGTACACTTCCTGGAGCAGAAACTGTAATCTTCTGTAAACCAGTCTGTGGCTGGAACCCAGCAGCAGGCTGCAGAGCTGGCTGTATCCCAGCTTGTTGTAATGGTGTCTGTTGAATGATGGTCTGTACCGTCTGTAAGCCTGGTTGTGGCTGCTGGGCTGGTTGCTGCTGCACAATTTGCCCATCTGAAAGTTGTACAGTGACGGGCCCCTGTTGCTGCAACCCAAGCTGTGGCTGTTGTTGTAGGCCCGGTTGTTGCTGAATAGTTTGTTGTTGAACAACCTGTTGTTGGATAGCTTGCTGCTGCAAAGGTTGCTGAATTCCTTGCTGCTGGATTGGTTGTTGTTGAATTTGTTGTTGTTGTATTGGCTGCTGCTGGAAATTCTGTTGTTCTACAACTTGTTGCTGGGGAGCTTGTTGTATAATTTGTTGTTGTATGCCTTGTTGATCAATGCTCTGTTGTAAAGCTGGTTGTTGCTGAACAATGATTGTTTGTGGTAAGCCTTGTTGCTGTATTACTTGCTGTTCCCCGGCTTGTGTCTGTAATGGTTGTTGCTGTATCTGGTAAACTTGTGACTGCAGGGAACCAGGTGGTAATTGCTGAATAGCCTGCTGATTCTGAAAACATAAAAACAGCTTGACAAACACATGAAAAAGTAATAAGAGATGTTGTTCATAAGTTTCAATAAAAAAGAAAATTCTTTATGCTTGCAGAATATCTAGAAAACTAATTTCAATTACAAGAATTCCGCAGAAGGCGGCGTCGCACCTGCTGGGGGCAAAAGTCATAGAAGCCACAATCAGAATGTTGTTATTAATTAAGTAAATTTCATAGCAGTTGATAGTTGATGTAAAAAGTGTCAAAGTCACTGGACCAAAAATATAGGCCATGGTCACCCGGTTAAGGTACGTGACAAAGCAGTACAATGAGGAGAAGTACTATGCAAAGTTTGGTGGCTGTAGGCCATTTATTTTAGGACATATTGAACATTGACGTAAAAGTCGCTGGAGTGCATAATATAGGTTAAGGTCACCAGGTCAAGGTACCCACAGAGTAAGTAAATGTAGGAGAAGCACTATGCAAGGTTTGGTGGTTGTAGGCCTTATAGTTAAGAAGATTTGGAATGTCGACCTAAAATGTGTTAAAGTCAATGGAGTGCAAAAAATAGGTCAAGGTCACTAAGTCAAGGTACCTGCATAGTCAGTTCATCTAGGAGAACCACTATGCAAGATTTGGTGGTTGCAGGCCTTTTATTTGAGAAGATCTGGAACATTGACGCAAATTGTGTCAAAGTCGCTGGAGTGTAAAATATAGGTCAAGGTCACCGGGTCAAGGTACCTGCAGAGTCAGTACATCTAGGAGAAGCACTATGCAAGATTAGATGGCTGTGGGCCTTTTATTTGAGGAGATCTGGAACTTCAACGTAAAATATTACAAAGTCAGTGGAGCGTAAAATACAGGTCAAGGTCACCATGTCAAGGTACCTGCAGAGTCAATTCATCTAGGAGAAACACTATTCAAGATTTTCTTGGTGTAGGCCTTTTATTTGAGAAGATCTGGAACATTGACGTAATTTGTGTCAAACTCACTGAAGTGTAAAATATAGGTCAAGGTCACCGGGTCAAGGTGCTTGCCTAGTCAGGAGCTCAGGGTGATGTTTCATGAAAGGATTGATGGTTGTTTAGTCTTATAGCTGATTACAATACAAACTTCGACGTAAATGTCGAACTTCGACGTAATGGTAAAAGTCACTGGAGCGCAAAATATAGGTCAAATTCACCAGGTCAAGTTGCTTACAAAGTGAGAAGGTCTAGGAGATGTTTCATGTAAGGTTTGATGGTAGATGAGGTTTGTAAAATAAAAACTTTGACCTAAATGTCGAACTTTGACGTAAATGTCGAACTTCGACATAATGGTCAAAGTCACTGGAGCGCAAAATATAGGTCAAAGTCACCAGGTCAAGGTGCTTACAAAGTGAGAAGGTCTATGAGATGCTTCATGTAAGGTCTGATGGTAGCTGAGGTCTGTGAATAAAAACTTTGACGTAAATGTCGAACTTCGACGTAAATGTTGAACTTCGACGTAATGTTCAAAGTCAATGGAGCGCAAAATATAGGTCAAAATCACCAGGTCAAGGTGCTTACAAAGTGAGAAGGTCTAAGAGATGTTTCTTGTAAGGTTTGATGGTAGCTGAGGTTTGTAAAATAAAAACTTTGACATAAATGTCGAACTTCGACATAAATGTGACGGACGGACGCACGGATGTTCTCACGAACGGATACTTAAGTGGCTAGGCGTCGGCATATTGACTACTTAAGCGGCAAATTCTCTTAAGCGGCAAGCCAGCTAAGAGCGAATTTTTGCCACTTAAGTACCCAAATAACGGAATAAACCCTATTTGGACTCACGAATATATACTTAAGTGTCAAACTGTCCAAATTTTTTGCCCCCTAAATGTCGTTTCGTTGGTGCGGACGCACGGACGAACGGACGAACGGAAAAGTTGACGCCTATGTCGCACCCTGCTACAAGCAGGTGCGACAAAAACCAGTTCATGCCAATTTATAGTTTTTCATCTTCACCTGTTATAATTCTCATAATTCACACCACAAATATTTACACATCAAATCAGAGTCCGACTAATTTTCGGTTCAAACATCTTACATTCATTCACCATAGCTTACTAAGTAGGGCTGGCTAATCAGAGCAGAAAAGATAATCGATTATCAGTCATGTCATTGCGACCGATAATCGATTATTAATCGCTAAGCTTTTTGTCATAATTTTATCTGTCTGGCTTTCTGTCTGAGAATGACTCTAACAATATGTTGCCCATTACCATATGTATATTTGAACAGACAGGCCTGAGCAAACAGTGTAGACCCAGATGAGACGCGGCAGAATGCGGCGTCTCATCAGGGTCTGCACTATTTGCCACTCATCCCGCTATTTTAGGCATAACTTTGGGTAGTAAATTGTACCTATCAAGAAATCGATTAAAAGCAAATCAGAAATGATAATCATTTTTGTGGAATTTATCAATCGATTAAGCGATTATATGATTAATCGTGTCAGCCTTATTACTAAGCATAGAGGAGTAGTCACAAAATTAGCAGAAGATACGCCAGTAGTCAGGACTGCAATCCAGTCTCTTGCTGTAGATACCAGATCTGGGTCAATGTATCTAAGGTGTCAGTTAAAGTAATATTTAATCTTTTACCAGACACAAGTAAGAAGCAAAAATCTACAATGGAAGGTCCTGTGGTTTTTCTGCGGGTGTTCCGATTTTATTTCGGTTAGAAATAAGTGGAATAATTTTGAATGGGATGTAAAACCAAAACCAAAAATCATTCAATATGACAAGTACACTACACACTCCCAGAGGTATTTTGCTGGAAAAAATGTGAGTAGCTTTTGCATTTGCAGCAAAAATATTTTCAGCAAAAATATAAGTATATCTGGTATATTAACCCTTGCCATGCTGAGCCTGGATATGCCTTATCTTTGAAACAATGTAGATCGAAGCCATCTGATCAGGATCTACATTGTTTGTCATTCAGATTATGAAGTTGTTGCAATAATTTGCTTCAAGAAATCTGATTGGTTGATAATCAGAAGTGGGAGTGGCATATTTAAATATTCAGCAGGACAAGGGTTAAAGGACACTAATTGCTGATGTTTATTCTAATAGGCCGTTGTGCTCGAAGGAATTCAATACTTTAAGTGCAAAGTTTTTCCTTCTAAACCCCTTGTCCTGCTGAATAAACTCATTTTGTCACACCCATTTCTGACTTTCAACCAATCAGATTTCTTGAAAACATTTAGTCCTACATATCACAAACTGAATATCAAACATTTGCAAACAGTGTAGATACTGATCAGATGGCCATCTGATGAGTATCTACACTGTTTGCAAAGGTGGAGCATATCCTGGTTCAGCAAAAAAAGTGGTTAATCATAGACAACTTTTTGTGTCTTTGTTTGTTTGTATTGGAGTTTAACTACCCGGTCAACACTATTCAGGTCATTTTTGAGCCGGTCAGTTAACCTATCCATACTTTCCTGGGCAGGCATATAGGTAAGCAGTTAACCAGTACAGTGCACATTCTTTCACCAGAAACTGACAAATGCCCTTCTTGAATCAGCGGGAGAGAATGACCGTAGGAAAGATTTCATGATCAATCTCCACGTAGAACGAATACACTTGGAATGTTCTTCGACAGTTTTTAAATGGGAGACAACTTCTGGGACTTCCTATACGCTTTCCCATGAACATCTCCAAAACACTTGTCACCCCTTACATACCTGACCAACCAGCAATGGAGCCGGAGAATTGGACTGGGGTCCAGGACCTGAAGAGTGGATCACAGTGACCAGCTGACCTGTGGGTGGTCCTGAGCTGACAAAGATCTGGCTGGGTGGAGTGGTACCAGGAGGTCCAGAACTCACCAGGATCTGACCAGGGTTCAGCTGAGGGTTGGTTTCTTGTCCTGCTCAAAGAGATGACAATATTTCAGTGAAACTTCTTAAACACTTTCTAAACTAGAAACCCCAAAATAAGACATTGACAAGCAGTGCAGGTTGCACTACAGTAAATAATTGGTCTTTATGAAAGCTGTACTTGCTTAGGGGAGAGAGCTTTCAGTACAGAATTGAATATTCTGCTGCTTCTGATTGGATTTGGTGCTAAGCCATTATTTGTCTGAGAAGTATTATTGTTTATTAGAAGAAATATTAGTAGGTATTTGCTATTGTGAAAAGCAGCTGATTTAAATTGAACCAGAAAATTGTGCTGACTGGATTTATTCGCTGCGGTATGGATTTGTTGACACTGGCTGCCAAAAAGGCCAAAATATGAAGCACAGCACCCATATTTTTTAGCTGCTTCTGGAAGGTAAATGGTCTTCCTGTCAAATTATATGCCTCATAATGGAAGCATTAGACTTGCTGAAATGTGGTAGAACATGGAATATGCCCCAATTTACATTGTGAGTAAGGGGATTTTATTTACTGTAGTGCCACCTGCAGGCCTAGATCAGATGCCAAAAAACGCAGTGTTTAATCAGGGCCTTCACTTTTTGCAAAAAAGTTCAGCTACTTTCTAAATTTTTAAAAATACTGAAAATAATCAACCTGGGCTGATTAAATTTCAGAATGGACTCTGGCAGTACATTCTATTCTGTACACAAGAGATGTCATAGGTCAGCATAGCTCACCTGTTTCACCCCTTGTCAATCCTGTTTACACAATTACATTCAGAAAGGTTTTATCAGCTATTACAAGAGGTATACTACACCTTAACCTCCTTATAACACTATTACTGTCGTTCAAAGCAAAATCTGTGCTTATTCAACAACCATGTTACATCCAAACGAAAATGTATAGAATATATAGAAAAACTAGAGCCAGTGTTTATGAAACACAATGCCCCCAACTGCTTGACCCTAACACTGCTTGTCCCTAACAGTAATTGAGATATCTTGTAAAGTTGCAGGGCAATCGCTCAAACAATTATTGAGATATCTTGCTTACAAGCTGAAAACACGAAAAAAATCTAAGGGCCATAACTCAAGAAAAAAAATCGGATTTTTTTCAAAAGTTGATCAGTTCATCTACTCATCATCCCCGACAAGTCTGTGAAGTTTCGGGGAAAAACCTCAAATAGTTTTTTAGATATCTTGCTTACAAACTTAAAACGCGAAAAATTTCAAAGGGCCATAACGCAAGAAAAAAATTTCGGATTTTTTTCAAAAGTTAATCAGTTCATCTACTCATCATCCCCAACCAGCATGTAAAGTTTCAGGGCAATAGCTCAAACAGTTTTTGAGATATCTTGCTTACAAGATTTCATAGTATTTTTTGCAAAGGGGCATAACTCAAAAAAGGGGCATAATCCTGACGAGAAAAAAAACACGGGTCAATTATTTTTTCATGAGGAATCCATATATGAAATTTCAAAAACCTAGCACCCATGGTTCTAAAGTTATGCTATGCAGTAAAAAGTGGGACGTACGTAAGGACGGAAGGACGGACGGACGAACAGGGCAAAACCAATATGCCAAAACGCGAAAAATTTCAAAGGGCCATAACTCAAGAAAAAAATTTCGGATTTTTTTCAAAAGTTAATCAGTTCATCTACTCATCATCCCCAACCAGCCTGTAAAGTTTCAGGGCAATAGCTCAAACAATTTTTGAGATATCTTGCTTACAAGCTGAAAACACGAAAAAAATCAAAGGGCCATAACTCAAGAAAAAAAAATTGGATTTTTTTCAAAAGTTAATCAGTTCATCTACTCATCATACCCAACCAGTCTGTGAAGTTTTGGGGAAAAACCTCATATAGTTTTTGAGATATCTTGCTTACAAACTTAAAACGCGAAAAATTTCAAAGGGCCATAACTCAAGAAAAAAATATAGGATTTTTTTTCAACAGTTAATCAGTTCATCTACACATCATCCCAAACCAGCTTGTAAAGTTGCAGGGCAATCGCTCAAACAATTATTGAGATATCTTGCTTACAAGCTGAAAACACGAAAAAAATCTAAGGGCCATAACTCAAGAAAAAAAAATCGGATTTTTTTCAAAAGTTGATCAGTTCATCTACTCATCATCCCCGACAAGTCTGTGAAGTTTCGGGGAAAAACCTCAAATAGTTTTTTTAGATATCTTGCTTACAAACTTAAAACGCGAAAAATTTCAAAGGGCCATAACTCAAGAAAAAAATTTCGGATTTTTTTCAAAAGTTAATCAGTTCATCTACTCATCATCCCCAACCAGCATGTAAAGTTTCAGGGCAATAGCTCAAACAGTTTTTGAGATATCTTGCTTACAAGATTTCATAGTATTTTTTGCAAAGGGGCATAACTCAAAAAAGGGGCATAATCCTGACGAGAAAAAAAACACGGGTCAATTATTTTTTCATGAGGAATCCACATATGAAATTTCAAAAACCTAGCACCCATGGTTCTAAAGTTATGCTATGCAGTAAAAAGTGGGACGGACGTAAGGACGGAAGGACGGAAGGATGCCAAAACGCGAAAAATTTCAAAGGGCCATAACTCAAGAAAAAAATTTCGGATTTTTTTCAAAAGTTAATCAGTTCATCTACTCATCATCCCCAACCAGCCTGTAAAGTTTCAGGGCAATAGCTCAAACAATTTTTGAGATATCTTGCTTACAAGCTGAAAACACGAAAAAAATCAAAGGGCCATAACTCAAGAAAAAAAAATTGGATTTTTTTCAAAAGTTAATCAGTTCATCTACTCATCATACCCAACCAGTCTGTGAAGTTTTGGGGAAAAACCTCATATAGTTTTTGAGATATCTTGCTTACAAACTTAAAACGCGAAAAATTTCAAAGGGCCATAACTCAAGAAAAAAATATAGGATTTTTTTTCAACAGTTAATCAGTTCATCTACACATCATCCCAAACCAGCTTGTAAAGTTGCAGGGCAATCGCTCGAACAATTATTGAGATATCTTGCTTACAAGCTGAAAACACGAAAAAAATCTAAGGGCCATAACTCAAGCAAAAAAAATCGGATTTTTTTCAAAAGTTGATCAGTTCATCTACTCATCATCCCCGACAAGTCTGTGAAGTTTCGGGGAAAAACCTCAAATAGTTTTTTTAGATATCTTGCTTACAAACTTAAAACGCGAAAAATTTCAAAGGGCCCTAACTCAAGAAAAAAATTTCGGATTTTTTTCAAAAGTTAATCAGTTCATCTACTCATCATCCCCAACCAGCATGTAAAGTTTCAGGGCAATAGCTCAAACAGTTTTTGAGATATCTTGCTTACAAGATTTCATAGTATTTTTTGCAAAGGGGCATAACTCAAAAAAGGGGCATAATCCTGACGAGAAAAAAAACACGGGTCAATTATTTTTTCATGAGGAATCCATATATGAAATTTCAAAAACCTAGCACCCATGGTTCTAAAGTTATGCTATGCAGTAAAAAGTGGGACGGACGTAAGGACGGAAGGACGGAAGGACGAACAGGGCAAAACCAATATGCCCCCACAACTTCTTCGAAGTTGGGGGCATAATGACCATTTATGGTCATTTTTCTATATAATCTATTCATCTTTGAGATCCATCATTTAGCCATATTATATCCAAAATGGTGCTATTAGGACATTGTTACAGTGAGGTTGGGGTGTACTGGCTAAATAATATGAACCTCAAAAGAACTTTGTTGTAAAAGTACACTCTCTCTTCCTGTACTTTATGTAAGAAAGCTAAAATGGGTTTTCTAATTATGCTAACATGCATAGACAAAAATTTTGTGCTAAACCCTTTTCGTACCACATGGAATCTTCCTCCTTATATATAGCAGGAGCTCATTTCAAAATTTAAGGGTGTCAGGTTGTGTTTTCATCAAAATTTATTTGGAAAAGAGGGGACTTTTAGCAAACAGTGGAGGCCCTGATCAGACACCGTGTTCTGCGGCATCTGATCTGGGCCTGCACTGTTTGCCAGGGTACCTGTTTTGGGGTTTCTGGTACTAAATGGGTTAAACAATATACCGCATTTACCCTAAGTATACAGACACCTCGAATCCTTTCCAAACTTGTTCCATAATTTGAACAAGTACAACTAACTACGTGGGGCCAGTTGTTCAAAACAAACAACTTCGTTAGGTAACACATCGTCAAAACTTTGACTATTACATATGGTAAATGCTAATATTTTTGCTGAAAAATGAGAGCAGCTTTTGCTATTAATGCAAAAGCTGCTCTCATTTTTTCAACAAAATAATACTATAATAGATGTTAAACTCGCTAGAACAGATACATTTTGATCACTAACAAGCTCATTAAGCTAACAATGCTTTGACCAACCAGGCCCCAGATATTGTGTTTAAAATAGCTGGATGACTGGCAAACAACTTAGAACCTGAATAAACGTCACATTCTGCAGCGTCAAAACAAGTTCTACACAATTATTTTACTCAGGCCTGTCTGTCTGCTTTCAAACAGAAAATATGTAGACATGAGATATAGCAATTTTATTTTTTTGTCTTTAGATATATGGAATCTTACAAGTGTGGCACTTTATACAAAAGTATTTATCATATGACATCAAGTCTGAGAATATTATAATGTCATGTAATAATTTCTAAAACCCACTAGTGAATTAAATATGCCATTTTGTTAGATACACCCCGTAACTTTACACATACGACGTTGTACATAACAACGTCTCATTTACTAATTGGGGAGGGGGGGTTGTAATTTTTGTAAAACAAAAAAAAAAATGAATAAGATGCATTTTATGATAAATAGAATCCTGCATTCATGCTCATGTATTATTGAATTTACTAAACTCATTGAGGAAAAGCAAGGCTGTTTAAATCGTTGAGGAAATGGGGTAAAATGCTCGGCACAGCTTTGCATTTTATCCCTTTTCCTCAACTCATTTAATAAATTCAAAAATACATGAACACTCAGGTAAGATCCTCTATTTCCCTCCTCTTTTTCATTGTGATAGGAATTATCCCTAAATTATCACTAACAACTCCTTATCTGAAGCACTATACCATAACTGTCTGTGAACATGTAGCCTCCATGTTACACTTAATGATCTGAAGGTTGTTCGTCCACATTTTATTCTAGGAGGGTTGTATCAGTTTAGAGACAATCAAATACCTCTACACCTTCTTACCCTCCAGTAGATTATAAAGATAAATATAAAGATAAAGAAGCTTTATTTAACGTCGCATATCTGAAACAAATAACATAAGCTCAGTAGAGCTTTTATTGTGACAAACAAAGTATCCTGTAACAAATACTTACCTGCCTTCATTTATCTTCCTAGGACTACCCCTGATAATGCGAGCATCAGCCAAGGGAGCGCCTAGTACCATTTTTCACGCCTTTGGTATGGCACGGACGGGGATCGAACCCGCGACCTCCCATTCCCGAAGCGGACGCTCTACCACTGAGCTATCGGGGCCGGATTAATCCTTCTTACCATCCTTCTAAGGTTATGTATTCTAATATTTAGAGTCCAAAACACCATTCTGACAGATGATATAAAACAGTGTTTACATAATGTTATCAGCAGGCTGATTGATTGATTGATTGATTGATTGATTGATTGATTGATTGATTGATTGATTGATTGATTGATTGATTGATTGATTGATTTCAGCCCATCAACACTATCACAAGTCAGATCAGTCAGCTGAGTTTACCTAATTGCACTTTTTCTGGACAGGATTAGACTCAAGCGGTTAACTAGCACAGTGTACATTCTTTCACCAGAAACTGACATCTGCCCTTCTTACGGGAAATGGGAACACCTGGCAAATTTTTCTGCCATTTTTCAAAGAGAGACAACTTTTGAACTTCCTGTTTGCTTTTCTATAAGCCCTGTCCCACTGAAAAAGGGGTCTACTCTAAAAGGAAAGAATTTGCTCCTCAGGAGCAAATTCTTTCCTTTAAGAGTTGACCCCTATTCACATGGGAGACAAAAATACTTTTGCAAGAGTTGCCTCCCCTGAAGGTGTATCCATTCCCCTTAAATCAGCAGATGGGAGAGAGTGACTATAAAAAAAAAATTACATGATCAAGCTCTATCATTACGAAAAAAGGCCTATACAAACACATTGTAATTTTTACCGCCAAAAAAATGAACAAGAGCACCGCATGCGGGTGCCAATGCTCGGCTGCAGCCCCTTTTCATAATGAACAACTAGTCTGAGTTCCGAGTAAATATGTTCAGTAATGACAGAGATATTACAAAATTTCCAAGTTTTTGCACCATGACGTCGCAGACGAAAATGTCCAAGTTTTTGCACTACGCTGACGCCAAAGCTATGACAATACCTCGTCGTTTTCTTTGAAAACGGCCGAGCTAAAAATTGTGATGTTTTTATTATTTCTGCTCAAAATATAGAGATTTACCCTGTAAACCCAAGTTTTACTTATAAAAGTGGATTCAAGGGACTAATAATTAAATAGGCATGTTTTTGTGATGTGTGAATTCGGGTTTAACGTCGCTTTCAACAATTTTTCAGTCCGATCACGATGGTGTCTGGTTGCGACAGGGAGCTCAATGCTCACTTTCATAGTGCTGCCTCACTAAAGTATCATGTGCCAGACACATTACATGATACCACACCCAGTCACATTATCCTGACACTGGGTCGACCAGTCCTAGCTCTACCCCGTAAATCTGAGTGCCAAGCGAGGAGCAACTAGTACCATTTTTAACGATTTTGGTATGTCGCGGCCCGGGATTGAACCCGTGACCTCCCGTTTCCCGGAGCGAACACTCTACCACCTGAGCTATCGGGGCCGGTATGCTTTTGTAAGGAAATAATGTTGCCAGACCAGGCAGTGATCGAAGCCACAACCACCTGATGACCACTGATGCCAGCATACTATGATAACACACCCTTGCAGCATAGTGCATTTTTCTTTTGTCCAAAATGGCTACTTTTCATGTGAAAATCTGTGATACTTTTCTTATTTATACTGTAAATATAGGTTGTGGGTGCTCGTTAGAACCGCCTCATCTAACGAGTACCCACAACCTATGCCATGGGGGCAGAAATAAGAAAAATAATGTATATTCCCTTAAACCCCAGTTTTCTTTATATAAAGTGGGGTTTAAGGGGGTGTTCATTTCACAGACTTTTCATGTGATGATATTTATAGCAATATTAAATGAAAGACTGTCTGTGAACATGTAGCCTTCATGCTGTACTTAATGATCTGAAGGTTGTTCGTTCACATTTTGCTCTAGGAGGTTGTATCAGTGTAGAGACAATCATGTACCTCCTGAAAACAGCAGTTTCATTTTTGTGTTCAACAGTTAACAGAATCTTACAAGTGTGGTCCATTTATATCAAAGCAGTTGCAAACTTTTGCATTTTGTAAAGCCACTCAAAACTTGATGGCCACCAACTTAAGAGTCTCAATGTTTCATTATTCTTGAGTGTCCTATTTTTCAAAGAACATGCAAAGTATATGGAATGACAGCTGATATAAAATAAAATTCTTTGTGTCTTCATACTTATTAACATCTTAATTTAACTCATCAAGCCGCAACCATGACCAGAAGATAGCATTTGCAAAGCCTTTTTTCTGATTTTAACCTTAAAGAAAAAAGAAGAGCTTCGCATGTGGCGCATTATACGCCCATCTGGCAGAAATAATCAATCAAAGGTGCCTAATTTTGAAACTATGAAAGGGGGAACAATCATTCTTGAGTGCAACACGCTGTCCTTACCTAATACATTTTCATGTAAAATTGCATGAAGACATCCTTAACAGTTACTGAATTACGCAGTGCACAAGAATGTTTGATAATATTAATCAAAGTGGCATAACATGGAAACTAAGATAGGGGGAACAATCATTCTTGTGCGTGACAAATCATCGTGACCTAATACATACCGCTGTAAAGTTGTAAGAAGATATCCCTAACAGTTACTGAGTTATGGCCTATACAATAATGTTTGGAAAAAGAAACTAATCAAAGGGGCATTTCTTAGAACCTAAGAAAGGGGGAGCAATCATTCTTGTGTGCAACATGTCATCTTGACCAAATACATATTCCTATAAAGTTGCATGAAGATATCCCTATAAAACCGTTAATGAGTTATGGAGAATGTTTAGAAAAATTAATCAAAGGGGCATAACCTTGAAACTTAGAAAGAGGCAACAATCATGCTTCATTGCACTTCGTCATGACCCAATACATATTCCAATAAAGTTGCATGAAGATATCGCTAATGGTTACTGAGTTATGGCACTCAGAAGAATGTTTGGAAAAAGTTAAACAAAGGGGCATAGCTTGGAAACTAAGAAAGGAGGAACAATCATTTTTGTGCACCACACATCACCCTGACCTAATAGGCTAATACATATTCCTATAAAGTTGCATGAAGATATCCCTAACAGTTACTGTGTTATGGAACCTGCAAGAATGTTTAGAAAAAATTAATCAAAGGGGCATAACTTGGAAACTAAGAAAGGGGGAACAATCGTTCTAGTGAACAATGCATCATCCTGACATAATACAAATTCATATAAATTTGCCTGAAGAAATCCCTAATGGTTACTGAGTTATGGAGCATTCGTACAAGAATGTTTACAGATCCCTCGTCTGTATGAATGGACGGACAGTGCCATGCCATTAAGTCTGTTTTTTTGTTTTTTTGGGTTTTTTTTTTTTTTTCGAAACAGGCTCTAGAAGTACATGTACCTGTAACACAAAAAAGGTCATGCGGAGTAATTTTCTACCATTACAAGTGATAAAACATAAAACTGTCTGTGAACATGTAGCCTTCATGCTGTACTTAATGATCTGAAGGTTGTTCGTTCACATTTTGCTCTAGGAGGGTTGTATCAGTGTAGAGACAATCATGTACCTCTACAACCTTCTTACCCTCCTGAAAACAGTAGTTTCATTTTGTGTTCAACAGTAAACAGAATCTTACAAGTGTGGTCCTTTTATATCAAAGCACTTGCTTACTTTTTGTGTCAAAAACACCCAAAATTTCAAACTTAATAGCAACCAATATAAGAGTCTTAATGTTTCAATACTCTTGAGTGTCCTATATTTTAGTTTAAACAATAGTTTATCATTTTTCATATATACAATCATACTGTTTGTTTGTTTTGGAGTTCAACGGCCCAGTCAACAATATTTTAGGTAATTTATGAGCCAGTCAGTAGTGGTTAACCAATACAGTGCACATTCTTTCACCAGAAACTGACAACTGCCTTTCTTGAATCAGCGGACGGGAGAGAATGACTGTAGAAAAGATTTCATGATAAATCTCCATGAAGGAATGTTGTCGATCCCGGCAGGTATCGAACCCGCCTCCTCCTGATCACCAGTCAGACGTGCATCCAACTGAGCTACCGAGGCCAGGTTTATACAATTATATATTAAGTACAAATGATACATTAAAGGATTAGATAACAAGCTTATATAAGCTTATTGTAATCTTCTTCTGTCATCTATAAAGTGCAGTATTAAGCAAGTTACAGGTATAAATGCTGATACAATAGGCTCAAATGTAGTAGAAATGGGCTTTTTAGAGAACATGCATGGAATATAAGATTTTTTGTGTCTTTCTACTTATTACTATCTTAGTTTGACTAATGTAATGTCAAGCCTCATCTGCTTAGCAGACGATTCACATGTAATGTCAAGCCTCATCTGCTTAGCAGACAATTCACATGTAATGTCAAGCCTCATCTGCTTAGCAGACGATTCACATGTAATGTCAAGCCTCATCTGCTTAGCAGACGATTCATATGTAATGTCAAGCCTCATCTGCTTTGCAGACAATTCACATGTAATGTCAAGCCTCATCTGCTTAGCAGACGATTCACATGTAATGTCAAGCCTCATCTGCTTAGCAGACGATTCATATGTAATGTCAAGCCTCATCTGCTTAGTAGACAATTCACATGTAATGTCAAGCCTCATCTGCTTAGCAGACGATTCACATGTAATGTCAAGCTTCATTTGCTTAGCAGACAATTCACATGTAATGTCAAGCCTCATCTGCTTAGCAGACAATTCACATGTAATGTCAAGCCTCATCTGCTTAGCAGACGATTCACATGTAATTTCAAGCCTTTTTTCTCCGAAAAATAAGAAAAGAAAAGAAACTTGTGTCCACTCTAGAAGTACACACATGTATCTGTAACACTAAAAAGGTCATCTGAAGTAATTTTCCATCATAAAAAGTACAAGTGATAAAACATAAAACTGTCTGTGAACATGTAGCCTCCATGTTGCACTTAATGATCTGAAGGTTGTTCATTCACATTTTATTCTAGGTGGGTTGTATCAGTGTAGAGACAATCATGTACCTCTACACCTTCTTACCCTCCTGAAGATTTACTCTCAATATTTGAGTAAATTTTGTGAACTGGATAGTGATAGGGTACTGAAATGTATGTATCTGTGAATACATGCAGAGTCTTAATGCTGCAAGTCTGTAAGTCTAAAATAGCTCTAGGATGGGGCATATCAGTGTAAAGATAATCATTATCTTAACACCTCCTAATCCCTCCATACATGCTGAAATAATTGTATTGAATTCCAACTTCAGTTGGGTAAAGGGCTGAGTACATGTATTTGTATTTTGTTGGTAATTCTTCAATACTGGGCTTGCACCATAGGAACAGAAAAGGTTGATATTCTGTGATAACTGAAGGATAATAGTTTTCAATTTGCCATAAAAAAAACTATGTTGTGGGTATTCTTTAGAACTATCTTGCTGAAGCGAATCTAATGAATACCCACAGTACAGGTTTATATGGAGAAATAAGGAAAACTATCTTTCAATTTGCCATACCCACTGTTCCTGTTGTAATATGGCATAAAGACTAATATTTTTGCTGAAAAAATGTGAGTAGCTTTTGCATTCAGCAAAAACACCAGAGTACTGGATACTCTACTTGCTAAAACAGTTTGCATTTTGGACACTAACATACTCGTTAAGGCCCAGATGTACCAAAGTCTGTCAACAATTTGAGCAAACTGTTCTTTCTTGATACTGGAATCCAACAATGTGGTTTGAAGATTTTCAAGATGACCTCCAGGGTGGCCATCTTGGATATTTGTTTCTTTGTTTGACTTGAAGATACAGATCCCCATCAACACTATATAGGTCATTTTGGAGATGTTGTTTCCAATTCTGTGCGACTTTAACCAGACTTTGAGATGAAATATATGCATGGATGGTCCAACTTGCACCACTTTGTTTGGGCAGGCTTAGACCCTCTAAGCGGTTAACCAGTACTCATGTGCAGCCGTTTCAGCTCTGCATGGAAGCTCCATGCAGCACAATCTTTTCTCCAAGCCCTGATGGGCGGGGTGCCCCATCGTGGATACCAGAAGAGAACAATTTTAGCAACTCCGAATCTCCATGTTGCCCCAATGCCTTCCACAAAGTTTCGGATCGATCAGACTTAAGAGTTTCGGAGCAGATGTTGTTTGAAAAGTGAGAGTGACCAAATTCTTGAACCCTATGTCCCACCATAGGGCCTGACCCTGTGGTTTAGTGCTATGGAATGAAAGCTTACCCTATTGTATGATTATATTCCAAATACGAAATGATTCTAGCCAGTGGCTAATGAGATATGAACTGACAAAAAAAAAATTTGATGTAAAATTTTAAAGTGGGTGTGATCTGGACGCAGATACCGGTGCTGACATCCAGGTAATAATAATAGCTCTTCTGAACTTTCATTCAGGTGATCTAAAAACTTGCTTTTATATAACCTATCCTGCTATCATATAAGCTATCCTGCTATCATATAAGCTATCCTGCTCATAAAAGTAAAGATTTATTTTTTCCTGAGCACCAGGTTTAACAGTACACCAAAGCACTACTCACCGACAACCTGTTGCTCTGTACTGACAATGTTTGCTAAATTCTGTATCCCTCCATCCACATTGGAAGGAGCCACTATTGTCTGTAGAGGAGCCGCCGGAGGATTGAAACTGGGATTAGGTGCTGACTGACTCATCTGTTGGACTGGCCCTACAAATATCAGACTGCATGTACTGCAACGATCCTAAGAATTGGGACGGGCAAGCCTAAGCAAACAGAGCAGACCCATATCAGACTGCTCCTTCAGGAGCAGTCTGATCTGGGTCTACACTGTTTGCCATTCCATTTGCACTTTTTGGACTCCTTGCTTGGTCGCAAAACAAATTTGTTAAAATTTTAGGAGATTTACAGCAAGTCCTCAAGGTGTCAGAATTCTTAGGATTTTCATGGTACATGTATTTAATCAGGCCTCATACTGACTAAGCTTTTCAAAGCCTGAAAGACCTGATTTTTACCTTTGCAAACAGTGTAGATCCAGATCAGATGGCTTCTGAAGAAGCCATCTGATCAGGATCTACACTGTTTGTAATGCAGTTTGTGACTTGAATACATTATATCAAATAATTTGATTGGTGAATAGGCAGAAATGGGTGTAGCAAAATATTTTTATTCAGAGGATAAGTGTTCAATAGTCATTTTAAACAGAATAAAGGAGGAAAAATCAAAATCTAAAAAGCCTGAAATCAAGAAAAAATCAAGAAACAATCAAGGCCTAAAAGCCTGAAATCCTGCATATACCTGAAAAATATGAGGCCTGTTTAATGTATGGGGAATGGATAAATTTTCATGGGAAGGAATTTATTCACTGAAAAGACCTATGTCTCCCTTGTCAACAATAGTTCCGTAGAAGGCTATGTCGCACTTGTGATTGCATTTCTTGAGAAACGGACTCGAATATCTGGGTTGATGCAAAAAAATTGATGGATTGACAAACTGATTGGCAAATGGATGAACGAACAAACAGAAAAAGCAACTCTAATAATTAATCATGCCAAGGTCAAAGCAGGTGCAACAAAAAAGTGCCTACTTGAAAAGAATCTAATCCTCAGACATTACTGTTTTCAGAGGTACTGACTACTCTGCTAACAGTGAAGCAACAAGTAACCTGCTGTAGGCTATGACATGCCTGTGTTGGCCAAAACTGACTTGAAAAGATCAGATCCTTGCTTCCAAAGGATAACCCTTTCTAGAACATATTGAACATTACAGTCCATACCAGTGGTGTTGACCGTAATGTTTAAGTCAGTTTTGGTGAACGGAACAAGACGAGGCTTCAGTAGCTCTGTTGGATGTTAGTATGGTGATCCGCAGGTTGCGGGTTCAATACCTGCTGGGTTGACAAAATTCTTTCATGGAGACTGATCATGAAATATCTTTATGGTCATGAAGGGCAATTCTGAGTTCCAGGCAAAAGGTGTGCTGTACTGGTTAACTGTTTATGTACATGCCTGTGCAGGGAAAGTGTGGTTAGGTAAACTAGCTAGCTTGACATGACTTTAATAGTATTGACCTTTTTTGTACCAAATGGAATCTTCCTCCTTATATATGGCAGAAGTCCATTTCAAAATTTAGGGGTGTCAGGTTGTGTTTTTTCAAAATTTATTTGGAAAGTCGCTGCACTATTTGCAAACAGTGAAGGCCCTGAACAGATGCCGCGTTCTGTGGCATCTGATCTGGGCCTGCACTGTTTGCCAATTACCCGCTTTGGGGTTTCCGGTACAAAATGGGTTTAAGTCTAAAACAAACAAGGGCTGATGCTAGAAATGATGCTAACATTGACAAATGAAAGTCTTAAGCAACCAAATAGAAAGAAATCTTACCAAAATGTGTTAAAAGTATACTTCCAACACCAATGTGCAACAACTTAGGTGAAAAAGAGCAGAACTAGAGCTGTCAGTGAAACTGACTAGGGCCCCGGCAGCGCTATCAGAAATTTGTGGACGGACAGACAGAGTGATTACTATAGGGCACCCACACTTTCAGTGCGGGGCCCTAATTAGGGGATAACTGTATTCAATATTGTCATTTGGGGAGGTAAATCGGAAGTTTTACGATCGGAAATTTTGTTTTCAGGTGACGCGACAGCGCTCTTACCCATTATGCTATGGAGGTCCATCATACCATGCTTAAAGCAGGTGCAACAAAAAGGATAATTCCAGGTTCAGCATGGCGAGGATTAATGCATTTTTGTAAATGTGACTGGTTCTTACAACTGCTAATAATTCCACAATAGATTCATCAGCATCTGATCTTGGTCTTCACTATTTATCAATGCTTTTTTTATTGGATAGGAAGAATTTTTAAGCATTTTACTGGCCTACATGGCTACACGTTTCGCTAGAATATACAGAATGATGTTCAATAAAGCTACCAGTATTTTCACATGAATGCTTGTAATGGGTATGTTATGATGGTATCTTGACAATTTTTATTATGACATGTCAACCCACATATGACAACAGAATCTTCTACCTAATAACTTAGAGCCAGTCTATTTTCAATTACAGGGGTGTCCGGTTGGTTATGTCTGTGAGAAGTTCTACAAAAATAATTGTACTTTATGCAAACAATGCAAATCCAGATCAAATGCAACAGAATATGCCATATTCTATGGTGTCTGATCTGATCTTGATCTATGCTATATGCCAATGTCCCAAAATTGAGCTGCAATGCATATTATATATGGGTAAACAATTTCCAACCTTTCATAATGGCCATCTGTAGCTATTGCCAAGACTATGTGAGTCATTGTTCACTAAGGCCATTGGTAACACAGTCTTATTCACACTCACCTGGGCCAGACACAGACATAATGGGCACTGTCCCACCTAGGGCTGTTGGTATCACAACTCCGGGGGCTGGTAGGGTCACAGTCGGGTTCTGTACACTAGAAACTACTGAAAATATTCAAGAACACATAATATTTTGCAGCTTCACTATAACATGTTTAAAACACCACTGCATATGTTAAGACCAGCTAAAAAACAGGTGATTCTTTTTTCAAACATATATTTAAGGGGAATGGGAACACCTTCAGGGGAGGCAAGTCCTGCAAAATTATTTTTGACTCCCATGACAACAGGGGTCAACTCTTAAAGGAAAGATTTTGCTCCTGAGGAGCAAATTCTTTCCTTTAAGAGTAGACCCATTTTTCAGTGGGACAGGGCTTACAGGAAGTCCCAAAAATTGTCTACCTTTGAAAAATGGCGGAAAATTTTTCCAGGTTTTCCCATTCCCCTTAAAAGGTTTCAGTTTTTCTTTCTTTGTGTTTATTTACACCAAATATCCTCTAGTAAGTGACCACCTTTGGGACTGTTCAAAAGTGGTGTATTTAACAGTCTCAAAGGTGGTCCTAGTTTAGGAATTTTATCGTAATAGTAAAACAACTGTGTAACTTGGACAAATATAATAATCATAATTTTTATGAGCTTTTTTTTTCTTTCTTTTGATACTGTGATCGGTCACATATGATCATTACTCACAGGTGTACATTACATACACTCCATGTTTGCAGAATGAAAGCCTGCAAAGTAATCATGTAATTACGGTAGGGATCTTGATGGTTCTCCAAGCACAGGAGGCCTCGGGTTATCATCCTGATCTGAAGGACGGTGCACTTTTATTGCATTCATCCCTGCAAATGATGCGTATAGAGTATATCCACAGAGCTACCAAGCTCCATAGCTGCAACAGGCAAAAGTCTTTGGACATATACACCTAGTGAAGCCTCTCAAATCAGACTGCATATTGCACAGTCTGATTACAGTCTTTGCTGCAAGGCATTATATGGACGTACACATACCCAAAGCTTCTCCATGCAGACAGGAAAAGATGTATCCTGACAGAAAGATAATCAAGGCTGATTCTTGTCGTAGTTGAAGATATGTTTTTGACATAGATCAGCTCGGAGTTATGCAAGGTAAGATGTTCTGTAGATAATCCTGCGATATTTTTATTTCTTCATTAACCCTTTTTGTACCAAATGGAATCTTCCACCTTATATATAGCAGGAGTCCATTTCGAAATTTAGGGGTATCAGAATGTGTTTTCGTCACAATTGATTTGGAAAATGGCTAAACTTTTTGCAAACAGTGTAGGCCCTGATCAGACGCCGCGTTCTGCGGCGTCTGATTTGGGCCTGCTCTGTTTGCCAAGGTACCCCTTTAGGGGTTTCCGGTACTGAATGGGTTAAAACACATGCTGTGTGTACTTGTTAGGCTCCATTCTAACAAGTTCAGAGGACCCTTGTTATAACGACAGTATTTGTTCCCTATTGTTGTGCCGTTATAAAGAATTTGCCATTATAAAGAATCCCAGCAGTAATTAAAGGCCTTTTCCCGATTATTACTCCTCAGTGAGGGGTTTCTAACAAATATCTATAACATTTGTTTCTTGGAGTATTAGATTACCAGACTCTTTCATGACTATGACTCAATTTGTGTATTTTCAACCCGAGGGAAGCCAATGCCGCAGGGGACCGAGGCTAAACCTTTAGCTAAGTAGTCATTCCTTTCAAATTTCCATTATAACGAGTTTTGCTGTTATAACCAATGTTGGTATAAAGCCAGTTAACTGTATTTATCATATGACGTCGCGTCTGAGAGTGTAATAGCGCCATGTAATATTTTCGATAATCCACTAGTGAATTAAATATGCAAATTAGCTAGATACGTCCCGTAACGTTACATGTATGACGTCCTTAACAACGTCGCGTTTACTAACGGCGGAATATTGTTTTTTTTATAAACAATAGTGAATGATTCACGTTTTAAATGTCATATGATAAATAGACAATCTTACATGTATTATTGAATTTATTAAACAAGTTGAGGAAAAGGGATAAAATGCGAGGCAAAAGCCTCGCATTTTATCCCTTTTCCTCAACTTGTTTAATAAATTCAATAATACATGAACACTCATGTAAGATTGTCTATTAAAGCCTCGCATTTTATCCCTTTTCCTCAACTTGTTTAATAAATTCAATAATACATGAACACTCATGTAAGATTGTCTATTAAAGCTTCGCATTTTATCCCTTTTCCTCAACTCGTTTAATAAATTCAATGATACATGAACACTCATGTAAGATTGTCTATTTATTACCTAGAAATTAGGAAATTATCTCTTAATTTTCCCTCTTACCCCTCATTATCTGGAGCTATGACAGTCTGGTCAGAGTCTTCCCTACCTGGGAGATTTAATCTCAAAGCTGCCTTGTGGAAGTAGTTAGTTAATCTCATAGCTGCCTTGTGTATAGTAAATCTCAAACCTACCTTGTGAAAAAGGTTCATCACAAACATACCATGCGGAATGGGTCACAGTCAAGTCTGGTAACACTGTGCAGTCGTTAATTTTGCGCACCCTACATTCACAGCCACTCTAACTGTATCTCTCATTATCAGTTTCACTATGCTCAACTTTTGGGAATTTTGTTTAAACTATACTAAGAAAAGATGAGCTGGGACATGCAGATGTGCCAATTTTCCAGAATTTTGAAATTTAACATAATACGGAAAAATCCAAATATTTCTGGATGCAAGCATGATTTTAATAGTACCGTAAAAATTCGGCTATAAGACGAGGATTTTTCCCTCCAAAATGAGCCCAAACTAGAAATGGTGTTTGTAAAACACAATGCCCCCAACCTTTGCTTGTCCTTAGATGGCAAAATATTCAACAAATATTGTTAAAGACTCAAAAACATACAACAAGAATTCCCCCGAAGGCTATGTCGCACCTGTGGAGGCGCAAAGTCACCAAACCATGAAATCTAGGTCAAGGTCAAACATGGATGCCTGCATAAAAATTTCACTCCTAGTTCCAAGCATGTACCAAGTATCATCAATGAAACTCTTAACGAGAATTCTTCTATGTTTTTTAATTAAAGGGGAAATAATTCAAGAAGGGGAGATAATTTGGACAAGAAAAAAAATACGGGTCAACTATTTTTTCATGAGGAACTCATATATGAAATTTCAAAACACTAGCATACACGGTTCTGAAGATATGCTATGCACCAGAAAGCAACACAATTGAGTAGCAAAAAATTACAAAGGGCCATAACTCTAACAAAATTTTATCGAATTGGTTGAAAATTTAATCAGGTAGTCTCCTCCTTAGTCCCAATCACTATACCAAATATCAAGGCTGTAGCTCAAATACTTTTTGAGATATCTTGCTAACGAGAATTCTATGTTATTTAATTAAAGGGGAAATAATTCAAGAAGGGGAGATAATTTGGACAAGAAAAAAAATACGGGTCAACTATTTTTTCATGATGAACCCATATATGAAATTTCAAAACACTAGCATACACGGTTCTAAAGATATGCTATGCACCAGAAAGCAACACAATTGAGTGGCAAAAAATTACAAAGGGCCATAACTCTAACAAAATTTTATAGAATTGGTTGAAAATTTAATCAGGTAATCTCCTCCTTAGTCCCAATCACTATACCAAATATCAAGGCTGTAGCTCAAATACTTTTTGAGATATCTTGCTAACGAGAATTCTATGTTATTTAATTAAAGGGGAAATAATTCAAGAAGGGGAGATAATTTGGACAAGAAAAAAAATACGGGTCAACTATTTTTTCATGAGGAACCCATATATGAAATTTCAAAACACTAGCATACACGGTTCTAAAGATATGCTATGCACAAGAAAGCGTGACGTACGAACGGACGAACGGACGGACAAGCCAGAAGCAATATGCCCCCCAACTTTTTTAAAGTTGGGGGCATAAAAATGACCCCGTCTTATAGCCGAGGTCATGGACTGCAGGCTTTTTTCTGGCAATGTTCGAAGAAGACCAGGCATACGGAAAAAGCCGATCGGTGATTTTTGAATTGATATCAATCGCCTCCCACAAACCACCGCTACGATTTTTCTGCACGCGATCGGTAAATGACGTAATCCGACGCCATTACCCCCACACGTGTTTAATGTCATTGCGTGTATCTCTTTCATAAAAAAAAATGTTGGAACCGGTAAAAAATATTTTCCCGATAGCTAAGCGGTTGTGAATAGAGGTGGATAGAAAATCAATGCTTTGCACAGCTCCAGAATTATCCCCAGAAACTCCCGTGTCAATAACCAACAACAGCGTTCGACTTTCCCGCCAACGTCTGCTATTTGGCGCCAAAACATAACCATTCATGAGATCGTAGAATAGTCCGATTTTATAATGCAAACATTTACCGTTAGATGTAGCTAATAGTCTGAGGAGCAATTAAATCATTTTCACATTGATTGTGGATTAAATTTTATGACTGGAGGATAAACGCAAATTAGAGACATAACTTGACCATATTTTCACACCTTATCGACACGCACCGCAGGGTGGCAATTATACGACAGGGATTAACAATAGTGTCATACTTGAACCGTAATAAATACACAGATGGTTTGTCTCTGAATTGACAGCGATTTACTTACTGGTCTAGTTTTACCGTATTTAAGGACTCCAAAAAGACTGGCAGTTGTAGACGATTTTTTTTTTTTTGCACTTGTCCCGATCGAGCGTCATACGGTCAAAGTGCACCTGCCCGGCGTGATTTTGGTCTTGTCCCGGACGGCCGGGAAATGGATTTGTCAGCCCCTGTCGTCTATTAAATAGGAGTCTGTATAGCCTAAGCCAGCAAAGCATGTACCGGGCCGACAGCGATACGACGTATCGGCCCGACGTTTGCCGCTATTTTGTGCGGCCAAACAAGCCATGTTAGGGGTAAGTAGAGGGTTTTTCTAACGAAAAAAGGCCGATTTCTCACATCTAACTGGCATCTAGTGGTAGCAGATAGGCCCCGACAGATATGGCAAAAATTTGACCCGTCTTATAAAAGAGTATAAGCAAAATTCCGCCTTAGAAAAGCGGAAAAGGGGGTCCCGTCTTATAACCGAATCGCCTTATAGCCGAATTTTTACGGTAGCTACAAAATTCAACATTTTGGATCAACGCTGCAGAGAATCTAATCAGTAATTTATTTCAGTCAATCTTCATGTCATATTAGCTCTGAACACTGATCATGCACACTATTGGGCAACAAAACTGGCATTTCATTTTCAAGGGGATATCCCTATTAAAATATGCTTGCCATATACAATAAAATAATCAGAGGCCTTCCATCCTTAGAGGTATTGTAAAAGAAAGTGCTGAAACAGTCATTGTAGCTTTTGAATGATGCACTGGACAAAGTCACATACAGCCATGAAAACTTATGAATACAATGTTATCTGAGTGCACTGTAATCTCAAATCTACCTTGTGGCAAGTGTTAAACTCAAACTTACCATGTGGATACAGTTAATCAGGAAGGAGTTAATCTCAAACATACCTTGTGGAAAATGTTAAATTTCAAAACCTACCTTGTGGACTCGTAAGTATTGGTCCTGAAGGTGGAGGCATCAGGTTCATGTGTCCTGGTGGTGGTACACTAATACCAGGTGGGGGAAGCAGTTGGACTGGCTGGCTCATAGAGGGAGGGGGCTGAAGAGCTGCAATAGAGGGGTAAAGACAGTTGATTACCATCATGCATTTATCACATCACCCACAAGGGGCAGTAGCAAGATCATAACGGAAAATTCAGTTTAGTCCAACCTGTATTAAGCAAGCACCTACAGGATAATCAAAATGTGCTTGATTAAGGCAGGTTCTAACAGGTTCTAATGCATTAACGTTTGTTCAGGAACTGAATGCATGCTTGCTTAAAACAGGTGGCTTCCTTCACAGGGATGGCCACTGTGACAGGTTTCAACATCTAGATTTAATTCCATATCAATGAGTCAATTTTTTGGCATAAAAATTTCCTAAGATAGGTCGCTGAATTTGGGAATACATGTAGTGCCTTCAAAATTCCCTACATTGGTCTTACCCAAGAATCTAAGAATAACGTCAAATTTTGATATTTTATGTTTATATTAACGAATTTCACATCTTCATAACCTAGGCAATGTCAATGACTATTCTGTCCAACTTTCCACTGTCACTCTTGCCATCTTTCTCTTTCAGCATATGAAAACTAGAGCTGTCAGTGAAACTGACTAGGGCCCCGGCAGCGCTATCAGAGGAGTAGGAAAATGTTGATGTTAAAAAAGACGTTTTTTTTTCCTTTCACCTCTAAGTATGACCTTGACCTTTGAGGTATGGACCTGGGTCTTGCGCGTGACACACTGTCACATTATGGTCAATATTTCTGCTAAGTAATATTTAAATCCATCCAGGTATAAGAAAGTTATAGATTGGACACAATAAAAAAGACGCTTTTTTTACCTTTTATCTCTAAGTATGACCTTGACCTTTGAGGTACGGCTGTGGGTCTTGCGTGTGACACTTCGTCACATTATGGTTAACTTCGTCACATTATGGTTAACATTTCTGCCAAGTAATATTTAAATCCATCCAGGAATAATAACAAAGTTATTAATTGGACACAGGAAAGACCCTTTTTTGACCTTTAACCTCTAAGTATGACCTTGACCTTTGAGGTACGGACCTGAGTCTTGCGCGCAACACTCCATCACATTATGGTTAACATTTCTGCCAAGTAATATTTAAATCCATCCAGGAATAAGAAAGTTATGGAGGATAAAAAATTTGTGGACGGACAGACGGACAGACAGACAGACGGACAGACAGAGTGATGCCAAGTAATACTTAAATCCATCCAGGAATAATAAAAAGTTATGGAGGATAAAAAAATTTGTGGACGGACAGACGGACGGACAGACAGACAGACAGACGGACGGACAGAGTGATTACTATAGGGCACCCACACTTTCAGTGCGGGGCCCTAATTACCTTTACCTTATCCTGCTGAATATATTAATGCCATTTCTGACTATCCACTAATCATATTACATCATATGTTGTATTTGTTAAATTAACAAACTGCATGACAAACTGTGTAGATCAAGCACAAGCCATCCGATCTGGATCAACACTGTTCGCAAAGGTAGGATGTGTCATGTTCAACAGGGTAAATGTTAAGCAAAAAAAATGTATAAATTAATAATCTGAAAAAAAGTATAAAACAGGAGGCTATCAGGATCTGCAGACAGCAAAAGATAAAACAAGCTATAATTCAAATTACTCTGAACTTGAGACATGCAACTGCAACACAATAGGAACCTAATGATAAATACACAAAACTGTGCACAGCATATTTCCTATCAAACAATATTACAAAATACACAGACCTCTTTATAAACACTATTAATTGTTGCAGAGTCTTTACCTTTGTCCTGCTGAGCCCAGATATGTTTATCTTTCAAACAATAAAGATCCAAATCAGATGGCTTCTGAAAGAAGCCATCTGATCAGGATCTTCATTGTTTGTCATTCAGCTTATGAATTTGTTGCAATAATTTGCATCAAGTAATCTGCTTGGTAGATAATTAGTAGTGGGTGTGGCATATATAAATATTCAGCCGGCAAGGGTTAATATTAAATGGCTAAAAGTTTATTTCAAAGGCTTGAAAACTGTTTTATGCTAACAAATAATACAGAGAACATGTATATAAGACAGCATGACAATTCATGATCAAATTTCAATATGATAAACATACTTCTGTCCAGATACAGCACAGCTGTTTAGACACATTGTGACCTGCAAAAGACTTGAACCTACCCTGTACTGTCACAGATCCTGTAATTTTGTAGATTTTTTTTTGTTTATTTGGTTTTGCCGCCCTTTCAAGATCATTACACTTATTCAAGCTGACCTTTAGTCAGAGGTGGACAAAAACCAAACTACCCGCAGAGAAACCATGTGACCATCCGTTGCAGAATTTGGCCTCTCTCATGTGACCCAAGCGAGGCTCAAACCACAACGGTGAGAGACCTAACAATTAAGAGCATGTGACTTTGTGTCCCAGCAATGGTGGTATAAGTATGAGCATATGACTTTGTGTCCCAGCAATGGTGGTATAAGTATGAGCATGTGACTTTGTGTCCCAGCAATGGTGGTATAAGTATGAGCATGTTACTTTGTGTCCCAGTAATGGTGGTATAAGTATGTGACTTTGTGTCCCAGCAATGGTGGTATAAGTATGAGCATATGACTTTGTGTCCCAGCAATTGTGGTATAAGTATGAGCATGTGACTTTGTGTCCCAGCAATGGTGGTATAAGTATGAGCATGTGACTTTGTGTCCCAGCAATGGTGGTTTAAGTAAGAGCATGTGCCTGTGTCCCAGCAATGGTGGTACAAGTATGAGCATGTGACTTTGTGTCCCAGCAATGGTGGTATAAGTATGAGCATGTGACTTTCTGTCCCAGCAATGGTGGTTTAAGTAAGAGCATGTGACTTTGTGTCCCAGCAATGGTGGTTTAAGTATGAGCATGTGACTTTGTGTCCAAGCAATGGTGGTATAAGTATGAGCATGTGACTTTGTGTCCCAGCAATGGTGGTACAAGTATGAGCATGTGACTGTGTCCCAGCAATGGTGGTATAAGTATGAGCATGTTACTTTGTGTCCCAGTAATGGTGGTATAAGTATGAGCATGTGACTTTGTGTCCCAGCAATGGTGGTTTAAGTAAGAGCATGTGACTTTGTGTCCCAGCAATGGTGGTTTAAGTATGAGCATGTGACTTTGTGTCCAAGCAATGGTGGTATAAGTATGAGCATGTTACTTTGTGTCCCAGCAATGGTGGTACAAGTATGAGCATGTGACTGTGTCCCAGCAATGGTGGTATAAGTATGAGCATGTGACTTTTGTCCAGCAATGGTGGTATAAGTATGAGCATGTTACTTTGTGTCCCAGTAATGGTGGTATAAGTATGAGCATGTGACTGTGTCCCAGCAATGGTGGTATAAGTATGAGCATGTGACTTTGTGTCCCAGCAATTGTGGTATAAGTATGAGCATGTGACTTTTGTCCAGCAATGGTGGTATAAGTATGAGCATGTGACTTTGTGACCCAGCAATGGAGGTGTATAAGCATGAGCATTCAACTTTGTGTCCCAGCAATGGAGGTATAAGTATGAGCATGTGACTTTGTGTCCTAGCAATGGTGGTATAAGTATGGGCATGTGACTTTGTGTCCCAGCAATAGTGGTATAAGTATGAGCATGTGACTTTGTGTCCCAGCAATGGTGGTATAAGTATGAGCATGTGACTTTGTGTCCCAGCAATTGTGGTATAAGTATGAGCATGTGACTTTGTGTCCCAGCAATGGTGTTATACGTATGAGCATGTAACTTTGTGTCCCAGCAATGGTGGTATAAGTATGAGCATGTGACTTTGTGTCCCAGCAATGGTGGTTTAAGTAAGAGCATGTGACTTTGTGTGTCCCAGCAATGGTGGTATTAGTATTACCATGTGACCTTGTGTCCCAGAGATGGTGGTATAAGTATGAGCATGTGACTGTGTCCCAGTGACAGTGGTATAAGTATGAGCATGTTACTTTGTGTCCCAGCAATGGTGGTATAAGTGTGAGCATGTGACTTTGTGTCCCAGCAATGGTGGTATAAGTATGAGCATGTGACTTTGTGTGTCCCAGCAATGGTGGTATTAGTATTACCATGTGACCTTGTGTCCCAGAGATGGTGGTATAAGTATGAGCATGTGACTGTGTCCCAGTGACAGTGGTATAAGTATCAGCATGTTACTTTGTGTCCCAGCAATGGTGGTATAAGTGTGAGCATGTGACTTTGTGTCCCAGCAATGGTGGTATAAGTGTGAGCATGTGACTGTGTCCCAGCAATACTGGCATAAGTATGAGCATGTGACTTTGTGTCCCAGCAATGGTGGTACAAGTATGAGCATGTGACTGTGTCCCAGCAATGGTGGTATACGTATGAGCATGTGACTTTGTGTGCCAGCAATGGTGGCATAAGTATGAGCATGTGACTTTGTGTCCCAGCAATGGTGGTACAAGTATGAGCATGTGACTGTGTCCCAGCAATGGTGGTATAAGTATGAGCATGTGACTTTGTGTCCCAGAAATGGTGGTTAAAGTTAGAGCATGTGACTTTGTGTCCCAGCAATGGTGGAATAAGTAAGAGCATGTGACTTTGTGTCCCAGCAATGGTGGTACAAGTATGAGCATATGACTTTGTGTCCCAGCAATGGTGGCATAAGTATGAACATGTGATTTTGTGTCCCAGCAATGGTGGTATAAGTAAGAGCATGTGCTTTTGTTTCCCTGCAATGGTGGTATAAGTAAGAGCATGTGACTTTGTGTCCCAGCAAAGTTTGTATAAGTATGAGCATGTGACTTTGTGTAACAGCAATCAGAATCAGAATTGCAATGGTGGTATAAGTATGAGCATGTGAATTTGTGGCCCAGCAATGGTGGTATAAGTATGAGCATGTGAATTTGTGTCCCAGCAATGGTGGTATAAGTATGAGCATGTGACTTTGTGTCCCAGCAATGGTGGTATACGTATGAGCATGTGACTTTGTGTCCCAGCAATAGTGGTATACATGGTTGGATGTCAAGGTTAGTAGAACAGCTGTTCCAGTACATGCAAAAAGAGACAAACCTTTGAATGGTCAAGGAAAAACCACGACCGATTATGAAGTCATTTGCCTCAACCTTCATCCATGGCCCCCGCCATCGGGGCTTGAAGAAATAGATGGGCTGCACAATGCTTCCACGCAGAGCTGAAACCGACCTGCACACGAGTACTGGAAAACCACTTAGAGGATCTAAGCCTGCCCAGGCAAAGCGTTGCGAGTTGGACTGTCCATGCTTATAAACCCTATTGGGCTTGAGATGTCATTTCGTTTCAATGTCGGGTAAAAGTCCCACAAAATTGGAAGCAATGACTCCAAAATGACATATACAGTGTTGACGGGGACGTTAAACCTCAATTCAAATGGAAAAAACGTCATCCAGCTGAACAACTCCTACTTTTGCCAACAGTGTAGATCCAGATCAAATGGCTTCTGACGAATGTGTGACAGACAGACGCCCTGGGGACAAACACTATGTCTCTCCGAAAAAAACAATTTCGGGGGAGACATAATTTCAAAGTCCATCCAGAAATAAGAAAGTTATTGACTGCGTTTAAGTTTGGGACCCTTTTTTTACCTTTGACCTCTAAGTATGACTTTGACCTTGGAGGTACGGACCTGGGTTTTGCACGCGACACATCGTCATATGATGGTTAACATTTCTGTCCAGTAATTTTAAAATCCATCAAGAAATAAGGAAGTTATTGACCGCGTTTAAGTTTCGGATGCATGGGCGGACGAGCGGACGGACAGGGGCAACGTTATATGCCCTTTCCACCATTCTTCGAATGGCAGGGGCATAAAAATCAGTAATTACTGTGAGGAAAGTAAAAGATTTTGAATATGAGAACTCTAAATGTACAACACATTTAGTGTCAGCATGTGCTTAGTCCATCAAATATAACAGCAAATGGAATTTCAACACTGGGTGCCATCAAAACTGGAGCTTTATTGAAATTTTTGGCCTCTTTTAAGCAACAATATTCCTGATAGCTATTACAATAGCATTGCAATAGTAGCCTGCAGTAGTTATAGTATTGCAATAGTCATTTTGGCAGCAGTAATAGTATCTCGATAGACATTTGGCCTGCAATAGTCTACTCTATTAACCCTTTAGTACCAGAAACCCCAAAACGGGTACCCTGGCAAACAGCGCAGGCCCAGATCAGACGCCGCAGAATGCATCATCTGATCAGGCCTACACTGTTTACAAAAAGTTAAGCAATTTTTCAAATAGATTTTGAAGAAAACATGACCTGACACCCCTAAATTTCGAAATGAATTCCTGCTATATATAAGGAGGAAGATTCCATTTGGTACAAAAAGAGTTAAACAGCAATCCTTTAAATGTTATAAAGAGGCTGTGGTATATATACACACCTGGTTGTAAGAAAGGGGGTGGCTGAGCCAAGCTGACGTTGGGTGGCAGTCCTGGTGGTGGCCCAACTACAGAAAAAAACAAGCAATCAATGATCCAATTAAACATGAACATCTACACTATTATGCAATTCGTTAAGTCTTACAATAAGCAATCAATGATCTAATTAAACATGAACATCTATCCACAAAATCATGTAATTTGTTAAGTCCTACAATATAAATGTATAACTGCATCATCTGAAATGGAAAGGATTTCATTAAAAATTTTAACCATTCAATCTGACAATCATACCAAGTAAGACACAAGCTACACAAACTAGCAATAGTCATGAAATTTTAGATTAAATTGGTACACCACAAATTCTTTACAACACTATTAATGTGGTCCAAAGCAGAAACCCTGTTCGTTAAACCACGGTGTTATATTCAAACAAAAATGTAAAGGTTTTTGGGATGAAAAATGACCATTTATGACCATTTACGGTCATTTTTCTATATAATCTTTACATATTTGGGATCCAACTTGAAACCATGTTATATCCAAAACCATGTTAAAACGAACAGTACTAGTGTTATAATGAGGTTGTGGTGTAGTGTACTATCCAAGCAAGGAACATTAAGATGCTGAACAGATTACAATGAGGGAGATTTGTTGCTGTTTGAGTTTAAGGCCCATCAACAGCTAAGGCCATACGGAGACGGGACCTTGGTTTAAAGACTCATCCGAAAGTCTGGAGAAGCCCGGGATCGATCCTGCGACCTCTGGTTTACAAGGCGAGTAGCGTAACCATTACACCACGGAGGCTTCCACAATAAGGGAGACGAATCTTTCAAAATACTTTTCATCTCTCTTATCAAAAGGGTTCTATTCTTAACCCTTATCTTGCTGTTCACGACAACCCCTTTCTTTGCAAACAGTGTAGATCCAGATCAGATGGCTTCTGAAGAAGCCATCTGATCAGGATCTACACTGTTTGGCATTCCGTTTTTGAATTTGTAGCAATAAATTACATCAAGTAATTTGATTGGTTGAGAGACAGAAATGGGTGTGGCTTAAATGAATATTCAGCAAGATAAGGGTTAAAGGAAATGACATCCTGAGAAGCAATTTTTTCCACTGAGAGTAGATCATATTTTTGGATAGACTGAATTCATAATAAAATTAAGAGAGGAAAGTGGATATCATAATTTGTCTCAAATATAAAAATTGTTGAAGATTTGCAAGGTGTATTTGTTTTGTGGGTCCAAGTGTTCAAAACTTTTATGTCATTACTTAACATATCATTAAAACTTTGACCAACTAATATGGCAAATATGCTATTTTTGCTGAAAAAAATGTGAGTAGCTTTTTAATTTGCAAAAGCTACTCACATTTTTTCAACAAAAATATCAGTACATGTATCAGATATTGTATTTACTAGAACAGTTAACATTTTCACTTACGAGCTCATTAATCTATCATTGCTTTGAACAACTGGCCCTTGAAGTGTAATGTTTATCATTATGTCACTTTATAGCTCCAGATAAGGCACTTTTTTATCTGGAAAAAACTGATATTTTTCTTATTTCTGCATGAAAACATATATTGTGGGTACTCATTAGAAGTGTCTTGCTAAGGCGCTTCTAATGAGTAAACACATGTTTTCGGGTAGAAATAAGAACAAGAGGCCCATGGGCCACTATGCTCACCAGAGCTCAGGGGGCACTGCCGACTGGCAGCAAAGTATTTTAATTAACCATGGAAGCCCTGCGCCCAAGGATGCTACAGATAAAATTTGGACCCAATCAGCCTAGTGGCTTCAGAGGTCTGATGTAGCTTGAATGTGTTGTTGCAGGACAACAGATGACAACTGACAATTTCCCATCTGTGGCAACCAATAGGCCTAAAAGAACATTATTAAAGGAACATTTCTATGTAAGTTTGACAAAATATCTTGAAAGGCATAAATGTCATTTTTCAATTTTCCCCATTATAAGTCAATGGAAACACATAACTTGCCATGGCAAACAAACCAAAGAGCCAAATTTCATAAACCGGAGCTCAGATGGGCATTGCCCAATGGCAGACATGTATTTTAACATGGTCATCATCATCATCATCAACGGATTTTTGATTAACGTGCAGGTACAGGGGCAACGTCCACATAAGTGGGCCCCCTTCCAGGTAGCTGGCTTGCTGCAGGCATGGCAGATCTTACACCAGATCTCCAGGCTTGTCTATCATGAGGATCGATAGCAGAGAGCTTCCATTCTCTGCAATCTCTTTCTGTTAGCTGCTTCCAGGTCATCTTGGGCCTTCCTGGCCCCCGCTTTCCACTTACCTGTATGTCACAGGCAGTCTTGATTGCACCGTTGGAGCGTTCCACATGTCCATACCAGCGAAGTCTTCTCTCTTTCAGGATGAGGTCCAGGTCCTCAATGCCAAGACGCTCCAGTAACTCACTGGACCTGATGGTGACAGTGTCCTGTGGCTTGACATTGCAGATCTGTCTGATCATTGCCCTGTCATTTCGCTGCAGACGTTGGAGGTTTGGCTTTGTCAATGGCCATGTCTCACTGGCATGGAGCATTGCGCTCCGCACACAAGAGCTATACACACGGCCACGTGTCTTGAACGAGAGGTGGCGGGAAGAGAGAACTGGTAGCAACTCCTTGAATTTCTTCCAGGCTGTTTTCACACGTGATGTAGTTGAAAGGTCGCAACCACCCCCTGCAGAGAGCATATCACCTAGGTAGCAGAAGGAAGCTACAACCTCCAGCTTGTCTGATCCGACTTGAACTTCCCTCTGTGGTCTGCCATCTAAGGGGCGTGCAGTTCCTTGGCACCGTGTACACCTGTACTCAGGGTCCTCTATCAAGCGTTTGAGCCCACTGCATTTCTTGTGCACCCAGAACTTGCAGCCATTACAAAAGATACTGTTGCTGCCAACTCCAGTGCGACATACAGCGCATGGGAACTGGCCTGTACTCTGCAAGAGGTCCAGACCTGTACCACAGATCATGATCTTTGTCTTTCCTGCATTCACTCTCAGCCCTTTCGCCTCCATTGCCTCTTTCCAAGTTAAGAGCCTCCTGACACATTCCTCAAGGGATTCAGCTATGATGACAAGGTCATCAGCATACAGGTCCTCCCAGGGGACTCCAGAGCGGAACTCGCATGACAAGGCTTCAAGCACAATGATGAAAAGCAGTGGGCTGAGAACAGAGCCTTGATGAACACCCACCTTCACCTCGAATTCTTCACTGTAACCATCACCGACGCGGACACGGCTCCGAGCATTTGCGTACATCCCTTGGACCAGTTTCACAATCCACTCGTCCACTCCAAGTTTTCTTAGTGCCCACCAGATGACTTTCCGAGGCACTCGATCAAATGCCTTCTCCAGGTCTACAAAAGCCATGTAGAGTCTCTTGTTGGCCGCCAGATACTTCTCTTGCAGCTGTCGGACAACAAAAATTGCATCTGTTGTGCCTCTTCCTGGGACGAAGCCAAACTGGGAATCGTCGATGGACACCAACTGCCTAATGAGGCCATCCACAATCCTCTCCAGGACTTTCATGACCTGTTCTGTCAGCTTGAGACCACGGTAGTTGCCCCGTTCCAATGCATCGCCCTTGCCCTTGTAGAGACAGACAATGAAACTCTGTTCCCAGTCAGAGGGTACCTTCCCATCACGGATGATTGCAGCTGCAAGGTCACGGATCATCGAGGCACCCGCATCACCTGCAGCTCTTATCATCTCCACCACTATGCCAGAGGGACCAGGTGCTTTGCCAGTCTTCATCTGAGAGATAGCCTTCTTAACCATATCAATAGTGATTGGGATGGGTGGCCCTTCCACTGGTGGTTCATCAGACAGGTGGTCTGGGTCCCAGTCGAACTCAACATTGAGTAGCTTTTGGTAGTGTTCTAACCAGGCCCTCTGCTTTGAGTCATCACTCATTGACATCATGGTATGATTTTAATCTACCAATTACAAAGTCTCCCAATTCCCAAATGAACACTCATGTTGACTGTATCTGTATTAGGTGTTTTATATAGTAGAGAGGGTGGGGCATGAACCCAATGGAGCCCTGGTTGGTGCCACTAAATGTGTCTTATAAAAAAGAACAGAGACATATATGGTTTAGCGGTGGGATATGTATGGCTCCTGAGATGTAACGTCTTTTAGGCAGTGGAGGGATACGGGCATGGTGGATTCCAAAAAAGCCCAAGATTGTTGCAACCTAATGCTGAACAGTTTCTGAGATATGAGGCCCTTTTATGAAGTGGATGGGAGAGAAATGGCCCCTGCAGACCCAACAAGATGGGTTGACTAAATGTGTCTAAGAATATATGTGATTATGTGGTGGGGATTTGAATAGTTTCTGAGATATATGGCCTATTATGAAGTGGGGTCTTATCATAAGGAACAAGAATATATATGGTTAAGGGGTGGGGATCTGACCGATTTCTGAGATATATGGCTTTTAATGAAGTAAAGGGGTGAGGCATGGCCCGTGGCACCACATGGTGGGGACCCCATGCTGGTGATTGCATCTTATCATAAGGAACAAGAATATATATATGGCTTAGGGGTAGGGCTCTGAACAGTTTCTCAGATATAATTATGGTCTTTTGTGAAGTTGAAAAATAGAGCATGGCCCGGGCGAGCCCTGGGGGAACCCTATGTTGGTGTCACTGAATGTGTCTTATCACAAGGAACAAGAATATATATGGTTTAGCGGTGGGGATCGGTAAGGTTTCTGGAATATTTGGCCTTTTATGAAGTGGAGGGGTGGGACATGACCCCGGCACATCCCGGGGGACCCTCAGCTAAGTGTCCCTGAGTGCGTCTTATCATAAGGAACAAGAATATATATGGTTAAGGGGTGGAGATCTGAATGGTTTCTGAGATAAATGGCATTTTATGAGGTGGAGGGGGTGGGGCATGTCCCCGGCACATCTGGGGGGACCCCCAGGTTTGTGTCACTTAATGCTTCTTATCATCAGGAACAAGAATATATATGGTTTAGGGGTGGGGATTTGTAAGGTTTTGGAATATTTGGCCTTTTATGAAGTTTTGTTTGTTTGATTTGAGGTTTAATATCCCCGTCAACCCTGTAAAGGTCATTTTGGGGACGTTGCTTCCAATTTTGTGGGACTTTTACCCGACGTTGAGATGAAATGACATCTCAAGCCCTGCCACCCAATGAAACCAATAGGGTTTATTAGCATGGACGGTCCGCCTCACACCGCGGTTCCTGGACAGGCTTAGATCCTCTAAGCGGTTTACCAGTTCTAGTGTGCGGGCTGGATTCAGCTCTGCGTGGAAGCATCATGCAGCTCATATATTTTTTCAAGCCCCTATGGGCGGGGGCCAACCTTTTATGAAGTGGAGGGGGTTGGGCATGTCCCCGGCACATCCAAGATGTCCCCCAGGTTGGTGTCACTGAATGCAACTTATCATAAGGAACAAAAATATATTTCATTTTGGGGTTTGGATCTGTTAGGTTTCTGGAATATTGGGGCTGTTGTGAAACGGAGGGGTGGGGCATGGCCCAGGCACATCCTGGGGGACCCCTAGGTTGGTGTCACTGAGTGCATCTTTTCATAAGAGACAAGAATATATACACTTTACGGGTGGGGTTCTGAATGGTTTCTGAGATAAATGGCATTTTATGAAGTGGAGGGGGTGGGGCATGTCCTCGGCACATCCGGGGGGATCCCCAGGTTGGTGTTATTTAATGCACCTTATCATAAGGAACAAGAATATATATGGTTTAGGGGTGGGGATCTGTAAGGTTTCTGAGATATAAGGCATTTTATGAAGTACTGGGGGTGGGGAATGGCCCCGGCACAACCTACTGGACCCTCAGGTTGACATAAAACCATATTGCTGAGAGAAGTTTACTAAAGGAACATTTCTATAAAAGTTTTGTCAAAATATCTGCAAAGGCTTTGTAGTTAATGCCATTTTTCACTTTTCCCCATTATAAGTCTATGGAAAATCTAAGTTGCCATAGCAACCAAACTAAAGAGCTGAATTTCATAAAAAACACAAAACCTGTAAAGGCAAATATGGTGAATATTTTCATAAACTCTTCGCCTCATAGAGCGTACAGTTTCTGAGGAGTTGATTTTTTAAGTTTTTTTTTTTCTATTTTTTTTTCAATTTGGTTTCCATGGCAACCGTTACAAATGAGCAGTAGGCCTAAACTCATATGGCAGAAAGAAGATTGCCTAAGGAATATTTCTATGAAAGTTTTGTCAAAATATCTGCAGCGGCATGGCAGCAAATGCCATTTTTCAATTTTCCCCATTATAAGTCTATGGAAAATCTAAGTTGCCATAGCAACCAAACTGAAGAGCCGAATTTCATAAAAAACACAAAACCTGTAAAGGCAAATATGGTGAATATTTTCATAAACTCTCAGCCTCATAGAGCATACGGTTTCTGAGGAGATGATTTTTTAAGGATTTTTTTTTATTTTTTTTTTAATTTGGTTTCCATGACAACCTATACAATAAGCAGTAGGCCTAAAATCATATGGCAGATAGTAGATTGCCTAAGGAATATTTCTATGAAAGTTTTGTCAAAATATCTGCAGCGGGTTGGCAGTAAATGCCATTTTTCAATTTTCCCCATTATAAGTCTATGGAAACTCTAAGTTGCCATAGCAACCAAACTAATGAGCCGAATTTCATAAAAAACACAAACTTTCAATCCCCCAACCCAAGGATGCTACAGATGAAATTTGGGCCAAATCGGCCTAGCGGCTTCAGAGGAGATGTCGTTTAAAAGTGTTGACATCACCAGACGCAGACGCAGACGACGGACAACTGCCTATCCTATAAGCTCCCCCGGAGCCTTCGGCTCTGGTGAGCTAAAAATAATATGTGAAAAACAGTCTGACAGAAGGAATTGGGACTCTTATATCATGACGGTGTAACAATAATGCTACTAGCCCTGCTAATTACAGGAATAAATTTCATTTTTGTGGATTTTATCGATGTGTAAACTTTGGTGAATCACTCACTAACTTAGCATGAAGCCTTTGATAATTCATTCCTTATAATTCCAATTTTCTCATCAAAATGTCAAAATTATCACCAAAATTTTAGGAATTCTTTCAAAAGCTTAAGAATTAATTTACCATACCAGCTGCCATCTTTGAAAGAAACCCAAGCGAAAAAACGTCAAGTCTTTAAATTCAGTTTATTTGTCTTCTGACAATAGTTCATGTTGATGTTGACAACATCAACATGAACTATTGTCAGAAGACAAATAAACTGAACAGTTGATGTCCCTTCATATAAATGACGTTGATTCTGAACATGCTCTTTGACGTCACGTTATATTACTACCTGTCTTGGTGCGAAATGGTTGAGATTCTTGCTCATGGAATTTATCGAAGTATAAAACTTTTATTTTAACCAATCAAATCGCTTGAATTGTATATAATGCCCAACAAATAAGATACCCCTTGACAACAATGATACATTTAAGCGCCCATTTGGATGAATGTTGCAATATGGAACCCAAATTCCAAATGTTCCCATTCTTCAAAATGAACAGTGATAGCGCTTCCGCTATGTTTTACAAAGAAAATTACTTTATTAAGTGTTTTAAGCCCAAATTAAATGCTTTACATTAATAACAAACAACTGCTACCATTAAGGTACCATGTGACGCTACGCTGAACGCGTCATAAACAGTTGCTAAGTAATAACGTCACCTTTTTGATGAGTTGCCAAACGAAATGCATTTGTTTTTGTGACTATTCAAGAAAACTTATAAGCATGTGAAATCGTTTTCAATTTCGTATATAATGATAGAGAATTGGAATTATAAGACATGTGACTTTCTATGTAACTATGTCCACGAAAGGAAAGAAAAGTGGCAATTTTCAATTTTAACCCTTCTCTTGCTGAATATTCATTTAAGCCACACCCATTTTGTTATATCAACCAATCAAATTACTTTATGTAATTTATTGCTACAAATACGTAAACTGAATGCCAAACAGTGTAGATCCTGATCAGATGGCTTCTTCAGAAGCCATCTGATCTGGATCTACACTGTTTCCAAAGATAGGGGTTGTCGTGAACAGCAAGATAAGGGTTAATGGTTCAATTGAAACCACAATAGACAACAAAAATTGGGAGACTGCAACAATTGCCAAATATACAGTATTCTTTTAAAACCTTCATTGTTTATAAATAAGAATCATTTTTTCAGACCAGTAGAATGAATAACAAGAGGGCCTGGATGGCCCTAGACCACTCACCTGATCCATACTGTAGAAATGGAATGGTAGGTAATATATTGGTTTAAACAATATTTCATTTAACATCAATATACAATTTGACAAGCATATTACAAGCAGGATTTGACAGAAAGCACTGTGGCTTATATGGGTCATCTCCTGACGGAGCAAGTTTGATGATGACTGGACAAAAACTGTGGCCCTTAGTGTGTTCATAAGGTTTTTCTATGATTTGACCTACATTTTGACAACACATGACCCATATCTGAACTTGTCCGAGATATTGTCAAGATGATCATTCTCAGCATGTTTGATGATGATTGGACCAAAACTGTGGCCTTTAATGTTCACAAGGTTTTTCTATGATTTGACCTACTGTCCTACTTTTTGATACGACATGACCAACATTCAAACTTGACCAAGACACTGTCAAGATGATCATTCTCAGCAAGTTTGATGATGATTGGTCCAGTACTGTGGCTTTTAGAGTGTTCACAATGTTTTTTCTATTATTTGACCTACTGACCTACTTTCAGACCCGACATGACCCATATTCGAACTTGACTGGGATAAAGTTGTGATGATCATTCTGACCAAGTTTGATGATTTGGACCAAAACGGTGGCCTCTAGTGTTCACAAGAAAAGTTTAAGCACGGACAACGGACACAGCATGGACGACAGACCACAAATGAAGACGCCGAACATCTCAGTCACAAAAGATCACCATGACCTTCGGTCAGGTGAGCTAATAACAGAATGTCATGGTTCATATTTAGAGAAAAACAGTTTTCTTCATTCCAAAAAAGCTCATCATGATTGAAGTTTTATCTGCTGAAAATGAAACAGGCTTTAGAAGAAACAATATCTTGCATGAAACTTCAGATCTGATTATCAAACACTTGGGTAGTGTTTCTGTCATTTGTGGTTTTATGCTGAACTGCAGCACCTGAAAAAAGTATCATCATGAACAATTTAACCCTTATCTTGCTGAATATTCATTTATGCCACACCCATTTCTGTCTATCAACCAATCAAATTACTTGATGTAATTTATTGCTACAAATTCATAAACTAAATGCCAAACAGTGTAGATCCTGATCAGATGGCTTCTTCAGAAGCCATCTGATCAGGATCTACACTGTTTCCAAAGATAGGGGTTGTTGTGAACAGCATGAGAAGAGTTAACACTTTCACTATCAAACTCAACTAGTCAAATTAACTGTTAACTGCCAAACATTACGATAAAACACACCCATGCGACGTAGTCCATTTTCCCCATCTCCAAAATGACTAATTTTCTGATGAAAATCCGGGATATTTTTCTTATTCCTACTGTAAACATAGGTTGTGAGTGCTCCTCAGAACCACCTTATTGGGGCCGTACTAACGAGTACCCACAAACTATGTCTGAGCAGAAATAAGAAAAATAATGTAAACCCCCATAAACCCCAGTTTTCTTTGTATAAAGTGGGGTTTATGAGGGTGTTCATTTCACGGACTTGTTCACGTGATGTACAATAGGTTGTTTTTTAATAGTCCGGAGAGTATGTTTAAATGGGAAAAATCATTGGGTAATGGCTTTTTATAGTCCAGAGAGTATGTTTAAATGGACATTACTCATAAAAAGTATATCTATACAACTAATCTTACGTATATGCATAGATATATATTTTATGTAAGCATTGAAATGAAAGTAGATTATTTTGTTTTTTGTGGAAAACATGCTTGGCACTGAGATATTTAAGAAATGAATAAAATTTATTTAACATTCATTGAAGTGTAAACAATATCAGGTCACAAGCAAAGGAAGTGCCTGGAAGTTGTTCAATAAACGTTAAATAAACTACCTTTATTACTCATATTTACACATTATGTGACAAAATGAAATTAACCTATTCTGTACCAGAAAACCCAAAAGGGGTAATTGGCAAACAGTGCAGGCCAAGATCAGATGCAACAGAATGCGGTGTCTGATCAGGGCCTACACAGTTTGCAAAAAGTTCACCCATTTTCCAAATTAATTTTGAGTCAGTGAGTGTTTGAGTTTTACGTCTCACCAACAGCTAAGGTCATACGGAGACGAGACCTCGGTTTAAAGACTCATCCAAAAGTCTAAAATTAATTTTGAAGAAAACACAACCTGTCACCCCTAAATTTTGAAATGGACTCTGTTATATATAAAGAGGAAGATTCCATCTGGTACAAAATGGGTTAATCCAGTTTGAGGGCTTGAAATTGAAAGAAGAAAACAATTGCACACAGTTTTCCTATTACCAGCAGAAGAGACCCAATGATGTCATAATGTTGACATAATCCAATCATACTGGAGAGAACCAAGATCATCATGTGCGCAAGTCCTTAAAATGAACACCCCACCCCTCCTAAATCCCACTTTATAAAGAGAAAACTGGGCTTTACGGGGATATACATTGTTTTGCTCATTACTGCTCCAAGACATAGGTTGTGGGTACTTGTTAGAACCGCCTCTATGAGGCGGTTCTAATGAGCACCCACAACCTATCTTTGTATTATAAATAAGAAAAAAATATCATGGCTTTTCATCAGAAAAGTAGCCATTTTGGATATGCGAAAAATGCTCTAAGTCGCACAGGTGTGTTATCGTAATGTTTGATTTTGATGTCACATGGGCCCTGTCAAGCGATTTTGGTACTTATCGCCTATGCGAGCAGCGAAGTTTCAGGCGAGCCTGCGCATCCGCGCAGTCTCCCCAGAACCTTCGCTGCTCGCTCATACAAGCAGTGAATCAAGAGGAACCTTCAGACAGAAAGCCATATCCCTGGCCCCTCTGAATGGCTGGGCATGCTCATTAAAATTTGTCCTGACGGAATGCTCGAAGACACAAATTCGCTTGTCGGGGCTCACATAATGATGATGTGATGTCACTTGAGTCAATGTATTCATTTAGGTATGAATAACATTGTGTCCCAACAGGAGTCTACTTCAAAATTTAGGGGTGTCGGGTTGTGTTTTCTTCAAAATTTATTTGTAAAATGGCTGAACTTTTTGCAAACAGTGTAGGCCCTGATCAGATGCCACGTTCTGGGCCTGCACTGTTTGCCAATTACCAGTTTTGGGGTTTCTGGTACAAAATGGGTTAATTATAGGGGTTTTCTGTAAATGCTCTGAGAATGTAAAATTATATTGATTTTTTAGACTATTAGCAGTGAAAGTGTTAAAAGTGTAGTTTAGAACAGAAAGTTATAAAAATGCCTCTTCTAAAAGCACACCACTCCGAACCACTAAAAATATAAACTGAAAATAAAAACAAGTCCTGCTTATAAACTAAAACAGTAGTCAGTTTATCAAATGAGCGAGCGCATGACAAAACCTACAATAAGACATTTGCACCCAATGAAGACTCAGATCAGCCTGCGCATACGCACTCAGATCAGCCTGTGCACTCTGGACCAATGCTCCTGACATGCAGCAAGAGAAGTTTCTGGTTAGACTATATGGATGTGCAGGCTGATCTGAATCTTCGCTGCGTGTACATTAAGTTGTAGGAAATGCTGTGCCCCGGCTCAAATATGTTTCATTCTATTTTTTGTATGCAAACAGTAAAGGCTTCCTATTCAGACTGAGTTGACCCAAATGAAAGAATATTTCTTGCACACCAGATAAGGAAATCCTTGACTTAACCTGGGATAGAAATTCTCATTTTACCCCAGTACAGGATAAAAATCAAGAATTTTCATGTATAGGATGTCAATTAGGCTGCTGTTAATTTTGACACCAATGCACGTACAGTGACATAAAAAACGACTCCATCAAAATATGGGGGACGTCAATAATCGAAGCAACTGCATTACAAAAAAATCCACTCTCAGACACGAAAGGTATGCAAGGATTTTTCTATCCACCCCTAACACCCATGTAAGATTCTTACAGATTAGTACACAACAGACATGCCCAACAGCAAAGAATAAGATCAGCATAGCCCCAGATAAGAGGGGGTATCTGAATATTATTTTTCTTATTTATGCAGGAAAACTTATTTTGTGAGTACCATTAGAAGTGCCTCAGTGAGGTGCTTCTAGTGAGTACCCACAATGTATGTTTTCATGCAGGAACAAGAAAAATATTGGTAGTTTTCAGGTGAAAAAAAGCACATTATCTGAAGCTATGGATCAGCCTGCACCTCTACCAATTATGGCAAAGAGCTGTCACTCATATCGCTTGCCAAACTCTGGTGGCTAAAGAAGGTTCACACAATCCACAAAGACTCTGATCAGACTGTGTTGATGTGCAGACTGATCTGTCTTAGCTGGTCACATCAGTCTTGTATGTTTTCTTGATTGCTGGTCCATATATTTATGCGTACAATAACTGTCCCAGCATCTGCTCACTAGCAATTTCTTTGGCTCTGTAATCAGGCTCAAAGCAATCAGGTATAAATTATATTAAAACTTGTCACATAATACAATACACTGCAACCTCGTTATAACGCTGATAGTTTAACTGTGGAATCAGTATTATGCGGGTGTTCCATGGCTCCTATGCGGGTGTTCCATGGCTCCCATGTTTTTTTTTCCATAAATACCTTTTTTTGAGTCCCAAATCCCCTGAAAAAAAAGATATTACTATCTAAAACAAGCACATGTGTTTCCCCAGGTATCACAGATGCCATTTTGATTGCGGAAAGGTACATGACTTTTGACTGGACAGACAGCCAGACTGTTTTTTTTTTGTGCATTTCTCAATATTGAGTAGAACAGAATAGATAAATAGACATCTGCTAATGTAGGGTCGCCCCCGCCCATTGGGGCTTGGAGAAATAGATGGGCTACATGGTGCTTCCACCCAGAGCTGAAACCGACCGAACTTGAATACTGGTAAACCACTTATTTCTAAGCCTGCCCAGGAAAAGGGATGCAAGTCGGACTGCTCCTTAAACCCTTGTGGTTTCTATGGGCAGTAGGGCTTAAAATGTCATTTCATCTTAGTGTACGGCAAAAGTCCCAATTGGAAGCAACGTCTCCAAAATTACCGAACTAGTGTTGACGGGGATGTAAAACCTTTACTCAAACAAAACAAATCTGGTAATGTAGGCAGTTCTCACTTTACCCCTAATAATAGTTTGTGACAATGTTTTAACATTATAATAATAATACTGATACTGCAGTTTCCATAAAACACTAAAATTCTGTCTTTCCAACCAAATTTTTATTTGCCACCAGTAAACTTTTCAAATTCCGACAAATTTGTCACTACATAAATTTGGGTATATCGTCCCCGACATAAATGCGGAAGACTACACAAGAGATTTTTCTTCTTTTTTGTGCCATTAATTTGCATTAAAAGGTTGGTGTCCTTGAATGAAAAAGTGATTGCATTTTTGGTGAAAATTTTTAATGGACTAACGGATATAACAGTACTTTTAAAATTACATTTCGCGGTTTGCAATGAGTCCTATTGTATGTTATTTTTTTGTGACTGGTAGTGTACTTCTCGTCAGTACCAAATCTTTATAACGTGGTGATCACTGCAAACAGGGTAGGGAATCTTGGACCCCAATAGCCCTGTTATAACGAGGTTACAGTGTAGTTTTATTATGACTTGCTATGATTTTATCTTCACATTGAGTATACAATTATAATATTCATGCAGTTTCATATGAGCTTTCACTGTCTGCATACAGATACTTTAACCCATATATGACAATGGAATCTTCCATCTTATAAATTTGGAGTTGTCCATTTTCAATTATAGGGGTGTCAGATTTGTTTTGTTTAATGTAAGTTGTACAAAAATGTATGTTCTTTGAGCAAACAGTGTAGACCCAGATCAGACGCCGCGTTATGCTAATCTTGGGTCTACACTGTTTGCCAACGTCCCAAAAAAGGGCCACTAGGCATATATGGGTTAATCCAAGGTGGTGCTTAAGAGTCAAGAAAATAATCACAGCTCTATCAAATGTCTGTGGGTGTGAATTTGAAGACCACTTACACATTGTCAAGGATCCTTTTCTTACAAGATAAAATGTCTGTTAAATTGCAGGAACCTATATTTAAAAGCAGTCCTCAGCTTTTGATAAAAAGTGTGCGACAAAAAAGCAACATGATAAACCAATTCTATTTACAATCTAGAAAGAAATCAATAAAGTTATACATGTTCTGTTGAGGATCCTTTTCTCCACATAAAATGCTTTCGTTAGGTTTGCCAGCATATTTAAAAGCAGTCCCCAGCTTTGAACAGAAAAGTGTATGCAAAGAAAAACATCATGACAAACTGTTTATATTTACCACCTTTTAAAACTGGAAAGAAATCAACATACATTCATGTATACATTTTCTGCAGTTTCTCCAAATTTCAGATCTCTATCATCACCTCCTAACTTACTCAAACAAAAGGTCTACATAATATACTGTGGCATACATTTTTTCAAATACACCTAGACACATCTATTTTTCCTTGTATACATCAAGCTATTCATAACTTTATTGAATAAAAATGCAAATTCTGGAACAGATTTCTGTGTTGGTAACGCATTCAATATTGATATCCACAGTTGTCTATGATACTTAAAATAGACAAGATATTACCTGGAAGTAAGTAAAAATCCTCACAGCATTTTTAAATTACAGGAGGAGCTTTTGTTAATTTTTTATTACCAATCCCATGTGAGACATAGCGGTTATAACTTACACGGAGGACCCATAACACTAGGGATTCCTGGTTGTATAATAGGTGGCGGGGGCATGGAGAGAATCATCTGCTGAAATTGAGCATATTCTTGCTGCACCTGCAGAAGAAGTAGAACATTCAAAACATGAAACTCACAGGACACTTACCAGTACCAGTCTCCCTCTGATAAACTGTACAAGAAACTTAAATTGGTTATTCCCGGGATTTTTTTTCTATCTGTAACAACACAGCATACCTTAAGCAACTTCTTTGCATTTCCAGGACTATTCAATTTGGAGGCTCAAATAATTCAACAAGAGAACAAGGCATTTAATACAGATCATAAGTAAAAACTAAACACGCAAGCGGTCAGATTAACACATAAAATGCCAATCACGACAATTGTTGTCTGCTTTGTCATCTGCCGGGTATTTTTAAAGTCATTTTTGCAAACAATGTGAACTCAGATCAGATTGCTCCTGATCTGGGTCCACAATGTTTGCCTGCATGCAAAAATACTTCTAAAACATTTTTCAAGAAGATTCTGCAGACGACATTTTCTGGGGCCGGTTGTTCAAAACTAACGACGTCGTTAGTTAAATCTTTAATCATTTATTATGGCAAATATGCTAATATTTTTGCTGAAAAAATGTGAGCAGCTTTTGCATTCGCAAAAGCTGCTCACATTTTTTCAGCAAAAATTCCAAAAGATTAAACTTGCTAGAACAGTTAACAATATGACCACTAACGAGCTCGTTAAGTTAACGATGTTTTGAACAACTGGGCCCTGATGTGGTTTTTCTCACCATTTTAAGGGTTAAGGCTCAGCTGTGCAGGCAACTAATAGGGGTTAGATGCATGACCTTTTGCAAGGACTCCACTAGATATGTGTGAATGCCTCAGCCATTGCATTATCAGATGATCCAGGGGCTACAGTGTTTGCAAAAGCCCCGTTTACGGGACTTTAGGCATATATGGGTGCAATATATTGGCTCAATGTGTGCTGGATATATCAGCTAAAACTCTAATCGAAGATCTGCTGTCTAATGCATCTTTTACTTTCAACACCTGGGGTATTATGCAAAACAATCCAATACAGTATTAAGTAAAAGGTATGAATGGAGTCCGCCAATATATGAATATCTGAGGATATTGGATAATGTTGTATATAATTTTAAAGATGTGTATAGATGAAACAGTCATGGATCAGTCATAATCACTATCCAGGCTTATATGAAAATTTCTCCTGCAAACCAAACAGCAGATGAGCAGTGTTGTTTCTGGCTGAAAATAAAATTTGAAATATATGTATACACATTAAATGAAGTGATTATGATATAATGGAATGCTCCAGCACCTGAAGAAATGTTGCAATGCAGTAAACTGTATTAAAAGGGGTCATTTGTCAATCTGTTGAAAATATTTGTGCATATTTTCCAAAACATATAAGCATAATATAGTTTACATTTAACCCTTGTCCTGCTGAGCCCGGATATGCCCTTTCTTTGAAACAATGTAGATCCAGATCAGATGGCTTCTGAAGAAGCCATCTGATCAGGATCTTCATTGTTTGCCATCCCGATTATGAATTTGTTGCAATAATTTGCATCAAGTAATCTGATTGGTTGATAATCGGTAGTGGATGTGGCATACATGAATATTCAGCAGGACAAGGGTTAATCAATAAGAAGACTATTTTATTGGCAAAGGATCATACAATAGGATGAAATCATCTTCGGCCAGTTGTTCAAAACTAACGACGTCGTTAGTTAACATATCGTTAAAACTTTGACCACTAAATATGGCAAATATGCTGAAATTTTTGCTGGAAAAATGTGAGCAGCTCACATTTTTTCAGCAAAAATACCAAAATTTACGATATTGTACTTCCTAGAAGAGCTAACAATTTGACCACTAATGAGCTTGTTAAGCTAACAATGCTTTGAACAACTGGCCCCTGCTTGTCAAATCCATCTCTGCTGGATGAGGAAATTTCACTGCAAGTGATGACGCTGAAATCCAAAACAGTTATACATCTTAAAACATGGACTTTATGTGAGAAAACGCTATATTTTACATTTTTATACTCCATGATATTGCTCAAGTCTCACTGACATCATCTATTGTGGACATAGGTGATAATCAATATGCAGCATGTTTCTGAATACTTATAGTTAAATTGCAAAATTGGAATTGGAAAACTTCCTGTATTTGTAAACATCTGGAGCCAGTTGCTGAAAACTAACAATGCCATTAGTAAACATATTTTTGAAGCTATTTGCTAGTTTCATATGACATGCTAATATTTTTGATGAAAAAATGTGAAGCTACTCACATTTTTTCATCAAAAATATATTATGTATCCAATTTTGTTCTTGCTAACATTTTTACGGCTAACAAGCTCGTTAAGCTAACGAGGCTTTGACCAACTGGGCCCTCTTAAAGCTGAAGGTATGCTGCGTTGTTTGTGTAGATAAGACCTTCTTCCTGCCTGCATAAAGAAGAATTGGAAAATCAGATCCTATAGCCAATGATTGCACAGCTAATATACAACATGATACATACAAATACATATTAACAAACAAAAATCTATCGAAATAAAATGCACTACAACTTCTTTAGAACACTATTCTTGAGGTCCAAAGTACAACAACCCTGTTATATCCAAACAAGAATTCCGCTGAAGGCTATTTTTGTTAGTTTAAACTGAGGTTTTAAGTCCCAGTTGATACTATTTATGTCAATTTGGGAGATGTTGTTTGCAATTTTGTGGGACGAGATGAAATGACAACTCAAGCCCTACCACCCAAATATACCAATAGGGTTTATAAGCAGGAAAAGTCACACTCGCAGCACTGCGCCTGGGCAGGCTTAGACATTTTAAGTGGTTTACCAGTATGTGCGGTCAGTTTCAGCTGTGTGGAAGCGCCATGCAGCCTAATCTATTTCTCAAAGCCCCAGTGGGTGGGGTCCCTGAAGGCTATGTTGTGCCTCTGATAGTAGTTCTTGAGAAATGGACTTGAACATTTAGGTTGATGCTTGGGTTGATGCAAATGTTGACAGCTTGACAAACAGACAGAAAACTGCAGTCCTCTTTTGCTCCCTATTGCCCCCTGCTTGAAACAGGCATGTCACACAACAAAAATATATAGATTATATAGAAAAATGACCATATATGGTCATTTTTCTATATAATCTATGTATTTTTGGGATTCATCTTTAACCCTTATCCTGCTGAATAATTATGCCACACACATTTCCGACTCTAGACCAATCAGATGATTTGATGTGATTTATTCCTACAACTTCACAAACTGAATATCAAACAGGGTAGATCCTGATCAGATGGCAATCTGATCTAGATCGACACTGTTTGCAAAGGTAGAGGTCGTTGTGAACAGCAGGATAAGGGTTAACCCATACTATATTCAAAACCATGTCATAATAATGATTAGTGTTATAAAGAGGTTTAGCGGTATGAACATATATGCATGAACAAACATCTTCAGCATAGGCTTTCTCCCACTGACTGGTTCTCTGGAGATCTGAAACAACAATTATCAGGAAAATGTTTCATATTTGATAAAGTAATAAACAAGCTACTCACAGTCTGGATGAGATTTTCTGCTAAGGACTTGGCCTGCTGAATTCCTGGTATGTTAATGTGCCTGAAAAGATAAGGATGTGTTTGTAATCTCAAACTACAGTAAAATTCCTACATTAAGACCACCTTTGGGACTGTTCAAAAGTGGTCTTTAAGAGGGCCATCATGGCCCTCTTGTTTTATTCACTCCCCCTCGGAGTTGTCTGACCTAAGCCTTCTGGTTTCAGAAGAAGATTTTTAAAGATTTTCCCTATATAAGTCTATGTAAAACCAGAGGGCCCCGGAGCCGGGGCATTTTTGACCCCAGGACTATAATTTGAACAATCTTGATAGAGGTCCTTTAGATGAAGCTTCACACCAAATATCAAAGACCTGGGCCTTGCGGTTTTAGAGAAGATTTTTAAAGACTTTTCCCTATATAAGTCTATACAAGAGGGCCATGATGGCCCTGGATCGCTCACCTGATCCATAGAGTAACAAGTGGGACCCGGGGAGGGCCATTATTAACCCCAGGGCTATAATGTTCAGAGACGTCTAAAAAGGTGAAGCTTCATACCAAATATCAACAAAGGCTATAATTTGAACAATCTTGGCAAAGGTCCACTAGATATGCTACATACCAAATATCAAAGACCTGGGCCTTGCGGTTTCAGAGAAGAAAATTTTTATTAAAGATATTCCCTACATAAGCCTATACAAGAGGGCCCAGATCCAATGTATAACAAGTGGGCCCCGGGCAGGGTCAGTTTTGGCCCCAGGGCTATAATTTGAACAATCTTGGTAGAGGTCCACAAGATGAAGCTTCATATCGAATATGAAAGACCTGGGCTTTCTGGTTTCAGAGAAGAAGATTTTAAAGGTTTACCCTGCATATAGAAGTCTATGTAAAACAAGATTTTCCCTATATAAGTCTATGTTAAACCAAAGGGCCCCGGAGCAGGGGCATTTTTGGCCCCAGGGCTATAATTTGAACAATCTTGGTAGAGGTCCACTAGCTGAAGCTTCATAACAAATATCAAAGACAAAGCCTTGTGTTTCAGAGAAGATGATTTTTAAAGATTTTCCCTATATAACTCTATGTAAAACCAAGGGGCCACATGGCGGAGGCATTTTTGGTCTCAGGGCTATAATTTGAACAATCTTTATAGAGGTCCACTAGCTGAAGCTTCATAACAAATATCGAAGACCTAAGCCTTGTGGTTTCAAAGAAAAAGATTTTTCAAGATTTTTCCTATATACGTCTATGTAAAACCTAAGGGCCCCGGAGTGGGGGCATTTTTGGCCCCAGGGCTATAATTTGAACAATCTTGGTAGAGGTCCACAAGATGAAGCTTCATACCAAATATCAAAGACCTGGGCCATGCGGTTTCAGAGAAGAAGATTTTTCAAGATTTTCCCTATATAAGCCAATGTAAAACAAAAGGGCCCTGGTGCGGGGGCATTTTTGGCCCCAGCACTATAATTTGAATAATCTTGGTAGGGGTCCACTAGATGAAGCTTCATACCAAATATCAAAGACCTGGGCCTTGCGGTTTCAGAGAAGAAGATTTTTCAAGATTTTCCCTATATAAGCCCATGTAAAACCAAAGGGCCCCCGTGTGCTCCAGCACTATAATTTGAACAATCTTGGTAGGGGTCCACTAGATGAAGCTTCATACCAAATATCAAAGACCTGGGCCTTGCGGTTTCAGAGAAGAAGATTTTTCAAGATTTTCCCTATATAAGCCCATGTAAAACCAAAGGGCCCCCGTGCGGGGGCATTTTTAGCTCCAGCTCTTTAATTTGAACAATCTTGGTAGGGGTCCACAAGATAAAGCTTCGTACCAAATATCAAAGACCTGGGCCTTGCGGTTTCAGAAAAGAAGATTTTTAAAGATTTTCCCTATATAAGCCCATGTAAAACCAAAGGGCCCTGGTGCGGAGGCATTTTTGGCCCAAGCACTATAATTTGAACAATCTTGGTAGGGGTCCACTAGATGAAGCTTCATACCAAATATCAAAGACCTGGGCCTTGCGGTTTCAGAGAAGAAGATTTTTCAAGATTTTCCCTATATAAACCCATGTAAAACCAAAGGGCCCCCGTGCGGGGGCATTTTTAGCTCCAGCACTTTAATTTGAACAATCTTGGTAGGGATCCACTAGATAAAGCTTCGTACCAAATATCAAAGACCTGGGCCTTGCGGTTTCAGAGAAGAAGATTTTTCAAGATTTTCCCTATATAAGCCCATGTAAAACCAAAGGGCCCCCGTGCGGGGGCATTTTTGGCCCCAGCACTATAATTTGAACAATCTTGGTAGGGGTCCACTAGATGAAGCTTCATACCAAATATCAAAGACCTGGGCCTTGGGGTTTCAGAGGAGAAGATTTTTCAAGATTTTCCCTATATAAGCCCATGTAAAACCAAAGGGCCCCCGTGCGGGGGCATTTTTAGCTCCAGCACTATAATTTGAACAATCTTGGTAGGGGTCCACTAGATGAAGCTTCATACCAAATATCAAAGACCTGGGCCTTGCGGTTTAAGAGAAGAAGATTTTTAAAGATTTTCCCTATATAAGCCCATGTAAAACCAAAGGGCCCCCGTGCAGGAGCATTTTTGGCCCCAGCACTATAATTTGAACAATCTTGGTAGGGGTCCACTAGATGAAGCTTCATACCAAATATCAAAGACCTGGGCCTTGCGGTTTCAGAGAAGAAGATTTTTTAAGTTTGCGGTGAAAAAAATCTATTTTTGGCTACTGTGACCTATATGTGCAACGGACCGGAACCATTTGAACAACTTTGAAAGGGGACCACCTAAGGATCATTCCTGTGAAGTTTGGTCAAAATACGATTAGTGGTTTAGGAGGAGATGTCGTTTGAAGAAAAGTTTACGGACGGACGCACGGACGGACGCACGGACGGACGCACGGACGCACGACGGACGACGGACAAAAAGTGATCCCAAAAGCTCACCTTGTCACTACGTGACAGGTGAGCTAATAAAACCAAATGGCTCCAGGGCGGGGGCATTTTTGGCCTCAGGGCTATAATTTAAACCATCTTGATAGAGGTCCACTAGAGGAAGCTTCACACCAAATATCAAAGACCATGGCCTTGCTGTTTCAGAAGAAATTTTTAAGGAATATCTTATATAAGTCTATGTAAAACCAAAGGGCCCAAGGTCGGGGGCAGTTTTGGCCCTAGCACTATAATTTGAACAATCTTGGTAGGGGTCCACTAGATGAAGCTTCATACCAAATAGCAAAGACCTGGCCCTTGGGGTTTCCGAGAACAAGATTTTTAAAGATTTTCCCCATATAAGCCCATGTAAAACCATAGGGCCCCGGGGCGGTGGCATTTTTAGCCCAAGCACTATAATTTGAACAATCTTGGTAGGAGTCCACTAGATGAAGCTTCATACCAAATAGCAAAGACCTCAGCCTTGTGGTTTCAGAGAAGAAGATTTTTAAAGATTTTCCCTATATAAGCCCATTTAAAACCAAAGGGCTCCGGAGTGTGTGTGTGTGTGTGTGTGTGTGGGGGGGGGGGGGGGGAGAAGGACCATGGCGGTATGGCATGAAGCTTCATACCAAATATCGAAGACTTTGGCCTTGCGGTTTCAGAGAAGAAAATTTTTAAACGTTTTCCCTATATAAGCCCATGTAAAACCAAAGGGCCCCGGAGCGGGGGCATATTTGACCCCAGCACTATAATTTGAACAATCTTGGTAGGGGTCCCCTAGATGAAGCTTCATACCAAATATCAAAGACCTGGGCCTTACGCTTTCAGAGAAGAAGATTTTTAAAGCTCTTCCCTATATAAGCCCATGTAAAACCAAAGGGCCCTGGAGCGGGGGCATTTTTGGCCCCAGCACTATAATTTGAACAATCTTGGTAGGGGTCTACTAGATGAAGCTTCATACCAAATATCAAAGACCTGGGCCTTGCGGTTTCAGAGAAGAAGATTTTTAAAGATTTTCCCTATATAAGCCCATGTAAAACCAAAGGGCCCCGGAGCGGGGGCATTTTTGGCTCCAGCACTATAATTTGAACAATCTTGGTAGGGGTCCACTAGATGAAGCTTAATACCAAATATCAAAGACCTGGGCCTTACGGTTTCAGAGAAGAAGATTTTTAAAGAGTTTCCCTATATAAGCCCATGTAAAACCAAAGGGCCCCGGAGCGGGGGCATTTTTGGCCGCAGCACTATAATTTGAACAATCTTGGTAGGGGTCCACCAGATGAAGCTTCATACCAAATATCAAAGACCTGGGCCTTGTGGTTTCAGAGAAGAAGATTTTTTAAGTTTTTGGTGAAAAAAATCTGTTTTTGGCTCCTTTGACCTAGATGTGCAACGGACCGGAACCATTTGAACAACTTTGAAAGGGGACCGCCTAAGGATCATTCCTGTGAAGTTTGGTCAAAATCCGATCAGTGGTTTAGGAGGAGATGTCGTTTAAAGAATTGTTTACGGACGGACGCACGGACGGACGGACGGACGGACGCACGACGGACGAAAAGTGATCCCAAAAGCTCACCTCGTCACTACGTGACGGTGAGCTAATAAAACCAAAGGGCCCCGAGACGGGGGCATTTTTGGCCCCAGGGCTATAATTTGAAATCTTGATAGAGATTCACTTGATGGAGCTTCACACAAATTATCAAAGACCTGGGCCTTGCAGTTTCAGAAAAGAAGATTTTAAAAGATTTTCCCTATATAAGTCTATGTAAAACCAAAGGGCCCTGGGGCGTGGGCATTTTTGGCCCCAGGGTATAATTTGAACAATCTTGGTAGAGGTCAACTAGATGAAGCTTCATACCAAATATCAAAGACCTGGGCCTTGCAGTTTCAGAGAAGAAGATTTTTAAGTTTTCAGTAAAAAAAAATCTCATTTTGGCTCCTGTGATCTAGATGTGCAACAGACTGGAACCATATGAACAAATTTCAAACGGGACCACCTAAGGATCATTCCTGTAGTTTGGTCAAAATTGGATCAGTGGTTTAGGAGGAGATGTCGTTTGAAGAAATCGTTTACAGACGCACGGACGTATGCACACACAGATGCACGATGGACGACGGACAAAAAATGATCCCAAAAGCTCACCTCGTCACTATGTGGGCCCCGTCAAGCGATTTTGGTACTTATCGCCTATGCGAGCAGCGAAGGTTCAGGCGAGCCTGCGCATCCGCGCAGTCTCGCCAGAACCTTCGCTGCTCGCTCATACAAGCAGTGAATCAAGAGGAACCTTCAGACAGAAAGCCATATCCCTGGCCCCTCTGAATGGCTGGGCATGCGCAGTTAAAACTTGTCATGACGGAATGCTCGAAGACCCAAATTCGCTTGGCGGGGCTCATATGACAATTGAGCTTAAAACAGCCTGACTTATTTCTGAGTGAAACTGATCTCTTCTATTCGATGCAATTGCCCTCTAGAATGATACACTTGAACCAATGCTGTTCCAGTGCCATCAGCCCAGAACTGAAGAAGCCAGGGTCCTTGTCTCCGACCCACTCCTCAACTGCCGCCACAACTTCTTAGTTGGACCAGAAAGGACGTAAACAGATATCCTTTTCCAAGTTTAGGAATAGAAAATAGTCACTAGGAGCTAGGTCCGGAGAATAGGCTGGGTGCGGTATTAGCTCGTACCCATTGTGCTCAACAGCAACAATTTGGAGTAAAATCCCTTTGGAAGAAAACCTCTGCATTTTTCACGGACTGCAGTTCTCAGTTGGTCGAGAAAATGCATAATACGCACCTGTTATTGTACTTTCTTTCGCTAGAAACTCCAACGTAATAACGCCTTGTGCGTCCCAAAATACGGTTGCCATCACCTTGCCAGCAGAGGGTTGCATTTTGAACTTCTTTGGCCTTGGAGACCCCAGCCCTACCCACTGGCAACTTTGAGTTTTATTCTCTGGCTCATAATAATGCAAACAGGCCTCATAACAGTCACCAGACGAGAAAGAAAATCATCTTCCTTTGACCTGAACCACTTCAACAATGCACTGCATACTGATGCTCAAGTTGCCATTTTGTTGCCAAGGGATTTTGGGACACAACAGCCTGATAGCGATAATGTAAAATTGTTAAAATGCTACCATGTGAATTGTGAATTGCATTGGCTGTTTCTTCCACCTTAATCGCCTATCAGAGTACACCAGATTGCGTACTTTTGAATTCCCCAACCCAGAATTAAACAAGGCACACGATGGTGCAGAAGACCCATAAACATTGGTCAACTCGCAATGCATTTCCTGACCTGTTTTCTCAAATACAAGTACCAAATTACAGCATGGTACTCTACTTTTGACAAAAAGCTTGCTTTTGCATGCTCTATCGTTAGCCATGTTTGACGTTCAATATCTAATGAGTGAATGAAACGATAAGGGTGCAATTTTGCCCTCATGCCTAAAACATGTATTAAAACAAGGCTTGAAAATCTTGGTTGTCTCTGTCAATTGGAAATGGGATAGGCTGGTTACTTATTAACTTGCCCTCGTAATATGGCTAGGGGACTTTTTGCTCATGGTTCCTTCTTCCTCATCACTTAAACCATTTAGTACCAGAAACCCCAAAACCGTTACCCTGACAAACAGTGTAGGCCCAGATCAGATGCAGCGGCGTCTGATCAGGGCCTCCACTGTTTGTAAAAAGTTCAGCTGTTTTCCTAATCAATTTTGATGAAAACACAACCTGACACCCCTAAATTTTGAAATGAACTCCTGCTATATATAAGGAGGAAGATTCCATTTGGTACAAAAGGGTTAAAAGTTTCCAGGTGGGTTAGTTTTTTCAATAGATAATTTCTAAGGATTACATAAACCGAATTATTATATGACGTCGTTGATAAGCAGTGGATAACGTTGTGTAATAAAAATCATATGACAACACTTGTAATAACACTTTGGCGGGATTAACTAACATCATGACGACATCCATGTCAACAATGCATTTTTGCGGAAAATTTGTCAAATTTAAAGGCGATGAAATCCAATTTTAAGTGGTCATATGATAAACAGAATCTTACACTCATGGTGATTTCATATGAAATTTATGAAACTCGCCAAAGGCTCATTTCATAAATTTCATATGAAATGACCACTTGTGTAAGATCCTCTACATACTCACTGCACAACAACAGACAATGGTTCAAAAGCCTCTTTTCCAGTGTTAGGATCAATCACTCCAGAACCTTTACCCCGTAATGTCACCCTGGCTCCAGTCTCTAGTTGGATGTGTTGCAGGAAAGAACCCTGGGAAAATACATATACATTGAATTAAAGTACTTCATGAACTGACTGAATCAGAACCCAAAGCCTGTCCCAAACAGAAGACAGACAAACACATCTTAACAAACAAAACAAGAGGTCCATGATGGCCCTGTATTGCTCACCTGATCCACAGAGTAACAAGTGGGCTCCGGGGAGGGCCATTATTGACCCCAGGGCTATAATGTGCATAATGTTGAAGGTCTAAAAAGGTGAAGCTTCATACCAAATATCAACAAAGGTTATAATTTGAACAATCTTGGCAAAGCTGCACACCAAATATCAAAGACCTGGGCCTTGCGGTTTCAGAGAAGAAATTTTTTTTAAAGATATTCCCTACATAAGCCTATGTAAAACCAAATGGCCCCGGGGCGGGGGCATTTTTGGCCTCAGGGCTATAATTTAAACAATCTTGATATAGGTCCACTATATGAAGCTTCACATCAAATATCAAAGACCTGGGCCTTGCTGTTTCAGAGAAGAAGATTTTCAAAGATTATCTCTATATAAGTCTATGTAAAACCAAAGAGCCCCCGGGCAGGGCCATTTGCAGCCCGAGGGCAATAATTTTAACAATCTTGGTAGAGGTCCACTAGATGAAGCTCCATACCAAATATCAAAGACATGGGCCTTGCAGTTTCAGAGAAGAAAATTTATAAAGATTTCCCTATATAAGTCAATGTAAAAATCAAAGAATCTCTGGGTGGGGGCATTTTTGGCCCCAGGGCTATAATTTCAACAATCTTGATAGAGGTCCACGAGATGAAATTTCACACCAAATATCAAAGACCTAGGACTTGTGGTTTCACAGAAGAAGATTTTTACAGATTTTCCCATTATAAGTCTATGTAAAACCAAAGGGCCTCCGAGGCGGGGGCATTTTTGGTCTCAGGGCTATTATTTGAAAAATCTTGGTAGAGGTCCACTAGATGAAGCTTCATACCAAGTATCAAAGGCCTAGGCCTTGTGGTTTCAGAGAAGAAGATTATCCCTATATAAGTCTATGTAAAACCAAAGGGCCCCGGAGCGGGGGCATTTTTGGCCCCAGGGCTATAATTTGAACAATGTTGGTAGAGGTCCACAAGATGAAGCTTCATACCAAATATCAAAGACCTGGGCCTTGCGGTTTCAGAGAAGAAGATTTTTGAAGATTTTTCCTATATAAGCCTATGTAGGCTTAAAGGGCCCTGGAGTGGGGGCATTTTTGGCCCTAGCACTATAATTTGAACAATTCTGGTAGGGGTCCACCAGATGACGCTTCATACCAAATATCAAAGACCTGGGCCTTGCTGTTTCAGAGAAGAAGATTTTTAAAGATTTCCTTAAATAAGCCCATGTAAAACCAAAGGGCCCCGTGGCGGGGGCATTTTTGGCCCCAGCACTATAATTTGAACAATCTTGGTAGGGGTCCACTAGATGAAGCTTCATACCAAATATCATAGACCTGGGTCTTGTGGTTTCACTGAAGAGGATTTTTTTAAGTTTTCGGTGAAAAAAATCTATTTTTGGCTGCTGTGACCTAGATGAGCAACGGACCAGAACCATTTGAACAACTTTGAAAGGGGACCACCTAAGGATCATTCCCGTGAAGATTGGTCAAAATCCGATCAGTGGTTTATGAGGAGATGTCGTTTGAAGAAACTGTTTACGGACGGACGCAAGGACGACGGACGAAAAGTGATCCCAAAAGCTCACCTCGTCATTACATGACAGGTGAGCTAACAATCACAGGCGAAAAGCTAAGTTAGCAGCTATAGAAAAATATAGAAATATAGAGAAAAATGACCATAAACAGTCATTTTTCTGCATAATCACACATTTTTATATTCTATGTTAAAAACTTTGGACCCACTATAAGTGAGGTTGCATAAGTATATGCTTTATTTTGCTAGTTCCTTCACAACGATTCCCTGGATAATAATAGAAACCTTCAAGTTGGATAAATCTCCTTTTCACTGTATGAAGAGGGATTGTTTGTTTATTCAGTTTGTTTGGAGAAGAATGGCCCTGTCAATGCTATCTAGGTCATATCAGGCCGGTCAGTATATTTAATCACACTTTTTCTGGGCTGCCTTATACACGCACTTAATTGGTAAATAAGTACAATGCACATTCTTTCATCAGTAACACACAACCGCCCTTCTTGAATCAGCAGAAGGGATAGAATGACCACAGAAAAGAATTCATGATCAATAGCCACCAAGAATTTTGCAGTCCCGGCAGGTATTAAACCCGCGACCTGATCACCAATTCAGATATGCATCCGACTGAGCTACCAAGGCAGCAGTTTTCTCAAGACATGACTGATATGAAGAAGAATTTCTTGGATAATTGTTTGATTTCAGGTTTAACGTCCCCGTCAACACAGTATAGGTCATTTTGGAGACGTTGCTTCCAAATTTGTGGGATTTTTACCCGAAGCTGAGATGAAATGACATCTCAAGTCCTGTCGGCCAATGAAACCAATAGGGTTTATAAGCATGGACGGTCTGACTTGCATCACTCTGCCTGGGCAGGCTTAGATCCTCTAAGCGGTTTACCAGTACTCGTGAGTGATCGGTTTCAGCTCTGCATGGAAGCATCATGCAGCCCATCTATTTATACAAGCCCCGATGGACTAGGGCCGTCTTCGATAAACATGTGATAATATACAACCCAAAGTTTGATAGGGACCACTTTTTATATACCGAATTTCGCACTGAAAATTTAAAATTTCATGACAAAATTTGTACTCCGAATATTGATAAATATCTTAAGCAGAAACTCATGTGCAATTCAGTACTCATGAAAGTGCATAATTCTCACACTCAGCAAATTAATTCATGTACCCCAAAAATCTTGCGTAACACTGCATTCCAACAGAAAAATAAAACTTGTCTGTGTTCCTTTACTAAGCGTAAAAAGGATTTCATTTAATTTGTGAAACTTTAAAATACCTCGGGGACAATTAAGAAACCGTCTGAGCCCCAAAGAAATGAGCCGTGGCGTCGTAATGTTGGAATTTGGCGTCTCTCAACATCGTGTTGATGGGATTCTGAATGTGTCTTAGAGCTAGGTTTCCCTAATGTGGAGTTGGCATCTTTCCCACGGAAACCCTTCACATAGACACGGCGAGGATCTATAAAGGGCTGAAACTCAACGTCGGGACCGTTTTTGTTGATTCAGTCTCGACGTCAACTGTTCCTGAACGCTACGCGTTGGAATAACGAGTTTTGGAACAGAACCGGAGTACGAATTTCTACACAAACTGTTAGAAAAAGGCTCCGCGATTTCGGACTGAATGCCAGGAGGCCTGCTGTACCTATTCCGTTGACGAGACAGCACGTGCAAGACCGGTTGGACTTTGCCAGAACTCACGTCAGGTGGACGATTCGTGACTGGACGCCAGTACTATTTACTGATGATACCAGATTCTGTCTAGACTTCACTGATAAACGTCAAATAGTGTGCCGAATGTCTAAAGAGCGATTCGATGACTTGAATGTGGCAGAGCATGATCGCTATGGAAAAGGATCAGTCATGGTTTGGGCTGGGATAAGCGTGAACGGTAAAACTGACTTGTACGTCGTTGAAAACGGAACGTTAACAGCAGTGAAGTACTGTAATGAGATTCTTGATCAGTTTGTGAGACTATATGCCGGTGCTATCGGCCCGGACTTTATTCTGATGGGCGATAATGCCCGTCCGCACCGTGCCCACGTCACTGACGCCTATCTGAAACGTGAGATAATCGTTCGTATGGACTGGCCTGCTCGATCACCGGACTTAAATCGGATTGAGCATGCGTGAGACATGCTACAACGTGCTGTTTCAGTCCGACCTGTGCAGCCGAGGACATTACAGGAGCTAAAAGATACATTGGTTGCTGAATGGAGGCTGATTCCACAAAACCGGATACAGACTCTGATTACGTGCATGTGCAGGCGATATCGTACTGTTATTGATGCCCATGGACCCCATACACGTTATTAGGCACGTTTATCTAAACAAATTTGGAAATTTGTGGAAAATCAATTGTCCAAATCCATTCGTGTTACGGCAAATTTTGTGGGTGCCATGATGGTTGCTGTTTTCACGCTTGAATGCAGTACCAGTTGACAAAATTAATCACTAGTCTTTGTGAAGGATATGTTTTCTATCATTAAGTATCAAATTTGAATTCAGCTGATTAATTTAACCAAAAATTATGTTGCAATAAAAAAGTGATCCCTATCAAACTTTGAGTAGTATAAATACCTTCAAGTTTTCACTGTATGAAGAGGATTTTTCTTGGGTATATAAAATTTTCAGTTGAAATTTGATGGCTCAAACACCGATGGCTGATTTAACATGGCTGAGTCCCCTTTTTGAATCCCTAGGAAATTCCTCTACATAAGAAGTAGTGTGGGATAATTAAAGAGCTTTTCAACTTTGGACTAGCAAATGTATGCTATGTATACTCATTAGAATCGCCTCAGTGAGGCAATTCTAATGAGTGCATACTTTTTTTATTACAGAACACCAAAAGATGTCCCAAAATTAATCCCATTATGTCACCAGTGGCTCAAACTACTCCTGTCTCGAACAGATTTTCCTTGTCCCGAAGGTGTTCGAACTATTGAAGTTCCACTGTAGATTTTTTTCTTACCCCTGGGCCTGAGACTTTAGCTTTGACATCAAAATTTGGTGGAGCATGTTCAAGTCCAACCAGCAGCTTCTCTTCAAATATTGGAACCTGGGGCTGATTGTTGATGATGGCTGGTGGTGGGGTATCAAACCTTGGACCTGGCTGACCTGGGACTCTGGGACCCTTCAGTGCCGGTGAAAATCTACTCTGTTTGGGCCTCATTCCATTTGCTATGATTTCATTGATTCTCACAACCGCCACTACACGAATTCAAAGAAATGTACTTTATATGAATCATTACAAACCAAAAGGTGTCTCGGATATTACAACCACTCTGTCCAAACAGCTTTTTCTTAACTTAGTCAGTGATTGTTCTATTTTCAGTGGTGCAGGGAAATTCTGTGACATTATGAGAAGGTTGTAATATACTGTATTTCATTTTTGTGGATTTTATTGATGTATAAACTCCGACGAATCACTCACAAACTTAGCTGCTAAATTTCTGAGTGATTTGCCAGAGTTTACACATCGATAAAATTCACAATAGATAATTCATTCCTTATGATTCCAATTTAGTAATCAAAATGCTAATAATGCCACTGTGGAATGATTAATTAATTAGAAGCTGCCATATTTGAAAGAAATCCATGCAAAAACAAAAAACATCAAGTCTTGAGATTCAGTTAATTTGTCTTCGAACAATTACGTTTTTCTATAGTTTCTCATCTTTTACTCGAGTGCCGTTGACATCACTTCTTAAACAATGACGTAATGTGCGGGAACTAAACATGCTCTTTGATGTCATGTTTTATTACTACCTGTCGCTGTGTGAAATTTATAATTCTGAGATTCTTGCTCATGGAATTTATTGAAGTATAAAACTTTTATGTCAACCAATCCAATCGCTCAAAAAGTACAAAATGATCAAGAATTGGAATTAGGAACAACATTGATTAACTCATTTTAGACTAAATGGAATCTTCCTCATTATGTAGCAGGAGAGTCTAATTGGAAATTGAGGGGTTTCAGGTTGAGTTAGTTCAAGAAATCTAATAAGGATTTAGCAAACAGTGGAGGCCCTGATCATTCTGCGGCGTCTGATCTGGGCCTGCACTGTTTGTCAGGGTACCTATTTAAGAGTTTTACTGCCTGAAATGGGTTACGTAAATCATTTTTGATGTGTAAGATTTGTTTGTTTGTTTATATTGGAGTTTAATGGCCCAGTCAACACTATTTAAGGTCATTTTTAGCCGGTCAGTTTACTTATCCACACTTTCCTGGGCAGGTTAACCAGTACAGTGCAAATTATTTCGCCAGAAACTGACAACTGTCCTTCTTGAATCAGCTGAAGGGAGAGAAAGATTTTGTGATCACTGACCCCGGCAGGTTTCGAACCCGCGTCCTCCTGATCACCAGTCAGAGGCATATCCAACTGAGCTACCGAGGCCATGATGTGTAAGAAAATTAATCAAAATCAATCTCACATTCAAAACAAGAGGGCCCAGAGGGCCCTGGTTCGCTCACCTGATCCAATGTATAACAAGTGGGCCCCGGGCAGGGTCAATTTTGGCCCCAGGGCTATAATTTGAACAATCTTGGTAGAGGTCCACAAGATGAAGCTTCATATCGAATATGAAAGAGCTGGGCTTTCTGGTTTCAGAGAAGAAGATTGTAAAGGTTTACCCTGCATATAGAAGTCTATGTAAAACAAGATCTTCCCTATATAAGTCTATGTTAAACCAAAGGGCCCCGGAGCAGGGGCATTTTTGGCCCCAGGGCTATAATTTGAACAATCTTGGTAGAGGTCCACTAGCTGAAGCTTCATAACAAATATCAAAGACCTAAGCCTTGTGTTTCAGAGAAGATGATTTTTAAAAGATTTTCCCTATATAAGTCTATGTAAAACCAAAGGGCCACATGCGGAGGCATTTTTGGTCTCAGGGCTATAATTTGAACAATCTTTATAGAGGTCCACTAGCTAAAGCTTCATAACAAATATGGAAGACCTAAGCCTTGTGGTTTCAAAGAAGAAGATTTTTCAAGATTTTCCCTATATACGTCTATGCAAAAACCAAAGGGCCCCGGAGCGGGGGCATTTTTGGCCCCAGGGCTATAATTTGAACAAACTTGGTAGAGGTCCACAAGATGAAGCTTCATAACAAATATCAAAGACCTGGGCCTTGCAGTTTCAGAGAAGAAGATTTTTCAAGATTTTCCCTATATAAGCCTATGAAAAACAAAAGGGCCCTGGTGCGGGGGCATTTTTGGCCCCAGCACTATAATTTGAATAATCTTGGTAGGGGTCCACTAGATGAAGCTTCATACCAAATATCAAAGACCTGGGCCTTGCGGTTTCAGAGAAGAAGATTTTTAAAGATTTTCCCTATATAAGCCCATGTAAAACCAAAGGGCCCCCGTGTGGGGGGCATTTTTAGCTCCAGCACTATAATTTGAACAATCTTGGTAGGGGTCCACTAGATGAAGCTTCATACCAAATATCAAGGACCTAGGCCTTGCGGTTTCAGAGAAGAAGATTTTTAAAGATTTTCCCTATATAAGCCTATGTTAAACAAAAGGGCCCTGGTGCGGAGGCATTTTTGGCCCCAGCACTATAATTTGAACAATCATGGTAGGGGTCCACTAGATGAAGCTTCATACCAAATATCAAAGACCTGGGCCTGGCGGTTTCAGAGAAGAAGATTTTTCAAGATTTTCCCTATATAAGCCCATGTAAAACCAAAGGGCCCCCGTGCGGGGGCATTTTTAGATCCAGCACTATAATTTGAACAATCTTGGTAGGGGTCCACTAGATAAAGCTTCATACCAAATATCAAAGACCTGGGCCTTGCGGTTTCAGAGAAGAAGATTTTTAAAGATTTTCCCTATATACCGGTAAGCCCATGTAAAACCAAAGGGCCCCCGTGCGGGGGCATTTTTGGCCCCAACACTATAATTTGAACAATCTTGGTAGGGGTCCACTAGATGAAGCTTCATACCAAATATCAAAGACCTGGGCCTTGCGGTTTCAGAGAAGAAGATTTTTAAAGATTTTCCCTATATAAGCCCATGTAAAACCAAAGGGCCCCCGTGCGGGGGCATTTTTAGCTCCAGCATTATAATTTGAACAATCTTGGTAGGGGTCCACTAGATGAAGCTTCATACCAAATATCAAAGACCTGGGCCTTGCGGTTTCAGAGAAGAAGATTTTTAAAGATTTTCCCTATATAAGCCCATGTAAAACCAAAGGGCCCCCGTGCGGGGGCATTTTTGGCCCCAGCACTATAATTTGAACAATCTTGGTAGGGGTCTACTAGATGAAGCTTCATACCAAATATCAAAGACCTGGGCCTTGCGGTTTCAGAGAAGAAGATTTTTTAAGTTTGCGGTGAAAAAAATCTATTTTTGGCTACTGTGACCTATATGTGCAACGGACCGGAACCATTTGAACAACTTTGAAAGGGGACCACCTAAGGATCATTCCTGTGAAGTTTGGTCAAAATACGATCAGTGGTTTAGGAGGAGATGTCGTTTGAAGAAAAGTTTACGGACGCACGCACGCACGGACGCACTGACGCACGCACGCACGCACGACGGACGACGGACAAAAAGTGATCCCAAAAGCTCACCTTGTCACTACGTGACAGGTGAGCTAAAAAGAATCCAAACCGGGTGAATGGATAAAGTCAGAAACTTGGAAAAAGCTCCATTTCACTTTTAACTCAGGTTTGGATTTCTGTCTGTCCACTTAAAGAACTTTTTGGATATGGACTGTTGAGACAGCACCCAGTACCCCTTGAGACATAAAAAGAATCGTAAGATTCAAATTTAATTTGTAGGGGTTTTAAGGTATTCAATGGGTAGTCACAGTAACAGGGGTGAGAACAGTCCAAAAATCTAAATCCTGGAAATCTGCTATTTGAATCCTGAAGTGACCCTTATGTTATCTTGAAATAAAAAAGAGCACCGCATGCGGGTGCCAACGCTCGGCTGTAGTTTCTTTTAGAAAACAAAAAATCTAAGTCGAAAAAGGGGCATAACTGTGCCAAAAATATTTTGAGGGTTACCTCACCTATTGGTATGAGTTCCCCTTTTCATAATGAACAACTAGTCCAAGTTTCAAGTGAATATGTTAAGTAATGACAGAGATATTACAAAATGTCCAAGTTTTTGCACGCAAAGCAGACGACGCCACAGCTATGACAATACCTTGTCGTTTTCTTCGATAACAGCCGAGCTAAAAATAAGTGGGTTTACCCTTCCAATATCACTGGAGAGGAGTTGCTTCATGCTTAGTTGTAGCTAACCATTTAATTAAGACATGTTAAAACTTCAAATGGACAATAATAAATAACAATTTATATGCATCATGCCAAAGCTCTCAATCCTGAAATCAGGATCAATCCTGAACTTTCTCACCCCTGCAATAAGTTGTTTTTTATGCCGTCAGTTGACATAAAATAAAAAAGTTTATAGCAATACTTGAAGCCGATGCAGCCTTTCTTTTCCCCACGTGTTTTTCCTTCATAGAGGCATCCATCTTGCCGCTAATACCAAAATTATTTGTTAAATGAACCCTGATTGGATTACTTTCCTACCGTTATCCAATGAAATTTAACTTTTCATTTTGCCACGAGTAAGCAAGTATGACAACTCTGTCTTGTTTCGGTATAAGAGACTGTTTAACAGAACCGAACCACAAAAAATACACTGAATGCCGATTTTTTTAAAAAAATGAAAAATCATACGGAATTTGCCTTGGATCGTAAGGTCATAATTTAGACATAAAAATAAAAAGCCTTACGACCAAATCATAAGGGTAGGCAAGCCTGGGCTGTGCTTGGCAGATAATTTTTTTTGTTGAAATTAAAGGATAAAATTTTGATTGCAATCTGCTCCAAGATGTTTCGCAGCTCTTAAAGGTTTAAAAATCCCATTTTTCCAAAGTAAACAGTCCAATATCTTTGCAGTCTTGGTGGATTCTTCACAAAGTAAAACATGACATTGACACATTACATGCGAGAAATCCCTAAAGGGGTACCTTGGCAAAGAGTGCAGGCCGAAATCAGATGCCAAGTTCTGCGGCGTCTGATCTGGGCCTGCACTATTTGCTGGCAGAATTTTCCTTTTAAAATAGAATAACCAGAAATTCAACTTCAGTGAAGTTGATGTCGCACCTGCTCCCCACCTGCCCAACACAAAAAAATAAAAGTTTATTTAAGGCAGAAGAGATGAATATAGGGCTTTAGAAGAATCCATAGCCTATATATGTGAGGTAAAAAACTGACTAATTTCACAATGTGATAAAATGAACTAAAATGATCCAAGAATTATATCCAAAGCATATGAACATCCTCATATCATGGAGACAACACAAGCTAAGTTTCAAAATGATTAATATAAAACTGTAAGAGGAGTTGCGATGACAAGGTACCTATCATATATCAACTGAAGGTTAACAATGACTAAGTTCACAATGTGGAAAAAGTGACAAAAATTGATCTGAAGATTAAGTCCAAACCACATGCAGGGCCTCATGCCATGGCAAAAACACATGCAAAGTTTCAAAATGATTAGTATAAAACTGTAAGAGGAGTTGCGGTGACAAAGAGGTACCTCCTGTATATCAATTGAAGCTTAAAAATGACTAATTTCACAATGCGCAAAAAGCGAAAAAAAATATTCTGAGAATTATGTAAAAATCACATGCACATCCTCATACCATGGCAAAAGCACATGCAAGGTTTCAAAATGATTGGTATAAAACTGTAAGAGGAGTTGCGATGACAAGAGGTTCCTATAATATGTCAATTGAAGGTTAAAATGACTAAGTTCACAATGTGGAAAATGTGATAAAAATTGATCCGAAGTTAAAGTCCAAACCATATGCACATCCTCATACCATAGCAAAAACACACACAAAGTTTCAAAATGATCCAAATAAAACTGTAAGAGGAGTTGCGATGACAAGAGGTACCTATTATATATCAACTAAAGCATAAAAATGGCTAAGTTCATAATGTGCAAAAAGTGAAAAAAAATATTCTGGGAATTATGTCGAAACCACATGCACATCCTTAAACCATGGCGAAAGCACACGCAAAGTTTCAAAATGATTGGTTTAAAACTGTAAGGGAGTTGCGATGACAAGAGGTACCTATTATATATCAATTGTAGGTTAAAAATGACTAACTTCACAATGTGGAAAAAGTGACAAAAATTGATCAAACGATAAAGTCCAAACCACATGCGCATCCTCATACCATGGCAAAAACACACGCAAAGTTTGAAAATAATCGGTATGAAACTGTAGGAGGAGTTGCGATGACAAGACACCCAGTGTAAAATGTTGACGGAAAGACAGACGGACAACCAAACGACAGACGAAGGGACATCTCTACGAATGGATACTTAAGTGGCTAGGCGTCGGCATATTGACTACTTAAGCGGCAAATTCCCTTAAGCGGCAAGCCACCTAAGAGCGAATTTTTGCCACTTAAGTACCAAAATTACGGAATAAAGTCCATTTGGACTCACGAATATATACCTAAGTGTCAAACTGTCCAAATTTTTTGCCCCCTAAATGTCGTTTCCTTGGTGCGCATGGACGGACGGAGGTCTCTACGAATGGATACTTAAGTGGCTAGGCGTCGGCATACTGACTACTTAAGCGGCAAATTCTCTTAAGCGGCAAGCCACCTAAGAGTGAATTTTTGCCACTTAAGTACCAAAATTACGAATAAAGTCCATTTGGACTCACGAATATATACCTAAATGTCAAAATGTCCAAATTTTTTGCCCCCTAAATGTTGTTTCGTTGGTGCGGATGGATGGACGGACGGATGGACCAGACACAAAAATACCCCTAAACTACCCAACAAAGCAATAAATCTTGTTGGCTACTTTTTTGGACACAAACGGAATAAATGGCAAATACTCAACAACGTCCTACCCAACTAGTGCCCGTTCATGTGCCCGGACGGACTGACAGATGGACGGACATTCTCACGAATGGATACTGGCTAGGCGTCGGCATATTGACTACTTAAGCGTCAAATTCTCTTAAGCGGCAGGGCACCTAAGAGACAATTTTTGCCACTTAAGTACCAAAATAATGGAATAAAGTCCATTTGGACTCAAGAATATATACTTAAGTGTCAAACTGTCCAAATTTTTTGCCCCCGAAATGTTGCTTCTTTGGTGCGGACGAACAGATGGACGGACAGACAGAAACTTGCACGCATATGTCTTCCTGCTAAAGCAGGTGCGACAAAAATGAAACAAGAGGGCCCAAGTTCGCTCACCCGATCCAAAGCATAACAAGTGGGCCCCGGGCAGGGTCAATTTTGGTCCCAGGGCTAAAATTTGAACAATCTTGGTAGAGGTCCACAAGATGAAGCTTCATATCGAATATGAAAGACCTGGGCTTTCTGGTTTCAGAGAAGATTTTAAAGGTTTACCCTGCATATAGAAGTCTATGTAAAACAACCAAAGGGCCCCGGAGCGGGGGCATTTTTGGCCCCAGGGCTATAATTTGAACAATCTTGGTAGAGGTCCACTAGCTGAAGATTCATAACAAATATCAAAGACCTAAGCCTTGTGTTTCAGAGAAGATGATTTTTAAAGATTTTCCCTATATATGTCTATGTAAAACAAAAGGGCCCTGGTGCGGGGGCATTTTTGGCCCAAGCACTATAATTTGAACAATCTTGGTAGGGGTCCACTAGATGAAGCTTCATACCAAATATCAAAGACCTGGGCCTTGCAGTTTCAGAGAAGAAGATTTTTAAAGATTTTCCCTATATAAGCCTATGTAAAACAAAAGGGCCCTGGTGCGGGGGCATTTTTGGCCCCAGCACTATAATTTGAACAATATTGGTAGGCAGTGTTCTGCCAAGAAATTCAAAAACATGGGCCAATGGCCCATCAGACAGGAAATTGTCGGGCCATTTACAAAAAAGTGGGGCCATTCACCAAAAAAGCAGGGCCATTCACAAAAAAAAATCAATTTATACAAAGGGCGAGTATGACCTCTTGAAAGGGCCATTTATCAATCAATATTTTATTTCTGTCCGACTTTTAAATGTGGAAATACAATGTTAAACAGGTGTTTTAGACTTTGACATGAAAATCATGACCTTGCAGTCGGTACACAAAAAAGATCAAACAGAATTTTTTTCTTGGCCTTCAGCTAAATGTGTTTCATTACTATTTTTAGCCTAAGGAAATATAATTTTGGGGAACACTGAAACATGGGTTGATCAAAAAGAGACAGATCAGCCTGCGCAGCCTGATCAGAACATTCGCTGTTGGCTCTACAATTAAGTAGGAATCTGTTACCATAAACAAATTATTATAAGAGCGTTGGGTATTATCAATCCAAAGGCAATATTTACGGCCACTGACACGTGACCAGTCCACAGGTGTCAGGTGTGAAAAACGTGTTGGGTTAATTTTGAGAGGCTAAAAATATATATTGGGCTGCAGATTAATAGACTTCAAAGGAAAGCAACCGGATCAAGACATGATGACGGTTCGTTCCTCGAGAAAAAGGTGCGCCCGGCAATAATTTGGATGCGCCCACGGGCCCATGGATGTCAACTTTTCTGCGCCATACAGATTTTTTCCGCGCCAATGGCGCAAGGGCGCGGCCTTGGCAGAACACTGGTAGGGGTCCACTAGATGAAGCTTCATACCAAATATCAAAGACCTGGGCCTAGCGGTTTCAGAGAAGAAGATTTTTAAAGATTTTCCCTATATAAGCCCATGTAAAACTAAAGGGCCCCCGTGCGGGGGCATTTTTAGCTTCAGCACTATAATTTGAACAATCTTGGTAGGGGTCCACTAGATAAATCTTCATACCTAATATCAAAGACCTGGGCCTTGCGGTTTCAGAGAAGAAGATTTTTAAAGATTTTCCCTATATAAGCCCATGTAAAACCAAAGGGCCCCCGTGCGGGGGCATTTTTGGCCCCAGCACAATAATTTGAACAATTATGGTAGGGGTCCACTAGATGAAGCTTCATACCAGATATCAAAGACCTGGGCCTTGCGGTTTCAGAGAAGAAGATTTTTTAAGATTTTCCCTATATAAGCCCATGTAAAACCAAAGGGCCCCCGTGCGGAGGCATTTTTAGCACCAGCACTATAATTTGAACAATCTTGGTAGGGGTCCACTAGATGAAGCTTCATACCAAATATCAAAGATCTGGGCCTTGCGGTTTCAGAGAAGAAGATTTTTAAAGATTTTCCCTATATAAGCCCATGTAAAACCAAAGGGCCCCCGTGCGGGGGCATTTTTGGCCCCAGCACAATAATTTGAACAATTATGGTAGGGGTCCACTAGATGAAGCTTCATACCAGATATCAAAGACCTGGGCCTTGCGGTTTCAGAGAAGAAGATTTTTCAAGATTTTCCCTATATAAGCCCATGTAAAACCAAAGGGCCCCCGTGCGGGGGCATTTTTAGCACCAGCACTATAATTTGAACAATCTTGGTAGGGGTCCACTAGATGAAGCTTCATACCAAATATCAAAGATCTGGGCCTTGCGGTTTCAGAGAAGAAGATTTTTAAAGATTTTCCCTATATAAGCCCATGTAAAACCAAAGGGCCCCCGTGTGGGGGCATTTTTGGCCCCAGCACTATAATTTGAACAATCTTGTTAGGGGTCCACCAGATGAAGCTTCATACCAAATATCAAAGACCTGGGCCTTGCGGTTTCAGAGAAGAAGATTTTTTAAGTTTTCGGTGAAAAAAATCTATTTTTGGCTACTGTGACCTATATGTGCAATGGACCGGAACCATTTGAACAACTTTGAAAGGGGACCACCTAAGGATCATTCCTGTGAAGTTTGGTCAAAATCCGATCAGTGGTTTAGGAGGAGATGTCGTTTGAAGAAAAGTTTACGGACGGACGCACGGACGCACGCACGGACGCACGACGGACAAAAAGTGATCCCAAAAGCTCACCTTGTCACTACGTGACAGGTGAGCTAAAAATAGGCCTGACAACCCTTACATGACAAATGGACTTGACCAACATATAGCAATGGAAGAGTCCACTAGCATACAATGGGTTAAGTTGAAATTTGCCTAAAGTTCTGTAAAGTTTGCTCTAAGGTATACTTACAGTCAACTGCCTCTTTTGTTGATCCCTGTATGCTCAGGTATAGAGCTCTTTCACTAAAAATAATGAAACACGTAATAAATAAAACGAATTCACAACAACTTCTTCATAGAAGCCTCTGTGTTCTAGTGGTTATGCAACTTGCCTCATAAACCAGGGGTGGTGAGTTCGATCCTGGGATTATCCAGACTTTCGGATGAGTCTTTAAATCGAGGTTCTGTCTCCATATGACCTTAGCTGTTGGTGGGACACAGAACTCAAAAACACACATACACAACTTCTTTATAACACAATTGTTGGCAGAACTCATGTTAGCTAAAAAAAAGAGCATGTTATATCCAAACAAAAATGCATACGATTTATGGTCAGTTATCTATCTGCATAATCTGTATCGTTTTGGGATCTATCTTAAATATGTTCTACAAAGGGTTATCCTTTGGAAGCAAGAAATATACCACAGAACTGGAAAATATAAAGTGTACATGTTTTCTGGGCCAGACTAGCTAGTTTCGGCCAATTAGGCCTCATCAGTGACCCTCAAATATTTTCGACATTCCACAATGGAATCAATGATCCCAAAGGACAAGAAAATATAAACTACACTATAGTGTAGGGCAGGGTGACTTTTTACTGCCATCACACATTCCCAGACACCAGCTGTATGTCAAACCCATTTTGTAGGGGAAACCCCAACATCGGTACCCTGGCAAACAGGGCAGGCCAAGATCAGAAGCCGCAAAACATGGCATCTGATCAGGGCCTACACTATTTGCAAAAAGTTCAAGTTGAAGATAACACAATCTGTCATACCCAAATTTCAAAATGGACTCCTGCCATATATAAGGAGGAAGATTCCATTTTGTACAACAAGAGGGCCATGATGGCCCTGGATCGCTCACCTGATCCATAGTGTAACAAGTGGGCCCCAGAGAGGGCCATTATTGGCCCCAGGGTTTTAATGTGCATAATGTTGAGGGAGGTCTTAAAGGTGAAGCTTCATACCAAACATCAACAAAGGCTATAATTAGAACAATCTTGGCAAAGGTCCACTAGATAAAGCTACACATCAAATTTCAAAGACCTGGGCCTTGCAGTTTCAGAGAAGAAGATTTTTTTTAAAGATATTCCCTACATAAGCCTATGCAAAACCAAATGGCCCCAGGGCTATATAAATCTATGTAAAAACAAAGGGCCCCGGCCCGGGGTGGGGGCATTTGTGGCCCCAGGGCTATAATTTGAACAATCTTGGTAGAGGTCCACTAGATAAAGCTCCATACTAAATATCAAAGGCCTTGGCCTTGCAGTTTCAGAGAAGATTTTTAAAGATTTCCCTATATAAGTCTATGCAAAACCAAAGGGCCCCGGAGCGGGGACATTTTTGGTACCAGGGCTATAATTTGAATAATTTTGATAGAGGTCCACTAGATGCAGCTTCATACCAAATATCAAAGACCCAGGCCTTGTGGTTTCAGAGAAGAAGATTTTTGAAGATTTTCCCCATGTAAGTCTATGTAAAACCATAGGGCCCCAGAGTGGGGGCATTTTTGGCCCCAGGGCTATAATTTTAACAATCTTGGTAGAGGTCCATTAGATGCAACTTCATACCAAATTTCAAAGTCCTGGGCCTTGTGGTTTCAGAGAAGATTTTTAAAGATTATCCCTATATAAGTCTATGTAAAACCAAAGGGCCCCGGGACGGGGCCACTTTTGGCCCCAGCACTATAATTTGAATCATCTTGGTAGGGGTCCTTTAGAAGAAGCTTCATACCAAATATAAAAGACCTAGGCCTTGTGGTTTCAGAGAAGAAGATTTTTAAAGATTTTCCCTATATAAGTCTATGTAAAACCAAAGGGCCCCTGAGCGGGGGCATTTTTGGCCCAAGGGCTATAATTTGAACAATCTTGGTAGGGGTCCACTAGATGAAGCTTCATACAAAATATCAAAGTCCTGGGCCTTGCGGTTTCAGAGAAGAAGATTTTTAAAGATTTTCCCTATATAAGGCCATGTAAAACCAAAGGGTCCCAGTCGGAGGCTTTTTTTGCCCCAGCACTATAATTTGAACAATCTTGGTAGGGGTCCACTAGATAAAGCTTAATTCCAAATATCAAAGTCCTGGGCCTTGCAGTTTCAGAGCAGAAGATTTTTAAAGATTTTCCCTATATAAGCCTATGTAAAACCAAAGGGCCCGGCGGCGGGGACATTTTTGGCCTCAGCACTATCATTTGAATAATCTTGTTAGGGGTCTTTTAGATGAAGCTTCATACCAAATATAAAAGACCTAGGCCTTGTGGTTTCAGAGAAAAGGATTTTTAAAGATTTTCCCTATATAAGTCTATGTAAAAACAAAGGGCCCCTGAGCGGGGGCATTTTTGGCCCAAGGGCGATAGTTTGAACAATCTTGGTAGAGGTCCATTGGATGAAGCTTCATTCTAAATATCAAAGTCCTGGACCTTGCGGTTTCAGAGAAGAAGATTTTTAAAGATTTTCCCTATATAAGTCTATGTAAAACCAAAGGGCCCCTGAGCAGGGGGATTTTTGGCCCAAGGGCTATAATTTGAACAATCTTGGTAGGGGTCCACTAGATGAAGCTTCATACAAAATATCAAAGTCCTGGGCCTTGCGGTTTCAGAGAAGAAGATTTTTAAAGATTTTCCCTATATAAGCCTATGTAAAACCAAAGGGCCCCAGGTGGAGGCTTTTTTTGCCCCAGCACTATAATTTGAACAATCTTGGTAGGGGTCCACTAGATAAAGCTTAATACCAAATATCAAAGTCCTGGGCCTTGCAGTTTCAGAGCAGAAGATTTTTAAAGATTTTCCCTATATAAGCCTATGTAAAACCAAAGGGCCCGGGGGTGGGGACATTTTTGGCCTCAGCACTATCATTTGAATAATCTTGTTAGGGGTCTTTTAGATGAAGCTTCATACCAAATATAAAAGACCTAGGCCTTGTGGTTTCAGAGAAAAGGATTTTTAAAGATTTTCCCTATATAAGTCTATGTAAAAACAAAGGGCCCCTGAGCGGGGGCATTTTTGGCCCAAGGGCGATAATTTGAACAATCTTGGTAGAGGTCCAATGGATGAAGCTTCATTCTAAATATCAAAGTCCTGGACCTTGCGGTTTCAGAGAAGAAGATTTTTAAAGATTTTCCCTATATAAGGCCATGTAAAACCAAAGGGCCCCGGAACGGGGGCATTTTTTGCCCCAGCACTATAATTTGAACAATCTTGGTAGGGGTCCACTAGATAAAGCTTAATACCAAATATCAAAGTCCTGGGCCTTGCAGCTTCAGAGCAGAAGATTTTTAAAGATTTTCCCTATATAAGCCTATGTAAAACCAAAGGGCCCGGGGGCGGGGACATTCTTGGCCTCAGCACTATCATTTGAATAATCTTGTTAGGGGTCTTTTAGATGAAGCTTCATACCAAATATAAAAGACCTAGGCCTTGTGGTTTCAGAGAAAAGGATTTTTAAAGATTTTCCCTATATAAGTCTATGTAAAACTAGAGTGTTCACAAGTTTTTTCTTTAATTTGACCTACTGACCTACTTTTTGACCCGAAAAGACCTTTATTCAAACTTAGCCAAGATATTGTCACAATGACCATTCTGAGCAAGATTAATGATTTAACCAAACTTGTGGCCTCCTGAGTATTCACAAGGTTTTTCTATGATTTGACCTACTGACCTACTTTTCAACCGGACATGACCCATATTCAAACTTGACCGAGATATTGTCATGATGATCATTCTGAGCAAGTTTGATTATGATTGGACCAAAATTGTGGCCCCTAGGGTGTTCACAAGGTTTTTATATGATTTGACCCGCTGACCTACTTTTTAACCCGATATGACCCATATTCGAACTGGACTGAAATATTGTCACAATGGTCATTCTGAGCAAGTTTCATGATAATTGGACCAAAACAGTGGCCTTCAGAGTGTTCACAAGGTTTTTCTATGATTTGACCTACTGACCTACTTTTTGACCGGACATGACCCATATTCGAACTTGACCAAGATATTGTCATGATGATCATTCTGAGCAAGTTTGATTATGATTGGACCAAAATTGTGGCCTCTAGGGTGTTCACAAGGTTTTTCTATGATTTGACCCGCTGACCTACTTTTTAAGCCGACATGATCCATATTCAAACTTCACTAAAATATTGTCACAATGATCATTCTGAGCAAGTTTGATGATGATTGGACCAAAATTGTGGCCTCTCGATTGTTCACAAGGTTTTTCTATGATTTGACCTACTGACCTACTTTTTTACCCGACATGACCCAAATTCGAACTTGACCGAGATATTGTCATGATTATCATTCTGAGCAAGTTTGATGATAATTGGACCAAAACTGTGGCCTCTAGTGTGTTCACAAGAAAAAGTTTACGCACGACGGACGACGGACGACGGACGACGCACGACGACGCCGGACATCTTACTGTCACAAAAGCTCACCATGACCTTCGGTCAGGTGAGCTAAAAAGGGATAAACAATGTATTATCTAAAATAACATTTAACAACTGTCTTACATCCAAACAAAAATGCATAGATTAGATGGAAAATGGCCATTTCTTGTCACTTTTCTATATTATCTATACAGCTTTGGGATCCATCTTTAAAGTATGTTATATCCAAACTCATGTTATAATGAACAGTGTTATAAAGAGGTTGTGGTGCTTTGTTTGTGTTGGGTTTTAACATCCCTGTCAACACTATTTAGGTCATTTTGGAGATGTTGCTTCCAATTTTGTGGCACTTTAACCCTACACTGAGATGAAGTGACATTTCAAGCCCTGCCGCAATGAAACCAACAGGGTTTATATGCAGGGACAGTCCAACTCACACCATTTTGCCTCCTGGTCAGGCCTAGACCTTCTAAGTGATTTACCAGTACTCATGTGCAGTTGGTTTCAGCTCTGCTTGGAAGCATGATGCATCCCAATCTATTTCTCCAAGCCCTGATGGGCAGGGCCCCAAGGTTGTGGTGCTATACATGCATTTGGACAGCAACATATTTTCTTGAATGTCAGATAATAAAAGGGAATGGCTACAGCTTCGAAGGCGGCAACATTTTTCAAAACTGATTTGCTGCCCTTGTCAAGGTGGATATGGCTAGACAAATCCATTCAGCCAAAGCTGGACAAATCAACTCATCCACTGATCATGGCAATTGCCTCATGCTTGATGATGAGCAAAACATCTTGTCAAGGCTCTATGAAATTTCCTAAAATCTACATGCCTTTAGTCAAGCAGGACAAACGAAATTTTGAAGAACCATCAAGCTCTGTAGAGGGAATGAATTTGCTTGTGAACAGTGAAGGGCTCAATTGACGTATAGCGGTGTAAAACAGGCCTCATACTGACGAAGCTTTTACATGCCTGAAATACCTAATTTTGTAACCTTTACCCTCATCCTGTTGAACACAACAACCATTACCTTTGCAAACAGTGTAGATCCAGATCAGATGGCTTCTGAAGAAGCCATCTGATCAGGATCTACACTGTTTGTAATGCAGTTTGTGATCTGAATAAATGCATTACATCAAGTAATTTGATTGGTAAATAGTCAGAAATGGGAATAGCTAAATAATATTCAGCAGGATAAGCATTTAACAGTCATTTTAAACAGAATATAGGAGGAAAAATCAAAACCTAAAAAGCCTGAAATCAAGAAAAATCAGAAAAAAATCAAGCCCTGAAAGCCGGAAATCCTGCATATGCCTGAAAAATATGAGGCCTGGTAAAAACAAGAAGTCACAACGTTGACAAGAGAAATATACCAGTCAATCAAAACTGAACAATGTCACAATTTAACATATTGTTAACACTTGGATCATTATAAAATGGGATATATGTGATGCTATTCCCATTTTTTCACCAACGATATCTGTATATTACCTGTCATCACGAAAACACACCTATATAATTTTGATTCCCTTGAACCCCACTTTTATCATGTAAAACTAGAGTCTACAGGGGTAAATCTTATTTTTCTTTTTTCTGCTCTAAAATATAGATTATGGGTGCTCATTAGAAAATAAAGATTGTGGTTACTCGTTAGAACAGCCTCATCAAGGCTTTTCTAACGAGTTGTGGCTACTCGGTAGAACGGCCTCATTGAGGCGGTTCTATGGAGTCCCCACAATCTATATTTTGAGCAGAAATAAGAAAAATATCACAAGTTTTCATCTAATTTATTTTTTATGTGTAGGCTGATTTGCATCTCTGATGTTTGCAAACGGCAAAAACAGGTTTTGCTCCAGCATTTCAGTTATTTCATGCTGTCTAGTCCTCATGGTTGTTTCATCTCTGCAATGTTCTCAGAGACGTTGCACTGATGAGCGAGAAATCCCTCATGTGGACTGAACAAATTATTCGTCTAAACAATGACAGAACCAAGGGTGAGGATTGTGGCCACATAACATCAATTTAAGCACCCCAGTGAAACGTTTTAACTGACTGTTCCAAGGCGTTTTTTTCTGTTGTGGTATATTATCGTCAAAGTTCTTCTTTTTATTTTGGATAGCCATTGTGGCTTTCCCATTGTGATGTTTTCATTTATGATGAATTTGTTTTTATGTTTGTGTTTCTTTCCCTTTGATATCTTGGGGATGGGAGGTGTGAGGTAATTTTTTTTTTTTTTGGTTTGGGTTTTACGACCCTTTCAAGATTATTTCACTCATATCGAGCCGATCGTTAATCAGAGGTGGGCGAAAACCGGAGTACCCGGAGAAAAACCACCTGACCTTCCGTTGCAGAACTTGGCGTCTCACACGTGGCCCGAGCGAGGCTCGAACCTACGGCGGTGAGAGACCTAATGACTAAGAGTCAGCGCTCTTATCCACTAGGCCACGGAGGCCCGACGTGTGAGGTAATTGTATTGATTCCTGATCATTGCCTTCACTACCATTTCTCATGATGTGGCTCATACTTAACCTTTAACCTGCTGAATATTCATCTAAGCCACACCCATTTCGTTATATCAACCAATCAAATTACTTGATGTAATTTATTGCTACAAATTCGTAAACTGAATGTCAAACAGTGTAGATCCTGATCAGATGGCTTCTTCAGAAGCCATCTGATCTGGATCTACACTGTTTCCAAAGATAGAGCTTGTCGTGAACAGCAAGAGAAGGGTTAATAAATGAAATGAGCTAAGTACTGAATGGATGAAATGATACACAAAGGCTCCGGTCATATCATTTCACTGAACTCATTTCATAAACTCTACATGAAATGGATGAACTTCTCAATACAATCTTCATTTATACGGTGCACTGTAATTGTTAACGAAAGACCCTGGATAAAGCAAATGTGATATATATACACTTCGCTTGTCATTTCTTTTGTGGCCTGGGTTCAATTCCTGGCATCAGAGAAGTCACATGTCCAAGGCTGCAGAGCCATGTGGTACTCATATTTCTTCCACTATCCCAACACTTATAGGTTGCATAAGCTTTACTGAAGTGCAGTAAAACAGTTAGAACTAAGTAGTACTGCCTTGCGAGTCATGAAGGTACAACCCAGAACATACCTTGGTTTGGCAGCCCTTTCTTGGTCTGTCATGTATCTTCCCCTTGTTGCAACGGAGGCACCACTCATCTTGGAAATCTGACAGATATTATGATACACAGATATTATTCACAAAAACATGAGTAAAATAATAACCAAATTTTCACTCACTGTTTAAATCAACTCAAAAGTGAGCACACGGTTTACCGTATTCAGGTGTGTATTACCCGCAGTTTTTTCCCTCGAATTAAAGGCCCAAGTTCAGGGTGCGGGTAATCCACCCGAATTATTTTTGGACTGTTTTATTTTTACTTATGTCACTGAAAATACAATGCATCTCATGTTATGCTCTATCCTTTTACGATTCCCGACATAATTGTCCACTCAATTTTACTTACACATGAGTAATATAACTCTCCATTACTAGCAAGCCCGATTTTGTGAGTATTATTCCTAAAACTCTGATTTTTAACGAAATAAACAAGCAAGTTCAATGCGAACATCAAAGTTTTCCGGCATCCAAACCGCCGCCCACAAACCACTGCTACAGTTTTTTTCTGCATGCGATCGGTAAATGACGTCATCGGACACCAGCAACCCCACAAGTGTCTATTGTTTTATCTTAATGGGGCGTATCACTTTCATAAAAAATTGTTTGGAAACGGTGAAAAAATTCTCAAAAGCAAAACGGTTGTGGAAAACAGCGCTTTCCGTAATCTCCGTGTCAATAACCACAACAGCATACAGATGTGCTAACACAAATTAAAGTGTTCAACTTTTCTCGCCAAGCGTCTGCTATCTGGCGCCAAAACATAACCATTCACTAGATAGTAGAATAGTCATAGCAACTCGTCCTAGGAGCAGTTAAAAAATTTTCACATTGATTGTGGATTAAATTTTATTATTGGGGAATAAACGCAAATTAGAGACATAACTTGACCATATTTTCACACCTTATCTACACGCACCGCAGCTGGCAATTATATGACAGGGATTAACAATAGTGTCATAATTGAATCGTTATAAATCATCAAACAGTGTAAATCCAAATCAGACGTCTGAGGCGTCTTTCTGAGGTGTCTGATCTGGGACTGCACTGTTTGCTGATGTCCCAAAAAATGGCCGTGGGCATATGTGGGTTAATAATAAATAACAATGGTGAACATGCGAAGTTTTTTCAACATTTTAATGTAAAATATATGCTTTCTGGTGATACTCGGATGCACATGCATTTTCCCGCCTTTTGAAGACAATCGCGCGTTCCGTTGTCTGTTACAAAAACTGGCCAAATTCTAACTTTTTCTCACTTACGCATCCACTAAAATTTTAGCAAATGTTCCATGCGGGTAATACAACAGAATAACAGTTTTCCCCCAGATTTTGGCAAAAAAAGGGGGTGCGGGTAGTACGCAAATGTGGGTAATACACACTCGAACTAGAGCTGTCAGTGAAACTGACTAGGGCCCCGGCAGCGCTATCAGAGGAGTAGGAAAATTTGTGGACGGGCAGACAGACGGACAGAGTGATTACTATAGGGCACCCACACTTTCAGTGCGGGGCCCTAATAAGATAATTCAAAATAACTGCAAGGTTAAATTTTATAAAATACCTCTAATATCTTTAAGCACATCATATGTATCCAGTATCTAGTATCATGTTGTGTGTCATACTGGTACCTTACTGTTGTCTAAATTTACCCATTTTGGAATCTACCCCTTTATATTCAACCAAAGTCCTTTTGGGATTGTTTATCAATTGAACCAAAGTTATAAAGCACAGTAATCTTCATGCTGAAGTCCAAGACTAACTATCACTGACTTGTCGGAAAACCAGGTAATGGTTATATATAGACAAGAGGTCCATGATGGACCTAATTTGATCACCTGCGTTATTACGTACTAACATTGTTGTTTACAGGTTTTTCTATATTTAGCTTTTGTACAGAGGAACAGAACCACTTAAGCAGTTTTGGTGGGGGCCTGTCACACAAGGAATATTTCTGTCAAGCTATTTTGAAGCTGAGCCATTGGCCAAGGAGAGGACATTCTTTGAAGATTTTTCTATCTTTACCTCTAGTCATATGGACATTTTGTTCAGCAGAGCAAACCCTTTTCAGCAATTTAAGCAATCGTCAATACAACAGTACCTTCTTCAGGGGTACAGACTAAGCATTTTGCTTTAGGCCCCAGACTGCCTTAAATCCAAATTTAACATTATAAGTTAATAGGATTTTTTTATTCAAAACTGAGGCATCCAGACAAAAATTTAGGCACCTTGGGCGACTGGGCGCCTATTAGTCTGTATCGCTGCACTTTGAGATGGGATGTTTCAATGGAATAGACCTTAGCTGAGCTATACTGTTTAATCAATTAAAAAACAAGAGGCCCATGGGCCACTATGCTCACCAGAGCTCAGGGGGCACTGCCGACTGGCAGCAAAGTATTTTAATTAACCATGGAAGCCCTGCGCCCAAGGATGCTACAGATAAAATTTGGACCCAATCAGCCTTGTGGCTTCAGAGGTCTGATGTCGCTTGAATGTGTTGTTGCAGGACAACAGATGACAACTGACAATTTCCCACCTGTGGCAACCAATAGGCCTAAAAGAACATTATTAAAGGAACATTTCTATGTAAGTTTGACAAAATATCTTGAAAGGCATAAATGTCATTTTTCAATTTTCCCCATTATAAGTCAATGGAAACTCTTAACTTGCCATGGCAAACAAACCAAAGAGCCAAATTTCACAAACCAGAGCTCAGATGGGCATTGCCCAATGGCAGATATGTATTTTAACATGGTATGATTTTAATCTACCAATTACAAAGTCTCCCAATTCCCAAATGAACACTCATGTGGACTGTATCTGAAATATTAGGTGTTTTATATAGTAGAGAGGGTGGGGCATGAACCCAATGGAGCCCTAGTTGGTGCCACAAAATGTGTCTTATAAAAAAAGAACAGAGACATATATGGTTTAGCGGTGGGATATGTATGGCTCCTGAGATGTAAGGTCTTTTAGGCAGTGGAGGGATACGGGCATGGTGGATTCCAGAAAAGCCCAAGATTGTTGCAACCTAATGCTGAACAGTTTCTGAGATATGAGGCCCTTTTATGAAGTGGATGGGAGAGAAATGGCCCCTGCAGACCCCACAAGATGGGTTGACTGAATGTGTCTAAGAATATATGTGATTATGTGGTGGGGATTTGAATAGTTTCTGAGATATATGGCCTATTATGAAGTGGGGTCTTATCATAAGGAACAAGAATATATATGGTTAAGGGGTGGGGATCTGACCGATTTCTGAGATATATGGCTTTTAATGAAGTAAAGGGGTGGGGCATGGCCCGTGGCACCACAGGGGGGGGGGGGGGGACCCCATGCTGGTGTCACTGATTGCATCTTATCATAAGGAACAAGAATATATATATGGCTTAGGGGTAGGGCTCTGAACAGTTTCTCAGATATATGGTCTTTTGTGAAGTTGAAGAATGGAGCATGGCCCGGGCGAGCCCTGGGGGAACCCTATGTTGGTGTCACTGAATGTGTCTTATCACAAGGAACAAGAATATATATGGTTTAGGGGTGGGTATCGGTAAGGTTTCTGGAATATTTGGCCTTTTATGAAGTGGAGGGGGTGGGGCATGACCCCGGCACATCCCGGGGACCCTCAGCTTGGTGTCGCTGAGTGTGTCTTATCATAAGGAACAAGAATATATATGGTTTAGGGGTGGAGATCTGAATGTTTTCTGAGATAAATGGCATTTTATGAAGTGGAGGGGGTGGGGCATTTCCCCGGCACATCTGGGGGGACCCCCAGGTTTGTGTCACTTAATGCTTCTTATCATAAGGAACAAGAATATATATGGTTTAGGGGTGGGGATTTGTAAGGTTTTGGAATATTTGGCCTTTTATGAAGTTTTGTTTGTTTGATTTGAGGTTTAACATCCCCGTCAACACTGTAAAGGTCATTTTGGGGACGTTGCTTCCAATTTTGTGGGACTTTTACCCGACACTGAGATGAAATGACTTCTCAAGCCCTGCCACCCAATGAAACCAATAGGGTTTATTAGCATGGACAGTCCGCCTCGCACCCCGGCTCCTGCACAGGCTTAGATCCTCTAAGCGGTTTACCAGTGCTAGTGTGCGGGCCGGATTCAGCTCTGTGTGGAAGCATCATGCAGCCCATATATTTTTTCAAGCCCCTATGGGCGGGGGCCAACCTTTTATGAAGTGGAGGGGTTGGGCATGTCCCCGGCACATCCGGGGTGTCCCCCAGGTTGGTGTCACTGAATGCAACTTATCATAAGGAACAAAAATATATTTCATTTTGGGGTTTGGATCTGTTAGGTTTCTGGAATATTGGGGATGTTGTGAAATGGAGGGGTGGGGCATGGCCCAGGCACATCCTGGGGGAAACCCCAGGTTGGTGTCACTAATCTTTTCATAAGAGACAAGAATATATACGCTTTACGGGTGGGGATCTGAATGGTTTCTGAGATAAATGGCATTTTATGAAGTGGAGGGGACGGGGCATGTCCCCGGCACATCGGGGGGGATCCCTAGGTTGGTGTCACTTAATGCACCTTATCATAAGGAACAAGAATATATATGGTTTAGGGGTTGGGATCTGTAAGGTTTCTGAGATATAAGGCATTTTATGAAGTACTGGGGGCGGGGAATGGCCCCGGCACAACCTACTGGACCCTCAGGTTGACATAAAACCATATTGCTGAGAGAAGTTAACTAAAGGAACATTTCTATGAAAGTTTTGTCAAAATATCTGCAAAGGCTTTGTAGTTAATGCCATTTTTCAGTTTTCCCCATTATAAGTCTATGGAAAATCTAAGTTGCCATTGCAACCAAACTAAAGAGCCGAATTTCATAAAAAACACAAAACCTGTAAAGGCAAATATGGTGAATATTTTCATAAACTCTCAGCCTCATAGAGCGTACGGTTTCTGAGGAGATGATTTTTTAAGGATTTTTTTTCTATTTTTTTCAATTTGGTTTCCATGGCAACCAATACAAATGAGCAGTAGGCCTAAAATCATATGGCAGATTGTAGATTGCCTAAGGTATATTTCTATGAAAGTTTTGTCAAAATATCTGCAGCGGGTTGGCAGTAAATGCCATTTTTCAATTTTCTCCATTATAAGTCTATGGAAACTCTAAGTTGCCATAGCAACCAAACTAATGAGCCGAATTTCATAAAAAACACAAACTTTCAATCCCCCAACCCAAGGATGCTACAGATGAAATTTGGACCCAATCGGCCTAGCGGCTTCAGAGGAGATGTCGTTTAAAAGTGTTGACGTCACCACACGCAGACAGACGCAGACGACGCAGAACTGCCTATCCTATAAGCTCCCCCGGAGCCTTCGGCTCTGGTGAGCTAAAAATTAAAGAGAAACATTTCTGTGAATTGGGTTTGAAATTGTGCCACTGACCTAGGAGAATATGTCATTCAGAGTTTTTTTCTATTTTTAGCTTGGCAGCCATTTTCTTCAGTGAAGTGGAACCATTTTAGCAGCAATATTTGTAGAGGGTCAACAAAGAGTCATTTCTGTGAAATTATTTTGAAATCAGGGGCCAGTTGTTCAAAACTAATGACGTCGTTAGTTAACGTAACGTTAAAACTTTGATCATTAAATATGGCAAATATGCTGAATTTTTTGCTGAAAAAATGTGAGCAGCTTTTGCGGATGTGAGCAGCTTTTGCAGATGCAAAAGCTGCTCACATTTTTTCAGCAAAAATACAAAAAATTTAAGTATTAAACTTACTAGAACAGTTAACAATATGAACACTAACGAGCTCGTTAAGCTAACGATGCTTTGAACAACTGGCCCCAGACCATTAGCCTACTCCTAGGAGTAGATGTCATTTAAAGGTTTCTCTTTCTTTAGCTCTGGTGGCCATTTTGTTCAGTAGAGCAGAACCATTTTAGCGATTCTGGTAGAGGGTCACACAAGGAACATCCCTGTGAAATTATTTTGAAATTGGACCATTGGCCAAGGAGAAAATGTGGGTTAAAGGTTTTTTCTATTTTAAGTTCCGACGGCCATTTTGTTCAGCGGAGCAGAACCATTTTAGCAGTTTTGGTAAAGGGTCACCCAAGGAGCATTTCTGTGAATTTTTTTGGAATCTGACCATTAGCCTAGGAGGAAATATCATTTAAAGGGTTTTCTAAGGTTGTTCTATTTCTAGCTCTGGCTCCCATTTTGTTCAGAGGAGTGGAACCATTTAAGCAATTCTGGTAAGCAATTCTTGAAATTGGACCATTGGCCAAGGAGAAAATGTGGGTTAAAGGTTTTTTCTATTTTTAGTTCCGACGGCCATTTTGTTCAGCGGAGCGGAACCATTTTAGCAATTCTGGTAGAGGGTCACCAAAGGAACATTCCTGTGAAATAATTTTGAAATCAGACCATTAGCCTAGGAGGAGATGTCGTTTAAAGGGTTTTCTAAGGTTGTTCTATTTCTAGCTCTGGCTCCCATTTTGTTCAGAGGAGTGGAACCATTTAAGCAATTCTGGTAGAGGTTCACCAAAGGAACATTCCTGTGAAATTATTTTGAAATTGGACCATTACCAAAAGGGAGATGTTGCATAAATGTTTTTTTCTATTTTTAGCTCTGGCAGCCATTTTGTTCAGCAGAGCGGAACCATTTTAGCAATTTTTTCTAGAGGGTCACCCAAGAAATATTCCTGTTAAATTATTTTGAAATCAGACCATTAGCCTAGGAGGAGATGTTGTTTAAAGGTTTTTCTCTGGCGGCCATTTTGTTCAGCGAAGCGGAACCATTTTAGCAATTTTGGTACAGGGTTCCAAAGGAACATTCCCGTGAAATTATTTTGAAATCGGATAATTAGCCTGTTTTTCTAAGGTTTTTTTAATTTTTAGCCCTGGTGGCCATTTTGTTTAGCGGAGCGGAACCATTATAGTAATTCTGGCAGAGGGTCACGCAAGAAACATTCCTGTAAAAATATTTTGAAATTGGACTGTTACCCTAGGAGGACACTGCAATAATGGAATTATTTTCTAGGCTTTCATGATTTATAAAAAGTTTGAGAATTTTCTAAATAAATCAATATGAGCCACAACATTGGAATCAGCCCCCGCCCATTGGGGTTTGAAGAAACACATGGGCTGCACGATGCTTCCACGCAGAACTGAATCCAACCACACACGCGTACTGGTAAACCGGCAAAGGGGTGCGAGATGGACCGTCCATACTTATAAACCCTATTGGTTTAATTTGTTGTCAGGGCTTGAGATGTCATTTCATCTCAACATTGGGTAAAAAACCCACAAAGTTGGAAGCATTGTCTACAAAGTGACCTATACAGTGTTGACGGGGACGATAAATCTCAAATCAAACAAACAAATAAACAAACATGGGAAACCAACAGTGAACAACAGAGATACAGATCATGCAGCTGCTTGGGTAGCACAATACCTAGAGTTTCTACATGTATATCTAAAATTTCAAAACTCTAGCTAGTTGATGTAGCTGAGCAGGTCTATTTGTGTAACATACAAGGTCTCAACCAGTCACACGTCCTGAAGACAGGATTTCTGTTAACTGGTTTGTTTGATTTGAGATTTAGCATCCCCATCAACACTGTATAGGTCATTTTGGAGACGTTCCTTCCAATTTTGTGGGACTTTTACCAGACACTGAGACGAAATGACATCTCAAGCCCTTTTGCCAAGGATGAACAGTCAAACTTGCACCGTTTTACTTGGGCAGGCTTAGATCATCTAAGCAGTTTACCAGTACTCGTGTGCGGCTCATACATGAACTGGAAGAGTTCACCTAGGATTAACCCTTTTTGTACCAAATGGAATCTTCCTTCTTATATATGGCAGAGTCCATTTCAAAATTTAGGGGTGTCAGGTTGTATTTGCTTCAAAAACTATTTGGAAATTTGAAATTTTTAGCAAACAGTGTAGGTCCTGATCAGATGCCGCATTATGATCTGGGCCTGCACTGTTTGCCAGGGAACCCGTTTTGGGGTTTCCGGTACAAAATGGATTAAATTGACTAAAACTTTAAAAGCGTGCATGCTGGGTATTTTTTTTCAGCAGACAACATTTTGAAATATTTTTCTTATTTTTCTCTGAAAACTGAATTTGACATTTCATGAAATTGTCCCCTATAGTAAATGTAAAATTCTGTTTTCTTGGAAAACTAAGAAAAATATCAACAATTTATCATCTGCTGAATTGGTCCAGAGAGCTGTAAAGGTCAAGATGCCAATAAAGACTGTATCTGAAAATTTTGTCTGTTTATCATCTGCTGTGTTTTTTTTTTTAACTTTTCAAGCATATTCCTGATCAGACTGCTCCTAAAGATCTGGGTCCACACTGTTTGCAACAATGACATTTTAAGGTAACCAGAAGACAAAGCAGACGACAATTGTTGTGACTGGTGGGTCCTATGTACTGTACCTCTTCCTGTGTTGATCCTCTCGTCAGCATGTTTCTACAACCGATAGGAACATTGTTGATATCAACTTCTTGTACAATGGCATTATTGTGTGGACCATGGGACTGAAATATTCAAGCAATTTAATGTCAGCATGTTTCTACAACCGATAGGAACATTGTTGATATCAACTTCTTGTACAATGGCATTATTGTGTGGACCATGGGACTGAAATATTCAAGCAATATAATGTCAACATGTTTCTACAACCGATAGGAACATTGTTGATATCAACTTCTTGTACAATGGCATTATTGTGTGGACCATGGGACTGAAATATTCAAGCAATATAATGTCAACATGTTTCTACAACTGATAGGAACATTGTTGATATCAACTTCTTGTACAATGGCATTATTGTGTGGACCATGGGACTGAAATATTCAAGCAATATAATGTCAGCATGTTTCTACAACCAATAGGAACATTGTTGATATCAACTTCTTGTACAATGGCATTATTGTGTGGACCATGGGACTGAAATATTCAAGCAATAAAATGTCAACAAGATTATACAACTGATAGGAACATTGTTGATATCAACTTCTTGTACAATGGCATTATTGTGTGGACCATGGGACTCAAAGATTCAAGCAATATAATGTCATCATGTTAACCCTTGACCTGCTGAATATTTATATGTGCCACACCCACTACTGATTATCAACCAATCAGAATACATGATGAAAATTATTGCAACAAATTCATGAGCTGAATGGCAAACAATGAAGATCCTTATCATTATTGTGTGGACCATGGGACTCAAAGATTCAAGCAATATAATGTCATCATGTTAACCCTTGACCTGCTGTTTATATGTGCCACACCCACTACTGATTATCAACCAATCAGATTACATGATGCAAATTATTGCAACAAATTCATGAGCTGAATGACAAACAATGAAGATCCTGATCAGATGGCTTCTTCATTTGCAAGATAAAAGACGAAAATCTCCTGAATTACACGTATCCCCTACTTTTTCTTATGTAGAGGCTTTCCCTACGGGCTCAAGTACAAGTTCGACTCAGCCATGGTAAACCAGCCATCGGTGTTCGAGCCATCAAAGTTCTACTGTATAAAGGTATTTTATACTTCAGGCTCAAAACCATTCTGTATGCCACTTTGGATACAGACATAGCAACAGATATGGTAAGTAGTTTTTGATAGTTCAAAGATAGTTTTTTTATTTTGGATAGCCTTTTGGCCATTTTGTGGGAAAGTAACTGTCCTTTTGGCTTTCCGCTGTTGGTGTTTCCGTTGGTGTCTGTTGATTTATGTTTGTGTTTCCTTCCCTTTGGGGTCTCTGATGGGAGCTGTGGGTTAATTGTATCGATTCCTGATCATTGCCTCTACTTCTATTTTGTCAATTCTCCATAAAAACCTATGTTGTTGGTATTCATTAGAAATGCCTTGCTGAGGCAGTTCTAATGAATGGTAATCAGAAAAAAGTATTAGGAAAAAAAGTATCAGTTTTAGGTAGGCAAAAAAAATATATCAGGAAAAAAAGTATCAGTTTTAGGTAGGAAAAAAAGTATCAGGAAAAAAAGTATCCATTTCATCCAAAGTCATATGATGTTACAATGATATGATGATTAAGATATTTTTATATGTTTTGAAATTTGTTTTTTTTTTTTTTTTTTTTCAGTTTAATATTCAATTTTGCAACCTATCTCTGTAATCCTTGCTTTATAAAAGGGATTCTCAATGTTGGGTAAAATTGGAAGCAACGCCTCTAAATGACCTGTATAATGTAGACGAGGATGTTAAACCTCCAATCAAACAAACAAAAGTGGTGCTTGTCAGACCTCCATGTTCATAGACCCTTTTTGGATTCACTGGGCTTGAGATGTCATGTCATGTCAGTGTTGGGTTACCACAAATTGGAAGCAATGTCTGCAAAATGACCTATATAGTGCAGACGGGGACGTTAAACCTCCAATCAAACAAATAAAAGTGGTGCAAGTCGGACCTCCATGCTCATAGACCATTGGGCAGCAGGGCTTGAGATGTCATTTCATTTCAATGTCGGATAAAAGTACTGGTAAACAGCTTAGAGGGTCTAAGCCTGCCCAGGCAAAGTGTTGGGAGTCAGACCATCCATACTCATAAACCCTATTTGGTTTCACTGGGTGACAGGGCTTGAGATGTCATTTCATTTCACTGTCCAGTAAAAGTCCCACAAATTGGAAGCAACGTCTCCAAAATGACCTATACAGTGTAGATGGGGACATTACAAACAAACAGTAAATATTTTGATTACACTAAACTTTACCATCAATCAGGATTAACATGATTATGGAAGGTACTGAAGTTTGGTACTGAATTATCAAAATGCAATTAAAGATTAATTAGGATGACATTATATAGCCTTTTATATATCCTTTTTTAAATGAAACTGATAGTTTATTCCTGATATTTTTTTCCTGACACTTTTTTTCCTGATACTTTTTTCAGATACTGTTTTTCCTGACTCTTTTTTTCCTACATTCCTAACGAATACCCACAACACAGGTTTATATGGAGAAATAAGGAAAACTATCCTTCAAAAATCACAGAATAATTACCTTATCTATTGCTATGACATGTAATAGATTATTAGGAAATCAGTATCAATAATCAATTTCCAGTATTTATCAATCAACTAATTGATAATCTGATTGTTCATTACGAAAACACGTCTATACAAATACATTGTAAACCTTAACCACCAAAAAAAAAACAAATGTAAAGATGAAAATTTGTGATATTTTTCTTATTTCTGCTCAAAATATAGATTGTGGGTACTCATTAGAACCGCCTCACGGAGGCAGTTCTAATGAGGACCTACAATCTATATTTTAGAGAAGAAATCAGAAAAATAAGGTATTCCCTGTAAACCCCAGTTTTACTATATAAAAGTTGGGTTCAAGGGGGTCAAAATTATACTGACATGTTTTCTTGAGGTATGCCATTCTTCGATTTAACACAGTTGTTTACTTACACAGTTTCATCTTTGCCTCCACAAACGTGTTATAAATAAGTTGGGGTGAGTACAAAGTATTCAATACCTTTGGCTTCTGGCTGTTTGTTTGATTGGTTGCAGTTAGCTGTGAAGGTTTAAGCTTGCCTTTGGCCACTAGCATGGCATTCACTTTGGCAATGGCTTCGGAGGCCGCCTCAATGCTGCTCTTGTCTTTGTTCTCTGTGGTACTCATGCTCCACACTCTGAAATTAATTCACAAGTTAAGGGGAAGCGGAACACCTTCAGGGGAGGCAACTCCTGCTCAAGTAGTTTTGTCCCCCATGTCAATAAGGGTCAAATTCTTTCCTATAAGAGTAGACCCATTTTTCCGTGGGACAGGGCTTATAGAAAAGCGAACATGAAGTCACGAAAGTTGTCTCCCTTTGAGTCTTGGACGTGTAGTTCAAGACAGCCAGATGATTCCATGGTAAGATCACTTGGAGTTGTAGTTCAAGACAGCCAGATGATTCAATTGTACTTCATGGTGAAATTACCTGGGCTTGTAGCTCAAGGTAGTCATTGTTCACCAAGATGAAATTACTGGGCTTGTAGCTCAAGACAGTCCATTTTCATCAAGAATAAATTGCTTGGGTTTGTTGCTCGGTGAGTCATTGTTCAACAAGAAATTGCTTGGGCTTGTAGCAGTCAGTCATTATTCAACAAGAAGAAATTACTTGGGCTTGTAGCTTGGTCAGTCATTGTTCAACAAGAAGAAACTAGAACTGTCAGAGGATCTGACTATAGCCCTGCTATAGCCCTGTCAGAGGAGAAAGACTCATGAATTAAAGGTAAAGACTTGTGAGAGGGTTAAATCCCTAACAAGGTACCTACGCCTTATAGACTTTTTGCGTTATTATATCTGAAAAACAGTCTAAGTTAAAAAAGGTGAAATAAGTGAAAAAAAATTATTTAAGGATAATGAAAAAAGCACATGCACATCTTCAGACCTATATGAAAACACCTGTAAAGTTTCAAAAGGAACCTAGAACTGTAAGAGGAGTTGCGATCACAAGGTAGCTACTCCCTATACATTTTAACATTAGTAGATCTCAAAAATTGTCTAAGTTAAAAAAGGCGAAATAAATGAAAAAAATTATTTAAGGATAATGAAAAAAGCACATGCACATCTTCAGACCTATATGAAAACACCTGTAAAGTTTCAAAAGGATTGACCAAGAATTGTAAGAGGAGTTGCGATCACAAGGTACCCACTATCAAATATTACAGACAGACAGACGGAATTCCGGACAAGCCAAATCCAATATAGCCCCCACTTTTTCAAAGCGGGGCTATAATTATGTTGAAACCACATGCACATCCTCATATCATGGCAAAAGCACATGGCAAAGTTTCAAAATGACCGCTATAAAACTGTAAGAGGAGTTGCGATGACAAGAAGTACCTGTCATATATCAATTGAAGGTTAAAAATGACTAAGTTCACAATGTGGAAAAAGTGATAAAAATTGATCCGAAGATAAAGTCCAAACCACATGCACATCCTCACACCATAGCAAAAACACACACAAAGTTTCAAAATGATTTATATAAAACTGTAAGAGGAGTTGCGATGACAAGAGGTACCTATCGTATATCAACTGAAGCTTAAAAATGGTTAAGTTCACAATGTGCAAAAGTGAAAAATAATATTCTGAGAATTATGTAGAAACCACATGCACATCCTCATACCATGGCGAAAGCACACGCAAAGTTTCAAAATGATCGGTATAAAACTGCAAGAGGAGTTGCGATGCCAAGAGGTACCTATCATATATCAATTGAAGGTTACAATGTGGAAAAAGTGACAAAAATTGATCCGAAGATAAAGCCCAAACCACATATGCATCCTCATACCATGGAAAAAACACAAACAAACTGTAGGAGGACTTGCGATGACAAGACACCTAGTGTAAAATGTTGACGGAAAGAAGGACGGACAACCGGATGGAGAGAAACATGCACGCCTATGTCTTCCTGCTAAAGCAGGTGCGATAAAAACATATTTTTCATTTTACTGTCCACCAGCTCTGAGAATTATGTCGAAACCACATGCACATCCTCATACCATGGCGAAAGCACATGCAAAGTTTCAAAATGATCGGTATAAAACTGCAAGAGGAGTTGCGATGACAAGAGGTACACTGTACCTATCATATATCAATTGAAGGTTAAAAATGACACAATTTTGAAAAAACGATAAAAATTGACCGGAAGATAAAGTCCAAACCACATGCGCATCCTCATACCATGGCAAAAACACCCACAAAGTTTCAAAATAATCGGTATGAAACTGAAGGAGTTGCGAGGAAAAGACACCCAGTGTAAAATGTTGACGGAAAGATGGACGGACAATTGGATGGACAGACGGACAGAAACTTACACGCCTATGTCTTCCTGCTAAAGCAGGTGCGACAAAAACATATTTTTCATTTGGCTGTCCACCAGCTCATTCAGATATACAGTACGGCTCAGGTATTTGAACCGTTTTTCTTTTTTATTCCGCGGACAAGTTTTTAATTCCGCGTTTTTCCGCCGAATGGTTTGGAGTAAACAACTCCGAGTGAAAATATTTTACTCCAAGTTATGCGCTCGATATTCCGAGGAAATTCCGCGGACCTCAGAGCTTACCTGTGATATTTGGAGTGTTTGCGAGTGGTGATTAATTTAAATAAACATGTGTCGCCGGTGCGACGTATCAGAGGCCAATAATGGCGGCCGAAACCCGTCAAAATTTCGCTGACAGTTATCACTTTGATTATTTGTTTCTCACTTGTCCGATAATACTTCACATTAAAATTATTAAAGAATGAAAGACAAATGATTATATTATATCAAAATAATTTTCTTTTTTTGAAAATATCAAAATTACATGGAGAAATGTTGAGTTCAAAATGACCGATTTTGCAGTTTTAAAGAAGCCAATAATGGCGGCCGAAACCCGTCAAAATTTCGCTGACAGTTATCACCTTTGATTATTTGTTTCTCAATTGTCCGATAATACTTCACATTAAAATTATTAAAGAATGAAAGACAAATGATTATATTATAACAAAATAATTTTCTTTTTTTGAAAATAACAAAATTACATGGAGAAATTTTGAGTTCAAAATGACCGATTTTGCAGTTTAAAAGAAGTCAATAATGGCGGCCGAAATCCGTTAAAATTTCGCTGACAGTTATCACCTTTGATTATTTGTTTCTCATTTGTCCGATTATATTTCACATTAAAATTATTAAAGAATGAAAGACAAATGATTATATTATATCAAAATAATTTTCTTTTTTTGAAAATCTTAAAATTATCACCCCACGACGGTCGGGTATAAAAGCCAAGGCCGCGCCGGGCCGGGCCGAGCCGCCGAGCCAAAAAATGCCGATCCGAAGATTTTATTTTTCGGAATTCTAACCGAAGAAGAAATGTTAGTGGTAAATTTTAATATGATAATGTTAATTGTATCAAATGTGATACTCAGCATAATTTTTGTTGTTTTTGGTGCCCTAATTTTTGTTTTATTGCAATTTTGCTAATTTTTAGGGGTATAAAAGCCAAGGCGGTTTTTATCGTACGTTTTGATCGAATTTGAATGAAATAGACATGAGTGTGTGAAAAAAAGTACATGACAACCCCAAATAAGTATTTTCTTAACCTTTTATTGTAATAATTCAAGTCAATTCCTTTTAGTATCTGTAATAACCGTATTTTTGGTGGTTTTATGTAGGCCATGTCGTAATGAACCGCAACGGACGGCAATATCAGATAAATGATAAGGGCATTTAAATATACTATCTGAATGGTAGGAACTAAACATAGAGCTTTATGAAACTCACCCTTTTTCTTAATCATGTTTTAGACATATTATTTATGTTTTGATACTTACCTTTTGTATTATTATTGCTTATTAATATCGGCCCTCGCCCATAGGGGCTTGAAGAAATATATGGGCTGCATGATGCTTCCACGCAGAGCTGAATCCGGCCTGCACACTAGTACTGGTAAACCGCTAAGAGGATCTAAGCCTGTTCAGGAACCGCGGTGCGAGGCGGACCGTCCATGCTAATAAACCCTATTGGTTTCATTGGGCGACAGGGCTTGAGAAGTTATTTCATCTCAGTGTCGGGTAAAAGTCCCACAAAATTGGAAGCAACGTCTCCAAAATGACCTTTACAGTGTTGACGGGGACGTTAAACCTCAAATCAAACAAAGACTAAACGCATTTAGCGTGTATTGCTGAATAATAAATTTTACCTATCCACACTTTCCAAGAGCAGGCTTATACGTAAGCGGTTAACCAGTATAGTGCACATTTTCGCCAAAAACTGACAACTGCCCTTCTTGAATCAGTGAAAGGGAGAGAATTACTGAAGAAAATTTTTCATGTTCAATCTCCACGAAAGAATGCTGCCGACCTCAGCAGGTATCAAACCCGCATCCTCCTCAGGGATTTTCCTAGTGCAACTTTGGGGCCGGTAATCGACCCCTATTTTTCCCAATTTAGAGACAGATATTCCCAAACTTTATAAAAGATTTCCCAATTTCTGATGATGTGCTACATTTTGATAAAAAATTCATGAAAATTGAACAAAAATCGACAAAGTTACAGCTGATTTAAATTCCCAACTATAAATATTAGCGAGCGGTTTTTCCCAAACCCAGCGGCCCCTGGACCCTGATTCTGAAGGGTAGGAAAATCCCTGCTCCTGATCATCAGTCAGTAAACAGCTCCTACTGGCAGTAAACAGAACCCTGCATGCACACAACGTTGAATGAACGTGGAGTGCCTGCTGGGAACATTATTCTTTTTATTTTTTTTTTTTTTTCTGAAAAAGTTTGGTGGACAAGATTGCTTATTTCCCTTACAATGCAACCAAGTGCCGTTTTAACGACGTCGAATCAACGTCGTAAAACCCTGAAGTCCTTGACCAATCATTAAAACAACGTCGCATATACAAACTTTGTCCACTGGGATAACAGTCTGACATGGGTCGTCATTCGATTCGGATCATTTCGGTCGTTGTGAGTCCTTTTCGGTCATTTCCTGTAATAAGGTAATTCTAAAAATAGAAACAAAAATAAAATAAGGAATTCGATCAAACAAGGGGATTCTGGTGAGTATATTTAATTTTATCATGAACACATTATGAGTATAATCAAATTCAAATATCATAAGGCCAAAAAGAAGTAATTTAACCAATGAATTTGAAAGAAATTCGGAATTGTCAATACTCTTTCGCCGCCTTGGCTTTTATACCCCTGGATTTCGGAAAACAGTTATTAAAAGATAAATAAGCAATGTAGATACGTGAAACTACTTGTAGTAATAACATATCTAATTTATAATAATTTAATCCCACATTCACCAAAATATATATCTAACTTGTATCTAGAGACTAAAATTAAAATTTTCGGTTGGCTCGGCGGCTCGGCCCGGCCCGGCGCGGCCTTGGCTTTTATACCCGACCCCCCACGACACAGCCTTACGCACCTTAATATGGAGCGTCACAAGAGGAGCATCTTAGTCATTCATTCATTAATTCATTCATCCTTTCATTCATTCATTCATTCTAACCCTTTTACAAACGTGTACAAAAGTATACAGTTTTTTTAGACATCACCCCACGACATCGATATACTTGGATTCGTACTTGGTTTTATCACCCCACGACACAGCCGTTTGAAAACCAATTCCGCACCAAGAATTCCGCATCAATAATATGAAGCGTCCCACGAGGAGCATCATATCCATTCATTCATTCATTTATTCATTCATAGATACAGGTGTACAAAAGTATACACCAACAGCTTTTAGACATCACCCCACGACATCGAAATACTTGGATTCGTTATTGGTATTATCACCCCACGACCATTATTGATACATTATATTTTTAATAAATAATTATTTCATTACTGTAGTATCTTTGACTTGGCAGACATTATAACTACCAAAAAAAAAAAAAACACCTAATAAAATTTTTGTTAGAATGTCACAGCTGATGGATTTTTTTAACATCTCCAAAATGGCTACTTTTCTTATGAAAATGCCTGATGTTTTTCTTATTTATACTGCAACAGAGGGTGTGATTGCTTATTATGCGATTCTAACGAGTACCCACAATCTATGTCTTGGAGCAAAAAGAAGGAAAATAATGTTTACCCCGTAAACCCCAGTTATCAATATAAATTGGGGTTTAGGGTTATTCATTTCACGGACTTGTTCACGTGATGCAAAAGATTGCGGGTGCCCATTACAACCGTCTCAGTGTTTGGGTATATATATGAAAAAAAATCCTGTCTCGGTAGTTAATAAGGAAGACATGCCGGGGTCGACAATATGTTTTCTTGGAGATCGCGAGAGGTCCGTCTCTCCATTCTGCTGATGCCGTAAGAGTTCCAGACAGTTTCTGGGGAAAGCATTACGATAACAAACCCGTGACAATATAGTGCATTTTTCTCATCTCCAAAATGGCTACTTTTCTAATGAAATTCTGTGGTATTTTTCTTATTTATACAGCAAACATAGGTTGTTTGTGCTCGTTAGAACCGGCTCATTGAGGCGGTTCTAACGAGTACCCACAGCTTATGTCTTGGAGTAGAAATAAGAAAACTAATGTATACCCCCGTAAATCCAGTTTTCTCAATACGAAGTGGGGTTTAGGGGGGTCTTCGTTTCACGGACTTGTAATGGTGATGGAATGAGCAATGGTTAACCGCTTACGTTTTGACAATATATTGGTTATTCTTTCTGATTATTTGATAGGCCCTTAAAAGGGCCATTAATTTCAAGCCAACCGGGCCGAATTAATTTTTGAGACTGCAGAGGATCCTGCATATTCTGGTTGCGTATTTCTTCAAACCACTGTTATTTGTACTTGACGAATGGGGCATCAGATGTACGAGGTCTGCTGTATTGTCGGCTGGTGCGACGTATCAGAGCCAATAATGGCGGCCGAAACCCGTCAAAATTTCGCTGACAGTTATCACTTTGATTATTTGTTTCTCAATCGTCCGATAATACTTCACATTAAAATTATTAAAGAATGAAAGACAAATGATTATATTATATCAAAATAATTTTCTTTTTTTTGAAAATAACAAAATTACATGGAGAAATTTTGAGTTCAAAATGACCGATTTTGCAGTTTAAAAGAAGTCAATAATGGCGGCCGAAATCCGTTAAAATTTCGCTGACAGTTATCACCTTTGATTATTTGTTTCTCAATTGTCCGATTACACTACTAATTAAAATTATTAAAGAATGAAAGACAAATGATTATATTATATCAAAATAATTTTCTTTTTTTGAAAATAACAAAATTACATGGAGAAATTTTGAGTTCAAAATGACCGATTTTCCTGTAATTTTATGATGTTCAACATGCTTTCAATTACGGACTTGGAAGAGTTGTATGTACTCGTCATGCCCAACTGATTCCCTTGTTTGAAATCACTGTGCAGTTTCACACCCTGGGTAATTAATTATTACCTCTTTGTTGACTTTTGACATTGTTTACATTATAATAACTATCAGTGATAATTATTATCTTATAATTATATATAAATATATATGATGGTGAAAGAACATTAAATAAAAAAAAAAATGCCCAGGTATTTCGTCAAATTCCTCCGAGTATTTCCGCATAACTTCGCGAGAAAATATTGCCTCAAGGTACGATATTACGACTCGGAATAATTTCGCGAAACTTCGCGTACCGCGGACCTTGCGAGTGTTTTCGAGGAGTGTCCGCCGAATATATACATATACTCGGAACAATTCCGAGTGTTTTTGAAAGTACTCGAAACGCCGAGATTCGGAAGAAAGAGTTTTTTGGTTCTTATACCTGAGCCGTACTGTAAATGTATACAGGTATGTTACAATGATAGCATATGTGTTTAACGTCTCGCCATTAATATAAGTGCACTTAGCAGCCATCCTGTTTTGATTCTAGGAGTACCGATACTCTCAAAGAATCACAGGATACACCTAAACTCTGTGGTTGAAGGAGTAATAATACTCCTCAGGCAAAAGCTTATCAATAACACTGAACGGTACAAACGCTTTTCGGTGAGTAAAAAGATGGTGACTGCTCATTTACTTCCACCGGTATTGTAGTTTTGTCTTTTCTATATCTGCTTATACATAAACCTGACATATAAATGCCTAAAACGATCACTATTCAAGCATTTTATACCACCATGTGTCTCGACAGCTGACCCACAGGAACTGCATAAAAGTTTGTTATGGTGCATGCGTTGTCACCATATGATGACAGTTGGTGATGGATTTTATCCCAACAACCTTAAGCTCATGAGCAATGTGGAAGGTCATCGCGACCAAAAATGCAAAAACTAGATAGTTACACAGATTTTGTTGTAGGTAAATAAAATACTTAGTAAAAATGATGTTTTTTATGTATGAACTGGCATTATTTGCACCCTGGGTGAACGTCACAAGTGCAACGTCCTTCGGATCGGGACTTTAACTGGAAGCCCCCTGTGCAGAGAGAACCATCCCGAGTGCAGGTTAATCCCAACCGTAATTACATGATTACTTTGTAGGCTTTCATCCTGCAAACCTGGAGTGTATATAATGTACACCTGTGATTAATGGTCAAATGCAATTGCAGGACCAGTACCAGTAGAAAGAACATGATCTTTAATGTATAGACAGATCCAATGTTTTGACATGTGAATGTTTACATTTAACTGCACATGCACCAATTACCTCCCCTGTAGAGTGCCTCTTTTATCTGGTTGGCAAAACATGACTGTTGCCATAAAAAGTCAATAAGAATTTTGAATATTTATCGTGTCATTAAACTCCTTTCTTCTCCACAAAATTTACCGATCTTTGTCATTTTTCGTCTTTGAAGTATTAAATGATATTCTGACATTTTATCACACATTTTGTTGCCTAAAAAGCGTCATAAAACTAATTATCATCATATCAAAACATAGTCGATGCGCTTTATTTAATGAACGGAAATAAGATTAAAGCATATATATTTTCCATCCAAATTTATATGAAAAAGAAGCAGTTTAATGTCCAAAATGCTTTGAAACGGGAGCATGACTGGAATACTTGGAAAATTGAAATGGGAGTCTTTCAAGAAAAGGAGAAAAGACTGTAGGCTAATCCTTTTATACAAAGGTCTAAAGGGTGCTGCCAGCATTCCAACAAAGGTCTAAAGGGTGCTGCCAGCATTCCAACAGATGACCTTGTTCCCCCAGCTAGGCACTGTAGAAATCACCATTTGTTGGCGTTTCAGACCCTTACTGCAAGAACTGACATTTATAAAGAGTCGTTCTTCCCCAGAACCATTAGAGATTGGAATGCCCTTCCCGATTCGATTATTTTGACAGCTGAAGGTGCTGATGATTGTGTAGCTAAATTTACCTCTTTGGTTAGAGCTAGGGACTTGAGGTTTAACATCCCCGTCAACACTGTAAAGGTCATTTTGGAGACGTTGCTTCCAATTTTGTGGGGCTTTTACCCGACATTGAGATGAAATGACGACGAGGGTAATGAACTTTGACCTTGTGTGACGTTGACTTTGTGTCTACATTTACCTGTTTGAAATGCACCTTGAGCAGAAAGTGAAGAGTGATAACTGTCAACTTCCAATGTGGGGCTTGAAGAAAAAGATGGACTGCATGATGCTTCCACACAGAGCTGAAACCAACCCGCACACCAGTACTGGTAAACCACTCACGGAATCAAAGCCTGTCCAGGCAAAACGGTGCGTGTTGGACCATCCACGCTTATAAACCCTATTGGTTTAATTGTGCGGCAGGGCTTGAGATGTCATTTCATCTCAATGTCGGGTAAATGTCGCACAAAATTGGAAGTAACATCTCCAAAATGAACTTTAACAGTGTTGACAGGGACGTTAAACCTCAAATCAAACAAACAAACAAGGCGATTGTTTTCAAACAGACAACATTTGGTGACCTGGACCTCAAGCGTTGTGAAGGAAGTAAACAAACCTAACAAAGTTTTAAGCATAACAAACTTAGATGCATCAAGTGACTCGACAATATGTAAAATGATTACTTTTCAACAGGTATTGCTGTTAAAATCTGGCCGATATGACCAAGGCCAAAACGACCCTGAACTGAAACGACCCACCGAAATAGGCCGAAATTACCCCTGAGTTCAAATTTAGGCCGAACTGACCTAGGCCGAAACGACTCAGGACGGAAACGTCCCGGATTCCAATACTCCAAGCCTTGTTTTTTGTTGTTTTTTTTCTTCAGTGTTAATGCTTAGCCTTTGAACATGTTGAAACCATAAGTCCTTTCAAAACTAAGTATCTTACCAGAGACTTACGGTTTATAAAATGTAATTTGTACTTGGAAAAAAACAATCTTCAACCGTCGCACTTGTTACAATTGAGCGGCGTCTATGGGCGTTTCGCCCGTGTTTCGTTTCGCCCTGCGTCGCTTTGCTGCCGTTCGGAGGGCTTGCGAAACTTCAAGTCCTCGCGCGGTACAAACTTGGTTTTACTTCTAATCTTGTTTTACCTGTTTTACCTGTTGTCGACACCAATATAAGTCTCTCCGACTTCTTGAGGCGCATTTCGATATTGTCCTTCAGATGGACCTGCTCGATAGCATGCAGCTTCAAACTTGGTAGGGTGAATCACCAATGGTTGTTCAAGCGACTTTTGAACGCGTTGAGGGAGGGTGCTTCTACTACAGTACCTGGTAAACTATTCCAGGAGTTGATTACCCTGTTTGAGAAACTATTTGCACGTAAATTCAATCTTGCCCTTTTTTATATAGCTTAAAAGCATGGCCTCTAGTTGCTGTATATTGCGCTGAGGTGAATAGCTTATCTTTTTCAATACAGTCAATACCATTTAAGATTTTGAAAACTTGTATTAGGTCAGCTCTTTCTCTTCGATATTCAAGTGTTGGTAAACCTAATTTCCTTAAACGTTCTGGGTAGGGCAGGTTTCTACAAGAAGCAACCAATTTCGTGGCTCTTCTCTGCACATTTTCTAAAATAATTTTATCCTTTTTATAGCAGGGTGACCAGACAGGTGTACAATACTCTAAGTGTGGTCTGACAAGGGATTTAAACAAATTCAAGAATATTTCTTGATCAAGATATGTAAACGTCCTGAATATTATCCCCAGATTTCGGTTTGCCAGATTTACTTTAGTATTTATATGATCTCTGAAATTTAATTTACTATCTACTATCACCCCTAAATCTTTCTCTTTGTCTACCTTATCAATTTGCGTACGTTGATTTCTGGTTTGCATGGTATACCTAAAATCTGTATCTTGTTTACCAATATGTAGTTGGTGACATTTTTCAGTATTATAGAACATTTCCCAATCTTTGGCCCATTTCACTGTTCTATCGAGATTTAGTTGTAATTCATTTTCTCTGCTGTTAGTTACAGTATGATATAATTTAGCATCATCTGCAAAGAGTTTCATGAGCACCTCCACAGTATCTGGTAGATCATTAATATAGATTAGAAACAGAATAGGTTCTAGCACACTACCTTGAGGGATTCCACTAGTAACGTCTGACCAATCGGACTCAGTACCGAGTACTTTGGCCGGAGACATTGAAACTAACCCCGGCCCAAGGTTTCGCTGCGGACTCTGCAAAAAATATTGCAAAGGTTCCGAGAAATGGATAGAATGTGAGGACTGTAACAAGCGCTTTCACTCCTCATGTTCTGATTTGGATAACAGTCAATTGTTAGAAATTGAATCTAGAGCTGGAACTTGGTATTGCACAGACTGCAAAGCTGACTGTGGTCTTTGCAGTGGTGCTGTCCTTAATGGCCACAAAGCCGTTCAGTGTGATCAATGTGAAATGTGGACACACACTGACTGTTCCTTCATTTCAGATGCAGAATATGGCACATTGGTAAATTCAAGCTGCCACTGGATATGTCCAAGATGTGAGGTCTGTAACTTTTCAGACTCCTTCTTTGATGAATATGTAGAACTGAGTAAGCCAAAGAGGTTTGAACCTCTGTCAGAGGATAAGAGAGGCAAATCTTCGACTGCTGATGAAACTAAGTCAAATTTTGGGTTGTGGGACAACTCGGCACATAGCAAACTCGGCACATGACAAACTCGGCACATAACAAACTCGGCACATGACAAACTCGGCCTATACAAACTCGGCTCATAATTAGCTGTTTGGGTCAATTATCTGTTGTTCACTTGGTAATGATAATTGCATAACCAAACAAATAATCAAATCAAATTAAAGTTACCTGTGAAATAGGGACCAACTGAATAGGGACCAAACATCAATATTTAATGGAGTAGATCTTTATTAAAAAAAAAAAACAAATATGAAGATTTTTTTTCAATAAAATTTCAAATATTTAAGTTTCAAATATTTAAGTTGTTTCTTAAATTATCAGCGAATAAATCTTTAAAAAAAAAAAAAAAAAAAAAAAATATCAGATTCACAGCTTTAGTCATCGTCTGATTAATCAGATAAATAGTGTAGCAATTAAGTCATATCCAGAGCTTATTGATTTAGACGTTTTTTTTTTTTTTCAAAATGCAAAAAAAAAATAAACTAGAAACTTTTTTTTAATTTAATAAGCATATATATAATTATTATTATATAAAATAATGATAATAAAACAGGCAAATAAAGTATTAATGCACAGCTTAATAAGCATTATAAGTATTGTGGGCCGAGTTTGCTACTTGCCGAGTTTGTAGGGGCCGAGTTGGTTATGTGCCGAGTTGGCTATGTGCCGAGTTTGCTATGTGCCGAGTTGTCCCGATACCAAATTTTGTGAAAGGTTTGAAACTTTGCAGTATAAACATAAATGGAATTAGAGGGAAAATTCTTGAACTTTTAGTTTTCCTCGATACATCTCAACCTCATATTGTTGCTATTCAGGAAACAAAGATTGACAGTTCAATTACTACGTCTGAGCTTTTCCCTGAAAATTGTCAGTACTGTGTGTACAGAAAAGATAGGAACTCTCATGGCGGTGGGGTGATGTTGCTCATTCATAGAGACATCCCTCACATGCCGTTCCTGGAACTTGAAAATGACACCGAATCGGTCTGGGTTAAGGTTTTTGCGAATAAAACTTCCCACTTCGTAGCAAGTTGGTATCGACCACCAAATGGTACAATCGAAAACTTCCAGTTGTTTAAAGACCAACTGGATTGCATTAAATTGCAGCATAAGGGTAAAAAACTCCCGGCTGTACATGTTCTAGGTGACCTCAACTTCAGAGACATTGCTTGGCCCGACAGGCTCAGCAAACAAGGCACAATGCTGACTCAGTCGGAAGGACAAATATTAATTGACATTATGAACGATCATGGTCTTGAACAAATTGTTAACTTCCCCACTCGTGATAAGAACACATTGGATCTGATCCTTACGATTTTGCCAGGACAATTCGAAGACATTCATTCCCCAGATAAACTAAGTGACCACGATGTTGTCTCTGGATATTTAAAAATTCACATCCCACCAATAAAGAAACCTCGGAGGAAGGTGTACTCATATCAGAAAGGTGACTATGAAACTATGAGGAAGGATGCACTCAGATTTGCAAAGGAGAATTACTTTAATGGTCATTCAGATGCTCGGTCTGTACAGGAGAATTTTGATTTGATAACTTCTTTCATTCATACTTCGGCCGAAAATCATATCCCCTCAAAACTAGTAGGTCTGTATCTTCTATTCCCTGGATCACTCCAGAGATAAGAAGGAAAATTCGCAGAAGGAATAAGATTCATGCAAAGGCAAAAAAGACGGGAAGTGGTAAACTCCGGACAAAATTTGAAAACTTGAGACGTGAAATCAAGACTGATATAAAAAAAAATCAGCATGATTTGTATGTGAATAACTTGGTAGGTGATGTAAAGGCAAATCCCAGAGACTTCTACAGATATATTAATATCCAGAAGAAAGACAGGTAAGGTATCCCGCCCCTTAATAAAAGAGGAGGGGACGGGGTTGCTGAATCAGACTCTGAAAGGGCAGAGGAACTAGTTGGTCAATTCAATGATGCGTTTAATAAAACTGAGTTCACGGAGGTTCCATTGACTGGAAGATCGGCCCCATTCATGTATAATATTGTTGTGACAGCTGCAGGAGTGATCAAATTACTTCAAGGCTTAAACCCCAGTAAGGCCTTAGGACCTGATGAGCTTCATCCTAGAGTCCTGAAGGAACTAGCAAATGAGTTGGGTCCAGTTTTTGCACACTTGTTTCAACAGTCTCTTGATACGGGTGAAATCCCCAAAGAATGGCTCTTAGCAAACATCTGTCCACTCTTCAAAAAAGGAGATAGGGCTCTTGCCCGTAATTATCGCCCTGTGTCTCTGACTTGTGTTCTGTGTAAATTGCTGGAACATATAGTCTGCTCGAACATCATGGCCCACTTGGACGAACATAAACTTTTGTCAGACAGACAACATGCATTTAGGAAAAGGCACAGTTGTGAAACTCAGCTTAGCACAGTTATTAATGACTGGGCAAAAATCTTGAACAAAGGGGGACAGGTGGACACATTTATTCTTGACTTCGAGAAGGCTTTTGACACCCCTCCTCATGAACTACTTAAATCTAAGTTATTTGGTTATGGAATTGGGGGAAAGACCCTCAAATGGATAGATTCCTTTCTTTGCTACAGAAACAAGCGGGTTGTTGTTAATGGTGAATCTTCGGAGTGGGCTCCAGTTTTGTCTGGAGTCCCGCAAGGGACCGTTCTTGGTCCACTTTTGTTCTCCCTGTACATCAATGATATTTCCACTGACATTGAATCAGAAATAAGACTGTTCGCAGATGACTGTGTTTGTTACCGGGAAATTAGAGATACAGATGACTCATTGAAACTTCAGGCTGACATAGATAGATTAGGATGTTGGGCACGTAAATGGGGCATGAGATTTCAGCCAGTAAAATGCAATATTATGCAGATAACTAGGAAGAGATCTAATAAAGTTGAGGCTTCTTACACCTTAGAGGGAACGGTCCTCGAGAATGTGGCCTCCATTAAATACCTTGGAGTGACAATGACAATCTCACACAACTTGAGATGGAATACTCATATTAGCAACATGTGTACTAAGGCAAATAGAACGCTTGGTTTCCTGAGGCGAAATCTTCATCAGTGCCCTCAGGATGTAAAAGAGGCAGCATATAAAGGTCTTGTTCGCCCAATCTTGGAATATGGTAGTTGTATCTGGGACCCCAGTGGAGTGGTCCTTAACGATGAAATTGAGAAATTTCAGAATAGAGCTGCTAGATTTGTAACAGGCAATTACTGCTTTGAAACTGGGAGCATGACTGGAATACTTGGAAAATTAAATGGGAGTCTTTCAAGAAAAGGAGAAAAGACAGTAGGCTAATCCTTTTATACAAAGGTCTAAAGGGTGCTGCCAGCATTCCAACAGATGACCTTGTTCCTCCAGCGAGACACTGTAGAAATCGCCATTCGTTGGCGCTTCAGACCCTTAGCGCAAGAAATGACATTTATAAAGAGTCGTTCTTTCCCAGAACCATTAGAGATTGGAATGCCCTCCCCGATTCGATTATTTCGACAGCTGAAGGTGCTGATGATTGTGTAGCTAAATTTACCTCTTTGGTTAGAGCTAGGGACTAACTTCCCACATCACAGGTCCTGGTGTATGAATGTCATTTGACGTGTCACCAGTAACAATTCTGATTCTTATTCTTATTCTGATTGGAGTGGTTCCGGGTCGTTTCGCCCGTGGGTCGTTTCGCCCTTAGTAGTTTCGCCCTGATTTTGGAGGCGGGTCGTTTCGCCCTTACCTGGTGGGTCGTTTCGCCCGTGAGTCGTTTCGCCCGTGGGTCGTTTCGCCGCAATTATATTTTAAGGGTGTGACAAACGGAATGGATGCGTAAATGGACAGATGGATGAATAAATAAATGAGTAAATGGGTGAATGGGATTGTGCGTTGGTAGATGGACGGACGTACGGATGAACGAACGACCACGCACATTCCATGACTGCAGCAGAAATTGCAGATTATGGGTACTACCCACAAAACACAAAATGCAAGACATTGTTTTTCATATTTCCGCCCCAAAATACACAGACCGTTGGTTATCGTTAGAACCGCTTCGCCGATGCGTTTCTAGCGAGCATCCGAGCAGAAATATGAAAAGTTTAAGAATCTTTGATCAGAACAGTTTTGATTTTTTTTATTTGGTGGTACAATTTTCCAGTATTTGAACAAGCATGTTTTCCTAATACAAACTATTAAACTAATAAACTGTGGGTAAGCATGCGGAACTGTGGGCGCGCATGCGCACGGATTGTGCGCTTCCGAATTCGACGGAACCTATTTTGATTTTTTTTGGATTTATTAGAAGCATCCTGGATGAGTTCTGTTGCTATTTTGCTAAATTAAACTTCTTTATTCGATAACTTCTTCTTTTTCAGGGTTATTTATTGTCATTTAGGTGGTTTTGTATATTTGTAACTTGGTCATATTTGCCCTGGTATTTTCTACCCACGCACAGGAAGTAGTTCCGGTTCCTGCACGGCGGAGAATGTAAACAATTAGATAAACAAAAATAAGTAACAAACAGTGATTCATTGAAAATGCCCATCACAGGAGACTTTCCTAGACACTAATTGGTATTAGCCCTTCTTACCCAAGGAAGTCACAACTCCACATTGTGTTTGAAATCCTGTTTGGAGTGTGTTGCTTGCTGTTGGCAACACGTTTAACCTCACTTCTTAATAGTAGAGAACTGGACCTACAGGAAATTCCACCCAACTTCTTCCCAGTTTATGCAGACTTCAATGGAACAACAGCTAACCATCATAACCTTATGTTCCATGTCCTCCGCTTGTGCACTGTTTCAATTTTAAAGAAATCTCTCCGGTTTAGGGAATTTCCTAGAACAAATAAACTTCATTATTTGTACATATTTGCAGTCATTGTAGGTAATGCATGGGATATCGAAACAAATCCTGGTCCGAACTCCAGGAATGACAGTACACATTTCCCTTGTGGGCTCTGTCTTAAAAGTGTTGGTTGGGATCTCCGAGGAATTTGCTGTGACACATGTAATGTCTGGTACCACATTAGCTGTCAAGGCATGTCATCAACTATGTACAGCCTTTATAATAAATCATCGAATATAAATGTTGCATGGGATTGTATGAAATGTGGAATGCCAAACTTTTCCACATTTCTGTTTGACACTTCATCTTCCATAGATACCTACAATCAGTTTGATCCTTTATTATCCCTGTCCGAGCCTGACAGCCCGATACCAGACAATATTGGCCCACCCACTGTAGCTTCTTCGCCCATCGTGAAGCAGTCTAAAGAAGCTAAACCAAAGACCAAAAAGGCGGTCCTTAACCATCCCCTTAGAATTATGAATTGTCAGTCAATAAACTTTCGGAATAAAAAGGCTGAAATTCAAACAATTATCGTTTCGGCAAAACCAGACATCATTTTGGGGAATGAGTCATGGTTAACCCCTGATCTTTGTTTTACTTCTACATTAAAAACTCGGAAATTTTCCCAGACTCATTTGACGCAATCCGGAAAGACAGAGTTGGGGATGCGCATGGTGGTGTCTTTGTAGCTTTTAAGCGAGACCTACTCTGCACTGAATCTCCGGAGTTTGACACCAACTGTGAATTAGTTTGGTGTAAATTGAACATTTTTGGATGTAGGACTCTGTACCTTGGTTCCTTTTACCGCCCACCAGATCAGATTAATCCAGAATATCTTGAGGCGTTAAATTCATCTTTGTCTAGGATAATGTCAAATGCAAATGCTCAAATTTTGGTTGGAGGAGACCGGTATGAAGATCGCTTTAGTTTTGACGGTATCAAAACCTTCTAAACCTTCTAAACCCACATGAGTATCACAACTACATTTAAAATATCAATATCACCCCTTATGTTACACTCTGCTTCTTCTGTACGGATTCCCCATTCTATTAAGAACTTTAATACTATGTTGCCTTCGGTATTGGTTAGACCCTTAAATTTGTCTTCTGTAACGTCAGATAATCTCAATGGAGCAGGCAATACCAATGTTTTTGGGAGTATCTTTCGTATAAGACTATCTCCTCTCAAATCGCCCATCCTTCGAAAATATACTAATCCGTGGAAAAGAAGTGGAATGTATCCTAGTATTTCTAAGTGCAATGCCAAGAGGTGCAGATGTTGTTCGCATTTAAGCACTGCGTCTATCGTTACTTCATCTGTAAACGGTAGACGCATCTCTGTAGTTAACATGTATGATTTGACATGACAGTCTACAGATTTAATTTATCTAATTACATGACGTGCTGCAAACTGTAATATGCAGTACGTCGGTCAAACTAACCGCATGCTTAAAACTAGATTGAACGAGCATTATCGTAGAATGAGTAAGTCTAAGAAAACTGACACTTTCTTGTACCGTGACTTTCGACGTACAGGTCATTCTGTAAATAACATTGTTATACAACCAGTGGAAAAAAACTTTATTACGATGCAAATTCTACATCTATATTCAAAATAATCAAAATACATGAGGCTGAACTGAAACGGATTAAATTTTTACAGACCCCTTTTCCACTGGGATTTAATGACAACATTTATCATGAGGGTAATATTTCCAGAATGGCGGACTTTGATATTTTCTCGCTCCTGGAATGTCGAAAACGCAGAACTAGATCTCACGGCACCAGGAAAAATGGTAACTTTAAACGTAAATCACGTGCGTTTAAACGAAACAATACTAGACTGAAGTGACTGTCAATTATATTATTAAATCATGGACGCCACTCTATGCTTTCATTTTTAAGTTTATTACCCGTTTCTGTTTTACGTCTTCTGGACACCGAGGCGAATAAATTCTACGATAGTTCTCATCAGTTATATGATGCGGCTCTCTTAACTAGAGGCTATACTCAGCATACTCTCCGTCCTTACATTGATTCTGAAATTAATCATAAACGCCATTTCTTCAAAATATCCTTCATTAATAAGGGTATGGATTTTATAGATTTGCCCAGTATCTTCCGTGAGAGATCGGTGCTTTCTTCCATTCCTGCTTATTTTCAAAATACTGAAACACCTATAATTTGCTATAAATATAACAAACCTCTTAGATCTATCATTTTTAATTTCAATAAACTTGTTTCAGATCTTGATATTGATACTACATGTTCCTGATTCATGTGATTGTAAAAACTCAAAGTGTTGCTATCCTGCTGCTGGTCATGTAATTACTGGCAATTTGAAAAATATTCCTGATTCTAGGATAAGAAATATAATTTCTAAAGGACCGAAATATCGGTTTCCTTCTAAAATTGATTTCAGTAAATGTAGAGATGAAATCGCTGCTTCCTTGAATGAATTCGGTAATCGATGGTGTAAGCGAGAGTATGTTGAGCATAAAGCCCTTAAGGATTTGAAACTTAGCATTTTAAAACTAGTGAATAAACGCATTTCTTTCTATTCTCAAAATACTAACTTATTACCTCCTAAGCCCAAGACGTCTTTAGGTCATCTTAAACTAGGTATTCAAGAATTTCATAAGAAAAGTAGAAGTAAAACAAAGATCAGGAATCGATACAATTAACTTACTCCACCCATCAAAGACACCAAAGGGAAAGAAGCACAAACATTAAGCGACCAGACCATAATGGAAACCTAAACAAAGGAAGGCCATAAGGACAGTTACTTTCCCACAAAATGGCCATATGGCCATCCAAAATAAAAAGACACAAGTGATACACACAGTAAGTAACAAACAACACCATAAATAAACCGCCACAGAAGAACCGCCTTGGAACGGTCAGTGGAATGATTTCCACTTGGGGGCTTAAATCGATTTTACGTGGCCACAATCCTCGCCCTTACTTCCGTCGCGATTTAGACAAATAATTTGTTCAGTCCGCATGAAGGCCTCCTAACTCATTAGTGCAACATCTCCGTGAACACAAAAAATCAAAGAACCACAGAGGTGAGACAACGGTGAGGACTCGACAGCAAGAAACCACTGAAATGCTGGAGCGAAAGAAAACCAACAGTTAGACCCCGAGGTTTGTTTTGGCCCCTGCAGACAAGGCCGCTAACAACGTCGTCGTTGTGTGACGGCTCCACTATGTAAACACGCTTAAGCAGGAGCTTGGTGGTACTAAGGCATTTGAACTTCAGCCTTTAGCTGAAGAGAGAGCTAAAGTAGATAAACATGTTGGTCATTCAGCCACCAAGTTTGCTGTGTGTGTTAACGAAGGCCAAGACAAGCTTCCTACGCTATACTGGTTACCGAAACTTCATAAAAGACCTTACAAAGCACGGTTTATTGCAAATTCTAACTCTTGCACTACCACTGAACTTTCTAAATTATTAACTTCCTGTCTTACTGCTATTAAAACGCATGTGATTAAATATTGTGATAAAGTCTTTGAAAGATCAGGAAGAAATCTGTTTTGGTCAATAAAAAATTCGAATGAGGTTTTAAATAAATTGAAATCCAGACATTTTCGTGCTTCAAGTCTGTCTACTTACGATTTTTCCACTCTTTACACTACACTTCCTCATAATGTTATAATAGAAAAGCTCAATGATTCAATTGAATGAGCTTTTCACAGAGAAGATTCGCTCTATCTTGCATGTAATGTCAGAAATGCATTTTTCACTTCTAAAGAGCATAAGAATTATACGCTTTGGTCATGTCAGAAAGTGTGTGATGCCCTCACCTTTCTACTTGACAATATTTATATTAGATTCGGTACTAGGTTATTTAGACAAATTGTGGGTATTCCGATGGGTACGAATTGCGCACCTCTTGTGGCTGATCTGTTCCTGTATTGTTATGAAAGAGACTTCATGTTGTCGCTTTCCATTGATAACCAATCTGAAATTATTGAAGCTTTAAGCTCCACTTCTAGATATTTAGATGATTTATTAAATATTGATAATACCTATTTCGATGGTTTGATCAGTCAGATTTACCCCCCAGAACTTCAGTTAAATAAAGCAAAATCTTCTGATACCGAGGCCCCGTTTTTGGATTAACATCTTTCTATTGTAGATGGATTTGTTTCGTGCAAAATTTATGATAAACGCGATGACTTTGATTTTGAGATTGTAAATGTTCCTTTTTTGGATGGTGATGTTCCTCGTGCGCCATCCTATGGCGTTTATTTTTCGCAATTAATTCGATTTGCTAGAGTGTGTAGTCATGTAACTGACTTCAACACTCGTAATAAATTATATACGGCTAAACTCCTTAATCAGGGTTATCGGTACCATAAACTACGCAAAGCCTTTTCAAAATTTTATAGACGCCATTCTGATTTAATTTCAAAATTCAATATTGGACTTAAATCTCTTCTGCAACAAGGTCTATCAGAACCCGAATTTTATGGTGACTTAGTATATAAATTCCGAAAAATATATAACCGCAATGACTTCAGCACCCAATTTCGTAAAATCATTCTTCTGTGGCGATTTATTTATGTTTTTGTTTGTTACTTACTGTGTGTATCACTTGTGTCTTTTAATTTTGGATGGCCATATGGCCATTTTGTGGGAAAGTATCTGTCCTTATGGCCTTCCTTTGTTTAGGTTTACATTACGGTCTGGTCGCTTAATGTTTGTATTTCTTTCCCTTTGGTGTCTTTTATGGATGGAGTAAGTTAATTGTATCAATTCCTGATCTTTGTTTTACTTCTACTTCGATATAAAAAGATTGGGTACAACATGGATGTTATAAGACAGACTGCATGCATGGTAGTTAACCTGAATGTATCTTATAGAAGAAGGTTAAAGAGGACTGATCACGACGGGCCTCTAGGGACGGCCATTCTAGCTCGTTAAGCATGTCACCGACGCTGCTTCTATTGCGCCATCATCGGCAGGTCCATCGAGCAGCTGTCATCTGCATCTTCTCCACCTGCTGAATCTGAGTTTTAACATAGGGATGCCAAATGGGTGATGCATATTCTAGCTGAGGGCGAACCAATGTTTTATATGCAACATCCTTTGTCTGCCTAGGTGCAAAAGCCAAGTTTCGTCTAAGAAATCCTAAAGTCCTAGTTGCTTTTGATGTTATTTCTGAAACGTGTTGACCCCAATCAAGATCATCAGTGATGGTGATACCAAGATATTTGGCGGATGGAACCTGCTCCAAGATTTGCTGGTGTAGTTTATAGTCAAACTTAATTTGTTTGTCCGGAGGGTGTCGCGACGGTTCCGGGTCGTTTCGCCCGTGGGTCGTTTCGTCGGGTCGTGTCGACCTGAGTCGTTTCGCTCAGATTTTGGGGGTGGGTCGTTTCGCCCTTACCTGGTGGGTCGTTTCGCCCGTGGGTCGTTTCGCCGCAATTATATTTTAAGGGAGTAACAAACGGAATGGATGAGTAAATGGACAGATGGATGAATAAATAAATGAATAAATGGATGAATGGAGTTGTACGTTGGTAGATGGACGGACGTACGGATGAACGGACGGCATTTTGAATATACGGAGATAGAGTTAATGAATGAATGAATGAATGAATGAATGAATGGAGAGTATTGGTAGACGGACAATCGGAAATGAATGAATGAAGTGATGATTGTGTAGATGGACGGACGGATTAACGGGCCTGAACTGTTCATGATGACACGGTTGGGTGATGTATGGACGGGTTCGTTTCAGAGTTCGGATAGAGAGATAAAAAGTTAAAAAAAAAAACATTATAAACTGTGTATGTGATCTTCACAAATCCAAACAACTGTGTCAAAATGTGTTAAGTGTGTGATATATGGGTACTCGTTAGAATCGCTTTGCCGAGGCGGTTCTAACGACCATCCACATTCCATGCCTGGAGCAGCAGGGGAGGGGGGGGGGGGGGGCGAATGGACTTTTTGTTTCAGCCATGAAGGCTCATTTATGAGAGCGTATTTTTCGGCTACCTTTTTCCAACACAAAGCATACAATTTTTGCGGATTGCGGGTTGCCAAAAAACTCCAATTAGACATTGGTAGATCCAAACATATCGAACAACCATACTAGTATCCAACACCGTAGAGCTACCAAAGCAACATGGCAGTACAAGCAACGTTCTAGTCCATGGACCTGCGATCCTAAAAGCTCGTGACCGCCCACCTTCTCCTAGAGAACACACACGAGAGCAATATTGTGCCAGACATTGCCCAGGTCGACTACCTGGCCGGCAACTTGGACCGCACACACCTGCGCCCCCCTCTCCGGGCTTCCGACGTTTGTCGAAGACGTCTACGTCTACGGTTACCCACGCCGCGAAGATTGTGTAGTCCTTGGTGGACGCCTCTCTTGGACGACCGGAGAGGGTGGTGCCGCGAAAAACACGGTGCACAGGATTTCTACCGCTGTATACGAGAGCCTGGGGAAGGCCCCAACGGTACCACCCGAGGCCAAATAGAGACGAGCATCGTCCACAAGATCGCGACCCGGGAAAGGACAGAGGGAAGTGCCATCCGGGAGACCATCGCCAGGATCGAGTTCGACGCCGACAAAAAGGCCCTGGAGAAGTGGCGAGAGCTATATCCCGGGACCGAACCGGCCGGCATCTTCGTGGCCAAGGTGGATGTATCCGAGATCCCCATGGACGAGCTGCATGCCTCCTTGCCAGCATTCGAGCGCCAGCTGTTGGCCCATGTCTACGGCCTCTACTCCATCGACTTCACGCGAGACTTCTCGGGGGTCCTCGACCGGGTGACGCTCGTGGAGTACCTCCGCGCTGCACCACACGTGGCAAAACCATGTTTCCGAAAAAGGTGGTAGCGCTATTGCTCAAACCTGAAGTACAGCCGTCATTAGTCGTCCAGCTGCACCAAACGAGGACAAAACCATGTTTTTCGGAACTTCCAATACCCCCATCAACCCCCTTTAATACTAAAACTAACATAACCTCAATCAATAAAGGGCTTGAAAAAAATAAGGGCGAAACGACCCATCTAATCAGGGCGAAACGACCCACGGGCGAAACGACCCAGGGCGAAACAAGCCTGGGTGAAACGACCCACGGGCGAAACGACTCACGGGCGAAACGACACCCTCATTGAATGACATTTGGCCACATTGAACTTCATCTGCCAACCGGCCTCCCACTGATTTTCTATTTTTAAGGGCAATACAATGGAAATTGTGAAATGCTAGTTCGCACCACCCAACTGAGGTAATGACCAAGTATAACCGACTCAGTATATGAAGATAGATAGATAGAAGACAATATAAGTATGACAAATTTAATAGCAAACACACGAAGTGTTTGCTTTACTGTGGAGAGGCTGGAACAACATACTTAGGCACCTAAATCTCACCTGGAATCTCGTTCAAATTCTCGCGATAATCCGCCATCTTTACAGGGTTCATGAGAATTGTATTCACATCCAAACTTATGTTACTTAGAATTCTACTTAGGTTACTTAGTTTACTTATCCTACTTACCCTACTCGTCCTCTTCTGTACTGGCTTCGCTGCTTACTTAGTTTACTTAACTAACCTGGGTATGGGTAGAGTGGCTAATGGAGTAGTTACTTACCCTACTTACGTTACTTAGAATTCTACTTAGGTTACTTAGTTTACTTAACCAACTTACCCTTCTCATCCTCTATGGGACATACGTCGCCGCTTTCTTAGTTTACTTAGCTTACTTAACTTACTCTGGTCTGGGTAGCGTAGCTGGTGGAGTAGTTACTTACCTTACTTATGTTACTTAGAATTCTACTTAGGTTACTTAGTTTACTTATCCTACTTACCCTACTCATCCTCTTCTGTGCTGGCTCCGCTGCTTACTTAGTTTACTTAGCTTACTTAACTTACTCTGGTATGGGTAGAGTGGCTAGTGGAGTATTACTTATGTTACTTAGAATTCTACTTAGGTTACTTAGTTTACTTATCCTACTTACCCTACTCATCATCTTCAGTACAGACTTCGCCGCTTACTTAACTTACCTAACTTACTCTGGTATGGGTGGAGTGGCTAATGGAGTAGTTACATACCTTACTTATAATTCTACTTAGGTTACTTAGTTTACTTATCCTACTTACCCTACTGATCCTCGTTGCGACAGACTTTGCCGCTTACTTAGTTTACTTAACTTACTGTGGTAAGGGCGGTGTAGGTAGTAGGACAGTTACTTATCTTACTTACGATAGTTAGAATTCTACTTAGGTTACTTAGTTTACTTATCCTACTTACCCGGCTCATCATTGTTCGGGATGACAAGGTCGCAAACTTAGTTTACTTAGTTTACTCAACTTACTTTGGTATTGGTAGCGTTGCTAGTAGAGCAGTAACTTACCTTACTTATGTTACTTAGAATTCTACTTAGGTACTTAGTTTACTTATCCTACTTACCCGGCTCATCATTGTTCGGGATGACAAGGTCGCCAACTTAGTTTACTTAGTTTACTCAACTTACTTTGGTATTGGTAGCGTTGCTAGTGGAGCAGTAACTTACCTTACTTATGTTACTTAGAATTCTACTCAGGTACTTAGTTAACTTATCCTACTCATCATCTTCAGTACCGACTTTGCTTCTTACTTAGTTTACTTAGCTTACTTATCTTACTCTTGTCTGGGTAGAGTGGCTAATGGAGTAGTTACTTACCTTACTTATAATTCTACTTAGGTTACTAAGTTCACTTATCCTACATACCCTGCTTATCATCGTTAGGACAGACTTCGCCGTTTACTTAGTTTACTTAGCTTACTTAACTTACTCTGGCATGGGTAACGTAGCTGGTGGAGTAGTTACTTATCTTACTTATGTTACTTAGAATTCTACTTAGGTTACTTAGTTTACGTATCCTACTTACCCTTCTCAACCCTGTTCGGAGTGACCATCATGCCTACTTAGTTTACTTAGCTTACTTAACTTACTCTGGTATGGTAGGTGTAGCTGGTGGAGAGGTTACTTACATTACTTATGTTACTTATAAGTCTACTTAGGTTACTTACTTTACTTATCCTACTTACCCTGCACATCGAAGTGACCAGGACGCCTACTTAGTTTACTTAGCTTACTTAACTTACTCTGGTATGGCTGTTGTAGCTGGTAGGACATTTACTAATGTTACTTTGAGTTCTACTCAGGTTACTTAGTTTACTTACCCTACTCAGCTTACTCATGTGCTGGGATCGAAACCACAATACTTACTTACTTCACTTAGTTTACTTAACTTACTCTGATGTCGCTGATGTTACTGGTATATCAGTTACTTACAATACTTATGTTACTTACCTTACTTAACTTACTTATCCTACTTACACTGCTCATAGTCATGGATGAAATATATAACCTCAACTTAGGTTACTTATCTTACTTAGCTTACTCTTAGCATTGTTGGTATGGTAGTACCTTTTGTCATAAGAGACATGCAAGGTTACTTAGTTTACTTAGGTTACTTAGGTTACTTACGCTTATTCTTGTACTTATCCTGTTATATCAAGATTGACTTTCGTTGGTTTGATTAGTCAACTTACATTACTCACGTTACTTAGCTTATCTTAAGAGTGAGGTTGATACATGTACCATCCTTGGTTAGCTATACGCCTACTTATGTTACTCATCCTACTTAGCTCATTTCCGTATTATAGTATCATGCTTCAGTGTTCTGGTCAGCAAATTTTAAGTATTTCTCTTAAAACTATGTAAAATCGTTCTATTTTATCAATTAATTAGCTTATTGCACTTAATTTTATGTAGCATGTTTTTGGATCGAGGGCATAGATTTTTTGACCTCTACTTAGTTTACTTAGATTACTTATACTGCTGTAGTGCCAGGTAAGTAAACTGAGTAACCTAAGTAGAATACTGTAAACTTGCTTATTTTACTTATAGTGTTGATGTGAAGATCAGTAACGTAAGTAAAATGAGTAGAATTCAATTAACAGTGAAATTAGAGACACCAGGACACCCCGGAACCTCTGTTAGCCTGAATTTCAGTCTGTGTAACGTGTCCTGAATCTCATCCCTATTAGGGTGTTTATATGAAAGCCCTTGTACTATGTACTTCATACTCCGTGTCCTGAAATCTTGGACCTTTAAATTTAGATAGAAACATTTGCAAGCATCAATTTTTAAACCACTGATTTACATGTACAGTTGCCCAGGAGAGATTTCAGGACACGGAGTATGAAGTACCTGCCCAAAAATCAAATAACTAATTAGAATCCACTAATGTCATTAACTAATCAACAACCGTGTAAACATCGTCAGTGTGGCAATAATTGTCCGAGAATGTGAAAAACTCGGTTCTTTAACTGAACCCAAAAATCTAATTAGAAACCGCGAATATCATTAATTAATCAGCAACCGTGTAAACATCGTCAGTGTGGTAATAATTGTCCGAAAATGTGATGTCTTTTGCAGGCGCCATTATGATAACATATCCGTGTGATATAGGGCGATCTTTCATAACTAAAAAAAAAAACGGTCATTTTTTTTTAAAGAAAAATTGTGATATTTTTATTTATGCTGCAAAAATGTTTTGGTTCTCGTTAGTACCGTCTCAATTACGAAAACAAGAAAAAAAAAACAAACAAAAAAAAAAAAAAACACAACAACGAAAATTTCCAGAGAAAAACAAATCTGATATTTTTCTTATTTCTGCTCGAAACATATATTGTGGGTACTCGTTAGAACAGCCTGAGCGAGGTGGTTCTAACGAGTACACACTATCTAAATTTTTATCAGAAATAATAAGAAAAATATATACCCTTGTAAACCCCATTTTTACCATATGAAAGTGGGGTTTATGGGGGGACAAAATTATATAGTGTTTTCGTCATTTAAACGAGAACCCTAAATCTATGTCTTGAGGCAGATATTATAATACCACCCCACCCCACCACACACACACACACACACACACACACACACACACACACACACACACACACACAACCCATAAACCCCAGTTACGTCAATATAATTGGGGTTTAGAGGGGTGCAAATAACACTATTCAAATATACTGAAAATTTTATCAGCAATATTTGAAGATTTTCAGATAATAAATTATCATTTATCAGTTTATCGGCTTGTGTTGTGCCGTGTGGCGGCCGTAAAACGTCTCCCCGTACATCAACCATAGTGCAGTTTATATTTTACTTTTGGCCCTTTGAGATCAGCGTGAATATTCTGAGAAATCAAATAAATTATTGGTTTAGACTCATATTCTAGACAGGTTTTAATTATTTGGACCCCATTTTGATTTATATCAGTCTTTGAATCGACTGCCTATTCGAAATTCGCAAAATTGCAGTATGTTTCCTCTGGCTTTCTTTGCCGGATCATTACAGGGTCACTGATGAGGCTTTATTAGCCGGAACTACGTAGTATGACCCATCTTCTTTCTTATGAATGTTTTCATTGCTCTTAAAGGAACTCATTTTTGATTTTTATTTTTATAATTCTACTCGAAACATAGATTGTAGGTTCTCGTTAGAACAGCCTCGGCGAGGCGGTTCTACTGTACTGAGTAGCAACCCAGTGTGTGTTTGAGACGAAATAAGAAAAAATAATATATATCCCTGTAAACACCATTTTTGCTATTTTCAATAGATACGTCTGAGTGAAAAATTAAATTATTCAAATATTTAGAGGAACAGTTTAAACACGAGTACGGAGCAGGGCATTATCGTTTTACATACATGAATATAGATTCACGTTTATAAATACACTAATCAACGAATAGTATTGGGAGTTAACACAGTTCTGGTTGCAGGAATAGTTGTTGTTGTTGTTGTTGTTTTCAAGTCAATGACTGTGTCGGCCAATCTAGGTCTGAACTGTAAAAATAATTAGCTATTCGATAATTGAAGTTTTAATTACCTGAACTGTTCTCAGGTTTGACACATCCGTCTCAAATTAACTTCTTTACTGGTAATTATCATGAGTGATTTTTTTCAATCACTTAATACATATTTTGTATATATAGCTTCTTTTTAAGAGTTAGATTACCATATCTGGTTTAATCACTGAAGCAGCAGTATGACGAAGTTTGCTATTTTCGGCGACAGCTACGTGACGTGGTTACAGCGGTTTACAAAAGAGAGACTTAACGTATCTTCGTGTCGATTCTTCGGTGTCAGTGGCATGTCTACAAGAAAGCAGTTCGCGGGGATGTTCAGAGAGCTGAAGAACTACCGACCTGACGTCATCTTCATCAACCTTGGGGGCAACGACATTACGAAGTGGACAGATGTCAAAGACCTCGTGAAAAGGCTCACAGACATCGTCGACGAACTCCATCGGCATGGCGTGAGACGTGTATTCGTGTCCAGCATAATAGAGCGAGGTTCTTTCCCGACATTTACTGGTTTGAAGAGGGAAAAATTCAACAAGATCCGACACGAAGTAAACAAGGGACTCAGAAAGAAACTGGGCTCTAGTTTCGTCGACGTCGGGAAATAAATTAGATACTCCCGCCACCACGACGACGATCAAGTTCACCCTGGGTTCAAGCAGGGTGGAATGCATCTTCTAAAATGCATAATTGAGAGGTGTTTCGACAGCTACCTGACTGGTTAGAAGATGCACAAAGGCCCTTTTTTAGGGCCGCAATATCACTCTGAGAGAAAACCTTTATATGTCAAACATTAAAATGTTCTAGGCCCTAAACAAAAAAAAAAAAAACCCTTTATTGATTAAGCTTTCATCCTTAAACTCCAACCCCGGCCGATATCAAAATCAGTGCAAAAGCAAAACGCGCTTCTGTTTATCCAGTTCTCGTGCCTGTCTATTCATAATGATAATTAAATTAACACTCGACAAGTATACTTTAATAGATTAACACGTCTTCGAAAAATTTTAAGAGCCAGATCAAACAATACCATGGGCTTAAAACCAAATATAACCATTTTTATTTGAACCAAACCACATATGAACGAAGAAAATTAGGTACATTTCCAACTTAAAAAATTATAATGGTTTAATATATTCATTAAGAAATAGAGAGAATATGAAAACGGGTTAAGAATACGATCTTCTCTCCAGCGCACATGTCAATTGAATAAATAAATAAATAATTATTGTTATTGAACTTTTTTTAGTGGACAAAACCTTCCTTTCGTAGACAAAGACAAAAACTTCATTTCGTAGACAAAGACAAAAACTTTATTTCGTAGAAAAGAACTTCATTTCGTATAAAAGAACTTCATTTCGTAAACAAAAACTTCCTTTCGTAGAAAAAAAAACCTTCTTTTCGAAATTTGTTAATTTCGAATGAATAAATTGTTGTTATTATTGTTATTGTTATTTCTTTTATTATTAAATATTTTGGGTGTGAAACAAAAACCTTCCTTTCTTAGAAAAAACCTTCCTTTCGTAGAAAAAACCTTCCTTTCGCAGACAAAAACTTCCTTTCGTAGACAAAACCTTCATTTCGAAATTCGTAAAAAAATATTGGAGTGCAACGCTATATACAATAATATACAATAATAAAACATTCCTTTCACAAACAAAACCTTCCTTTCGCAAACAAAATCATCTTATTGTAGACAAAACCTTCCTTTCTCGAAATGAACTTTCCTTCCGGGAAATATAAGTTTCAGTCGAAATAAAAGGTCCAGTCAATCCCCATATGCCCCAACTTTGGCAAAATACCATATTTCAATTATATCAGTATGTGTGATACACTTTTATATGTAAATTCACCCCTAGTGCCTTAGAAATACCTTCCTTTCGTAGAAAAATCTTCCTTTCGCGAAAGGAAGCTTCCTTTCGGTGTTTAGCTATACCGTCCAAAAAAATGCTTCTCAAAACCAAAAGGAGTCAAGTCCCATTATAACCAAAACACTAAAAACGCCGAAATAATTTTAAGAGGCTCTTTTCGAAAACCGTTCCATCAAACGCTGAAGTTTGATCGCGGGAAAGTTTCGAAACTGCGTCACGCGTTTAAATTAACTGAAACGTACCGCACTGAGCCGAAAAGGTTAGCCGGTAAAACCCAGCACCGCGCTTGGACAAACGAGTTACCGGAGCATTCACCGAGCATTTACCGGAGCTTCTCGATAGGGTGGAAAGCGCTTTTCGTCTGGTCAAGCAATTAAAACTTTTCACAAACTATTACTCAGGGACATAAAATAAAGCCCTGGGCATAGTAAGAGGCACAATGAGCTATCTGGCTACCTGTGGATTTCTACCTTCAAAAGATTTACAAAGTGATATGAGCCCCAAATCCAAACATATCGCTAGTGCTCCAGGATACTTTAAACTGTCCATGCTGGAAATTAACTGAGTCACCCTATGCAATGTTCTGCCCATGAAGTGCACACAGGACCAACACTGGAGCATCGTCATACTAAGGCTATGTGCAAAGCGGCGGAGACGCTCAAACAATTATTTTGGGTTTGACGACACGTCAACCCTGGTCCGTCATTTTGTGTTATCTCCCAGAGAAAATGACTAAAGAGATAGAAGAGGCATACAAGAGAGAGAGGGTCAGGGGAGAAAGGGGAAAATGAACAAAAGTATACAAATAGAAGAAGTAACAACACTCCCTCTGTACCCCTATCTGCTGCAAGGACAGCAGGCCTTGACCAATTGTAAGTTAATATCAGTTTGACTCCCGACACCTTTGCCTCACAACAGAACAAATTAAAAACTTTGAAAAACAGTATGGCCATTTTGTGGGAAAGTAACTGTCCTTATGGCATTCCTTTGTTTAGGTTTCCATTATGGTCTGGTCGCTTAATGTTTGTATTTCTTTCCCTTTGGTGTCTTTTATGGGTGGAGTTTGTTAATTGTATCAATTCCTGATCTTTGTTTTACTTCTACTTTTTATGTAGTTAAGGGAAGATCCCTCTTGAAGCCCACAAGGATCCCTGAAGTGAAATATTCTTTGGAAGTTGGCCCTTAAGTCTGATCCCCGTACCGATGAAGGAGGGCTGATAGCAGATGTCGGTCCATATACTCCGGGGAGTATCCTCTACTGTTCGCTGCTTTCGGGTTGGAGAACCTGCAAGCATGGTTGTCCACTTAGCCCAGAGAAAGATCATGCCCAGGATTGACATCTTGATGTCAATGCTGGTGAGTTTGCCGGCCAAGGTGTTGTATCACTCGGGAGGTAATGCTCGTTGTGTGGTAGTCACCTCTGACAAACCGAGCTGCTCACTGTTGCACCGTCTCGAGCTGCTGGATGCTATATGCGGGTCCCGTGGTGATGTGGTATAATCCAGGATAAGTCTAATCATGGTCTCTACCTGGCATCATGCTTTAACATCTTCAGACCAGCTGGTTATTTTCCTTCAAAAGAAACTCCAGGTTGCTGTTTGCCTTGTAACAATTGCATCAAAATGGGATTCCCATGATCTGCCTACCCTATCCTTACCCCTACCACTACCCCTACCCAGAACAAACGCCTACGCGGTAATCATGACATTACGGTAAGGATGGATTTCATTCTTACCCGGCAGGTGCGGGGGGGGGGGGTGGGGCAGGGGAGGGGGGCTCCAGTGAATATCCCGATCCAAAGGACCGTGCACTTTGTGGAATTCATCCATACAAATGATGCCATTGGAACATGTTCGGATACCAAACTTTATTGTCGCTGCCGGGAATCGAAGCGGGTATTTTTGATGTTCTACCCCACTAATCTTTTTTCTATATATACTGCAACAACCCCAAGGAGGATTACCTGCAGGTGTAAATTACATACACGCAAGGATTTCAGGATGAAAGTCTACACAGTAATCATGTAATTACGGTAGGGATCATTTGCTTGCGGAGCGGATGGTTCTCCCTGCACAGGGAGGTGTGTGTGTGTGTGTGTGTGGGGGGGGGGGGGTCCAGCTAACGTCCCGATCCGAAGCACTTTGTGGCATTCATCCCTGCGGATGATGCCAGTGGAGCGTGTTCGGACAACTCGATTTTATTACCGCTGCCTGGAATTGTACCGGGGGCCTCTAGTGCACTAACCACTGAGCTACCACGCTCCTATATTTGGATACCATGCAAACTTTATTTTTGCTGCCGGGAATCAAACCGGAGTCTCTAGCATCAGAGACCAATAGCTATTAACGACTTAATGAGTGTGTTTGCTCAAAAGGCAGTGCCTTTATTTCATATTAAGAAATGGGCCGAAAACAAGGTCCGATCCGGTGTTGGGGGGGGGGGGTTTGGGTAATTCGATGGACCTGTAAACGTACGTTAGGATGGCGTAAGCCTCCTTTGAAAAAGACGTGTTTAGAATATAGAATAGAATATAATGAAACAATTTTAGTCCATGATGGCAGCTGGCGCGGAAAAACTCCCGGACGTGTTTCGCCTCCGTGAGAAAGCAAGAAATGGTTTAGAAAGAGTTTTAAATAAGGTTTCATTGCTAAATCACATCTTTTGTTTCTTTCCAGGCCAATTAAACACGGACAAATCAAAACAGACTAGTTTAAGCTTTTGGCGTTTCGGCCATGGACGTTTCGGCCCGTTACGCCAATTCGACTTCCTGATGAGAACTCTTGATGTATTTTTAGCTCCCCAGAGTTAGAGGCACTGTGTGGTTGGGATAGGTGTGGCTTATAAGATGGTTGGGTAAGGCCCCCGTCCGTCAACCATTTATCTGAAGTCATTTTGGGGGGCAGTCATCAGAATTGTGGCATAAGAGGTCGGGTATAAAAGCAAGGCCGCGCCGAGCCGCCGAGCCAAAAATTGCCGATCCCAAGATTTTATTTTTCGGAATTCTAACCGAAGAAGAAATGTTAGTGGTAAATTTTAATATGATAATGTTAATTATATCAAATGTGATACTCAGCATAGTTTTTGTTCTTTTTGGTGCCCTAATTTTTGTTTAATTGCAATTTTGCAATTTTTTTAGGGGTATAAAAGCCAAGGCGATTTTTATCGTACGTTTTGATCGAATTTGAATGAAATAGACGTGGATGTGTGAAAAAATATACATGACAACCCCAAAAAAGTATTTTCTAAACCTTTTATTGTAATAATTCCAGTCAATTCCTTTTAGTATCTGTAATAAACGTATTTTTGGTGGTTTTATGTAGGCCACGTCGAAATGAACCGCAACGGACGGCAATGTCAGATAAATGATAAGGGCATTTAACTATACTATCTGAATGGTAGAGACTAAAGATGGAGCTCCGCCCCCGCCCATAGGGGCTTGAAGAAATATATGGGCTGCATTATGCTTCCACGCAGAGCTGAATCTGGCCCGCACACTAGTACTGGTAAACCGCTTGGAGGATCTAAGCCTGTCCAGGAACCGCGGTGCGAGGCGGACCGTCCATGCTAAAAAACCCTATTGGTTTCATTGGGCGACAGGGCTTGAGATGTCATTTCATCTCAATGTCGGGTAAAAGTCCCACAAAATTGGAAGCAACGTCTCCAAAATGACCTTCACAGTGTTGACGGGGACGTTAAACCTCAAATCAAACAAACAAAAAGATGGAGCTTTATGAAACTCATCATATTTCTTAATCATGTTTTAGACATATTAATTATGTTTTGATACTTACCTATTGTATTATTATTGCTTATTAATATGCTTCAGTCAGACAGCTTACTGTGGATGTGTGATGGATGTAGAAATTAAAAATTAGAACGAGTTGTCCTGGTCCATTGTTTCCTTATAAATGAGTGTGCACATTCTTTCGCAAAAAACTGACAACTGCCTTTCTTGAAGAAAATATTTCATGTTCAATCTCCACGAAAGAAGGCTGCCAACCTCAGCAGGTATCGAACCCGCGTCCTCCTGAACATCAGTCAGTAAAGAGCTCCTACTGGCAGTAAAAAAGTAAACAGAACCCTGCCGGCACACAACGTTGAATCAACGTTGTTTCAACCTTGATTCAACGTGGAGTGCCTGCTGGGAACATTTTTTGAAACTTTTTTCTAAAAAAAAAGTTTGATGGACAAGATTGTTCATTTCCCTTACAAAATATCCCAGTGTAGTTTAAACGACATCGAATCAACGTCGTAAAACCCTGAACTCCTTGACCAATCATTCAAACAACGTCGCATATACAAACTTTGTCCACTGGGATAACGGTCTGATGTCACTTAACAACATGGGTCGTCATTCGATTCGGATCATTTCGGTCGTTGGTGCCCTCACTTTCGGTCCTTTTCGGTCGTTTCCTGTAATAAGGTAATTCTAAAAATAGAAACAAAAATAAAATAAGAAATTCGATCAATTAAGGTGATTCTGATGAATATATTTGATTTTATCACGAACACATAATAAGTATAAACAAATTCAAATATTATAAGGCTAAAAAGAAGTAATTTAACCGATGAATTTGAAAGAAATTCGGAATTGTCAATACTTTTTCGCCGCCTTGGCTTTTATACCCCTGGATTTCGAAAAACAGTTATTAAAAGATAAATAAGCAATGTAGATAAGTGAAACTACTTGTAGTTATAACATATCTAATTTATAATAATTTAATCCCACATTCACCAAAATATATATCTTACTTGTACCTAGAGACAAAAAATAAAATTTTTGGTAGGCTCGGCCCGGCCCGGCGAAGCCTTGGCTTTTATACCCGACCGGCATAAGATTAATTTGTAGGTTTTAAGAGGTTTTTGTACCAGGGCAACTCAAATACCACCAGGGTCCGTCGTATTTTGATCAGATCTATCTGGGTCACGCTATATTTTCGGCCCCTGCCCATAGGGGCTTGAAGAAATATATGGGCTGCATGATGCTTCCACTCAGAGCTGAATCCGGCCCGCACACTAGTACTGTTAAACTGCTTAGAGGATCTAAGCCTGTCCAGGAACCGCGGTGCAAGGCGGACCGTCCATGCTAATTAACCTGATTGGTTTCATTGGGCGACAGGCCTTGAGATGTCATTTCATCTCAATGTCGGGTAAAAGTCCCACAAACTTGGAAGCAACATCTCCAAAATGACCTTTACATTGTGACTGGCCCTGATAGCTCAGTTGGTAGAGTGTCCGCTCAGGGGAACGGGAGGTCACAGGTTCGATCCCGGGCTGCGACATACCAAAGTCATTAAAAATGGTACTAGCTGCTCCTCGCTTGGCACTCAGATTTACGGGGTAGAGCTAGGACTGGTCGACCCAGTGTCAGGATAATGTGACTGGGTGTGGTATCATGTAATGTGTCTGGGACATGATACTTCAGTGAGGCAGCACTATAAAAGTGAGCATTGAGCTCCCTGTCGCAACCAGACACCTTCGTGATATGACTGAAAAATTGTTGAAAGCGACGTTAAACCCGAATTCACACACACACACACCTTTACAGTGTTGACGGGGACGTTAAACCTCAAACCAAACAAACAAACACGCTATATTTTAGCAGTTTTTGACTTTGTTCACGGTGCAGCAGATATGGAGAGTGAAAATGCGGCTTTAATTAATCATTTTAATGTCATAAAATTGCTTTCTTATCAACATACATTGCAAACTCATATCATGAATCTGTGATTTCGAGACTTCCGTAGAACGCTGGCCATTTTTCACCCACTTGGCGGTCTTATTTATATAAAGCGCCTCAATGACGTGCCAAATTAAAGCCACCTTTGAGAATGACACGAAATTTAAGGGACGTAACTACGTAAAACGATGTTTTTTTGTTCTTTCTATTCTACAGAAGACTAAAATCTTCTGAATGCACGAGATAAGAGCATGCACATTCTTTCCGTCACTTAAAGGCAATTGTGATTAGCTTCTGATGAATACAGTTTTTTTTTACCTCAGCAGGATTCTTATGGATCGACTGGTTTTTGGACGATTGTAAGAAGGATGGCGGTGTATCATTTTCAGAATGCTTACAGTAACTTACTCATTTGCAAATTTTGCATTATTTTTCAAACATAAACTTGAGAGTTATTCTTTAGTTTCATCTTACATCTTTACTTTTAAGAAAATAACCAATGGTAAGAGGATGACAACAACAAAAAAGAGGCTTCATTGGCGGTATTTGAAAACTGAAAACATAACAGTTAAAAAACGGCAGCATGTTTGGAGTGTGTAAAAATATCACTGCATGTGATTTATTCCGTCAATGCTCTCTGATATGGACCCATGTCTATAAATTGACAAAAATGTGGCCTTGAATGCAAAAATGTTCAAGTTTAGCCCAGGCTGAAAGAATGACAAAATAACAGCTTGCTGGAAGTCTGGTCTCATCACTATTTTGGGATGAAACCAGATTATTTAGGAAATTTGATAAATTCATGGCAAATCTAAAAAAAATGTGATCTCGCTCCTAAAAAGAGAAGGAAATGTGGTCTCACCTTAACTCTTATCTTGCTGTTCACTACAACCCCTATCTTTGGAAACAGTGTTGATCCAGATCAGATGGCTTCTGAATCAGATCAGGATCTACACTGTTTGTCATTCAGTTTTATTTTGAAAACATTGTCTTCACTTTATCAGCGTGTGTATAATTTCAACATAATAAGGCCAAAACAAAATATATGTGTGGTTCCGGTTACCCAACCGTGCCTAGCTTTTTCCCGCCGACCCTAATTATTTTTCTATCATGAATATTCCAAACATTTTATGTGCAAAAACGGTCTTTGAATTTTTCATGGTTAAAGTATTTTAGTACATATTCATTAAAAAGCGCTTTCATTAAAGGACAATCTGGTCGTATTAACGCATGAAAATTGTGTGCGTCTGCCAAAAAACAACAACAAAAAAACATCAAAAACATCCGTGTTTGTCTCTAAATAACTGTGAGCCTAGAAAAACAATGCATATCGTAAGCATCGCTATTTAAAAGCTGTTTTTTTTATCAATTGCCGCGAGCTGCCAGTTAACGGTAAGTGCATGGCCCGTGCTAATCAATAACAATTAGCCAGTTACAGTTCAAATGGGTCAGGGATATGGCACGTGCCTACTTCTGAAGAAGCCGACGCTTTGAAGTAACCCATAATTATAATCCAAAATCTCCAGTACTTAGCACATTCAAGACCGTTCATGCAAGCCAACAGAACCAACACCGGCAACAAAATAAATAAGAAAAAAACTACTACCAGAGGGTAAAACGTCTGTTGTCTCCTGTGATCAACAGGTTTTTTCCATGGACCGGTAAGAGAGGCAAAATTAGGAAGCGGTCGGAACCCACAAATTTTGAATGCAATTTGTTTTCGGAAGCGCAAGATGCATAAACCCATGTCTCGGACGCATAAAAAAGGACAATGGCGCACATTTATTGCGGTATGCAGACCGTGACGGTATGATCCCTCGCAATAATCATATTACTTTTGTGACAATAAAAATTATCCAAATTATGTTTTACCACCTGTAGCGATAATCAGACAAGTGTGCACGCTTCAACAAACATAAATAATGCAGACGGCTTGTGTAAATCTCTCAAGTATTTTCACGTTCTCCATGAACAGAAAGCTAAGCTTCCACAGATGCGCAGGCTGATCGTAGTCTTCGCTGGTCACACATATATAGTTTTTGTCATGCCGCGCTTAATTTCCCGCCGTCATTTTGAACGTGCATTTGTTGCAGTCTGAATTTTTCCCACGTTTTTCAATAACACGTCATCGATAGTTTGCACACACGGTCTTCGCATCCAATTTTTGGAAAACATGACAGTAAACTGTGCGACAGGTGAAGTCACAGATCAGCCTGCGCAGTCTTATTAGTCTTTGCTCTTTGTTCAAGCCTGTTGTAGTATGGCTTGTGCGATATGCAGAGAGCAGCAAACGAAAAGCTCGATGTGCAGGCTGATCTTACGTTAAAAGATTTTTTTTCGTGAGTGCAGGAAGCAGTTTAACCTGTTGTAATATATGTCCGATAAAGACGGTAGTTAATGAGCTAGGGTGTCATGGTGGTGACATCAGAAATGCTTTCCGCGAAATGCACTGAATGCGTATGCGCACACAGAAAAGACTCAGATCAGCTTGAAGTTCTGCACAGTCTGATCAGAGTTTATTGTTCACAAGGTTTCATTTCTCGGAAAGTTTAGACACTCGCCGATCAGACTGGCCGCATATGCACATGATAACACTGGTCAGTTAAATTTTCACACCTAATCGTTTAATTGGTATCACTTACATGTACACTGGTCATCAAATCTTAAAGTGAGATAATTTGGAACAATAAACAGCGGGATTAGCGGTAAACCATCAAACAGGCAACAATCTATTGCTAAAAAAGTGTCTAAAATATCCATTTTCTCCATTCTTTAAACAGGCATGACGTTGTTATATTTTGGTCATTTGATTTGAGGTTTAACGTTCCCGTCAACACTGTAAAGGTCATTTTGGAGACATTGCTTCCAATGTTGTAGGACTTTTACCCGACATTGAGATGAACAGACTCAATAAAACCGAGTCTGCTATTTTCGTTTATTTGGTGTATTCTTTGCTTCCGGAGGATCTAACTATTCAGAACTTATTTATCCCTGCTCACCCTTGCATGCCCCTAGTTAAAGGGGAAAGCAGACTTAACTGGGGATATATTTTTCCCAATCTCAGCTCCAGAACATACATGTACGTTGTGGTTTCTTATTACAACCACCTCAATGGCATGGTTCTACTGAGTTTCCACACTGTACAAGTTTGGATTAGAGTCATGAAAGAGGCAGTTAGGGAAACATGCAACTATGATGTAGTGTACACGTGTGTAGAAATGTTTATGTTTTTTGTACAATCAAGATCAGGAACTTAACTTTTCAAAATGAAGGATTTTGGACTCCTGTTTTCAGAATCATTGTGAGATCTATCTATCTATCTATCTCTCTATATATATATCTCTCTCTCTCTATCTATCTATCTATCTATCTATCTATCTATCTATCTATCTATCTATCTATCTATCTATCTATCTATCTATCATGTTCAGCTTTAGGACCAAGTAAGACAGATACAAATGGAACAAGGACTACGATTTGAAAAGACTATAAATAAAATAGTTTCTGCTGGTGCTAATTGGTGGATGTTTAATTTGCAGCATTAAGCCGTTATAAGAAACTTTCTGATATCCGTTTACTCTGTCATTTCATCTTGATCTTTTGAACTTTTACATTTATCTTCAATATATATATGGTACAATAACAGTTACAACACTATTCAAGATAAAGCAACCTTCACTAGAACAGCAAGTCCCAAAGGCTGACCTTTTGTAAAAGGCGAACACATACACAGGATGTCCAATCAAAATACTTTGTTCTGACTGAAGAAAACCCTTATTTTTGTAACAATTAGGACAATATGGATGAAAACTAAGCAATATTTATTATACTTTTATTTGTTTACAATGTTTTCAAGTACAATTATACAACAGAAGCAAAACAATATAACAAAGATAAGTGCAGTGTGTAGCATAGCATAGAAGGTGAGAAAAAAAATAAAAATAAAAAATAAAATAATTTTCCTACCTACCTACCCTATTTTTGAAAACCATGTAATAGGAACCACACATATAGTTTGTTTTGGCCTAATGTGTCGATGAATTGTCTTCAAAAGGTGTCGATGAGTTGTCTTCAATTGTGTGGATGAATTGTCTCCAAAAACCGTGTCGATGAATTGTCTCGATTCCGGTTGGTACCTCTAAGGTCAAGGTTATACTTAGAGGTCAAAGGTAAAAAAAGGGGCCTTTTTTCGGGTTTTGTCAATAACTTGCTTATTTTTAGATAGAATTTGAAGTTACTTGGCAAAAATGTTAACTATCATGAGAAGATGTGTTGCATGTATGATTCTATCTATCTTCATATACTGAGTCGGTCAAACTTGGCCATTACCTCAGTTGGGTGGTGCGCTAAATTTAGAATTTAGCAAAAAAAAAAAAAAAAAAAAAAAAAAACACCCACTGGATGAGTTCTTAAAACTATTTACAATCTGCTTTCAGAGGTGTACTAAAACGCACACCTCTGGATCCCAATCTACACCATGCAGGCTTTGAACTCCTCTGCAGTTTTGGCATTTACCACAGAGGAGGGAAGACTATTCCACTGAGGAATAGTTCTAGGGAAGAAAGAATTCTTCAGGGCATCACTATAGGCCTGGTACCTACGATATTGACTGTTGTTTAGTTTTGATGCCCTTGTTTGAGTTGAAGTAGTCACAGGGGTCAAGTATTTATCTTTATTAAGAGACACTGTGTCAGAGTGAATCTTATAAAAGAAGGCTAAAGAGGACTGCTCGCGACGGGCCTCCAAGGATGGCCACTCCAGCTCATCGAGCATATCACCAACACTGCTTCTGTTCCGCCATCGCCTGCAGGTCCATCGGGCAGCCGTTCTCTGAACCTTCTCAACCTGCTGAACCTGAGTTTTAACATGGGGGTGCCAAACAGGTGATGCATACTCTAATTGAGGTCTAACCAAGGTTTTGTATGCAACACCCTTTGTCTGCCTAGGTGCAAAAGCCAAATTACGTCTAAGAAACCCTAATGTCCTAGTTGCTTTAGAGGTAATCTCAGAAATATGTTGACCCCAATCAAGATTATCAGTAATGGTGATACCAAGATATTTTGCGGATTGGACATGTTCCAAAGTATGCTGATGTAATGAGTAGTTGAATTTAATCTGCTTGTCTGGAGGGTGCCGTGACACCCTCATTGAATGACATTTGGCCACATTGAACTTCATTTGCCAATCGGCCTCCCAACGTGCTAGGCTATCCAAGTCATCTTGTAAGATAAGACAGTCAGAAGTAGTATATATGTTCCTATACAAAACACAATCATCAGCAAACAAACGAACAGATGACCTGATATTATCAGGAAGATCATTAATAAATATCAAGAAAAGGACCGGTCCAAGTACCGAACCTTGTGGGACACCGGACAAAACAGGGACTGGATCCGACGCTTGGCCGTCAAGTACAACTTGTTGAGTGCGTCCAGAGAGCCATGAGCTAACCCACTTAAGTGTGGATCCTCTAATCCCATAATGATCTAGTTTGTACAATAGCCTCCTGTGAGGTACCTTGTCGAAGGCCTTTGCAAAATCCATGATAATCAGGTCAGTCTGTTTGTGGCCACGATTAATGGCCCCATCCAGATTGCTCACTATGTCATGGTAAAACTGAACTAATTGAGTTTCACAAGACCTTCGACTTCGGAAACCATGCTGGCAGTCAGCAAGAATGCTTTCAAGGGCTAGGTGCTTGTTAATGTTGCTGACTAATATATGCTCCAGGGTTTTGCAACAGATGCATGTGAGCGACACCGGTCTGTAATTCGCAGCATCATATTTTTCTCCTTTCTTAAAGACCGGGGTTACGTTTGCTTGTCGCCAGTCATCTGGTACAGTGCCCCGAGCAAGTGATTCATTGAAAATAAAGGCCAGCAGGGGAGATATTTCAGCACTACATTCCTTAAGCACCCTGGCATGCAGACCGTCAGGCCCAGATGCCTTATGTATTTTGAGCTTGTCCAACAGTTTTGCGACCCCTTTGGGGTCAACTGTTATGTCCCCCATAGAGGGGAACGGACTTGTACCTTTTGATGGTAGCTCACCGTCAGCTTCACGTGTAAACGCCGATTGAAACTGCTTATTACATATATTTGCCTTTTCGCGTGATTCAGTTTTCAAAATTCCATTTTCTCTAAGTGAAGTGATCCCAAATGATTCTTTTTTCAGGGACTTTACAAATGACCAAAATTTCTTAACTTTTCCATTCTTCTGGGGGCCCTCGGGATCAATATTTTCATCATCAAAGGTAAAGATGCTGGAAACATGATTCCAATATGCATCTCTAATTACCTTTTGTACATGTGCTCTGAACCTTTTGTAATGGTTCTTCACGTCGGGATTGCTAGACTTACGAGCACGAAAGTACATTCTGTCACGTCTTCTGATTAGGTGTTTGATTGTGTTATCGATCCATGGTACACTATGCTTTGTTTTGGTCATTTTTATTGGTATGTACCTTTCCATGGCCGTCGTAAGTTCGGTCTTAAAACTGACCCACAAGTCATTAACTGACATGCGAGAGAGGTCAGAGGAAAGGAAGGAATCCTTAAATCGCGCCATATGGTCTCGCAGACCATCCATATCCGCACGCTTATATAAATATATTTTACGCGGGACCTGTCGATTCAGTTTGGTACCTCAAATGTCAAGGTCATACATAGAGGTCAGAGGTATAAAAAGGGGCCTTTTTTCGTGTTTGGTCAATAACTTTCTTATTTTTAGATGGATTTTGAAATTGCTTGGCAGAAATGTTAACCACCATGAGATGATTTGTTGCACGCATGACCCAGTATGGTACCTGAAAGGTCAAGGTCATACATAGAGGTGAAAGGTAAAAAAGGGGCCTTTTTGTGTTCTGTCAATAACTTTATTATTTTTAGATGGATTTTGAAATTACTTAGCAGAAATGTTAGCCACCATGAGACGATGGGTTGAGTGCATGACCCAAGTTGGTACCTCAAATGTCAAGGTCGTACTAAGAGGTCAAAGGACAAAAAGGGGCCTTTTTAGCTCACCAGAGCCAAAGGCTCCGGGGGAGCTTATAGGATAGGCATTTGTCCGTCGTCGTCGGCGGCGTCTGCGTCGTCGTCAACACTTTCAAACGACATCTCCTCTGAAGCCACTGGGCCGATTCAGCCCAAATTTCAACTGTAGCATCCTTGGGTTGGGGGATTGAAAGTTTGTGTTTTTTATGAAATTCGGCTCATTGGTTTGGTTGCTATGGCAACTTAGAGTTTCCATAGACTTATAATGGGGAACATTGAAAAATGGCATTTACTGCCAAGCCACTGCAGATATTTTGACAAAACTTTCATAGAAATATTCCTTAGGAAATCTACTATCTGCCATATGATTTTAGGCCTACTGCTCATTTGTATTGGTTGCCATGGAAACCAAAATGAAAAAATAGAAAAAAAAATACTTAAAAATCATCTCCTCAGAAACCGTATGCTCTATGAGGCTGAAAGTTTATGGAAATATTCACCATATTTGCCTTTATAGGTTTTGTGTTTTTTTATGAAATTCGGCTCTTTAGTTTGGTTGCTATGGCAACTTAGATTTTCCATAGACTTATAATGGGGAAAATTGAAAAATGGCATTAACTACAAAGCCTTTGCAGATATTTTGACAAAACTTTCATAGAAATGTTCCTTTAGTAAACTTCTCTCAGCCATATGCTGTTATGTCAACCTGGGGGTCCAGTAGGTTGTGCCGGGGCCATGCCCCGCCCCCAGTACTTCATAAAATGACTTATATCTTAGAAACCTTACAGATCCCCACCTCTAAACCATATATATTCTTGTTCCTATTGATAAGACGCATTCAGTGACACCAACCTGGAGGTCCTCCGGGATGTGCCGAGGCCATGCCCCACCCCCTCCACTTAATAAAAGGCCCAATATCTTGGAAACCATTCAGATCCCCACCCCTGAACCCTATATACTCTTGTTCCTTATGATAAGATGCATTCAGTGACATCAAACTGGGGGTCCCCCGGGATGCGCCTGGGCCATGTCCCGCCCCTCCATTTCATAAAAGGCCCAATATCTCGGAAACCTTACAGATCCCCACCCCTAAACCATATATATTCTTGCTCCTTATGATAAGACGCATTCATTGACCCCAAATTGGGGGTCATCTGGGGTGCGCCGGAGCCATGCCCCATCCCTTCACTTCACAAAAGGCCATATATCTCAGAAACTGTTCAGATCCCCACCCCTAAACCATATATGTTCTTGTTCATTATGATGAGACACATTCAGTGACACCAACCTGGGGGTCCCCAGGGATGTGCTGGGGCCATGCCCCACCCCCTCCATTTCATAATATCACAATATCTCGGAAACCTTACAGATCCCCACCCCTAAACCATATATATTCTTGTACCTTATGATAAGACACTTTCATTGACACCAACCTGGGGGTCTCCCTGGGCCTTGCCCCACCCCTGCACTTCACAAAAGGCCTTATATCTCAGAAACTGTTCAGAGCCCCACCCCTAAACCATATATATTCATCTTCCTTATGATAAGGCACATTCATTGACACCAGCTTGTGAGTCCCCGGGGCATGCTCCGGCCTTGCTCCACCGCTTGACTTCATTAAAAGCCACATATCTCAGAAATAGTTCAGATCCCCACCCCTAAACCATATATATTCTTGTTCCTTATGATAAGACTCATTCAGTCACACCAACTTGGGGGTCTCTTTGTGCTGAGGCAATGTGCCCCGCCCTTCCACTTCATAAAAGGCCATATATTTCAGAAACCATTAAATCCCCACCCCATATTCATATATGTTCTTGTTCCTTATTATTAGCACACCACTTCTAAACCATATATATTCTTGTTCTTTGTGATAAGACACATTTAGTGATACCAACCAGGGCTCCATTGGATCCATGCCCCACCCCCTCTACTTCATAAAAGGCCTAATGTTTCATATACTGAGTCCACATGGATGCTCATTTGGATATGGGGGTTCATTTGGCAGATTAAAATGATATCATGTTAAAATACATGGCTGCAATTTGGCAGTGCCCACCTGAGCTCTGGTGAGCATAGTGGCCCATGGGCCTCTTGTTTAGTGTTCAGTCAATAACTTTCTTATTCCTGGATAGATTGTGAAATTACTTGGCAGAAATGTTAACCATCATGAGACAATGTGGTGCACACTAGACCCAGGTCGGTAACTCCAAGATCAAGGTCATACTAAGAGGTAAAAAAAATAATTTTGTGTGTGTGTCCAGTCAATAACTTTTTTTATTTCTGGATGGACTTTATAAAGTAACCATGCAGAAATGTTCACCGTCATTAGACCATGAGTCATGTACAAGACCAAGGTCCATACCTCTAATGTCAAGGTCATACCTAGGGGTCAAAGGTAAAAAAAGGGACAGTCAATAACTTCCTTATTCTTTGATGGATTATGAAATTACTTGGCAGAAATGTTAGCCATCATGAGACGATGTGTTGTACCTCAAAGGTCAAGGCCATACTTAGAGGTCAAAGGTAAAAAAGGGCTTTTTTGTGTACGGCCAATAACTTTTGAATTTCTCTGTGAACATTTTTTAAGTTACTTTGCAGAAATGTTCATCTTCATTAGATGATGTGTTGCGCACAAGACCCAGCTCAATACCTCCAATGTCAAGGTCATGCTTAGAGGTCAAAAACGGGCGAGACATCTGTGTTTTTGTAGAAAAACAAATTCTAGTTGACCCTTAATTTTCTTCTACATATTTCAAACAAAATAATTTTTTTACAGAACCCAATATCCATGTATCAGAACTGCTGAAAAACATAACAGTGAAATTATTCAGTTCAGATCATTATATTATGACTGACCTATTGTTTGTTTATTTGATTTGAGGTTTAACGTCCCCGTCACACTATATAGGTCATTTTGGAGACGTTGCTTCCAATTTTGTGGGACTTTTATCTGGCATTGAGATGAAATGACATCTCGTGCGGCCGGTTTCATCTCTGCCTGGAAGTATCATGCAGCCCAATCTATTTCTTCACGCCACGATGGGCGGGGCTTGGAGACTGACCTATTGTTTTGAAAAATAATCGAATGAGTCAGTAACAAACGATGAGCTCAGATTATTGGCCAGATCACGGATAGAAAAAATAATAATAATAATTCGATTAAGTGTCACTTTTTTAGCTCACCAGAGCTGAAGGCTCCGGGGGAGCTTATAGGATAGGCAGTTGTCCGTCGTCTGTGTCGTCTGCGTCAACACTTTAAACATCTTCTCCTCTAAAGCCACTGGGCCAATTGGGCCCAAATTTTACATGTAGCATTGTTGGGCTGGGGGATCGAAAGTTTGTGTTTTTTATGAAAATCAGCTCATTAGTTTGGTTGCTATGGCAACTTAGAGTTTCCATAGACTTATAATGGGGAAAATTGAAAAATGGCATTTACTGCCAAGTCATTGCAGATATTTTGACAAAACTTTTATAGAAATGTTTCTTGAGTAAACTTCTCTCAGCCATAAGCTTTTATGCCAACCTGAGGGTCCTCCAGGTTGTGCCGGGGCCATGCCCCACCCCCACCACTTCATAAAAGGCCATATATCACAGACACCATTCAGATCCCGACCCCTAAACTATATATATTCTTGTTCCTATTGATAAGACGCATTCAGTGACACCAACCTGGGGGTCCTCAGGGATGCGCCGAGGCCATGCCCCACCCCATCCACTTAATAAAAGGCCCAATATCTTGGAAACCATTCAGATCCCCACCCCTAAACCATATATATTCTTGGTCATTATGATAAGACACATTCATTGACACCAACCTGGGGGTCCTCAGGGATGCGCCGGGTCCTTGCCCCACCCCTTCACTTCACAAAAGGCCATATATCTCAGACACTGTTCAGATACTCACCCCTAAACCATATATATTCTTGTTCATTATGATAAGATGCATTCAGTGACACCAACCTGGGGGTCCCCAGGGATGTGCTGGGGCCAATCCCCACCCCCTCCATTTCATATTCTCACAATATCTCGGAAACCCTACAGATGGCTACCCCTAAACCATATATATTCTTGTTCCTTATGATAAGACACATTCATTGACACCAAGCTGGGAGTCTCCCGGGCCTTGCCCCACCCCTCCACTTCACAAAAGGCCTTATATCTTAGAAACTGTTCTTAGCCCCACCCTAAACCATATATATTCATCTTCCTTATGATAAGACACATTCAGTGACACCAGCTTGGGAGTCCCCGGAGCATGCCCAGGCCATGCCCCATAGCTTTACTTCATTAAAAGCCATATACATGTATCTCAGAAATAGTTCAGATCCCCACCCCTAAACCATATACTTGTTCCTTATGATAAGACTCGTTCAATCACACCAACCTGGGGGTCTCTTTGTGCTGAGGCAATGTGCCCCGCCCTTCCACTTCATAAAAGGCTTTATATTTCAGAAACCATTCAAATCCCCACCCCATAATCATATATGTTCTTGTTCCTTATTATTAGCACACCTACTGAAGGGGGATCCGCAGGGGCCATTCCTATCCTTTCCATGTCATAAAAGGGCCTCAAATCTCAGAAACCGTTCAGATTCCCACCCCTAAACCATATATATACTTGGTCCTTATGATAAGACACATTTAGGGACAAAAATCTTTGGCTTTCCTGGGATCAACAGGGCATGCCCCAACCCCTCCACCACTTAAGAGGCCTTACAGATCCCCACTGCTAAACCATATATATTCTTGTTCCTTATGATAAGACGCATTTAGTGATACCAACCAGGGCTCCATTGGGTCCATGCCCCACCCCCTCTACTTCATAAAAGGCCTAATGTTTCAGATACTGAGTCCACATTGGTGCTTATTTGGACATGGGGGTTCATTTGGTAGATTAAAATGATATCATGTTAAAATAACGGGCCTCCGTGGCCTAGTGGATAAGAGCGCTGACTCTTAGTCATTAGGTCTCTCACCGCCGTAGGTTCGAGCCTCGCTCGGGTCACGTGTGAGACGCCAAGTTCTGCAACGGAAGGTCAGGTGGTTTTTCTCCGGGTACTCCGGTTTTCGCCCACCTCTGATTAACGATCGGCTCGATATGAGTGAAATAATCTTGAAAGGGCCGTAAAACCCAAACCAAAAAAAAAAAAAAATCATGTTAAAATACATGGCTACCATTGGGCAGTGCCCACCTGAGCTCTGGTGAGCATAGTGGTCCATGGGCCTCTTGTTTTAATCGACCAATCGTCACAGTTCAATATTTCTTTCGACCAAACGTTGTATCCGACCAGGTATTGTACCAGGTAGAGTGAGTGAGTTTTAGTTTTACGTCCCACCAACAACTAAGGTCATACAGAGACGGGACCTCGGTTTTAAGACTCATCCAAAAGTCAGGAGAAGCCCAGGATCGATCCTGCGACCCTTGGTTTACAAGGCGAGTAGCTAATAGGCTTCTTTGTACCAGGTAGATTATGGTTATGATTTTGTGTTTAACGACGCGTCAACCCTCTTTGTGGGTCATAAGTGTCAATCGGTTAATGATCAAAAGCTAAGTAGAATTATGAGGATATTTAAAGTTAAAAAAGTTAGAATCATAATCTGAACCAGTTATTATTTAACAGCTTAAATATTCCAAAGCATATGATGGATTTGGTTCATATTTGGTATGATGATAGATATAGGTGCAAAGTTGTATTCAGCAGTACCCCCACTCATGCCTATGACCTTAAGGTCAAGGTCACCAACTTAGAAATTTAAAATTTTTGTCTCCGGTTAAGATATTTGTACCAGGTAGAACCTGAACTTTTATGATTGATTTGGTTCATATTTGTAACGTTGATAGATGTAGGTCCAAAGAGTCACTCAGCAATACCCCCGCCCATGCCCATGACCTCAAGGTAAAGGTAAAAAGACTTAGAATTAAAGTTTTCAAAGAACTAGTATTTTCCAAACCATATGATAGATTTGGTTTATATTTGCTATGGTGATAGATACAGGTCCAAAGGTTTATTTGGCAATACCCCTACTCATGCCTAAGACTTCAAGGTTAAGGTCACACACTTAGATATTTTTAATGTTGATTTTTTTAAGAGTTCATATTTTCCAAACCGTACGATGGATTGTGTTTATATTTGGTGCTATTGGAGATAAAGGTCCAAAGTAATATTCAGCAGTACCCCACCCATGAACATGACCTCAATTTTCAAATTTAACAGCACATATTTTCCAAACTGTATAATGGATTTGCTTCATATTTGGTATGACAATAGTTACAGGTCCAAAGTTTTATTCAGCCATACCCCCCACCCCTGACCTCAAGGTCAAGGTCACAGACTCGGAACTTTTTTATGTTATGCCTTTTTAGAGATCATATTTCCTAAACCATTTGATGGATTTGATTCATATTTGGAATGATGATAGACACAGGTCAAAAGTTTCATTCAGCCATAACCCTGCCTCTGTCCCATGACCTCAAGGTCAAGGTTTCAGACTTAGAAAATTTTAATGTTAGCATTTTTAAGAGCTCATATTTTCCAAACCATTTGATAGATTGAGTTCATATTTGGTATGATGATAGTTATTTTTTAAAAGGTTTAATTAGCAATACCCTAACCTATGCCAATGTTCTCAAGGTAATTTTTTCAGGTGATTTTGCTGTCCAATGACAGGTGTTATGAGTTTTTTGGGGTGTGGTGGCCCCTGAGCGGGGGCATCTGTGATGTATTGACATATTTCTAGTTTCTTTTCAGTTCCAAGGAAGGAAAGACCTGGTGTTGGATCCAGATTTAATGAGACCACTAGACAGGATAGCTGGGGCATCCTTTCTAAAGGTATGTCTGAAACAATCAAATAGGCTTTCCCAGTTCAGACTGACCATGACTAATCAAATGTGACTAGGAATACTGACCACAGACATATTCACAAATGTGTTCTGAGTTCCTTTACGGCGTAAGATCACCATAAAGTAACTAAGACTAAAGGGTCATAAAATTGTATACATCAGCTGTTGCATTCAGAACCAGATGTTTGCAATATATTATAATAACCCTTGTCCTGCTGAACCCGGATATGCCTTTTCTTTGAAACAATGTAGATCCAGATCAGATGGCTTCTGAAGAAGCCATCTGATCAGGATCTACATTGTTTTTCATTCAGGTTGTGAATTTGTTGTAATAATTTGCATCAAGTAATCTGATTGGTTGATAATCGGTAGTGGGTGTGGCATATATGAATATTCAGCAGGACAAGTGTTAATATACACCTGTGGACACAAAACTGTTCGAACTGTGATGTGCTTCATTTCATTCTGACTTGAAAATCATTCAGTATATATCCTAACATCCTGTCAATAAACTGCCAGACAGAAATAAATTCAAAACACAAGGTAGTGGACATTTTATTGCTGACTCCTGCACTGTCCAATCAAAATACACTTCAGATGTCAATCAGAAAGTGTTTGCCAAAATGAGACCAATTAATTGCTTGGTATAGTTTTAGAATTCTTTGATGAATGGCATTTGCTTGTCTGTCCACAGGTGTAGTTTACCATGCTGCATGAATATTAAAAATGGATGATGCCATTTTATATGGACTCATGGTTTTCTGATGCGCTGTTGCCAACTACCTGCTTTGGGGTTTCTGGCTCTAAATGGGTTAAGGTATTGTGAAAGTTTAGAATCTGGCTGCCTCTGCTGAGTGGCCTCTTAAGAAAAATCTTATTGAAAACCCTGTGGACTTGCAAAACTTACTTATCAAAGAAAGGCTATAGAAGGATGTGTTTGTTTTGTGAAGAAGTAAAGGGGCATTATGACATTTTGATCACAACCCCAGAAACCGCACTGGGCACTGCAGAACAGATGCTACTTGGAGCAATATTTATTGATTAAGTCCATAGTATTAGGAAGTTGTAAGTATCCATTTTTCTCAACCCATAACATGCCAATCACTACAATTGTCATTTGCTTTGCCTTCTGCCGGGCTTGAAGAAATATATGGGCTGCATGATGCTTCCACACAGAGCTGAAACCAACCCGCACACGAGTACTGGTAAACCGCTTAGAGAATCTAAGCCTGCTCAGGCAAAGCGGTGCAAGCAGGTCCGCCCATGCTTATAAACCCTATTGGTTTCATTGGGTGACAGGGCTTGAGATGTCATTTCATCTCAATGTCGGGTAAAAGTCCCACAAAATTGGAAGCAACGTTTCCAAAATGACCTTTACAGTGTTGATTGGGATGTTAAACCTCAAATCAATCAATCAATCAGTCATAACAAGTTCAGGTAATGAACGTACCTCAAAACAAATTTTATATAGAAATAAGTAGTTAACTGGGGTATTTATTATTTTCTGTATTTTTTTGCACAAAAACAGTGATTAAGGGTACTCATATAACAGATGCATTATATTAACAAGCCTCCCCGTAAGCCGCACTTTATATATATAGAGTAAACTGGGGTTCAAGGGAGTAAACATTATTCTTCTTACTTAAGCTCAAAGACGTGCACAATCAAGGCTCATTAAATTTTCTCTTCAGACGTGCACAATCAAGACTCATAAAATGTTCTCTTCAGACATGAGAATAGTGAAGACTCAGTGTATATTGAAAAGAAATAATCCATACTTTCTTAGGATCCATCTTTGAACTGTTGTATAACCAAAACTGTGATACTTCTTATTTCTGTTTTTTTTTTTCACATGGATAAATTTAACTCCTTTTGTACCAAATGGAATCGTCCACCTTATACATGGCAGGTGTCCATTTCGAAATTTAGGGGTGTCAGGTTGTCATCTTTAAAATTTATTCAGAGAATAGCCGAACTTTTTGCAAATAGTGTAGGCCCTGATCTGGGCCTGCACTGTTTGCCAGGGTATCCGTTTTGGGGTTTCCTGTACAAAATGGGTTAATCATTTCTGTGGTTATTTGTCATTTCTCTTTTTTTGCAGGAAAATGGAGTTGACAAAATATTTAAACTGGATAGACTTGATAAACAGAAGGCACTAGGAGGATGTAACCAGTAAGATAATTAGCCCCTGCCCTACCGAACACAACAATCCCTACCTTATCAAACATTAGCCAAGTTTGTACCGGAAACCCCAAAACGGGTACCTGGGCAAACAGTGCAGGCCCAGATCAGATGCCGCAGATCGCGGCGTCTGATCAGGGCCTCCACTGTTTGCTTAAAGTTCAGTCATTTTCCATATAAATTTTGAAGAAAACATAACCTGACACCCCTAAATTTTGAAATGTACTCCTGCTATATATAAGGAGGAAGATTTCGTTTGGTACAAAAAGGGTTATAGTTTCTTCATGAATTGTCTTTGTTCAATTCACAGACTGAATGACAAACAGTGTAGATCCTGATCTGGCATCCAATTCACAAACAGAATGACAAACAGTGTGTGTTTGTTTGATTTGAGGTTTAACTTCCCCATCAACACTGTAAAGGTCATTTTGGAGACATTGACTCCAAATTTATTGGACTTTACCCAACATTGAGATGAAATGACATCTCAAGCCCTGCTGCCCAATGAAACCAATAGGGTTTATAAGCATGGACGGTTCGACTTGTTCCGCTTTGCCTGGGCAGGCTTAGAACCTCTAGCGGTTTACCAGTACTCATGTGCAGTCAGTTTCAGCTCTGCGTGGAAGCATCATGCAGCCCAATCAGGGCATGCACTTTTTGCAAAAAGTTAAGCCATTTTCCAATTAAATGTTAAAGAAAATGCAACCTGACACCCCTAAATTTTGAAATGTATAAGATGGAAGTTTCCATTTGGTACAGAAAGGGTTAAATTGTCATCTTGTTTGATTTTGTTTATTTGGAGTTCATCGGCCCAGCAGCCTGTTACACTTTTCGGTATGGATTGGGTTAAACCACTGTAAATCGATTTTTGTTGAATCTTTATCATTTGATTTTTCATTTTACGTTTTTTCTAAGAAAATTCTTTAATTATTTTGCAAGGGTAAAATTAGTTAAGGGATGTTTGTGAAATTTCTTACAATTTTAGGAAAAAAATTCGCTTGGTTTTACAATGTGCTAGGATTCTTTTTAGCTCACCTGAGCACCAAGTGCTCAAGGTGAGCTTTTGGGATCGGTCTTTGTCCGTCGTCCGTGCGTTTGTCGTCAACTTTTGCTTTAAACAACTTCTTCTCCAAAACTGCTGGACAGATTTTGATCTAATTTCACAGGAATGCTCCTTGCGTGATCCTCTACCAAAATTGCTCAAACTGTTCCGCTCGGGTGAACAAAATGGCCACCAGAGCTAAATTAGAAAATCCTTTAAAGGACTTCTCCTTAACCAGTGGATGGATTTTAAAATTATTTCACTGAAATGTTCCTTTGGTGACCCTCTACCAAAATTGCTCAAACCGTTCCACTCAGGTGAACAAAATGGCCACCAGAGCTAAAAATAGAAAAACCTTTAAACGACTTCTTCTCCTTAACCAGTGGATGGATTTTGAAATTATTTCACAGGAACGTTTGTTTGATGACCCTCTACCAAAATTGCTCATATTGTTCCGCCTGGGTGATCAAAATGGCCATCAGAGCTTCTCCTGTTAACCAGTGGATGGATTAATAGCCCTGGGGCCAAAAGCCCCTCGCCCCGGGGCCCACTGGTTTTACATAGGCTTATGTAGGGAAAACCTTTAAAAATCTTCTTGTCTGAAACCAGAAGGCCCAGGTCTTTGATATTTAGTATGTAGCTTCCTCTAGTGGACCGCTACAAAAATTGTTCAAATTATAGCCCTGGTGCCAAAAACAGCTCCGCCCGGGGCCCACTGGTTTTACCTAGGCTTATATATGGAAAACCTTCAAAAATCTTGACTGAAACCAGAAGACCCAGGTCTTTGATATTTGGTATGAAGCTTCATCTAGTGGACCACTACCAAGATTGTTCAAATTATAGCCCTGGAGCCAAAACCGGCCCCTCCCCGGGGCCCACTGGTTTGACATAAGCTTATATAGGGAAAACCTTTAAAAATCTTCTTGTCTGAAACCAGAAGGCCCAGGTCTTTGATATTTGGTAAGTAGCTGCGTCAAGTGGACCGCTACCAAGATTGTTCAAATAATAGCCCTGGGGCCAAAAACGCCCCGCGCCAGAGCCCACTGGTTTTACATAGGCTTTTATAGGGAAAACCTTTAAAATTCTTCTCGTCTGAAACCAGAAGGCCTAGGTCTTTGATATTTGGTATGAAGCGTCATTTAGTGAACCTCTACCAAGATTGTTCAAATTATAGCCCTGGGGCCAAAAATGTCGCCGCCCCGAGAGACCCTTTGGTTTTACATAGACTTATAAAGGGAAATTTTTAAAAATCTTCTCTGAAACTGCAAGGCCCAGGTCTTTGATATTTGGTATGGAGCTTCATCTAGTGGACCTTTACCAAGATTGTTCAAATTATAGCCCTGGGGCAACAAATGCCCCCACCCCGGGGCCCTTTGGTTTTATATAGACTTATATAGCCCTGCTGCATGGGCTTATGTAGGGAATGTCTTTATAAAAATCTTCTTATCTGAAACCGCAAGGCCCAGGTCTTTGATATTTGGTGTGTAGCTTCATCTAGTGGACCTTTGCCAAGATTGTTCAAATTATAGCCTTTGTTGATGTTTAGTATGAAGCTTCACCTTTTAGACCTCCCTCAACATTATGCACATTAAAGCTCGTGGGCCAATAATGGCCCTTCCTAGGGCCCACTTGTTACTCTATGGATCAGGTGAGCAATCCAGGGCCATCATGGCCCTCTTGTTTAGCATTTAAGGGCATCCAACTATGTAACTTTCAGGAGGATTTATCTGGTAAAGCCAAGGATGACACTTATGAAGATCTTGGCAGATCAGATCATTTTGGAGAAAGCCAGGGGTGAAGACAGGCGATACAGAATAGTCATGGTTCCTAGAAAGGTAAGTTTCACAGCTTTTTTTGGGGGGACCTGAAAGACTGTATGTGTAAAGTAGATTATTGTACAGCTGTAAATATTGAAGGACTAGAAATATGCAATTCATTACAATAACACACAACACATTTCCCCTTCTGAAAGTCCTCCTTGGAGGTTAAGAAGTATTGGCATTCTTTCATATATCATCAATGGTTATTTTTCTGAAGAATATTTGTAAGATTTTTCTATGTCCAGAACACAGGTTGTGGATGCTCGTTAGAACCGCCTCATTGTATATTGAGGCGAGTCTAACAAGTACCCACAACCTATGTCTTGGATTTGATTGAATGAATTGAGGTTTAATATCCCCATCAACACTGTATAGGTCATTTTGGAAATGTTGCTTCCAATTTTGTGGGACTTTTACCCAACATTGAGATGAAACGACATCTCGAACCCTGTTACCCAATGAAACTAATAGGGTTTATAAGCATGAGCGGTCTGACGCGCACCGCTTTGCCTGGGCAGGCTTAGATCCTCTAATCGGTTTACCAGTAGTCTTGTGCGGTCGGTTTCATCTCTGCGTGGAAGCATCATGCAGCCCATCTATTTCTTCAAGCCCTGATGGGCGAGGTATACCTATGTCTTGGAGCTGAAATATGAAGAATAATGTAGTCCTGCAAACCCCAATTTTCTCTGTACAAAAAGGTCACAGACTCAGAGAAACAATTTTGCAGGTTGCTCAATATCTACATGCTTAAATGTTATTGCACATGTACTTAGAGCATTTGGATGTCTTCATATTTTGCTGTGGCGACATTGCCTCTGATGATATCTTACAGCAATGATTTCACACATAACACATTCACACCAGGGCTCGAGAAACTGAAGAATCCAAATCGGTCCAGCCAGATTTCGCTAAAAAATTACGGAAATTGCCGATCGGTTTCGGTAATTTCCGTAAACTCAATTGGCGATTTTCAATTTCAAAATGTGTTATTAGCGTAACGAATGACATACCAATGTTGCTCTTACACTTGTCAACGGATATGAGCACAAGTATCTCGATTATAAACAGCAATTATTGCTCACATCGTTCAGATTTCATAGATCTACTTTCATTTTCTACGCCTGATTTCATCTCCTTTCATTTTCCCAATATCCGGGTCACTCAGAACCTGAAGACCGCTAAAGGGAAACAACCGACGTGGGGCAGTAAAAGACCAGTTCGATGGTCACTATATTTTTTCCCGCTTTTTAAAACCTTTAAAATATTTCTCTTATTTCACGCATTTTATTTTGCCCAAATTGCTTTGTTTACAAATGGCGACAACGTGCAGCAACGTGGTCGGAAAATGACGTTATACGGTTTCCGTTTACACATTACACATTAATGCAGTCAATGACGTAACCCACACACCTGTTTTAAGTGATTGATTTTAATAGAGCGTATTTCTAAAAAAAATCGTTGTGAACGGGTTAAAAATTCGAAAAACATTTCTTTACTCTCGAAACAAAACATGGCCGAACGAGAGGCATTGAAAATCTTACATGGCCGAACCGTGTTTAAAAGAATATAAATACATATTTCACGATTACACAATCCTGAAACAAATCGCTTTGTCTACAAATGACGTGGTTTATGTTATTGGTTTCAATGGAGCGTATTCTTAAATAAAAATATCGTTTGGAATGGGTGAAATAAGGCATTTTCCCTCGAAGGCATAACACGCAATGTTCAGACATGACAGGTGTGTATTGAAAATTGCGCCCTGTGAAAAAAAAATATATTCAAATACCGCTTCTATAGTAAGCCATAAATTAATGACTCGTCTAAACAAACTAGCGTATGTCCTGCATTTATTGACCTTATTTTCTCACCTTGCCAGCTTGCCGATAACGCCTCAGGCCAGTTTTCACGGATTAAAAATTTTGACACACAGGTCAAATTGCGCTGCGATAAGATCAAAGAACCCGACGTGGACTTGTCCAATTTTCACCTAGTTAGATAATGAACCGGTCTAACACCTTGTGCTGCAGGCGTTTTGTATACATGCTTGGATTATCAGGGGCAAACGGTCAGCTTGTTTTTACAACATAATGATTTAGCGAAAATGTTCGAACTGTTTTTTTAAAATGTTATAGAGTTACGGACCGATTTTTTGATCTTCTTCTGAAGTCAAAATCGGTTTATGGAGGCCAAATTCGGTCCAGAACCGGAAAACCGGCATTTTCTCGAGCCCTGATTCACACATTACACAGTCTGATAAAATGCATATTTTGAGGCAAAAACGAGTTCGCACAGGCTTGAAAATTACATGAATTTGACATTTTCAATGAGATGGTTCTTACGAGCACCCTTAACCGATGCTTGGAACAGAAATATCAGAAATTTTCATCAGAAAAAGTGAGCATTTTGGAGTTATGAAAGAATGCATTTTGTCACACGGGTGCGTTATTGTAATGTTTCGTTACAGCTGTACCTGTGTGAGATGATCTTGGAAGAAGAGGGTGTCTATGGTTATTGTGAATTGGACGAGTTTGACCTTGATCTGGTGACTTTGGATACAGACATTCTATCACTTGAGTTGCCAGAATTCTTCAGAAGCTTTTACTTGGTAACTCTCTTCTAAGTTGTATTTTAACCCTTTTCATACCAAATGGAATCTTCCTCCTTACATATAGCAGGAGTACATTTCAAAATTTAGGGTTGTCAGGTTGTGTTTTCTTCAAAATTGATCAGGAAAATGGCTAAACTTTTAGCAAACAGTGGAGGCCCTGATCAGACGCCGCGTTTTGCGGCGTCTGGTCTGGGCCTGCACTGTTTGCCAAGGTACCCCTTTAGGTTTTTTTTTCAGTACTGAATTGGTTAACAGCAAGTAATTTAATTAGTCTGTAGAGTTCTTTGCTCAGTTTAATGGTAAACTGATACTTTTCACTATAAAAGCAATATGTTATACATGATAAAATTCAATATGTTCATCCCCATTTAAATGTATTCACCTAATGGCAGGGGTCAACCTTGGTTGTTCAATTGGCTGCACATCTTATGGTACCGGCCCCGATAGCTCAGTTGGTAGAGTGTCCGCTCCGGGGAACGGGAGGTCACGGGTTCGATCCTGGGCCGCGACATACCAAAGTCGTTAAAAATGGTACTAGCTGCTCCTCGCTTGGCACTCAGATTTACGGGGTAGAGCTAGGACTGGTCGACCCAGTGTCAGGATAATGTGACTGGGTGTGGTATTATGTAATGTGTCTGGGACATGATACTTCAGTGAGGCAGCACTATAAAAGTGAGCATTGAGCTCCCTTCCGCAACCAGACACAGTAGCGATATGACTGAAAAATTGTTGAAAGCGACGTTATACCGGAATTCACACACACACACACGCACATCTTATGGTGACAAGGAGGTTCCGGGTCCGATCCAGACTGGGGCGGCAACCTGCTTTTTCCGAGATTGACCATGCATTCTTTCTATAGTCAGTCTCTCCTGCTGAATCCTGTTAGTTTCTGGTAAAAGAATGTGCACTGTACTGATTAACAGCTTATGTTTAAGCCTGGCCAAAGAAAGTGTGGCTACGTAAACTGACCAGCTCAATATGTCCTGAATAGTGTTTACTAGGCTGCCACACTCTAAACTAAATCAAAACATAATTTCAAGTCTTTATGACTGATTTTGACTAAAATTTGACCAAAATTATAAGTTTTTAAGACAGCATTGGCATGGACATTCTAACAACCAACAGCAAGGCATCACTTGCCAGTATTGGTTACCCAATAAGCTATAGGTTGCAAGCGTAGGAGCATCAGGTTAAAGATAACACATTCAAAACATTGTTGTGGCTTAACAAGCTTTTTCAGTGTCAAAACATTAACTGTTCTAGTAAACACAATATTTAATGAGAGTGTTATTGATTGCGGAAAAAAAATGAGTGACTTTTGCATTTGCGAGGCTATTCTAACAAATGTCTGTATTGGTTTCTTGGAGTCTTTAAGCAGAGAAGGCCATTATCACCTATAATACTCCTTATTATGTCTCCCCCGAACATTTTTTTAGCTCACCTGAGCCGAAGGCTCATGTGAGGTATTAGTATACCACGAGCCGTCGTCCGTCGTCCACACTTTCAAAGAAGTATATCTCCGGAACCAGTGGGCCAATCTTGATCAAATTTCATGTGAAGCATTATCAGGTAGGGGGAAAGGCTGCATACTGTTTTCGGGCAGATCAGATTGGAACTCTGGTTGCCATGGCAACAAATAGCTCCCATAGACTTAACATAGGAAAAAGTTTGTCATCACTCTAGCTCCGTCAATTTTTTTCTGATTGTCTTCATTCTTGCAGATAACGAGGACAGGCATGAAATCTCGATCAAGTTCGATTTTGGGCTGAATCGGATTATTCACTCAGGAGTTACGTGCCCTTGAGCGTTCTTAACATAGGAAAAAGCTTGTCATCACTCTAGCTCCGTCAATTTTTTTCTGATCGACTTCATTCTTGCAGATAACGAGGACAGGCATGAAATCTCGATCAAGTTCGATTTTGGGCTGAATAGGATTATTCACTCAGGAGTTACGTGCCCTTGAGCGTTGAAAAAATTGCCTATTGACTTAACATGGGGAGAATGTTGTCATCACCGTAGCTGCTTCAATTATTTTCAGATTGGCTTTATTCTTGCAGATAACCAGCACAGCCATGAAATCTCGGTCAAGTTCGATAACTGGCAGAATCGGATCATTCACTTAGGAGTTACCTGCCCTTGTGTGTTTTTGCATTAGGGTTAATGGGAATTTCAAAAATGTATATCTTAAAGACTACTTGGCTAACTTTGATCAAATTTCATGTGTCGCATTATTGGGCAAGTGGAAAGGCTTCATTAGGTTTTCAGGCAGATCTGAGTGGAACTCTGGTTGCCATGGCAACATCTAGCTCCCATAGACTTCACATAGGAAAAAGCTTGTCATCACTCTAGCTCTGTCAATTTTTTTCTGATCGACTTCATTCTTGCAGATAACCAGTACAGGCATAAAATCTCGGTCAAGTTCGATTTTGGGCCGAATCCGATTATTTGCCTTGGAGTTACCTGCCCTTGAGCATAAAAAAATACGTTGTGACCACGATAGCAACTTTATTTTTATTCAGATCAGCTTCAAACTTGCAGGTAACGTGGACAGGCATAAAATCTCAGTTAAGTTCGAATCAGAATATTGACCTCGGAGTTACATGACCTTGAGCGACAAAGAATTTGCCCATAGACTTTACATAGGGAAAATGTTGTGACTACGATAGCGACTTGAATTTTTTTCAGATCAGCTTCAAACTTGCAGGTAATGAGGACAGACATAAAATCTCGGTTAAGTTCGATTTTGGGCCGAATAGGATTATTTGCCTTGGAGTTACCTGCCCTTGAGCATAAAAAAATACGTTGTGACCACGATAGCAACTTTATTTTTATTCATATCAGCTTCAAACTTGCAGGTAAGGAGGACAGGCATAAAATCTCGGTTAAGTTCAATTTTGGGCCGTATCGGAAAATTGACCTCGTAGTTACGTGACCTTGAGCAACAAAAAATTTGCCCATAGACTTAATTAGGGAAAATGTTGCGACTACGATAGCGACTTGAATTTTTTTCAGATCAGCTTCAAACTTGCAGGTAACGAGGACAGACATAAAATCTCGGTTAAGTTCGATTTTGGGCCGAATCGGAATATTTGCCTTGGAGTTACCTGCCCTTGAGCATAAAAAAATACGTTGTGACCACAATAGCAACTTTATTTTTATTCATATCAGCTTCAAACTTGCAGGTAACGAGGACAGGCATAAAATCTCGGTTAAGTTCGATTTTGGGCCGAATCGGAATATTGACCTCGGAGTTACGTGACCTTGAGAGACAAAAAAAATTGCCCATAGACTTAACGTAGGGAAAATGTTGTGACAGAAATAGGGACTTGAATTTTTAGCTCACCTGAGCCAAAGGCTGCAGTGAGCTGATAGTATACCAAGGCTCCGGAGTCCGTCGTCAGTCGTCCGTCCATCCGTCGTCCACACTTTCAATGAAGCATATCTCAGAAGGCAGTCGACCAATCTTGTTTAAATTTTATGTGTAGCACCATTTGGCAAGGGGAAAGGCTGCATTAGGTTTTGGAGCTAGTCTGGTTCATTTGTTCCTTCATTCTTCTTTCTCTCCATATAGAGATAATAGACCAATGTTAAATTTTTAATCAAAGATTTCTCAGGAACTATAAAAGCTAGAAGCATCAAATTTGGTGAGTGAGTGAGTGAGTTTTAGTTTTACGTCCCACCAACAGCTAAGGTCATACGGAGACGGGACCTCGGTTTAAAGACTCATCCGAAAGTCTGGAGAAGCCCGGGATCGATCCTGCGATCCCTGGTTTACAAGGCGAGTAGCGTAACCACTGCACCACGGAGGCTTCTATCAAATTTGGTATTCAATAGAATAATTATGTCTCCCCCGAAAAAATTTTTTTCGGAGAGACATATTGTTTTTCCCCCGGGCGTCTGTCTGTGTGTCTGTCCGTCTGTCTGTCTGTCCGTCTGTCCGTCTGTCACACTTTCGTGTCCGCTCTGTAACTTGAAAACCGTTAGAGCTATCGTCACGAAACTTCGTATAAATATTAATCAGCATTAGACGACGTGCAGTGCGCAAGAACCATAACTCTCGCATTTATACTTTTGAATTATCTCCCTTGGAAGTTTGTTGGTATGTATATATGTATGGGCAAATCGTGTCCGGTCAATAACTTTCTTATTTTTTGATGGATTTTAAAATTACTCGGCAGAAATATTAACAACCATAAGACGATGTGTGGTGCGCATGAGGCAGGTCGGTACCTCAAAGGTCAAGGTCATACTTAGAGGTCAAAGGTCAAAAAAGGGGCCTTTTTTTCGTATTTGGTCAATAACTTTCTTATTTTGAGATGGATTTTAAAATTACTTGGCATAATTATTAACAACCGTAAGACAATGTGTGGTGCGCATGAGGCAGGTCGGTACCTCAAAGGTCAAGGTCATACTTAGAGGTCAAAGGTCAAAAAAGGGGCCTTTTTTTCTTATTTGGTCAATAACTTTCTTATTTTGAGATGGATTTTAAAATTACTTGGCATAATTATTAACAACCATAAGACGATGTGTGGTGCGCATGAGGCAGGTCGGTTCCTCAAAGGTCAAGGTCATACTTAGAGGTCAAAGGTCAAAAAAGGGGCCTTTTTTTCGTATTTGGTCAATAACTTTCTAATTTTGAGATGGATTTTAAAATTACTTGGCATAATTATTAACAATCATGAGACGATGTGTGGTGCACATGAGGCAGGTCGGTACCTCAAAGGTCAAGGTCATACTTAGAGGTCAAAGGTCAAAAAGTGGGCCTTTTTTTTCGTATTTGGTCAATAACTTTCTTATTTTGAGATGGATTTTGAAATCACATGGCAGAAATGTGAACCAATATAAGGCGATGTGTTGCGCGCATGACCCAGGTTGGTACCTCAAAGGTCAAGGGCATACTTAGAGGTCAAAGGTAAAAAAAGGGGCCTTTTTTCGGGTTTTGTCAATAACTTGCCTATTTTTAAATAGAATTTGAAGTTACTTGGCAAACATGTTAACTATCATGGGACGATGTGTTGCATGCATGATTCAGTTTGGTACCTCAAATGTCAAGGTCATACATAGAAGGTCAAAGGTAAAAAAGGGGCCTTTTTTCGTGTTTGGTCAATAACTTTCTTATTTTTAGATGGATTTTGAAATTGCTAGGCAGAAATGATAACCACCATGAGATGATGTGTTGCACGCATGACCCAGTTTAATACCTGAAAGGTCAAGGTCATACATAGAGGTTAAAGGTAAAAAAAGGGCCTTTTTTGTGTTCTGTCAATAACTTTCTTATTATGCCCCCAACTTTGAAAAAGTTTGAGGGGCATATTGGTTCTGGTCCATTCGTCTGTCCATTACGCTTTTGATGCATAGCATAACTAAAGAACCGTGTATGCTAGGGTTTTGAAATTTCATATATGGATTCCTCATGGAAAATTAGCTGACATGTATTTTTTTTCTCGTCCGGATTATGCCCCCTTCAAAAGTTATTGCCCTTTGAATTTTTTTTTTTTTTAATAAAAATCTTGTCAGCAAGATATCTCAAAAACTATTGGAGCTAGAGCCTTGCAGATAACCAGCACAGCCATGAAATCTCGGTCAAGTTCGATAACTGGCAGAATCGGATCATTCACTTAGGAGTTATCTGCCCTTGTGTGTTTTTGCATTAGGGTTAATGGGAATTTCAAAAATGTATATCTTAAAGACTACTTGGCCAACTTTGATCAAATTTCATGTGTCGCATTATTGGGCAAGTGGAAAGGCTTCATTAGGTTTTCAGGCAGATCTGAGTGGAACTCTGGTTGCCATGGCAACATCTAGCTCCCATAGACTTCACATAGGAAAAAGCTTGTCATCACTCTAGCTCCGTCAATTTTTTTCTGATCGACTTCATTCTTGCAGATAACGAGGACAGGCATGAAATCTCGATCAAGTTCGATTTTGGGCCGAATCGGATTATTCACTCAGGAGTTACGTGCCCTTGAGCGTTCTTAACATAGGAAAAAGCTTGTCATCACTCTAGCTCCGTCAATTTTTTTCTGATCGACTTCATTCTTGCAGATAACGAGGACAGGCATGAAATCTCGATCAAGTTTGATTTTGGGCTGAATAGGATTATTCACTCAGGAGTTACGTGCCCTTGAGCGTTGAAAAAATTGCCTATTGACTTAACATGGGGAGAATGTTGTCATCACCGTAGCTGCTTCAATTATTTTCAGATTGGCTTTATTCTTGCAGATAACCAGCACAGCCATGAAATCTCGGTCAAGTTCGATAACTGGCAGAATCGGATCATTCACTTAGGAGTTACCTGCCCTTGTGTGTTTTTGCATTAGGGTTAATGGGAATTTCAAAAATGTATATCTTAAAGACTACTTGGCTAACTTTGATCAAATTTCATGTGTCGCATTATTGGGCAAGTGGAAAGGCTTCATTAGGTTTTCAGGCAGATCTGAGTGGAACTCTGGTTGCCATGGCAACATCTAGCTCCCATAGACTTCACATAGGAAAAAGCTTGTCATCACTCTAGCTCTGTCAATTTTTTTCTGATCGACTTCATTCTTGCAGATAACCAGTACAGGCATAAAATCTCGGTCAAGTTCGATTTTGGGCCGAATCCGTTTATTTGCCTTGGAGTTACCTGCCCTTGAGCATAAAAAAATACGTTGTGACCACGATAGCAACTTTATTTTTATTCAGATCAGCTTCAAACTTGCAGGTAACGTGGACAGGCATAAAATCTCAGTTAAGTTCGAATCAGAATATTGACCTCGGAGTTACATGACCTTGAGCGACAAAGAATTTGCCCATAGACTTTACATAGGGAAAATGTTGTGACTACGATAGCGACTTGAATTTTTTTCAGATCAGCTTCAAACTTGCAGGTAATGAGGACAGACATAAAATCTCGGTTAAGTTCGATTTTGGGCCGAATAGGATTATTTGCCTTGGAGTTACCTGCCCTTGAGCATAAAAAAATACGTTGTGACCACGATAGCAACTTTATTTTTATTCATATCAGCTTCAAACTTGCAGGTAAGGAGGACAGGCATAAAATCTCGGTTAAGTTCAATTTTGGGCCGTATCGGAAAATTGACCTCGTAGTTACGTGACCTTGAGCAACAAAAAATTTGCCCATAGACTTAATTAGGGAAAATGTTGCGACTACGATAGCGACTTGAATTTTTTTCAGATCAGCTTCAAACTTGCAGGTAACGAGGACAGACATAAAATCTCGGTTAAGTTCGATTTTGGGCCGAATCGGAATATTTGCCTTGGAGTTACCTGCCCTTGAGCATAAAAAAATACGTTGTGACCACAATAGCAACTTTATTTTTATTCATATCAGCTTCAAACTTGCAGGTAACGAGGACAGGCATAAAATCTCGGTTAAGTTCGATTTTGGGCCGAATCGGAATATTGACCTCGGAGTTACGTGACCTTGAGAGACAAAAACATTTGCCCATAGACTTAACGTAGGGAAAATGTTGTGACAGAAATAGGGACTTGAATTTTTAGCTCACCTGAGCCAAAGGCTGCAGTGAGCTGATAGTATACCAAGGCTCCGGAGTCCGTCGTCTGTCGTCCGTCCATCCGTCGTCCACACTTTCAATGAAGCATATCTCAGAAGGCAGTCGACCAATCTTGTTTAAATTTTATGTGTAGCACCATTTGGCAAGGGGAAAGGCTGCATTAGGTTTTGGAGCTAGTCTGGTTCATTTGTTCCTTCATTCTTCTTTCTCTCCATATAGAGATAATAGACCAATGTTAAATTTTTAATCAAAGATTTCTCAGGAACTATAAAAGCTAGAAGCATCAAATTTGGTGAGTGAGTGAGTGAGTTTTAGTTTTACGTCCCACCAACAGCTAAGGTCATACGGAGACGGGACCTCGGTTTAAAGACTCATCCGAAAGTCTGGAGAAGCCCGGGATCGATCCTGCGATCCCTGGTTTACAAGGCGAGTAGCGTAACCACTGCACCACGGAGGCTTCTATCAAATTTGGTATTCAATAGAATAATTATGTCTCCCCCGAAAAATTTTTTTTCGGAGAGACATATTGTTTTTCCCCCGGGCGTCTGTCTGTGTGTCTGTCCGTCTGTCTGTCTGTCCGTCTGTCCGTCTGTCACACTTTCGTGTCCGCTCTGTAACTTGAAAACCGTTAGAGCTATCGTCACGAAACTTCGTATAAATATTAATCAGCATTAGACGACGTGCAGTGCGCAAGAACCATAACTCTCGCATTTATACTTTTGAATTATCTCCCTTGGAAGTTTGTTGGTATGTATATATGTATGGGCAAATCGTGTCCGGTCAATAACTTTCTTATTTTTTGATGGATTTTAAAATTACTCGGCAGAAATATTAACAACCATAAGACGATGTGTGGTGCGCATGAGGCAGGTCGGTACCTCAAAGGTCAAGGTCATACTTAGAGGTCAAAGGTCAAAAAAGGGGCCTTTTTTTCTTATTTGGTCAATAACTTTCTTATTTTGAGATGGATTTTAAAATTACTTGGCATAATTATTAACAACCGTAAGACAATGTGTGGTGCGCATGAGGCAGGTCGGTACCTCAAAGGTCAAGGTCATACTTAGAGGTCAAAGGTCAAAAAAGGGGCCTTTTTTTCTTATTTGGTCAATAACTTTCTTATTTTGAGATGGATTTTAAAATTACTTGGCATAATTATTAACAACCATAAGACGATGTGTGGTGCGCATGAGGCAGGTCGGTTCCTCAAAGGTCAAGGTCATACTTAGAGGTCAAAGGTCAAAAAAGGGGCCTTTTTTTCGTATTTGGTCAATAACTTTCTAATTTTGAGATGGATTTTAAAATTACTTGGCATAATTATTAACAATCATGAGACGATGTGTGGTGCACATGAGGCAGGTCGGTACCTCAAAGGTCAAGGTCATACTTAGAGGTCAAAGGTCAAAAAGTGGGCCTTTTTTTTCGTATTTGGTCAATAACTTTCTTATTTTGAGATGGATTTTGAAATCACATGGCAGAAATGTGAACCAATATAAGGCGATGTGTTGCGCGCATGACCCAGGTTGGTACCTCAAAGGTCAAGGGCATACTTAGAGGTCAAAGGTAAAAAAAGGGGCCTTTTTTCGGGTTTTGTCAATAACTTGCCTATTTTTAAATAGAATTTGAAGTTACTTGGCAAACATGTTAACTATCATGGGACGATGTGTTGCATGCATGATTCAGTTTGGTACCTCAAATGTCAAGGTCATACATAGAAGGTCAAAGGTAAAAAAGGGGCCTTTTTTCGTGTTTGGTCAATAACTTTCTTATTTTTAGATGGATTTTGAAATTGCTAGGCAGAAATGATAACCACCATGAGATGATGTGTTGCACGCATGACCCAGTTTAATACGTGAAAGGTCAAGGTCATACATAGAGGTTAAAGGTAAAAAAAGGGCCTTTTTTGTGTTCTGTCAATAACTTTCTTATTATGCCCCCAACTTTGAAAAAGTTTGAGGGGCATATTGGTTCTGGTCCATTCGTCTGTCCATTACGCTTTTGATGCATAGCATAACTAAAGAACCGTGTATGCTAGGGTTTTGAAATTTCATATATGGATTCCTCATGGAAAATTAGCTGACATGTATTTTTTTTCTCGTCCGGATTATGCCCCCTTCAAAAGTTATTGCCCTTTGAATTTTTTTTTTTTTTAATAAAAATCTTGTCAGCAAGATATCTCAAAAACTATTGGAGCTAGAGCCTTGAAAGTTGGTGAATAGATTGTTGGAGATGAGTAGATGAACTGATTAACTTATGACAAAATTCCGAAAAATACTTTGTGAGTTATGGCCCTTTGTCATTTTGGTAATTTGTGCCCATTGTAATGTATGCTAAAAGTGATGCATAGCATAACTTTAGAACGGTGTATGCTATAATTTTGAAATTTCATATATGCATTTCTGATGGAAAATAAGCTGACGCGTATTTTTTTTCTCGTCAGGAGTATGCCCCTTTCAAGAGTTATTGCCCTTTGAATTTTTTTTAACTCTTATCCTGCTGTTCACGACAACCCTTTTATTTGCAAACAGTGTAGATCCAGATCAGATGGCTTCTGAAGAAGCCATCTGATCAGGATCTACACTGTTTGACATTTAATTTATGACTTTGTAGGAATAAATTACATCAAGTAATCTGATTGGTTCAAAGTCAGAAATGAGTGTGGCTAAATTGAATATTCAGCAAGAGAAGGGTTAATAAAATCTTGTCAGCAAGATATCTCAAAAACTATTGGAGCTAGAGGCTTGAAAGTTGGTGAATATATTGGTGGTGATGAGTAGATGAACTGATTAACTTTTGTCAAAATTCCAAAAAATACTTTGTGAGTTATGGCCCTTTGTCATTTTGGTAATTTGTGCCCATTGTAATGTATGCTAAAAGTGATGCATAGCATAACTTTAGAACCGTGTATGCTAGGGTTTTGAAATTTCATATATGGGTTCCTCATGAAAAATTAGCTGACGCCTATTTTTTTCCCGTCCGGATTATGCCCCTTTCAAGAGTTATTGCCCTTTGAAATCTTTTTAATAAAATCTTGTCAGCAAAATATCTCAAAAACTGTTGGAGCTAGAGGCTTGAAAGTTGGATCATGAGTCATGTGCAAGACCAAGGTCCATACCTCCAATGTCAAGGTCATACCTAGAGGTCAAAGGTAAAAAAAAGGACAGTCAATAACTTCCTTATTCTTTGATGGATTATGAAATTACTTGGCAGAAATGTTAACCATCATGAGACGATGTGTTGTACCGCAAAGGTCAAGGCCATACTTAGAGGTCAAAGGTAAAAAAGTGCTTTTTTTGTTTACGGCCAATAACTTTTTTATTTTTCTATGAACATTTTTAATGACAGATTCACTCTGTCATTTCTAGCTATCCTGCGTGTTGTAAAGTAGTTCCGACTTTCTTACTACTTTCTTCCGGCTTTGACCACCAAAGAAATATGAGTCCGCACAAAAATGTAGTCCCATTTGGCGCAGTTATCAAAATTGTACATTCTATAATCGAAATACAAACTTTTGAAGCAGACGACTTGACGATTTTATCTTACCTTTCAGAGAATATATTCAGCATTTCATATGAATCAGCTGCATCATGCGAGACTGTATACCCAAATGAATGCGACGCCTGCTCAGACGTCTGCTCAGGTTTTACACTGTTTTCTAACAGTGCTGTCAATATTTAATCCTTAAAGATCAGCCGGTCAGCTGCAGACCAGAATATTAATGGGTTTTCCGACATTCGAGGTCAAGTCTAGGTCAGTTACAACTAGGTGTATATCAGACTTTGCAAGAAAGGCTTTCCCTTTCAACCCTTGAATATGGTACAGATACCTATGCAAACAGTGTAGGTCCTGTGTTATAATTCTAGGTGCCATATTTAGCAGAATGGGCGAGCCCAACTTCAGTGATGGAAGAGTACACTCCAGAAACTGAAGGCAGTGAATAAATCAAAGCACTGACAACACTCATGCCGATTATCTCTAAATGCTGGCTGGTCATGAACAAGGACTTGGACTGATCCGTTTAAACTTAACGGATGTTAGAAGCTGATGCAAAAAATGTAGAACAAGATCAGCACCGTGTTCTGTGGCGTTTGACCTTAGTCTACATTGTTTGCCAGATCGAACATTTTATTCAAGAGGAGATTTTACAGATAACACTTACATGTACCCAAGACTGACAAACGACCCGGCTATGTTTGGGTTGATTGTTTGGTAAGACTGAAGAGGGTCATCCTGGAATAATAGGGTGAGCTTGGCAAACAGTGTAGACCAAGTTCGGACGCTGCAGAATGCGCTTCTTATCAAAATCTTCACTATTTGTTTGGAATTTCAGAATTAGATTAAACAGTGAAATCTCAGCCCAGGACCTTTACCCCAACCTACATCCCACCAACACTTTCGGTGCTTTGATTTTGAAACCAAATGATTGCATGATTACAACACGCTTAGGTGCCATGCCCTTAAGCTAAAAAGGTTAAATCAATCAACCGTGACGTATGGTTACCATTCCGGCCACGATCCTGTGTTTTGTTTTGTTTGATTTGAGGTTTAACGTCCCCGTCAACACTGTATAGGTCATTTTGGAGACGTTGCTTCTAATTTTGTGGGACTTTTACCCGACACTGAGATGAAATGACATCTCAAGCCCTGCCGCCCAATGTAACCAATAGGGTTTATATGCATGGAGGGTCAGACTCGCACCTCTTTGCCTGGGCAGGCTTAGATCCTCTAAGCAGATTGCCAGTACTCGTGTGCGGGTCGGTTCCAGCTCTGCTTGGAAGCATCATGCAGTCCATCTATTTCTTTAAGCCCCGATGGGCGGGGGCCAACGATCCTGTGTACCACCTTCACACCAGCACTGATAGAAACCACATGTTCAGGATCAAACTTTTGATGTGTGATTTAAGGTCGTGCCTAGAAAAGAAAAAATTGTATTTTGTTCTCAAAAAGCATCAAGTGAGGACGTATTGCAACATTTTTCATTAAACCCTGGACAGTTAGAGTGAGTGAGTGCGTGTCTGAGTTTTACGTCCCACTAACAGCTAAGGTCATACGGAGACGATACCCCGGTTTAAATACACATCCGAAAGTCTGGAGAAGTCCGGGATCGATCCTGCGATCCCTGTTTTTCAAGGCGAGTAGCATAACCACTACACCACGGAGGCTTCTAATGGACAGCTAGAAGCTGGTCGGAAAGCGGATGGCGTTGACTCTGATTTTGGGTGCCACATGTGTGTGATCTATTTGTCTGTTGGAGCGACATCTTACTATCAACAGAAGACGCTAGTGGACGTCGACGTAGCGGAAGACCGACGTCAGTACGTCAAGATCGATTCATCCGACAGACGCATATGCGAAGCAGATTTCCGCCGGCATCTGCTACACTGTTCCTGTAGATAAACAAAGGGTTTAATACTACCGACTAATAAGCACTGACACCGTTTGTCGCCCTTATGCGATGCACTTTTGAGAACTAGACGTCCCTGTCGTGACCAAAATTAAGACGTCAACACAGTACGGAACACTTACGCTGGTGCATGAAATACGTACATGTATATTGGCGTCTAAGCGACTCGCGTGATATGCGTTTCAGTGACACATCGCACTTCAGCGTGAATCACGCCGATTGTCGTTTCGGGATGTTTCGACATATAGGTGTAAGGTATGCCGACTGGCGACGCGTGCGTAATAGAGCATGACATATCGGATGGAATAAGCGAAATGGTATGTCGAGCTATTGCATGTAGCAAGCGACATTGAGAACATTCAAGATCATGGCTGAGAGGTTAACTGAACAGCGAGACGTTACATCAATCAAGTGCGTTGGCCTCACGTGGTTCCATTTATTTGTTTACGCTCAGAATCCGGGCTATCTAATGCAGCAGGTTTATAGTGCTGTTCTTACTCAAAAATGTCTTCAACCCAATGGAATTCATGTACTGGACTGACCAGCCTTTCTCCTCCGATCTCTTTGTGAAAAATAGAGTATCTTTTTGGGGGAGGTATCCACAACCGAACAGACAAAAAAATGTTATTAATTGACAGTAGCATTGGTAAAACTAGAATTTTAATGTTCGGTTTTGAAAACGTAAATAATTTCTTTCCAAAAGAAACATCGAATGGCATTTCATGATACCACTGGTATATAGACAACTGCAAACATATCATACAATGGAATTTGCAGAACTACTTTTCTAAATTTTAAGATCTTTTTAGAAAGGTTGTCTGTAAGTTTTCACAGTGTTTTGATTTTCTCATAGAATCTGTCATTTCAGTGCCTTTGGCGCTTTGATTAAAGTTACTATGCAGAAATGTTCATCTTCATTAGATGATGTGTTGCACACAAGACCCAGCTCAATACCTCCAATGTCAAGGTTATACGTAGCAGTCAAAAACGGGGGAGACATCTGTGTTTTTGTAGAAAAACAAATTCTAGTGATGACTTATTTTGTGTAAGAGACATTGGGCTTTCTCAGCTTATTTGTTCATCTGTTCTTTCATTCTTCTTTCTCTCCATTTTGACCAATGTTAAATTTTCGTCAAAGATTTCTCAGGAACTATAGAAGCTAGAAGTCTCAAACTTGGAATGCAATGCAATAATGATGACTTATATCCTGTAAGGGTCAATGGGCTGGATTCTATTAGCAGATTTAGTAGTCAAGTCTGTGAATTGTTAAAACTTAAGTTCCTCAGGTGAGCGGTTTAGGCTCATTGAGCCTCTTGTTTCAGAGAGACATATTGTTTTTCCCCGGGCGTCTGTCTGCCAGTCTGTCACAAAATCGTGTCCGCTCTATAACTTGAAAACCGTTAAAGCTATCTTCACGAAACTTCATATAAGTATTAATCAATATTAGACGACGTGCAGAGCGCAAGAACCATAACTCTCGCATTTATACTTTTTGAGTTATCTCCCTTGGAAGTTTGTCGGTATGTATGCATGTATGGGCAAATCGTGTCAGGTCAATAACTTTCTTATTTTTCAATGGATTTTGAAATTACTTGGCAGAAATATTAACCACCATACGACGATGTGTGGCACGCATGACACAGGTCAGTACCTCAATGTTCAAGGTCAAACTTAGAGGTCAAAGGTTAAAAAAGGGACCTTTTTTCGTGTATGGTCAATAACTTTGTTATTTTTTGATGGATTTTGAAGTTACTTGGCAGAAATGTTAACCACCATGAGACGATGTGTTGCGTGCATGACCCAGGTTGTAACCTTAACGGTCAAGGTCATACTTAAAGGTCAAAGGTAAAAAAGGGGCCTTTTTTCGTGTTTTGTCAATAACTTTCTTATCTTTAGATAGAATATGAAATTACTTGGCAGAAATGTTAACTACCATGAGCCAATATGTTGCACGTATGATTCAGGTTGGTACCTCAAAGGTCAAGGTCATACATAGAGGTCAAAGATAAAAAAGGGGCCTTTTTTAGTGTTTGGTCAATAACTTTCTTACTTTTAGATGGCTTTTGAAATTGCTTGGCAGAAATGTTAACCACCATGAGACGATGTGTTGCGCGTATGACCCAGTTTGGTACCTCAAAGTTCAAGGTCATACATAGAGGTCAAAGATAAAAATGGGGCCTTTTTTGTGTTCGGTCAGTTACTTTCTTATTTTTAGATGGACTTTGAAATTGCTTGGCAGAAATGCTAACCGCCATGAGAGGATGTGTTGCGTGCATGACCCAGGTTGGTACTTCAAAGGTCAAGGTCATACTTAAGAGATCAAAGGTCAATAAAGGGACCTATTTTTCGTGTTTGGTCAATTTCTTTCTTATTTGTAGATGGATTTTGAAATTACGTGGCAGAAATGAGATGATGTGTCTCTTGCATGACCGATGTTGGTACCTCAAAGGTCAAGGTCATACTAAGAGGTCAAAGGTAAAAAAAGGGGCCTTTTTTAGTGTTCAGTCAATAACTTTCTTATTCCTGGATGGATTGTGAAATTACTTGGCAGAAATGTTAACCATCATGAGATGATGTGTTGTACCTCAAAGGTCAAGGCCATAGGTCAAAGGCTAAAAAAGGGCTTTTTGTGTATGGTCAATAACTTTCTTTTTTCTCTCTGAACTTTTTAAAGTTATTTTGCAGAAATGTGGCGCAAACAAGACCCAGGTCAATACCTCCAATGTCAAGGTCATACTTAGAGGTCAAAAAGGGGGAGACATCTGTGTTTTTGTAGAAAAACAAATTCTTGTTGGGATTGTTTGTAATCGAATTGTTTATAATGGCAAATTTTTTATAACAGCAAATTGTAAGGAACAAATGTTGTTGTAAAGAGGGTCCTCTGTAACATCCCTTTGATGAGTTTTTTCTGTGTTCCAAATACAGTGGAACTTCAATGGCTCGAACACCTTTGGGACCTCGAAAATCTGTTCGAGACAGGGGTAGTTCGAGCCACTGAGGTTACTGTCAGGAGGCATAATGAGATACTTTTAAACATCCTTTCGGTGTTCTATAATGAAAATGTATGCTATGGGTAATCATTAGAATCGCCTCATTGAGGCGATTCTAATGAGTACACACAGCATACATTTGCAAGATAAAAGACTAAAATCTCCTTAATTATCCCCCACTATTTCTTATGTAGAGGATTTCGCTAGGGGCTTAAGAATGGGTTCGACACATCCTTGGTACACCAGCCATCAGTGTTCGAGCCATCGAAGTTCTACTGTACAATGAAACTTCGATAACTCGAAAACAGATGACTTGTTTACCGTTGCCAGTTCGAACTGGCTCTTGGGTCCCCAGATAATTCTTTCTCTAGTTCAAGATACCCATAATTACATGTATATACCCATATATTTAAGATTATTCATGATTTTATCTTGAAAGGTCATGTTGTGTGTACTCAATAGAATAGCCTCACTGAGGCGATTCTAATGAGTACATACAACATATCTGTTTTGACAGAAGATCTAAAACCGCTTAAAATCCTCCAAATTGTCTCATAACCTGGCTGTATGATTAATCCTCAGTCGTTCTAAGTACCTGTATCTGAAACAAATTTTCATGGTCCCAGAAGTATGAGATAATGAGGTTTTACTGAATTTATGTAAGCAATCTGTTTGAATAATTCTTATCCACAGGATGGAGATCAGACATGGCTGCATACAGTGAGCAGATCAATACAGACCATTCAGGGAATTATGGGAGAAATACCAAATATTTACTGTTTTGGAAGAGCAAGTAAGGTAGGTAACTCTGATTTGTAGTACAGTGAGTGTGTGTGTGTTTCCTGTATCGTGAAATGTCTGTAGTGAAACATGTTATAAAAAAATTAAGAGAGATTCATGATGCATGTTGCAGGGAGTTCTGAAGTGCGTTCAACAAGCGGGTGGCTGCCGAGCGCTCATTGTGTTGCCTACATTATGTGGGCAACAAAATGAGCGGTCAGTCGTGCCCATGTTGTTGAACACACCTCAGGTCTGTGTGGATGTCGCTATTATTGGCCAGATGAAAGTGCTTGTATGTTTGCTGGTCCCGGGGAACTAAGTACTTTTGTGTGCATTCTCTGCCTTCCTCTGTTTGGAGAAGGGCAGTTATCAATTTCTTGCAAAAGAATGGTCACTGTTCTGATAACAGCTTTTGTATAAGCCTGCCCATGAACAATGTGGCCGGGTGTACTGACCAACTCAACATGACCTTAAAACATGTAATTGTGACATCAAACCAGCCAACATATTACCTTCCTTTAACCCATTGTATACTGGTGGACTCTTCCATTGCTTCATGTTGGAAAAGTCCATTTCTCATATAAGGGTTTTCAGGCCTATTCTTTCTTTCTTATTCCATTTTTAACGGAAGATTCTGTTAGCAAATAGTGCAGGCCCTGATCAGACGCAGCATCTGCGGCGTCTGATCTGGGCCAGCACTGTTTGCCAAGGTACCTCCTTAGGGGTTTCCGCACATGCAATGGTTTAACAGTGTAAACATTCTCAGTTCTTTTTGTGTACATATGCTTTTGGATAGCTCCAGATAAGGAGGACTCTGGAGTATTGAGGATTTGGAAATACCATTCCTTAATGCTCCTTTAACCCATTTCAGACGGGAAACCCCTAAACGGGTACCCTTGCAAACAGTGCAGGCCCAGATCAGACGCCACAGAATGCGGCGACTGATCAGGGCCTCCACTGTTTGCTAAAAGTTCAGTCATTTACCAAATAAATTTTGAAGAAAACACAACCTGACACCCCTAAATTTTGAAATGAACTCCTGCTATATATAGAAGCCTCCGTTGCGTAGTGGTTACGCCACTCGCCTTGTAAACCAGGGGTCGCAGGATCGATCCCGGGCTTCTCCAGACTTTTGGATGAGTCTTTAAACCGAGGGCCCCTCTCCGTATGACCTTAGCTGTTGGTGGGACGTAAAACTCAAACACTCACTCACTCCTGCTATATATAAGGAGGAAGATTCCATTTTGGTACACAAAGGGTTAAAACATACATTGTAGATACTTGTTACAATCTCTCTAACAAACATCAGAATATATGTATCTTTCAAGAAGTTTTTATACTAACATTTGATATAACCACAAAACTCATTACAACAACAATTTCAATGAAATGAATCCTTACCTGAAGATGGGAGGGGTTAATGAAGTATATTCAAGTATATTGAATTTCCTACTCCAAAAAGTAAATATTGTGGACATTTGTTAGAATCGCTTGTTAGAATTGCCAGGAGGCGATTCTAACAAATGCCCAGAGGATTTGTGCATTTGTATTACCTATTATACTACAATTTATGAAGCTACTTCATAATGGCAAAGTCTTTTTGACGGTAAAGTGCTTGGCAACAAATACTGTTGTTATAATGAGGGTTCTGCAATAAAAAGATCTCATAATTGTCCTCATTACTCCATCTTAACCCTTTTTCTACCAAATGGAATCTTCCTCCTTATATATACCAGGAGTCCATTTTAAAATTAAGGGGTATCAGGTGTTTTCTTCAAAATTTATTTGGAACACGGCTTAACTTTTCGCAAAGAGTAGGCCCTAGTCGGACGCCATGTTTTGCAGCATCTGATCTGGATCTGCACTGTTTGCCAATTACCCATTTGGTGGTTTCTGGTACAAAATTACAAGAGGTATTTTATTGAATACATGTTTATATTGTTTATATTTCACAGATGTGCTATGACCTGCTGCAGAATTTGATGGGAGGAGAAAAGTTATCTCATGAGCCGGACTATCCGAGATCAGAAATTGGACATTTGATTCTCTTTGACAGAGGTAATTTTTGAGGTGTGCATGCTGTGATTAATGACGCAAGAAATTGGACATTTGATTCTCTTTGACAGAGGTAATTTTTGAGGTGTGCATGCTGGGATTAATGACGTAAGAAATTGGACATTTGATTCTCTTTGAAAGAGGTAATTTTTGAGGTGTGCATGCTGGGATTAATGACGTAAGAAATTAGACATTTGATTGCTCTTGACAGAGGTAATTTTTGAGGTGTGCATGTTGTGATTAATGACATATGAAATTGGACATTTGATTCTCTTTGACAGAGGTAATTTTTGAGGTGTGCATGTTGTGATTAATGACATATGAAATTGGACATTTGATTCTCTTTGACAGAGGTAATTTTTGAGGTGTACCTGTTGTGATTAATGACGTAAGAAATTGGACATTTGATTCTCTTTGACAGAGGTAATTTTTGAGGTGTGCCTGTTATGATTAATGACGTGAGAAATTGGACATTTGATTCTCTTTGACAGAGGTAATTTTTGAGGTGTGCATGCTGTGATTAATGACGTAAGAAATTGGACATTTGATTCTCTTTGACAGAGGTAATTTTTGAGGTGTGCATGCTGTGATTAATGACGTAAGAAATTGGACATTTGATTGACCTTGACAGAGGTAATTTTTGAGGTGTATGCATTGTGATTAATGACATATGAAATTGGACATTTGATTTTCTTCCACACAGATAATTTTTGAGGTGTGCCTGTTGCACTGAATTACTTCAGAAATTTTACTTGATTCTCCTTGATTGAGGTTATTTTTGAGGTGTGTGTGTTGTAATTAAGGGGAATGGGTACACTTTCAAGGGAGACAACTCTTGCAAAAGTATTTTTGTCTCCCTTGTCAAAAGGGGTCAACTCTTAAAGGAAAGAACTTGCTCCTGAGGAGCAAATTCTTTCCTTTAAGAGTTGACCCCTTTTTCTGCAGGACAGGGCTTATAGAAGGGCGAACAGGAAGTCCCAAAAGTTGTCTCCCTTTGAAAAATGGCGGAAAAATCTGCCATGTGTTCCCATTCCCCTTAATGACATAAGAATTTGACATTTTATTGTTTGGACAGAGGTAATTTTGGGGCTTAAAAAAATAAATATTGGTTGATAACTGAATGATAATTGTCACTATTACTCCATATAAATATATGTTGCAGATATTCATTAGAACCGCCTGACAAGGTGGTTCTTGGCCCCCACCCATTAGAGCTTGGAGAAATAGATTGGGCTTTATGATGCTTCTACGCAGAGCTGAAACCAACCACACATGAGTACTGGCAAAGTGGTGTGAGTTGGACCATCCATGCATTTAAATTCTATTGGGTTCATTGGGCGACAGGGATTGAGATGTCATTTCATCTCTATGTTGGGTAAAAGTCCTACAAAATTGGTAGCAGCATCTCCAAAATGACCTAAATAGTGTTGATGTGAGCGTTAAACCTCAAATGAAACAAACTGAGGCAGTTCTAATGAAAACCCACACTATAGGTTTTTATGGAGAATTTACAAAAAATATCATTCAGTTATTACCATAGTAGGTGATAACTGAAGTTATTACCATAGTAGGTGATAACTGAACAATAGTTTTCACTATTTCTCCATATAAACCTGTATTGTAGATATTCATTAGAACCCCCTCGATGAGGCAGTTCCATTGAATACCCAAATCATAGGTTTTTATGGAGAATTGGCAAAAATTATCATTCTGTTATCAACAAATACCCATGTTATTTGTTTCTATGACTGAAGGTGTGTCCATTCTTCTGAAGTCCTGTCAATGTTTATTGCAGAAGTTGACTATGTGACCCCACTGTGCTCACAGGTGACTTACGAAGGCCTATTGGATGATATCTTTGGAATTCATACAGGTTTGTACGACTGTGTTTCTGTTATCATATTGTTAGACCATCAGCACAGAGCTGAAACCAACCAAACTTGAGTACTAGTGAACTGCTTAGGTCTAAGCCTGCTCAGGAAAATTCTAACAGTTTCTATGGGCTGTAGGGCTTGAGATGTCATTTCATCTCAATGTTGGTTGGGTAAAAGTTCCAGAAAACTGAAAACATCTCCAAAATGACCTTTACTGAAACACATTGAAATTTCGTAAATAAATCCATTTTCCTGCCTTGTAAGTTTACATTGTTTTTAGCTGCAAATGAGTTGAGCTTACAAGAGACATGTACTGACATAAGGAAAAAAATGTTGATAATGAGGCTAAAAAAAAATAGTTGTGTTTCCGCTAACATGTTGAAAAAAATTTTGGTCGGTAGGTATTAGAAACTTTTTTTATTATTTTATTTTTTCTCCCAAAAAAGGGTCGGCCTATATTTTTTATGTGTTTTTTTGTTTTTGTACATGTTTTTTATGCCCCCCCCCCCAGAAACTTTGATTCGGGGGGCATATAGTATTTGCCCTGTCTGTCTGTCTGTTAATTTGTTTGTCTGTCTGTCTGTTCGTGTCTGTTGTTTTCTTTGTCTGTCTGTCCATCACAAAAACTTTAACCTTGATCATAACTTCCCCATGAAACTTCACACACTTATTCACCATCACAAGGGCTACATTCTGACCAAGGGCCATAACTCTGTTCTCATTTTTGGCTGAATTATCTCCCCTGGAAATTTTGCAAAAACTCAGAAATTGGCTCCCACAGGGGGCATTGGTCACCTATAGTGACAGCTCTTGTTGTTAATAAAATTGTCATGTTGAGACTTGTACTGTATATCATAATTCGTTTTAGATGCTCAAAAATGTCAGCTCTGTATTTTGGAAGGTATTGAATGCCAAAAACCACAGGAGCTTGACGTATTACAATATTAAAGGGTTCATCTCTACGTTTCTATGTAATAGAAACGAAGGACGGACACTGTTTCAGAGATCCGTTGATTTTCATGCGAAAATCTTAAAATCTACATACATAAATCTCCGTTGAAATACAATATTGCTTACGTTAATGAACGAACCGTAAACCTTCCGCCGCCTATTATACAACTGCTTTGTCATATAATGCACCGTTAAGTGTGTGTTTCTTAAAAATATCCTCATCACACAGTTGCTGGCTACGCCACCATTTTGTTTTCATTAGGAGAATCGCATTTAATTTTTTTAGCGTTTTGATTGGTCACCAAGGAAGTGACGATTTTCTGGGGTTGTTTTAGACCAATCAGACAACGCGCATGGACTCACTCCGAGCAAACAAACATGGCGACGTAACCAGCAACTGTGCGAACGGCAAATTTTAAAGGAACAGACGGATTGTGTGGGTTCAAGAGTAGCGAAGTATTATTAAGTGCCGCGGGAATTATAGTGCACATTAATTAAATGTTTTAACGTTGCATTTCGACGGAGCAATATGTAGATGTTGAGATTTTTTATTGAAAATCATCGAACCTCTGAAACAGTGTCTGTCCTTCGTTTCTATATATTATATAGAAACGTAGGGATAAGCCCTTTAAATTTTATTACGTCAAGCTCCTGTGCCAAAAACTGAAGCAGGGTCGGTCGGGTTAGTGGAAACACAGCTATTTTTTTTTAGGCCTTAGTTGACATATTATATGAGGCACATCATAAGAAAGTCTGCTTAATGGCAACAAAGGTGCTGATCAGACTGCACATCCATGCAGTAGCATCTTTGTGTTCGCTGTTTGCGTACAATAATACCTCTAAAATTTTAAGACTCTTGCTAGTCTGTGAAGCTGTGGAGGTCAGTTACATGGTCACAACCCCAAAGACAGGTTTTCCTGCTACAGGGTCCAAGCACTGAGAGTACTTGCATGACTGGTGGGTTGATTGTTTCTAAGTGTAGGCTGAGAAAATAGTCCTGTACTGAGAATTAAACTGTTAAGCTTAACCCTTAAATTCCAGTTTGTTAAGCAAACAGTGTAGACCCTGATCAGACGCCGCAGAATGCGGCATCTGATCTGGGTCTACACTGTTTGCCAAACCCAATCCATAATTCCCGTCGAGATTTTATAGATAACCCTCTTACACAACACTCTGACCTCACAGTGGTTATTTTCTATAAAAAACAGTTACCTTAATTTTCTGGGGCTATGATATGTATTTTACAGGTTACATTGAGTTTGGGCCAGAAATTACTCAGAAACAGCAGGGGACCAAGCTTATACTTTCCAGTGATGATGAGGTGAGTCAGGTTATATCCTAGAAAGCAGGCTTTGGTAGCTCAGTCTGATGTGCATCTGACTGGTGGTGATCAGTTGAACGGTTTGTTTGCTTCAAGAGATTTGTTCTTTCAAATAGGCTGGCCAATTGTTTACGTTTCAGTAGTGTGAGTGACAGAATCAGGTTTGGTTTTTATCGAAAAATTAAAAAATTATGAAAAGTTCATCTGACATGAGCAAAAACGTATCAGGGCTGGAAAATTTCACTCGTCCACTTGCCATGAGGAGTAAAAATTTTGGTGGACTAGCAATGTCAAGCCACTATGAAATTTACCAAATTCTACATGCCCTTGCATATATAAGCCTGATTGTTGATTCCTTTTTGAGAAGTTGGCAGACCTTCTCATCTACAACGTTCTTGCTGGATACTCAAAAAAAAGTTACGGCCGAAAACTCAGCAAAAAAAGATAAAAAAGTTGACTTAAGGTATCATATTGTTCTTGTTAGAACAGTGAACATAATAGCCACAGCCAATGATGAATTGAATAAGTGGCACCTAAAGGCACAGCTGGATAAGGCTGATCAGACCTTCCATTGCCTACCATTAAGACTACCAATATGATTCTAGATGGGCTTCTGCAAACAATGCAGACCCAGATCAGACGGCTTCTGGAGTTTGATCCGCATCTACACTGTTTGCCATTTGGACTCAAATTTGTTATCCCCACGCTTTTAAAGAAAGTGTTGGGGGACCCAAGCTTTTAAAGAAAGTGTTGGGGATATTGTGAACGCCTCCATCCGTCTGTTCGTCTGACCGTCCGTCAGTCCGTCCAAAACGCTATCTATTGCTTAACCATTGGCCGGAATGCAACCATATTTGCTACACGACTTCCTTACATGGTGAGGGCATGCGAGAGGGACGTTATAGTTGGCTCCATCCAAAGGGGCCATCTCAAGGGGTTAAAAGGTCATGTCTGCTATGTGGCAAAAGTGTGGGGATTTGCGATGGCTTGCCATCGACTGCTCGCTCTAGTTAAGATTTTAGGAGAATTACAGCAAGTCCCCAAAGTGTCCAAATTTTTAGGATTTGTTACAGTATACAGTTTGATTTACCTATCAGCACAGAAAGAGTACACTGTCAGAAAACACTATTTGTAAACTTAAAGCCAGTGAGCATTCCCAGTATCAATGTTGCCATATTATTGTGCACTTATTGAGGGGGGTTGGTGGGTGGTGAGATAGGGAGTTTGGCAATGGAGACCACCTTCCAGGATTTAGCCTTGGACCTGACAATAGGCTTTTCAAACTTTAACAGATTTCAGATTTTTGTCTTCTGAGAATCTTTGATTCGGGGGGCATATAGTATTTGCCCTGTCTGTCTGTCTGTCTGTCTGTTTGTTTGTCTGTCTGTCTGTCTGTCTGTCTGTCCATCACAAAAACTTCAACCATGATCATAACTTCAAAAGTATTTGACCTAGCCCCATGAAACTTCACACACTTATTCACCATCACAAAGGCTAAATTGTAACGGAACACCACCTGGTCAAGCGGTACAGCTATTGATATGGTCAGGATGTGATGGTGCTGTTACAATAAATATATGTGGGTTCGACCTGGGTCGTACACTAAACTACCGGGAAGAGAATACACAGCCAGCCATTGGTTCAATTTCTTACATTTATTTTTGTTACCCCTGACAATAGTGTATGCAGTCTATAGTAAGCTATCTTATTAGGCTAAGGCATAGGTGAACCGTTTGGAACAATAAAAACAAATTACGGCAGTCGCACATTATAACACCTAATTTAATAGAACGACTAAGAGCATACATTCACTAACAGCCTTAAATGTTGACATTAAGCTGGAAAGGTTTTCTTCAAGATATGCGTAAACATAACATTCTATCATTGCACATGACATTGCATCAATTCATTGAACGTTGAGAGTCACACCAATTCAAGAGATTGGATTCCACCCAAATAGGTACATTAAACAATTCACCTAAATGGGCGCAATAACAATTCCACCTAAATGGGCGCACCAACAATTCACCTAAATGGGCGCACCAACAATTCACCTTAATGGGCACTCCTAAATGGACGCACCAAACAATTCGCCCTTACTATAGTACAGCCAAATCAAAGTCAATTACAACCCAGGTGTTACTAACAATCACTTCTGTAAAGCCCACAACACTGTAACAAACTGGGTTGGTATTGTTTACAATCAGCGCCCACGAAGGAGGTGTCCCTATCTAGGTGTACTAATCGGCTTCAGGTTATTAGAGTGGTTACAGAGCAAGTATTGGATCTGTATTCCTTTATAAAGTGTTTATTAAAACATAGGGGATAGTAGGAGATATTATTAGATACGCTTAGCCCATGTAGAACAAAGATAAGCTTTACATATGTGGTTGCAAATAGTTGTATAACCCATTCTCCTATGATTGACTAATGAACCTTTCCCTAACTGTTGCCGTTATACAACGCAGTCTCTTAAAGAATAATAAGTTTGTCATCTAAGAAGAAATTCTTTACAGCTGACCTTGTGTTTACAATTAAAGTCAATTAAGAGGTATTCTACTAAGTACAAATTTTGACCCTTTGCAATTTAATTATAATGACCACGCCTAGCTAAGTGGAACCTTTCATATATAAGTGGAAGACACCAACAGCCTTTACGAGATCATACATATATTTGTCATTCACGTGTGATCATGCAACTGCTAGACAGTTCACACGTTTCTACTAACAACATTTGACAAGAGATCAACACTGCATTGTCTCCATCTAAACTACACCTAGCACGCCTAAATAGGCGAAATCCCCCTAGCTAGGTGATCTACTACTTTGAATAAAACTCCCATTAAACAAGATAATTTACATTTTACACAGCCATTATGTTAACAATTTAAGTCACTTAACATGCTTTATAAGGCATACCAAAGACTAATTTCCTTTAATAGTCAGAACCAAATAGTCACTAACTATGTGCAATATAAAGTCCTTACTTGATACTGATAGAACGTCCTTTCCCAGCCAGGCGGAATTCATCCCAGATAGGTGCAAATACAATTCCCTTAAAAATGTATAGAAATCGGATCTACTAATTCATAACACTCTACAAGTTCCTACAGCATGCTTTGACAAACACCACAAACAACAACTAGGTAGACCGTTATTGAAGTACCTTCCACCCATCCTGGCATGGACTTATTCAGCCTAGCTAGGTAAAACATTCTTAATTAGGTGAACTAAACATCCAAAGTCGATTTTACTTTATCCAAGCCAGGCAGATTCCTCCGAGTTAGGCATAAATGAATGTTGCTTTAAAATGCAGGATAATAAGTTACTAGCTCATAGACAGCTTAGAAGTTGCTACACCACGCTGTCAGAAGCGAACTTTACCATGCAACAGCCTTAACAGTATGTTTTAAATATTCGCATACCTCGGCTTCGCATACCTCGGCGCAGCGTAACAAGGATTATGCCCAGCTCGGCGCAAAGCTCGACCTTAGCCAAAATTATCAACAAAGAGTATTCACAGTTATGACTGCTTATGAAAAGCCATGAATTTATAATTAATTTATATACAGTCAAACCTCGATAATTCGAAGTCCAAGGGACCGCAGGAATTCCATCGAATTATCAAGAGTTCGAATTATCGAAATCGGCAATTTTCGGATATGTTCGGATTTTTTTATACAATTCAATTCAATTGACTATAATTCGAACTTCATTTCGGCGCTATGATACAGAAACGGTAATAACTGCCAAAGCATTAAAGAAAATGAAGGTTAATCTCATCGTCTTTTATGCTTGACAGGGCTACGAAAGCAGGAAATAATAATAAAACTTGAACTTACATTTTTATTTACAGCCATCAACAATAACAAAAATGAAGGTTGAATGCAAATTACTAAACCATTTTACTGACGAAATATTTAACCCCGCAAAAAGAACAACAGAACTGACACACACTGACAGCTAGCGAAGATTTGTATCAGTCTCTAATATACTGGCTGATACAAATCGAAAAGGCCTAACTTCAGGTTTCTAGTCAATTTTGTTTCGCTTTTTGTCCCTATATTCACTCTCAAAAAAGTTCATAAGTGTTCAGGAAATTCGTCTATTTTCAGTTTTATCAGAATTGTAATTTTCGCTGTAACCACTGGTCCGTTGAAACACCCAAACCAACCTGTAACACCCAAAAACCACTACCCAGCAGCCACATAGCGTGTGTGCTATTAAAGACACCAATTACTCAATAAAGGATCATCACCTGTAGTGTGGCCGTTAATCCGGTGTTAATTACCTGTATCTACTAATTCTTGAAGTCAGTCGGGTGTGAAGTGTAACAATCGAACTCGCCACAAAATTGCGATGTGTGACCTTGATTAGCCAAGTAATATTTCGAATTAAACAGGGGATTTTAATAAGAATTTTTTTTATTGGGACCGACAAAACTGTTCGAAAAATCGAACAATATATATTCATGGTTATATATGCAAAGGGTGATGACATGGCTGTTCACACAGGATATACTCGACAAAGTTGGCACATGGTTTGCTTCGGCTACGGCCATTTCGGACCGAAGATCGGTATGTACAGTTTATTAAAACAGATATAAATGAATTTAAACAACAATGAGAACATTTGTACATAGAATAACAGATAATAGCCAGACGCCGTTACACTACATTCTGACCAAGGGCCATAACTCTGTTGTCATTTTTGGCTGAATTATCTCCCCTTGAAATTTTGCAAAAACTCAGAAATTGGCTCCCACGGGGGGCATTGGTCACCTATAGTGACAGCTCTTGTTCTCTTTCTACATATGTTACATCAGCTTGCTGGAATTTTATTAACCCTTTTTGTCCCAAATGAAATCTTCGTCCTTATATATAGCAGGATTTCATTTCAAAATTTAGGGATGTCAGGTTGGGTTTTCATCAAAATTTATTTGGAAAATGACTGAACTTTTAGCAAACAGAGGAGGCCTTGATCAGACGCCGTGTTCTGCAGCGTCTGATCTGGGCCTGCACTGTTTGCCAGGGTACCCGTTTTGGGGTTTCTGGTACTAAATGGGTTAACATCTCGCATGCTCACATTTGCCTGAAAGGATAATTCCATGCATTGCACGTCATTTCTCTTTTGCAGATGTATGAACAAATCAGAAACAGACATTTTACAACAGTATTTGACTTCCTAAAAAGTGCCGCAACAGATCTACAGACAGTATCTGATGTAAGTCTTCCTACTGGTCATCATGTATACATGTTTTTCTTGCAGACCAGACAAAGAAGTCCGTGACTTTACCTTGGGATAGAAATTTATGTTCTGATCCTGGTGTTCCAACCCAAAATGGAATATAATCGCGTGTTTGATAAATGCGCTGGTTGAATACGACCTCGTATGCGCCGTCTTTAAGGTTGACATCACAGCACATTATGTGACATCATTAAACATTCCTGTAGTGTTTATACAAAATGGCAGACGTCCGTATCTCATACTCTGAAGACATTGCCATTCCTAAACCCCGTTGAAAAAAGGCTTGTATTATTAAGTAAATTGGTATGATCACAAAAATTATTTTCATCCATAAATTTATGCAAATTTTTGCACTTCATTTTCAGAAAAGGAAGAACTTGACATCAGTTGGAGAGATGAAAGACTTTGTTGCCAAAGATCTCCGAAAATTAAACCAATCCAAGGCCAACCTGTCATATCGTAAGTCATCTGTCCCTGGACAGCTCATGTTTTTTCTTTCCTTTACTCTGAAAATTGCTTTGTGTAATCCTTTTTATCACTCATGATATAAGAACCCGACGTGGCTTAGTTAGTACGAGCACTGTCTCTTAATTATCAGGTCTCTCACCATTGTGGGTTGGAGCCTCATCGGTCACATGATATGCCAATTTCTGCAAAGGAGGGTCAGGTGTTTTTCTCTATGGATACTTGTGTTTTCGTCCACATCTGATTAATGTTGGGCGCTAAATAAGTGAAATAATCATTGCATTTTTATTTTTTTCAGCATAAATACTAGAGTATTATGTCTCCCCCAAAAATTGTTTTTTCGGAGAGACATTGTTTTTCCCCCCGGGCGTCTGTCCATCTGTCACAAAATCGTGTCCGCTCTATAACTTAAAAACCCTTCAAGCTATCTTCATGAAACTTCATATAAATATTACCGTAAAAATTCGGCTATAAGGCGATTCGGCTATAAGACGGGACCCCTTTGTCAGTTCTTCTAATGTGGGATTTTGCTTATACTCTTTTATAAGACGGGTCAAATTTTTGCCATATCTGTCGGGGCCTATCTGCTACCGCTAGATGCCGTTTAGATGTGAGAAATCGGCCTTTTTCGTCAGAAAACCCCTCTACTTACCCCTCACATGGCATTGTTTATGTCTGTTGACATAATGTCTTCGTTTGTGAGAGTTACAAAGAGAGACAACTCTTACTGAATCTGAATCGGTAGGTCTATTAAGCGTCTGGAAAAGGGGGAAACGTCGGGCCGATGGGTCGTATCGCTGTCGGCCCGAAGTTGGCCCGGTACATGCTATGCTGGCTTAGACTTCTATTTAATAGACGACAGGGCTGCCAAATCCATTTCCCGGCTGCCCGAGACAAGACCGAAATCGCGCCGGGGAAGTGCAAAAAAAAAAAATCGTCTACAACTGTCAGTCTTCCGGAGTCCTTAAATCCGGTAAAACTAGACCAGTAAGTAAATCGCAATAATTAATGCAGACAAACCATCTGTGTATTTATTACGGTTCAAGTATGACACAATTGTTAATCCCTGTCATATAATTGCCACCCTGCGGTGCGTGTCGATAAGGTGTGAAAATATGGTCAAGTTATGTCTCGTATTTGGGTTTATCCTCCAATCATAAAATTTAATCCATAATCAATGTGAAAATGATTTAATCGCTCCTCAGACAATTAGCTACATCTAACGGTAGAAGTTTGCATTACAAAAAATGGACTATTCTACGATCTCATGAATGGTTATATTTTGGCCCAAATAGCAGACGCTGGGCGAGAAAAGTCGAATGCTGTTGTTGGTTATTGACACGGAGCTTCTGTGGATAATTCGGGAGCTGTGCAAAGCGCTGGTTTTATATCCACCTCTATTCACAACCGTTTAGCTATCGAGAAAATATTTTTTACCGGTTCCTAACGTTTTTTAGCTCACCTGTCAAGTAGTGACAAGGTGAGCTTTTGGGATCACTTTTTGTCCGGCGTCCGTCGTGCGTGTGTGCGTCAGTGCGTGTGTGCGTGCGTAAACTTTTTCTTCAAATGACATCTCCTCCTAAACCACTGATCGGATTTTAACCAAATTTCACAGGAATGATCCTTAGGTGGTCCCCTTTCAAAGTTGTTCAAATTGTTCCGTTCCATTGCACATCTAGGTCACAGGAGCTAAAAATAGATTTTTAAAATGAAAACTTTAAAAATCTTCTTCTCTGAATCCGAAAGGCCCAGGTCTTCGATATTTGGTATGAAGCTTCATCTAGTGGACCTCTACCAAGATTGTTCAAATTATGGCCCTTGGGCCAGAAATGCCCCCGCCCCGGGGGCCTTTGGGTTTACATAGGCTTATATAGGGAAAATCTTTAAAAATCTTCTTCTCTGAAACCACAAGGCCCAGGTCTTTGATATTTGGTGTGAAGCTTCACCTAGTGGACCTCTACCAAGATTGTTCAAATTATAGCCCTAGGGCCAAAACTGCCCCCGGCCTGGGGGCCTTTGGTTTTACATAGGCTTTACAGGGAAAATCTTTAAAAATCTTCTTCTCTGAAACTGCAAGGCTCAGATCTTTGATATTTGGTGTGAAGCTTCATCTAGTGGACCTCTACTTAGATTGTTCAAATTATAGCCCTGGGGCTAAAAATGCCCCTGCCTCAGGGGCCTTTGGTTTAACATAGGCTTATATAGGGAAAATCTTAAAAATATTCCTCTCTGAAACCGAAAGGCCCAGGTCTTCAATATTTGGTATGAAGCTTCATCTGGTGGACCTCTACCAAGATTGTTCAAATTATGGCCCATTGGGCCAGAAATGCCCCCGCCCCGGGGGCCTTTGGGTTTACATAGGCTTGTATAGGGAAAATCTTTAAAAATCTTCTTCTCTGAAACCACAAGGCCCAGGTCTTTGATATTTGGTGTGAAGTTTCACCTTGTGGACCTCTACCAAGATTGTTCAAATTATAGCCCCAGGGCCAAAAATGCCCCCGCCCCTTGGGGTGGGGTCTTTTGTTTTACATAGGCTTATACAGGGAAAATCTTTAAAAATCTTCTTCTCTGAAACCGCAAGGCCCAGGTCTTTGATATTTGGTGTGAAGCTTCACCTAGTGGACCTCTACCAAGATTGTTCAAATTATAGCCCCGGAGCCAAAAATGCCCCCACCTTGGGGACCTTTGATTTTACACAGGCTTATACAGGGAAAATCTTTAAAAATCTTCTCTGAAACCGCAAGGCTCAGATCTTTGATATTTGGTGTGAAGCTTCATCTAGTGGACCTCTACCAAGATTGTTCAAATTATAGCCCTTGGGCCAAAAATGCCCCATCCCTGGGGCCCTTTGGTTTTTCATAGGCTTTTATAGGGAAAATATTTAAAAATCTTCTTCTCTGAAACCACAAGACTCAGGTCTTTGATATTTGGTATGAAGCTTCACCTAGTATAGCCCTTGAGCCAAGAATGTACTAGAGACACTGATTCTCAGGTGAGCGATTCAGGGCCCTCTGGGCCCTCTTGTTTTTTTATGAACGAGATACACACAATGACATTAAACACGTGTTGGGGTGCTGGCGTCGGATGACGTCATTTACCGATCGCGTGCAGAAAAAAGGTAGCGTCGGTTTGTGGGCGGCGATTTATATCAATTCAAAAATCATCGATCAGCATTTTCCGTATGTCTGGTCTTCGCCAGACATTGCCGGAAAAAAGCATGCAGTCCATGACCTCGGCTATAAGACGGGGTCAATTTTTCGGGCTCATTTTGGAGGGAAAAATCCTCGTCTTATAGCCGAATTTTTATGGTAATCAATATTAGACGACGTGCAATGCGCAAGAACTATAACTCACGCATTTATACTTTTTGAGTTGTCTCCCTTGGAAGTTTGTCAGTATGTATGTATGTATGTATGTATGGGCAAATCGTGTCAGGTCAATAACTTCCTTATTTTCAGATGGATTTTGAAATTATTTGGCAGAAATATTAACAACCATGAGACGATGTGAGGCGTGCATAAGGCAGGTCGGTACTTCAAAGGTCAAGGTCATACTTAAGGGTTAATGGTCATAAAAGGGGCGTTTTTTGTGTTCGGTCAATAACTTTCTTATTAATCCCCCGCCACAAAGCCGAGCGGGGATTATAGGAATGGCCTTTGTCTGTCCGTCCGTCCGTCTGTCCGGGCAAACATGTCAGGTTTAGGGGCTGGTGTCCAGATTGATAGCAATAGAAAATGATTGGAAAGTGATTGGTAAACAATAGATTTATTCCGTAAATAAAAGGTTTAAGAGGTTAGCCCCTTAACCAAACAAAAGTAAAGAACAAAATAAATAGCCCTTAAACCTGACATGTTGGAACGTCCATCTGTCCATCCGTCTGTCTGTCTGTAACACTTTCTTGTCCGCTCCATATCTCCTGAACCCTTTGAAGATTTTCATTAAACTTTGGTCAATTATTCGTCTCAGTGAGCTGGTGTGCAGAACCCATAAATGAACCATGCCGACTCAAGGTCAAGGTCACTGTTGAAGGTCACGAGTTTGAAAATTAGAATTTTGTGTCTGTTCCATATCTCCTTTACCCTTGGAAGGATTTTCATTAAACTTTGGTCAAATATTCTTCTCAGTGAGCTGATGTGCAGAACCCATGTCCGTCCGTCCATCTGTCTGTCCGTAACACTTTCTTGTCCGCTCCATATCTCCTGAACCCTTTGATAGATTTTCATTAAACTTTGGTCAATTATTCCTCTCAGTAAGCTGGTGTGCGGAACCCATAAATGAACCATGCCGACTCAAGGTCAAGGTCACGGTTGAAGGTCATGAGTTTGAAACTGAATATTGTGTCCGATCCATATTTCCTTTACCCCTGGAATGATTTTCATTAAACTTTTGTGAAATATACCTCACAGTGAGCTGATGTGCAGAACCATAAATAAACCATGCCAACATAAGGTCAAGGTCACAGGTGAAGGTCACAAGGTTGAGCCTTGATACAAAGTGTGGCAGGGGATTTGGCTGTCATTCAGACTGCTTTCTTGTTTTTAGATGGATTTTGAAATTACTTGGCAGAAATGTTAACCACTATTAGGCGATGTGTTGCACACATGATTCAGGTTGGTACCTCCAAGTTCAAGGTCATACTAAGAGGTCAAAGGTGAAAAAAAGTCTTTTTTTTGTGTCCAGTCAATAACTTTTTTTTTCTGTATGGACTTTTTAAAGTAACCATGCAGAAATGTTCACCTTCATTAGATGATGAGTCCTGTGCAAGACCAATGTCCATACCTCCAATGTCAAGGTCATACCTAGAGGTCATAGGTAAAAAAGTGACCTTTTTTTGTGTACAGTCAATAACTTTCTTATTCTTTGATGGATTATGAAATTACTTGGCAGAAATGTTAACCATCATGGGCCTCAAAGGTCAAGGCCATACTTAGAGGTCAAAGGTACAAAAAGGGCTTTTTTTGTGTACGGTCAATAACTTCCTTATTTCTCTATGAACTTTTTAAAGTTACTTAGCAGAAATGTTCAGCTTCATTAGATGATGTGTTGCACACAAGACACATGTCATTACCTCCAATGTCAAGGTCATACTTAGAGGTCAAAAAAGGGGGAGACATCTGTGTTTTTGTAGTAAAACAAATTCTAGTTAGATATTGTATTTGCTAGAACAGTTAACATTTTGACCACTAGTTTGCTTTTAATGCTAACATTGCTTTGAACAACTGGGCCCTAAAATTTTCTTCTTTAACCCTTTTCGTACCAAATGGAATCTTCCTCCTTATTATAGCAGGAGTCCATTTCAAAATTTAGGGGTGTCAGGTCATATTTTTTTCAAAATTTATTTGGAAAATGGCTTGACTTTTCGCAAACAGTGAAGGCCCTGATCAGACACCGCGTTCTGCGGTGTCTGCTCTGGGTCTGCACTGTTTGCCAACTACCCGTTTTGAGGTTTCAGGTACAAAATGGGTTAAAAATATTTTGTAGATATTGGTGCCTGTGAGCAGATTATTAACAAGAAAAACAAAGGAGATTTCCAGGAATATATTTTGACAGAACATAGTAAGTGGGTTGTGTAGTAGTAGCAAGATTTTTGGCCATTTCTAGTTGATTTTATGTCATCCGGAGCCACACAAAACATAGGCATCAACAATCAATTCAGAATGCCAGTTGGCATGTAAGGTACTGCAGGTTACGTCAATGAGATCAGTATCAGTTTATATATAGAATAGTATAGTAAACATTAGTGAACAATATATTCCTTGATATTGCTCAGAACCATAGATTATGGTGCCCTTTAGAACTGCCTCAATGAGGTGTCCTAACAGCCACCCAAAACCTTTCTTTGAATTAGAAATAAGGAAAATATAAAAAGTTTCATATTGTGAAAAATGCTATGTTTAACCCATTCTGTACTGGAAACACCAAAACAGGTGGTTTGCAAACAGTGCAGTCCCAGATCAGATGCTGCAAGAATGAGGCGTCTGATCAGGGCATGCACTGTTGACAAAACATTTAGCCAGTTTCCAAATAGATTTTTGAACAAAACAACCTGACAACCCTAAATTTTGGACTGCTATATATAAGAAGGAAGACTCTATTTGGTACAAAAAGGGTTAAAGGAGGCTGAATCGACTTCTTCTCTACAAGCACAGCATTCTACATCCGAGTCTTTTTGGACTTGTCTGTGCAGTTGTATGGGGAATTGTAAAAACTCCAAGGGAGGTAACTCTTTTCTAAAACTGATAATCAATATGGATCTATTCTCAAAAGGAAAAATTTGCTCATGAAGAACCATCTCTGGAGCTATACTGTTTTCATGGGTAATTTTACCAGTTGAAGGGTTAATTATAGCCCCGCTTTGAAAAAGTGGGGGCTATATTGGATTTGGCTTGTCCGGAATTCCATCTGTCTGTCTGTCTTTCTGTCTGTCTGTCTGTCTGTAATATTTGATAGTGGGTACCTCGTTACCGCAACTCCTCTTACAGTTCTAGGTCAATCCTTTTGAAACTTTACAGGTGTTTTCATATAGGTCTGAAGATGTGCATATTCTTTTTTCATTATCCTTAAACAATATTTTTCACTTATTTCACCTTTTTTAACTTAGACAATTTTTGAGATCTACTAATGTTAAAATGTATAGGGAGTAGCTACCTTGTTACCGCAACTCCTCTTACAGTTGTAGGTCAATCCTTTTGAAACTTCACAGGTGTTTTCAAATAGGTCTGAAGATGTGCATATTCTTTTTTCATTATCCTTAAATAATTTTTTTCACTTATTTCACCTTTTTTAACTTAGACAATTTTTGAGATCTACTAATGTTAAAATGTATTGGGAGTAGCTACCTTGTTACCGCAACTCCTCTCACAGTTCTAGGTCAATCCTTTTGAAACTTTACAGGTGTTTTCATATAGGTCTGAAGATGTGCATATTCCTTTTTCATTATCCTTAAATAATTTTTTTCACTTATTTCACCTTTTTTAACTTAGACAATTTTTGAGATCTACTAATGTTAAAATTTATAGGGAGTAGCTACCTTGTGACCGCAACTTCTCTTACAGTTCTAGGTCAATCCTTTTGAAACTTTACAGGTGTTTTCATATAGGTCTGAAGATGTGCATATTTTTTTTCATTATCCTTAAATAATTTTTTTCACTTATTTCCCCTTTTTTAACTTAGACAATTTTTGAGATCTACTAATGTTAAAATGTATAGGGAGTAGCTACCTTGTGACCGCAACTCCTCTTACAGTTCTAGGTCAATCCTTTTGAAACTTTACAGGTGTTTTCATATAGGTCTGAAGATGTGCATATTTTTTTTCATTATCCTTAAATAATTTTTTTCACTTATTTCACCTTTTTTAACTTAGACAATTTTTGAGATCTACTAATGTTAAAATGTATAGGGAGTAGCTACCTTGTGACCGCAACTCCTCTTACAGTTCTAGGTCAATCCTTCTGAAACTTTACAGGTGTTTTCATATAGGTCTGAAGATGTGCATATTCTTTTTTCATTATCCTTAAATAATTTTTTCACTTATTTCACCTTTTTTAACTTAGACAATTTTTGAGATCTACTAATGTTAAAATGTATAAGGAGTAGCTACCTTGTTACCGCAACTCCTCTTACAGTTCTAGGTCAATCCTTCTGAAACTTTACAGGTGTTTTTATATAGGTCTGAAAATGTGCATATTCTTTTTTCATTATCCTTAAATAATTTTTTTCACTTATTTCACCTTTTTAAACTTAGACAATTTTTGAGATCTACTAATGTTAAAATGTATAGGGAGTAGCTACCTTGTTACCGCAACTTCTCTTACAGTTCTAGGTCAATCCTTTTGAAACTTTACAGGTGTTTTCATATAGGTCTGAAGATGTGCATATTTTTTTTCATTATCCTTAAATAATTTTTTTCACTTATTTCCCCTTTTTTAACTTAGACAATTTTTGAGATCTACTAATGTTAAAATGTATAGGGAGTAGCTACCTTGTTACCGCAACTCCTCTTACAGTTCTAGGTCAATCCTTCTGAAACTTTACAGGTGTTTTCATATAGGTCTGAAGATGTGCATATTCTTTTTTCATTATCCTTAAATAATTTTTTTCACTTATTTCACCTTTTTTAACTTAGACAATTTTTGAGATCTACTAATGTTAAAATGTATAGGGAGTAGCTACCTTGTTACCGCAACTCCTCTTACAGTTCTAGGTCAATCCTTCTGAAACTTTACAGGTGTTTTTATATAGGTCTGAAAATGTGCATATTCTTTTTTCATTATCCTTAAATAATTTTTTTCACTTATTTCACCTTTTTAAACTTAGACAATTTTTGAGATCTACTAATGTTAAAATGTATAGGGAGTAGCTACCTTGTTACCGCAACTTCTCTTACAGTTCTAGGTCAATCCTTTTGAAACTTTACAGGTGTTTTCATATAGGTCTGAAGATGTGCATATTTTTTTTTCATTATCCTTAAATAATTTTTTTCACTTATTTCCCCTTTTTTAACTTAGACAATTTTTGAGATCTACTAATGTTAAAATGTATAGGGAGTAGCTACCTTGTGACCGCAACTCCTCTTACAGTTCTAGGTCAATCCTTTTGAAACTTTACAGGTGTTTTCATATAGGTCTGAAGATGTGCATATTTTTTTTCATTATCCTTAAATAATTTTTTTCACTTATTTCACCTTTTTTAACTTACCGTATTCGCCCTAATTACCGCACCGTGCGCTTAATTTTTTCAAAATCGTATAAAAAAATCACAGTGAAAAATCTACCTAATTAGCGCACACTCGATGCGAAAACAATAGCTTCCGAGATGATGCATACTTATATTTAATGGGACGGAAAAGGATACTAAAGCATTGCCTTTACTGTTAAAGAAATAACGGTAAGTTTTTATAGATTTACTGTGAGAGCTTCCATGGGGAGGTTACTGAAAAGTGTGCGCTTATGCATTTCCTTTTCAAAAATAGCTTTGGTGTGCGCTTATAGGAGCATGTGCGGTAATTAGGGCGAATACGGTAGACAATTTTTGAGATCTACTAATGTTAAAATGTATAGGGAGTAGCTACCTTGTGACCGCAACTCCTCTTACAGTTCTAGGTCAATCCTTCTGAAACTTTACAGGTGTTTTCATATAGGTCTGAAGATGTGCATATTCTTTTTTCATTATCCTTAAATATTTTTTTTCACTTATTTCACCTTTTTTAACTTAGACAATTTTTGAGATCTACTAATGTTAAAATGTATAGGGAGTAGCTACCTTGTGATCGCAACTCCTCTTACAGTTGTAGGTCAATCCTTTTGAAACTTAACAGGTGTTTTCATATAGGTCAGAAGCCATCTGATCATGATCTATACTATACTACCCCAGTTTGATAGGGATCACTTTTTATATACAAACTTTTGCACTGAAAATTTAAAATTTCTTGACAGAATTTGTACCCAGTATATTGATAAATATCTTAAGCAGAAACTCGTGTGCAGTTCAGTACTCATAAAAGTACACACTTCTCACACTTTGCAAATGAATTCATGCACCCCCAAAATCTTGCGTAGCACTGCTTTCCAACAGACCAATCAAATTGTCAGTGTTCCTTTACCATGCGTAAAAAAGGACTTCATTTGGTTTGAGAAACACTAAAATGCCTAGGCGACAATTAAGGAACCGTCTGAGCCCCGAAGAAATGAATCGTGGCGTCGGAATGTTGGAATCTGGCGTCTCTCAACGTCGTGTTGCTGGCATTCTGAATGTGTCTCAGAGCATGGTTTCCCGAATGTGGAGTCGGCACCTTACCCACGGAAATCCTTCACACAGACACGGCGGAGTCGAGAAAGGGCTACATCTCAACATCAGGGCCGTTTCTTGTTGATTCAGTCTCGACGTCAACGGTTCCTGAACGCTACGCGTTTGCATAACGAGCTTAGGAACGGAACTGGAGTACGAATTTCTACACAAACTGTCAGAAACGGGCTCCACGAGTTCGGACTTAATGCCACGAGGCCTGCTGTACGTGTTCCGTTGACGAGACAGCATGTGCTAGACCGGTTTGACTATACCAGAACTCATGTCAGGTGGACGGTTCGTGACTTGAAGCCAGTACTGTTTACTGAGGAGTCCAGATTCTGTCTAGACTTCACTTATAAACGTCAGTTAGTGCGGCAAATGTCTAAAGAGCAATTTGATGACTTGAATGTGGCAGAGCATGATCGCTATGGAAAGGGGTCAGTCATGGTTTGGGCCGGCATAAGCGTGAACGTTAAAACTGACTTGTACGTCGTTGAAAACAGAACGTTAATGGCATTGAGGTACTGTAATGATATTCTTGATGAGTTTGTAAGACCATATGCAGATGCTATCGGCCCGGACTTTATTCTGATGGACGATAATGCCCGTCCCAACAGTGCCAACGTCACTGATTCCTATCTGGGACGCGACACAATAGTTCGTATGCACTAGTCTGCTCGGCCACCGGACTTAAATTCGATTGAGCATGCGCGGGACATGCTACAGCTTGCTGTTTCAGCCCGACCTGTGCATCCGAGGACTTTACAGGAGCTCAAAGATGCATTGGTTGCTGAATGAAAGCTGATTCCACAAAACCGGATACAGACTCGGATTACGAGCAGGCGCAGGCGATGTCGTACTGTAATTGATACCCGTGGACGCCATACACGTTATTAGGCACGTTTGTCTAAACAAATTTGGAAATTTGGGAAAAAAACAGTTGTCCAATTCCCTTCGTGTTACGGCAAATTTTGGGGGTGCCAAGACGGTTGCTGTTGTCACGCTTGAATGCAGCACCAGTTGTCAAAATTAATCAATAGGTTTTGTGAAGGATACGTTTTCTATCATTATGTATCGAATTTGGATTCAAGTGATTAATTCTTCCAAAATTTATTTTGCATTAAAAAAGTGATCCCTATCAAACTTTGAGTAGTATATTTGCAAAGGTAATGGTTGTCGTGTTCAGCAGGATAAGGGTTAAGTCTGTAAAATCAGGACTTTCAGGCATGGAAAAGCTTGGTCAGTATGAGGCCTGTGTATTGAGCACCTCTCTAAACCTCACTTTATATATAGACAACTAGACAACTGGGGGTGACAGGGGTATACATTATTTTTCTCATTTCTGCTCCCAAGATATAGGTTGTGGGTACTAGTTAGAACTGCCTCACCACATCAGTCTCATTGAGGTGGTTCTAACGAGTAGGTGCAGCCTAAGTTTCAAGTATAATTAACCCTTTTTTGTACCAAATGGAATCTTCCTCCTTATATATAGCAGGAGTCCATTTCAAAATTTAGGGGTGTCAGGTTGTGTTTTCATCAAAATTTTTATGGAAAATGACTGAACTGTTAGCAAACAGTGGAGGCAGGTCTGTTCTGGGCCTGCACTGTTTGCCCAGGTACCCCCTCAGTGTTAAAATAACTAGTGTTGGCTTTTTAGTTGACATTCAATTGTTATGTGGCAACGTCAATAAATATAACATTGAATCCAGGCACTTATGATATGACTGACAATTTAGCTACTACAACAAACAGACACAGATTATTTTATTTATTTTCTTTTTCTTCTTTTAGGTTTACTGGAAGGTTCTGGTTTACGGGAAAACCTAGCATATATTGAAGAAAGCATTAATAAACAGGTAACTAACTGTCTAGGGTCTGTTGTTCAAAAGCAACAATGTTGATAGTTCTAACAGCCTGATTACAGGTGTACACAGTGCCAAGGAACTGCACGACCCTTAGATGGCAGACCACAGAGGGAAGTCCAAGTCGGACCCGACAAGTTGGAGGTTGTAGCTTTCTTTTGCTACCTAGGTGATATGCTCTCAGCAGCGGGTGGTTGCGACCTTTCAACCGCAACACGTGTGAAAACAGCCTGGTAGAAATTCAAGGAGTTGCTACCAGTTCTCTCTGCCCGCCACCTCTCGTTCAAGACACATGGCCATGTGTACAGTTCTTGTGTGCGGAGCCCAATGCTCCATGCCAGTGAGACTTGGCCATTGACAAAGTCAAACCTCCAACATCTTCAGCGGAATGACAGGGCATTGATCAGACAGATCTGCAATGTCAAGCTACAGGACACTGTCACCATCAGGTCCAGTGAGTTACTTGAGCGTCTTGGCATTGAGGACCTGGACCTCATCCTGAAAGAGAGAAGGCTCCGCTGGTATGGACATGTGGAACGCTCCAATAGTGCAGTCAAGACTGCCTGTGACATACAGGTAGATGGAAAGGGGGGGGGGGGGCCTGGAAGGCCCAAGATGACCTAGAAGCAGCTGACAGAAAGAGATTTCAGAGAATGGAAGCTCTCTGCTATCGATCCTCATGATAGACAGGCCTGGAGATCTGGTGTAAGATCTGCCGTGTATGCAGCAAGCCAGCTACCTGGAAGTTGCCCCTGTACCTGCACGTTAATCAAAAGCCGTTGATGATGATGTCAAAACTGAATCATAAAGTAGCCAAGGCACATCACATACAAGTTGACATGTGCAAACTGATATTTTAGATCAGCCGCAGTTTTCATGCATCATGCAGTCTGAACAGTTTTCATCTTTTAACCTTTGGAAGCCTCCAGATTTATAGATGACTTACATGCAACATGTATCACGCAGCAAGAATGTGCAGCCAGTCCTGGACCAAGTTGTTATTTAACCCTTTTTGTACCAAATGGAATCTTCCTCCTTATATATAGCAGGAGTCCATTTCAAAATTTAGGGGTGTCAGGTTGGGTTTTCTTCAAAATTTATTAGGAAAATGACTGGACTTTTAGCAAACAGTGGAGGCCCTGATCAGATGCCACGTTCTGCGGCGTCTGATCTGGGTCTGCCCTTTTTGCCAGGGTACCCATTTGGGGATTTCCGGTACAAAATGGGTTAACTAATGACATCATTAGTTATCATATTTATTAGATATTGAACATTTTATAAGGTATAATGTCTAAAATTATGTCTAAAATTTTTTGCTAAAAAAAATGAGTACTCACTTTTTTATCAGCGAAAAAAGGGCCTCTGTGCCTGATGGGCAGGTTGATCTGCACCTTTGTTGGTCAGACAAAAGCAGGTTTTCTCACAAAACCAATGTAAATAATTTTTAAGGAGAATATGTACACCTTAAGGGGAGGGAACTCTTTCGAAAATATTTTTTGTCTTGCCAACTGTAAAGGGAAATGGGAACACCTAGCACTTTTTTCCTCCATTTTTCAAAAGGAGACAACTTTCGGGACTTCCTTTTTCGCAACTTTTGGGACTTTCTGTTCGCTTTTCTATAGGCTCAGTCCTCAGGAGCAAATTCTTTCCATTAAGAGTTGACCCCTATTGACATTGGAGACAAAAATACTTTCGCAGGAGTTGCCTGCAATGAAGGTGTATCCATTCCCCCTAATCGACCCCCACCCATTGGGGCTTGAAGAAATAAATAGGCTGCATGATGCTCCCACGCAGAGCTGGAACCGACCGCACACTCAGAAGATCGAAGCATGCCCAGGTAAAGCAGTGCGAGTTGGACCATCCATGTTTATAAACCCTATTGGTTTCATTGTACGACAGGGTTTGAGATGTAATTTCATCTCAATGTGTAAAAGTCCCACAAAATTGGAAGCCACATCTCCAAAATGACCTATACAGTGTTGACGGGGACGTTAAACCTCAACTCAAACAAACAAAACCATTCCCTTTAAAGAAAAGAATTTACTTCTGAAGAGCAGATTCCTGCACTTTAGGTTACTTTGGTCACATTTGAGGTGACATGTTCTGCAACAAATGATAGTGTGTTTTTTCTCTCGGTAGTCAGGTTTTTGCATACCTCTGATTTATGAACAGCGCAAAATAAAAACATGAAATAATCTTGAAAGGACTGTAAAACCTGAACGAAAAAAAAATCTTTCATTTAACCAAACTTTGTTCAGAAGGGCTACAGAAAAATGAAGTCCCAAAAGTTGTCTCCCTGCTAAAACATGTTGGAGAAACTGCCACTTGAATAAAAGCTCAGACATTTCATGCATCTCAAAGCTGTCATTAGGCATCATGCTTAATAATGGGGGGTTGTGTGTTCAATTCCAGGCTTCTCGAGACTTTTCACATGTTGGTTGAAAACATCAAATAAAACCAAAAACCCAAAGTTGACAGGTTTATAACACATGCCTCCACCTTTTTTTTAACACTGTTGTTGGGGTCTCAAGTAGGTAACATAGCTGAACAGCTGCATTATATCCAAACAAAAATTTATACAGGCCTCATATTTTTCAGGCATATGCAGGATTTCAGGCTTTTAGGGCTTGATTGTTTCTTGATTATTTCTTGATTTCAGGCTTTTTACATTTTGATTTTTCCTCCTATATTCTGTTTAAAATGACTATTGAACACTTATCCTCTGAATAAAATAATTTTGCTACACCCATTACTGCCTATTCACCAATCAAATTATTTGATATCATATATATTCAAGTCACAAACTGCATTACAAACAGTGTAGATCCTGATCAGATGGCTTCTTCAGAAGCCATCTGATCTGGATCTACACTGTTTGCAAAGGTAATGGTTGTCATGTACAGCAGGATGAGGGTTAAGGCTGCAAAATCGGGTCTTTCAGGCTTTGAAAAGCTTGGTCAGTATGAGGCCTGTTTATAAGATGGTCATTTTATGTGTAATTGATATATTTTCACATTTTGGGAATCCTTCTTTAAATATCCAAGACTGTGTTATAATGAACAGTATTATAAAGAGGTTAATGTATACAGTGAAATTTCACTATTAAGACCACCTTGAAATTAGGACTAATTCTAGAAGCCTCAGTGGTGAGTTGATTTCGCTACTCGCCTTGTAAACAGGGGTTGCAGGATCAATCCTGGGTTTCTCCAGACTTTCGGAGGAGTCTTTAAACAGAGATCCCGTCTCCGTATCACCTTAGCTGTTGGTGGGACATAAAACACTCATCACTGAGGACTAATTCTGCTATAAAAAGCTTATTTTCAAGGGTACACTTAATTTTTCTTTGATTTTTATGCCTACAATATCCTCTGAACAGGGACCACCTTTGAGACTGTTCAAAAGTGGTCTTTACTGTGTATGCCTTTCAGAATAACCTAGTAAACAACTTGAAGCTGTTGTGCTTGACATCCCTCACAAATGATGGTATACCAGCCAGAGATTATAAATCTCTTAAAACACTGTGGTGTAGTGGTTACGCTACTCGCCTTGTAAACCTGGGTCGCAGGATCAATCCCAGGCATCTCCAGACTTTCGGAGGAGTCTTTAAACCTTGATCCTGTCTCCGTATGACCTTAGCTGTTGGTGGGACATAAAACTCAAACACTCACTCACTCAGGACTAATTCTGCTATTAAAAGCTTATTTTGAAGGGTACACTTAATTTTTCTTTGTTTTTTCTGCCTTCAATATCCTCTGAACAGGGCCCACCTTTGAGACTGTTCAAAAGTGGTCTTTAAGACAGTCTCAAAGGTGGTCTAAATATGGGAATTTTTTTGTATATGCCTTTCAGAATAACCTAGTCAACAACTTGAAGCTACTATGTTTGACGTCCCTCACAAATGATGGTATACCAGCCAGAGATTATAAATCTCTTAAAACACAGTTTATACAGGTAAGTTATGCCAAACACTTAGGGGGTGGTTTGATATGGGCAAAGGTGTCATGTATCTTTCTACTTTGTGGCATCCAAATGGCAAGCTAATTGTTAGACAAGCCTGTCTATTCTTATATGCCAAACACTTAGGGGGTGGTTGGATAAGGCAAAGGTGTCATGTATTTTTCTGCACTGGGGCTTTTAAATGATAAGCTAATTGTTAGACGAGCCTGTCCGTTCTTACAGAAGGTAAGGGTATATGGGGAATATTTTCACTTTCATTCTCTATTTCTGCATTTTCCACTATCCCTCTCATCTTCTCTGCTATCTCCTCCATCTTCATCTGCCCCCGCCCATCAGGGCTTGAAGAAATAGACGGGCTTCATGATGCTTACATGCAGACCTGAAACCGACAGCACAGAAGTACTGGTAAACCGCTTAGAGGATCTAAGCCTGCCCAGGCTTATAAACCCTATTGGTTTCATTAGGGGACAGGGCTTGAGATGTCATTTCATCTCAGTGTCGGATAAAAGTCCCACAAAATTGGAAGCAACATTTGCAAAATGACCTTTACAGTGTTGATGGGAATGTTAAACCCCAAATCAAACGAACAAACAAATCCTCCATCTTCAGAAGTGTGCATGGTGTAGTAGGTAGGCTACTCACCTCATAAACCAGGTTTGTTTCTGGGCTTCTCCAGACTTTAGGAAACCTCCTTAGACCTAGGTCATATCTCCATATGACCTCAGGTGTTGGTGGGACATAAAACTCAAACACACTCACACTCTCCTCAATCTCTTCTCGAATGATGCACAGGTAGACCCCAATAAAAGATATGGCCAGAATTTCCCACTGATTACTGAAGTATGACTGCCTCTTTTCAGCAGTCCACAAATTCTTTCTAGACTTCATTTTTGTGTGTGTGTGTGTGTACATGCGTGCACGTGCATTTGTGTTTTTAGCTCACCAGAGCCGAAGGCTACGGGGGAGCTTATAGGATAGGCAGTTGTCCGTCGTCGTCGTCGTCCGTCGTCGTCTGGCGTCAACACTTTCAAACGACATCTCCTCTGAAGCCACTGGGCCAATTGGGCCCAAATTTTATCTGTAGCATGCTTGGACTGGGGGATTGAAAGTTTGTGTTTTTTATTAAAATTGGCTTTTTATTTTGGTTGCTATGGCAACTTAGAGCTTCCATAGACTTATAATGGGGAAAATTGAAAAATGGCATTAACTGCCAAGTGTTTGCAGATATTTTGACAAAACTTTCGTAGAAATGTTCCATAGGCAATCTACCATCTGCTGTATGATTAGGGGCTTGAAGAAATATATGGGCTGCATGATGCTTCCACGCAGAGCTAAATCTGGCCTGCACACTAGTACTGGTAAACCGCTTAGAGGATCTAAGCCTGTCCAGGAACCGCGGTGCGAGGCGGACCGTCCATGCTAATAAATCATTGGTTTCATTGGGCGACAGGGCTTGAGATGCCATTTCATCTCAATGTCGGGTAAAAGTCCCACAAAATTGGAAGCAACGTCTCCAAAATGACCTTTACAGTGTTGGCGGGGACGTTAAACCTCAAATCAAACAAACTGTATGATTTTAAGCCTTCTGCTCGTTTTTATTGGTTGCCATGGAAACCAAAATGCAAAAAATAGACAAAAATACTTAAAAAATCATCTCCTCAGAAACCATATGCTCTAGACTTTATGAAAATATTCACCATATTTGCCTTGACAGGTTTTGTGTTTTTTATGAAATTTGGTCTTTTAGTTTTGTTGCTATGGCAACTTAGAGTTTCCATTGACTTATAATGGGGAAAACTGAAAAATGGCATTACTGCCAAGTCATTGCAGATATTTTGACAAAACTTACATAAACATGTTCCTTGAGTTAACTTCTCTCAGCCATATGCTTTTATGTCAACCTGAGGGTCCCCTAGGTTGTGCCGGGGCCATGCCCCACCCCGTCCACTTCATAAAATGCCTTATATCTCAGAAACCTTACAGATCTCAACCCCTAAACCATATATATTCTTGTTCCTTATGATAAGATGCATTAAGTGACACCAACCTGGGGGTCCCCCGGCATGTGCCGGGGACTTGCCCTGCCCCCTCTATTTCATAAAATGCCATTTATCTCAGAAACCATTCAGATCCCCACCCCTAAACTATATATATTCTTGTTCCTTATGCTAAGATGCATTAAGTGACACCAACCTTGGGGTCCCCCCGGGACGTGCCGGGCACATGCCCCACCCCCTCCACTTCATAAAATGCCATTTATCTCAGAAACCATTGAGATCCCCACCCCTAAACCATATATATTCTTGTTCCTTATGATAAGACAAATTCAGTGATACCAACCTTGGGGTCTCTCTGGGATGTGCCCGGGCCATGCCCAACCCTCTCCGCTTCGTTAAAGGCTCAATATCCCTTCCACTTCATAAATGCCATATATCTCAGAAACCATTCAGATCCCCACCCCTAAACTATATTTATTCTTGTTTCTTATGATAAGACACATTCAGTGACACCAATCTGAGGGTCCCCTAGGATGTGGCGGGGCTTATGCCCCACCCCTCCACTTCGTAAAAGGCTGAATATCTCAGAAACCGTTCAGATCCCCACCCCTAAACCATTTAAATTCTTGTTCCTTATGATAAGACGCATTCAGTGATACCAACCTTAGGGTCTCCCTGGCCGCACGGGGGCTATGCCCGACCCCTCCACTTCATAAAAGGCCCAATATCTCAGAAACCGTTCAGATCCCCACCCCTAAACCATATGAATTCTTGTTCCTTTTGTTAAGATGCATTCAGTGATATCAACCTAAGGATCTCCCAGGCCTCACCAGGGCTATGCCCCAACCTTCCACTTCATAAAAGGTGATATATCTCAGAAACCCTTCAGATCCCCAACCCAAAACCATGTATATTCTTGTTTCTTATGAAAAGACGCATTCAGTGACACCAATCTGGGGGTCCCCTAGGATGTGCCAGGGCTATGCCCCACCCCCTGCACTTAGTAAAAGCCCAATATCTCAGAAACCGTTCAGATCCCCACCCCTAAAGCATATAAATTCTTGTTCCTTATGATAAGATGCATTCAGTGATACCAATCTAAGGGTCTCCCGGGCCGCACGGGGGCTGTGCCCCACAACTCCACTTCATAAAAGGTGATATGTCTCGGAAACCATTCAGATCCCCATCCCAAAACCATATATATTCTTGTTTCTTATGATAAGACGCATTCATTGAAACCAACCTTGGGGTCCTCTGGGATGTGCCCGGGCCATGCCCAACCCTCTCCGCTTCGTTAAAGGCTCAATATCTCAGAAACCATTCAGAACCCCCACCCCTAAACCATATATATTCTTGTTCCTTATGATGAGACACATTCAGTGATACCAACCTAGGGGTCTCTTGGGGTGTGCTGGGGCTATGCCCCACCCTTCCACTTCATAAAATGCCATATATCTCAGAAACTGTTCAGATCCCCACCCCTAAAATATGTATATGTGTGTTCCCTATAATAAGACTCATTCACTCACATCAATGCGGGGTCTCTATACAATATATTTTCTTGGTCCTTATTATAAGACACATTCAGCGACAACAATCTTGGCTTTCCTGGGGTCTGCCAGGGCCATGCTCCAACCCCTTCGCAGCTTAAAAGGCCTTATATCTCAGGAACAGTACACATCCCAACCCCTAAACCATATAGATTCATGTGCCTTATGATAAGATGGATTCAGTGATACCATTCAGGGCTCTGTTGGGTCCATGTCTCATCCTTCCTCCTCATAAAATGCCTAATATTTCAGATACAGAGTCCACATGGGTGCTCATTTTGAAATGGGGGTTTGTTTGGGAGACTTACCTTATTCGGGCGTGTATTACCCGCACTTTTTTCCCTCAAATTACAGGCCCAAGTTCTGGGTGCGGGTAATCCGCCCGAATTATTTTTGGACCATTTTTATTTTTACTTTTTACAGCTGAAAAAACGATGCATCTCATGTTATGCTCTATCCTTTTACGATTCCCAACATCAATAACGTTTAATTGTCCACTCAATTTTACTTACACATGAGTAATATAACAATCTCTATTACTAGCAAGCCCGATTTTGTGAGTATTATTCCTAAAACTCTGATTTTAAACAAAATAAACAAGCAAGTTCAATGCGAACATCAAAGTTTTCCGGCATCCAAACTGCCGCCCACAAATCACCGCTAGTTTTTTCTGCACGCGATCGGTAAATGACGTCATCGTACCCCAGCAACCCCACACGTGTCAATTGTTTTAGCTTAATGGGCCGTATCTGTCTCATAAAAAAAATGTTTGGAAACGGTAAAAGTATTCTCGCTAGCAAAACAGCGCTTTCCGTAAGCTCCGTGTCAATAACCAACAACAGAATACAGATGTGTTAACACAAAGAGTTCAACTTTTCTCGCCAAGCGTCTGCTATTTGGCGCCAAAACATAACCATTCACGAGATAGCAGAATTGTCGTAGCAACTCGTCTTAGGAGCAACAGAATTGTCGTAGCAACTCGTCTTAGGAGCAATTAAATAATTTTCACACTGATTGCGGATTAAATTTTATGATTGGGGAATAAACGCAAATTAGAGACATAACTTGACCATATTTTCACACCTTATCGACACGCACCGCAGGGTGGCAATTATATGACAGGGATTAACAATAGTGTCATAATTGAACCGTTATAAATCAATAAACAGTGTAAATCCAAATCAGACATCTGCGGCGTCTTTCTGAGGTGTCTGATCTGGGACTGCACTGTTTGCCGATGTCCCAAAAAAGAAACGTCTGCGGCGTCTTTCTGAGGCGTCTGATCTGGGACTGCACTGTTTGCCGATGTCCCAAAAAAGGGCCGCGGTGGGTTAATAAATAAATAACACTGGTGAACAGGTAAAGTTTTTTCAACATTTTAATCAAAATACATGCTTTCTGGTGATACTCGCACGCACGTGCATTTTCCCGCCTTTTGTAGACGATCGCGCGTTCCGTTGTGTGCTACAAAAACTGGCCAAATTCTTACTTTTTCTCACTTACGCATCCACCAAAATTTCAGCAAATGTTCCATGCGGGTAATACAACAGTATAACAGTTTTCCCCCAGATTTTGGAATTAAAAGGGGGTGCGGGTAGTACGCAAATGCGGGTAATACACACCCGAATACGGTATAATCAATAAATTAAAACCTGAAACCATACATGGCTGCCAGTGGGCAGTGTCCGCCTGAGTTCTGGTGAGCATTGTGGCCCATGAGCCTCTTGTTATAGTTTCTGAAAATGCAGACTTAAAAATGCCATTTGTATGAAAGAAATATTTTGACAGAATATTATCACAAATAGAATCTTATGCCTTACAGCAAAAGTCCATTTCGAAATGTAGGTTAGACTTTCGGATGAGTCTTTAAACCGAGGTCCCGTCTCTGTATGACCTTAGCTGTTGGTGGGACGTAAAACTAAAACTCACTCACTCACTCGAAATGTAGGTTATCAGGTTGAGTTATTCTGAGAAAATATATTTAGAAAATAGCTGAACCTTTTGCAAATTGAAGATACATGTACTAATCAGATGCTGCATTTTTCCCCTTTTCATGGTTTCCCGTTTAGAATGGCTTAAGAAACATAGTCTGACATGACAGTTTGGGCATACATATATTTTAAGACTTTCTGTGAGAAATACAGTAAAATTTAAATGGCTTGAACACCTTTGGTATCTTGAAAAATTCTTCAAGATAGGGCCACTGAAGGTTAAACATGACACCACTGAGGATAATATACATGTATTTAGTTCCTGTGAAACCAAGGTATGTAGTGAACTCATTAGAATCACCTCAATGTCATAACATAGACATAAAATACCTAAGAAAAACCTCCCTAAATTATCCAAAATATGTAGATATCTACAGCTATGTGAAGAATTCCACCAGGAAATCAAGAATGCGTTCGAAAAAGACATCATCCTTTGAGCCATTTAAGCCTCTCTGTATACCTTAGGCTAGTTGTTTAGATGTTGTTAGTTTCCATATCGTTAGAACTTCTATCATGAAATATGGCAAATACTACCATGTTTCGAAGTAAAAATGTGAGCAGCTTTTGCAGATGCAAAAGCTGCTCACATTTATACAGCAAAAATACCAGCTTATTATGCCCCCGCCATTCGAAGAATGGTGGAAAGGGCATATGGCGTTGCCCCTGTCCGTCCGTCCGTGCGTCCGAAACTTAAACGCGGTCAATAACTTCCTTATTTCTTGATGGATTTTAAAATTACTCGGCAGACATGTTAACCATCATGAGATGATGTGTCACATGCAAAACCCAGGTCCGTACCTCCAAGGTCAAGGTCATACTTAGAGGTTAAAGGTAAAAAAAAGGGTCCGAAACTTAAACGCAGTCAATAACTTTCTTATCTCTGGGTGGATTTTGAAATTACTTGGCAGAAATGTTGGCCATCATGAGACAATCTGCCTCACACAAAACCAAGGTCCTTACCTCCAAGGTCAAGGTCATACTTAGAGGTCAAATGTGAAAAAAGTGTTCAAAACTTAAACACAGTCAATAACTTTCTATGGATGAATACGAACATAGACATATTTTCAGGCGGGGGCATCCGTGTCCTATGGATGCATTTCTAGTTAGATATTGTACTTACTAGAACAGTTAATAATTTCGCTACTAACAAGCTTGTTAAGCTAATGATGCTTTGAACAGCTGGGCTGTGATAAGTCTGCTTATTGAATTGTCTTTACAGAGTCATGGCTTTGAGCAGATGATTACATTTTTCAACCTACAGAAGATAGGCTTACTACGTGAACAAGACTCAGGGACGCAGGCGGCCAAAGCACTACCAAAAATGGCTGCTGGGATGGCGGCATTGGCAAAAAGTAGTGCCTTTAAAAATCTGAGGAAAAGACTTAATTTAGTAAGTACAGCACTTCTGAAGCTTTTGAAGTTGATGAGCTATGAGAAAACTGTTATTTGCCATTTGCGAACAACTATATTGTAGATCTGCCCTTTACACAGTCTGATCAGCTCTTAAGTGTAGTCTCCTTGTCTAGTACAATACCGCTAGTTTGCAGAGATTGCAGAGAATGGAAGCTCTCTGCTATCAATCCTCATGATAGACAAGCCTGGAGATCTGGTGTAAGATCTGCCATGGGTGCAGCAAGCCAGCTACCTGGAAGGGGGCCCACTTATGTGGACGTAGCCCCTGTACTTGCATGTTAATCAAAAATCCGTTGATTGATGATGATGGTCTAGATACACCACAGCCTCTTTTTAGCACTGGGTTTGTTTGGGTCCAGAAACAATGTTAGTTAGGCAACCATGATATATCCAGATATCAAAGCCGGACCTGACAAGCTGGAGATGGTAGCTTCCTTTTGCTATCTAGGTGGCTGTGATCTAAGATAGCTGTGACGTATGAAAACAGCCTGGAAGCAGTTCAAAGAGCTGCTGTCAGTTCTCTCTTCCCGCCGCTCTTCAAAACACATAGCGTGTGTACAGCTCCTGTGTGAAGGGGAATGCTCCATGCCAGCGAGACTTGGCCATTGACAAAACCAAACCTCCCAACGTCTTCAGCGGAATGACAGGGCAATGATTAGACAGATCTGCAATATCAAGCTGCAAGACACTGTGAGCATCAGGGTCAGGTGAGCTAATTGTGCACCTTGGCTTTGAGGACCTGGACCTCAGCCTGATTGCTGGTATGGACTTGTGGAATGCTCCAAGGGTGCAGTCAAGGCAGCCTGTGACATACAGGAGGATTGAAAACTGGGCCTGGGAGGTCCAAGATGGCCTGGAAGCAGCTGGCAGAGATCGCAGAAGAACCTTGTGATGTCCACAACTCAATACCTTTTGAGATATATTGATGATACAAAATGCAGCATCTAATCAGGGTCCACACAGTTTGCTAAAAATACAATAATTTTTGTAAAACTTATAAAATTAAAAATAGCCCTTTCTGTACAGGAAACCCCAAAACGGGTAATTGGCAAACAGTGCAGGCCCAGATTAGAGGCCGCAGTATGTGGCGTCTGATCAGGACCTACACTGTTTGCAATAAGTTCAGCCTTTTTCCCGGCCCCCACCTATAGGGGCTTGAAGAAATATATGGGCTGTATGATGCTTCCACGCATAGCTGAATCCAACCCACACACTAGTACCGGTAAACCGCTTAGAGGATCTAAGCCTGTCCAGGAACCGCGGTGCGAGGCGGACCGTCCATGCTAATTAACCCTATTGGTTTCATTGGGCGATGGAGAAGCCTCCATGGTGCAGTGGTTACGCTACTCGCCTTGTAAACCAGGGATCGCAGGATCGATCCCAGGCTTCTCCAGACTTTCGGATGAGTCTTTAAACCGAGGTTCCGTCTCCTTATGACTTTAGCTGTTGGTGGGACGTAAAACTAAAACTCTGTGAGACGCCAAGTTCTGCAACGGAAGGTCAGGTAGTTTTTCTCCGGGTACTCCGGTTTTCGCCCACCTCTGATTAACGATCGGCTCGATATGAGTGAAATAATCTTGAAAGGGCCGTAAAACCCAAACCAAAAAAAAAAAAAAAAACAAAAAAAACTAAAACTCACTCATTGGGCGATAGGGCTTGAGAAGTCATTTCATCTCAATGTCGGGTAAAAGTCCTACAAAATTGGAAGCAATGTCTCCAAAATGACCTTTACAGTGTTGACGGGGACGTTAAACCTCAAATCAAACAAACAAAATCAGCCTTTTTCCAAATAAATTTTGAAGAAAACACAGCCTGACACACCTAAATTTTGAAATGAACTTGTGATATAAGTAAGGTGGAAGATTCCATTTGGTACAAAATGGGTTAAAACAAACCGAATATATATATACTCACCGGAAATAGAAACTATACACTCATTTTTAAGTTGTCACTGGCAAACATTTTAATGAAATTTGAATTCCAATTATATAAATTAGCATTAGTGGCGTGTCTGATTTATCGAATAAAATATTTAATGATAGATACGATTTAACGGGTAAGGCAACAGGTTCAAAACAAGGGTCCAAATCTTGCTGGTCAAGTTTCCATAGAGTCAAACATTCTGTGTCGCGAATGTGATTCCCATTTTTACCAGTTATTACGTATCATCTTACGTTGGGAATATTGTTTACAAAATGAAAATTTTCACAATGGTTGAAATGTTATCGACGTTTAAATATTGGACCAAACCACCGGAAGTGAGAGAAGAGTATGGCATTTCTGATTGCGGTTTATGTTTTAATCATTATTTAAGACACAGCTGGAGATGCTAAAACGACTGAAGGCACTTTTAGGTCGATTTTCGGCTTGAAACATTATTTTGAAAATTTCGCTGAAAAAAGCAGGTTTTTGAGATTTCATTAAAATGTTTGTTTCTCGATAATTTTTAGATGTTATGTTATTTTTTTATTCCTTGCATTTCTCTTGCTACCGTTAGGCAAAAATGTTGAAGTCAAAATTCGATAACTAGCAGATTTTGTGAAAAAAGCACTTTTTTACATTTTCCCCAAAAACTTTTATTTTTAACACCAGATTTTATTTAAATTGTTGCAGGATTGATGTCTATAGCTAGTGAAATCCTGAATCTGTAATTTTTAACTGAATTTTCTACTTGTTTTGTCAGGCGTGACAATTTAGAAGTGTATAGTTTCTATTTCCGGTCAGTATATATGTGTCCGAATATAGCTGGCTGAGTGACAAACAGTGTTAACCCTGATGAGATGCCGCATTCTGCGGCATCTCATCTGGGTTTACACTGTTTACTCAGTCTTTTTTGTCCGAAAATAATACAGTGAATACAGTATTAAGTGAAGGATTCTTATTGTCAAATACATGTAGTTTATTGGCAAATCACTGGCTGAACTGTAGTAAACATGCCTTCTTTTAACTTTACAGATACCCTCAGTAGATGTTGATTTGAGAAACCCCTGTGATATGTCCTATACCTTTAGCGGAGCATATGCACCACTTTCTTGTAAACTGATTGACCAGGTGAGTGGCATACTGCATATCATACCCAGCTTGTGCTTGAAAGAGTTTCTGCCATCATTCTCTGCCTTCTGCTGGTTCAAGTAAGGCAATTCTGAGTGTTAGGCAAAAGAATATGTACATTCAGCCCTCTTTATACCGACTTTTGATTTACAAGGGCAAATCAATAAGTAACCAGCCTATCCCATTTCCAATTGACCGAGACAACCAAGATTTTCATGCCTTGTTTCAATACATGTTTTTGGCTTGAGAGCAAAATTGCACCCAAAAGGGATTCTGCTCCATCAGGATAATGCAAGAGACCACATCTGCAAAATTGCAATGGATGCTGTTGAGCGGAATGGGTAGGAGCTAATACTGCATCCCACCTATTCTCCAGACATAGCTCCTAGTGACTATTTCCAATTCCCAAACTTGAAAAAACGATGTCTGTGGATGTCATTTCCGGTCCAACGAAGAAGTGGCACAGTTGAGAGGTGTCGGTCGGAGACAAGGACCCTTGGTAGCAACAAAACACTTTTCAATGACAGTTTGAATGAAACAAAAAAGCTGCTCACATTTTTTTTTCGGCAAAAATACCATTGTCTTACATATTTTACTTACTGGGACACTGCCATGCAGAGCTTAAATCCGACTGCACACGAGTACTGGTAAACGGCTTAGAGGATTTAAGCCTTCCCAGGCCAGGAGGGGCGAAACGGACCGTCTATGCTTATAAACCCTATTGGTTTCATTTGGGGACAGGGCTTGAGATGTCATGACCTTTACAGTGTTGATGGGGACGCTAAACCTTAAATCAAACAAACAAAACTAGAACACTTAAACAGTTTGACTACTAACAAGCTCTTTAAGCAAATGATGCTTTGAACAACTGGACCCTGGTTTCACAAGCCTGTGGCAAGTTGTTTATAACATCGCTTGTTTGTGTTCAAAATGTTACTGTTCTTGTAAAATATCTATAATACCGTAGAAAAACTAAAAATTCAGACACCTTGAGGAATTGCTGTAATTCTGCAAAATTTTTACCAAATATGTATAACGATCCAGCAAGGAGTCCAAAAAGGGCAGAGGAAATGGTAAACAGTGTAGACCCCTGATCAGACGGAGCAGTCTGATCTGGGTCTGCACTGTTTGCTTAGGCCTCTTTGTCATAATATCTAGGATCATTAAGGTTCTCTGCATTTTTTGGCTTGAATAAAATTTGTGTAGCTTCAAATGCAAAAGCTACTTACATTTCTTCAACAAAAATATTATCCATATGAAATGATCAAACTTTAACCCTTTTTGTACCAAATGGACTCTTCCTTCTTATATATAGCAGGAGTCCATTTCAAAATTTAGGGGTGTCAGGTTGTGTTTTCTTCAAAATGTATTTGGAAATTGGCTGAATATTTTGCAAACAGTGTATGCCCTGATCAGACACAGCGTTCTGCTGCGTCTGATCTGGGCTGCGTTGTTTGCCAACTACCAGTTTTGGGGTTTCTGGTACTAAGTGGGTTAAAATGATATGTTAACTAATGACATTGTTGGTTTTAAATAAGTGGCCCCTGATCTGTGTCACCGTTGGTTGGATGACCCTGAAGTCTTGTTTTCTTGTGGCACTACTAAAATATAGGGAGTGCACTTGTCTTGTCTGACTGGGATTGTTGGAATTGTATTTTCAGTGCTTACAGAAAGAAGGATTCTTAGGTTTAGAGGAGGTCACCAAGAATCTGCCAGGTGGTGTTTTTGCTGATGTGAAGTTGAGAACACCAGGAAAAGGTGAGTAATTTTTATGGCCCAGCCACGATGTGGGGATGGGCATATAGTTTTGCCCTTGTCCATACATATGTTCATCCATCCATCTGTACATCACACTTTGTAGTACTATTGGTCTCCGCAACACCTCCTACAGTATTTGATGCAAGACATTGGATCTTGCAACACAGTTCATACGTGCATTAAACATGTACATAAAGGGAACAGGATCCTGATCCAGTCCCTTATTGCAGAATCGTGTCCCCTTGAACGACGTCCCCTTGAACGACTTAAACTTTTTTGCCGTATTTGCAGTTTCTAGTTTAGTTAGATTATGTGCCTGTCTACTTCATATGTGAAACAAATTACTCATCTAGTGAGGCATATGCTGGGGGCATGCATCACCTTTAGTGATTGTCTTTCAGACTTGAAAATGAGACGACATTTTATTAGAATTGTCTTTTTAGCAGACAATTCACATGTATTTTCAAATTCTTTTTTCAAGAAGTATAATTGACACCAATTTAGAGTGCAAGATTTTGCTGCGTGCTGAAGTTGTGATAGTGTTGAAATATCACTTTAACCCTTATCCTACTAAATAAATTAATTGAGCCACCACCGTTGTTTCTGACTATCCACCAATCAAATTACTTATAATATATTCATTCAATTCACAAAACTGCAAGACAAACAGTGTAGATCCTGATCAGATGGCTTCTTTCTCTGGATCTTTATTTGCAAAGGTAGAGATAGTTATCTTCAGCAGGATAAGGGTTAACATATCAAGTGTTAAGCTTTTGTGATAAAGAGGGACACATTGCCGAGTTGGTTTAACGCTCTAGATGCTGGGTATTTTTTCACAGCAGACGGCATTTTGAAATATTTTTAGCTTATTTTCTCAGAAAAATAAGAAAAACTATCAACAATTTGTCATCTGCTGACTTCGCCTAGAGAGTGATAAAGGTTAATTATTAACTCTTTTTGTACCAAATGGTATCTTCCTTCTTATATATAGCAGGAGTCCATTTTAAAATTTAGGGGTGTCAGGTTGTGTATCATCAAAATTTATTTTGAAAATGACTGAATAAACTTTTGAATGAACGTTTTGCGCTGTCTGATCTGGGCCTTCACTGTTTGCTAAAGTACCCGTTTTGGGGTTTCTGGTACTAAATGGGTTAAAGAAATTTCGTGTGTTTTAATATACATGTCCCGTATTCCAACATTGGACATGTTTGGTTCAACCAAAGTCTGCATCAGGAGTATACGTTTGTGCCATACAGTCAGCTTCTAGGGCTTGTTTTTATGTCCTAAATATTCGGACACCTTGAGGACTTGAGCTGTAAGTCTCCTTAAATTTTAGCAATTTTGTTTCATAATCAAGCAAGGCATCCAAAAGGTGCAGACTGAATGGCAAACAGTGTAGACCCTAATCAGACTGCTCCTTCAGGTGCAGTCTGATCTGGGTCTGCACTGTTTGCTTAGGCCTGTCTGTCCCAATACTTAGGATCACTGTCTGCTTTAGGCCTGTCTTTCTGACCTGATCCTTAGGATCATTATGGTAGAATGAAGTATCTATACACATTGTGCCTTATTACTGCTATTTTCTGTATTGTCTCTTATGCAATTTTTCAGGAGGTAAACCAATGTCCAACACTCCTGGGAGACCAGCTAAAGTTGTGCTGGTATATTTTCTTGGCGGTTGTTCCTACTCAGAAATAGCAGCGCTTAGATTTCTAGGAAAATCAGCAGGTAACTATGTTTGCCAATTATTTTGTTTGTTTGAATTAAGGTTTAACGTCCCCGTCAACACTGTATGGGTCATTTTGGAGATGTTGCTTCCAATTTTGTGGGACTTTTACACGACTTTGAGATGAAATGTCATCTCAAGCCCTGTCGCCCAATGAAACCAATAGGATTTATAAGCATGGACGGTCCGACTCGCTCCGCTTTTTCTGGGCAGGCTTAGATCCTCTAAGTGGTTTACCAGCACTCTTGTGATATCGGTTTCTGTTCTGTGCTCTGCATTGAACCATCATGCAGCCCATCTATTTCTTCAAGCCCCGATGGGCGGGGGCCAAATTGCCAATTATTTAATTAATTGATTTATATAATGTAATTAAGCAATATCACATGACTTAAGTGACATGAAAATAAATCATGATTCTCTAGAATGTGATTGAACATTGTTATAGCCCCGCTTGAAAAGTGGGGCTATATTGGATTTGCCCTGTCATTCCGTAATTCTGTAATTCCGTAATTCCGTTATTCCGTTATTTTTTCGTCACAGTTTTCCCCGAAACTAAGAGAGCTAGAAAACTAAAACTTTGTATACACGTGGACAATGGGTGCCTCCACGGACCTTACCGAAATTATGACCAAGGGCCCATAACTCTTGGAGTTATATTGGATTTGCCCTGTCATTCCGTAATTCTGTAATTCCGTAATTCCGTTATTCCGTTATTTTTTCGTCACAGTTTTCCCCGAAACTAAGAGAGCTAGAAAACTAAAACTTTGTATACACGTGGACAATGGGTGCCTCCACGGACCTTACCGAAATTATGACCAAGGGCCCATAACTCTTGGAGTTATCTCCCCTGATAGGTTTTTTTAAATGAAAATGTTTGGTCACAGTTTTCTCAGGAACGAAAGAAGCTAGAAAGCTCAAACTTTGCATAAATGTGGACAATGGGTGGATATAGGGAGCTTACCAAAATAATGGCCAAGGGCCCATAACTGTTGGAGTTATCTCTCCTGATAGGTTTTTTAAATAAATGAAAATATAGGTTTTTTTTAAATGAAAATGTTTGGTCACAGTTTTCTCAGGAACTAAAGAAGCTAGAAACCTCAAACTTTGCATAAATGTGGACAATGGGTGGATATAGGGAGCTAACCAAAATAATGGCCGAGGGCCCATTACTTTTGGAGTTATCTCCCCTGATAGTATAGTTTTTTTTAATAAATGAAAAGGTTTGGTGACAGTTTTCTCAGGAACTAAGAAAGCTAGAATACTGAAACTTTGTATGAACATGAAAAGTGGGTGGATGTATGGCCCTTACCAAAATAATGGCCAAAGGCCCATAACTCTTGGAGTTATCTCCCCTGATAGGATATTTTCTGCAAGTAAAAAAATCATTTCACTTTTCTAACCATCAAACCATGAAAAATATTTTCGATACAGTTTTCTCAGGTACTAAGAAAGCTAGAAAGCTGAAACTTTGTATAAACATGAACATTAGGTGGATGTAAGTAAATAATGGCCAACAACATTACTCTTGGGGTTATCTCCCCAGCAAAGAAAAAAAAAATATTAAAGTTTTCTCTGGAACTAAGAAAGCTCCCCTGATAGGTTAAAAGCTTTTAGAGTCAATGTGTCTTACTCCTCTGATAGCGCTATAGCGGGGCTATAGTCAGATCCTCTGACAGCTCTAGTTTACTGTAAATTACAAGGTCAGTGGCAGTGTTTTGCTGTTTTACCCTTATCTTGCTGAATATTCAGTTTGGCCACACCCATTTCTGACTTTGAACCAATCACATTACTTCATGTAATTTATTCTTACAAATCCATAAACTTCATGTTAAACAGTGTAGATCCTGATCTGATGGCTTCTTCAGAAGCCATCTGATCTGGATCTACACTGTTTCCAAAGATAGGGGTTGTCGTGAACAGCATGATAAGAGTTAAAGAAAAGCTTCCGGGCTCATTACCTCTGTTGGATTCCCATCTTACATAGCGGGTCCGATCCTCGTCTAGTCCAGCATCAGTCTTTCAGAGGTAGATCATGAAATATTTTCTACTGCTATTCTTTTCCTTCCACTGAATCAGATTCAAGTTGGGCACTTGTCAGTTTCTGGTGGAAGAATGTGCTGTGTACTGGTTAATCACTTGTGTATAACCCTGCCCAGTAAAACTGGTTAGTTTAACTGACTGCAATAGTTTTGACTGGTCTGCTTAACTCTTTTTTAAAAAAGAAAAAGAAAAATGGGACAAGGAAAAACAGTGCAGGGCCTGATCAGATGCTGCAGAATGCTGTATCTTATCAGGACCTTTATTGTTTGCCAAATGTTGTACCATTTTCTTAATAAATTTCTGGAATATACCGTAATGCTCGTAAGTATTGGGACAGATAGACCTAAGCAAACAGTGCAGACCCAGATCAGGCTGCTCTTGAAGGAGTAAACTGACCATTGTCCACACTGTTTGCCATTCCATTTGCACCTTTTGGACTCCTTGCAGGATCGTGAAACAAATTTTTAAAGTTTTAGGAGAAGTACAGCAAGTCCTTAAGCTGTCCAATTTTTGGACGGGTTTTTAAAAAAAATCCGTCCTTTAAAATAGCGATGTCCGGGCGGGCTGGCGGGCGGGGGGGCGGGCGTCGTCCCAGGTTTACCTTTTGGTTAACCTTTTTTTCAAAGTGATATTTTTCATCTATTCTGTAGCAGATTGTTTTAATATCAGGACTGATGCATAAGTGGAGGTACCGCTTTCATGTATTATCCATAAATGGCGCAAAAGACTAAAATTTTGGCGGAAATTGTCATTTTTCAAACTTGTGTTTTTCAGGTTTACCTTTTGGTTAACCTTTTTTCAAATGCTAGTGTAGTGGATAGAGTGCTGGACTACGAATCCTATTGTTGACTATGAATCTGAGGGGCGTGAGTTCAAATCCCGGTGGAGACATTTTTTTTTTTGTTCTTTTCTTTTTTCATTCTTTTTTTTTCTTTATTTTTCTTTTCTTCTCCATAAACACATATGAACAATAATTATCTTCCTCCCCTGATAGTTGCTAGTAATAATACATACATGCATGCACAGGCATGGAATTTTCTTTTTCTTTATTTTTTTTTTTTCGTTCTTTTTTTTAGTTCACCTGAGCACGAAGTGCTCAAGGTGAGTTGATGTCCTTCGTCCGTCAACAATTTCTTTAAACGACATCTCCTGGGATAATGGCCCGATTTCAAAATTATTTTACAGAAATGTTCATTAGGTGACCCTTTTTCAAAATTGCTAAAACAGTGGCCAATAGAGCTAAAAATAGAGCTAAAAATAGAAAAAAACTTTTTTTTTTCTTCGTAAAACACATAAACAAATCAACCCCCCTCCCCCCCCAAAAAAAAAGTTGTTACTGGGTTAGGATATTGCATTTGTTCTGTACATACATGCATACATAGTTTTACATACATACAGAAATGTTCATTAGGTGACCCTTTTTCAAAATCGCTAAAATCAGTGTCCACCAGAGCTAATTTTCCTTCTTAAAACACATAAACAAATCATACCCCCCCCCCCCCCTCCACAAAAAGTTGTTACTGGGTTAGGATATTGCATTTGTTCTGTACATACATGCATACTTAGTTTTACATACATACCCTACCCACCCCACCCTACCCTAGCATACAGTACCACACAACCCCACCCCACCCCCATCCCAAAACAACCCCAATCCACCTCCAACCCCACCCCATCCCACCACTCCCCACCTTACCCGACCTCACCCCATCCCACCCACCTAAGCCCACCCCACAACCCCACCACACCACACTCCATCCCACCCCACCCCACCACAAATTCCACCCTGTCCTACCCGACTCCTAACCCATCCCACCCCACCGCACCCTACCCCACACCAGCACACCCCACCCTACCCCACCCATGCCACCACCATCCTAACTGTACTGAAAAAAAACCCCGTCCATAATGCCATTAGGCATTTTTCTTGTTAGAATTTTTATGGTAACTCAATCCACTAATATATTGATAAGGAGGATTAATACAGATCTTTTTCTTATTTCTCCACAAAGTCTTAGAGTGTTGATACTTGTTAGAATTTTAGCCCCCGCCCATTGGGGCTTGAAGAAATAGATGGGCTGCATGATGCTTACACGCAGAGCTGAAATCCGACAGCACACCAGTACTGGTAAACCGCTTAGAGGAGCTTAGCCTGCCCAGGCAAAGGGGTGCAAGTCGGACCGTCCATGTTTATAAACCATATTGCTTTCTTTGGGTGATAGAGCTTCAGATGTCATTTCATCTCAATGTCGGATAAAAGTCCCACAAAATTGGAAGCAGCGTCGCCAAAATGACCTATACAGTGTTGACGGGGACGTTAACCCTCAAATCAAACAAACAAAACAAACAGAAACTTGTTAGAATTTTCTTGACCTGCAACATATTTTTTTTTTAAAAATAAAGAAAAAATCCCTTGATTATATTTATTATTCTCCTTGTCTGGAAATACTGCAGTAGGAATTTCAAAAGCGAATACTTCTTTATTCAGGTGCATAGACTCTGAGTATTGTTTTTTTAACAAATGAATTGGTTGGTTTTTGGTTTTACGGCCATTTCAAGATTATTTCACTCATATCGAGTGGATTGTTAATCAGAGTTGGGCAAAAACCAGAGTACCCGGAGAAAAACCACCTGACCTTCCGTTGCAGAACTTGGCGCCTCACATGTGACCCAAGCCAGGCTCGAACCCACAGCGGTGAGAGACCTATTGATTAAGAATCCGCGCTCTTAACCACTAGGCCACGGAGGCCCGTTATTTAATAAATGAATAAACTCTTTGAGTACTTCTTTTTAACAGCTTGCATGGGTAACTCAGTCTGATACACCTGCTAGGTAGCCAACATTCTTTCCTGGTCTGATCATCAAATCTTTCTTATGGTCACTCTCTCCCTTCCACTGATTCAAGAAGGGCAGTTGTCAGTTTCTGGGGAAAGAACGTGCCATATAAGCCTGTTCAGGAAAAGTGTGGTTAGGTAAACTGACTGGCTCAATATGTCCTAAATAGTGGTGACTGGACTGTTTAACTCTTGTCATGCTGTTCACGACAACCCCTATCTTTGGAAACAGTGTAGATCCAGATCAGATGGCTTCTGAAGAACCCATCTGATCAGGATCAACACTGTTTGGCATTCAGTTTACGAATTTGTAGCAATAAATTACATCAAGTAATTTGATTGGTTGATAGACAGAAATTGGTGTGGCTTAAATGAATATTCAGCAAGATAAGGGTTAACTCTGAATAAACAAACAAAACTGTTTTTTTTTTAAACAGGCTATAGATTCATCATTGCAACAACATCAATATTCACGGGATCAACTTTGCTGGAGACTGTGATGGAGAAACCTCAGGTTTAGTGAGACATTACACAAACAACACTATGACTGTGATAGATAGGACATTCTTAGGATTAAGGAGATCATGTGGGAGGTGTTAATTAGAGAAGTGACTTCATCCTTTATGGTGGCTAGTGAGGTGTCATGTTTAAAATGAAGAAGAAGAGTGAAACTGAAGACAAAAACAGGCAAATTTTGCATGTTTAGTTTGCTCAGAGGAAGGGATAAGGCGTGTCATTGATGATAAGTTTTGGATAATTCTTTAGGACAGAAAAATAAACATACGGTGTGGATACGCATTAGAATCGCCTCAGTGAGGTGATTCTAATGAGAACCCACAATTTATGTTCATGCTCCCATACATTAACCCTTTTTGTACCAAATAGACCCTTCCACCATATGTATACCAGGAGTCCATTTCAAAATTTAGGGATGTCAGATTGTGTTTTCTTCAAAATTTACTTGGAAAATGGCTTAACTTTCTGCAAACAGTGTAGGCCGTGATCAGACGCCGCATTCTGCGGCGTCTGATCTGGGCCTGGACTGTTTGCCAGGGTACCTGTTTTAGGGCTTCCGGAACAAAAAGGGTTAAATCACCTCTATTAGGTGATTCAATTGCGTACCTACAATATATTTTGATGCTCTATAACAGCGTAGGTACTCATTTGATCCTCCTCATTGAGGTGATTCTAATTAGTACCCACAGTGTATATCGCCTTATCTTACCCTCTGTGTACCATTTTGATACTAAAAATTTTGGCTACTACACAGTTTTTGTGCCATAGTGGAACTAAGTTAACACTGTTAAATTCAACTTAATAATGTGGTGAAGTGGGAGACAATTTCACTCAATTGCTTGGCATTGATATTTCCTGTCATTATCCTCCCAGTTGAAACTGTGTTGTATCCAAGGTGTTTAGTATTAATATTGTTTGTATAAATTACATGAGGAATTTTGCAAGGAAAATGACGGTATGGGACTTGTTGCTTATGGCTCGCAAATTATGGACTTGACTCAAGATCGTCAAAGTAAATACCAGCTGGATTAACATGAAGGATCTTTTAATGACAAATTGGGCCTTGCATAGAATAAGTGTCATCTTCTCTTGCATGTCAGGTCCAGTTATGATGGATGGATACACCTGAGTTTTAGTTATCATTTTGGGGATCAGTGGTTCAAAACTAACCATGTTGTTAGTTAAGGTATTAAAACTTTGAACATTTAATATAGCAAATAAGCCAATATTTTTGCAGAAAAATGGGAGTAGTTTTGCATTTCAGCCAAACTACTAGAGTATTAGGTGTTATACCTGCTAGAAAAGTTTACAATTAGCCACTGATTCATGATCCTCATGATAGAAAAGCCTGGAGATCTGGTGTAAGATCTGCCATGCGTGCAGTAAGCCAGCTACCTGGAAGGGGGCCCACTTATGCGGATCTTGCCCCTTTACCTGCACATTAATCAAAAATCCGTTGATGATGATGATGATGATGAATAAGCTTGTTAAGGAAACATTACTTTGAACAGTCGGACCCGCCTATTTTGTTAGTGAAGACAATGTTTTTAGCTCACCGTCACGTAGTGACGAGGTGAGCTTTTGGGATCACTTTTTGTCCGTCGTCAGTCGTGCGTGCGTCCGTCCGTCCGTGCGTCCATGCGTCCGTAAACAATTTCTTTAAACGACATCTCCTCCTAAACCACTGATCGGATTTTGACCAAACTTCACAGGAATGATCCTTAGGTGGTCCCCTTTCAAAGTTGTTCAAATGGTTCCAGTGTGTTGCACATCTAGGTCACAGGAGCCAAAAATAGATTTTTTTCACCAAAAACTTAAAAAATCTTCTTCTCTGAAACCACAAGGCCCAGGTCTTTAATATTTGGTATGAAGCTTCATCTAGTGGACCCCTACCAAGATTGTTCAAATTATAGTGCTGGGGCCAAAAATGCCCCCGCCCTGGGGCCCTTTGGTTTTACATAGGCTTATATAGGGAAAATCTTTAAAAATCTTCTTCTCTGAAACCACAAGGCCCAGGACTTTGATATTTGGTATGAAGCTTCATCTAGTGGACCCCTACCAAGATTGTTCAAATTTTAGTGCTGGGACAAAAAATGCCCCCGCCACGGGGCCCTTTAGTTTTACATTGGCTTATATAGGGAAAATCTTTAAAAATCTTCTTCTCTGAAACCACAAGGCCCAGGTCTTTGATATTTGGTATGAAGCTTCATCTAGTGGACCCCTACCAAGATTGTTCAAATTATAGTGCTGGGGCCAAAAATGCCCCCGCCCCGGGGCCCTTTGGTTTAACATTGGCTTTTATAGGGAAAATCTTTAAAAATCTTCTTCTCTGAAACCACAAGGCCCAGGACTTTGATATTTGGTATGAAGCTTCATCTACTGAACCCCTACCAAGATTGTTCAAATTATAGTGCTGGGACAAAAAATGCCCCCGCCACGGGGCCCTTTAGTTTTACATTGGCTTATATAGGGAAAATCTTTAAAAATCTTCTTCTCTGAAACCACAAGGCCCAGGTCTTTGATATTTGGTATGAAGCTACATCTAGTGGACCCATACCAAGATTGTTCAAATCATAGTGCTGGGGCCAAAAATGCCCCCACCCGGTGCCCTTTGGTTTTACATAGGCTTATATAGGGAAGATCTTTAAAAATTTTCTTCTCTGAAACCACAAGGCCCAGGACTTTGATATTTGGTATGAAGCTTCATCTAGTGGACCCCTACCAAGATTGTTCAAATTATAGTGCTGGGACAGAAAATGCCCCCGCCACGGGGCCCTTTGGTTTTACGTAGGCTTATATCAGTCTTTGAATCGACTGCCTATTCGAAATTCGCAAAATTGCAGTCTGTTTCCGCTGGCTTTCATTGCTGGATCATTACAGGGTCACTGATGAGGCTTTATTAGCCGAAACTACGTAGTATGACCCATCTTCTTTCTTGTGAATGTTTTCATTGCTCTTAAAGGAACTCATTTTTGATTTTTATTTGCCTTCACTGCAGCTGGTGTTGTGCCGTGTGGCGGCCGTAAAACGTCTCCCTGTACATCAACCATAGTGCAGTTTATATTTTACTTTTGGTCCTTTGAGATCAGCGTGAATATTCTGAGAAGTCAGAAATGAATTATTGGTTTAGACTCATACTCTAGACAGGTTTTTAATTATTTGGACCCCATTTTGATCTATATCAGTCTTTGAATCGACTGCCTATTCGAAATTCGCAAAATTGCAGTCTGTTTCCGCTGGCTTTCATTGCCGGATCATTACAGGGTCACTGATGAGGCTTTATTAGCCGAAACTACGTAGTATGACCCATCTTCTTTCTTGTGAATGTTTTCATTGCTCTTAAAGGAACTCATTTTTGATTTTTATTATATAGGGAAAATCTTTAAAAATCTTCTTCTCTGAAACCACTGGGCCCAGGTCTTTGATATTTGGCATGAAGCTTCATCTAGTGGACCTCTATCAAGATTGTTTAAATTATAGCCCTGAGTCCAAAAATGCCCCCGCCCCTGAGTCATTTTGTTTTACATAGGCTTATGTAGGGAATATCTTTAAAAAATCTTCTTCTCTGAAACCGCAAGGCCCATGTCTTTGATATTTGATGTGTAGCTTCATCTAGTGGACCTTTGCCAAGATTGTTCAAATTATAGCCTTTGTTGATGTTTGGTATGAAGCTTCACCTTTAAGACCTCCCTCAACATTATGCACATTAAAGCCCTGGGGCCAATAATGGCCCTCTCTGGGGCCCACTTGTTACACTATGGATCAGGTGAGCGATCCAGGGCCATCATGGCCCTCTTGTTTCAATATCAGGAATACTTAGCAATGGTTGGCTACATTATATGTGGAAAATATACGTTCATATGATATCTGGGGGCTGTTCTTCAGGGAAAGTGGCTACCGTAATGATCCTAAGTATTGGGACAGACAGGCCTAAGCAAACAGTGCAGACCCAGATCGGACTGCTCCTGAAGGAGCAGTCTGATCAGGGTCTACACTGTTTGCCATTCTGTCTGCATCTTTTGTACTCCTTGCTGGATCATGAAATAAATTTGTTAAAATTTTAGGAGCATTACAGCAAGGCCTCAAGGTGTCCCAATTTTTTGGATTTTTACAGTATTCTGTATGGAGAGAAACATCAAGAAGAAAATTTGGACTAGACTGATCTCCAAATATAGGTGTACCCATTCACCTTAAGGCCCAGAGGAATGGATATACCGTCAGGGGAGGCGACAGGCTTCCGTGCCCAAGTGAATAAGAGTGCTGACTGTTGAAATCATTAGTTCTCTCACCACTTTTTTTTTTTTTTTTTAAATGAAAACTTTTCAGATTTCTTGATGCAAATCATTGCAACAAATTTATAAACTTAATGACAAACAATGAAGATCCTCATCAGATGGCTTCTTCAGAAGCCATCTGATCTGGATCTACATTGTTTGAAAGATAAGACATATCCGGGATCAGCAAGACAAGGGTTAAAAAAAAGATTTTTCCCACATTAGTAAAGGTAAATTTTTAGGGGAAAGAATTGCTCCTTAGGATCAAAACCTTCAATACTATGAGAAGACTTGTCTTCCGTTTTTTGCTCAGTGGTCACATGTACAAAATCAGAAGTCAGAAAAGAACAATGGCAGAACGGCAGTATCCATTCCTCTTCAATGGCTTCTGTGAAGAAAAACAATGATCAGCTTGAGCAGCAGCAGTTTAACCCTTTTTGGAATCTTCCTCCTTATAAAAAGGAGGAGTCCATTTCAAAATTTAGGGGTGTCAGGTTGTGTTTTATTCAAAGTTAATTAGGAAAATGGCTGAACTTTTTGCAAACAGTATAGGCCCTGATCAGATGCCACATTCTGCGGCATCTGATCTGGGCCTGCACTGTTTGCCAGGGTACCCGTTTTTGGGTTTCTGGTACTAAATGGATTAATCAGCGTCTTTATTGTTTACAAAGGATTCCAAAGCAGGATCACAAATTACTGTTATTAAGCTAGCTGAACAGTGTCCATTGGTTTCACAGTTGACCTGTTTGTTAGTTTTATCTAGTTTTACCCTTCAAAAGCTAATCATGGCAAGCAGACGGAATTTTCAATTCATTAATTTATATATTTTTTTTTTTTGCAAGAAAATAAGGCTTGGTGCTGCATTTATAGTCTGCAAGCCAGCAGACATTTCATATGTAGCGCCAAGCTTTATTTACTTGGAAGTAGAAGAAATGGCTTGTCGTCAGCTTTAGAATTTAACACAGCAGACAGCTGCAGTTAAAGGGTAAACTCAGTTATTGTTAATAATGTTTAATCTTAACATTCCCATGAGGCTTTATGTAAACAATATACAGTGCAGCCTGTATTGAGATACAGTGAAACCTGTTCTAAACAAGCACCTATGGTATGATCAAATCGCACTTGTAAAAGACAGAAAAAGGTTGGATTTGCATGAGTCGATTTTGAGGAATTAAATGTTTGTTTTCTTAACCCATAAAATGCCAATCATGACTATTGTCATCTTCTTTGCCGTCTGTAATTTTTTGCAAACAGTGTGGACCCAGTTCAGTCTGATCTGGGCCCACACTGTTTGCCTGTATACAAAAATATTTTTAAAAAGTTTGCAAAAAAAAAATCAGCAGGCGGCATAAGCAAACAAGATTCTCAGATGTAGTTTTTCTCGGCGTCTTAAGGGTTAACCCTTTTGTGCCTAACCACCCAGTTTTGGGACTAGCCTCCTATTTTTTGGGACATGGCCAAACAGTCTAGACCCAGATCAGACACAGCAGAGTGCAGAGACTAACCAAGGTCTACACTGTTTAAGTTCATACATCTTTGTGAAACTTCACACAAATAGATTTAAACCGTACACCCCTATAATTGGAAAGGGACCTCTCCAAACTTATAAGGTGGGAGATTCCATTGCCATATATATGGGTTGAAACAGGTGGCCCCTATGACAGGTTTTACTGTACCTCATTCCGATAGTAGTATGTGATTTTCTTGGGAAGTGTGCAATATTTGAATGTAGACTAAAGCTGGAATGGATATGAAGGTATGAATTGTGTGTATAGTGGATTTTGATCCATTTTTGACTGGAAAATCTCCAAAAGGGACATTTGCAAACAATGGAGGACTTCATCTTCTTCACTGTTTGTAAAACATTCAGGTATTTTCTAAATAAAATTTTGAAAGTAATGTAATGATCCTAAGTATTGGGACAGATAGGCCTAAGCAAACAGTGTAGACCCAGATCAAACTGCTCCTAAGGAGCAGTCTGATCAGGGTCTACACTGTTTGCCATTCCATCTACACCTTTTGTACTCCTTGCTGGAATGTGGAACAAATTTGTTAAAATTTTAGGGGAATTACAGAAGTCCAAGGTGTCCGAATTTTTAGGTTTTTATGGTAACTCAGTCTGACACTCCTAGAATCAGAAATGGACTCTTGCTATATTTATGTGGAAGATTCTGTTCAGTTGAAAATGGGTCAATGTTTCAGAGTTCCTGTTTTGGTTAATGCCAAGAGGTATGAGACATATCATGAGAAAACCTGTTTTTTTTTTTTTGTTTTGTTTTTTTTAATTTCTGGAAACAACAAAGGTGTATATCAGACTGCACAGAGGTTTTTTATGTTCCCAAACAAAACCTGTTTCTAGGTTTAAAAGCTCAATTGTGATAAATAAGGTGTAGATAGGTGAACTAAGCTGTCTTGTAGCAGATCCTGTTTTTTGAAACAGACACTAAAATATCCTCAGTTTATGAACAGATGCTACACCAATATGGCTGCAGTAAAGCTCTAGGTAGTGTAATGATGAACCAATAATGCATCATTTATGTCGTAAGTTTTAAGTGTCAGCTTGAGAACAAGTAAATGACATGTTGATTTTTAGCTCACCTGACCGAAGGTCATGGTGAGCTTTTGTGACCGTAAGATGTCCGGCGTCGTCGTCCGTCGTCCGTCGTCCGTCGTGCGTAAACTTTTTCTTGTGAACAAACTAGAGGCCACAGTTTTGGTCCAATCATCATCAAACTTGCTCAGAATGATCATCATGACAATATCTCGGTCAAGTTCGAATATGGGTCATGTCGGGTGAAAAAGTAGGTCAGTAGGTCAAATCATAGAAAAACCTTGTGAACACTCTAGAGGGCACAGTTTTGGTCCAATCATCATCAAACTTGCTCAGAATAATTATCATGACAATATCTCGGTCAGGTTCGAATATGGATCATGTAGGGTCAAAAAGTAGGTCAGTAGGTCAAACCATAGATAGTCCTTGTGAACACTCTAGAGGGCACAGTTATGGTTCAATTATCATCAAACTTGCTCAGAATGATCATTGTGACAATATCTCGGTCAAGTTTGAATATGGGTCATGTCGGGTCAAAAAGTAGGTCAGTAGGTCAATTCATAGAAAAACCTTGTGAACACTCTAGAGGGCACAGTTATGGTCCAATCATCATCAAACTTGCTCAGAATAATCATCCTGACAATATCTCAGTCAAGTTTGAATATGGGTCATGTTGGGTCAAAAAGTAGGTCAGTAGGTCAAATCATAGAAAAACCTTGTGAACACACTAGAGGGCACAGTTATGGTCCAATCATCATTAAACTTGCTCAGAATGATTGTCATGACAATATCTCGGTCAAATTTGAATATTGGTCATGTCGGGTCAAATGTAGGTCAGTAGGTCAAATCATGGACGAGGTGAGCTTTTGGGATCACTTTTCGTCCGTCGTCCGTCGTCAGTCCGTGCGTCCGTAAACAATTTCTTCAAACGACATCTCCTCCTAAACCACTGATCGGATTTTGACCAAACTTCACAGGAATGATCCTTAGGTGGTCCCCTTTCAAAGTTGTTCAAATGGTTCCGGTCCGTTGCACATCTAGGTCATAGGAGCCAAAAATAGATTTTTTTTTCACCAAAAACTTAAAAAATCTTCTTCTCTGAAACCACAAGGCCCAGGTCTTTGATATTTGGTATGAAGCTTCATCTAGTGGACCCCTACCAAGATTGTTCAAATTATAGTGCTGGGACCAAAAATGCCCCCGCTCCGGGCCCTTTGGTTTTACATGGGCTTATATAGGGAAAATCTTTAAAAATCTTCTTCTCTGAAACCGTAAGGCCCAGGTCTTTGATATTTGGTATGGAGCTTCATCTAGTGGAACTCTACCAAGATTGTCCAAATTATAGTGCTGGGGCCAAAAATGCCCCCGCTCTGGGGCCCTTTGGTTTTACATGGGCTTATATAGGGAAAATCTGTAAAATCTTCTTCTCTGAAACCGCAAAGCCCAGTTCTTTGATATTTGGTATGAAGCTTCATCTAGTGGACCCCGACCAAGATTGTTCAAATTATAGTGCTGGGGCCAAAAATGCCCCTGCTCCAGGGCCCTTTGGTTTTACATGGGCTTGTATAGGGAAGAGCTTTAAAAATCTTCTTCTCTGAAACCGTAAGGCCCAGGTCTTTGATATTTGGTATGAAGCCTCATCTAGGGGACCCTTACCAAGATTGTTCAAATTATAGTGCTGGGGCCAAAAAAGCCCCCGCCCCGGGGCCCTTTGGTTTTACATGGGCTTAAATAGGAAAAATCTTTAAAAATCTTCTTCTCTGAAACCGCAAGGCCTAGGTCTTTGATATTTGGTATGAAGCTTCACCTAGTGGACCCCTACCAAGATTGTTCATATTATAGCCCTGGGGCCAAAAATGCCCCTGCTCGGGGGCCCTTTGGTTTTACATGGGCTTATATATGGAAAATCTTGAAAAATCTTCTTCTCTGAAACCGCAAGGCCCAGGTATTTGATATTTGGTATGAGGCTTCATCTTGTGGACCCCTACGAAGATTGTTCAAATTATAGTGCTGAGGCCAAAAATGCCCCCGCCACGGGGCTCTTTGATTTTTCATAGGCTTATATAGGCAAAATCTTTAAAAATTTTCTTCTCTGAAACCGTAAGGGCCATGTTTTTGATATTTGGTATGAAGCTTCATCTAGTGGACCCCTACCAAGATTGTTCAAATTATATTGCTGGGGCCAAAAATGCCCCCGCCCCGGGGCCTTTTGGTTTTACATGGGCATATATAGGGAAAATCTTTAAAAATCTTCTCTGAAACCGCAAGGCCCAGGTCTTTGATATTTGGTATGAAGCTATACCTAGTGGACCCCTACCAAGATTGTTCAAATTATAGTTCTGGGGCCAAAAATGCACACGCCCGAGACCCTTTGGTTTTACATAGGCTTATATAGGGAAATCTTAAAAAATATTCTTCTCTGAAACAACATGTCCCAGGTCTTTGATATTTGGTATGAAGCTTCACCTAGTGGACCCCTATCAAGATTGTTCAAATTATAGCCCACGGGCCAAAAATGCTCCCGCTCCAGGGCCATTTGGTTTTACATAGACTTATATGGGGAAAATCTTGAAAAATTTTTGTCTCTGAATTCACAAGGCCTAGGTCTTTGATATTTGGTATGAAGCTTCATCTAGTGGACCTCTACCAAAATTGTTCAATTATAGCCCTGAGACCAAAAATGCCCCAGCCTTGGGGCCCTTTGGTTTTACATAGACTTATATAGGGAAAATCTTTAAAAATCTTCTTCTCTGAAACCACAAGGCCTAGGTCTTTGACATTTGGTATGAAGCTTAATCTTGTGGACCTCTACCAAGATTGTTCAAATTATAGCCCTGGGGCCAAAAATGCCCCCGCTCCAGGGCCGTTTGTTATTACATAGACTTATATATAGGGAAAATCTTGAAAAAGCTTCTTCTCTGAAACCAGATAGCCCTGGTCTTTGATATTTGGTATGAAGCTTCATCTAGTGGACCTCTACCAATATTGTTCAAATTATAGCCCTGAGACCAAAATCGCCCCTGTCTCGGGGGCCCTTTGGTTTTACATAGACTTATATAGGGAAAATCTTTAAAAATCTTCTTCTGTGAAACCACAAGGCCTAGGTCTTTGATATTTGGTGTGAAATTTCATCTAGTGGACCTCTATCAAGATTATTCAATTTATAGTCCTGGGGCCAAAAATGCCCCCGCCCCAAGACCCTTTGGTTTTGCATAGACTTATATAGGTAAATCTTTAAAAATCTTCTTCTCTGAAACCACAAGGCCCATGTCTTTGATATTTGGTATGGAGCTTCATCTAGTGGACCTCTACCAAGATTGTTCAAATTATAGCCCCTGCCCTGGGGCCCTTTGGTTTTACATAGACTTATATATAGAGATAATCTTTGGAAATCTTCTTCTCTGAAACAGCAAGACCTAGGTCTTTGATATTTGGTGTGAAGCTTCATCTAGTGGACCTCTATCAAGATTGTTTAAATTATAGCTCTGAGGCCAAAAATGTCCCCGCCCCGGGGCCATTTGGTTTTACATAGGCTATGTAGGGAATATCTTTAAAAAATGGTCTCTGAAACCCCAAGGCCCAGGTCTTTGATATTTGTTGTGTAGCTTCATCTAGTGGACCTTTGCCAAGATTGTTCAAATTATAGGCTTTGTTGATATTTGGTATGAAGCTTCACCTTTTTAGACCACCCTCAACATTATGCACATTGTAGCCCTGGGGTCAATAATGGCCCTCCCAGAGGCCCACTTGTAACTCTATCATATGGGTCAGGTGAGCGATCCAGGGCCATCATGGCCCTCTTGTTTTTTCTGAAGCCCAGATGTACCTAACCACACATGTGTTTCAAAATAGCCCTAGTAATTCGATGTCTGAGATATATATATCTGTCCTTGAAGTCATTTTATTGGATTCAAAAGGGTACATAAAATGTATCTCACACATGTTCAACTTAATTGTAGAATGTTTCAAGCACAGTTTTGAAACAATCGGCAATAAACAGAAGTAATGTCTCCTTTGAAAATTCTGTTAATGGGTAAACACTCACTGCGTAGTCTCACAAGGAAGTCATTGTATTATTTAGATTATCTAGTCACATAGTAGTTTCTCAGACTTTGGGCACATATGTGGGTGTAGATCAGTTAAGGTGTAACTATACCAAATTTAGTGACACAGAGGCCTTTCTGATATTTTATCTTCATCAGTGTGTCTAAACCCCAAAGTTTTGAAACCGAAACGGATGATTGACAAGACCCGGCAAACACAGCACATCCCTCTCCGAGCACACACCGACCGACGTAGCCCATGAGACATGTCAGCTGGAGGCATCAGGCAAGAGATGCCCGATCCAGATAGGCGTCCCCCACCCAGCCAACATCAGCAAATATGGCCCACGCTTGACGGAAGTCCCAGGCATCAGGAAGGAGATGTCCAAAGTTGCGAGACTTGCAATATTTAAAATATAACAAAACGTGGTAACCAAATCGGCTAAGATACATGTCTCACCTGACAAGTCAGTCTTAGTTTTAGAAAAGTTAGAATTTTATACTGCAAAAGTAAAAGATGTAATATAGTTATTTAAATCAGTACTTGAGTGCTGACGTCAACACCGCAGTATCAACCTCAGCACTAAGGAACTGATACTGAGCTGATGATACCGTCGGGGACGAACGAATCATCCACCAGCAGAGATAACGATCCAGTGGTTGCAATTAAGGTGTAACTATACCAAATTTAGTGACACAGAGGCCTTTCTGATATCAGTGTGTCTAAACCCCAAAGTTTTGAAACCGAAATGGATGATTGAAAAGTTAGAATTTAAGTTAAAACAGCAGTTAACCAGTGCAGTAATTTGGGGGACAGGGCTTGAGATGTCAGTTCATCTCAATGTCAGGTAAAAGTCCCACAAAATTGGAAGCAACGTCTCCAAAATGACCTTTACAGTGTTGATGGGGACGTTAAACCTCAAATCAAACAAAAACCAGTGCAGTAAACTTTCTTTCGCCAGAACTGACAACTAACTTTCTGGAATCCATGGAAGTGAGAGAATGGCCATAGAAAAGATTTCATGATCAATCTCCACTGAAGAAGTTAGCCGACCTGGTAGTTGTAGCCTGATCGACACTTAGACACCCATCTGCCTGAGCTACCAAGGACGGCTTTTAAAATTTTTATACATGTAAGAGATTATAGAGGCCTGGTGTAATGGCTGAGTAGATCTAGTGGGTGTTCTTAGCTGTGCAGATTGTTGGCTGGGAGTAGAAATCTAGGAGTGGGCTGGTTGATTGTGGTTGGCATAAAGAGGACTGACATGAAGATCCTGTGGGAGTTCTAGGCTGGTTTCGAAATGATCTGACTGGAGGTTTGAGGCCTAGTGTAATGGCTGAGTAGATTCAGTGGATCTTTCTGCGTACGCACTTTAACTAGAACAACTAGCTACGCTGGCATTCTCATTAGCAGAGTCTTTTGAAAAGGGGATTCTCTCAGTTTTGCCTTGTCTCTTTTTCTGAAATAATTTTTTCTGCCATTTTCCACACACATTTGACTTCCTGTAGTATTCACGTCTACCTGTTGTAAAACGGTATTGTCATAAAAAGGAAGTCCCAAACACAGAACAGTATGATTCAAAGAACAAAAATAAAATATTTTTTTTAGGTAGAAAATACACATCTAAACAAAAAATTGAAATAATCGCAAAATAAAATTAAAAAGTCTCGCGACAACACTCACTTGACACTTCTGTCCTCCTTGACAGGCACTTGCAGACTAATTTGACCCATGCATTGCACGATCTCATTTAATATCACTGTGCCCTTTCTTCTCAAAACAGTTTATGTTGAAACTGATCTATAAATATTCATATTTTTCCTATAAAAGGCATAAAATATATTGTGCTACTAAGTTAGTAAAAATGTGTTCATTCTAGGAGGGGGACTCATTTGGCATATTGTGCTACTATGTATAGTAAAAATGTGCTTATTGAAGGAGGGGGACTCATTTGGCATAGCCAATCTTCCAATGCTGGTTTCTTCATTGCAACTGGCCAAGTTTCTTAAAATGTTTTCTTGAATAAGACACCTGCTCTGTAATAACATCATTGAACTTTTTGTTGTCAGGAGTATCCTTGCTGTATTTCTTGGCCCAAACATAGACGTTCTGTGAAAGGAAAAGACGACTTTGATGATCAACATTCTTTTACAACATTCAGGTGTGATATTCCATAGTTTTGTATGTTTCCTTTCCAACATTCCTAGTCTGGATGTCACATCCTTCATATTTCCCTGAATTTTCTGAAGCACAAGCCCTTGTTTTAAGAATTCCTGCAAACTCTTGTCAAAACCTTCCAGAACTCAGGGCGCCTTGACCTTGACCTTAAATACTTGTACATGCTGCATGAACTCATTTAGCTCTGCATCTTCCGATTTACTGATCAAAGGCTGCAATAGTTGCTGAAAAACACATATTTTTGACTTTAAAAGCCTATATCACCAAATTTAACCTTGACATAAAATAGATCAAGGTATCTCTGTCCAAAAACTAAGAACCTTTATAAAAGTATATTTTATTCAGTTTCTCAATTTGCTTATAATCTACTGAAATAGTGGAAGTGACCACCATCCTTATGTTCAAACCACTAAGATCTGTCATGACATTTCCCTGCACTACATATCCCTGGCTATGTCTTTTAGAATATTCCATTTACATGTAAAACAAAAAAAAAACTAGCACATGTGTCTATCTCACAATTTAAATTCTTAGATGTCTTATACTGGATGACTGCTTCCTTTCAGATGCTTAGAATAAAGACTTCTGTTATAATTGGTACCATATTGTATCCATGGCAAAGAATTCTGCTGGGAGTTGGTTGAAAAAATCTCTCAACACACTCCAAATTCTATGAAAGGAAGAAAAATTGGCTAAGTTATATTATAATCTATGTTATTAAAATTTCCAAGTGCCGACACTATCCATCACTGCATATGGCTAACTTATTTTGCCATCATTTTTCTGTCTTCAGGCTTGACTAAGTTCAACTATTCACGGCGCCTACTTTATAAACCTGTGCAAAGTTGTCACTGATTTTCTTGTTTCCATAGAAAAAGTTTGGATTCTGCAGACAAAAAGACAGAAAAGTAGAAGTAAAACAAAGATCAGGGATCGATACAATTAACTTACTCCACCCATCAAAGACACCAAAGGGAAAGAAACACAAACATGAAGCGACCAGACCATAATGGAAACCGTAACAAAGGAAGGCCATAAGGACAGTTACTTTCCCACAAAATGGCCAAATGGCCATCCAAAATAAAAAGACACAAGTGATACACACAGTAACAACAAACAACAACATAAATAAACCGCCACAGAAGAACCGCCTTGGAACGGTCAGTGGAAAGAATTCAACTGGGGGGCTTAAATGGATTTTACATGGCCATAAGTTTGCTTTGTTCCTAAAATACAAAGTCTTCACTAACCGGAGTCAACTTAAATCCATTTGCTTGCACATTGCGGTCCGAATAGAACTTTTTGAATGCCCTAGATACAGCGGGGAACAGATTCGATGGCAGTGGTAACTTATCGCACATTGTTGTATAAGACATTACTCTCAACATCCTGCCTTGAATTAAGCAGGCAAAGCTACTTTGGCACAGAAATATCTAGAAACAATACCGACAGTGACAAAAACATTTGGGATGAAACCGTCATTACCTGTGGAAAGTACCAGACATAAGTGAAAATCATAGTGAAAGTAAAATTTTGACCGCAAAAAGCGTTTGTGCATGGACATCACGAAAACATGCCTATATAATTTTGACCCCCTTGAACCCCACATTTATATAGTAAAACTGGGGTTTCCGGGGGTATACCTTATTTTTCTTATTTCTGCTTTAAAATAAAGATTGTGGGTACTTGTTAGAACCGCCTCGATGAGGCGGTTCTAAAGAGTGCCCGCAATCTATATTTTGAGCAGAAATAAGAAAAATATCAAAATTTTTCACATGAAATTTTTCATTTTTAGGTGATAAAATTCGTAATGTATTTGTAAATAGGCATATTTTTATAATGGAGGTGGCACATTGTCTGTCTGGTATTGTACTATCTATCTTTTATTAACCCTTCTCTTGCTAAATATTCAGTTAAGCAACATCCATTTCTGACTTTGAACAATGAAATTTATTCCTACAAATTCATAAACTGAATGTCAAACAGTAAGCCATCTGAACTGGATCTACACTGTTTCCAAAGATAGGGGCTGTCGTGAACAGCAGGATAAGAGTTAATGTCTTTATCCATATTCATTTACATGTTTTGCTAATTAAAACAGTGATTGATTTTTTTTTTTCTCACATTTTTCGCTCCAGAAAAGCAGGCAAGTTAATTTTTTGTAAGGAGCAAAGAATTTTTGGGAGCACTTGCCCTGCAGGACAAGTTTGTCTGAATGAAAATTTCCACCCCTGACTGATGACAGTTCCTCCAACCCTTAATTTATGAAATGATATGAGAGATAATAGTTTCTGATTCTAATTAGCTGGGATACCTGGCCGTCAGGGATTTTAATAAGATTTGTTTTAAGAGGCCACTCCCCAGTTTGAGGCGGTCAGATTCTTATGTTTCATAGTACTTTAATGATTTGAGATGTGCAGAAAATGAATTGAGGCAGTCATTTTGGCCTCCAGCTACCTCTAAATGAAAACCCTGGGCTGTTACAGGTTTTGTGTGTCAGTGGTTTGCTATTCAAGTCTTAAGAAAAAAAAAATGGTACATTTTCTATGGAATTTTCAGTTTCTTAGAAAAGAAATATCTGCCAATTTTAGTTAGTACACCAAAAGAAGGCTGGAAATACTCATCCAGTTCCACCAAAGCATTTGATTTGTTGCATGCTTCCGTGAAGGCTTCTCTGATGGGAGCTGTGGGTTGATTGTATCGATTTCTGATCATTGCCTCCACTTCTATTTCTGACTCATCTTCTAAATCCTGATTCTGAATTAGACTCCCGGTTTGATGTTTCATTGTTTGACACTGTCTGTGCTGAGGATGGTACTGTCCCATTGTGTTTTTAGCTCACCTGAGCACAAAGTGCTCATGATCAGCTAGTTCGATCAGTTAAAGTCTGTCGTCCCATGTGTGCCATGCGACGTAAACAAATGCTTAAACAGTTCAGCTCAGTTCAGTAAAATGGCTGCAAGATCTAAAGATAGGAAATGTCTGCACTTTGCTTTATAATGCCAACTCCTCCTCAAAATTTGGGCCAATTTCAGTCAATTTTCATAGGAATGTTGCTTAAGTGACCCACTACCAAAATAGCGAAAATCATTCTGCTCTGATGAAAAGGATGGCTGCAAGAGCTAAAAATAGAACAATGTTTAAACGGCGACTACTCCTTTACCCTTGGGTAAATTTCATTAATTTCATAGGAATGTTGCTCAGGTGACCCTGTACCATATTAGCTAAAAACGTTCAGCTTGAATGAATAAAATGGCCACCAGAGCCAAAAATAGAAAATCATCAGCAATTTGCTTTGAATGCCAAACTCTTCCTAAATCCTTGGGCCAGTTTCAATCAAATTTCATAGGAATGTTGCTTAGGTGACCCTGTACCAAAAGACCGGGTAGCTAAATCCTTTGGCTCAGATGAATAATATGGCCAACAGAGCTAAAAATAGAGAAAGGTCATTAATTTTGTTTAAATGCCAAGTCCTCCTAAACCCTTGGGCCAATTTGATTCAATTGCTTAGGTAATCCTCTACTGAAATTCAAGTTCGCCGTCTTCATCGTCACTGCTTTCATACCACAATTTGTCAGCCTCGGTACCATTCATTTTGTTTGAAATCCCTGTCTTTTTAGCTCACCTGTCACGTAGTGATGAGGTGAGCTTTTGGGATCACTTTTTGTCCGTCGTCCGTGCATCCGTGCGTGCGTAAACTTTTTCTTCAAACATCTCCTCCTAAACCACTGATCAGATTTTGACCAAACTTCACAGGAATGATCCTTACGTGGTCCTCTTTCAAAGTTGTTCACATGGTTCCGGTCCGTTGGACATCTAGGTCACAGGAGCTAAAAAGAGATTATTTTACTGAAAACTTAAAAAATCTTCTTCTCTGAAACCTCATGGCCCAGGTCTTTGATATTTGGTATGAAGCTTCATCTAGTGGACCTCTACCAAGATTGTTCAATGTATAGCCCTGGGGCCAAAACGCCCCCTCCCCTGGAGCCTTTGGTTTTACATGGGCTTATATAGGGGAAATATTTAAAAATCTTCTTCTCTGAAACCAGAAGGCCCAGTTCTTTGATATTTGGTATGAAGCTTCATCTAGAGAACCTCTACCAAGATTGTTCAAATTATAGCCCTAGGGCCAAAATTGCCCCGCCCCGTGGCCCTTTGGTTTTACATAGACTTATATAGGGAAAATCTTTAAAAATCTTCTCTGAAACCACAAGCCCCAGGTCTTTGATATTTGGTATGAAGCCTCATCTAGAGAACCTCTACCAAGATCGTTCAAATTATAGCCCTAGGGCCAAAAATGCCCTGCCCCGTGGCCCTTTGGTTTTACATAGACTTATATAGGGAAAATCTTTAAAAATTTTCTTCTCTGAAACCACAAGGCCCAGGTCTTTGATATTTGGTGTGAAGCTTCATCTAGTCTACCTCTACCAAGATTGGTCTAATTGAAGGCCTAGGGTGAAAAATGCCCCCACCTGCGGGCCCTTAATTTTGTTTTACATTGGCTTCTACAGGGAAAATCTTCAAAAATCTTCTTCTCTGAAACCACATGGCCCAGGTCTTTGATATTTGGTATGAAGCTTCATCTAGTGGACCTCTACCAAGATCGTTCAAATTATAGCCCTGGGGCAAAAATGCCCCCGCCCCTGGAGCCTTTGGTTTTACAAAGGCTTAAAGGAAGGCCATATGGACAGTTACTTTCCCACAAAATGGCCATATGGCCATCCAAAATTAAAAGACACAAGTGATACACACAGTAAGTAACAAACAACAACATAAATAAATCGCCACAGAAGAGCCGCCTTGGAACGGTCAGTGGAAGATTTCCACTGGGGGGCTTAAATCGATTTTACGTGGCCACAATCCTCGCCCTTACTTCCGTCGCGATTTAGACAAATAATTTGTTCAGTCCGCATGAAGGCCTCCTAACTCATCAGTGCAACATCTCCGTGAACACAGAAATCAAAGAACCACAGAGGTGAGACAACGTTGAGGACTCGACAGCAAGAAACCACTGAAATGCTGGAGCAAAAGAAAACCAACAGTTAGACTCCGATGAGCCCGACCAGAGACAGAGCATCAGGCACCATCTAGAGGACCTCGACCAAGATTGTTCATATTATAGCACTAGGGCCAAAAAATGCCCCGCCCCGTGGCCCTTTGGTTTTTACCTAGACTTATATGGGGAAAATCTTTAAATATCTTCTTCTCTGAAACCACAAGGGCCAGGTCTTTGATATTTGGTGTGAAGCTTCATCTAGTGGACCTCTATCAAGATTGTTCTAATTATAGGCCTAGGGCGAAAAATGCCCCATCCTGCAGGCCCTTTTGTTTTACATTGGCTTATATAGCTAAAATAAAAAAAATCTTCTACTCTAAACTGCAATGCCCAGGTCTTTGATATTTGATATGAAGCTTCATCAAGTGGACCTCTATCAAAATTGTTCAAATTATAGCCCTAGGAAATAGAAGTTAAGGCAATGAAAACCTTTGAAAATCTTCTTGTCTGAAAGCAGAAGGCCAAGGTCTTTGAGATTTGGTATGAAGCTTTGTGTTGTGGATTTCTACCATGATTGTTCAAATTATAGCCCTTGGGCTAAAAATGGCCTGCCTCGGGGGGCGCACGGTTTATATAGACTTATATAAGGTTGGAAAACTTTTAAAAATCTTCTTGTCTGAAACCAGAAGGCTCCGGTCTTTGATATTTTGTATGAAGCTTCACCTTTTAGACCACTACCAAGATTATTTAAATTATAGCCCGGGGCCAGTGGCTCTTCCACTTGTTACCCATTGGACCAGATGAGTGACCCAGGGCCATCATGGCGCTCATGTTGAAGCTTTTGATCACAGTATCTACAGACAGAGCTTCCCAGGCATCCTTTACCCACTGAAGTAGTACCTGAAACTAGAGAAAAAATACCAAAACTTGTACTTTATACAAGCTTCACAAAACTACATCTATATAATTTTGACCCCCCTTAAAACCCAGTTTTTAGTTTACAGGGGTATACATTATTTTCCTTCTTCTGCTCAAAAGATAACTTGATGGTTCTTGTTAATACGGCCTTGATGAGGCGGTTCTAACAAATGTCCGCAATCTATGTATTGAGCCTGAATATAAAAATATCAACATTGTTTTATCTGAAAGTTTTAATTTTTGGCTGTGTTTTCATACCGGTTAGGCAGATTTATAGTAAAAGACGGCTTTCAATAGAAACATGTACAATCATCATACTTTAAGATAAATATAGACAATGATGGAGCCTTGTTTGTTGGTGCAATGTGAACTGAATAATAATGTATTACATTGGCCTGCAGATAAGCTGCAGTCAATCTATTTACGTAAATGTATATTTTTTCTATCGACTAAGAATGAGTTACATACCTTGTTTTCCGGTTTTCTAATTCTTCCTGCGGCTGTATAGGTGTTTGCCCATCCACCATCCAACTGTCCCACTTTTCTTTGATAAATGATTTAATTTAAATGGTCTATTCCAACTGCCGTCGGCTTGTTGTAAGATGCTTTTACAGCTGTGCAGAATGACAGCCGTATCACTGCAACTGCCGTCGGCTAGTTGTAAGATGCTTTTACAGCTGTGCAGAATGACAGCCGTATCACTGTTAATGCCAAACTCGCTACAACTGGAAAGGAGCTCAGTTTCACTGCTTCTGTACTATGAGCCCTGAAAGCATCCCATACCAGAAGTTTTCTTTCTGCACTTCGCCGCCACACTTGTACTACCCAACACTTAATGATTTCCTCATTGACCGAGCCATTTGGAGACATTCTGACAAGTACGCCGCATGGAATGTCACATGCTGGCGGTGCCCGCTTCCCTTTTAGAACAAACAATGGTGTCAATTTCCGCCTGTCAGCCATAGCAGCCAAAACAACAGTGATCTTATCTTTCTCGTGGTCAGTAGTCTGGATAATGATAGGCTTTTCGCCCTTGTTGTGAAGTTTTTAATTGCCGGGCATATCAAAGTAGACTGCAGTTTCATCCATGTTGCCAATGTTTGAGATAGGATAATTACGTAGTTTTCTCATTCTTATCACAAAATGATGGAATGATAAAATCTTTTCTTCCCTCTATGGGGGCATCTTCTGGGCAACAGTGGTTTTCTCCCTGGTGGGCACCGAATGACTAGCTTTCCATTTTTCCAGCCAGCCGCACCTTGCTTTGAATGATGTAATCCCTCCTGCCACGAAACGCCTTCGTGGCTTTAGAAGCAAGGCTTTCCCAGTGATTCTGATTCCTTGGCTTCTTTTCTCCGAGAACCACTCGAAAATGTCCTGATCAGTCTGTGCATCTCTTAGCTTTCTTCCTGCTCCTGGTCAGTTTGTTAGCTTCTGAATAAGTGGCTTGGCAATTTCATGGATATCGGAGTCTATTTCCAGGTTGGGTATCAACAGGATACGACTGTCAATAGTTGCATCTATGTCCCTTGTCTTGTTGTACACATTCAAGAGCATCAGTGATTTCCTTTCTTTGATAAGCGGGAATGAAGTTTTGTTGTATAAATTCATTTTCTTGACACCTGTAGCATCAGCAACAATGCATTTCAGAACGACCCTTTTTTAGCTCACCTGTCACGTGTGACGAGGTGAGCTTTTGGGATCACTTTTTGTCCGTCGTGCGTGCGTCCGTGCGTGCGTGCATCCATAAACAATTTCAAATAAGTATATCTCTAATACCCCATCTTAGTATATAAGTATATCTCCAATAAGTATATCTCTAATACCAATCTTGATCAAATTTCATGTGAAGCATCATCAGGTAGGGGGAAAGGCTGCATAAGGTTTTTGGGCTGATCAGATTGGAATTCTGGTTGCCATGGCAACATATAGCTCCCATAGACTTATAATGGGAACAAATTTAAACATCTTCTCTGAAACCACAGGGCCCAGAGCTTAGATTATTAGCTTGTAATAATGTCAAGTGGTCACCTACATAAATCCTGCCAATTATGCCCCAGGGGTCCAAATTGGCCACACCCCTGGGCCCCTTAGCACCCATAGATTCATAATGGAATAAAAAAGCTTCAAAAATCTTCTTCTCTGAAACCATAGGGCCCAGAGCTTAGATATTTAGCATGGAGCAATGGCAAGTGGTTACCTACATAATTCCTGCCAATCATGCCCCTGGGGACCAAAGGGGCCAAGCTCCGGGGCCCCTTAGCTCCCATGGCCTCATAATGGAAAAAAGCTTCAAAAATCTTCTTCTCTGAAACCACAGGGCCCAGAGCTTAGATATTTAGCATGTAGCAACGCAAGTGGTCTACTACATAAATCCTGCCAATCATGCCCCTGGGCTCCAAAAGGGCCACGCCCCGGGGCCCCTTATATATAAGGAGGAAGATTCCATTTGGTACAAAAAGGGTTAATAAAAGCGCTACAGCCCTTGCAAAAAGTGAGTGTTACTATTTGGTTTGTTCTAGAACTTAATGGAACTCATTTAAATGGTATTTTATGGAATAACACTAAATACCACAAAATACCACCATTGTAATTATTTGGCATTTAATGGAATGTTAAATGGCATATGGAATTTTCTAAGATTTAGTGGAACCAAAATGCCATTAAATCCCCAAAAGTCCTTAATCAAAATGTTCCACTAAATCTTAAATAATTCCAATCAAAGACATTTTAGAAAGGTAAATACCACTTCTTTCCACAAAATCCTAATTCTGTACAGTTTAAAATTCCACAGAATGCCACAAAATCCCAACTCAGCAAGTTTAGAAATTCCAATTAATAACACATTATTCCGTTTGTAAAATTAAAGTTCCATAAAATGCCAAATGTTGCTTTTCTATACCAGTAAATCCCACCAAATCTACCCAAATCCCATAAAATCCTATTAACTTCCAAAAAAATGAATTTTACTCGTATCATGAAATGAAAAATACCAAAAAGTAAACCCCCACCCCCAATAAATGTCAAAAAAGCATTTAATATCAAAAATAACAAACATTTTACTGTCTAAAATTATGAAAAAAAAAGTACCAAAAAAGTATCATAAGACGGACAGACAGCCGAACAAATGCACAGATGGTAGGACAACCACGGGTAACACTAAATGCCCTTCCACCATTCTTCGAATGGGGGGCCATTAAATGTCAATACTATGAAAAATGTCATATGCTTTCATCCAAGCAATTTATGTTTTGTTCATTAGCTCAAGGTTTTGAGACAAGCCATTTTTGGATGTTTTGGAAACAAAGAACACATGAGTCCTATTTTTGGAGTTTCTTCATACTCAGCAATGTAGTCTGCATTCGCCCCCTAGCCCTGGGTTAAGTGGTATTCGATATTCGATTTCCAGTGTAACCAGAATGGGCTCAATGATTCCAAAGGAAATGAAAATATAATTTGCACCATGATGAAGCACGTGGAGACTTTTTGCATTGCAGGAATCTTTCCATTTCCAAATTAATTTTTATTTGTTCGTCTTCTGAAAATTAAATTGGTTTTGGGATTACTTTTTGAAACGGAGATTCCTCCATTTCCACTTTGTAGCCACACATGGTATTTTTAATCCATTTGTCACGAGAGATTTTAAACCGGTTCTCTTTGAACTTTTTGGTTTTTCCTGCTTCAATTTTTTTAAGAGTGTTTCTAAGTTGGAATGATTTGTAAATTTCTGAGTTTTTTACTGATCTCGCATGTTCTAAAAACTTGATTGGGGCGAAAGGGTTTGATAAAGTGTTACCTACTAAATTTATTACTTTGCTGAGTGTTGGTTCTTTCTCTTGAAGTTGGATTGGTTCCTCCTGTTGTTCTTGTTGAACTTGTTTTTTGTGTTGATTTCGGAAGCTGTGGTTGAAATTCTGTCTTCTGTAGAAGGACGACTGGCTGTTTCTGTCGCCCCTTCCTCGTTAAAAATGCTGTGGTGAGATAGTAAGGTGTCCTTTAGTTCCTCAGCCATTTTCAATGCCTCCTGAAAGTTATCCCCAAGCAATTTTGTTGTGGATGGTTCTTCTAGACAGAGTGCTTGGTTGAAGCTCCTTTTTAATTTGCTCTATTCAGTTGACTTTGGTGGACTCAGATGCAGGATTTTGAAGGCATCCATCACATGTCTTTGGGCAGTCAGTGGATCCGAGTTAGTTTGCATTAGTCCTAAGGCCTGGCAATAGTTATTGATTGCCCATTGTTGGAGGTAATCACACTTTTTGACATCTCGTTTCAGCTCTCGCCAAACTGATGACTTCTTGAGAAAACCCTTATCCTGCTGAATAAAATTATAAGCCATACCCATGTATGACTATCGGTCAATCAAATTACTTGATATAATGTGTTCAGTCGAATTTGCAAACTGAGTGACACACAGTGTACATCCTGATCTGATGGCTTCCTAAGATGCCATCAGCACTTGATCTACACTGTCTGCAAAGGTAGGGGTTGTTGTGCTAAGTAGGATAGGGGATTCACTTGTTCAGTTTCAGCTGCAATGCAGTTTTTCATTTTCTAAATTTTACTTTACTTTATGTTCCTTCATATAGTTTGAACATGCTGATTTAGCTTTCTTTAACACATCCTGTTCTGGAACATAGGCATAACAATTACAGTCCATGTTGAATTTTACACTGAGAAGAGAGTTCACTGTTTGTAGTCCTAAGTTACCACGTTGATCTGTTTGGATCTTTCGTAAAACACTAAAGCACCTTTCTGGGTCTTTATTACTGTGGGGCAGGGACAACACTGTCAGAGCATGCAACCTAAGAAAGGTTCTGGAAAATATGCTTTCCTGTTGGCAACTTCAACATCTCCATATCATACCAGTAACTGTCCACTCTTGTTTCATCTGGACTGAAGGATGGCAGTTCAGATGCTGGCGCTAGCTGATACTCCTCCACCAGTTCTTCTGTGTCTTTGACGGCCCCCGCCCATCAGGGCTTGAAGAAATAGATGGGCTGCACGATGGCTTGAGATGTCATTTCAAATCAAACAAACAAACAAACAAACAAACAAATCTGTGTCTTTGCAGACGTCAAAACGTTGAGCCAGTGCAACAACTAGAATGAAGGAAAAAATAACACATTATTTTACATACCCGCAAACAAAGGGCTTTCCCGATCTATTTAGCTCATCTGACCGAAGGTCATGGTGAGTTTTTGTGACTGCGAGATGTCCGGTGTTGTTCGCCGTGCGTTGTCCATGCATAAACTTTTCTTGTGAACACAATAGAGGCCACAGTTTTGGCCCAATCATCATCAAATTTGCTCAGCACGATCATCATGACGGTATCTCGGCCAAGTTCGAATATGGGTCTCAAAAAATAGGTCAGACGGTCATATCATTGAAAAACCTGGTGAACACTTTAGACGCCACAGTTTTTGTCCCATCAGCGTCAATCTTGCTCAGAATGATCATCCTGACAATATATCGGTCAAGTTCGAAAATGGGTCATGTCGGGTCAGAAAGTAGGTCAGTAGGTCAAATCCTAGAAAAACCTTGTGAACACTCTCGACACCACAGTTTTTGTCCAATCATCATCAAACTTGCTCAGAATAATCATCATGACAGTATCTCAATCAAGTTCGAATATGGGTCATGTCAGATAAATATAGGCCAGTAGGTCAAATCATAAAAAAAACATTGTGAACACTGTAGACGCCACAATTTTAATCCGATCATCATCAAATTTGCTCAGAATGATCATCCTGTTAATATATCGGCCAAGTTCGAATTTGAGTCATGTCGGGCCGAAAAGTAGATCAGAAGGTTGAATCCTAGAAAAACCTTCTGAACATTCAAGACGCCACAGTTTTAATCCGGTCATCATCAGTCTTGCTCAGAAGAATCATCCTGATAATATCTCGGTCAAGTTCGAATATGGGTCATGCTGGGTCAAAAGGAGGCCATTAGGTCAAATAATACAAAAACCTTAACACTAGAGGCCATAGTTCTGGTCCAATCATCCTCAGACTTGCTCAATATGATCATCCTGACATCTCGGTCAAGTTCAAATATGGGTCGTTTGGGGTCAAAAAGTAGGTCAAACCATAGAAAAACCTTGTTAACACTCGAGAGGCCACACAATAAGCCGTAAGGTGTGGTTTGTCAGGTCCATCATTGGAAACAAGATTCACAAGAACTTCTGATGAGCGAAATCAATTTGAATAGGTCATCACAGTGTTAAATTTTTAGCCGTTGGGCAATTAAGTTGACAGTATGAAATAACCACCTTGTGCCAATAATCATCATAAACATATCTCACAGATGACATTAATTAGACTGATCACAGTGCTAACTGACCATGTATTTTAATCAAGATCTCATTTCATTTACTGGCTTATTGCGACAAAAAGGTGGCATGCAACAAAATGTATTGAAATCATATACATGTATATGCATTAGTGCTCATTAGCACCATTAAGAATCTTATGGTTGCTACGCTCCCTTCAGATTTCACAATGGTGAAGATTTGAAACACAAACAGTAACCTTTGCAAAGCATTCTCTTGCCATGGCGCGCTTATGTAATTATTGTTTGTTTGTTCGATTTGAGGTTTTACGTCCCCCTCAACACTGTAAAGGTCATTTTGGAGACGTTGCTTCCAATTTTGTTGGACTTTTACCCGACATTGAGGTGAAATGACTTCTCAAACCTACTGTCCAATGAAACCAATAGGGTTTATAAGCATGGACAGGCCGACTGGCACCGCATTGCCTTGGCAGGCTTAGATCCCCTAAGCAATTTACCAGTACTCGTGTGCGGGTCAGTTTCAGCGTTGCGTGGCAGGATCATGCAGCCCATGTATTTCTTCAAGCCCAAATGGGCGGGGGCCTGCACTTATGTAGTCTGACTTGACGTCAAGGAGTGCAACGTTTCTGTCATCAACGCGCCACAGAGACGTCAAAACAACATGGTCGCTCGAATAAAAATTTCTCGTCGCCTTATATTGTGTATGAAAACCTGGGAATGAATGGTTAATTTAAGCTTCAAAACATATTTTCGAGGCTGAGACGCAACTGCAGAAGCAATGCGCAATTATTCCAAAGGACCATTCAAACCAGTAACAACCACAAAGGAAAACTCTGGCTCTTCCCTACTGAAAATATTCACCAGAATTTCACTGAAATTTATCTGAAATATCAGGTAAAGAATTCTCCTGAAAATCACTTAAATTTCAGTGATATTTTCATGGTATTCCAGTAAAATTTCACTGATTTATCACTGAATTTCAATGACATATCAGTGATATTTCAGTTAAATTTCACGGATATTTATCTCAAATTTCATTGAAAAATCAGTAAAATTTCACTGAAAAAAATAACACTGAAATATCACTTAAATATAAGTGATTTTCAGGAGAATTATTTACCTGATATTTTGGATAAATTCTTTGAAATATCAGCAGAATTTCTCTGATTTTTCAGTGAAATTTTAGAGAAAATTCAGTCAAATTTCACTCAGCATAGGATGTCGGCTCAAATGAATTTACTGAAAAAAATATTGACGATGAACTATCAGCACCCATCTGAATGACCAACTTAATTTTTTTCATAGCAACAGAAGTACCTGTGCCCAACTATTTGATCAATAAAAAGGCAAGCAACATTTTCACTGCTGAAAACCTTTATTAAATTTGTCCCAGTTTCTGAAATGTGCAATACATCCAAGCATATGGCTGTATATAAATGTTAATATGCAAATTCTGCCCTCGCCATAAAGGCTCTGAAGAAATAGATGGGCTGTATTATGCTTCCGAGCAGAGCTGAATCCACCCGCACACAAGTACTGGTTAACTACTTAGATTTTCTAAGCCTTGAAGGCAAAGTGGCGCAAGTCAGACCGTCCATGCTTATTAACCCTATTGGTTTCATTGGTGACAGGGCTAGAGATAAATTGGAAGCAGCATCTCCAAAATGACCTTTACAGTGTTGATAGCAATGCTTAACCTCCAATCAATGTTCATTTGTGTTTGTTCAGCACATATTTATTCTTGCTTCACATATTTTCCCGCCCTAGGATTTCTAAGCATGTGAATCACACTCTCAACTATATCCTTCCAAATTCTTTCTTCGTCTGTCCTGCTTTCGAAAAATCTGTCAAAGACATGACCTGTACCAAAAGCAGGGCGTCAAGTTACCTATATTTACCTATATTTTCCTATATTTCAGGCCATTACCTATAAAATCCTATATTTTACCAAAATACCTATAAATACCTATTATTTGGAATTTTGGGTAAGCAAGGAATACAAAGTTTCTAAAAAAATCTTTGACAGTAGATGTTTTCTATAATATTTGAGCTTAATAAGCTGTTTCCTTTTAGGAATTTTTATTCCTTTTTGTTGTAGTGACCCAGTCCAGCCAAGTTTTTTGAAAGCTTTAGCTAGTGGAAATTCTGCTTTTTTTTTTTAAATTTGAAATGTTCATTTTTGATATTGTTTTTACTATTGTTTCTTTATGAATATTAAACAAGTTTTGTCGTTTTTTTTTAGCAGGCGAGCTATTGCGATCTGTCACCGTCAGCCGTCCTTTAAATGACATCTCCTAAACCCCTGAATAGATTTTGACCAAACTTGACAGAAATCATCTTCGGGTGGTCTTCTCTCAAAGTTGTTCAACAAATTTCAGTCCATGCTGAATTCCCACAGGCTCGTATGAAATTAAGTTACAGTATTTCTGCAGAAATATTGTGACAGGATTCTGACATGAAACCGGTATGAAAAATTTTCAAATCGAATTTCCACAAAGAATTTTCACTTAAATTTTGTCTTCGAGACAGGATTCAGGTGGGAATCAGTGTGGAAAAGCTTGTGAAATATTTAAATTAGCAGGAAAATTGATGCAGGAATCCTGTAGAAAAAAACAAACAGACAGGATTCCTGTATAAATTACTGACAGGATTCCTTCATGGTTCCTGCAGGATTCCTGAATGAATTATTGACAGGATTTCTGTCTGAGCTAGTGACAGTATTACTGTCTGTATATCCCTGCAGGATGCCTGCTAATTTAAATATTTGGTCCAGTTTCATTAACATAACATAATCATCTTAACATACACTGTAAAAATTTTGAGTTTTTATCTATACACAATAAAGGAAGGAATATACTTGTGATTGAAAAGAACATACAAAAACATTGCATGCTACTTACATGTAACTCTTGAATTTGAATCCTTGGATTTCCAAAGATTCATTGTGATCTAATAACTTCAGTCTTCAAACACATACATAAATATGTGGGTGGGGTGCAATCTTTGCAGTTTGCAAACATAAAACTTTTGACACCCCACTAATCAATTTAAAACAGTTAATCTAAAATACCAAGAGTAACTCACAGTGTCTTCCAAAGTATAGCTGTAAATCCTTAGAACAGCTTTATACTTGTAAAGTTGTAAAGCAACACACAAGCAACACATCATCTCTGATGTCTTTGAATGTGTAATAGGAGTGCTCCCGCCAAAATATTGTTTCAGGATGTGATTCTGCTCTGTTTTCATGCCAGACTTTTAAACAGAAATTTGGTTAACATTTTCATGCAGAATTTCTGTTAAGATCTGGCCATTTTCCTTGTGGAATCTGTATCCAAATTCAGTGGACAGGAAAAGAGTTCCATCATGATTTCTGTTACTGTCAACAGACTCCATGTGGAATCATGTCTGAATTTTTTGGGTGGTTGCCACGGCAAACAAATAGGGGAAAATAAGAAAAAAACTTTAAAACTCTTCTTGTCTGAAACCAGAAGGCACAGGTCTTTGATATTTGGTATGAAGCTTCATCTAGTGGGTTCCTACCAAGATTGTTCAAATTATAGCCCTAGGGCCAAAACTGGCACTGCCCCAGGGCCCACTGGTTTTAGGTAGGCTTATATAGGGAAAACCTGAAACCAGAAGGCTCATGTGTTTGATATTTGGATGCTTTGTATAGTGGACCTCGACCAAGATTATGCAAATTATAGCCCTGGGGCTAAAAATGGGCCCTCCATGGGGCCTACTTCTTACACTATGGATCACATGAGCAATCCAGGGCCATCAAGGCCCCCTTGTTTAAAGGGAAGAATGTCCCATTTTTTATTCTTCCTGAATTGTCAGATAGATACAGTAGGGTTTTGTCATCTCTTGTTCCAAGAAATAGATAAGGTGGTTATCTGATGATATTTAAGTAGATCACTCAGTTCTGTATAAAACATACATTGAGGGCATTCATTAGAATCATCTACTTTGGACTGATTTTTATGGAGTTTTATTTAAGATTTTTCCTTAATTATAACCAGCTGACCACCTTATCTATTTCTTTATGTTGTATTATTAATAAAAGAGAGAGCTGGAAGGTGGTGGTGGTGGAAAAATACAAATCTGGCTTGTTTTCTTCAGTGTAGGCAACCTATAATATCCTATATTTCTGGTCGCTAGATTCCTATATTTCTGGACCTAACCTATATTTTTGACTCCAAATGTCACTTGACGCCCTGCAAAAGAAAAACCAATTTTTATTAATAGCTGTGAGAATAGTCTTGAAAATCTTGCTTTGCCCTATCCAAACCACACACACTAGCTGCACATCAGACTGCAAATGGCAAATCTGATCTGCACCTTAATTTTAGTGTATGCAAAAATTAAATGACTATTAAACACATATGCATATACATGTGTTTGATATAATTAAGTATAATCATAATATTCATTTAAATTTAACTGTAGAATCATTTAGTGTATATCTTCAAAACTCTGTTTACCGTTAAATGATGATATATAGCCCATATTATTTTTCTTGCTACTTTTTTAGCTCACCGTCACGTAGTGACGAGGTGAGCTTTTGGGATCACTTTTTGTCCGTCGTGCGTGCGTGCGTGCGTCCGTCCGTGCGTAAACAATTACTTCAAACGACATCTCCTCCTAAACCACTGAGCGGATTTTGACCAAACTTCACAGGAATGATTCTTAGGTGGTCCCCTTTCAAAGTTGTTCAAATGGTTCCGGTCCGTTGCGCATATAGGTCACAGGAGCCAAAAATAGATTTTTTTTCACCGAAAACTTAAAGAATCTTCTTCTCTGAAACTGCAAGGCCCAGGTCTTTGATATTTGGTATGAAGCTTCATCTAGTGGACCCCTACCAAGATTGTTCAAATTACCGTGCTGGGGCCAAAAATGCCCCCACCCCAGGGCCCTTTGGTTTTACATGGGCTTATATAGGGAAAATCTTTAAAAATCTTCTTCTCTGAAACTGCAAGGCCCAGGTCTTTGATAGTTAGTATGAATCTTCATCTGTTGGACCCCTACCAAGATTGTTCAAATTATAGTGCTGGGGCCAAAGATGCCCCGGCCCCGGGGCCCTTTGGTTTTACATAGGCTTATATAGGGAAAATCTTTAAAAATCTTCTTCTCTGAAACCGCAAGGCCCAGGTCTTTGATATTTGGTTTGAAGTTTTATCCAGTGGACCCCTACCAAGGTTGTTCAAATTATAGTGCTGGGGCCAAAAATGCCCCTGCCCCTGGGCCCTTTGGTTTTACATGGGCTTATATAGGGAAAATCTTTAAAAATCTCTTCTCTGAAACTGCAAGGCCCAGGTCTTTGATATTTGGTATGAATCTTCATCTTATGGACCCCTACCAAGATTGTTCAAATTATAGTGCTGGGGCCAAAAATGCCCCCGCCCCGGGGCCCTTTGGTTTTACATAGGCTTATATAGGGAAAACCTTTAAAAATCTTCTTCTCTGAAACCGCAAGGCCCAGGTCTTTGATATTTGGTATAAAGCTTCATCTAAAGGACCCCTACCAAGATTGTTCAAATTATAGTGCTGGGGCCAAAAATGCCCTCGCCCCAGGGCCCTCTGGTTTTACATGGGCTTATATTGGGAAAATCTTTAAAAAAACTTCTTCTCTGAAACTGAAGGGCCCAGGTCTTTGCTATTTGGTATGAAGCTTCATCTAGTGGACCCCTACCAAGACTGTTCAAATTATAGTGCTGGGGCCAAAAATGCCCCTGCCCCGGGGCCCTTTGGTTTTACATAGGCTAATATAGGGAAAATCTTTAAAAATCTTCTTCTCTGAAACTGCAAGGCCCAGGTCTTTGATATTTGGTATGAAGCTTCATCTGGTGGACCTCTATCAAGATTGTTCAAATTATAGCCCTGGGGCCAAAAATGCCCCCCGCTCCTAGGCCCTTTGGTTTTTCATAGACTTATATAGGAAAAATCTTGAAAAATCTTCTACTCTGAAACCACAAGGGCTAGATCCTTGACATTTGGTATGAAGCTTCATCTTGTGGACCTCTACCAAGATTGTTCAAATTATAGCCCTGAGACAAAAAATGCCCACCCCGCGGGGGCCCTTTGGTTTTACATAGACTTATATAGGGAAAATCTTTAAAAATCTTCTTCTGTGAAACCACAAGGCCTAGGTCTTTGATATTTGGTGTGAAATTTCATCTGGTGGACCACTATCAAGATTGTTCAAATTATAGCCCTTGGGCCAAAAATGACCCCGCCACGAGACCCCCTTTGGTTTTACATAGACTATTATAGGGAAATCTTTAAAAATCTTCTTCTCTGAAACTGCAAGGCCCATGTCTTTGATATTAGGTATGGAGCTTCAGCTAGTGGACCTCTACCAAAATTGTTCAATTATAGCCCTCGGCCACCAAATACCCCCCGCCCTGGGCCCTTTGGTTTTAAATAGACTTATATAGAGATAATCTTTGAAAATCTTCTTCTCTGAAACAGCAAGGCCCATGTCTTTGATATTTGTTGTGAACCTTCATCTAGTGGACCGCTATCAAGATTGTTTAAATTATAGCCCTGAGGCCAAAAATGCCCCCGCCCCGGGGCCATTTGCGTTTACATAGGCTTATGTAGGGCATATCTTTAAAAAACTCTTCTTCTCTGAAACCCCAAGGCCCAGGTCTTTGGTATTTGTTGTGTAGCTTCATCTAGTAGTAGTGGACCTTTGCCAAGATTGTTCACATTATAGCCTTTGTTGATATTTGGTATGAAGCTTCACCTTTTTAGACCTCCCTTACATTATGCACATTATAGCCCTGGGGTCAATAATGGCCCTCACCGGGGCCCACTTGTTACTCTATGGATCAGGTGAGCGATCCAGGGCCATCATGGCCCTCTTGTTTATATAATGAGATAAAAAAAAGTTGCATGGACAAACAAAGGAACATGCATGAAAAATTGTTTGCATATATTAATTGCCCTGTTTAAAGAAGATAAACCAATATTGTATGTAGATATTGTCTTTACAGCGTCTCTTTTTATTGATCTCAGCAATTATATCAACATGTGGCAATGCTTTTGACAAGAATATATTACTCAGCAGATTTTTGTTTTGAATCTTCCATGGCAAAGTAACTAATACTGCTTTCTACAGCACCCACCCTTGTAGGATTGGATGATGCTTCCTTGCAGAAATGAAACCAACCATGTGTACTGTTAAACCACTTACAGGGTCTATTTCTGCCAAGGCAAAGTGGTGAAGTCGGACCATCCATGTATATAAACCCTCATCGTTTCATTGGGCAGCAGGGCTACTCAGTGTCGGGATAAAACAACTACTCCAAAATGACCTACATACTGTCGACAGAGATTTTAAACCTAAAGCAAATGAACTAATAATAGCCAAACCATAAAACATGACTTTGCATGAATATAGTCTGTCACCATGCCTACAAATTAAGCCAAATATAATCACCTTTTAGAGCCATTACAGTAGCTGACGACAACGGCTGCAGTTTGTACTGCAGATTTCCATACGCAGAAACCCCAGCCTTTATGGCCTCCGGGGAAACCATAAATTCAACCAGGTCCAAAGCCAATTTTTTGGGTGTCTTGGCAGACATGTTGCAGCGGTCCAACGAGGCTTTTTAAATTTTTACCCCATATTTTGTATCTCCAACATAGCTGAGGTCTGAAACAATAATTTGTAGTCACCAATAATCCATAAATCTGTCCATGAAATATTTTATTTCTAACCTTCCAAACATAGTCATAGCTAATTAATCATCAGTAGTATTTAATCTTTCCATGTAACATTTATTTTGTAACAAGATCTCCTGATCTTGTCACGGGACAGCATAGCTCCAGTTTCACAGCTTGTCTGCATCCCTATGATTTTCACACTGACACTTACATGGAACATTTTAATATTCTTTTTACAGACAATTCAAGATTATTTCCCTTATTCCAGCTGATTTTTTTATCAGTGTGATAAAAAATGTAGTATCTGAAGAGAAACCACTTGACCTGTTGCTGAACTTGGTGTCATAATTATCTGGATGTGACCTGAGGCTAATTAAATCCCACTGCCTTTGTCCTAGAGACTTAAATGATTTAGAGCCAACCCTTTTACATGGTGTGGCTTAGTGTCCACTGCCGGGTGGCTTCATGGTATGTAATAACACCCAAGACATTTGTGCTGCTACTGTCTATTTTTTTTAAGTTGACTTTACTGCAGGAAAACCCTTTCATTCGCAACTCATACGACAGAGTTCACATGACAGACACTATGTGCAGCTTTTCACTTCAGACGCAAAACAAACAAGAACCACTCATCCACCCACACTCCCGGTTTTATAAGTTAAAGACTTTCTATTTTTATGTCCCCGGTAGCGATAGTGGGGACATATTGTTTTTGCCCTGTCTGTTTGTTTGTTGGTTTGTAGGTTTGTTGGTTTGTACGTGGACAACTTTAACGTTGGCCATAACTTTTGAACCGTTTGAGATAGAGCTTTCATATTTGGCCTGAAGGTTCCTTTTGACAAGACCTTCACATTCATGCAAAAAAAATGACATGTGACCTTGACCTTTGACCTACTTAAAAAAAATAAAAGAAAATAATAACATTGGTCATAAGTTTTGAACCACTTAAGATACAGCCTTCATATTTAGCATGTATGTTCCTTGTGACAAAAGCTTTACATTCATGTAAAAAAATTTGAGCTGTGTCCTTGACCTTGACCTTTGACCTACTTAAAATAAAAAAATAACATTTTGGTTATAATTTTTGAACCGTTTGAGATAGAGCCTTCATATTTTGCATGTAGCTTCCTTGTGACAAGTGCTTTACATTCACACAAAAAATTTTGACCTGTGACCTTGACCCTTTGACCTACATAAAAGAAAAAGTTAAAATTTGTCAGAACTTTTGAACCGTTTGAGATACAGCCTCCATATTTAGCAGGTATGTTCCTTGTGCCAAAAGCTTTACATTCATGCAAAAAATTTTGACCTGTGATCTTGACCTTTGACCTACTTAAAATAAAAAATAACATTTTGGTCATATCTTTTGAACGGTTTGAGATAGAGCCTTCATATTTTGCATGTAGGTTCCTTGTGACAAGAGCTTTACATTTACATTCACACAAAAATTTTGACCCGTGACCTTTACCTTTGACCTACATAAAAGAAAAAGTTTACATTTGTCATAACTTTTGAACCGTTTGAGATACAGCCTTCATATTTAGCATGTAGGTTCTTTGTGACAAACGCTTTACATTCATGCAAAAATTTTGACCTGTGACCTTGACCTTTGACATACTTAAAAAATAAACATTTTTGGTCATAACTTTCGAAACCTTTGGGATAGAGCTTTCATATTTGGCATGTAGGTTCCCTGTGATTAGAGCTTTTCATTCTTGCACAATGTTTGGACCTTGACCTTTGACCTACTTAAAAGAAAAAATAAAATTGTTCATATTTTTTTAACCATTTAAGATAGAGCCTTGATATTTGCCATGTAGGTTCCTTGTGACAAGAGCGTTACATTCATGCAATTTTTTTTGACCTTTAAAGAAAAAATATTATTGTTCATAACTTTTGAACCATTTAAGATAGAGCTTTCATATTTGGCATGTAAGTTTCTTGTGTCAAGGGCTTCCCACACAAACAAAAATCTTGAACTGTGAGCAATTTTGAATAAAAAATGACCATGCCCGGGGACATGTTCGTGTTTCACAAACACATCTTGTTAAGAAGGAAAAACCATTACTTGTTACTAAATTAAAACAATTACGTGATGCTGCTACTGCGAGGAACTGGCCATAAAAGGCAATCCTGTCACCCACAAATGGTGGCATTTCTAAATATAATCAAACTATGACGTATAACCGAGATTTCGTAATCTAGTTTATTAGAATTAAGTGTCAAAATCGTCTGGGCAAAGTATTAAATATGCCAAAGCATCAAATAAACAAATCATTTTCCGACCGGTTCCACCCTAAAAGAAAGATAGTTAGACAGCTTTATTACTTGCTTACGTCACTAACCCAGTTCCAGGAAATACACCTTTTATTGCGCATTTACAAACATTACACTTTGATACTTTTCTATTAACAACATTAACACTAAAGATTTCTGAATTAAAACATACTAGCTTAAACATTTGCAGTTTAAAACTGTCCCGACATGGTATAACGTCACACTGCTCCCGACGGGGGAGATTTTTATTGGATTATAAAACAATAGAATATCTACATGATTAATTTAGTTCCTGGATCTATCACAAATATGTAAGTATTTAAAATTCTATCAAATGTATTTTACATGACTACCTGGCTAGCTTTAAACATTAACATTATGAAATAAAATTGAAGCTCACCCTTTTCCTGCAGCCACTAATAAATCCACTTGCACAGTCCTAAATAAGTCCACTACACACAAAACTACTGTTCCTACCGTTAAATAATCCCTTATTAATGTGTGGATACAAAATCCAACACCACAATAGACAGTCATAGTTATTTACAGTACACAGTCACGAATCTTCGAACGCCCCTCGTTGTTTTCTTAGCTCACTTTTCCTGCTCGTCGGCGGTGTCGGTCTCGCTCTCCGACTCCAAGCCCTCCAGACCCCCACTGCCCGACGTGTATGGCGCAGGCATCGTTTCTCCCAGCGCCCCCGTGGTTGGTGCAGACGTTGTGTCTCCCAGCACATCCGTGGTTAGTGCAGACATTGTTTCTCCCAGCACCTGATCCCCCAGCCCGTCGTCAATGTCTATGATGGACAGATCGCTGCCCCGGCGTGACATTGAGTATGAGTTTCCTATGTGGATTTCCATAGCATGCCACACCGGAGGTGGCTGCTGGTGAGACTGAGGGTGCAGCAACGTGCATGCCTCTCTCGACCACACGATCTTTGCTAACATCGTATGTGGCTATAGTTATAGCCACATGGGGTTACTCCAAATCCGCCCGCTCCTGGGCAGACAGGTTACTCCACAAATCCCCTAATGTCACATACTTCCAACAGGAGGGATTGAATTCGTGTCCTCCTTCAGCTATTTCAAACCCAGTCACTTGTTATTTTTCTGATTTTCTTTTATCATTTTACTATCTTTTCGTGTCTAACCGTAGGTCGAATGAATTTTCCCTGGCAAAAGTTTGTTGTTTTAATAAGCTCCAATTAGGCTCGTTTTAATAAGGAGGTATAGCTAAGAAAAGTTGGAAGATTAACGTTTTTCGATAATAGCCAGCAAGTGTCTTTAAAGAGGGACCCCAGCTATCTAAATGATCCATCAGGTATTCTAGAGAAAATCCCATTAATCTCAGTTTAATTGCCTGTTTCATGATCACTGTTTGTCAGCTGCAACATGAGCTAATTTATGTGTTTATACTGGCCAGCTGTAAGGCTGCTGGTCAATTTTCTGAAGATAATTTTTCTTGCAGGATGTTAGGTTTGTTTGCTTTGAGGTTTAACGTCCCCGTCAACACTATTTAGGTCATGCAGGATGTTGAAAAAAGTATTGTCATAAATAACTTAGTGTATGCACACAGCTAAGATTCAGATCAGCCTGTGCATTTGCTAAGTCTGATCAAAGTCTATTTAGGTTACTGAGAACTCATCTGCATGTGAATGGCAAAGACTGTCCATACTTCGCGACTGCCCAGACTTATCAGAGTCATGTCTGCATACAGGTGTTATTTGTAATTGGACTCGCTTACTCTTCAAGCCCTTCTTAGGCTAAACTTTCGGGCACCTTTTTGTTGGTATCAAGGTTGATATGGGGCCTTTATTGTCCAGACGCACTGGTCTGGCAGACAGTATAGATCCAGATCCAGATCTAAGAGGAGCAGTCTGATCAAGAAATATAAGGTATAAATATATCATGGATAATTTGAAATTACATGTTCTGTCCACTCATAAGAAACACATCGAGGAAGGGATTCTAAAGAGTACACACAACATGCATTATTTATTCTGAAGAACATTGAAAAGATGTCAATATGATGCCTCCTGGCCAGGCTCTGTGTTCAACTCTCCATGGTTGACAAACTACCCCTGTCTCATACAAATTGCGGACCCAAAAGTGTTTGAGCCATTGAAGTTCGACTGTATATCCTATGAACCTATTACTCTGTGATCAATTGTTACGCAACTCATTATGAAAACACGTCTATACAAATATATTTTGTCAATTTTTCGGCCAAACAAATGAAAATATTATGTTGAAAAATTGTGCTATATTTCTAATTTCTGTTCGAAACATAGATTGCGGGGACTCGATAGGACAGCCTGGAAGAGAGGGTTCTATCGAGTACCCACAGTCTATTTTTGAGCAGAAATAAGAAAAATAATATACACTCCCTTAAACCCCAGTTTTACTAAATAAAAGTGGGGTTTACGGGGGTCAAAATCATATAGGTGTGTTTCATGATGTTGTACGCTATTAGGAAACTTTCATCTGTTGATCCCGTTTTTTTCTCGTGGCGTGAGTGGGTGCCGGGCGTGAGGGACACAACAACAGTCTTATCAGCAAGTCTATGCATGATCTGCACCATATGCATTCAGGGTTACGACCAGAGACTGAATTCTCCAATGTTGCCTTAGACTTTTTATAAGACTGTATGTTGCTTTATTCAATGAAACACAAACGATCATCCAGTATCATTCACTTTTTTCATATTAAGAAATAGATAAATTCTATCATAGGCATAAAGAAACAGTTCCCTGTACCTTCGGGGGTGTAGCTACCTGTACGCAGATACGCACTTGCGTGCACATTGCAAACATTAAAAAATAGATGTAGAAGAAGAAGAAAAAAGGAAGAAGAAAGAAAAGATAAGAAGAAGAAGAAAATATTTATGTTTGTTTGATTTGAGGTTTAATGTCCCCGTCAACACTGTTTAGGTCATTTTGGAGACGTTGCTTCCAATTTTGTGGAACTTTTATACGACACTGAGATGAAATGACATCTCAATCTTGCCGCCCAATCAAACCAATATCGTTTATTTGTATAGGCGGTCCGACTCGCAGCAGTTTTCTTGGGCAAGCTTAGACTTTCTAAGCAGATTACCAGTACTCATGTGCGGTCGGCATCAGCTCTGTGTGGAAGCATCATGCAGCCCAATCTATTTCTCCAAGCCCCGATGGGCGGGGGTGGGAAATGTGTATGTATGTATGTGTCTGGGATATCCAAAACACTATTTAATAGCCAACAAGGTAGAAAACCACACTAACAGGAAAGAATTTGCTCCCTGGTATTTTCTTTGGTTTGCGCCAGATTACGGAACCCGGGAAGGGACTTGCATTTTTATTTCAAAATATTGTGCGAACAAGATAATATCTTGCGCGCACAAGATAATATCTTGTGCGGACAACATAATATATCTTGTGCAGACAACATAATATCTTGTTCGCACAACATATCTTGTTTGCACAACATAGATCTTGTGCGGACAACATACTATCTTATGTCTGATAAAATTGTGCGAAGAAGGTATTATGTTGTGCAAACAAGATATTAGGTTGTGCGAACAAGATAGTATCTTGTGTGTACAAGATGATATCTTGTGTGCACAAGATATTATGTTGTCTGCACAAGTACTATGTTGTGCGAACAGGATATTAAGTTGTGCGAACAAGATATTATGTTTTGCGGACAAGATATTAAGTTGTGCGAACAAGATAGTAAGTTGTGTGAACAAGATAAATAATATTATCTTGTCTGCACAACATATAAAATAAAAAAATACATGTCCCTTCCTGGGTTCTGTAACATATAGCTCAGACATAAATAAATAGCCACCTGACAAAAGTCAGAAAATGACCTAATCCAACAGTGATAAGTCCAATCAATCTGGACATCTACTCAATGTCCACATACAGATAACTGGGCTACCTTTTGAGCAAAATCAGATATATCTATACAGGCTGTCTTTGTGTAGGTAGAGTGAGTTGCCTGGAAAAAGGTCATTTAATTAGTGGTTCTGTCATATGATGTCTAAAATACTGACAGTCATAACCTGATTAAATAACCTTATTCGGGCCTGAGTAGTTCAGGCAGATGCGCATCTGACGGATGATCAGGAGGACACAAGTTCGATACCTGCCAGGGTCGGCAACATTCTTTCATGGGGATTCTTTACATTCTGCTGATTCAAGAAGGGTAGTTGTCAGTTTCTGGCAAAAGAATGTGCACTGCTTACGTATACGTTTGCCCTGGAAGAGTGTGGACAGGTAAACTGACCGGCTCAAAAATGACCTAAATAGTGTTAACGGGGCCGTTAAACTCCAACTCAGACCAAATTAGCTTTATTCCACTGGCAGTTTCGTGAAATTCCAAGTAGGAGCGTGGTATCTTCTTGAAACATCCGGTCACATGGTCCAATCAAATCTTTAATTTGTTTCAATCTTGTTAGTGATCGTAATGTTTGGGAGGTTGGGTGTTTCCAGCAAAGTGATTCGTGTTTCACGATCTCTTATGAACTTGAAAAATTACTTCATATGATTGGACCATGTGACCAGCTTTCCAAGAAAATACCACACTCCTACATGGTTTTCACAGGCATTTCATGAAAGTTACCAGTCTTTATCTTATTTCTCCATATATAACGTTTTGTGGAGTATGATAAGAAACACCTTGACACGTCACTTCTAATGAGTACCCACAACATATGTTGGTGGAATATTACTTTGAATTGTCAAGAGCTATTGTTATCATGTTCCTCATCAGACTCATCCGTTGAATTACCATCAGAATCCGGTTCATTTTCAATGTCACTGTCAACATCCATTGGTCTATTGTCTCCTGCCACAGCCCACAGGTGCTCCATGATGTCTTTCACAAAATCATATGTCTTTTTCTTATAACGCCTTTTTCCACTGCGGCGCCCCATGTGGTCAGGTCGAATACGTTTGTACGTAGAGGTGTAAGGCCTGTCTACATGTTCGTTCCAATCCAGAACAGATAAGTCCCGTCTAAGCACATACATTTTGTTCTGGTAGTGTATCCTTTTATCCAGGTATATTAGACAGGCATTGTTATAACTTTCAATGTAATATGTAGCACGTGCCAAAACAAAATCCTCTGCAAACTTGTAGACAGTCTGTTTATGGATGAAATCCTGAAATATTCTAGCTGCATCTGGTGATCTTATTATATCATAATCAGGTATATATCCCTGAACCCTACAAGGGGAGTCTACACTACATCGCTGATGATTGTTCTGGAAATGCAGTAAACAGCTGTCCAACATGTCGCGCAGAGTAGCTGCATTGCCATTACAATGCTCCATGCTATGGTACACATGATTTCTGAACTTGGACCCTTTATCACTCAATTCCGGATGCCAAGTTCTTCCAATATTTGCTCGTGATCCTGATGCAATTTTTTTAAATGCGCATTTAATTGGCTTAGTCCCATGCCAAGGATCATTTGAGTTTGTCGTTCCTTGTCTATCTTTCACCTGTTTATTCACTGATGAATTTCTGTCATGTGCATGATCAATAATTTTGATTCCTTCCCTATCAAAGTTTTCATACATCATTGTACAACCCAAGCTTTCGTGTTTCTGAGAAGATGTTTCATCGCGTTTTGTAATATGTTGCACATCTACAATTTTATGTGTTTTCTGTCCAATTGCAATGTGATCGGAATGGAACGAATTTTTCCTGCAGGCATGCCTTGCATCTGTCATAATAGACATACCGTCCTCATTTTGCTTTTTGCTAGCTTCTATTTCTTCTCTTCGCGCTGATGTCACTGATGTTTTTCTTAAAAGTTCAACTATTGTTGACAGGTAAGTAACCACCATTGCGCGAAAACCTTTTGTCGGAATATTGATAGTTGCAAAATCACAGAATTTTTCATATTGCACTGCGGTCATTCCACTGCATATGTATGAAGCTAACACTCTATAGTTCACCTTGTAGTCATCTCCACAAGAAGCAGATGATTCCCATGTTACCTCATGACAGTTATTACACAGAAATTTGAGAATCAGCACATGCCCTATCTTTGTAACCGACACTAAATGCAAATCCAACTGACACAGTCTGGAATGTTGGGTTACTAATGTTGCATACTTTTCTGCAGATGAAACATCCCCAATGTAAAGTGATTCATCTTCCAAACATGACATATTTCCGAATTTCTTTTTTTCTGATTCACTGATAATTTCCACTTTTTCTTCTGCATTGTCCTCTTTATGACACAAATACTGATCCAGCAGTTTATCAATAACATCTTTGATAGAAAGTTTCCCTCCCATATCACGCTTTACAGATTCTAGCTTTGATTCAAACCCTAGTTTCTCAGCTTCATTTTTGAATGAAAGATCCAGTTGTTTTCTGATAAGTTTATATTCATATACTTTCAGTGTCCCATCACTTAGCCGTTTTCTGTTTTTCTTTCCTTTTGGAGCACAATTTGTTATATCCAAAAGAGCCATTGCGAAAAAATAAAATGTGAATGCCAGTATCATATGCCACACTAATAGACAATTCAAATTTGAATTTCCCACTGCTGATCACATGACCAATTAATTCAGGTCAGCACCAGGCATTTCTGCAGAAGGCTGAAGGTTACAAAGTTCAAAGTTCTGTTATTAGAGATAATTAGAGCATGTTGCAATTTCATTTGAAGCAATGGCAAAGAAACATCAAATTCTTTTATCTGTCAGTGAAGAACAGGAACATGCAATTATGGATTTATTTGACAAGAAAAGATGGGAATATGCAAATTTATGTAAGTATTTTTCTAATAAAACATTTTGTAAACAAGGTAATGGAAATCAAACATGATATAGATTTTGCCTTGGCTACTGCTGGAGCATAAACTTTTCCTTGCCTATTAGAAGGATAATATTACATAGTATGCTGCTTTTCCTTTGGTCTCAGATTTTCTATAATTTAAAAGGACATTTAAAAAACAATACAACCTAAATAAGCTAAGGTAAAATTTGCAAATGTAAAGTACTGAAAGGCTATGGTAAACAAATTTTTATAGCAACCTTTACAAACAGATACATGTATGCATGTATGTTTCTGCATGCTTCATATTGTTCCTCATTTCGTGAACAAGTCAATGAAATGAACACCCATATAAAAGCCTACTTTTTATAGAGACAAAATGTACGGGAATATGCATTTTTTTCTTATCTAGGCTGTGGGTACTCGTTAGAATTGCCACGATGATTAAGTTTTAACGAGCACACACAGCCTACTTTTTGCAGTATAAATAAGAGAAAATATGTATAAAAAATTGACAGTAAAAATAACCATTTGGAGATGTGATGAAAATGCACACTGGTGTGTTTTCGTAATGTGTTCAATAAATTGTGTGTCTGGTATTGAATATATTATATCATTCGTTTGCAGTGGTTGCTAGCAAATCACAGACAAAAGTAAAGCGGAAGAAACTAACTAAAGTTTCATCAGCCTTGGTAGGACCCTCTCAGCCTGCACCACCTTCCCCCCCACCAATTCCACCACCACCTCACCAGATTGATGAAGAGCAACAAGAATGTCCTCATTGTTTTCTAATGCCATGTGCAACATCACATAATCATTACTGGCTTGGTGAAGGACAACCAGAAAGCAGAGAAAATCATGGTGTTAGGAAAATAAAGTATAGGTCTTACTGGAAATTTATTAATAATTCTGGCGGATGGAATGACAATAGATACTTAGTAAAGAAAGTTGCGGCTGGAGGACAAATAAATGACAAACGTGAGCTTATGCCATCATGTGTTGTTTCTCAGTTGAGGGCAATGTTTCCAAATCCCTCTGACATGCCCTATATGGGCCATATGTGGATATAAATTTCAATCAACTTTAATAAAAAAACGCCTATACAAATACATTGCAAATTTTAACGCCCCGAAAAAGTAAATTTTAAGATGAAAAATTGTGATATAGTTTTCCTTATTTTTACTCCAAACATAGGTTATGTATGCTTGATAGAACCTCCAAATTGAGACGGTTCTATGGAGCACCCACAACCTATGATTTAGATTCAATAACAGAAAAAAGTATGTATATCCCTGTAAACCCCAGTTTTACTATTTAAAAGTGGGGTTTAAGTGGGTCAAAATTATATAGGCATGTTTTCGTGATAAAAGTTATGCACACAAAATAAAAACGAGATCATGTAAAGGTTGCATTTGTGTTTTTATTGACAGAGCACTGCGCCTCTGATTTCAATGGTAAGTGTTTTTGAAAGACAGATTGAGACATACGTTTTACTAACATCAAACAAGTAGCTGTACAGAGCTTTTTGGACACATTATATTCAAGCTCCCCTTTGACTTTCTAAAACTCTCAATGATAACACAACTGCAAGAGTTTATTTTATCACTTGGGAACTTGCAGGTAATTATGGCCAGCAGAGCAATAAATGAGTCTCAGGGGAGGTGTGCAGACAGTTCAGAGAATAATTAATCAAGCAAATGATGTCTGTCTGATAATCTTCCCAGGGTGAAGGGGGTCCCTCTTTAATTCCCATATTTATTGCACATCATTTATCGCGTTGTTCCTCCTTTCTCCCCAATTAATTGAATCTTCTGGTTTTTGGTCGATTTACGAGTGTACCTGTCGATTTTAACTTCGATAATGCACAAAATTGTAACAAGTTATAGAAACAGTTTTGCTTTAGTATTTGGGTTTCATCTGTGGATCCACCAGGCGTCTGTCCGTCTGTCTGTTTAAATGAGGTTGTTCCATAAGTTCAGAATATAGGTAAAATTTCTGTACAGCAAGGGTTAGTCAACATATTTTTGTCCTGCAGTTTATATACACCACAAAACATAGCAGGCTATACAGAACTATACTGTTTAACACTAATAATGAACCGTTCCGTCTTACTGAGCCACCGTAGGTAACTTAGGGTAGAGTTGTCCCAGAATGGAGTTCCTTAGGGTCTCTTCACTCGGTGAGGCAGATTGTGCCCTGCCCTGAAGTATAGTCACTTCATCCGTTTCCTTGGAGTAGGACACCGACGTTGGGTGGTCATGCGGTTCATCATCGTCTACCTTAACTCTGTCACTACAGAAAATGGCAAGCCGGGCACAGCAACCGTGCTTTTCAAAATCAAGGGGTTTCTTATGTTTGCAATATCTTAAGAACAGAAATACGGCCCCCGCAATTGTGATGCAGACAACATTGTCAATTATGATGTATGCCCATATAGGCCAAGAGGTATCTTCTAGTTCTACACTGCGCATGATGCATCCTTAAAATCAAATCATCCATAGGTATCTGCTTTATGGTACTCAGGCTCGTGGGCAGTTCCAGTTTACTGAAATTTGGTAAGGCCTGTGAAAAGGGTTCCCATAATTTAAATTTGGTCGTATTATGGAGTTCTAGCAATTCTGTGTAGGGGTCAGGTATGTCAACTTGTTGTTCAAAGAAATAGTAGGGCGGCAGACTCAAAGTTATTTGCAGTGTGACACCCTAGCTCCAATTGAATTGTTCCCAAAGGTGGATCAATAGCTTGTGTAGTGTGTTTTTATCGACTTTCTGCCCGACATTCCCAAACATACAATGGAGAAGTCGTATATTTTTCTTTCGAACCAATTACCCATAATCCCTGTGTTAAATATGTACCCATGGGCAGCAGTGTATTTGGTTGAACTAGTCTGCAGCAATATTTATTGACTTTTGGTTCATCTTTGAAAAACAAAGCGAGGACACAAAGCTGGTTTGAATTTACAGGCATGATGGCGCTTCTTGGGCTACAATATTTAGTGAACTGATTACTAAACTCCAGCAACTCATGTTCAGACAAAAGAGTGTAGCGACTCCGTTCTTTATTAATCAGTAATTCTGCCGACTCGATGTCATATTTGGCGACCATGTCAGGTACGTAGGTCAGTCTGACCTTATTTGGCCTGCTGGGCATGGGTAAGGGTATGTTATACACGCGGTAAACCTCATTCACATGTAAAGTCTAACAGTGGTATATTTATTACCATAACTACTTGGGATCCATCCATGACAGTGGAACAAGTGAGTGTACGGTAAAAATGCCAAATATTGGAGCGTGGTTCCTCTGGAAGTTTGAGAGTAGATGGTAATTTGTTATTTATTTGGGTCAAGAGTTTTCTCAGATTCTTGGGAGTGATGGAACTTGGAGACAAACGACTAAGAGCCAACATATTTATCTCCAAACGTAAATTGTCCAAGTATATGGTACCAAGTTGAATAGCATCACGTAGTCCCGCTAAAATTAGGTCCATTTGTGCATATATGTTAACAAACATCTCAATATGCTCAAATCGTTTCTGTTTAACGACTGTTAAGTTGTGTATGCGTCCCTCAACTCATCCATGCAATCAACAAGGCTCATAATGGCCTGTCGGTTTTCTGCAATTTGTATTTGGGACACATTCAAGATAGTCATTTGTTCATCCAGCATGTGCATGATAGATTGTTGATTTTGTGACATGTCCCTTACTGCCCTTTTTATGTCATCTAGATCCGCCTCCGAAACGGTCCCAAAAAGGAAGGATAGGATACGCCCCCCCCCCCCCAGGGGTAGGATGCTTCTTTCGGACCTAGTCCCCAGTGCCCGGTAGTCAACATAGCTGGTGATAATACTATGCTGTGTTTCCTGCAGAGATTTTACTTCCTTACCCAGCTGTTTAAGTGTAGCCCTGAAACCCTGTTGTTGTGGGTCAGTAAAATGACTGCTCAATGTATTTGCCACCTCAGTTGCCTTTAAGATATCAGAATACACTCTTCTAAGGAAATATCTAAATGGCTCAAGGTCATGAACGAAACTGACCAACCATTTAGCTCTGGTAGATATCACGTCGTTGACATGTTGAAAAGCAACGTTTTCATGAATTATTACCCCCGCAGCATAGCCAATCAGTGACAGATGAATAAGGAGACGCATCCTTGATGCCGGTATAGCCTGTCTCCTGCAATGAAACAGACACCCCAAATTAGATTTAGCTGATCTAATTTTAATCTTATACAAGGTGCAAGAAGCCTTAAACATTACTTAGAATAGGCTTGCTATAGGACTAAGCAGAGTTTTGACCTTAGTATTTCGACCCTTTTTGGTTTTCTTTTTGCTACGATGATCATTTTTCTCATCTTTGCCAACTGTAGCTTGACATTTCTTTATTTCATCAATCATTATAGAATCTGATGGATCATAATCAATAGTAGCCTCCGAATCCGCATCGCTTGCGGTTTGCATCTCCTCTGATGCTTATGCATTTTCTGCATTTTCCCGGAGTTCACTCTCACGAACGCGATTTGCAAGTGCCATTTTTGGAATATTGCTCTATTCATCCGAGTCTTCACGTTCACGACGCGCTAGATCTACAAACCTTAGTTCTGGCCCCTCTGCTTCGGTTTCTGAGGACTCAGAACCAGAAGAACCGTCATCAGATTCCGGCGGTACAACATACGCTGCCTTACGAATTGGTTGTCCCGCATCCGTTTTGGGTATTTCCCATGTATCAACCTTTGCAAGTTTTATGTCATCAGCATGAGCTTCAAAAGTCTTATTGTCTAACTGATTTTTCAACACATAGGTCACTGGTGATTTCTGTTCAATAATCCGATCCTCTATCTTGGTACGGGCATGTTTTTAAAGAACACTGGATCCCCTATATTGTATGACGCATCCTTTCGGTTTTTATTACCATATTTTGCATGTTTCCGTTGTTGCTTCCTGATGCGTCCATGGACCAGCATGAATGCCTTATGCTGCTCTTGGAGTGCAATCAGATACATGTCCTCCCCCATGTATCTCCTACGAGATTTCAAGAGAGTGTCGATGGGTAACACTACATCACGGCCATAGAGCAGATAAAATGGAGTATAGTCTGTAGCTTCACTGACATTGAAACGGATACTTGCGAGAACTTGGTTCAGGTGAAGGTCCCAGACATCTTGTTCATCCTGTAGTCTCTTTGCTAGCACGTCATGAAGGGTCCTATGGAATCTTTCCACCTTACTGTTACTAGAAGGGTGATAGAAGGAAGTGGTGACATGATGTACATTCAGCGCCTCCAGGGTCTCTCTCATGACTCTATTTACGTTCTCAGATCAATTATCTGTCACCAGCTCCAAAGGATAGCTGAAGCGTGGATAGATTTCTCCGATTATCAGGTGAGCAATGGTCTCTGCAGTCTTGTCCGGCACAGCAAAAGCTTCCGGCCAACCACTGTACCAGTCCACAAAGGCAATGATCTATTTATTTCCTGACAAAGTCTTTGGGTATGGTACTGACAAACCAAGACTTAATTTAGCCACAGGGTACGTTTGTATATCCACATTTTGTAGCAAAGGTTTGACATTTTTGCCTGCCCGAGCCTGGCAACTAGCACACCTTGAGACGTAATCATAAATTTCTAAAAATAAGTTTGGCCGAAAATATTTCTGTCTGATAGTATCAAATGTCTTTTGTACCCCCATATGACCATTTTTATCGTGGTATTGTGTAATGACCATTTGCCTTAAATCTTCAGGTGCATACAGCCTTAGTGTAGGGTTATCATCTGGATTGGACAGATAATACACTATGCCCTCTTCGACAAGATATCTATGCTTTCTTGCTTTTGAGGGTTCACCATGTTCTAACAGGTTCTTCAATTCCATTACAGCCAGCTGCCTCATCCTTACCCTGTTCTAGTCCCATGTCCAAACCTGGCAGATCAGTTTCCGGAATTTAAGGACGGTCCTTAGTTGGCACCTCACATCCGGCAAAGTTCTTGGGATTGATTTCATTTGAGTTTATAGCTCCAACTTCATAGGTGTGGTCGTTTATATCCGGTTCTAGCAACCCCGCTTCACTCACAATGTCATCCACATCTGGCTTTCTTGAAAGTGGGTCAGCGCACGTGTTCTCCGTGCCAGCAATGTATTCTATGGTTTAGTTATACCCAGCCATCCCCGAAGCCCAAAGTTGAATTTTCTTATTCTGCATAGGTGATTCCAGCAAATACTTTAAAGGCTTGTGATCAGTTTTAATGTTAAATCTCGCGTTGTGAAGGTAATAATCAAGCTTCTGCAAGGAATAGTGAATTACAAAAGCTTCATTTTCAATTGTTGACCATTTGCATTGAGTTTTGCTTAATTTGTGAGAAAGGTAATAAATGGGCTTTTCATTTTTGACATTGCGATTGGGCAAAAAGTTTTCATTTCCCTCAGACTCTTGGGTTAAGCATGCCCCTATACAGGAATTACTTGCGTCTGTGTACAGAGTGTAGGGTTCGTTTGGATCTGGATAGGCTAATAAAGGCACCTCAGTGAGGCTATGCTTCATATAATCAAAGCTACCTTGACATTGTTCTGTCCTTTTGAACCGAGCATACTTCCGAGTGAGAGCAATAACAGTCTCTGCTATTTCAGAGAAGTTTGGAATGAACCTGCGATAGTACGAGCACATCCCAATGAAGGAACGAACCTCTCGACCACATGTGAGTGTGGGAAGAGACCTAATGGCTTTTACCTTTTGCGGATCAGGACTGACACCTTGTGCATTGATGATAAAACCAAGATACTGAGTTTCTGCTTGCAAGAAGGAACACTTCTTTAACTTCAATTTCAAGCCATGCAGACGTAACCTGTCAAAGACTGTGGTCAAGTGAAACAGATGTTCTTCCAAAGTTTCACTTTATATCAAAATTTCATCCAAATAGGCAGTTGCAAAATGACTTAGCCCTTGCAGAACGATTGCCATCATCTGCTGAAAGACAGCTGGGGCTGAGGACAAACCGAAAGGCATCACATTAAACTCAAACAGTCCTCTGTGACATGCAAAAGCAGTCTTCTCTTTATCTGCCTCATCCATTAGCACCTGCCAATACTCAAACCTCAGGTCTAAAGAGGTAAAGAATTTTGCTTTTCCAAGGAGTGCCAAAATGTCGTCTATTAAAGGAAGAGGATATAAATTTGGTTTAGTAATTTGGTCCAGTTTCCTGAAGTCCACACAGAATCGTTTTGACCCATCTTTCTTACCAACTATCACCACTGGGAAACTCCAGGGAGATTTAGTCCTTTGTATTAAATTGGCATCCAACATCTCGTCCACAGCTTTATCAAGTACTATCCGGTAATGAATGGGCGTTCTGTATGGTCTTAATTTTATGGGTGGATGATTGCCTGTATCAAGTTTTCATTTTGACAGTGTCAGTATGACAAACTCCGAGTCTTTGGCTGCGAACAAATCATGGTGTTGCTCTAAAAACCCTAACGTGGAGTCTCTATGCCTATCAGGCACTTCCACTTCTGCTTTCCAATCATTGGTTTTTGTAGCAGCTATCTTTTTCTTAACAGAGTCAAGGCTATTTATTTTGGCCTGATTTACTCTCTCTATTTTTATTTTGGATAGCCATTTGAAAACTTTTGTGGGAAATTAACTATCTTGTGGCTGTCCACTTGTGATGTTTTCTTTCATAACTTTGACCATTACTCTCAGGTGTACATAACATACATGTACACTCCAGACGAAAGCCAGTAGATATCTACGGGTGGACCGTGTGGCTCTGTACCTCAGTCGGTAGAGTGTTTCTACTTTCTTTTCTTCCTTTATCGCCTTAACCCCAGGAGTGGACACAGACGGTGCATATTATATACACTCCAGTTTTGCTCACACCGCTGCCGGGGATCGAACCCACGACCTCTAGCATCAGAGGCAAGTGCACTAACCACTGAGCCATCACTCGAAAGGCCCTGTGTTCGAGTCCCGGACAAGTCATGTTTTTTCCACCCCTGTGACATTTGGTGGCCAGTGTGGGTACAGCACAACGTCTGAGGGCATGAAAGAGTATGAAAAATGTCTCGCAGCCCGACTGGATAGGACTTAAGAGATTCAAGACGAATCTAAATAGGCAGGGGGAAAATGTAACGGGTCTATCTATCTATCTTCTTATACTGAGTCGGTCATATTTGGCCATTACCTCAGTTTTTTGGGTCAAGGCTTGGTAGCTCAGTCGGTAGAGTGTTCGCACGTAATGCGAAATGCCCTGGGTTCGAGTCCCTGTCGAGTCATGTTCTTTTTCCACCCGTTACATCTATAACCTGTACAGGGGATGGTTCTCCCTGCAATTGGGGGCTCCAGTAAGCGTCCCGATCCAGGTGCATTTTGTGGCATTTATCCCTGCAAATGATGCCAGTTGAGCATCACAATTTTATTACAGCTTCCAGGAATCGAACAATAGGCCTCTAGTGTCATAGCCAAGTGCACCAACCACTGAGCTTAGCTACAGCTCTCCACATTAGGGTTTAGTTTTATCTATCTTTTGTAACAGAGCCATAACCTTAAGTTATTTCATGTTCGCGTTTCTTTCCCTTTAATGTTACTGATGGGAGGTTTGAGATAATAATATTTTTACCTGATCATTGCCTTCACTTCTTTGTTTTTCCATGATTCAGAAAGAAAACAATTTTTCCAGGATTTAGTTTTGCAAAAGTTACCGCTAAAATACATGACGAGAAGGGAAAACCGTATGCTATTGTTTCTGTTTTGTGAATGAACGTAGTATGTATTAAATTTGCTATTTATCATTGGATCTGACCTAATACAATTGTTCTTTCCCGTGAAACAGTTAAAGTCGCAACAGAAATTAGCAGACGTTGTCTTCTGATGAACTTATCCGCCAAAAAGGAAGTGAAGTTTTTTTCTTTCTTTCTTTTTTTTTTTTTTATCGAGGAGTCAGACAGTTCACCGACATGCAATTCGAGACAGTTTACCGCCACATTTGAAGACTGTTCTTTTCTTTTTGTGTATTGTTAAGTTCAGAATCAGAATCAGAATTGTTTCTGGTGACGTCAAATCACATTCATACACTAGGATCTGTGATATGGGAAGTTAGTCCCTAGCTCTGATCAAAGAGGCAAACTTAGTTACAGTCATCAGCACCTTCATCTGTCGAACTAATCGAATCAGGAAGGGCATTCCAAACTTTAATGGTTTGGGGAAAGAACGATTCTTTAGAAATGTCAGTTCTTGCAGCAAGGGTCTGAAACGACAATGAATGGTGATTTCTACAGTGCCTAGCTGGGGGCGGGGGGGGGGGGGGGGGGGGACAAGGTCATCTGTTGGGATGCTGGCAGCACCCTTTAGACCTTTGTATTAAAGGATGAGCCAACTTGAAATTTTGTGTTTTGTTTAGCTTTTACAAGCACATTAATAGATTCTTAGGGTTCTTGCATATTCAGAATCAGAATTGTTACTGGTGACACGTTCACCAGGACCTGGGATGGGAAGTTAGTCCCTAGCTCTCACCAAACAGGTAAACTTAGCTACACAATCCTCAGCACTTTCAGCTGTTGACATAATCGAATATGGAAGGGCATTTCAATCTCTAATGGTTCGGGGAAGAATGATTCTTTATAAATGTCAGTTCTTGCAGCAAGGGTATGAAACGCAAAAGAAAGATGGTTTATACAGTGCCTAACTGGGGGAACAAGGTCATCTGTTGGTTGCTGGCAGCACCCGTTAGACCCTTGTATAAAAGTATGAGCCTACTTCTTTTCTCCTTTTCTTGAGAGGCTCCATCTTAATTTAGTATTCCAGTCATGCTCCCAGTTTCAAAGTAGAAGTAAAACAAAGATCAGGAATCGATACAATTAACTTACTGCACCCATCAAAGACACCAAAGGGAAAGAAACACAAACATGAAGCGACCAGACCATTTTGGAAACCTAAACAAAGGAAGGCAATAAGGACAGTTACTTTACCACAAAATGGGAAAAGCAGTGATTGCTTGTTACATATCTAGCAGCTCTGTTCAGAACTTTCTCAATTTCTTCATTAAGGACCACTCCGCTGGGATCCCAGATACAGCTACCAAGACTGGGTGAACAATTCCTTTTTATGCTGCATCTTTTACATCCTGAGAACACTGATGAATATTTCGCCACAGGAAACCGACCGTTCTATTTGTACATATGTTGCTAACATGTGTATTCAATCTCAAAATCGTGTGCGAGGGTCACCCCAAGGTATTTAATGGAATCCACATTCTCGAGGACAGTTCCCTGTAAGGTGTAAGAAGCCTCATTTTTTTATTCTTTTCCTACTTATCTGTATAATATTGCATTTAACGGGCTGAAATCTCATGGCCCATTTTGGAATTTTGAAAATATTTGAGGGTCACTGATGAGGTCTAAATGGCCAAAACTAGCTAGTCTGGTCCAGAAGACATGTACACTCCCTATTTTCCGGTTCTGTTGTGTATTCCTTGCTTCCAAAGGATAACACTTTCTAGAACATATTTGAAATGCCATTTCATCTCAATGTCGGGTAAAAGTACGACAAAATTGGAAACGACGTCTCAAATGTATCATCATCAGTTATTTGTACCATCGGCAGTTATTTGTACCATCAGCAGTTATTAGTTATATGTTTAGGGAGAGGAGTACCTAATGTTGATATAACTATTGTCTCATCCCTTTGTATGAAATGATACAATAAAATTGGAAAATTAAACGAGACTTACCTTCGTAGAAGGGAAGGTGATGTTTAGTTGAAATTTCATCGACCACAATTCCCTTAAGAGGCTCACACACAGATGACGCGACGCAGTCAGCCGGAACATATCGGACTTCAGAGACCGAGCCAAGATGTTGTCCAATGTAAATTCCATTGGACAAGATCTTGACTAAATGAAGAATCATGCCCATTTATATATAGGGAAGGGAGGGAGGGTGTGGGAGCCTCTTAAGGGAATTGTGGTCAATGAAATTTCAACTAAACATCACCTTCCCTCCTACGAAGGTAAGTCTCGTTTAATTTTCCAATTTCATCTCCCACATATTCCCTTAATGAGGCCCCCGCAGAGATTTTAGAGATGATTCTTTATTTTATGTTTGGAAAGAAACTCAAAAACCTTTTATGAGTGAATGATTTTCCCCTCTTTTATCTATTGTAATATATCTATTTTACTATGATATATGTTTGAATATGCTAAAATTCTACAGGTTATGATAGTGTTACATGTCATTATTTGTCATATTAGATTCTTGATCCTGTGTTGTTTGCAACTATTGTATACTGTTTGTTCAACTTTCTGGTTGAATATTCAAATTGACCATCTCATTATTGTGCAGCCAGTACCGCTTCTTGTATCGTCTTTGCTTGTTTTTGCACAGGTTTAAAATTTAGCAAATGTCGTGGCATTTGCCCACCCAGCTGTTTTTATAATAGTTTGTAAATTAACACCATACTGATTTGCTGTGGATACTGCCACAGCTCTCGTGCTGTGGGGTTTAAAGTTGGCCTCAATGCCTGCTTTCAGCATAATAAATTTGACCCATCTTGACACCGTGTCCTTTGAAACCGGCTTATGTGGTTTTATTGAACATATCAATAGTTTTTCTCTTGTTCTAAGTGCTTCCGTCCTGCGTAGATATTCTGAAAAGATTCTAACAATGCCTAATTTCCTGTCTTTTTTGTATGCATGTAAAACAATTAAATTTTGATGATGACCTGGTTTAGATTGTTTTAGCAGATGATTTTGGTAAATGATAACCCTATCTTTCTCCACAGTCACATCTTCTTTATTGATTAAATGCAGTGTTCGGCACCACTGAGCAGATAGCAGGAGAAAAAGTATTGATAATTTGCAACTCAGGAGAAACAAACTACTTTCATCTACGGTTTTCAATAGTGTAAGCACCTTACTAACATCCCATACTGCATTATATTTTGGGAGAGTTGGTCTCGCAATAAAAACACCTTTCAGGAATCTTGTCAGTTCTTCGCTCTCGTTTATGTTTTTGCCACCACATATCTTAACAAAAGCACTGATAGCTGATCTGGCTAAGCAGATGGATCTGTATGTCAGACCTTTGTCATATAACTGTGTCAGGAATTTTAGTACCCAGTTAATGTTGGGTCGAAAGGGATCAACATTGTTTCCGCAGAATGATATCCACTTATCGATGTAGGTATTATATTGTTTTTTGGTGGATTTTCTCCATGAGCCCAGAATGAGTTCGCAAGCTTTTTGTGGTACGCCTCGACTTTTGAGTGCTTCCCTGATATGGGAAAAATTCCCAAACGCATTGTCCGTATTGGATGTACTTTTCCCGGTTTGTGAGGGAGGTACAGGGTTCTGTTTGTCTTAGTTATTTGATGGCATTCTGCGCTTATGAGATTCAACAGGCATGGCCACCAACTCTGGGTTCTCCAAACTGGCGCTACTATGATCGCATCTGCTTCATCTTCCTCTATTTTCCTCAGAATTCTCCCGATCAGGCTGAAAGGTGGGAAAATGAAAAAAAAAAACAATCATTTTTCCACACGAATGAAAACGCGTCAATGGCCATTGCATTTGGATCTGCTCTACGTGTGACATACTTTTCCAATTTGTGGTTTAACCTTGAGGCAAAAGGTCCACTGACAAGGGTGTAATTTTGCAAGAAGTCGTGTTATCCATGTATATTCTAACATGTAGATTTTGTTTGTCCTTGCAAAAGGATTGCAATGTCAGTTGACATGCTTTTAATTCTAGCACATTAATGTGGGATTCTTGTTCAGTAATGGACCATTCTCCTCCTGTCCTCAAGTTTTCAGTTTCATTGAATCCACCCCATGCTTTGGTTGAAGCATCAGAGAACAGAACTATGTCAGGATTACCCCGTGAAATTTGCTTGAATGAACTAAAGATGTTATTTATCCACCAGTTCAACGGTAATATGGAGGTCGGAACAGTCATGAAACTGTCATAATTTCCTGCATGAACTTTCAGTTCATGTTCTTTTACCTTTTCAAGGGGTTTATAATACAAGGGTGTGTAATCCACCCCTGATTCTGTAGCAACCATTTTCCCAATTAATTTAGCAAATTTTCTGATTGTTATCCTGTTATGACTCAGGATTTCTGTACACAAGTCAACTATGCTCTGGCACCTTTCAGGTGTAGGTCTGATTGTCATAGATAATGAACACAGTATATTTCCGAAGAAAACAATTTGTTGTTTGGGTATAAGGACTGATTTCCTTTTCTGCACTGTCAACCCTAATGAATCCATTAATTGTACCGTTTCTACAATATTGTTTACACATTTTCCGAAAGTGGTCCCTTGCAGACATGAATCATCAATGTATGCTGCACTGACATGCCAATCTGCCCTTAGTTTTGCAAATACAGGTTTCAAGATCTTGGTGAAGACACGTGGCGAGTGTGTTAGCCCCATTATCAAGGCTGTGAATTGGTATTTCTTCCCATTATGCCAACACCGAAAATATTTCCTGTCTGATTTATTGATACTGATAGAATAAAATGCTTCCGAGAGGTCAACAGATCCAAAATAACAATTTGGTCTCATAGCATCAATTGCCTACTGAAGTGTTTCCATTTTAAAGTGAGTTTTTTCCAAAAAATGTTTGTTATACCCCCGCAAACGAAGTTTGAAGGGGGTATATAGGAGTCAGCTTGTCGTCTGTCGTCGGTCCGTTACAAAAAACTTTAACATTGCTCATAACTTCCTTATTCTTTGACCGATTTCTTTAATATTCACACACCACACACCTTGCCACTAGTACTGAAGATTGATATACACAAACCTGACCTTGACCTTTACGTTGACCTTCCTCAAGGTCAAATACTTGTAAAAATTTGTCGTTGGTCCGTTACAAAAAACTTTAACATTGCTCATAACTTCCTTATTCTTTGACCGATTTCTTTAATATTCACACACCACACACCTTGCCAGTAGTACTTAAGATTGATATACACAAACCTGACCTTGACCTTTACATTGACCTTCCTCAAGGTCAAATACTTGTAAAAATTTGTCGGACAACGCATGCGGGGGTATAATTGGCGCCCGTTAGGCGGCAGCTCTAGTTTAAATTTAGAATAATTCTGACTTTTCCATCTTTCTTTGGTCTGAAAAATATATTTGAAATAAATTCATTGTCTTGTGTGTCAAAGACTTCTTCAATGATGTCACATTTTAGGAATCTTACAATTTCTGTGTCAATTTTCTTTTGATCTTCTGGAGTGAATTTTAATGGTATTGGTAAACTCATTTGATTGGGAACTTCATCAAGTTCTACTTTATAACCAATGCAAATAGTGTTTCTTATCCAAGAATCTCTAGTTATCTCAAAACATTTTTCTTTATAAAGTTTTGTTTTCCCTGCATGAAAATTTTCAGTCGTGTTTTCCAATGAGATATTAGGAATGAAACGTACATTTATTTCCTGTTGTTTTTGTTTTGGTCTTTCTTGTATGTTGGTTGTTTTTTTTTGACCGAATCTCTGGGGGTTGCCTTTGTTTTGGTATCTGTTTTTGGGGTACCTGTGATAGCAGCTGTGGTTGTTGTGGTAGTTGTAATTGCGCCCCCCCCCCTTCTCGCTAAAAAAGACCCATTTCTCTGTGTTGTAAGTTGTTTTACGCTATGGAGCGTTTTTGGCTCACCTGTCACGTAGTGACAAGGTGAGCTTTTGTGATCACTTTTCGTCCGTCGTCAGTGCGTGCGTGTGTGCGTGTGTGTGTGTGTGTGTGCGTAAACTTTTTCTTCAAATGACATCTCCTCCTAAACCACTGATCGGATTTTGACCAAACTTCACAGCAATGATCCTTAGGTGGTCCCCTTTCAAAATTGTTCAAATGGTTATGGTCCATTGCACATCTGGGTCACAGGAGCTAAAAATAGATTTTTTAAACGAAAACTTTAAAAATCTTCTTCTCTGAAACTGCAAGGCCCAGGTCTTTGATATTTGGTATAAAGCTTCATCTAGTGAACCTCTACCAAGATTGTTCAAATTATAGCCCTGGGGGCGAAAATGCCCCCGCCCCGGGGGCCTTTAGTTTTGCATAGGCTTATATAGGGAAAATCATTAAAAAATCTTCTTCTCTGAAACCACAAGGCCCAGGTCTTTAATATTTGGTGTGAAGCTTTACCTGGTGGACCTCTACTAAGATTGTTCAAATTATAGCCTTGGGGCGACAAAAATGCCCCCGCCCCGGAAGGCCTTTGGTTTTACATAGGCTTATACAGGGAAAATCTTTAAAAATCTTCTTATCTGAAACTGCAAGGCCCAGATCTTTGATATTTGATGTGAAGCTTCATCTAGTGGACCTCTACCAAGATTGTTCAAATTATAGCCCTGGGGGCCAAAATGCCCCCGCCCTGGGGGCCTATGGTTTTACATAGGCTTATATAGGGAAAATCATTAAAAAATCTTCTTCTCTGAAACCGCAAGGCCCAGATCTTTGATATTTGGTGTGAAGCGTCATCTAGTGGACCTTTACCAAGATTGTTCAAATTATAGCCCTGGTGGCCAAAATGCCCCCGCCCCGGGGGCCTATGGTTTTACATAGGCTTATATAGGGAAAATCATTAAAAATCTTCTTCTCTGAAACAGCAAGGCCCAGATCTTTGATATTTGGTGTGAAGCTTCATCTAGTGGACCTCTACCAAGATTGTTCAAATTATAGCCCTGGGGGCCAAAAATGCCCCCGCCCTGGGGGCCTTTGTTATTACATAGGCTTATACAGGGAAAGGCTTTAAAAATCTTGTTCTCTGACACCGAAAGGCCCAGATCTTTGATATTTGGTGTGAAGCTTCATCTAGTGGACCTCTACCAAGATTGTTCAAATTATAGCCCTGGGGACCAAAATGCCCCCGCCCCGGGGGCCTATGGTTTTACATAGGCTTATATAGGGAAAATCATTAAAAAATCTTCTTCTCTGAAACAACAAGGCCCAGGTCTTAAATATTTGGTGTGATTAGCTTCACCTGGTGGACCTTAACTAAGATTGTTCAAATTATAGCCTTGGGGCCATAAATGTCCCCGCCCCGGGGGCCTATGGTTGTTCATAGGCTTATACAGGGAAAATCTTAAAAAATCTTCTTCTCTGAAACCACAAGGCCCAGATCTTTGATATTTGGTGTGAAGCTACATCTAGGAGACCTCTTTCAAGATTGTGCAAATTATAGCCCTGGGGCCGAAAATGGTCCCACCCTTGCACCCTTTGGTTTTTCATAGCCTTATATAGTGAAACCTTTAAAAATCTTCTTCTCTGAAACAACAAGGCCCAGGTCTTAAATATTTGGTGTGATTAGCTTCACCTGGTGGACCTTAACTAAGATTGTTCAAATTATAGCCTTGGGGCCATAAATGTCCCCGCCCCGGGGGCCTATGGTTGTTCATAGGCTTATACAGGGAAAATCTTAAAAAATCTTCTTCTCTGAAACCACAAGGCCCAGATCTTTGATATTTGGTGTGAAGCTACATCTAGTGGACCTCTTTCAAGATTGTGCAAATTATAGCCCTGGGGCCGAAAATGGTCCCACCCTTGCACCCTTTGGTTTTTCATAGCCTTATATAGTGAAACCTTTAAAAATCTTCTTCTCTGAAACCACAAGGCCCAGGTCTTTGATATTTGGTATGAAGCTTCACCTAGTGGACCTCTACCAAGATTGTTCAAATTATAGCCCTGGGGCCAAAAATGCCCCCGCCCAGGGGACCTTTGGTTTTACCTAAGCTTATGTAGGGGAAATCTTTAAAACTTTTCTTCTCTGAAACCGCAAGGCCCAGATCTTTGATATTTGGTGTGAAACTTAATCTAATGGACCTCTACCAAGATTGTTAAAATTATAGCCCTGGGGCCAAAAATGCCCCCATCCCTGGGGCCTTTGGTTTTACGTATGGTTATACATGGAAAATCTTTAGAAATCTTCTTCTCTGAATCCGCAAGGCCCAGATCTTTAGTATTTGGTGTGAAGCTTCATCTTGGCAACCTCTTTCAAGATTGTTCAAATTATATCCCTGGGGCCAAAAATGCCCCCACTCTGGGACCCTTTGGTTTTCATAGGCTTATATAGGGAAAAGCTTTAAAAAATTTCTTGTCTGAAACCAGAAGGCCCAGGTCTTTGATATTTGGAATGAAGCTTCATCTAGTGACCATTACCAAGTTTGTTCAAATTTTAGCCCTTGGGCCTAGAATGTACTGGAGACACTAATTCTCAGGTGAGCGATTCAGGGCCCTCAGTGCCCTCTTGTTACTTGTTCTGGCAGATTTTCCCCAAACAGATGTGTAGCTGTCGCCTCTTGTTCTTAGATACTTTTGAATTGCGGGTTGATTTCCCGTTTTATTCTCTCTCGCCTGGCATGTGTTGTTTGTTTGACAGCTAAACATAGTATCTTAAATGTGGCAGTCATATGTGGTACCGCCTCGGCATACTCTTTCTGCTTCAGCTTGTCTAGAGCTCTAACCAGTGGGGTTAGAGCTAGGTTGTATGTCCATGTCGCTTTCTGCTGTATGAAGTCAATTGTTTTGGTTTATCTCTTAAGCTGTCTCCATAGGATGTCATCCACTTTTGGGACTTGAAGGTTTTCTACGTTTCCTGGCCGTTTGTGTTCCTTAGCTAATTCTTTCATTTTCTCATCGTCCTCCTTTCTTTTTTGCACCCTAAGTGCCTCGTTGGTGATTCTTGCCGTCCGTTCGCCAACATCCGGGCCTGTTTCTTGGTTGTCACAAAAGAACCCTTCCAACTCAGCTAATGCTGGATCCTCTTCTTCGTAATTTTCTGTGTTTTCTTCCGTCATGAATAGATCTATGTCGTCGTCGTTTTCTGTGTCTGAATGCATGGCGCTTGTGCCCGGCTGTGGGGAAACTGATCGAGGCCTTCGCTCTTGGGCCGAAACGTCCGTGTCCTGGGCCGAAGCGTCCGTGTTGGATCTCTTTTGCTGTTTCCCTGACTTTTGGGCCGATGTTGACGTGCTCTCCCCGGTGCATGAAAAAAATCCACGAAAAAGGATTGAGTAGCCAACAAAGACTCAGATCAGCCTGCGCATTCGCGCAGTCTGATCAGAGTATTCGCTGATCGCATGTACCTATTATAGAATACGATCAACGAGTCTTTACTCGTCGCACTGGTGTTATTGTAGGTTTTTAGCTCACCTGAGCACGAAGTGTTCAAGGTGAGCGTTTGGGATCGGTCTTTGTCCGTCGTCCATCGTCCGTCGTCCGTGCGTCCGTCGTCAACTTTTGCTTTAAACAACTTCTTCTCCAAAACTGCTGGACAGATTTTGATCTAATTTCACAGGAATGCTCCTTGGGTGATCCTCTACCAAAATTGCTCAAACTGTTCCACTCGGGTGAACAAGATGGCCGCCAGAGCTAAAAATAGAAAAACCTTTAAACGACTTCTCCTGCTTAACCAGTGGATGGATTTTGAATTTATTTCACAGGAATGTTCCTTGGATGATCTTCTACCAAAATTGCTCAAACAGTTCCGCTCGGGTGAACAAAATGGCCGCCAGAGCTAAAAATAGAAAAACCTTTAAACGACTTCTTCTCCTTAACCAGTGGATGGATTTTGAAATTATTTTAAAGGAATGTTCCTTGTGTGACCCTCTACCAGAATTGCTCAAACCGTTCTGCTCGGGTGAACAAAATGGCCGCCAGAGCTAAAAATAGAAAAACCTTTAAACGACTTCTTCTCCTTAACCAGTGGATGGATTTCGAAATTACTTCACAGGAATGTTCCTTGGGTGACCCTCTACCAAAATTGCTCAAACTGTTCCGCTCGGGTGAACAAAATGGCCGCCAGAGCTAAAAATAGAAAAACCTTTAAAGGACTTCTTCTCCTTAACCAGTGGATGGATTTCGAAATTACTTCACAGGAATGTTCCTTGGGTGACCCTCTGCCAAAATTGCTCTTACCATTCCGCTCCAATGAACAAGATGGCCGCCAGAGCTAAAAATAGAAAAACCTTTAAACGACTTCTACTCCTTAACTAGTGGATGGATTTTGAAATTACGTCACAGGAATGTTCCTTGGGTGACCCTCTACCAAAATTGCCCAAACCGTTCTACTCGGGTGAACAAGATGGCCGCCAGAGCTAAAAATAGAATAACGTTTAAACGGCTTTTTCTCCTTAACCAGTGGATGGATTTTGAAATTATTTTAAAGGAATGTTCCTTGTGTGACCCTCTACCAGAATTGCTCAAACCGTTCTGCTCGGGTGAACAAAATGGCCGCCAGAGCTAAAAATAGAAAAACCTTTAAACGACTTCTTCTCCTTAACCAGTGGATGGATTTTGAAATTATTTCACAGGAATGTTCCTTTGGTGAATCTCATAAAAAAATGTTCATACCGTTCCGCTTGGGTGAACAAAATGGCCGCCAGAGCTAAAAATAGAAAAACTTTTAAACGATTTCTTCTCCTTAACCAGTGGATGGATTTTGAAATTATTTCACAGGAATGTTCGTTTGGTGTCCCTCTACCAAAATTGCTCATACTGTTCAGCTCGGGCGAACAAAATGGCCACCAGAGCTTCTCCTGCTTAACCAGTGTATGGATTATTAGTCCTGGGGCCAAAAACGGCCCTGCCCCGGGGCCCACTGGTTTTACATAGGCTTATATAGGGAAAACCTTTAAAAATCTTCTTGTCTGAAACCAGAAGGCCCAGGTCTTTGATATTTGGTATGTAGCTTTGTCTAGTGGATCGCTACCAAGATTGTTCAAATTATAGCCCTGGTGCCAAAAACAGCCCCACCCCGGGGCCCACTGGTTTTACATAGGCTTATATATGGAAAACCTTTAAAAATCTTCTTGTCTGAAACCAGAAGACCCAGGTCTTTGATATTTGGTAAGTAGCTTCGTCAAGTGGACCGTTACCACGATTGTTCAAATTATAGCCCTTGGGCCAAAAAATGCCCCCGCGCCAGGGCCCACTGGTTTTACATAGGCTTTTATAGGGAAACCTTTAATGATCTTCTCGTCTGAAACCAGAAGGCCCAGGTCTTTGATATTTGGTATGAAGCGTCATCTAGTGGACCTCTACCAAGATTGTTGAAATTATAGCCCTGGGGCCAAAAATGTCGCCGCCCAGAGACCCTTTGGTTTTACATAAGACTTATAAAGGGAAATTTTTAAAAATCTTCTTCTCTGAAACTGCAAGGCCCAGGTCTTTGATATTTGGTATGGAGCTTCATCTAGTGGACCTCTACCAAGTTTGTTAAAATTATAGCCCTGGGGCCACAAATGCCCCCCACCCAGGGGCTCTTTGGTTTTACAGAGACTTATATAGCCTGGTGCATAGGCTTATGTAGGGAATATCTTTATAAAAATCTTCTTCTCTGAAAAAGCAAGGCCCAGGTCTTTGATATTTAGTGTGTAGCGTCATCTAGTGGACCTTTGCCAAGATTGTTCAAATTATAGCCTTTGTTTTTGTTTGGTATGAAGCTTCACCTTTAAGACCTCCCTCAACATTATGCGAATTAAAGCCCTTCCGCCAATAATGGCCCTCCCTGGGGCCCACTTGTTACACTATGGATCAGGTGAGCGATCCAGGGCCATAATGGCCCTCTTGTTTTCATCTTATTGTAGATTTTTTCATGTGCCGGCTCATATGTATTTACATGTATATAACAGTATGCACAATGTAACTTCCTTATTCTTCTTTTCAGGTCTGACCCTGTGCGGGCCTCTCAACATTGAAATACGGCGTGTACGCCGTTTTTTAGCTCACGTGGGCCGAAGGCTCCAGGGGAGCTTATAGTATTACTGTATAGTGGGTCCTCCGTCGTCCGTCCGTCCGTCCGTACGTCGTCCGTCCACACTTTTGAGCAGCTATATCTCTGTATCCTGCAGGCTGATCTCAATCATTTCTCATCTGTAGCATGCCTCTGGTGGGGCATTGATGACATAAACTTTTTTTTTGAAATCGCTCTAAAACTTTGGTTCCTATGGCAACAACAAGGTCCCATAGACTTACTATGGGAAAATGCTTGTCATCACCGTAGCGCCTTCAGTTTTGATCGGATCTTTCTGAAACTTATATGTAAGGTGACTGGGGATAAAAACTCGGATGAGTTCAAAAACCGGCCAAGTCGGCCCATTTATCATAGAGTAACGTCCCTTTGATTGCTGAAAATGCCCATTTTTAGCTCACCTGGGCCGAAGGCTCCAGGGGAGCTTATAGTATAGTGGGTCCTCCGTCGTCCGTCCGTCCGTCCGTCGTCCGTCCACACTTTTGAGCAGCTATATCTCTGTATCCTGCAGGCTGATCTCGATCATTTCTCACCTGTAGTATGCCTCTGGTGGGGCATTGATGACATAAACTTTTTTTTGAAATCGCTCTAAAACTTTGGTTTCTATGGCAACCACAAGGTCCCATAGACTTACTATGGGAAAATGCTTGTCATCACCGTAGCGTCTTCAGTTTTGATCGGATCTTTCTGAAACTTATATGTAAGGTGACTGGGGATAAAAACTCGGATGAGTTCGAAAACCGGCCAAGTCGGCCCATTTATCATAGAGTTACGTCCCTTTGATTGCTGAACATGCCCATTTTCGACCTTGTCATCACTGTAGCCCCTTCAGTTTTGATCGGATCTTTCTGAAAATTATATGTTATGTGGCTGGGGATAAAACCTCGGATGAGTTCGAAAACCGGCCTAGTCCGCTGGTTTATCATAGAGTTACGTCCTTTGATTGCTGAAAATGCCGATTTTTGACCTTGTCATCACCGTAGCCCCTTCAGTTTTGATCGGATCTTTTTGAAACTTATATGTAAGGTGGCTGTGGATAAAATCTCGGATGAGTTCAAAAACCGACCAAGTCGGCCCTTTGATCGTAGAGTAACGTCCCTTTGATTGCTGAAATTGCTGATTTTTGACCTTGTCAACACTGTAGCCCCTTCAGTTTTGATTGGATCTTTCTGAAACTTATATGTAAGGTGGCTGGGGATAAAACCTCGGATGAGTTCGAAAACCGGCCAAGTTGCCCCATTAACTATATAGTTATGTCCCTTTGATGGCTGAAAATGTTGATTTTTTTACCTTGTCATCACCGTAGCCCCTTCAGTTTTGATCGAATCTTTCTGAAACCTATATGTAAGGTGAATGGAGATAAAACCTAGGATGAGTTTGAATACCGGCCAAGATGGCCCATTTATCATTCATTTACGTCCCTTTGATTGCTGAAAATGCCGATTTTTGACCTTGTCATCACCATAGCCCCTTCAGTTTTGAACTGATCTTTCTGAAACTTATATGTAAGGTGGCTGGGGATAAAATCTTGGATGAGTTCGAAAACATGCCAAGTCAGCCCATTTATCGTAGAGTTCTGTCCCTTTGATGGCTGAAAATGTTGATTTTTGACCTTGTCATTACCGTAGCCCCATCAGTTTTGATCGGATTTTTCTGAAACTTATATGTAAGGTGGCTGGGGATGAAACCTCGGATGAGTTCGAAAACTGGCCAAGTCGGCTCATTTTTTTTAGAGTAACATCCCTTTGATTGCTAAAAATGCCAAATTTTGACCTTGTCATCACCGTAGCCCCTTCAGTTTTGATCGGATCTTTCTGAAACTTATACGTGAGGTGGCTGGGAATAAAATCTTGGATGAGTTTGAATACTGGCCAAGTCTGATCGGATCTTTCTGAAACTTACATGTAAGGTGGCTGGGAATAAAACCTCAGGTGAGTTCGAATACCGGCCAAGTCGGCACATTTATCATAGAGTGACGTGCCTTTGATCGCTGAAAATGCCTATTTTCGACATTGTTATCACTGCTGCCCCTTTAGTTTTGAACGGATCTTCATGAAACTTACAAACAAGGAAGTCAGGCAGAAAGCTTGGAGGAGTTTGAAAGCTCTTGTTTTTGAACTTGTCATCACCATAGCCACTTCAGTTTAGATCGGATCTTCTTAGCAAGTCAGGAATAAAAGCTTGAATGAGTTTGAAAGCCGGTGAGGTCAGCCTGTTTATCATAGAGTTAAATTCTACTTGATTTTCAGAAAATGCTTACCCTGTCATCACCATGTCCTCCCATAAAGCCTTCAGTAAAGGTTGGCACTTCCTTAAACTTTGAATCTGTTAGCTCAGGTGAGCGATACAGGACCAAGCTAGCTTGGTCCTCTTGTTTACCTTGTCATCACCATAGCCCCTGCAGTTTTGATCTAATCTTTCTGAAACCTATATGTAAGGTGAATGGAGATAAAACCTAGGATGAGTTGGAATACCGGCCAAGTTGGCCCATTTATCATAGAGTTACGTCCCTTTGATTGCTGAAAAGGCCGATTTTTTACCTTGTCATCACGGTAGCGCATTCAGTTTTGATCGGATCTTTCTGAAACTTATATGTAAGGTGCCTAGTGATAAAATCTTGGATGAGTTCGAAAACAGGCCAAGTCAGCCAATTTATCGTAGTGTTATGTCCCTTTGATGGCTGAAAATGTTGATTTTTAACCTTGTCATTACCGTAGCCCCTTCAGTTTTGATCAGATTTTTCTGAAACTTATATGTAAGGTGGCTGGGGATGAAACCTCGGATGAGTTCGAAAACTGGCCAGGTCGGCTCATTTATTTTAGAGTAACATCCCTTTGATTGCTAAAAATGCCAAATTTTGACCTTGTCATCACCGTAGCCCCTTCAGTTTTGATCGGATTTTTCTGAAACTTATATGTGAGGTGGCTGGGAATAAAATCTTGGATGAGTTTGAATACTGGCCAAGTCTGATCGGATCTTTCTGAAACTTACATGTAAGGTGGCTGGGAATAAAACCTCAGGTGAGTTCGAATACCGGCCAAGTCGGCACATTTATCATAGAGTGACGTGCCTTTGATTGCTGAAAATGCCTATTTTCGACATTGTCATCACTGCTGCCCCTTTAGTTTTGTACGGATCTTGATGAAACTTACAAACAAGGAAGTCAGGCAGAAAGCTTGGAGGAGTTTGAAAACTTGTTTTTGAACTTGTCATCACCATAGCCACTTGAGTTTAGATCGGATCTTCTTAGCAAGTCAAAAGCTTGAATGAGTTTGAAAACCGGTGAGGTCAGCCTGTTTATCATAGAGTTACATTCTACTTGATTTTCAGAAAATGCTTACCATGTCATCACCTTGTCCTCCTATAAAGCCTTCAGTAAAGGTTGGCACTTCCTTAAACTTTGAATCTGTTAGCTCAGGTGAGCGATACAGGACCAAGCTAGCTTGGTCCTCTTGTTTACCTTGTCATCACCGTAGCCCCTTCAGTTTTGATAGGATCTTTCTAAAACTTATATGTAATGTGGCTGGGGATAAAACCTCGGATAAGTTCGAAAACCGGTCAAGTCCGCCAATTTATCATAGAGTTACGTCCCTTTGATTGCTGAAAATGCCCATTTTCGACCTTGTCATCACCGTAGCCCCATCAGTTTTGATCGGATCTTTCTGAAACTTATATGTAAGGTGGCTGTGGATAAAATCTCGGATGAGTTCGAAAACCGACCAAGTCGGCCCTTTTATCGTAGAGTAACGTCCCTTTGATTGCTGAAATTGCTGATTTTTGACCTTGTCATCACTGTAGCCCTTTCAGTTTTGATCGAATATTTCTGAAACTTATACGTAAAGTGGCTGGGGATAAAATCTCGGATGAGTTCGAAAACCAGCCAAGTTGGTCCATTTATCACAGAGTAACGTCCCTTTGATTGCTGAAAAGCCGATTTTTGACCTTGTCATCACCGTAGCCCTTTCAGTTTTGATCGGATCTTTCTGAAACTTATATGCAAGGTGGCTGGGGATAAAGCCTCGGATGGGTTCGCATACCGGCAAAGGTGGCCTATTTATCATAGAGTTAGGTCCCTTTGATTGCTGAAAATGTTGATTTTTGACCTTGTCAACACTGTAGCCCCTTCAGTTTTGATCGGATCTTTCTGAAACTTATATGTTTGGTGGCTGGGGATAAAACCGCGGATGAGTTCGAAAACCGGCCAAGTTGCCCCATTAACTATATAGTTATGTCCCTTTGATGGCTGAAAATGTCATTTTTTTACCTTGTCATCACCGTAGCCCCTTCAGTTTTCATCAAATTTTTCTGAAACCTATATGTAAGGTGATTGAAGATAAAACCTAGGATGAGTTTGAATACCGGCCAAGTTGGCCCATTAATCATTGATTTACGTCCCTTCGATTGCTGAAAATGCCAATTTTTGACCTTGTCATCACCATAGCCCCTTCAGTTTTGATCGGATCTTTCTGAAACTTATATGTAAGGTGGCTGGGGATAAAATCTTGGACGAGTTCGAAAACAGGCCAAGTCAGCCCATTTATCGTAGTGTTATGTCCCTTTGATGGCTGAAAATGTTGATTTTTGACCCTGTCATTACCGTAGACCCTAAAGAAGCCTCCGTGGTCGAGTGGTTACGCTACTCGCCTTGTAAACCAGGGGTCGCAGGTTCGATCCCGGGCTTCTCCAGACTTTCGGATGAGTCTTTAAACCGAGGTCCCGTCTCCGTATGACCTTAGCTGTTGGTGGGATGTAAAAACTGAAACACTCACCGTAGACCCTAAAGTTTTGATCGGATTTTTCTGAAACTTATATATACGGTGGCTGGGGATGAAACCTCGGATGAGTTCGAAAACTGGCCAAGTCGGCTCATTTATTATAGAGTAACATCCCTTTGATTGCTAAAAATTGCCAATCTTGACCTTGTCATCACCGTAGCCCCTTCAGTTTTGATCGGATCTTTCTTAAACTTATATGTCAGGTGGCTGGGAATAAAATCTTGGATGAGTTTGAATACTGGCCAAGTCTGATCTGATCTTTCTGAAACTTACATGTAAGGTTTGGGAATAAAACCTCAGGTGAGTTCGAATACCGGCCAAGTCGGCACATTTATCATAGAGTGTCGTGCGTTTGGTTGCTGAAAATGCCTATTTTCGACATTGTCATCACTGCTGCCCCTTTAGTTTTGAACGGATCTTCATGAAAATTACAAACAAAGAAGTCAGGCAGCTTGAAAGCTTGAATGAGTTTGAAAACCAATGAGGTCAGCCTGTTTATCATAGAGTTACATTCTACTTGATTTTCAGAAAATGTCATCACCATGTCCTCCCATAAAGCCTTGAGTAAAGGTTGGCACTTCCTTAAACTTTGAAGCTGTTAGCTCAGGTGAGCGATACAGGACCAAGATAGGTCCTCTTGTTTTTTTTTCCTCCATTCACGACGTCTAAGAAACGTCCCATCAACGTCAATGTAACGCCAGGGCTTTACACAGACATTGATACGACGTATTTTTATTGGAAATACATTGGCCGGTGAAGATACAAAATCCTGAATTTTTTTTTATGAAAAAAAAAATGAAGAAAAAGAAAAGAAACTGACCGCTACTACCCTGTTCGTCGAGGAACGGCGTGCGCGCCAGCTTTCTTTTCTACTTTCCTTTTCTTTAATTTAACGACGTCGTAGCAACGTAGTAGTTATAGCTATTTAATATTTATTTAAGAATTAACTAGCAACGAATAAAAAAGATAAAGAAAAATAATAAAAATAGGAAAAAAAATAGACAATTATGGGTCCTTTCCGGTAGTCTGGTCCTTTCCGGTAAATTTACGCACCGGTTTTCATGGCCTGTGCCATACTGATGATTTTCCCATTAAGATGATCGTATTTCTCCGATTCCGTCATTTTTCCAATGCCCGTTCCGGGCCGTGCGTCTTTTTCCCTGTTTGTTGTATGGCTTTCAGCCACTTCGTCCCCAGACATGTTTTCCCTGGCTGTAACGAATGAAAAAATATTGAAAGAATTCGCCCTATACAGGTGTGTGACAATAATCGATCGTGTTAGATTCTTAACGCTTTGGAAAATTAGCCATTTTCGGCCCGAAATGTGTTCTTGTCAAAGCGAGGCTACTCATTCATATTCATGATCATGTGGCGCACTGGACTGTGAATGCGGTTTAGCAGAGCGTAAATATCGCATCGGAAACGAGGCAGCTAATTTATTATTCGTGACATCAGAGTATCACATGATCGTGGAAATCAACCAAGTGCGAATGCGGTTCAGTGAAGCGCAAATTCTAGCCTCAAGATCGAGGTAGCTCATTATTATTCGTGACGTCAGGGTATCACGTGATCGTGTTATAGAGTTTATCTCAGCGTGGTGAGATGCCACTGACTTTCAGTCTCATCGGCGAAATAGCCGTGCGTTTCACGCAAATCGTTCACAAAGAACAGTTGAAAGACTCAAAATGACAACAGGGATACTACCCTGAGTATAAAACCAGCGCCCCTTTCCGACTTTCAGACAGATGTAGTCCGAAAATTAAGTTTACTAATTAGTCTGATCTATTTTTAGATCGTAAACAAAGGATGTTGTGCTTTCAGCCTCCCGACTCTACGTTCTCGTATTTATTATTGTTTTTGACAATATTGAATGGTGAAAACGTATTGTAAATATCTTCACTCTTGTAGCGAAAACTGTTTTGGGTCTATAAGATTAAAATACATAGATCTAGACCTATACAAGTTTCAACTTCTCTAAAGATTTGGCTATAATGGCGGATGTTGCAAAGTTCCAAAACTTTCAGGAACTCTTCGAAGTGTAAATTTTGACCTATAAGTGACTTACTCAGCAACTGAAATTAGATCCTGATAATATTTAATACACGATATTAGTAATTTAACAGGATTTCTCCTCCCCAAAAGTTAATTAAATCAATAAAATACACAAATTTTAAACAGCCTCTGATTCTGCTTCCAACAGTTCCAGTAACTTGTCTTGTTCTGATATGTTCCGGCTGACTGCGTCGCGTCATCTCTGTAGGGGCCTCATTAAGGGAATATGTGGGAGATGAAATTAATGCATTTTAGACTAAAATTCAGTATGTTCCCAGATTTCATTAACCCTTTACCACTCAGGGATTTTGTGAATTTCGCTGATTTTCACAAGTGTTGCACCTGACAGCAACTTCAACTAGCCATTTTTCATAATGGATGGTCTGTTTTACACCAAAATCGGTATGAATGTTCATTGGACAGTAGCCTTTCAAATGCAACCTTTCATGACTGGATCATTGTTGTCATGGTAAAGAGGGGGCATCTCGAAGTTGGCAAACAGTGTGTTTTCACATGAATGTTTGACAACATTTTAATCTTCACACAGCTGTCAAGGCAACAATTAAGGTGTTTGGCTCTGGCCATTTTCATTGTTTGCAGCATGTTTTATCAGCATCCATTTTCAGGTATTTTTGACCCCAGATACCCTCAAATAATTTTAGCGGCCGGTTGGGCCATAAACCCAAAATTTTTCGGGATGTGAGAGGGGGGGGGGGGGGCAACGCCCCCCTTCAATCCCCCCCCCCCTCCCCAAGAATATTTTTAGTGGGGAGGCGCACGAAAAAACAGGTCACATTTTTGCCCAACCAATTCTAAAGCAAACAAAACTATCCAGGGGGAGAAATGCAGATTTAGGTGCTTCTGGGGCTTAAAATGGGAATGGGCAGACACGTAAAAACACCTATCTGAGTGGTAAAGGGTTAATGAAGAAAATCCCAACTGACCAAAATAATGTTTTTTCCATGATTTTATTGCAAGAAACAATATTTCAGATATAATTAATGCATTTTAGACTAAAATTCAGTATGTTCCCAGATTTCATTTAACTACCAAGCCTTTGCAGATATTTTGACAAAATTTTTATAGAAACGTTCCTTGAGTAAACTCTCAGCCATATGCTTTTATGTCAACCTGTGGGGCCCGTAGGTTGTGCCAGGGCCAAGCCCCGCCCCGCCCCCTCCACTTCATAAAATGCCTTATATCTCAGAAACCTTACAGATCCCCACCCCTTAACCATAAATATTCTTGTTCCTTATGATAAGACACATTAAGTGACACCAACCCGGGGGTTCCCCCGGATGTGCCGCGGACATGCCCCACCCCCTCCACTTCATTAAATGCCATTTATCTCAAAACCATTCAGATCCCCACCTCTAAACTGTATATATTCTTGTTTCTTATGATAAGACGCACTCAATGACAGCAACCTGGGGGTCCCTCGGGATGTACGTGGGCCATGCCCCACCTCCTCCATTTCATAAACGGCCCAATTTGCCAGAAACCCTTCAGATCCCCACCCCTAAACCATATATATTCTCGTTCCTTATGATAATTCGCATTCCGTGACACCAACCTGGGGGTCACCCAGGATGTGCCGGGGTCATGCCCAACCCCCTCCACTTCATAAAAGGCCAAATATTCCAGAAATCTTACAAATCCCCATCCCTAAACCATATATATTCTTGTTCCTTATAAGAAGCCTCTGTGGTGTAGTGGTTACGCTACTCGCCTTGTAAACCAGGGATCGCAGGATCGATCCCGGGCTTCTCCAGACTTTCGGAAGAGTCTTTAAACCGAGGTCCCGTCTCCGTATGACCTTAGATGTTGGTGGGACGTAAAACTCGAACACTCACTCACTCTTGTTCCTTATGATAAGATGCATAAGTGACACCAACTTGGGGGTTCCCTCAGATGTGCCGGGGACATGCCCCATCCCCTCCACTTCATAAAATGCCATTTATCACATAAACCATTCAGATCCCCGCCCCTTATCCATATATATTCTTGTTCCTTGTGATAAGACACACTCAGTGACACCAACCTGGGGGTCCCCCGGGATGTGCCGGGGCTATGCCCCATCCCCTCCACTTCATAAAAGGCCAAATATTCCAGAAACATTTCAGATCCCAACCCCTAAACCATATATATTCTTGTTCCTTATGATAAGACACATTCAGTGACACCAACCTAGGAGTCACCCAGGGCATGCCCGGGCCATGCTCCACCCCTCAACTTCACAAAAAACCATATATCTGAGAAACTGTTCAGAGCCCTATCCCTAAACCATAATAAATTCTTGTTCCTTATGATAACACGCAATCAGTGACACCAGCATGGGGGACTCGCGGGGTGCCACCGGCCATGTCCCACCCCTTTACTTCATTAAAAGCCATATATCTCAGAAACTGTTCAGATTCCCACCCCTTACTCATATATATTCTTCTTCCTTATGATAAGTCCCCACTTCATAATAGACCATATATCTCAGAAACCATTCAAATCCCCACCCCATAATCACATGTATTCTTGTTCATTGTTATTAGACACATTCAGTCACCCCCATCTTGGGGGGTCGCAGGGGCCATTTCTCTCCCATCCACTTAATTAAAGGGTCTCATATCTCAGAAACCTTTCAGCATTCAGTGACAGCAATCTTGGGCTTTTCTGGGATCCACCATGCCCGAATCCCTCCACTGCTTAAAAAGCCTTACATCTCAGGAGCCATACATATCCCCACCGCTAAACCATAATGTCTCTGTTCCTTTTGATAAGATTCATTTAATGACACCAACCAGGGCTCCATTGGGTTCATGCCCCACCCTCTCTACTTTATAAAACACCTAATATTTCAGATACAGTCCACATGAGTGCTCATTTGGGTATGGGGTTTGTTTGGGAGACTTTATAATTGGTAGATTAGAATTATAACCTGTTAAAATACAATGTCATGGACAGTGCCCACCTGAGCTCTGGTTTATGAAATTTGGCTCTTTGGTTTGTTTGCTATGGCAAGTTAAGAATTTCCATTGACTTATAAATGGGGAAAATTGAAAAATGACATTTATGCCTTTCAAGATATTTTGTCAAACTTACATAGAAATGTTCCTTTAATGATGTTCTTTTTAGGCCTATTAGTTGCCACAGATGGGAAATTGTCAATTGTCATCTGTTGTCCTGCAACAACACATTCAAGCAACATCAGACCTCTGAAGCCACTAGGCTGATTGGGTCCAAATTCTATCTGTAGTATCCTTGGGCACAGGGCTTCCATGGTTAATTAAAATACATTGCTGCCAGTGGGCAGTGCCCCCTGAGCTCTGGTGAGCATAGTGGCCCATGGGCCTCTTGTTTTTATCGAGGAGTCAGATAGTTCACCAACACGCAATTCGAGACAGTTTACGGCCACATTTGAAGACTGTTCATTTCTTTTTGTGTATTGTTAATTTCAGAATCGGAATCAGAATTACCGGCCCCGATAGCTCAGTTGGAAGAGTGTCCGCTCCGGGGAATGGGAGGTCACGGGTTCGATCCCGGGCCGCGACATACCAAAGTCGTTAATAATGGTACTAGCTGCTCCTCGCTTGGCACTCAGATTTACGGGGTAGAGCTAGGACTGGTCGACCCAGTGTCAGGATAATGTGACTGGATGTGGTATCATGTAATGTGTCTGGGACATGATACTTCAGTGAGGCAGCACTATAAAAGTGAGCATTGAGCTCCCTGTTGCAACCAGACACTGTCGTGATATGACTGAAAAATTGTTGAAAGCGACGTTAAACCCAAATTCACACGCACACGCACATTGAATCAGAATTGTTTCTGGTGACACGTCGAATCACATTCATACACTAGGATCTGTGATATGGGAAGTTAGTCCCTAGCTCTGACAAAGGGGCAAACTTAGTTACAGTCATCAGCACCTTCATCTGTCGAAATAATCGAATCAGGAAGGGCATGCCAAATTGTAATGGTTTGGGGAAAGAACGATTCTTTATAAATGTCAGTTCTTGCAGTAAGGGTCTGAAACGACAATGAATGGTGATTTCTACAGTGCCTAGGTAGGGGTGGGGTGGGGGGACCCTAGCTCTCACCAAAGAGGTAAACTTAGCTTCACAATCCTCAGCACTTTCAGCTGTTGACTGATCGAATATGGAAGGGCATTTCAATCTCTAATGGTTCGGGGAAGAATGATTCTTTATAAATGTCAGTTCTTGCAGCAAGTGTCTGAAACGCCAATGAATGATGGTTTATACAGTGCCTAGTTGGGGGAACAAGGTCATCTGTTAGTTGGTGGCAGCACCCTTTAGACCTTTGTATAAAAGTATGAGCCTACTTCTTTTCTCCTTTTCTTCAGAGGCTCCATCTTAATTTAGTATTCAGTCATGCTCCCAGTTTCAAAGCAGAAATTGCTTGTTAGCTCACCTGGGCCGAAGGCTCCAGGGGAGCTTATAGTATAGTGGGTCCGCCGTCTTCCGTCCACACTTTTGAGCAGCTATATCTCTGCATCCTGCAGGCTGATTTTTTTTTATCATTTCTCATCTGTAGCATGCCTCTTGTGGGACATTGATGACAAACTTTATTTCGAAATCGCTCTAAAACTTCGGTTCCTACGGCAACCACATGGTCCCAAAGACTTGCTTCAGTTTTGATTGGATCTTTCTGAAACTTATATGTAAGGTGACTGGGGATAAAAACTCGGATGAGTTCTAAAACTGGCAAAGTCGGCCCATTTATCATAGAGTTACGTCCCTTTAATTGCTGAAAATGCCGATTTTTGACCTTGTCATCATGGTAGCCCCTTCAGTTTTGATCGGGTCTTTCTGAAACTTATATGTAAGGTGGCTGGGGATAAAACCTCGGATGAGTTCGGAAACCGGCCAAGTCCCCCCATTTATCATAGAGTTACGTCCCTTTGATTGCTGAAAATGCGATTTTTGGCCTTGTCATTTAACCGTAGCCCCTTCAGTTTTGATCGGATCTTTCTGAACTTTATAGGTAAGGTGGCTGGGGATTAAAACCCGGTTGAGTTTGAATACTGGCCAAACTGACCCTTTTATCATAGAGTTGCGTGCCTTTGATTGCTGAAAAATGCCGATTTTTGACCTTGTCATCACGGTAGCCCCTGCAGTTTTGATCGGATCTTTCTGAAAATTATATGTAGGGTGGCTGGGGATAAAACCTCGGATGGGTTTGAAAACCAGCCAAGTCGGCACATTAATCATGTAGTTACATACCTTTGATTGCTGAAAATGCCGATTTTTGACCTTGTCATCACGGTAGTCCATTCAATTTTGATTGAATCTTTCTGAAACTTATATGCAAGGTGGCTAAGGATAAAAACTCGGATGAGTTAGAAAACCGGCTAAGTCGGCCCATTAATTATAGAGTTACGTCCCTTTGATTGCTGATAATGCCAATTTTTGACCTTGTAATCACGGTAGCCCCTTCAGTTTTGATCGGATCTTTCTGAAACTTATATGTAAGGTGGCTGGGGATTAAACCTTGGATGAGTTTGAAAACCAGCCAAGTCAGCCCATTTATCATAGAGTTACTTCCTTTGATTGCTGAAAATGTCAATTTTTGACCTTGTCATCACCGTAGCCCCTTCAGTTTTGGTTGGATCTTTTTGAAACTTATATGTAAGGTGACTGGGGATAAAAACTCGGATGAGTTCGAAAGTCGGTCCTTTTATCATCGAGTTACGTCCCTTAGATTGCTGAAAATGCCGATTTTTGACCTTGTAATCACGGTAGCCCCTTCAGTTTTGATCGGATCTTTCTGAAACTTATATGTAAGGTGGTAGGGGATAAAACCTCGGATGAGTTCGAAAACCAACCAAGTCAGCCCATTTATTATAGAGTTACATCCCTTTGATTGCTGAAAATGCCAATTTTTGACCTTGTCATCACGGTAGCCCCTTCAGTTTTGATCGGATCTTTCTGAAACTTATATGTAAGGTGGCTGGGGATAAAAACTCGGATGAGTTTGAATACCGGCCAAGTTGACCCATTTATCATAGAGTTACATCCCTTTGATTGTTGAAAAATGTCGATTTTTGACCTTGTCATCACGGAAGCCCCTTCAGTTTTGATCGGATCTTTCTGAAACTTATATGTAAGGTGGCTGGGGATAAAATCCCGGATGAGTTCTATGGATGAATACGAACATAGACATATTTCGGGGGGGGGGAGGCATCCGTGTCCTATGGACGCATTTCTAGTTCAGTCTGAGATGGAAATCTTTCTTTTTTTCCAAAGGTTTATAGAATAGCGGTGCATATTCCACACTTGCTTCTGCTGCTATCATTTTTCCTATCATTTTCGCAAATTTCCTTATTGAGCATTTAGCCCTTTTCAAAACACTTTTGCAGCAATCAACAAGTTCTTGTTTAGTTTCCTCTCTTCTGTTAATCTCACTGCCATACTTTCAGAACAAAACAGGAGTCCCAAGAAAACTATTTGAGTAGAAGGTATTAAAACTGATTTCTCTAGATGAACTGTAAAACCTAGTGAGTCCATCAGTTTAACTATAGAGGAAATATTATTATAACGATCTTCAAAAGAGGAACCTTGCAGACAGCTACCATCTATATAGGCTGTGATTATGAATCATTTCGATCGTAGGTGTGCAAATATCGGTATCAGGATCTTAGTAAAAACCCTAGGTGATGTGGCTAGTCCCATCAAGAGGGACAAGAATTGGTATTTTTGGTTCTTGAAAATAAATCAGAAATATTTCCTATCTTGAAGATAGGTACAGAATAAAATCCCTCAGACAAGTCTACCGACCCGTAAAAAAAAAAAAAAAAAAAAAAAAAAACAGTTTGGTCGCATAGCATCTATAGCTGCTTTCAAAGTTTCCATTTTGAAATGAATATGTACCATGAAATTCTCATTGAATTGTTTTAAATTCAAAATTACACGTATTTTCCCATCTTTCTTTGGCCGCGTGAAAATGTTTGATATAAACTCATTTGGTTCAGTGCAATGTACTTTCTCAATGAAACTGTATTTCAGAAATCTGTGTAATTCCTATTCAATCTGAGCCAGTTCTAGGTCAGAGAATTTTATTTGAGAAGGCACATAATTTTGACAAGGTGGTTTACTGGGTTGAACTGAATATCCACAGATATTGTTGAGAATCCACTTGTGATTTGTAATTTTGACCCATTCATTAAAGTGCATTGCAGTTTTCCCTGCACTAAAGTTCTCTTTTGTATTTGCTAATGTTAATGAGTTGTTACTTACATTTAAGCCCTTTTCTGGGTGTTTATTGACCCCGGGCCCTTCTTGTAGCGTTGTTGTTGATTTCTGATGAAGTTTGATTTTCTCTGCTCTCTGTTGTACCTGTTTGGGGGGGCCCTGATTTCTTCTCTGCTGTGTATGGTGGTATCCCCACTTCCTGAATAAAAAAGGCTGCGATGACTTGTTCCTATCTGTCCAACTGTCTACTGTTAAACTAATGGCCTTCTCGCTTAGGACTTTAATTTCTTCTTTCATCTTATCCCTAAACAGCTGCGTAGCTGTTGCTGTGGTGTCTTTCAAAATCGACTTCACCCTTGGTTTCAAATTTTTCTCCTTTTTATTCCCCCGCCATTCGAATAACGGTGGAAGGGCATATAGCGTTGCCATTGTCCGTCTGTACGTTCGTTCGTCCGTCCGAAACTTAAATGCAGTCAATAACTTTCTTATTTCTATATGGATTTTGAAATTACTTTGCAGAAATTTTAACCATCATGAGACGATGTGTCACATGCAAAACCCAGGTCCGTACCTCCAAGGTGAAGGTCATACTTAGAGGTCAAAGGTAAGAAAAGGGTCCGAAACTTAAACGCAGTCAATAACTATTTCTGGATGGATTTTGAAATGGCTTTGCAGAAATGTTAACCATCATGAGACGATGTGTCACGTGCAAAACTTAGGACCGTACCTCCAAGGTCAAGGTCATACTTAGAGTAGAGGTCAAAGGTAAAAAAAGGGATCACAAACTTAAACGCAGTCAATAACTTTCTTATTTCTGGATGGATTTTGAAATTACTTTGTAGAAATATTAACCATCATGAGACGATATGTCACGTGCAAAACCCAGGTCCGTACCTCCAAGGTCAAGGTCATATTTGGATGTCAAAGGTAAAAACAAGGGTCCGAAGCTTAAACGCAGACCATATCTTTTTTATTTCTTGATGTATTTTGAAATAACTTGGGAGAAATGTTGGCCATAATGAGACAATCTGCCTCACACAAAACCAAGGTCCTTACCTCCAAGGTCAAGGTCATACTTAGAGGTCAAATTCGAAAAAAAGGTCCAAAACTTAAACACCGTCAATAACTTTCTATGGATAAATAGGAACATAGACATATTTTCAGGCGGGGGCATCCGGGTCCTATTGACGCATTTCTAGTTGACTTTTTCTTTGCATTGTTCTGTATTCGCCCTGCTGAAATGGGACATTAATTTAAATGTGTCACAAGCCAGTTCTTTCACTTGTTTCACCAGTTCTTTCATTTGCTTCATATCTACTTTGGAGTTTGAAGATGCTAACTGTAATAAGTCGATGATCTTTAGAACTGGCACCGCACATCTGATCAGATTTCCCATTTCCCTTTTGCAGCTGCAGATCCACAGCTCTAGTCTGTCATTCTAGTACGCGCCATAGTGTATTGTCGACTGTTGGAGTATGCAAATTATCGACATTCTCTGGCCTCTTGTGTTTTTCTTTCAGCTCCTTGAATTTTTCTTCATCAGGCGTCTCCCAGAGAACTCTGTTGACCACCAAAGCCACTTTCTCAGAAATATTTGGCCCTGTCTCAGTTTTGACTTCAAAATATTGGTCCAAATCATCTGACAAACTGGTCTCATCTTCACTATCCTCCTTTTCCGCTTCTTCGTTCAGGAGGTCGTCAAGGGCATCTATCTTTGAGGAAGGGTCGTCCGTTCCGGTAGAGGGACCTGGATCACTCGAGTCTTGTGAGGGAGTGACATCTGTGCCTGTGGAAGTACCTGATGCCCCTGAGCCTATTCTCGTTGAGGAGGCAGACCTCGCCTTCTTCTGCTTTCCTCATCTGCATCTTCTGGTTTCCTTTTCAAGCATTTAATTTCATCTTCCAGGTGCTTAACTGATTTAACTAGAGAACGTAAGGTGCTGCCCGGTCAAGTTAAATCTTGTATGGTTTTGGCCAGATTTTGTAAGAGTTCCTCCCTGTTGTTAATGAACCGTTCGAAGTTTTTCCCTTTATCAGGCCCCTTGTTTGTTGTTCCAGCCTCATTCTGGCTAGCACCGCCCCTGCCATTTTCCGAATCGGCCATATTCTGATCTGAAATTAGACCGGAATATTTTCCTGTGACAAAACGAAGCAAGCGCTTTCCATTTATCAAAAATGTAAAATTAAATCATTTTCGGCATTTCGCCATGTAAAAGGAACTTCCGTTCCAGCCCTGTCGGCAGATGTAGGGGAGACCGGGGCTAGTTGGTCCGTGGGGCAAGTTGGTCCGAGTGCATTTTCTCTGAACTGAGAAGGGTCATGGCAAAATGATTTAGCTGAATGGAATGCTTGATCGCTGCACACTTTCTGAAGAAAATTAGATGAAGATCAAAAAAGGCATACACATTTCAGAGAACAAAAACTGATTTTGTACCACAAAAGTGATTTTATCATACTTGTAATCAGTTGTTTGTCTTTTTTGTGTGCAACAAATAACATGCAAATGTTATACTTTTCCTGAAAGCTCATTATCTAAGGTATTCAAATGAGTGTATTCTGTGTTTCTAAATTTAATGACGTCCTGTCATTTGTGAAGATTTACCAGGCGCTAGGGTCGGGGTAAGTTGGTCCATTCGCGACGGGGTAAGTTGGTCCGTCGAAAAAGCATTTGTATTTATCAGAACCTGGCATTTTCTGAATGAAAAACAGCGGCAAATTATTGAACAAGTTACACAGTACCAAAATGGTATTGAGAAATAGATATTAGCCCCAGCCGTTGAAGACAAATCATAAACTTCGGACCAACTAGCCCCGGTTTACTCTACGGAAAGACTTTTAAATGGGGTTTTCCAATCAAATCGGCGGTTTTTCTATGACTGCTCCAACGTAAAGGCTTATTGAGAATTAGAGAGATCTAATTCAAGGTAATATTGGTTGGTGCCTGATGCTCTGTCTCTGGTCGGGCCCATCGGAGTCTAACTGTTGGTTTTCTTTTGCTCCAGCATTTCAGTGGTTTCTTGCTGTCGAGTCCTCACCGTTGTCTCACCTCTGTGGTTCTTTGATTTTTTTTGTGTTCACGGAGATGTTGCACTGATGAGGTAGGAGGCCTTCATGCGGACTGAAGAAATTATTTGTCTAAATCGCGACGGAAGTAAGGGCGAGGATTGTGGCCACGTAAAATCGATTTAAGTCCCCCAGTGGAAATCATTCCACTGACTGTTCCAAGGCGGTTCTTCTGTGGCGGTTTATTTATGGTGTTGTTTGTTACTTACTGTGTGTATCACTTGTGTCTTTTTATTTTGGATGGCCATATGGCCATTTTGTGGGAAAGTAACTGTCCTTATGGCCTTCCTTTGTTTAGGTTTCCATTATGGTCTGGTCCCTTAATGTTTGTGTTTCTTTCCCTTTGGTGTCTTTGATGGGTGGAGTAAGATAATTGTATCGATTCCTGATCTTTGTTTTACTTCTACTTTGAGAAACATAACTAACAAAATGCACAGATGGCTGATCTGAGGAATTTGTGTTAAAATTATCGCCCGGCAGTCTACTGCATTGTTACTGAAGCGAAGCAATTTCTCAGATCTTTTGTTCGTTTGTTTGATTTGAAGTTTAACATACCCGTTTACACTGTATAGGTTATTTTGGAGACGTTGCTTCCAGTTGTGTGGGACTTTTACCCGACATTGAGATGAAATGACATCTCAAGCCCTGTCGCCCAATGAAGCGATCTTTTGCCAAAAGTGGCATTTATCGACCCATCATTACTTCCTGATTTTCTCGTTGTATCCCAGTCGGTCCAACTAACCCCGCTGCTCGGACCAACTTACCCCGATAGTGGGGTAAGTTGGTCCGTTTTACCTCGTCTTGGAAAACGGCAATATTTGTCAGAATCTGTCATTTTTCGAACGTGAAACTATGAAATAAGGTGGAGAATGGATTATACTAGATGCATAATGTAAAAGTATTGCAAGCTAATGAATATTTATGTCAGCATTTGAAAAAAAATGCAATTTTCGGACCAACTAGCCGAGGTCTCCCCTACTCTATTTTCTTGCATCGAGCTACTAATCATTTGTCCGAAGTTACGATGCGTAATTTAGTAAAACCCGATTTCGGAAAACCCCCAAGGCCAAGCGTGTTGACAGGAGTGCATTGGAAAAAGGTAAATATACAGTAAATTAACGGGTTTTCTTCCATATTTCCATTTATCCAAATGTTTTAAAATATTCTGATCATCGAAGAATCTAACTGGCAATTTATGTGGTTATGTGCGATGTGCACATCGACGTTCATATTGCCCTCCGATTCTGCAAATGCGATGCGCATCCTGGTCAATTTGACCTCATTAATAAGGTAGCAATGCCATTTCGGATTACTACAGTAACATCTATTTGAGTGAAATTCTGCATAGTTCGACGTCAATTGTCATTGTGGTCTGGCCAGACAGTCACGTTTCTTTGCGGATCCAAAATGGCGGCCGATTCCAGACAAAACAAAAACTCTGCGACTTTGGAAAACTTGGAAATGTGATTCTTGGCTATAGTTTGGCTAAAAATAGAAGTACATTAATGTCTTGCCCAATTTTTGTCAGTATCCTACAAAAAACAATGTTAAACCGTTATCTTAAAACTTTAAAGTGCTCTTTGCAAAGTTTCCGACTGTGTCGAACTGAATTGGATGTTGACTAGACACGACGTGATCTCTCTGTAGGGTCCACCAAAGGAGTCATTCAGACGATAAAATGTACAAAACAACAAAAATCCTGTCAGAGTGAGGTCTTTGATTCTTAGGCCTGGTATCATTGTGAAAATCTAAATACTGTCTTTTCTAAATATCTTCACACTCATACAGTTACTCTGGTAAGAATCTTTGGTCAAACACCAATGGAACATCAAAGGAAATAACACACAGGTGTGTTCAACGAATATTACAAATTAATTTCATTTAGTTAACTTATTCACATACATGTACTATTTTAAAGGTGTGCTCAGGTGTGCAAAAGTGATCCAGAGTCAATATCGTCCGCTGCAGTGGTGTTCAAGTCATCGTATGCATTTTTAGCCCACCTTTCATGTAGTGACGAGGTGAGCTTTTGGGATCACTTTTCGTCCGTTGTGCGTGCGTCCGTCCGTAAGCAATTTCTTAAAACGACATCTCTTAAACCACTGATCGGATTTCGACCAAATTTCACAGGAATTATCCTAAGGTGGTCCCCTTTCAAAGTTTTTCAAATGGTTCTGGTCTGTTGCACATCAAAGTCACAGGAGCCAAAAATAGTTTTTTTTAGTGAAAATCTTCTTCTCTGAAACCACAAGGCACAGGTGTTCGATATTTGGTGGGTAGCTTCATCTAGTGGACCTCTACCAGGTTGTTCAAATTATAGTCCTGGGGCCAAAACTGCCCCCGCCCCGAGACCCCTTGTTTTTACATAGAATTACATAGGGCATTTAAGCTTTAAAAATCTTCTTGTCTGAAACCAGAAGGCTCGGGTGTTTGATAATTGGTATGAAGCTTCGTCTTGTGGACCTCTATCAAGATTGTTCAAATTGTAGCCCTAGGGCCAAAAATGCCCCCCCGCCCCGTGGCCCCTTGCTTTTACATTGACTTATATAGGAAAAATGTAAAAAAAAATCTTCTCCTCTGAGACCCAATGCCGAGGTCTTTGATATTTGGTATGTAACTTCATCTAGTGGACCTCTACCAAGATTGTTCAAATTATAGCCTTGGGACCAAAAATGCCCCCGCTTCAGGCCCTTTGGTTTTACATTGACTTATATAGGGAAAAGCATTAAAAATCTTATCTGAAACCAGAAGGCTCAGATGTTTGATATTTGGTATGAAGCTTCGTCTTATGGACCTCTCACGTTTGTTCAAATTATAGCCCTTGGGCCAAAAATGCCCCTACCTCGGGCCCCTTTGGTTTTACATTCCCTTATATAGGAATTTTTTTTTAGCTCACCTGTCACGTAGTGATGAGATGAGCTTTTGGGATCACTTTTTTGTCCGTCGTGCGTGCGTGCGTCCGTGCGTCAGTGCGTCCATCCGTAAACAATTTCAAATAAGTATATCTCTAATACCCCACGGTCAATTTTGATCAAATTTCATGTGAAGCATCATCAGGTAGGGGGAAAGGCTGCATAAGGTTTTTGGGCTGATCAGATTGGAATTCTGGTTGCCATGGCAACATATAGCTCCCATAGACTTGTAAAGGGAAAAATTTAAAAAATCTTTTTCTCTGAAACCAAAGGGCCCAGAGCTTAGATATTTAGCATGTAGCAAGGGCAAATGGTCAACTACATACTTCCTGCCAATCATGCCCCTGGGTTCCAAATGGGCGACGCCACGGGGCCCCTTCGCTCCCATAGACTCATAATGGAACAAAAAGCTTCAAAAATCTTCTTCTCGGAAACCACAGGGCCCAGAGCTTAGATATTTAGCATGTAGCCATGGCAAGTGGTCAACTACATAATTCCTCCCAATCATGCCCCTTGGGTCCAAATGGGCCACGCCTCTCATAATGGAAAAAAAGCTTCAAAAAAATCTTTTTTTTTTTTTTTTTTTTTTTTGAAATCTGTAAATTTTATTCCTTTTTTCTTGACCCGATATACAATTCCTCTTTCAGACCAGGGTCATATCTGAAAGAAGTTCTCCAGTAGTTTCTTTCTTTCCTCTTTCAGTCCTCATGTGAACTACCCTCTCATTCTGACCCTGACATTCTGGAGTCTGTCAAGGCACGGATAATTATAGTTATGCATTGGGTGGTAGTACACTTTTCGCTCTTACTATCATACTGTCAAAACCACAAAAGTCCCAAGATTTTGGACACTTAAAATTTGCTGTAGTTTCCTCAAGTAAAGACAACTATTTCAGTCTGTGGTCAGACCACTTTTTCAGTCCAATCTGGATCTGCACTGTTTTCTAATGCATATCTGTTCAAAAGCTTGGGACCCCTATGGCTTGATTATCAAATTATGATGAGAAGATGCATTCATAAAATCTAATCATTACATCCAAACCTCTTCTCTCATTCATTTTTTAACACTGTTTGGTCATTTATGCTATCTTGAGCATATCTATGAAAATACTATTGTATTATAAGTAAAAAATGATGAATCGAAGAGGCAGGGATGTACTATCAGTTTATAATTATTTTCCGTAATTAGTGTATAAAATATATCGGTTTACAGATTTCAATTTACAAGCCTGACAGCCATATACATATTCAGATATATATATATATATATATATATGTATATATATATATATATATACACAGCAAAACCCCTATATTAAGACCACATTTGGGACTGTTCAAAAGTGGTCTTAAAGAACACTTTTGAACAGCCCCAAAGGTGGTCTCTGACCAGAGGACTTTGTATGCAGAAAATGCAAAGAAAGAATAATTGCAACATACTAGCTAAGCTTCTAAAAGCATATTTAGTATTAATTTTAGGTGGTCTTAATAGCGGAATTCCACTGTATATACATATATGTAAGAAAACGTTGCTAAGTGGGGTGTGCACAGTGATGCTTTTTTATTATTTTCACATTCTATTTTGTTGTATTTTTTTTTTATTCATAAAATATAGTATAATTATATAGTATTATTAATTAGTGCTAAGTATGGGCTCCAATCTATCAAGAATGTTTCTTCCTCTTGGTTTGTTAGTGCAATCTGTCTATGTACTTTGTACATAACTTGGAGTTTCATTTGAAATACTCTAATATACAACTGTTGATTTTTGCATCTAGCCAGATAAATATAGTATTTTGCATATAAAAGGATAAAATGCAATATTTTGTCCATACTATGCCCCTTTGCAACCCAAAAATAAAATACTCCTTGGTAAGGTCACAATGTATATTATAGAAATTTAACCACTGGGTTATATCATTAATAAACTGTTGTGTTTTACAACAGTTCCATAGTAAATGTACAATTGTTTCATTATCCGTCTTGCAAAGAGTGCAGAGTGCATCATTTCTTATTTTCATTTGGTTTAACAATTTATTAGTAACTAAAATGTTGTGGTTAATACTAACCTGATACCACTGACGTGCCGGATATTTAGTAACATGAAATGGAAACATGTATATACATCTCCATTCTTCTTTTGTTATATTAAAAATTTTATTCCATGTACATTGTCCTGTAGGTGCATCATCACTTCTATTTAGGGTATTGTACATATCTTTACTTCCCTTCAGATGTTGTAACAGAATAGAAATGTGGGATGGGATAAAAGGGCATTGCTCCTTATGGGTAATTTCAATTTTCATATGTTTTAAGTAGGGTTTTACTGCTCTTATCAAACCACTGTATTGTAAAAAGTTAGTTTTTAATCCTGTTTTTGCTGAGAACTCTGTTGCAGTTAAAAATTCACCCTTCTCATTTATTAAATCGTTAATGTATTTAATACCTTTGTTATACCACAAACTGAAAAAAACATGTGTTCCTCCTATCTTTATGTTATTATTATAAAATATTGGGCTTTTTAATATGTCTACTTCCTTATCTGCCGATTTCTTGTTTATGTTTATCAGTGATTGCAAAACATCTTTCCAAAACTTATTTTCTAAGGTCTTAATTGTTTTTTCTATAAACATCATATTACAGCTTGTTAATTTTTCAACATCTACTTGTGCTTTTATGAAGACCTGCCATTTGTTACTTGTAATTAATAGTCTTCGTATCCATGGGGATTTTAAAGCTTGTATAAAAGCATCTAAATTTATCATTTTCAGTCCACCCTCATAGTATTCTTTTTGCACAGTAGACGCTTTTATTTTACTTGTCTTCTTATTCCATAAAAAACTGTACATTATTTTGTTAATTTGTTCAGTAATACTTTGATTTGGATTTGGTAGCATTAAAAATAAGTTGTTAAAGACAGAAATCATATATGTCTTTATTATTGTTATTTTCCCAAGTGGTGTAAGCGACCGTTTTTCCCATTGTTTTACGATGTTCTCAAGTTGTTGTAGTTGTGCCTTATAGTTATCCATCTCCATTTTATCTAGGTCTACGTTGAAGTTTATACCCAGTATTTTGAATCTTTGACATCCCCATGACAGTTTCCATTTTGTTTTAATTGTTTCTGTACTGTATTTTTTGGAGCCAATCCAAACTACTTGAGTTTTATCAAAATTTATCTTTAGGCCTGATATTTTAGCGAATCTTTCTAATTCATATAGAGTATTGTAAAGTGAATCATTTGATCCATCTAGAAATATCGAAGTATCATCAGCGAATTGTGAGACTTTAAATTCTGTATCTTTTACATAAATGCCTTTTATTTTTTTATTTTGCCTAATAACAGCAGAAAGCAATTCTGCACATATTATAAAAAGATATGGTGATAGAGGATCTCCCTGACGGCATCCACGTCCAATATAAAAAAATGTTGACAAATATCCACATTGTATAACTGCGGATGTAATATTCTTATAAAATGTTTCTATCCAGTGTATCAGTGATTCACCAAAATTAAGATATTTCATTGCTTTAATAATAAAAGACCATGACAGTGAATCGAAGGCTTTTTATGCCCCCAACTTCGAAGAAGTTGTGGGGGCATATTGGTTTTGCCCTGTTCGTCCTTCCGTCCTTACGTCCGTCCCACTTTTTACTGCATAGCATAACTTTAGAACCATGGGTGCTAGGTTTTTGAAATTTCATATATGGATTCCTCATGAAAAAATAATTGACCCGTGTTTTTTTTCTCGTCAGGATTATGCCCCTTTTTTGAGTTATGCCCCTTTGCAAAAAATACTATGAAATCTTGTAAGCAAGATATCTCAAAAACTGTTTGAGCTATTGCCCTGAAACTTTACATGCTGGTTGGGGATGATGAGTAGATGAACTGATTAACTTTTGAAAAAAATCCGAAATTTTTTTCTTGAGTTATGGCCCTTTGAAATTTTTCGCGTTTTAAGTTTGTAAGCAAGATATCTAAAAAAACTATTTGAGGTTTTTCCCCGAAACTTCACAGACTTGTCGGGGATGATGAGTAGATGAACTGATCAACTTTTGAAAAAAATCCGATTTTTTTTTCTTGAGTTATGGCCCTTAGATTTTTTTCGAGTTTTCAGCTTGTAAGCAAGATATCTCAATAATTGTTTGAGCGATTGCCCTGCAACTTTACAAGCTGGTTTGGGATGATGTGTAGATGAACTGATTAACTGTTGAAAAAAAATCCTATATTTTTTTCTTGAGTTATGGCCCTTTGAAATTTTTCGCGTTTTAAGTTTGTAAGCAAGATATCTCAAAAACTATATGAGGTTTTTCCCCAAAACTTCACAGACTGGTTGGGTATGATGAGTAGATGAACTGATTAACTTTTGAAAAAAATCCAATTTTTTTTCTTGAGTTATGGCCCTTTGATTTTTTTCGTGTTTTCAGCTTGTAAGCAAGATATCTCAAAAATTGTTTGAGCTATTGCCCTGAAACTTTACAGGCTGGTTGGGGATGATGAGTAGATGAACTGATTAACTTTTGAAAAAAATCCGAAATTTTTTTCTTGAGTTATGGCCCTTTGAAATTTTTCGCGTTTTGGCGTCCTTCCGTCCTTCCGTCCTTACGTCCGTCCCACTTTTTACTGCATAGCATAACTTTATAACCATGGGTGCTAGGTTTTTGAAATTTCATATATGGATTCCTCATGAAAAAATAATTGACCCGTGTTTTTTTTCTCGTCAGGATTATGCCCCTTTTTTGAGTTATGCCCCTTTGCAAAAAATACTATGAAATCTTGTAAGCAAGATATCTCAAAAACTGTTTGAGCTATTGCCCTGAAACTTTACATGCTGGTTGGGGATGATGAGTAGATGAACTGATTAACTTTTGAAAAAAATCCGAAATTTTTTTCTTGAGTTATGGCCCTTTGAAATTTTTCGCGTTTTAAGTTTGTAAGCAAGATATCTAAAAAAACAATTTGAGGTTTTTCCCCGAAACTTCACAGACTTGTCGGGGATGATGAGTAGATGAACTGATCAACTTTTGAAAAAAATCCGATTTTTTTTTCTTGAGTTATGGCCCTTAGATTTTTTTCGTGTTTTCAGCTTGTAAGCAAGATATCTCAATAATTGTTTGAGCGATTGCCCTGCAACTTTACAAGCTGGTTTGGGATGATGTGTAGATGAACTGATTAACTGTTGAAAAAAAATCCTATATTTTTTTCTTGAGTTATGGCCCTTTGAAATTTTTCGCGTTTTAAGTTTGTAAGCAAGATATCTCAAAAACTATATGAGGTTTTTCCCCAAAACTTCACAGACTGGTTGGGTATGATGAGTAGATGAACTGATTAATTTTGAAAAAAATCCAATTTTTTTTCTTGAGTTATGGCCCTTTGATTTTTTTCGTGTTTTCAGCTTGTAAGCAAGATATCTCAAAAATTGTTTGAGCTATTGCCCTGAAACTTTACAGGCTGGTTGGGGATGATGAGTAGATGAACTGATTAACTTTTGAAAAAAATCCGAAATTTTTTTCTTGAGTTATGGCCCTTTGAAATTTTTCGCGTTTTGGCATATTGGTTTTGCCCTGTTCGTCCGTCCGTCCTTCCGTCCTTACGTCCGTCCCACTTTTTACTGCATAGCATAACTTTAGAACCATGGGTGCTAGGTTTTTGAAATTTCATATATGGATTCCTCATGAAAAAATAATTGACCCGTGTTTTTTTTCTCGTCAGGATTATGCCCCTTTTTTGAGTTATGCCCCTTTGCAAAAAATACTATGAAATCTTGTAAGCAAGATATCTCAAAAACTGTTTGAGCTATTGCCCTGAAACTTTACATGCTGGTTGGGGATGATGAGTAGATGAACTGATTAACTTTTGAAAAAAATCCGAAATTTTTTTCTTGCGTTATGGCCCTTTGAAATTTTTCGCGTTTTAAGTTTGTAAGCAAGATATCTAAAAAACTATTTGAGGTTTTTCCCCGAAACTTCACAGACTTGTCGGGGATGATGAGTAGATGAACTGATCAACTTTTGAAAAAAATCCGATTTTTTTTCTTGAGTTATGGCCCTTAGATTTTTTTCGTGTTTTCAGCTTGTAAGCAAGATATCTCAATAATTGTTTGAGCGATTGCCCTGCAACTTTACAAGCTGGTTTGGGATGATGTGTAGATGAACTGATTAACTGTTGAAAAAAAATCCTATATTTTTTTCTTGAGTTATGGCCCTTTGAAATTTTTCGCGTTTTAAGTTTGTAAGCAAGATATCTCAAAAACTATATGAGGTTTTTCCCCAAAACTTCACAGACTGGTTGGGTATGATGAGTAGATGAACTGATTAACTTTTGAAAAAAATCCAATTTTTTTTTCTTGAGTTATGGCCCTTTGATTTTTTTCGTGTTTTCAGCTTGTAAGCAAGATATCTCAAAAATTGTTTGAGCTATTGCCCTGAAACTTTACAGGCTGGTTGGGGATGATGAGTAGATGAACTGATTAACTTTTGAAAAAAATCCGAAATTTTTTTCTTGAGTTATGGCCCTTTGAAATTTTTCGCGTTTTAAGTTTGTAAGCAAGATATCTAAAAAACTATTTTAGGTTTTTCCCCGAAACTTCACAGACTGGTCAGGGATGATGAGTAGATGATTAACTACAGCTTTTCTTGTGTAATTTCAGCATTACAGCCACATAAAAACAAGATATCTCAATTACTGTTAGGGACAAGCAGTGTTAGGGTCAAGCAGTTGGGGGCATTGTGTTTCATAAACACTGGCTCTAGTTCAAAATCTATTAATAACAATAAACCTGGAATATTGTTTTGTTCAGTGTAATCCATTAAGTCATAGATTAGTCTAGTGTTTTCACCTATGTATCTTCCTTTTACAAAACCAGTTTGGTCCTTGTTAATTATTTTATCAAGTATGCCTTTTAGTCTGTTGGCTATTGCTCCAGAGGCTATTTTATACACAGAATCCAGTAGTGTTAGGGGTCTCCAATTTTTAAGATATTGTTTAGGTTTATTTTCTTTTGGAATACAAGTTATGATACCCTGGCGTTGGCATATAGAAAGTTCTCCATTTTTGTATCCAAAATTTAATGATCTAAGTACAAATATGCCTATTTGCCTCCAGAATACCTTGAAAAACTCTGCTGAGAAACCACTTATTCCTGGACTTTTGCCATGCTTCATATTATATAACGAGTCTGATATTTCTTTAAAGGTTAATGGTCCATCAAGGTCGAGTGATTCTTCGTTTGAGAGTTTAGTTATTTTTGTATTTTTCATATAGTCTTCTAAATTGATATTTTCTAATAAATCATCTTTATTCTCATATAGTCTTTTATAAAATAGTTCTGTTTCATTCAAGATTTCTGACTGTTCTGATATAACTGTTTCATCATCTTTTATAATCTTGCTTATTATTTTTGAGACATAATTGTGTTTTTCTAAGCCACAGAAGTATTTTGTAGGCTTTTCCCCTTGGTCAATATATTGTGCTTTAGATCGAATCATGTGTCCTTTCATTTTATGATTTCTAATATCATAAAGCTCAGTTTTTAGGATTTCTATTTGCTGTATGTTTCTTTCATCTATGCTGTTTTCAAGGTCATTAATTACTTTTACCAACTCTTTCTCTCTCTGGTTTGTTTGTTTATTTTTATAACTTGAGGAAGATATTGATTCACCTCGAAGTTCCATCAATAATGTATCTAAGAAAAGTTGATCGTTTATGGTAAATTGTATTTCGTCATTTGGAATTCTGTCTATTTCCTCCATATTATAAACAGGTAATGCATACTGTTGTTTGATCTGCACTATTTTATTATTCATGCGTGATAAGTATTCTGAGTCAATAAGCAAAGAATTGTTATGTTTCCAGTATGACTTGCCCTGCGTAAAATCTGTTAGTTTAAGTTCTAGAGTTACTATTGAATGGTCAGATCTATAGCTTGATTCTATCAAAGATTTTTTAGTAAATTGCATTAAGCTTTCCGAAATCAAAAAGAAATCTAACCTTGCTTGCTTACAAGGATTTTTTTTCCTCCATGTAAACTTTTTAAGATCTGGATTCATTTCTCTAAAAGGATCCAGTAGATATTTTGTGCTTATCATTTCTAGTACTTTGTCACGAGCTTTAATATTATTGACTGTTTTATAATTGTAGTAGTCAAGGTCAGGATCTAGAACACAGTTATAGTCACCACAGATAATAACATCACTATTTCCTATATTTTCAATACAGTTAAAGATATTTTGGAAAAAATTTGGATCATCTGTGTTTGGTCCATATAAGTTTACTAAAGTCAGTCGTTTGCTAAAGACAGTCATATCTACAATTATGTAATTTCCATTTTGGTCTATTAGCTTATTATTTATTTTATAGTCTAAATCTTTTCCAAAAAGTATTGCAACACCTCTAGAGTTTGATTTATGATGACTAAAAATACAATTACTATCACCCCATTGATCAATTATATTTGCTTCATTTTCTTTTGTAAAGTGTGTATCTTGTAGGCAGTCTATTTGTTTTTTTCTCTCTTTAAGATAGTCGAAAACATCTACTCTTTTTTGTAAACTTTGAAGGCCTTGTGTATTGTATGAAAGTATTTTTAAATCAGCCATTATTAATTTGTTCATATTCATATTGTTTTACACACTGTGCTTTGAGGAGGGAAAGGGCTGTCAGGCTGTTTATCACAACAGATAAAAATAAGACATAAAACAAAGGTAATAGAACATCCAAGGTTAACATAAATACATGTAAAAGCTTGCATTTGTGCTAAATGCTTATAAATGTATCATAGACATTGTTACCAATAGTAGTACCTCAATGGCTCAAACACTGATGACTCCTCCACTACAGCGGTTTCAGGCTCGTTATTAAGCCCCTAAGGGAAGATTTCAACAGCTGTGTATATAAGTACATTTAGGATAATTGTCTTATTTGATCCTAAAAATGTGTGTTGTGTGTACTAATGAGCACAGCCAGCATACATTTATTTTGAAGAAAACCGAAAAGATGTACACTACAGCTGATTTGAGCTCGGTCTTAAGCCACCGGGGAAAATTTCCTCAATTGCATATATTAATATATTTGGGATAATTATCTTATTTGATCCTAAAACTGTGTGTTGTGTGTACTAATGAGCGCTCACAGCATAAATTTATTTTGAAGAAAACTGAAAAGATGTCCACTACAGATGATTTGAGCTCGTTCTTAAGCCACCAAGGAAAAATTTCCTTAACTGTGTATATTAATATATTTAGGATAATTATCTTATTTGATCCTGAAAATTTGTGTTGTGTATACTAATGAGTACACACAGCACACATTTATTTTGAAGAAAAACCAAAAGATGTCCACACTATTTCTTCTGGCCTGTGTAACACAGTAGTGGTTCTTGTATGTATTGTTTTTCTTATATTAGAAAATTACCCATATCATATAGGTAGGGTCAGGCGAGAAGACAATCCCAGTGCATTTTTTACAGTAGATGAAAACTGCGAAGTAGTATCAGACCATAATTGTGACAAACACTCATATGACCGGTCAAAGTCAGTTGAATTACCGTTTAATGACTTATTGAGTGCTCATATGACTAGCCCGAGCGATAGCTGTCATGTGAACCCGGTCAAAGTTAGTTTAAATACCGTTTAATGACTTATTAAGTGCTCATGCATGGATGTGTCATGTTTTTATGGTCAGTTATGAAACATAGGAGATGTATATAAACTGGGGTTGTTTTCTAGTCGGCAGTCAGTATTTCACTCCGCTTGGTATAGAGCTGAAATAAAGCAAGTTGAACATTTTCCGTGTGTTCTTGTTTCCTTGACTGTGTGACACCTGGCTCTGAGATCAACCCTCGGTGGCTCTGATTACCCTTGTCTCGAACATATTTTCAGGTCTTTGAGCCATTGAGGTTCGGCTGTACATACTAAGGTGTGTATAAAAGTATATAATACTAATGGAATTGAATTTAGTTGCCATACCCTGAATGGTAGATTATATCTACTTTGCAATACCATGCACACACAATGATTGTCAAGTTAAGAGCAAAAATGGTATTCATGTAGAGAACAGAGACAGTCCCATCATCTGTACAGGGATTTTGATACTTACTTTAAGCCACAGAGAACTTGCATCATTATGGCATAGACCTGTAAATCTGCATGCGTTTTGTATTTACATCTGATAATACATGAAATCCTACCCTCTCTGGTTCTTTATATCCCAACATTCAAGAATGAACCCCCATGAAAATTCAGGAACATTTATGGCACTGGAGGGGCCGAGTGCTGCGGCTAGAAAGACAGTCACAAATGGGAATCCTGACCGCTTCAAAACCCCTGCGCCTCGTCTAGACAAGCATTGTAGACCCCTATCAGATGCTGCATTCTACATCACCTGGTCTAGGTTGACATCATCTACCAAGCCCAGCACATGACCCCTATCCAACCCCCCACAGATGGCCCTCTTATGCAACACTAGCCTCTCAGCGACAAGAACAAGATGATCATTTTCCATAAATAACTGCTACCTGGATTCCATTCTCATATGGACATCAACACATACTGTGTTTAATAGCTTTGAGTCATAAGAAAAAAAAAAGTGATAGCACAAATAAAACGGATAATATATGGTCATTCTGCTATATAACCCATACACTTTTACCCGGATATAGCACAATCATTTTTAAGTAGCCTTGTTATCTCTCAAGAAAAGCAGCTTTTAACAGTTTCTGCACCAAGTGAACCACAGGGCCCAGAGCTGAGATATTTGGCGTGTAGCAATGGCAAGTGATCACCTACATAATTCCTGCCAATCATGCCCCTGGGGTCCAAATTGGCCACGCCCCGGGGCCCCTTCGCTCCCATAGAGTCATAATGGAACAAAAAGCTTAAAAAATCTTCTCCTTGTAAACCACAGGGCCCAGAGCTTACATATTAAGCATGTAGCAATGGTAAGTGGTCACTTACATAATTCCTGCCAATCATGCCCCTGGGGTTCAAACGGGCCACGTCCCGGGGCCCTTTAGCTCCTATAGTCTCATAATGGAAAAAAGCTTCAAAAATGTTCTTCTCTGAAACCACAAGGCCCAGAGCTGAGATATTTGGCGTGTATCAACAGCAAGTGGTCACCTACATAATTCCTGCCAGACATGCCCCTGGGGTCCAAGTTGGCCACACCCCTGGGCCCCTTAGCTCCCATAGACTCAGAATGGAAAAAAAGCTTCAAAAATCTTCTTCTCTGAAACCACAAGGCCCAGAGCTTAGATATTTAGCATGTAGCAACGGCCAGTGGTCACCTACATAATTCCTGCCAATCATGCCCCTGGGTTCCAAATGGGCGACGCCCCGGGGCCCCTTCGCTCCCATAGACTCGTAATGGAACAAAAAGCTTCAAAAATCTTTTTCTCTGAAACCACAGGGCCCAGAGCTTAGATATTTAGCATGTAGCAACGGCAAGTGGTCACCTACATAATTCCTGCCAATCATTCCCCTGGGGTCCAAAGGGGCCACACCCCGGAGCCCTTTAGCTCCTATAGACTCATCATGGAAAAAAGCTTCGAAAATCTTCTTCTCTGAAACCACAGGGCCCAGAGCTGAGATATTTGGCATGTAGCAAAAGCAAGTGGTCACCTACATAAATCCTGCCAATCATGACCCTAGGGTCCAAATGGGCCACATCCCGGGGCCCTTAAGCTCCCATAGACTCATAATGGAAAAAAAAAAGCTTCAAAAATCTTCTTCTCTGAAACCAGAGGGCCCAGAGCTTAGATATTTAGCATGTAGCAATGGCCAGTGGTCACCTGCATAATTCCTGCCAATCATGCCCCTGGGTTCCAAAAGAGCGACGCCCGGGGCCCCATCGCTCCCAGACTCATAATGGAACAAAAAGCTTCAAAAATCTTCTTCTCGGAAACAACAGGGCCCAGAGCTTATATATTTAGCATGTAGAAACGGCAAGTGGTCACCTACATAATTCCTGCCAATCATGCCCCTTGGGTCCTAATGTGCCACGCCCCAGGGCTCTTTAGCTCCTACAGACTCATAATGGAAAAAAACTTCAAAAATCTTCTTCTCTGAAACTACACCGCCCAGGGCTGAGATATTTGGCATGTAGCAACGGCAAGTGGTCACCTACATAATTCCTGCCAATCATGCCCCTGGGGTCAAAATTGGCCACGCCCCTGAGCCCCTTCGCTCCTATAGACTCATAATGGAACAAAAAGCTTCAAAAATCTTCTCGGAAATCACAGGGCCCAGAGCTTAGATATTTAACATGTTCCAACGGCAAGTGGTCAACTAAATAATTCCTGCCAATCATGCCCCTGGGGTCCAAACGGGCCAGGCTCCGGGGCCCTTTAGCTCCTATAGTCTCAAAGTGGAAAAAAGCTTCAAAAATGTTCTTCTCTGAAACCTTAGGGCCCAGAGCTGAGATATTTGGCATGTAGCAACGGTAAGTGGTCACCTACATAATTCCTGCCAATCATGCCCCTGGGGTCCAAATTGGCCACACCCCAGGGCCCCTTAGCCCCCATAGACTCATAATGGAAAACAAGCTTCAAAAATCTTCTTCTCTGAAACCACAGGGCCCAGAGCTTAGATATTTAGCATGTAGCAACGGCCAGTGGCCACCTACATAATTCCTGCCAATCATGACCCTGGGTTCCAAATGGGCGACGCCCCCGGGGCCCCTTCGCTCCCATAGGCTCATAGTGGAAAAAAGCTTCAAAAATCTTCTTCTCGGAAACCACAGGGCCCAGAGCTAAGATATTTAGCATGTAGCAAAGGCAAGCGGTCACCTACATAATTCCTGCCAATCATGCCCCTGGGGTCCAAACGGGCTACGCCCCGGGACCCTTTAGCTCCTATAGACTCATAATGGAAAAAAGCTTCAAAAATCTTCTTCTCTGAAACCACAGGGCCAAGAGCTGAGACATTTGGCATGTAGCAATATCAAGTGGTCACCTACATAAATCCTGCCAATTATGCCCCTGAGGTCCAAACGGGCTACGCCACGGGGCCCCTAAGCTCCCATAGACTCAAAATGGAAAAATAACTTCAAAATCCTTCTTCCCTGAAACCACAGGGCCCAGAGTTTAGATATTTAGCATGTAGCAACGGCAATTGGTCACCTACATACTTCCTGCCAATCATGCCCCTGGGTTCCAAATGGGCCATGTGCCCGGGCCCCTTTGCTCCCATAGACTCATAATCGAAAAAAGCTTAAAAAAATCTTCTTCTCTGAAACCACAACACCCAGATATTTAGCATGTTGCAATGGAAAGTGGTCAACTACACAAATCCTGCCAATCATGCCCGTGGGGTCCAAATGGGCCATGCCCCCAGGGCCCCTTTGCTCCCATAGACACATAATGGAAAAAAGCTTCAAAAATCTTCTTCTCTGAAACCACAGGGCCCAGAGCTTAGATATTTAGCATTTAGCAATGACAAGTGGTCACCTACATAAATCCGGCCAATCATGCCCCTGGGGTCCAAATGGGCCACAACCTTGGACCCCCTTAGCTCCCATAGACTCATAATGGAAAAAAACTTCAAAAAAAATATCTTCTCTTAAACCACAGGGCCCAGTGCTTAGATATTTAGCATGTAGCAACAGCAAGTGGTCATCTACATATTTCATGCTAATCATGCACCTCGGGCCCAAATGGGCCATGCCCCGGGGCCCCTTAGCTCTAATAGACTCATAATGGAAAAAAGCTTCAAAAATCTTCTTCTCAGAAACTGTGAAGAACAGAACTTAGATATTTTGTGTCTAGCAACATAAAACAGCCAGCTACATAAATCCTGCTTACCCTGCCCCTGGGGTCAAAATTGGCCACGCCCGAGCTCATCTCCTCATCTCCTCCAATAGACTTATAATGGAAAAAAATCTTCTATGAAACCATAAGGCCCAGAGATTAGATGTTTAGTATGTAGCAACGTCAGGTGGCCACCTACATAAATCCTGCCAGTTATGCCCCTGGGATCCAAATTGGCCACACCCCAGGGCTCTTTAGCTTCCATAGACTTACAATTGGAGAAACTTCAAAAATCTTCTTCTCTGGAACCACAGGGCCCTTATAATGAAAAAAAAAAAATGGGGAAAAAAATCTTCAAAAATCTTCTTCTCTGAAACCATAAGTCCCAGAGCTTAGGTATTTAGCATGTAGCAATGTCGAGTGGTCACCTACATGAATCCTGCCAATCATGCCCCTGGGGTCCAAATCCTGTGGCCCATTAACTCCAACAAACTTATAATGGAAAAAAGCTTCAATCATCTTCTTTGAAACCATGAAGTACAGACCTTAGATATTTAGTATATAGCAACACAAAATGGTCGCCTACATAAATCCTGCCAACCGTGCCCTTTGGGTCAAAATTGGCCAAGCCCCAGGGCTCATTAGCTCCTATAGACTTATACTGGAAAAAAACTAAAAAAATCTTTTTCTTCAAAACCATAAGGAACAGATTTTGTTTGATTTGAGGTTTTACATCCCCGTCAACACTGTATAGGTCATTTTGGAGATGTATCTTCCAATTTTGTGGGACTTTTACCCGACATTGAGATGAAATTACATCTCAAGCCCTGTCGCCCAATGAAACCAGTAGGGTTTATAAGCATGGACACCTCTTTGCCTGAGCTTAGATATTTAGTATGTAGCAATGTCAAGTGGTCTCCTCAACTAATGATTTTCTGGTACACAGGTGAGCGATATAGGGCCATTGGGCCCTCTTGTTTAAAAATCTTCTCCTCTGAAACCACAAGGCCCAGGTCTTCGATAATTGGTGTGTAGCTTCATCTAGTGGACCTCTACCAAGATTGTTCAAATTATAGCCCTTGGGCGAAAATGCCCCCGTCCGGGGCCCCTTGGTTTTACATTGACTTTTATAGGAAGAATCTTAAAAAAAATCTTCTCCTGAAACCCAATGCCCAGGTCTTTGATATTTGGTATGTAACTTCATCTAGTAGACCTCTACCAAGATTGTTCAAATTATAGCCTTGGGACCAAAATTGCCCCCCCCCCCCCCCCCCCCCCCCCCCCCCCCCCCCCCCCCCCGCCTCGGGCCCTTTGGTTTTACATCATTGACTTATATATGGAGAAGCATTAAAAATTTTGTCTGAAACCAGAAGGCTCAGATGTTTGATATTTGGTATGAAGCTTCGTCTTATGGACCTCTATCAAGATTGTTCAAATTATAGCCCTTGGGCCAAAAATGCCCCTGCCCAGGGCCCCTTTGGTGTTACATTCACTTATATAGGAAAAATCTTTAAAAATCTTCTCCTCTGAAACCACAAGGCCCAGATCTTTGATATTTGGTTTGAAGCTTAATCTAGTGGACCTCTACCAAGATTGTTCAAATTATAGCTGAGGCTAGGCCTTTGGTTTTACATTGACTTATACAGGAAAATTCTTAAGAAATCTTCTTCTCTGAAACCCAGGTCTTTGATATTTTGTGAGAAGCTTCATCTAGTGGACCTCTACCAAGATTTTTCAAATTATAGCCCTGCAGCCAAAAATGCCCCCCCCCCGCCCCTGGCCCCTTTGGTTTTACATTCACTTACATAGGGATTAGCTTTAAAAATCTTGTCTGAAACCAGAAGGTCAAGGTCATACTTAGAGGTCAAAGGTCGAAAAAAGGTCCGAAACTTAAACGCGGTCAATAACTTCCTTATTTCAGGATGGATTTTGAAATTACTTTGTAGAAATGTTAACCGTCATGAGACGATGTGTCAACTGCAAAAGCCAGGTCGGCACCGCCAAGGTCAAGGTCATACTGAGAGGTCAACTGTCAAAAAAGGGTACGAAACTTAAAGGCATTTATTCTTGAGTATTGAGGACTATCATTTCATTACATAATATTATGTAGCTCTCAGTGCTGACTGAAAAGAAGTCCTCTGTCTGCAACAGGTAAGGGGCCTCCTTGGGGAAAATCAGTAATTGACTAACTGTTAACTAGAGTGTTCCTTATTGATTTTCCCCTTTAGTGCTTCCGTCAGGGGATTCAACAAGAGCTACTAATCTCCCTATTAAAGACTGCCTTTGATCTGCTATAGACAGTATATCACAGGGGGCAATAAAACAATTCTGAACACACGGTGTGTCCTACTGTCTAAGAATAAATGCCTTTAAACGCAGTCAATAACTTACATATTTCTGGATGGATTTTGAAATTACTTTAAATAAATGTTGGCCATCATTAGACAATCTGCCTCGCACAAAACCAAGGTCCTTACCTCCAAGGTCAAGTTCAAATGTTAAAAAGGGTCTATCAATAACTTTATATGGATGAATATGAACATAGACATATTTCAAGGTTGGGGCATCCGAGTCCTATGGACACATTACTAGTTTATATTTGCCATGAAGCTTTGTCTAGTAGACCTAGACTAAGATTGTTCAAATTATAGCCATGGGGGCCTAAAATGGCCATGCCCCGGGGCCCACAGGTTTTATGTAGACTTACATAAGGAACACCTTTAAAAATCTTCTTGTTTGAAACCAGAAAGCTCCGGTCTTTGATATTTGGTATGAATATGTTCTATAAAATGGTTATCCTTTGGAAGCAAGGAATACACAACAGAAGTGAAAAATATGGAGTGTACATGTTTTCTGCGCCAGACTAGCTAGTTTCGGCCAATAAGGCCTCATCAGTGACCCTCAGATATTTTCAAAATTCCACAATGAAATCAATGATCCCAAAGGACAAGAAAATATAATCTACACTATGGTGTAGGGCAGGGAGACGTTTTACCGCCGCCACACATTCCAGACACCAGCTGTAGTGAAGTTAAACATGTTCTATAAAAGGGTTATCCTTTGGAAGCAAGGAATACACCACAGAAGTGAAAAATATGGAGTGTACATGTTTTCTGGGACAGACTATCTAGTTTCGGCCAATTACGCCTCATCAGTGACCCTCAGATATTTTCAAAATTCCACAATGGAATCAATGATCCCAAAGGACAAGCAAATATAATCTACACCATGGTGTATGACAGTGGGACGTTTTACCGCCGCCACTGGAGTGTACATGTTTTCTGGGCCAGACTAGCTAGTTTCGGCAAATTAGGCCTCATCAGTGACCCTCAGATATCTTAAAAATTCCACAATGGAATCAATGATCCCAAAGCTTCATCATCAGACCTCCCTCAAGATTATGCAAATTATAGTCCTGGGGCCAATAATGGACCTCCCCGGGGCCAACTTGTTACATATGGAACAGGTGAGCGATCCAAGGTCACCATGGCCCTCTTGTTATAGTCTTTATATTTGTGGTACAGCCTGAAGCAAGGGTCAGTGTACAAAGTCTTTGACATTGTGACCACTGATAGATGGATTCTCTCCCTGGCCTCTTACTTTTGACACCAGCAGCCTCATCTTTCTTACGTTTGGCAGGGACACTTACAGCTTAACTCCTGGAGATATTCTTTGCACCCATACCAGCAATTCTCTCGTGGGGGGTGGGGGGGGTGGAGGGGTCGCAGTACAGGATTTTGTGCAGACTAGCCTTCCAGGTTGACTGATCATTCCAGGTACATTTTCTCTTTGTACAGAGGAAACCTACCAATTTTTTCCCGCCCATCTGGGCTTGAAGAAATAAATGGGCTACATGATGCTTCAACGCAGAGCTGAAACCGACAGTGTGGGGGGGGGGATGATGCAGTACAGGATTTTGTGCAGACTGTGGCCTTCCAGGTTGACTGATCATTCCAGGTACATTTTCTCTTTGTACAGAGGAAACCTACCAATTTTTTTCCCGCCCATCGGGGCTTGAAGAAATAAATGGGCTACATGATGCTTCAACGCAGAGCTGAAACCGACAGCACACGAACACTGGTAAACCGCTTAGGGGATCTAAGCTTGCCCAGGTAAAGCGGTGTTAGTTGGACCATTCATGCTTATAAACCATATTGGTTTCATTGGGCGAAAGGGCTTGAGGTGTCATTTCATCCCAGTGTCGGGTAAAAGTCCCACAAAATTGGAAGCAACGTCTCCAAAATGTCCTATACAGTGTTGACGGGGAGGTTAAACCGCAAATCAAACAAACAAACAAACCAATTTTTTACGAAACTCTGTATCGTTTTGACACTGTCATTTGTTGTTGACTTGTAGAGTATTAAGCATTCAACACAGGCAGGGATAGCACATGAACTATCACCATTTTCGACCACTTCAAGGTCCTAGCATTTGATCAGATCCATCAACACCACCCATGTATTTATAATAGTTATCTCGTGTTTAGTGATTGCCTTCCAGTCCTGGGATCCACTTTACCAGTTGGAACTTTCTCACCCTTTTCAACAGTGCCGAATAAGAAAACTGTTTTTCTCTCATTATATTTTATTAGCTTCAAGTCTAAGATTTTTGTCTTTTGCAATCTGGGGTACGTATATCTTATCTATTCCCCCTCAAAGTTCCCCACGCACCAACACCAACTCACACGTCCCAATATAAAACAGGTGAACTGTAATAATTATTCATGTAGATATTAGAACCTTTCTCAAAATAGTTTCTCATAAGATGCATAACAATATTGTATGTGACACCTTTACCTGTGTCCAATATGTTAGTTTCTTTACCGGTATACAAAATGTATTTTATACAGTAGCCATTGGTTGCATCACACAACATGTACGCTTTAATTCCGTAACATTTAGATTTGTCTGGGTTGTAAACCTTAAATGACAAGTTTCCCCTCCAAGGGACCATTCCCATATCCAAAGACAGTTGCTGATTTGGGGGTGTAGACCAAATGAAACCTCCTGAGAGTCCTGACAGGATTTTTGTTTAAACTCCAAGCTTGAACAATGGGTTGTATCCATTTAAACCACGGCAGATCAAATTTTCATTGTAATGATAAAAGTGGCCAGAACATATCCCTAGACATTAGTGTAGGGGAAAATGGGGTGTCAGTCACCTCATCAGTAGACCAATACTCTTTTGTTTGATTTGAGGATTAACATCACCGTCAACACTGTAAAGGTCATTTTGGAGACGTTGCTTCCAATTTTGTGGGTCTTTTACCCGACATTGAGATGAAATGACATCTCAAGCCCTGTCGCCCAATGAAACCAATTGGGTTTATTAGCATGGACGGTCCGTCTTGCACCGCGGTTCTTGGACAGGCTTAGGGGATCCTCTAAGCGGTTTACCAGTACTAGTGTGCGGGCCAGATTCAGCGTTGCGTGGAAGCATCATGCAGCCCATATATTTCTTCAAGCCCCTATGGGCGGGGGCTTGGACCAGTACTCTGAAAGTTCATGTTGAACAAGTCAGCTAGTCCCATTGCAATAAATACTTCCATCTCCCGAGATGTGGTTTCTCTCCAAGCATGAATTCTTGATTTAGGAGGCAACGTTTCTTTTTCTTTCCTTTCTTTCTACTGATACTGCGATCCGTCACATTTGACCATTACTCGCAGGTTCACATTACATACACTCCATACTCTCTGTTATCTTTAATGTATTTGGTGGCATAACGATTTGTTTCAAGAGCCATGCTCTCAAAGTCTTCAGGTTTTACAAAGACTGTGAAATATTTGGGTTGTCTGGCAGCCCTGCACCTTCGTAAAGGCCAGGCACACCTGTAAATTCCAACCATGGTGGTTGAGCATCTCCCTCGACCCAGTTTTTTCGTGTCGAAGGCATCTTCATCCTCAGACACGATGTCTTCTCTATCACTGTCTGTTTCCTCGGCTAACCCTCGAATTCTGACCCGCTGTCGGGATCCGCGTTTAAATTGCCAAAAATGCCCTTTTGTGTGAGGTTAGTCTCCTTCTTAAATAGGGCCCCGCACTGAAAGTGTGGGTGCCCTATAGTAATCACTCTGTCCGTCCGTCTGTCTGTCTGTCTGTCCGTCTGTCCGTCCACAATTTTTTTTATCCTCCATAACTTTCTTATTCCACTGAAAGTGTGGTTGTTTTTTAGGTAAACTTTAAAAAGAAATCTCGCTTACTCGGCGTGACTTACCTGTAAAAACAATTATATTTTCCGATATACGGCAGAAACGTTATTTTCCATGTCCCTAGTATCAACCGGAGCATCAATAATATGCCCTGTTTCATTGGTTGAAGGATTTAAGTGGGTAAAACCTGGTACTGATGTATCCTGATTATTCCGGGAGCCGCCATACAACCTGCGCTTTTGAAACTAGATTATTCCAGGACCCGCAGAACAAGGGTTAAGTTTGGCAAATAGCCAAATAATCTATCTCCTCATAACATCAACATAAACGTGTCAGACTGTCAGAGTATGCACTAAAACTATCTTGAAAAGAAGGCGCTGGTCCATAGAGATAAATATGTTCCTGTTGTTGTCTTTGAATTTTGTACCTGTACCTTCTTGTAAATAGGGGGAGCTTGGTCTTGTGGTTCGATGTTTTAAGTAAATGTTCATTTTGAAATCGCTAAACAAGCTTCAAACACTTTTATTTTTATTGTCAAACATCCCTAATATACAGATTGAATACAAAAAGCTGAAACAATATATTAAGAAAACCTAACAATAAGTAGCCAAGAAGGCAATGATTTACTTTTAAATGGTGATAATGTATTAAGTGTCGATATATAGAGATTATCATATGGCATTTTTCATATCATACCCCATATCAGCCCGCGACTTATATGGGTCGAGGGCTGATATGGGGTATGATATGAAAAATGCCATATCATTCTCTATTTATCATACATTTCACTTTTAAAAAAAAATCAATCTCGCCGACATCATTCGTCGCTGCATTCACGTTTCCATTGTTTACCGAATCACTAGAATTTCTTTGCTCGATAATATTATCCAGATCCAAAAGTCTGTCAGCAATCCCCTGCATCGTGCATTCACGTTTCCATTGTTTACCGAATCACTAGAATTTCTTTGCTCGATAATATTATCCAGATCCAAAAGTCTGTCAGCAATCCCCTGCATCGTTCTTTCGCCCATTTTCCTCTCGTATTCGCTGCGCCGTGCCATGTTTTTTTTTTTTTTTTTGCCAAACAGTTCGAACAGACGAAAATATTGCAAATTACAAATGGCGTCCTGAACAACAAATGCGAAATGTTGCATGGAAGAACGTCGAATGTTCCGAAAAGGGTGACGTCAGAGGTATGAAAAAGGCTTAGGGGTGCGATAAAGGGTTGTGATATGGATTTTGGGGGTATGATAAAACCCATACGATATGGCAGCACGTGCATGCGTGATACGTGCATTGGTGTCACGTTCGAATCGCATATTCAAAAACTAAGTATTTTATACTAAATGTATGATAAAGCGCTATATCGTGATATTTTTCTTCCGATATATTGATGACCAAATGCAGCATCAATGACAGCCCTACTGAAAAGTCATTACATTGGCAACATAATGGTGCAGCCTGGGAACAAAAGTAACATTATTCTTCAATGCCAAAAGCCGAGCCGTGTCTAACCACCTTATAAAACGCACCTGTTCAAATGAAGTCGTTTCTTCTATCACGATGGTTTTGAACAGTTTATTCACTTCATATTCGGACATAATATACCACTCGAAAAATGAAAAAAAATGTTGTGCTTAACAACACAAGTTTATTCCACTCGTCTGCCTTGTTTTCCAGTCGAACCACATTGAAATAAGCCGTAATGAAAGACACTGAGAAAGTTACATCCTTAACTGGTACCACTCCACTGACCTGGTTATGATAAACTGTTTGAATTTGTAAATTTTTGTGTAAACAAACTGCAAAAGCTCTGTCGTGGTATTTAAGTGTCAGTGTCCCAAATTTCCCCTTTATAAACGAGTGAACTTCTTGTGGTGAATAGTATTATAATATATTCTGTATTTGAAGGACATCAATTCAGCGAAAATGTCCTTTCTACTGCAATATTTCCCCAGGGTTTATTTTTGTTATCCCCCGACCGAATAGGTTCGGGGGATATAGCGATCAGCCTGGCGTCCGTCCGTCCGTCTGTCCGTCCGTCCGTCCGTCCGTCCGTCCGTCCGTAGACGCAACCTTGTGATGGCCATAACTCCTATACCCTTTGAGATTCATTGATGGTTCTTGGCACAATTGTTCACAAGGCCGAGACGGCGTGTCATGCGCAAGAACCAGAACTCTGGATGCCATACTTTTTTAGTTATCTCCCCTTTTAATAAAATAGAATGACTTCTTTGTGATGGCCATAACTCCAATACCCTTTGAGATATATTGATGGTACCTGGCACAGTTGTTCACAAGGCTGAGACGGCGTGTCATGCACAAGAACCACAACTCTGGTTGCCACGGTTTTGGAGTTATCTCCCCTTCCAATTAAATAGAGTGACAACCTTGTGATGGCCATAACTCCTATACCCTTTGAGATTCATTGATGGTTCTTGGCACAATTGTTCACAAGGCTGAGACGGCGTGTCATGCGCAAGAACCAGAACTCTGGATGCCATACTTTTTTAGTTATCTCCCCTTTTAATAAAATAGAATGACTACTTTGTGATGGCCATAACTCCAATACCCTTTGAGGTATATTGATGGTACTTGGCACAGTTGTTCACAAGGCTGAGACGGTGTGTCATGCGCAAGAACCAGAACTCTGGTTGCCATGGTTTTGGAGTTATCTCCCCTTCCAATAAAATAGAGTGACAACCTTGTGATGGCCATAATTCCAATACCCTTTAAGATATATTGATGATACCTAGCACAGTTGTTCACAAGGCCGAGACAGTGTGTCATGCACAAGAACCACAACTCTGCGTGCCGTGTTTTTTTAGTTATCTCCCCTTCCAGTAATATAGAATCACTACCTTGTGATGGCCACATCTCCAACACTCTTTGAGATATATTGATGATACTTGGTACAGTTGTACATGAGGTTAAGCAGGTGTGTCACGTGCAAGAACCACAACTCTGGGTGCCCTGGTTTTTTAATTATCTCCCCTGACAATATAACCTTGTGATGGCCATAACTCAAATACCCTTTGAGATATATTGATGGTACTTGGCACAATTGTATACAACGTTGAGATGGCGCTTCATGCCTAAGAACCACAACTCTGGGTGCTATGATATTTGAGTTATCTTCCCTTCCAATATAACAGTATGACAACCTTGTGACCACCGTACCTCCAATACCCTTTGAAACATATTGGTGGTACTTGATGCAGATGAACATGAGGTTAAGCAGGTGTGTCATGCTCAAGAATTACAACTCTGGGTGCTCTGGTTTTTTAGTTATCTCCCCTGGCAATATAACCTTGTGATGGCCATAACTCCAACTTCCTTTGAGATATATTGAAGGAACTTAGCACAATTGTAAACAAGGTACAGAAGGGATGTCATGTGCAAGAACCACAACTGTTGTTGCTGTGGTATTTGAGTTATCTACCCTTCCAATATAACAGTATGACCAGCTTGTGATCACTATATCTCCAATACCTTTTGAGACATATTGATGGTACTTTGTGCAGAATTACATGAGCTTAAGCAGGCATGTCTTGCGCAAGAACCACATTTCTGAGTGCCCTGGTTTTTTAGTTATCTCCCCTGACAGTATAATCTTGTGATGGCCATAACTGCAATACTTTTGTGATATGTGATTTAATTCTGGTGCACTTTCTATTGGTGAACAATCTTCTGAAGGCCATATTGGCTTTTGGTCGGGGGATTTGCCATCTCTTCCGATGGCTATTTTTATGGTTTGTCTTTGGATGTTTGTGTAACTTATATTATTTTATTTTGGATAGCCTATTGGCCATTTTGTGGGAAAGTAACTGTCCTTCTGGCTTTCCGCTATTGAAGTTTCCATTAGGGTCTGTTGTTTCATGTTTGTGTTTTTCTGATGGGAGCTGTGGGTTGATTTATCGATTCCTGATCATTGCCTCCACTTCTATTTTAGAAATGGAAGATATTTCACACTCCCCATAACATTTTTTGGCGAATTTCATACTCGGATGTGCTCTCTACTACAGTATTTTCTATGCTCCCAGAAGGGAGAGCATATAGTCGCCACTTTGTCCATCTGTCTGACCGTCCGTCCGACCCTCGGTCACAATCTTTATCTCTTAATGTACTTAAGGTAATTAAGTGAAACTTGATATACTGATGGAGGGCGATTAGGAGAATCGAAGAATGCAAGAATCATAACCCTGTCACCAGTATTTATGGAGTTACTTCCCTTCTTAACTATTACAATGAAAAGCTTGTCCTGAGCATATCTCTGAAAGCATAGAAGTGCATTAAGTGAAACTTGATACTTAGATAGATGGTCATCAGAGGAAGTGCAGGGTGCAAGAACCGTAGCTCAGTCACAAGTAATTTCAAAGTTATTTCCCTTTTTAGTTTTTTCTATATTAAGCTTGTCCGGAGCATATCTCTGAAAGTTTTAAAGGTAATTTAGTGAAACTTGATACACTGATAGGGGGCTATGAGAGAAATCGCAGAATGCAAGAACCATTACCCTGCTGACATAATTTACAGAGTTACTTCACTTCATAATTAGGGCCCCGCACAGTATTTTGGGTACCCTATAGTAATCACCTTGTCAGTCAGTTTGTCACATCTAAACCAAAACATTTAACCGGTCATAATTTCAAAAGTATTATCCCTTCTCTCATGAAACTTCACACTCATACTAACAATCATAAGACCTACAAAGGGCCAGAACTATATTGCTTTTGTCCGTGTGTTTGTCAAGCCTTAACCAAAAACTTAACCTTGGTCATAACTTTTAAAGTATTTGCCATACTCTCGTGAAACTTCACACATATACTAACCATCACAAGACCTACATTCTGACAAAGGAAAGTAACTATATTGCTTTTGAGTGTGTGTTTGTCAGGCCAAAACCAAACATTTGATTTCTCAAAAAAATCAAGGGTTTGCAGAACTGCGGACTGAACAAATTATTGTCTAAATCGCGACGGAAGTAAGGGCGAGGATTGTGGCCACGTAAAATCGATTTAAGCCCCCCAGTGGAAATCTTCCACTGACCGTTCCAAGGCGGCTCTTCTGTGGCGATTTATTTATGTTGTTGTTTGTTACTTACTGTGTGTATCACTTGTGTCTTTTGGTTTTGGATGGCCATATGGCCATTTTGTGGGAAAGTAACTGTCCTTATGGCCTTCCTTTGTTTAGGTTTCCATTATGGTCTGGTCCCTTAATGTTTGTATTTCTTTCCCTTTGGTGTCTTTTATGGGTGGAGTAAGTTAATTGTATCAATTCCTGATCTTTGTTTTACTTCTACTTTTCATAATCTTGGAAAACATCTTTGACCGAAGCTTCAAAACTCAGCCACTGGGTAATGCATGTTTTTTTTCTGCTTAGAAGCAACGCATTTGGCTGTTGCTAAGATTCATTTCTTTAATATCAGTTTGCTTTTTCAATCGCTTTGGGGAATTTTCAAAGAAGTACCAAAGCAGTTTTAGCCTTGTCTCAACGTCTTTTATGTACATGCATTTCATATTTTCATTTGTGTCGGTACATTACTTAAGGCCAACTTATGTCAGACACAATGTATGTTTATAAGAAAGGAATTTTTTTTGTCAAAGCTGTGTTGCAACCCCTGACTTTTCTCCATTTATATCGCCTTGTATACCAGGGATCGCAGAATCGATGCCGAGCTTCTCCAGACTTTCGGATGAGTCTTTAAACCGAGGTCCCATCTCCGTATGACCGTAGCTGTTGGTGGGATGTAAAACTCACTCTTCCATTTATAATCGAGGCTCCATTTGAAGGGAGGTCTGTGAGTTTTGAGACTTGTAATCCATTGTCTGCTAGTAACTGAAGAATCAAAGCATCTGTTATTGAACTGGCATCAGCTGATTCATAATCCTCCAGTATGTTTTCACATGAAAGGAAGGAGGTCTGCACTTGCAGAGTTTCATCGTCATAGTAGTGTATGAATGGTATCAAATGCTCACAGACACTTATGTCTGACACCTTGTCAACTAGCAACCCAAAATATTGTACAGACTGCTAACCTTTTTAGCTCACCTGAGCACTAAGTACTCAAGGTGAGCTTTTGGGATCGGTCTTTGTCATTCGTCCGTGCGTCCGTCGTCAACTTTTGCTTTAAACAACTTCTCCAAAATTGCTGGACAGATTTTGATCTAATATCACAGGAATGCTCCTTGGGCGATCCTCTACCAAAATTGCTCAAACTGTTCCGCTCGGGTGAACACGATGGCCGCCATAGCTAAAAATAGAAAAACATTTAAACGACTTCTGCTTAACCAGTAGATGGATTTTGAAATTGTTTCATAGGAAAGTTCCTTGGATGACCCTCTACCAAAATTACTCATACCGTTCCGCTCGGGTGAACAAAATGGCCGGCAGAGTTATAAATAGGAAAACCTTTAAAGGACTTCTCCTTAACGAGTGGATGGATTTTGAAATTATTTCACAGGAATGATCCTTTAGTGACCCTCTATCAAAATTGCTCATACTGTTCCGCTCGGGTGAACAAAATGGGACAGAGATAAAAATAGAAAAAACCTTTAAACGACTTCTTCTCCTTAACCAGTTGATGGATTTTGAAATTACTTCACAGGAATGACCTTCACAGGAATGATCCTTATGTGGTCCTTTTTCAAAGTTGTTCAAATGGTTGCAGTCCGTTGCAGATCTAGGTTACAGGAGCCAAAAATAGATTTTTTTTCACCGAAAACTTAAAAAAACTTCTTCCCTGAAACCACAAGGCCCAGGTCTTTGATATTTGGTATGAAGCTTCATCTAGTGGACCCCTACCAAGACTGTTGAAATTATAGTGCTGGGGCCAAAAATGCCCCCGCCCAGGGTCCCTTTGTTTCATATACTGCACAAAATCTACGCAGCCCTAGAGGTGGACATGTTTTTCTGTAACGTAACGTAACATGTAACGAAGTCTTTGTGACTGTATCCTTATATAGACCTAGTTCCAATAAAAATAGGAGTTACAGTCTTGTTACGAAACGTTTCAGTCCGTTACGTAACGGTTTTGTAACAGAAATAAGACAACATATATGTTACAGTCCTGTTTCGTAACGTTTCATTCCGTTACGTAACAGATTCTCATTACATCTTGTTTCAAGGCAAGAAAAGTGAAATGTATCGTAACGGCGTAACAGAATTCCGTTATGTAACGATCCAGTCCGTTACGTAACAGATTTGTAACAGAAACAAGAAAACATATATGTTACAGTCCTGTTTCGTAACGTTTCATTCCGTTACGTAACAGAACTGTAACAGTTTCTCATTACATCTTGTTTCAAGGCAAAAAAAGTGAAACGTAACGTAACGGCGTAACAGAATCCCGTTACGTAACGATCCAGTCTGTTACGTAACGGATTTGTAACAGAAACAAGAAAACATATATGTTACAGTCCTGTTTCGTAACGTTTCATTCCAATACGTAACAGAACTGTAACAGATTCTGATTGAATCTTGTTTCAAGCCAAAAAGTGAAACGTAACGTAACGGCGTATCAGAATCCCGTTACGTAACGTTTCAGTCTGTTACGTAACGGTCCAGTCTGTTACGTAACAGATTTGTAACAGAAACAAGAAAACAACTATGTTACAGTCCTGTTTCGTAACGTTTCATTCCGTTACGTAACAGAACTGTAACAGATTCTCATTACATCTTGTTTCAAGGCAAAAAAAGTGAAACGTAACGTAACGGCATAACAGAATCCCGTTACGTAACGATCCAGTCCGTTACGTAATGGATATGTAACAGAAACAAGAAAACATATATGTTACAGTCCTGTTTCGTAACGTTTCATTCCGTTACGTAACAGAACTGTAACAGATTCTCATTACATCTTGTTTCAAGGCAAGAAAAGTGAAATGTATCGTAACGGCGTAACAGAATTCCGTTATGTAACGATCCAGTCCGTTACGTAACAGATTTGTAACAGAAACAAGAAAACATATATGTTACAGTCCTGTTTCGTAACGTTTCATTCCGTTACGTAACAGAACTGTAACAGTTTCTCATTACATCTTGTTTCAAGGCAAAAAAAGTGAAACGTAACGTAACGGCGTAACAGAATCCCGTTACGTAACGATCCAGTCTGTTACGTAACGGATTTGTAACAGAAACAAGAAAACATATATGTTACAGTCCTGTTTCGTAACGTTTCATTCCGTTACGTAACAGAACTGTAACAGATTCTGATTGAATCTTGTTTCAAGCCAAAAAGTGAAACGTAACGTAACGGCGTATCAGAATCCCGTTACGTAACGTTTCAGTCTGTTACGTAACGGTCCAGTCTGTTACGTAACAGATTTGTAACAGAAACAAGAAAACAACTATGTTACAGTCCTGTTTCGTAACGTTTCATTCCGTTACGTAACAGAACTGTAACAGATTCTCATTACATCTTGTTTCAAGGCAAAAAAAGTGAAACGTAACATAACGGCATAACAGAATCCCGTTACGTAACGATCCAGTCCGTTACGTAACGGATTTGTAACAGAAACAAGAAAACATATATGTTACAGTCCTGTTTCGTAACGTTTCATTCCGTTACGTAACAGAACTGTAACAGATTCTCATTGAATCTTGTTTCAAGCAAAAAAAGTGAAACGTATCGTAACAGCGTAACAGAATTCCGTTACGTAACGATCCAGTCCGTTACGTAACAGATTTGTAACAGAAACAAGAAAACATATATGTTACAGTCCTGTTTCGTAACGTCTCATTCCGTTACGTAACAGAACTGTAACAGTTTCTCATTACATCTTGTTTCAAGGCAAAAAAAGTGAAACGTAACGTAACGGCGTAACAGAATCCCGTTACGTAACGATCCAGTCCGTTACGTAACGGATTTGTAACAGAAACAAGAAAACATATATGTTACAGTCCTGTTTCGTAACGTTTCATTCCGTTACGTAACAGAACTGTAACAGATTCTCATTGAATCTTGTTTCAAGCAAAAAAGTGAAACGTAACAAAACGGGGTATCAGAATCCCGTTACGTTATGTTTCAGTCTGTTACGTAACGGTCCAGTCTGTTACGTAACAGATTTGTAACAGAAACAAGAAAACAACCATGTTACAGTCCTGTTTCGTAACGTTTCATTCCGTTACGAAACAGAACTGTAACAGATTCTCATTACATCTTGTTTCAAGGCAAAAAAAGTGAAACGTAGCGTAACAGCGTAACAGAATACCGTTACTTAACGTTTCAGTCCGTTACGTAACGGTCCAGTCCGTTACGTAACAGATTTGTAACAGAAACAAGAAAACATTTATGTTACAGTCCTGTTTCGTAACGTTTCATTCCGTTACGTAACAGAACTGTAACAGATTCTCATTGCATCTTGTTTCAAGCAAAAAATGTGAAACGTATCGTAACGGCGTAACAGAATCCTGTTACGTAACGATCCAGTCTGTTACGTAACGGATTTGTAACAGAAACAAGAAAACAATTATGTTTCAGTCCTGTTTCGTAACGTTTCATTCTGTTACGTAACAGAACTGTAACAGATTCTCATTACATCTTGTTTCAAGGCAAAAAAAGTGAAACGTAACGTAACGGCGTAACAGAATCCCGTTACGTAACGATCCAGTCCGTTACGTAACAGATTTGTAACAGAAACAAGAAAACATATGTGTTACAGTCCTGTTTCGTAACGTTTCATTCCGTTATGTAACAGAACTGTAACAGATTCTCATTACTTACATCTTGTTTCAAGAAAAAAAAAGTGAAACGTAACGTAACGGCGTAACAGAATCCCGTTACGTAACGGTCCAGTCCGTTACGTAACGGATTTGAAACAGAAACAAGAAAACAACTATGTTACAGTCCTGTTTCGTAACGTTTCATTCCGTTACGTAACAGAACTGTAACAGATTCTCCTTACATCTTGTTTCAAGAAATAAAAAGTGAAACGTAACGTAACGGTGTAACAGAATCCCGTTACGTAACGGTCCAGTCCGTTACGTTACAGATTTGTAACAGAAACAAGAAAACATGTATGTTACAGTTTTGATGTCTTAATAAAACTTTAAAATGCTTTGTTCATGGCAGCAATGTTACATGCTTTGATTTTATAATTATTACAGTAATTCTGTAAGGGATAGATAACAGCTGGTTGTAAATTCTTTTGAGGTGTTTCAAGGTTTACAATAGAGAGGTAGGTACCTTATGATCTTTGATGTCCAATAAACAGTCTTGGCATATAGCACTACAGTGGAACTTCACAATGGCAGCCTCAGGAAATGTTTAGATTACAGCTGGTGGTAAGAATTCTTTTGAAGTGTTTCAAGGTTTACAAGAGAGGTGCCTTATGATCTTTGATGTCCAATAAACAGTCTTGGCTATATAGAACTGCAGTGGATGTTCAGATTATCCTAAATGCCTAACAACATTGTGAAAAGAGCAGACAGGAAGGTAAATATATATTTTTAAAGTAGGTTTTCTTTTCCATTTTTAAAGTATTTTTAGATAAAAATGGTCTAAAAGTACAATAAGGGTAAATAAAATTACAAGATAAAAAAACAACACACACACAAAAAAAGGAATAACAGCTTTAGTTATTTTTCTTTTTTTCTTCTTTTTTGGAATCAGTGTTCATCCACTATGGTTTTGGTTCCAAGGCAAATAAAGTTTTAAAAGATCTTATTGTTTTAGTGTTTCAGAAACCTCAAAACAGGTACCCTGGCAAACAGTGCAGGCCCAGATCAGATGCCGCAGAATGCGGCGTCTGATCAGGGCCTCCACTGTTTGCTTAAAGTTCAGCCAATTTCCAACAAATTTTGAAGAAAACACAACCTGACACCCCTAAATTTTGAAATGAACTCCTGCTATATATAAGGAGGAAGATTCCATTTGGTACTAGAAAGGTTAATAGGTGTATTTAATTTTTCACATCCCACAGTCTGGAGAAAAACCACCTGACCATACGTTGTAGAAAACGATGCCCAACATGTGACTGGACTGAGGTTCAAACACAATGAGGTGTGAGACCTCATCACTGATAGTCTCTGTTTCTTATTAATTTACACAGTCATATATTTTTCTGTTCTCATCTAAATGTGAGGGAACGGTTGTGAGGGAACACAGTCATGCCTATTGAAAAGAAACCTTCTGAATGTCCATTTTCCTTCTGTTTGGGCAGATTGTGCTGCTTGTAGAACTGCTGCACCTATGTTTTGGAGCACAAATCAGAAAATAGCCACCGACATCGACCGCATGGTGCTTCCATTGAGAGCTGAAACTGACCACTCATGAGTACTGGTAAACCACTTAGTAGGACTAAGTCTGCCCAGGCAAAGTGGTGTGAGTCAGACCGTCCAATACATATAAGCTATTTGCAGTTGGCCCTCTGGTTTCATTGGGTGGCAGGGCTTGAGATGTCATTTCATCTCAGTGTCGTGTAAAAGTCCCCAAAAAATGGAAGTAATGTCACCAAAAGTCTTAAATAGTGTCAACGGGGACGTTAAACCTCAATATAAACCAAAACTAAATAAGAAAAATAAAAGTTCTGATACTGTCTGGGTGTAAATTGTGGAAACTGGTCCTGGACTGAGAACTAAACTGTAGACCCTGGTCAGATGCCACTTTCTGCAGCAACTGATCTGGGTCTACAATGCTTGCAAGCCCAACCCATGATTCCAATCCACATTCTACAGATACTCCTCTGAATTTAATAATTAGCCATCATATTAATACTCTAGATAACTAGAGAAAGTGCCCAGTGGGGCACGTATACCCCCGACCAGTGCCATCCCCTGTTAGTGGAAATGAAAATTTGTTTGTAGCATTGAACCTTTCCATATAAACTTTCCATTTAGTCCACTGAGAATAACTACCGGTATTGCATTTCAACAAATATAGAATAATTTATCATATCCAAAGATGAGACTGCTTGTCTTTGCTGAATAATAAAAATTCAAAGTTTGTTGCAATTTGGAACAATTTCAACTGGAAACAACAAACATAGAATAGGCTGTCATAGAACATTTGCTGAATTAAAGTAGCTGTATAATGACATAATAAAGCAATGCATTTTTTATTATTACTTGCATTTATTATTGTCTGCATTTCAAGAGAAAATATTATGCAAAATTTAACAGTTCTAGTCGCTGTTGTTTCTAAGATCACAAGGACCAATATACATGTATAAACTGACAAATCTGACAAGGGTCACAGCATAAAGAAACAACAAACTAACTAATAATGAACAGATGGAAAGACAAAAACTATAACCTTTGATATACTTTGTATGCAAGGAGTATAATGAAAACAGTTATCAAATCCTTTACCATATACTATTATGCGATGTATATATGTGAATTTATTCTAATAAATATTGTTTAAACCAAAACAGTTAACACAAAACTTGGACGTGATCAAAATGTGTAAGTCCTTATTATTGACCCATAGCCCCACCCGGGGGCTTGACACAGGAGCTTAGATATTCCATATGAAAGTTAATACTATAGCTATATTCTGTACCAAATATGAAGAGAATCTAACATGAGGTTACACAGATATTTAAGCAATCAAAAAGGTTTAACACAAAACTTCGACTTAAAAGTTGACAAACTGACAGACAGCCCACCCAGGGGCTTAGATATTCCATATGAAAGGTTATGCTATAGAGATATCCTTTACCAAATATGAAAAGAATCTAACATGTAGTTACAGAGATATGAGCAATCAAAAAGGTTTAACACAAAACATTGACGTAAATATTGATGAACGGACTGACGGGTGGACAGCCCACCCAGGGGCTTGACCCGCGAGCTAAGATATTCCAAATGAAAGGTAATGCTATAGAGATATCCTGTACCAAATATGAAGAGAATCAAACATGTGGTGACAGAGATATGAGCAATCAAAAAGGTTTGACACAAAACGTAAAAGTTGACAAACGGACAGACAGCCCACCCAGGGGCTTGACCCAGGGGCTTAGATACTCCATATGAAAGGTAATGCTATAGAGATATCCTGTTCCAAATATGAGGAGAATCCAACATGTGGTGACAGAGTTATTAGCAATCAAAAAGGTTTAACACAAAACTTTGACGTAAAAGTTGACAAACGGACAGACAGCCCACCCAGGGGCTTGACCCAGGGGCTTGGATATTCCATATGAAAGGAAATGCAATAGAGATATCCTTTACCAAATATGAAGAGAATCTAACATGGGGTTACAGAGATATGAGCAATCAAAAAGGTTTAACACAAAACTTTGACGTAAAAGTAGATGAACAGACAGACGGACAGACAGACAGCCCACACAGGGGCTTGACCCAGGGGCTTAGTTATTCCATATGAAAGGTTATGCTATAGAGATATCCTTTACCAAATATGAAGAGAATTTAACATGTGGTTACAGAGATATGAGCTATCAAAAAGGTTTAACGCAAAACTTTGACGTAAAGGTTGACGAACGGCGGGACGGACGGAAGTACGAACGAACGAACGAACTAACTAACGAACGAACGAACTAACGAACGGACGAACGGACGGAAAGACGAAAACTATATACCCCCTGACATACTTCGTATGTCGGGGGTATAAATAGCTGTTGCTGGTGTAATAGGCCGGTTCTTCCCCCCAGTCAGTTTCTTCCCCGGGGAAGAACTGGGCTGGCCCGTTACACCGGTTTTAATAATCACATGGGCTCAGCATTGAAAAGCTTAGTGTTCTATACAACCTGGTTGATTGATAAATAATTATACTCTTGAAATCCAGGGTTGACTGAATAAAGTTGGGACTTCTGGGGTGTTCATTACATGGACTTGTTGACATGGTGACTTCTAATTACAGCATGGTCATGGGGTTGCAGATAAAAAGGCTTTCCCCTTTTTTTTTCAACTGGAATACCCGGGTTCATATTTTCTTTCCAAATTTATTCATTATATTTATTTTTAAATTAATTTTCAAAAATGTTAGATTTGAAGTTTATTTCTTTTTATTACTTTACTTCAGAATTTACCCATTTTAGTCTGATGCACTTTTACACCTATATGTAAGTTTGAAAAGTCCATCAGCTGCTTAAGAGGTAATAGGTGTCATGTTTTCTAAATAACACATACATTTCTGTTATCAAACAGTGGATTGAGACCCTGATCAGTTGCTGCATGGTGCAGCGGCTTATGGGGAATTAGGATGTCTAATATTTTAGGTGGATTTGGTTCTATACTGAAATTGCTGTTATCAGACAGTGGAATGAGACCCTGATCAGACATGCATTATGCAGCCTCTGCTCTAGGTCTGCACTGTTAGCTCAGTCCTCCTTTTAGGGTTTCTCTGACAACAATGGATTATAGCTGAAATGAATTCTCCTTTTATTTCAGTACATTTCAGAATTCTAAATGCCATTATTTATTTATCTATTTATTTATTTATTTATTTATTTATTTATTTAATAGTGTCTTTTTTCTTTATATTCCTTATTTCTTTATCCTTTTAATTTATCATAAATGTTCCAATAGAAATTTATTTATATACTCATATTAATGTGTGTCTTTTTTTGCTTTTATATTTATCTTTAAAAATGTTCCTTTAGAAATTTGTTTATTTATTTTATAATTTAATATAGGTTGAATTCTATTTTCTTTTAACTCATTATCCCCTAGAATCTTATCTCCACTCATTCCCTGGCAAATACTGCTGCAGCTGATACCTGTGAGGCTTATCAGTATTTCAGTGCCTATCTCCCTAGACATTTTCTAGCTTTGATTAGAAATGAATTTTAAAACTGAGGGTTGCAATGTTATTTTATGTATAATTCAATTATTACAAGTGTCTGGACTTTGAAATTTGACACAAAGGTAGATGAAAAAATTATCTACAACAGCATACCAAACACATGCAAAATTCTGAATTACATGCAGGGTGGGTGATAAAGAAAATGACTTACTCTTTCATAATTTCAATAATTTCAATGAGAATCTCCAGGAATACATGTATACTCCAAATTGAGAACAAAATATTTCCAAAGAAACACTTTTAGCACTAATATAATACATTTTAAACATGTTAACACCAAACCACTCAAAACACACACATATATATATATATTTTTTTCACGACATTATAAACATGTCCATGCAAGAAGGGTTATCAAATATGTACTTCTGTTTTTCACTTTTATGCTCCAAACATAGCCAGGTGGTTCTAATGAGCCACAAAAGTCTTATGTTTGAATCATAATAAGAAAAGTAATGTATACCCCTGTACATCTTACTAAAGTTTTATCTATAAAAAGTGGGATTTACCATGTAACTAATTTCATTGCATAGACCTGATATAATGTAATGCACTTCCCTCCACCCATAGAAAACACTAAAAAACACAATTTCTCACTTGAGGTGAGCACTACAAGGCTATATACACTTTATACAAGACCGGCATCTTCACTTATTTTTCGCCAAGTCCCGGTGGTATGGCTGGAAACAGTCAACGCACAAATGAACATTGCACTGTCTACACACCCAGATGACATCACGGCGGCGCTTATCCTTGGAACTGTCAACATTGTCGACATCTTCCGCGTTTGTCTCCTTTGGAGCTGAAGTGGCCAGCTTGAACCGTGGCAAGAGCAGCAGTTTCATTGTCAGTGAAGTCCGAGATCAACAGCTTAGCCAGGTTCATCCGAAAGTCCACCATGGTTCGCACTTTTGCCCTGTTGTTCTTGGTTCTCCGTTGATGGTTGGCTGATTCTCGCATCAGAATGAAACCATTGGTGACAGCAAGGTCGAACAAAAACCAAAAAAGGTAGCGCCACCATTTCTTGGAAGTTCTGTATGTACTGTATTCCGTTCTGAGCTGATCAGTCACATCTACCCCATTCATGTTATTGTTGTATTCTGGGATTATGGACGGAGCTGGAACCTGGAGGACTTCACCTGTTCTAGACTTGCGCTGGACGGCAGTTACTAAGTTCGCAGGGTTCTCTGCAGTGGACAAAGTGTAAATAGGCTTTTTGTCCATCCACACACAGGCAGTAAGATGACCCTTGGTGGCCGTCTTGAACTGGCCTTGATTTCTGACATCCCTTTTGGGCAGAAGCTGAAGAGGGTAGCCTTTTCGGTTGTTTCGCACTGTCCCTCTCAGGTATGTATCCTGGAGCAGAAGCTGCTGGGCCAATTCCGGACTAGTGAAGTAGTTATCAGTATTCACAATGTGGAAATGCCCCCAAATGCTCCGTGTCAGGTCAAGTACCACTCTTGTTGCAAGACCAACTTCCCTATTACCACCTTCTCTGCCTGTATACACCTGGAAATCATTTGTATAGCCGTTGGTTGGATCAGCACGCATCCATACCTTTATGCCGTACTTTGTTCGTTTGGCCGGTAAATATTGTCGAAATGACAGTCGACCTCTGAATTTTACCATTGCCTCATCAACAGACACATTCTGGTTAGGATTGTAATTCCGTAGACAGGTATCTTGCACCGCTTGGAGAACGGGTCGTACCAAGTGAAGTTTATCATGGCCTGGCTGTCCCTTTTGTGGATTTCTCTGTCGGTCAGCAAGATGGAAGTACTGCGTGATTTTGTCAAACCGGTCTCGCTTCATTACCCGGCGAATGTTGAGATTGCCAAACAAGGAATCTGTAGACCAGTACATGGCAGTCTGTGGAAGATGCAGAATGCTCATGTACAGTCTCATTCCTAACCAGGCCATCATCTCTCTCACATTCACCTCTCTCCAGTTTGTGTCCGGTCTCTGAGCATTTTTTTGTCTGGCATACAGATTGGTCTGGGCAACAATGAGTTCCAGAAGAAACCTTGGGAAGAAAAGGTTAAAACAAGAGGCCCATGGGCCACTACGCTCACCAGAGGTCATGTAGTTTACACCTTATACAGGCAAGGTGTCCATCTTGGTCATGTGGCAACAATAGCACGAATAATGTTCAATTGCCTCATCCCCATAGAGGCTTTTAATATAATTTGGTTTCAAGGTCAGCTAAAGGTCATCAGTTGAATAAATTTGGTAGGGCCTGAGTCCTCAATGCTACATACCAAATTTCAAGGTCATTGGCTATTTGGTTCCTGAGAAGAAAATTCTTAATTTTTTTTGCCATATATGAGCATGGTGGCCACATTGGTCAGGTGACCCAGTCCCTACAAACAAATTTCATTCCACCTACCTGCAGAGGCTCCAAATGTAATTTGGTTTCAATCATCCCACCAGTTTAAGTGGAGAAGAAGATAAAAAAAAAATGAATCTGAGGCATCCAGGATAAAGGTCAGTAAATGACCTTGACCTTTGGAATTGATAAAACTTCCATTCAGCTAACTGAATATATCATTTTTGATGTCACAGCCTCCCAGGCAATCAGAAATATCCACTAGTTTGCCTTTTCTTCCATACAAATGTCTAAGTGACCAAATTTGACCTTGACATAAAATAGGTGAAGGTCAAACAAAAGTCATCATTTGAACGAATTTGGTAGGGCCAAAGTCCCTGATGCTGCATACCAAGTTTCAAGATCATCAACCATTCGGTTTTTGAGAAGAAGATATTCAAAGGTATTTAACCATATATGGGCATGGTGGCCATATTGGTCATGTGACCCAGTCCTCATGAAAAAACTTTCGTTCCCCCATTCCATAGAGGCTCCACATGTAATTTGGTTTCAATTGGCCAAGTAGTTTAAGTGAAGAAGAAGATGAAAATACTGAATCTGAGCCGTCCTGGACGAAGGTCGGGAAATGACCTTGACCTTTGGAACTTATAAACTTTCATTCAGCTGATTCCACAAATACCATTTCTGATGCCACTAGCTACCATGCAATCTGAAAAATCCACTGTTTTGCCTTTTTTCCATACAAATGTCTAAGTGACCAAATTTGACCCTGACGTAAAACAAGTCAAGGTCAACCAAAGGTCATAATTTGAACAAACTTGGTAGGGCCAAAGTCCCCGATGCTGCATACCAAGTCTCGGGATCATTGTCTATTCGGTTCTTGAGAAGAAGATTTTTAAAGGTTTTTACCATATATGGGCATGGTGGCCATATTGGTCACGTGACCCAGTCCTCACGAACAAACTTTCATTCCCCCATTCCATAGAAGCTCAACATGTAATTTGGTTTCAACTTGCTGAGTATTTTAAGTGAAGAAGAAGATGAAAAATACTAAATCTGAGCCGTCCTGGACAAAAGTCGGGAAATGAACCTTTGCAAATACCATTTCTGATGCCACTAGTTACCATGCAATCAGAAAAATCAACTGTTTTGCCTTTTTTCCGTATAAATGTCTAAGTGACCAAATTTGACCTTGACGTAAAACAGGTCAAGGTCAACCAAAGGTCATAATTTGAACAAACTTGGTAGGGCCCAAGTCCCCAATACTGCATACCAAGTTTTAAGATCATCAGCCATTCGGTTCTTGAGAAGAAGATTTTTAAAGGTTTATACCATATATGGGCATGGCGGCCATATTGGTCATGTGACCCAGTCCTCACGAACAAACTATCATACCCCCATTCCATAGAGGCTCCATATGTAATTTGATTTCAATTGGCCAAGTAGTTTAAGTGAAGAAGAAGATGAAAATACTGAATCTGAGCCATCCTGGACAAAGGTCGGTAAATGACCTTGACCTTTGGAACTTATAAACTTCCATTCAGCTGATTGCAAATAACATTTCTGATGCCACTAGGAACCATGCAATCAGAAAAATCCACTGTTTTGCCTTTTTTTCCATCAAATGTCTTAGTGACCAAATTTGACCTTGATGTAAAACAGGTCAAGGTCAACCAAAGGTCATCATTTGAACAAACTTTGTAGGGCCCAAGTCCCCGATACTGCATACCAAGTTTCAAGATCATCGGCCATTCGGTTCTTGAGAAGAAGATTTTTAAAGGTTTTTACCATATATGGGCATGGTGGCCATCTTGTTCATGTGACCCAGTCTTCACGAACAAACTTTCATTCCCCCTTCCCACAGAGCCTCCACATGTAATTTGGTTTCAATTGGCCAAGTAGTTTCAGAGGAGAAGTCGTTTGAAAATGTTGACGCAGACACGGACGCAGACGCGGACGACGGACGGCGGATCACTGCCTATACTATGAGCTCCCCCGGAGCCTTCGGCTCTGGTGAGCTAAAAATCTAGTTCATTGTCATCAGGTCCAAGAGTTATGGTAGGGCCAGGCTGGGGTCCTCCAAATGGTGATTTCCTGATGTCAGACCTATCATTTACTTGCCAGCGAGGTTGCTGTGCATTAGCATCCTCATCTGAGCCATCACTCTCACGAGCCGACAAATACTCCTCCAAATCGGACAAGTCTGCCGTGTGCACACTTGAAACTGACGAATTTCCGTCAATTTCTATGTCACTTCCAGCCGCATCTGAGCCAAAACCGGAGAACTCGCCATCACTGACATCAGACTCCATTATATTATTACCGATCGCAAGCTGTGGTCGCGTATTTTCGCTGTTTTCCATGATTTTTTACCTCAAAATTCTCGCTTTTCCTTCCCGGTAAACACGTGGAATTTTCAATTTTTGGAAAGAAATATATTCGAACAGTGTTTGTAAACCGTGTTTTTATTGGCTGAAAGTCGAACTTGCCGATATTGTTTAGTTTTGTAGACCAATGGTAAGCGTCGCTTATACGCGACCCTCGGGAAATGGAGTACTTGTTTGCGGCCCACATATATGCGACGGACGGTATACCGATAAGAATTTACCTGTCGCTTTTATGCGGCGCGCGGGACTACATCGATATTTTATCGGCCGCATATAAGCGACGCTAGGGGATAATGAGTTAAACAATTCTAATATGAACTCAAAAGCATTTTTTCCTCAAATTTTCTTTGATCTTATCTATTACTTTCTGACCTCCAGTAAACATATAATCAGCTGCTTATGACAGTGTCATAAAAATTCCAGAACCTGAGATTTTCCTTTGAACTCCAATAAACAGGAGTGCTGGAAAAGCCCTGGCCGTCATCTGTCGTATTGCTTCAAAGGCAGTGGGACAGATAAAGTGTTAATTACAGCGTAAAACAGTGGAATTCTTTTAAACTTTTGGGGAATTCTAATGTAAGATAATGGGAGAAACACGGATATGCTGCCAGATGTGAAAAATTTCGCATTACGAAAATGATATATTGTACATACGACCCAACAGGGTCTCTCTCTCTCTCTCTCTCTCTCTCTCTCTCTCTCTCTCTCTCTCTCTCTCTTAGCGCACCAACAATAAGCGAGCGCAGGCAAATGTAAATTACAGTTTGTCGTTAAATGACTCTACGTGAACCGACATGTAGCGTGTCAACAACGTTGTGTCTACATCAAACCAACTTCAAAGCGATGCATTGAATTTGACATTGCAACGTCGATGAAACGTCATAAAGTTTCGTTGGCGATAATACGGCGTTGCTTAATACAATGTCTTTTGCCCAGTCCTCGGACCCATCAAGACTCAGTGGGATTGGAACATTAAATTCAAAACAAACGTAGAACACCCTTTCAGAGCATAAGAATGTTAAACACTCCTTCGCAAGTGCAAGATTTTACAATAAAATCTGGTAGATTTGTAGATTGGTTCAACCTACCCAGCCCTTAGGTCTACATTAACCCATTTGGTACCGGAAACCCCAAAAGGGGTAAGTGACAAACAGTGCAGACCCAGATCAGACACCGCAGAACGCGGCGTCTGATCAGGGCCTACACTGTTTGCAAAAAGTTCGACCATTTTCCAAATAAATTTTGAAGAAAACACAACCTGACACCCCTAAATTTTGAAAATGACTTCTGCTATATATAAGGAGGAAGATTCCATTTGGTGCAAAAAGGGTTATGGGCTTCTTGGATACAGGGATCAGTCAAACCATCTCAACTGTCACGTGCCATTGAAGTGAGTTGGAGTGGTTGTCGACGGCATGACTTCGAGCCAACGTTGACTCGACGCCCGTCTGTAAGTCCACTCATTGGTTGTTTTTTTGTTGTTGTTTTTTTTTTTGACTATCAGTATGTTTATTTGTCTGTCTAACAGTCCGTCCTTTCATCTGTTAGTCAGTCATTCAGTCAGTCGGTCTGTGTGTCGTCTGTCCGTCTACTGTCAGTTTGTCAGTCAAACCCCTCTCTCTCTCTCTCCCATGCCAACGGTCATGTGACAATGAAGTCAGTTGGAGTGGGTGTCGACGGCATGACGTCGAACCAACATTGACTCAATGCCCCTCCGTCAGTCCACTCATTAGTTTATTTTTAGACTGTCAGTATGGACATTTAAATTGCACATGTAGACAGATCGTTGGACAGATTTTTCAAGAAAGATAGACAGATAGATAGATAGATAGATAGATAGATAGATAGATAGATAGATAGAAGATAGATAGATAGATAGATAGATAGATAGATAGATAGATAGATAGATAGATAGATAGATAGATAGATAGATAGATAGATAGATAGCGAATAAAGCGAAAGTTACGTAAAAACTTATTTTGTGAATAACGGTATCTCAAGCCATTGACATGGGTCATTCACGAAAAGATTTTCGTCAATTAAAAACCGGATTTAGGAAAAATGAATTTCGGTAATGAAAGTAAAATAGCATTCTTTCCTTCTTGAGACATTATTTCAATGAAAACGGGTATATTTTCTCTCAAAATGTCTGAATATTGTTAGCATTTTAAGTTCCGCCAATACATTTGAATAGCGATGGCCGTTTCAATTGACGGCCAGTACTTTGCGCATGCGCAAGAATGACGTCATAAACGGAATTCCTAAAACCTCCTATACAATTTTAGTTTAGTTTGAACAGGACTACCAAGTACACCTCTTGTCTTAATAGAATCTCCTTAACTGCTGTCAAGGTAAGACCAGTACTTTTTGTAAACTTTTTGTTGAAATGCTCAAAACAGCCTATTAGTTTAAACTTTGTTTTTTTTCAAAGAAAATTTTGTGCATTATGCAGTGCTTTTTTGGTGCTGCCATTGAAAAAGTCAAGAATACATATACTGTAGTGTGTCTGGCACGGGGTTAGCAGCTAAGCTTGTGCCTGGCACAGGGTAAGCAGCAAAATCTGTGCCTGGTACGGGGTAAGCAGCCAAGTCCATGCCTGGCACGGGGATAGCAGCTAACCCCATACCAGGCACAGACTTAGCTGATTATTTAACCCCCTGTCAGGTACTGACTTAGCCGCACTGGGTTACAGCTAAAAAAGTCACGGAAAAAAGTCACAGAAAAAAAAACTCACCAAAAAAAAAAAATTACACTGAAAGAAGGTTTGTAACAAATTAAAATAATGACAACATCTACTCTTCCGACTTTTAAGTGGGGTTTAAAAGGGTGCTCATTCCACAGATCACTGCCTTCACTTCTGATTTGTTAATGTGATCCCAAAACTGTGATTTTTATTCCATGACCTTTTTTCCTGTGACTTTTTTCCCTACAACCCTTTTTCACATGTTTAATATAGGGAATGTGATAGCTCAGTGGTTAGTGCGCTTGCCTATGATCCTAGAGGCCCTTGGTTCGATCCCCTTAGGCGGTGATTATTTCGGTGTCCGAACACGCTCCATTGGCATCATTTGCAGGGATGAATGCCAAAAAGTGCCCCATCCTGCAGATTGGGATGTTAACTGGGTTAACTGTGCAGGAATAGTCATCTCCTGTGCAGGTAACAGACCCCTACCATAATTACATGATTTCATTGTAGGCTTTCAACCCTGCAACCTGGAGTGTATTTAATGTACACCTGTGAGTAATGGTCAAATGTGACCCATCGCAGTATAAATAGAAAGAAGGAAAGAAAGAAAAGAAAGAAAGGTTGTAGGTGCTCTTTAGAACTGCCTTGTTGATGTGAATCTAACGAGTACCTACAACCCAAGACTTTGAGCAGAAAATTAATGAATACCCTCAGAAACTCTGCTTGGTTTTCTGTTTATTGAGGTGTTCTTTTCACGGATTTGTGGCTGGCTTGTAGAACTACCTAAATGAGATGGTTCTAGTGGGATCCACAGTTCTTTTTTACTATTTTGCATAGGCCTGGTAATGTATTTTGTTTCACTTTCATTATTGTATTTGCTTGTTTACATCATGGGTACATGCCTATAAAATTTCGAACCCCTTCAACCCCACTTTTATATAGCAAGACTGGGTTTACAGGGGTACGCATTATTTTTCCTGTTTTTGCCCAGGGGCATGGGTTGTGGGTGCCTGTTTGGAACCGCCTCAATGAGGCGGGCCTAGCGGGTACCAGCGATTTGTGTTCTGGGCGGGATATGAGGAACATTAAAATTTCTATGAAATTTTCTCCTCCTTTGGTGGTAAAATTCTCAATACATTTGTATAGGCATGTTTTAGTGATGAAATATGTCAGACTCTATTTATCACAAAAATGCCATATACAAAAATGCCAGAGGAGCTGAAGGGATGGCAAACAGTGTAGACCGTGATCAGACTGAATAAGGAAATGGGTGAAATGGAAATGGGTATTTTTCTTATTAATGCTCTAAGCATAGGCTACCTATGCCCAGTAGAACAGCATCAATGAGACGGTCCTTACATGTGCCCGTAACCTGTCTTTAAGCAAAAGTAAGAAAAAATATGTTCCCATGTATACCACAGATAGCCCTTTCGAAAGTAGAACATGCAAAAAGCCCAACAGGTGCAGCCTGAAGGAACTGCAAACAGTGTAGACTATGATCTGAGTGAATAAGGAAATGGGTAATATTTTTCATATAAATGCTCATAAAACACAGACTTGTTAACATGATGAACTTGCAAAGGGTTAACGTGATGAACTTGCAAAGGGCCCAAAAGTTGCAGAAGGGATGACAACTAGTGAAGATCCTGATCAGATAGAATAATAACCAAAATATTTTTTACCTCTGGCATTTTTACCTCTGGCATTTTTACCTATGGCATTTTTACCAGGTAGCCTCTGGCATCTTTACCTATGGCATTTTTACCTCTGGCATTTTTGTATATGGCATTTTTACCTCTGGCATTTTTACCTACAATCTGTTTGTATATTATGCTCTTACGCCACCTGCGAGTGGCCTGAGTTTAACTTCAATAAAGTTATGTTCTGTTCTGTTCTGTTCTGTTAACATGATGGATTAACCCTTTTGGTATCGAAAACCTTAAACTGTGTACCTTGACAAACAGTGAAGGCCCAGATCAGTCACCACAGAAAGCGGGTTCTGATCAGGGCCTACACTGTTTTCAAAACATTCAGCCATGTTCCAAATGGATTTTGAAGAAAACACAACCTGACACTCCTAAATTTTGAAATGGACTCCTGCTCCATATAAGGAGGCAGAAAAAGGGTTAAAGATCAATTGTTTTGAAGGTCAATTGTTAAAAGGTTAAAGGTCAATTGTTGTGACCGTTTGCACCTATACAAATCAAAGTTTTTTGGTAATAGACTTCATCATTATTATTGTTATTATTTTTGTGTCCTTTTTTTATGGAAGTGGCTATTGACAGCCGGCTGTCGATAGTGAATGTTCGCTATCGACAGCCAGGTGTCAATAGCGAATTCACTATTGACAGCCAGCTAACACATTGAAAGTATATATTTAACTGAATACATGTAATTGAAAACATTCTGCAAGTTATAAATTGATATAAATCAACTCAAATAAGATAAAAAGAAATCAAGTATTAAATTATCAGTTATATATGGTATTATTTGGCTTTTAAAACAGGTTTTTAGCAGAATATCCATAACCCATAAAGATGTTAATCAATAGTTACTTGCTTAAATCAATAAATGCAATGAAATTATAAGTAATTTTAGTTTTTATTAATAAATGAATAAAAATAAATAAATAAGTAAATAAATAATACATGTAATTAATTACTTCTGAAAAATGTAGGGTTCAGCCATGGTCTAACAAGGGATTATTATTATCAAAGAAAATAGACTCTTAGAACCTCAAAATAAAATACTGGTGGAATCAATTAAATAAATAAATACTTCTAAAGAATATAAGGTATAATCATGTCTTTAAGTGGAAAATAAACAAATAAAGGGCCGTAAATAAATTGCATTTGATGTTAAATTATGATGTACCAAGAATTTACCCCTCTTTGTTGGGACATTGGCAAACAGTGTAGACCCTGATCAGACACTGCAGGATGTGGTGTCTGTCATGGGTATACACTGTTTGCTCAAAGAACATACATTTTAGCTCATCAGAGCTAAAGGCCGCATTGGAGGTTATAGGATAGGCAGTTGTCCGTCGCCTGCATCGTTGTCGTCAACACTTTCAAACGACATCTCTGAGGCCCATTTATCCCAACTTTCATCTGTAGCATCCTTGGGTATGGGGATTGAAAGTTTGTGTTTTTAATGAAAATTGGCTCATGAGTTTGGTGGCTTTTGCAGCTTGAGTTTCCATAGATTTATAGTGGGGAAATTCAAAAAATGACTTTCTGCCGAGCCTTTGCAGATATTTTGTAGACATAGTAATTACATGAATTCCTTGAGTAAACTTCTTTCAGCAATAAGTTTGTATGCCATACTGGGGCTCCCACAGGGTGTGCCCGGGCCATGCCCCACCTGCTCCACTTCATAAAAGGCCATATATATCCGAAACCATTCAGATCCCCACCCCTAAACCATAGATTTTCTTGTTCTTAATGATAAGACACATTCAGACACCAACCTGGGGGTCCCCTGGGCTGTGCCTGGGCCATGCCCTCCACTTCATAAAAGGCCCAATATCTCAGAAACCTTTCAGATCCCCACCCATAATTAAACCTTAAAAATTCTTGTTACTTACAATGTATGATAAGCACATTTAGTGATACCAAACAAGGGGTCTTCCCCCTGATGCAAAAAAAATTGACATGTGACCTTGACCTTGGTCTGTGACCTACTTCATAAAAACTTTGGAACCATTTGAGATAGAGCCTTCATATATACATGTATATTCCTTGTGACAATGGCTTCACATCCATACAAAAAGTTTGACCTGTGACCTTGATTTTGACCTACTTTATCATAACTTTTGAACCATTTGAGTAGAGCCTTCAAAATGGCCATGTATTTTTCTTCTGACAAGGTACCTTACTGTATTACCTACCATTAGGTATTACAGGGTGGATCAGGTGAGCAATCGAGGGCCATCATGGCCCTCTTGTTTCTCATTTGCATTCACTCATCAAAAGTAGAATGACAGTTTATTTGATTTACTTTTTTAAAAAGAAAAATGCATGTTACTGGGGACAGAATGGTAAATAGTGGGTCTACACTATTTGCTCATATGGTCCCAGTTATTTTTTACTGTTCATTTTGGACAGATTTTAAAATAATGTTACGGCCTCGGACCAATGCAGCAGACCTCAGACCTGTATTTGGGATAAAACGAAATTACTTGATTAATTACAATTTTATTAATTGATACAATTAAATGGATACTGCACAAAATTAAATTAAAACGTGAATATTGATTCTGTTACGCTGTTACGTTACGTTCCACTTTTTTATTCTTGAAACAAGATGTAAGGAGAATCTGTTACAGTTCTGTTAAGTAACAGAATGAAATGTTACGAAACAGGACTGTAACATAGTTGTTTTCTGATTTCTGTTACAAATCCGTTACGTAACGGACTGGACCGTTACGTAAAGGGATTCTGTAACGCCGTTACGTTACGTTTCACTTTTTATTCTTGAAACAAGATGTAAGGAGAATCTGTTACAGTTCTGTTACGTAACAGAATGAAACGTTACGAAACAGGACTGTAACATACATGTGTTTTCTTGTTTCTGTTACAAATCCGTTACGTAACGGTCCAGTCCGTTACGTAACGGGATTCTGTTACGCCGTTACGTTACGTTTCACTTTTTTATTCTTTAAACAAGATGCAAGAAGACTCTGTTACAGTTCTGTTACGTAACAGAATGAAACGTTACAAGACAGGACTGTAACATACATGTGTTTTCTTGTTTCTGTTACAAATCTGTTACGTAACGGACTGGACCGTTACGTAACGGGATTCTGTTACGCCGTTACGTTACGTTTCACTTTTTTTATTCTTGAAACAAGATGTAAGGAGAATCTGTTACAGTTCTGTTACGTAACAGAATGAAATGTTACGAAACAGGACTGTAACATAGATGTTTTCTTGTTTCTGTTACAAATCCGTTACGTAACGGACTGGACCGTTACGTAACGGGATCCGTTACACTGTTACGTTACGTTTCACTTTTTTTTTCTTGAAACAAGATGCAAGGAGACTCTGTTACAGTTCTGTTACGTAACAGATTGAAACGTTACAAAACAGGACTGTAACATACATGTGTATTCTTGTTTCTGTTACAAATCCGTTACGTAACGGACTGGACCGTTACGTAACGGGATTCTGTTACGCCGTTACGTTACGTTTCACTTTTTTTTTCTTGAAACAAGATGCAAGAAGACTCTGTTACAGTTCTGTTACGTAACAGAATGAAACGTTACGAAACAGGACTGTAACATACATGTGTTTTCTTGTTTCTGTTACAAATCCGTTACGTAACGGACTGGACCGTTACGTAACAGGATTCTGTTACGCCGTTACGTTACGTTTCACTTTTTATTTCTTGAAACAAGATGTAAAGAGAATCTGTTACAGTTCTGTTACGTAACGGAATGAAACGTTACGAAACAGGACTGTAACATACATGTGTTTTCTTGTTTCTGTTACAAATCTGTTACGTAACGGACTGGACCGTTACGTAACAGCATTCTGTTACGCTGTTACGTTACGTTTCACTTTTTTTTTTTCTTGAAACAAGATGCAAGGAGAATCTGTTACAGTTCTGTTACGTAACGGAATGAAACGTTATGAAACAGGACTGTAACATACATGTGTTTTCTTGTTTCTGTTACAAATCCGTTACGTAACGGACTGGACCGTTACGTAACAGGATTCTGTTACGCCGTTACGTTACGTTTCACTTTTTATTTCTTGAAACAAGATGTAAAGAGAATCTGTTACGTAACGGAATGAAACGTTACGAAACAGGACTGTAACATACATGTGTTTTCTTGTTTCTGTTACAAATCTGTTACGTAACGGACTGGACCGTTACGTAACAGCATTCTGTTACGCTGTTACGTTACGTTTCACTTTTTTTTCTTGAAACAAGATGCAAGGAGAATCTGTTACAGTTCTGTTACGTAACGGAATGAAACGTTACGAAACAGGACTGTAACATACATGTGTTTTCTTGTTTCTGTTACAAATCCGTTACGTAACGGACTGGACCGTTACGTAACAGGATTCTGTTACGCCGTTACGTTACGTTTCACTTTTTATTTCTTGAAACAAGATGTAAAGAGAATCTGTTACAGTTCTGTTACGTAACGGAATGAAACGTTACGAAACAGGACTGTAACATACATGTGTTTTCTTGTTTCTGTTACAAATCTGTTACGTAACGGACTGGACCGTTACGTAACAGCATTCTGTTACGCTGTTACGTTACGTTTCACTTTTTTTTTCTTGAAACAAGATGCAAGGAGAATCTGTTACAGTTCTGTTACGTAACGGGATGAAACGTTACGAAACAGGACTGTAACATACATGTGTTTTCTTGTTTCTGTTACAAATCTGTTACGTAACGGACTGGACCGTTACGTAACGGGATCCGTTATACTGTTACGTTACGTTTCACTTTTTTTTCTTGAAACAAGATGCAAGGAGACTCTGTTACAGTTCTGTTACGTAACAGATTGAAACGTTACGAAACAGGACTGTAACATACATGTGTATTCTTGTTTCTGTTACAAATCCGTTACGTAACGGACTGGACCGTTACGTAACGGGATTCTGTTACGCCGTTACGTTACGTTTCACTTTTTTTTTCTTGAAACAAGATGCAAGAAGACTCTGTTACAGTTCTGTTACGTAACGGAATGAAACGTTACGAAACAGGACTGTAACATACATGTGTTTTCTTGTTTCTGTTACAAATCCGTTACGTAACGGACTGGACCGTTACGTAACAGGATTCTGTTACGCCGTTACGTTACGTTTCACTTTTTATTTCTTGAAACAAGATGTAAAGAGAATCTGTTACAGTTCTGTTACGTAACGGAATGAAACGTTACGAAACAGGACTGTAACATACATGTGTTTTCTTGTTTCTGTTACAAATCTGTTACGTAACGGACTGGACCGTTACGTAACAGCATTCTGTTACGCTGTTACGTTACGTTTCACTTTTTTTTTCTTGAAACAAGATGCAAGGAGAATCTGTTACAGTTCTGTTACGTAACGGAATGAAACGTTACGAAACAGGACTGTAACATACATGTGTTTTCTTGTTTCTGTTACAAATCCGTTACGTAACGGACTGGACCGTTACGTAACAGGATTCTGTTACGCCGTTACGTTACGTTTCACTTTTTATTTCTTGAAACAAGATGTAAAGAGAATCTGTTACAGTTCTGTTACGTAACGGAATGAAACGTTACGAAACAGGACTGTAACATACATGTGTTTTCTTGTTTCTGTTACAAATCTGTTACGTAACGGACTGGACCGTTACGTAACAGCATTCTGTTACGCTGTTACGTTACGTTTCACTTTTTATTTCTTGAAACAAGATGCAAGGAGAATCTGTTACAGTTCTGTTACGTAACGGAATGAAACGTTACGAAACAGGACTGTAACATATATGTGTTTTCTTGTTTCTGTTACAAACCCGTTACGTAACGGACTGGACCGTTACGTAACAGGATTCTGTTACGTTACGTTTCACTTTTTATTTCTTGAAACAAGATGTAAAGAGAATCTGTTACACGTCTGTTACGTAACGGAATGAAACGTTACGAAACAGGACTGTAACATACATGTGTTTTCTTGTTTCTGTTACAAATCTGTTACGTAACGGACTGGACCGTTACGTTACGGGATCAGTTACACTGTTACGTTACGTTTCACTTTTTTTTTCTTGAAACAAGATGCAAGGAGACTCTGTTACAGTTCAGTTATGTAACAGATTGAAACGTTACGAAACAGGACTGTAACATACATGTGTATTCTTGTTTCTGTTACAAATCCGTTACGTAACGGACTGGACCGTTACGTAACGGGATTCTGTTACGCCGTTACGTTACGTTTCACTTTTTTTTTTCTTGAAACAAGATGCAAGAAGACTCTGTTACAGTTCTGTTACGTAACAGAATGAAACGTTACGAAACAGGACTGTAACATACATGTGTTTTCTTGTTTCTGTTACAAATCCGTTACGTAACGGACTGGACCGTTACGTAACAGGATTCTGTTACGCTGTTACGTTACGTTTCACTTTTTATTTCTTGAAACAAGATGTAAAGAGAATCTGTTACAGTTCTGTTACGTAACGGAATGAAACGTTACGAAACAGGACTGTAACATACATGTGTTTTCTTGTTTCTGTTACAAATCTGTTACGTAACGGTCTGGACCGTTACGTAACAGCATTCTGTTACGCTGTTACGTTACGTTTCACTTTTTTTTTCTTGAAACAAGATGCAAGGAGAATCTGTTACAGTTCTGTTACGTAACGGAATGAAACGTTACGAAACAGGACTGTAACATACATGTGTTTTCTTGTTTCTGTTACAAATCCGTTACGTAACGGACTGGACCGTTACGTAACAGGATTCTGTTACGCCGTTACGTTACGTTTCACTTTTTATTTCTTGAAACAAGATGTAAAGAGAATCTGTTACAGTTCTGTTACGTAACGGAATGAAACGTTACGAAACAGGACTGTAACATACATGTGTTTTCTTGTTTCTGTTACAAATGCGTTACGAAACAGACTGAAACGTTTCGTAACAAGACTGTAACTACTATTTTTATTGGAACTAGGTCTATATAAGGATACAGTCACAAACACTCCGTTACACGTTACGTTACGTTACAGAAAAACATGTCCACTTCTAGGGGTGCGTAGATTTTGTGCAGTATCTACTTTGTTTTAGCATAGGATTTTATTGGGAAAATCTTTAAAAATCTTCTTCTCTGAAACCGCAATGCCCAGGTCTTTGATACTTGGTATGAAGCTTCATCTAGTAGACCCCTACCAAGATTGTTTAAATTATAGTGCTTGGGCCAAAAATGTCCCGCCCCGGGGCCTTTGGTTTTACATGGGCTTATATAGGGAAAGTTTTTAAAAATCTTCTCTGAAACCGAAAGCCCCCGCCCATATGGGCTTGAAGAAATATATGGGCTGCATGATGCTTCCACGCAGAGCTGAATCCGGCCCGCAAACTAGTACTGGTAAACAGCTTAGAGGATCTAAGCCTGTCCAGGAACTGTGGTGCGAGGCGGACCGTCCTTGCTAATAAACCTTATTGGTTTCATTGGGGGATAGGGCTTGAGATGTAATTTCATCTCAATGTCGGGTAAAAGTCCAACAAAATTGGAAGCAACATCTCCAAAATGACCTTTACAGTGTTGACGGGGATGTTAAACCTCAAATCAAACAAACAAATTCTCTGAAACCGAATGGCCCAGGTCTTTGCTATTTGGTATGAAGCTTCATCTAGTGGACCCCTACCAAGATTGTTTGAATCATAGTGCATGGGCCAAAACTGCGCCCGCCCGGGGCCCTTTTGTTTTACACGGGCTTATATTGGGAAAATCTTTAAAAATTTTCTTCTCTGAAACCGAATGGCCCAGGTCTTTGCTATTTGGTAAGAAGCTTCATCTAGTGGACCCCTACCAAGATTGTTTGAATCATAGTGCATGGGCCAAAAATTGCGCCCGCCCGGGGCCCTTTTGTTTTACATGGGCTTATATTGGGAAAGTCTTTAAAAATCTTCTTTTCTGAAACCGCAAGGCCCAGGTCTTTGATATTTGGTATGAAGCTTCATCTAGTAGACCCCTACCAAGATTGTTTAAATTATAGTGCCTGGGCCAAAAATGCCCCGCCCGGAGTCCTTTGGTTTTACATGGGCTTATATAGGGAAAGTCTTTAAAAATCTTCTTTTCTGAAACCGCAAGGCACTGGTTTTTGATATTTGGTATGAAGCTTCATCTTGTGGACCTCTACCAAGTTTGTTCAAATTATAGTCATGGGGCCAAAAATGCCCCCACTCCTTACATAGATTTATATAGGGAAAATCTTGAAAAATCTCCTCCTGAAACCACAAGGCCTAGGTCTGTGATATTTGGTATGCTGCTTCATCTAGTGGACCTCTAAAAAGATTGATCAGATTATAGTCCTGAGACCAAAAATGCCCCCACCTTGGGGGCCTTTTGTTTTACATAGACTTATATAGCGAAACCTTTAAAATCTTCTGTGTCACCACAAGGCCTAGGTCTTTGCTATTTGGTGTGATATTTCATCTAGTGGACCTCTATCAAAATTGTTCAAATTATAGCCCTGGGGCCAAAAATGACCCCGCCTAGAGACCCTTTGGTTTTACATTGGCTTATATAGGGAAATCTTTAAAAAGCTTCTTCTCTGAAACCGCAAGGCCCATGTCTTTGGTATGGAGCTTCATCTAGTGGACCTCTACCAAGATTGTTCCAATTATAGCCCTTGGGCCACAAATGCCCCGCCCCGATCCCTTTGGTTTTACATAGACTTATATAGAGATAATCTTTGAAAATCTTCTTCTCTGAAACAGCAAGACCCAGGTCTTTGATATTTGGTGTGAAGCTTCATCTAGTGGACCTAAATTATAGCCGTGAGGCCTAAAATGCCCCCGCCCCGGGGCCATTTGGTTTTACATAGGCTTGTGTAGGGAATATCTTTAAAAAAATCTTCTTCTCTGAAACCGCAAGGCCCAGGTCTTTGATATTTGGTGTGTGGTTTCATCTAGTGGACCCTTGCCAAGATTGTTCAACTTATAGCCTCTGTTGAGATTTGGTATGAAGCTTCACCTTTTTAGACGGCCCTCAACATTATGCACATTATAGCCCTGGGGTCAATAATGGCCCTCCCCGGGGCCCACTTGTTACTCTATGGATCAGGTGAGCGATCCATGGCCATCATGGCCCCCTTGTTAAGTAGTTGCTCTTTAACTACTTGACCTACATTCAGAAGTAGTTCTCTCCATGAACCCTGGGCCCTATGCTCAAAATATTTCATGTCTGAGCAATTATAAATAAAATCGTTGGTAAAAACTAACACTAACATCAACATATTTTCAGGCGGTGGCATCCGCAGTTCAGTTCTATTTATTCCCCATTTTTTGCTTCCATGGCAAAGAATAAAAATGAGTAGTAGGCCTTAAATGATGAAAGTTACAGGTCCAAAGGTTATTTCAGCCATACGCCTGCCTAAGTTTTAAGTTTTTAAGAACTCATCTTCTAAACAGTTCATAGTTGGTATGATTATACTTACTTTTTCAACAGTTTAATGTCGGGTAAAAGTCCCACAAAATTGGAAGCAACGTCTCCAAAATGACCTTTACAGTGTTGACGGGGACGTTAAACCTCAAATCAAACAAATCAACAGTTTAATGGACCATACACCCAGATGTGCCAATGACATTAAGGGCTCTTATTCAGGTGTTATGCTGTCTAATGACAGCTGTTGTTGCAGCATAATTTATTCAAGGTGAGGTGGGCCCCTAGGTGGGGACATCTGTGCAGTATTGACACATTTCCAGTCAGTCCTCTCTAAACATTGGTTGCTGCTTCAGAAAAACATCTATCTCTGAAACATCTGACACTGAAAATCCATCCATCCATTCGTTTGTCTGTAACACCTTGGTTTATTAGGAATCAAACCATATTTCCCATAAATATTGATGTTCATGAGATGTTGCCACAGAAAAATAAAGGTTCTTTGGATCAAAGTTGTTAAAGTTATTCTCCTTTATAATTCTTTAAAAGTTAAAAGTTTTCCGTTACACGTTTGTCCATAACATTTTGGGTTTGCTGAGGACGACAGTGTTGGTGTGTGAATGGTCCACTGCCCCCGCCCATCAGGGCTTGAAGAAATAAATGGGCTGCATGATGCTTCCACGCAGAGCTGAAACCGACTCGCACACGAGTACTGGTAAACTGCTAAGAGGATCTAAGCCTGCCCAGGCAAAGCGGTGCGAGTCGGCCCGTCCATGCTAATAAACCCTATTGATTTCATTGGATGGCAGGGCTTAAGATGTCATTTCATCTCAATGTCGGGTAAAAGTCCCACAAAATTGGAAGCAATGTCTCAAAAATGACCTTAACAGTGTTGACGGGGGACGTTAAATCACAAATCAAACAAATCACTGTCGTAGATTTACCTGTAGGGTTGCAGTGGTTTCATGGGTATTTCCTGGCTGCATGTCAGAGAAATATTCTGGCTTTCCTCCACAGAAGTCCTGTGCATAATACTCTTAAATGAGGGGTGACACAATATACTATATACAAAACAAAGTGTGCAGATTTCGTCATAAACTGATTGCGTTTCACAGCCCAAAACGGCCACCCTCACAGAAAAATATCGCTAATAAATCATTTCAATTTGTTTTGATGTTTCATGGCTTTGTTTCTTTGAATTGAGGTTTACTGTCCATCTGGCCTTCCTTTGTTTAGGTTTCCATTATGGTCTGGTCGCTTAATGTTTGTATTTCTTTCCCTTTGGTGTCTTTTATGGATGGAGTAAGTTAATTGTATCAATTCCTGATCTTTGTTTTACTTCTACTTATCATCCCCGTTAACACTGGGTCATTTTGAAGATGTTCCTTCCAATTATGTGGGACTTTTACCCAACATTGCGATGAAATGACAACTCAAGCATTGGGCGGTCTCATGCCACCTTGCCTGTTTAGTCCTTTCATGTTCTATAAAAGGGTTATCCTTTGGAAGCAAGGAATACACAACAGAACTGAAAAATATGGAGTGTACATGTTTTCTGCGCCAGACTAGCTAGTTTCGGTCAATTAGGCCTCATCTGTGACCCTCAAATATTTTCGAAATTCCACAATGAAATCAATAATCCCAAAGGACAAGAAAATATAAACTACACTATGATGTGGGGCAGGGAGACTTTTTACGGCCACCACTCATTCCCAGACACCAGCTGTAGTAACGTCAGATATGTTCTATAAAAGGGTTATCAGTTAACCAGTACTCTTGTGTGGTCAATTTCAACTCTGGCTGAAAGCACCATGGACGGAGGCAAATGATTTCTCATTGCTTATGAGAATTAAACGACTTCTGTTATGATTAGTGACCAATGAGTGATGATGCACTGCTGGCGAATTGGAAGATTGAACGAGACTTACCTTCGTTGAGGGGAAGTTGAAGTTTAATCGTAATTTCGTTGACCACTGATTCCATAAGAGGGCACACACAGATGCGCAGCATTCAACCGGAACCGATCATTTTTCAGATACTATATCAAGACATTGTCTCATGTCAGATTCATGAGACAAGGTCTTGATTCGAGCAAAAAGTTTAAAGAATCAAATTCCATAGGGATGGGAGGTTGGGTGTGTGCCTTCTTATGGAATCAGTGGTCAACGAAATTACGATTAAACTTCAACTTCCCCTCTACGAAGGTAAGTCTTGTTCAAACTTCCAATTTCGTTTCCTACTTGATTCCCTATGAGGCCCCGCGGAGATTTTTAGAGATGATTCTTTCAAATTTTGATGAACAACAACAACAAATAATGATGTAACCCTAAACTACTGGGTTTTACTAATATTGTCAATATGTGAATGAAATTTCATTACGCCTGTCATTTGAAAATGTGAATCAATGTAATTGTGTCTATAACCCTGTTCCTTCCAAAATTGCTTCCTGGACACTTTTTGTACTTTCTTGAAAGGTTTGTCATAATGTTTAGCAAACACCTTTGCATTTGCCCAGCCTTCTGTTTTTACAATCACTTGTAGTGGGACTCCCGCTTTCTTTGCTTTTGATGTGCTAGCTGCCCGAATGCTGTGCGGCTTAAACATATTGTCTATCCCGGCTTGGTTCATAGTTTGCCTTATCCGTCGTGCAACTGTGTCCTTAGATACACCGTTATGCGGTTATTAAAAGTTTTTTGCCTGTTCGAAGATGCTCAGTTCTCTGCAAGTATTCTGATAAAACTGTAACAAAACACAAGTTTCTATCTTTCTGAAATTTGTCAAACTTCATAGCTTCTAAATGCTGTCTGGGTTTAGACTGTTTTAGTAAGTGATTGGGATAAATAATTACTCTATTTGTGCTAATTTGTATATCCTTAATTTCAATCAAGTGCAGAGTCTGACATCTCTGAGCTGATGTGAGTAAAAACAGCATACACAAGTGACAACTGATTTGAAACAACGTGGTATTGTGAAATGACCTCAGATATTCTAAAACAACATTTACATCCCAAGTTTCCTCATAACGTGTCAGTGCTGGACGGGATTGAAAAACTCCTTTCATAAATCTTGAGAGTTCTTCATATGAGTTTATATCTATTTTCCCACAAATTTTCAAAAAACTACTTAGTTATGATCTGGCCACATTTATGGAATTGTACTGTAACCCTTTTTAGCTCACCTGTCACGTTGTGACGAGGTGAGCTTTTGGGATCACTTTTTGTCCTCCGTGCGTCCGTCCGTGCGTGCGTCCGTGCATCCGTCCGTAAACTTTTTCGTCAAACGACATCTCCTCCTTAACCACTGATCGGATTTTGACCAAACTTCACAGGAATGATCCTTAGGTGGTCCCCTTTCAAAGTTGTTCAAATGGTTCCGGTCCATTGCACATCTAGGTCACAGGAGCCAAAAATAGTTTTTTTTACTGAAAACTTAAAAAATCTTCTTCTCTGCAACCACAAGGCCCAGGTCTTTGATATTTGATATGAAGCTTCATCTAGTGGACCCCTACCAAGATTGTTCAAATTATAGAGCTGGGGCCAAAAATGCCCCCGCCCCGGGCCCTTTGGTTTTACATGGGCTTATATATGGAAAATCTTTAAAAATCTTCTTCTCTGAAACCACAAGGCCCAGGTCTTTGATATTTGGTATGAAGCTTCATCTAGTGACCTCTACCAAGATTGTACAAATTATAGTGCTGGGGCCAAAAATGCCCCAACCCGGGGCCCTTTGGTTTTACATGGGCTTATATAGGGAAAATCTTTAAAAATCTTCTTCTCTGAAACCACAAGGCCCAGGTCTTTGATATTTGGTATGAAGCTTCATCTAGTGGACCCCTACCAAGATTGTTCAAGATTGTTCAAATTATATTGCTTGGGCGAAAAATGCCCCTGCCCCGGGTTCCTTTGGATTTTACATAGGATTTTACAGGGAAAATCTTTAAAAATCTGCTTCTCTGAAACCGCAAGGCCCAGGTCTTTGATATTTTTTTTATGAAGCTTCATCTAGTGGACCACTACTAAGATTGTTCAAATTATAGTGCTGGGGCCAAAAATGCCCTCGCCCCAGGGCCCTTTGGTTTTACATGGGCTTATATAGGGAAAACCTTTAAAAACCTTCTTCTCTGAAACCCCAAGGCCCTGATCTTTGATATTTGGTATGAAGCTTCATCAAGTGGACCTCTATCAAGATTGTTCAAATAATAGTGCTGGGGTGAAAAATGCCCCCGCTCCAGGGCCCTTTGGTTTTACACGGGCTTATATGGGGAAACTCTTTAAAAATCTTCTCTGAAATGGGAAGGCCCAGATCTTTGATATTTGGTATGAAGCTTCATCTAGTGGACCCCTACCAAGATTGTTCAAATTATAGTGCTGGGGCCAAAAATGCACCTGCCCCGGGGCCCCTTGGTTTTACATGGGCTTTATATGTGGAAAATCTTTAAAAAATCTTCTTCTCTGAAACCGCAAGACCCAGATCTTTGATATTTGGTTTGAAGCTTCATCTAGTGGACCTCTACCAAGATTGTTCAAATTATAATGCTGGAGCCAAAAATGCCCCAACCCGGGGCCCTTTGGTTTTACATGGGCTTATATAGGAAAAATCTCAAAAAAAATCTTCTTCTCTGAAACCACAAGGCCCAGGTTTTTGCTATTTGGTATGAGGCTTCATCTAGTGGACCTCTACCAAGATTGTTCAAATTATAGTGCTGGAGCAAAAATGCCCCCGCCCCGGGGGCCCTTTGGTTTTACATAGGCTTATATTGGGAAAAGCTTTAGAAAATCTTCTCTGAAACCGCCAGGCCCAGGTCTTTGATATTTGGTATGAAGCTTCATCTAATGGACCTCTACCAAGATTGTTCAAATTATAGCCTTTGGGCCAAAAATGTCCCTGCGCTGGGACCCACTAGTTTTACATAGGCATATATAGGAAAAAACCTTTAAAAATCTTCTTGTCCGAAACCAGAAGGCCCAGGTCTTTAATATCTGGTGTGAAGCTTCAACTAGTGAACCTCAGCTGAGATTGGTCATTTTACAGCCCTGGCGCCAAAAATGCCCAGGCGCCAGGGCCCGCTGGTTTTACATTGGCTTATATAGGGAAATCCTTTAAAAATCTTCTTTTCTGAAACCAGAAGGCCCAGGTCTTTGATATTTGGTCTGAAGCCTTATCTTGTGGACCTCTACCAAGTTTATTCAAATTATAGCCCTTGGGCCAAGAATGCACTAGAGACACTGATACTCAGGTGAGCGATTCAGGGCCCTCTGGGCCCTCTTGTGTTTTATATTAGGATCACTTTTTGTCCGTCATCCGTGCGTAAACAATTTCTTCAAACGACATCTCCTCCTAAACCACTGATCGGATTTTGACCAAACTTCACAGGAATGATCCTTAGGTGAACCCCTTACAAAGTTGTTCAAATGGTTCCGGTCCGTTGCAAATCTAGGTCACAGGAGCCAAAATTAGATTTTTTTTTTCACCGAAATCTTAAAAAATCATCTTCTCTGAAACAGCAAGACCCAGGTCTTTGATATTTGGTATGAAGCTTCAGCTAATGGACCCCTACCAAGATTGTTCAAATAATAGTGCACTGGCCAAAAAGGCCCCCGCCCCGGGGCCCTTTGGTTTTACATAGTCTTAGGTAGGGAATATCTTTAAAAATCTTCTTCTCTGAAACTGCAAGGCCCAGTGTTTTGAAAGTTGGTATGAAGCTTCATCTAGTGGACCCCTACCAAGATTGTTCAAATTATTGTGCTGGGGCCAAAAATGCCCCCGCCCCACGGCCCTTTGGTTTTGCATGTGCTTATATAGGGAAAATCTTTAAAAATCTTCTTCTCTGAGACCGCAAGGCCTAGGTCTTTGATATTTGGTATGAAGCTTTATCTAGTGGACCCATACCAATATTGTTCAAATTATACTGCTGGGGCCAAAAATGCCCCCGCCCCAGGGCCCTTTGGTTTTACATAGGCTTATATAGGGAAAATCTTCTTCTCTAAAATCGCAAGGTCCAGGTCTTTGATATTTGGTATGAAGCTTCATCTAGTGGACCCCTACCAGGATTGTTCAAATTATAATGCTAGGGACAAAAATGCCCCCGCCCCGGAGTTCTTTGGTATTACATGGGCTTATATAGGGAAAATCTTTAAAAATCTTCTTCTCTGAAACCACAAGGCCCAGTTCTTTGCTATTTGGTATGAAGCTTCATCTAGTGGACCCCTACCTAGTTTGTTCAAATTATAGTGCTATGGCCAAAAATGCCCCCACCCCGGGGCCCTTTGGTTTTACATAGGCTTATATAGGGAAAATCTTAAAAAATCTTCTTCTCTGAAGGTAAGGCCCAGGTCTTTGATATTTGGTATGAAGCTTCATCTTGTGGACCTCTGCCGAGATTGTTCAAATTATAGCCCTGAGACCAAAAATGCCCCCGCTCCGGGGCCCTTTGGTTTTAAATAGACTTATATAGGGAATCTTTAAAAAAATCTTCTTCTGTGAAACCACAAGGCCTAGGTCTTTGATATTTGTTGTGAAATTTCATCAAGTGGACCTCTATCAAGATTGTTCAAATTATAGCCCTGGGGCCAAAAATGCCCCGCCCCGAGACCCTTTGGTTTTACATGGACTTATATAGGGAAATCTTTAAAAATCTTCTTCTCTTAAACTGCAAGGCCCAGGTCTTTGACATTTGGTGTGAAGCTTCATCTAGTGGACCTCTATCAAGATTGTTTAAATTATAGCCCGGAGGCCAAAAATGCCCCCGTCATGGGGCCATTTGGTTTTACACAGGCTTATGTAGGCAATATCTTTAAAAAACTCTTCTTCTCTGAAACCGCAAGGCCCGGGTCTTTGATATTTGTTGTGTAGCTTCATCTAGTGGACCTTTGCCAAGATTGTTCAAATTATAGCCTTTCTTGATATTTGGTATGAAGCTTCACCTATTTAGACCTCCCTCAACATTATGCACAATATAGCCCTGGGGTCAATAATGGCCCTCCCCCGGCCCACTTGTTACTCTATGGATCAGGTGAGCGATCCAGGGCCATCATGGCCCTCTTGTGTAAATAAATCTGTCAAGAACATTAAAATATATTTTAATTCGGGTTGAAAGGGATCAATTCTCTTTGAACTGCAAAACCCAATCCATTGTTTAATGTAGGTGTTGTACTTCTGTTTTGTACTGTCTCTCCACGACTGCAAAATGAGGTCCCTTGCTCCCTTTTGAATCCCTCGGTTTTTGAGTTCTCGCCTGATATGCAGAAAACACCCAGGTTCAGTGGGTATTGCCTGCCCATGTCGTGAGGAAGGTAAAGATTTGTTTTGTTCTCCGAATCTAGTAGCATTCTCCGCATATCATGTCGAGGAGACTCGGCCACCAACTCTGGGTTCTCCAAATGGGAGCCACGAGTATTGCATCTGTTCTTTCCTTCTAAAGTTTCTGTAGTATTCGACCTATCAAACTGAAAGGAGGAAACATATAAAACACTTCATTAGACCATGCCATTGTGAAAGCGTCAATTGCATATGCTTCAGGATCAGACCGTTTTGATACATATTTTGCTATTTTATGGTTAATACGTGATGCAAATAAGTCTACTGACATTTCTGGGTGAAAATTGCATCAAAAAGTTTTGTTGTCAAAGACCATTCTGTGTCATCATTGACTTTCTGAGACTCCTCATCGGCCTCAGTATTGTCCACGCCCGGGACATGTGCCACGCTCAAGTGAATTGCTCTTTCTAAGCGCCAGAACCAAATATCCCTGGCTCTCATGTTTAGTTCCTCTGACCTCCCACCAAATTTGGTGATATATGAGCAACTGGTCGTGTTGTCCATAAAGACCTGCACATGAATGTTATTTTCTTTCTTGCAGAATGCTTTTAAAGCAAATTGACAAGCTTTGAGCTCCAAAATATTGATGTGACACCTTTGTTCTTCTGTCGACCATTCCCCCCACCCCCCAGTACGAATGTCATGTGTTTTATTGAAAGCTCCCCATGCTTTTGTGGATGAGTCAGAATAGAGTACCAGGTCAGGGCGGCCATGTGAGATACAGTCGAACTTCGATGGCTCGAACTCGCCGGGACCGCCGAAAAAAGTTCCAGCCATCGGTAGTTCGAGCCATTGGTGTCCAACTCGGCAAGATCCATCTTTGTGTACTATGATTTTTTATCATAGCTGCAGTGATTTTGGCGACTTCCAGTACATTTATCTGTCATAATTTAAGAGTGAATGATGAGCCGTATTTTTGGTCCGCATTATGATACTGATCACACGCCTGCGTGACTTGACCGATAAAATTGGATTTTTTCAAAAGGTAATTAGTGCGAGCCATCGGTGGGATTTCACATAGAAAATGCACTCTAGGGACCAGGCTTAGAGTACGAGGGTTCGAGCCATCGTGGTTCGAGCCAAGGGTGGTATGTTTAGTTAAAGTGAATAGGGATTTTGCCGGGACTGAAAAGTCAGTTCGACCCAAACGTGGTGTTCGAGCCTACCGAGTTCGACCCATCGAAGTTCGACTGTAGTTTACAACTAGAGCTGATATTGCTAATCCACCAGTTAATTGAAGATATTATGTGACTAGGGATGGTCATAAAACTTTCGAAATTTCCCTTATGAATTTTAAGTTTTTTTTTTCTTCAAGTTTCTCTAAAGGTTTGTAATATAAAGGAGCATACTCTATGCCTTGTTCAGCTGCCACTATTTTCCCAATCAATTTGGCAAATTTCCTCATGGTTATTCGTTTCTTACTGAGGACTTCTTGACATAATTCAATGACTGCCTTACACCTTTCAGGTGGAAGTCTGACCGTCAAGGTGACTGAACATAACAGGAACCCTAAAAATACAATTTGTTGTGTGGGTTGTATTACTGATTTCTGTAACTGGACAGTTAGTCCCAATGAATCCATGAGCTGAATAGTATCATGAATGTTTTGTAGGCACCTTTTATAGGTGGGTCCTGGTAAACAAGAGTCATCAATATATGCTGAACTAATGTGTCCCCTACCTCTCAGATGAGCAAAAACTGGCTTAAGGATTTTTGTGAACACCCTCGGCGAGTGGGTTAACCCCGTGATTAGTGCTGTAAATTGAAATTTTTTATCCTGATGCCAGAAGCGAAAAAATTTCCTGTCTGTCTTTTGAATTGGTATAGAATAAAAAGCCTTCGGCGAGGTCCACAGAACCAAAAAAAAAAAACAATTTTTCCTCGTGGCACTAATCGCTGATTGTAATGTTTCCATTTTTAATATGCTGTTTTTCTAGGATTTTGGTGTTGAAAGATTTAAGGTTCAAAATAATTCTTATTTTGCCATCTTTCTTTGGCCGACAGAAAATGTTTGATACAAATTAATGTTGATCAGACGCAATTACCGGCTCAATAATTTTACGTTTCAAAAACCTATCAATCTCCAAATCTATTAATGCTTGTTCTTCACTAGAAAATTTGAAAGGTTTTGGTTGATTAAATTGAACAGGTTGATTGTCCATTTCCACTGAATAACCAGTTATTGAATTCCTAATCCATGTGTCAGTTGTTAATTTGAACCAGTTTTCTCTGAATATTTTAGCTCACCTGTCACGTAGTGACAAGGTGAGCTTTTGTGATCACTTTTCGTCCGTCGTCAGTGCATGCGTGCGTGCGTGTGTGCGTAAACTTTTTCTTCAAATGACATCTCCTCCTAAACCACTGATCGGAATTTGACCAAACTTCACAGGAATGATCCTTAGGTGGTCCCCTTTCAAAGTTGTTCAAATGGTTCCGGTCCATTGCACATCTAGGTCACAGGAGCTAAAAATAGATTTTTTAAACGAAAACTTTAAAAATATTCTTCTCTGAAACGGCATGGCCCAGGTCTTATATTTGGTATGAAGCTTCATCTAGTGGACCTCTACCAAGATTGTTCAAATTATAGCCCTGGGGGCCAAAATGCCCCCGCCCCGGGGGCCTTTGGTTTTACATAGGCTTATATAGGGAAAATCATTAAAATATCTTCTTCTCTGAAACCACAAGGCCCAGGTCTTTAATATTTGGTGTGAAGCTTAACCTGGTGGACATCTACTAAGATTGTTCAAATTATAGCCTTGGGGCCAAAAATGCCCCCGCCCTGGGGGCCTTTGGTTTTACATAGGCTTATACTGGGAAAATCTTTAAAAATCTTCTTCTCTGAAATCGCAAGGCCCAGATCTTTGATATTTGGTATGAAGCTTCATCTAGTGAACCTCTTTCAAGATTGTTCAAATTATAGCCCTGGGGGCCAAAATGCCCCCACCCCGGGGGCCTATGGTTGTACATAGGCTTATATAGGGAAAATCATTCAAAAATCTTCTTGTCTGAAACCACAAGGCCCAGGTCTTTAATATTTGGTGTGAAGCTTTACCTGGTGGACCTCTACTAAGATTGTTCAAATTGTAGCCTTGGGGCCAAAAATGCCCCGCCCCGGGGGCCTTCGGTTTTACATAGGCTTATACTGGGAAAATCTCTAAAAATCTTCTTCTCTGAAACCGCAAGGCCCAGATCTTTGATATTTGGTCTGAAGCTTCATCTAGTGAACCTCTTTCAAGATTGTTCAAATTATAGCCCTGGGGGCCAAAATGCCCCCACCCCGGGGGCCTATGGTTTTACATAGGCTTATATAGGGAAAATCATTCAAAAATCTTCTTCTCTGAAACCACAAGGCCCAGGTCTTTAATATTTGGTGTGAAGCTTCATCTAGTGGACCTCTACCAAGATTGTTCAAATTGTAGCCTTGGAGCCAAAAATGCCCCGCCCCGGGGGCCTTCGGTTTTACATAGGCTTATACTGGGAAAATCTTTAAAAATCTTCTTCTCTGAAACCGCAAGGCCCAGATCTTTGATATTTGGTCTGAAGCTTCATCTAGTGGACCTCTTTCAAGATTGTTCAAATTATAGCCCTGGGTGCCAAAATGCCCCCGCCCCGGGGGCCTATGGTTTTACATAGGCTTATATAGGGAAAATCATTCAAAAATTTTCTTCTCTGAAACCACAAGGCCCAGGTCTTTAATATTTGGTGTGAAGCTTAACCTGGTGGACCTCTACTAAGATTGTTCAAATTATAGCCATTGGGCCGAAAATGCCCCCGCCCCGGGGGCCTTTGCTTTTACATTGGCTTGTACAGGGAAAATCTTAAAAAATCTTCTTCTCTGAAACCGCAAGGCCCAGATCTTTGATATTTGGTCTGAAACTTCATCTAGTGGACCCTTACCAAGATTGTTCAAATTATAGCATGTGGGGCCAAAATGTCCCCGCCCCGGGGGCCTATGGTTTTACATAGGCTTATATACGGAAAATCATTAAAAAATCTTCTTCACTGAAACCACAAGGCCCACGTCTTTAATATTTTGTGTGAAGCTTTACCTGGTGAACCTCTACTAAGATTGTTCAAATTATAGCCTTGGGGCAAAAAATGCCCCCGCCCCGGGGGCCTATGGTTTCACATAGGCTTATACAGGGAAAATCTTCTTCTCTGAAACCGCAAGGACCAGATCTTTGATATTTGGTGTGAAGCTTCATCTAGTGGACCTCTAACAAGATTGTTCAAATTATAGCCCTGGGGGCCAAAATGCCCCCGCCCGGGGGCGTATGGTTTTATGGCTTATATAGGGAAAATCATAAAAAAAATCTATTTCTCTGAAACCAGAAGGTCCAGGTCTTTGATATTTGGTATGAAGCTTCATCTAGTGGACCATTTCCAAGTTTGTTCAAATTATAGCCCTCGGGCCTAGAATATACTGGAGACACTAATTCTCAGGTGAGCAGTTCAGGGCCCACTGGGCCCTCTTGTTGTTTTCCCCGCCAAAAGTTTTCAGTTGTGTTTAGGAGCTTAACCTTTATCACGCTAACATTTATTTTTTCCAATAATTCTAACTACTGAATATATTTACCTGGAATCTACCTGCTGCCACTGAGGTTTTTTTAGATGGTGCCACTTGTTGCTACACCAGTTGTATTAAAATAAGCATAGCTCTGTTATTTTAGGAATATTTTGATCAAATTTGTAAAACTTTTTAGGTTTTTGATTGTATTTTAATCTGACATGTTGATATTTGTTATATAGATCGTATTTTTCTTGAATAAAATTGTTGAACACTTCAAATAAAGTGCGAAAACACAGATTTTTGTTCGTCTCAGTCTTTTAAAACCTGTATGTTGACTAATTATCACTGGATAACACAGTTTTATTGCTGTAATTGTTATGTATCTATGTGAAGCGGTGGTGTACAGTCTGTTTTATAGTTCAGGAGAGTGTGCCAACGCTCAAAACACGGTATAGGGCAAATAGCCTTGTTGCACTTCTTGCAGATAAATTCTGTCTGGTGTCTTTTCTTTTTACGATTTGAACAGACCACACAGTCTGGCCTAGAAGTTTTGCCATTTGGAAGTTTTTCTAAGTTTTTACCCAGATAGTGTTCTCCATGAATTAGCCGGTCTGGTCTGTCTCGATCAGCAGATGGTCTGCCTTAAGAACAGATGACAGGCCGATTATACCCACGCAGCATGCCGTGAACAACGTTGAGGCGAAACTGTTCAGGGTTGACTCTCTTGTCACGCATACCTCTCCATATTATCAGTGAGTTGCAAAACCACACCTCCAATAGGTAGAAGGAGACTTTTTCCACCATTTACATGTTCTATGTAACACCATGTAGTAGGTCATGGCCTTGTCAGCGCGATCAATCCCGCCCATATGCTGTGAATATGACTGAATTGCACACGGTTTTTGGACCTCACAAACATGGTTTGGATCCTGCTTGGACCTTACTTCCTTTCGGTATGTTACAGTACTATGTGCAGAGGTCATAAGGTATACAATCTTCTTATCATACCATGCCATGAATAACACATTTCCGTATCTATCTGTGATGGGCGGATCCCCGGCTTTGGGCTTGCCTTGTTTGATTGTGTTTGGTACGCCGACGGGATGTGCACGCAAAGTTCCACATGCACCGGTTTGCCTGTCCGCTAATTGTTTTAATAAAGCAGGGGATGAAAAATAACTGTCCATGTATACGACGTGCCCCTTGTCATACAAGGGTTCAGCTAACATAGTTACAACATAAGTTCCAAGGGGCACATCAGCTGGGCGGGCGCCATCTTTTCCAAGATATAGTGACCAGTTGTACATATAACCGGTTGCCGCGTCTGCCAGACCCCAAGCTTTTAGACCCCATTTAGTGGGTTTGGCAGGCATGTACTTCATTAGGGATGTACGTCCTTTGAATGGTATCATGCTTTCATGTATGGACACCTCCTTATCAGGCCCAAACTAACGCTGCCACTTCGGTACCAGAAAGTCTATGATTGGGCGGATCTTGATGGCTTTGTCGTAATTTGGATCGTCACGGGGTAACTGTAGATCATTATTCACCAAATGAAAAAAAATTAAGAAAACCAGAAACCTGTCCCTGGACATAACTTCTCTAAAATCTTTCATGTCTATGTCTATGTCAGTAGACCAGTACAGACGCTTTGAAACTCCGGTGAGTAAAAGTAGTGCCAAGAAGGCGCTCATTTCTTCTCTACTTATGTCTGTCCATTTTGAAGCGCGACTGTGAGGGGTTAGGTTATGGGTAGCAATGTTGGAGACAGCATAGCGGTTTGTCTCTTGAACCAAAATGTCAATAAAGTCATCTGTCAGAAATAGTTTCATAATGTCAAATTCACTAGAATCCTCTGGGATATTCAGGGGACCAATAAACCAAGGCTGAAAGAATGTTTTTAGCCATGGATGTTCATAGCCATCAGGCACATTTTGCCGTCTTTGCTGGCCAGCATCGGTGTCCCAATCCATGTCCCTGTACTTTCACTTTCGTTTTCGCCAATTTCGGGCACTTCATCGTCTCCGAAGCCCGAAAAATCGCTCTCGGAACCACTGTCGGCAAAGATTTCCTCCATTGTTCGCATTGGCTTGATCAATTATGTTCAATTAGTCAACAGAGATCCAATGATTGCCGAAAAAACACAAAATCCGGCGAAAATTGTCAAAACTCGCAGCAGTTTTCTCAAACAGGAAAGGGAAATACATATGCTTCACTGCGCATGAGTAGAATGGCTGCGTCATAGCGACCAATCGCTGCGAAGCGCGGCAAATTTGAACAGGTATTTTTCGGCGCATAATTGCGCCTACAGTGGGACGCTATAGGAAGCTGTCGGGCGCATTCATTCGCCTACAGTTGCTTCCCATATGGTTTTCCTTGGCGCATTCGTTCGCCTGCAGCACGTTAAGGGTTAAAAGTTAATGAGCTATTGATACATACATTTACTTCTTGTTCTGAAAGCTTTTTGCTGAATCCCCTTTTTTGGTTTTTCTTGTAGTTGTTGTGTTTGTTGTTGTAGTGTTTGTTGTTGTGTGGCTGATAGTGAGAGGCTCCCCTGAAGAATCTTTTGTTTCGTCTGCCCCCCCCCCCCCCCCCCCCCCCCCCCTCATAGCTTTAACCATCAGCCCAATGAGCTTTATGCATCAGAAACATATTCCACTGCCTTCTTTGTTGCCCTGTTTTCGACTTAAACAAGTCCAAGGCTTTCATCAAAGGAGTGAGAATATAGCTGTAATTTTCTAGTGCTTTAGTCTGCACATAATCATTGGTTCTTGGAGATGTCTACACATGAATTGCTCAATCTTGGGGATTTGCATGTTGGCAATGTTGGCAGGCCGTCTATGTTTCTCCTAAGCGCCTGTAAATTCTCCTCATCTTGCTTAGTGATTTCCCCTCTGAGTCACTTTTGCCATGCGTTCTTGCACTTCCGGACCCGTATCATTCTGACCTTCGAAGAAATTTTCCAGATCGCCTATCATGTCGAACTGCTCGTCGTCGCTATCATCATCGCTACTTTCGTCCGCGAGCAAGTCGTCTATGTCCTCTTCGTCGTCCGAGATGACATGGTTGTTCGATTGGGAACTTGATGTGGACTGTAATGGACTCGTCGGCCCGTTTTCTGCATGCGATCGCGGTTTCTACGGAGCTGAGGCCCATGTAGAGTCATTCTCCCCAGGTGGAGCTTACCTTTTCAACTCGTGAACGTCTGTGTGCATTGTTTCGACAGCAAGAGCAAGTGTCTTTATGTTTTCTGACATTTTTGCGGAGTTGTCTTCCACCATTTTTTGCCATGGCAGACTGAGTTCCGGGGCCCCTTGCATTTTCTTGACTTTCAGCCACTTTTGTGGACATATTGTCCCTGCAAAAGACGGAAAATTCCGTGTCAGTTTATTGTGCGCATTTTATTCTATAGAATTCATTCATCATCATAATTTTCCTATAGACCGGTGTTCCACAAAATGAATTTATTATTGAATTTTGTCGCTTTTGTTACTATAAATAGAACGCATTGTTCAAGGCTAGCGACGTCACTCATAGATACGGTCTAACCTGCCAGAACGAGGCTGGGAAAGTCCCAGTGACTTTAAGTCATAAATGACATATAAAGCCAAGCGTTTCACACATAATACTCAAACAAACCGTTGCAAAACGGTTGTTTATAACCCTGGGCAAACCTTACTGATACTGTATAAATCCCAGGTGACAATAAGAAAGCGAAGCCGTAGCTCACAATATTCAGTTCTGCAAGTTGTTTCACACGGTTGCCTTTCAGGCCCAAAGTTCTTATTATAGAACCCTCGAAGAACAGGAGGATGGAATCAACATCGTTCCATGTTCCTGTCGTCAAAGTATGTGCAAACCGGCTCGCACTCACAGTGTCAGTATGGCATGTGACTATGTCTTACGATATTAGACTTGCCGATTTTCCTTCAAATTTTATATTGGCATGAAAGAACATCGTCCTAATTCCTCCGACAAATATGGCGGCTACAATGCCAAGTCCAGGAAGTGTTCAACGACATCAAAAACTCCACAAAAAGTTATTTAATTGAACTTACCCTTCAAATAATTGATTCCTACACTTCAAGTTATTTCTCTAAATGATTCTGCTAGTAATTGTATGTGATACTATTGTTAGTTAATTAGTAAAAACTCAAAATAGCCTTTGGTTCATCAGAAACCTGCTGCGGATCCTGGTTGATGCCTTGCTAATGATCGGTTCCGGTTGAATGCTGCGCATCTCTGTGGGGCCTCTTAGGGAATCAAGTGGCAAACGAAATTGAGGCTTTCTCTATTTCAACGGACAGAGGTTAAGGCAAAATGGAAGAATGAAAAGAAAGTGAGTAAATGAAAAATATCCTTCTCTTACAGGATTTCCCCAAGAATACTGGTAGATAAACCAAGCCAGTTAATTTGACTGTCACCTGATCCCTAACCCGATAGTCTTTGAGTGTTTGTCTGGGATCCACGATGTTTGTTAGATTGAAAATGTTCTTGATAGATTTTAACATTACTCAGCAGAAATGTTAACGATCATGAGTCAACGTGTCACATGCAAAACCCAGGTCCGTACCTCCAAGGTCAAGGTCATACTTAGAGGTCAAAGGTAAAAAAGGGTCCGAAACTTAAACACAGTCAATAACTTTATTATTTCTGGATGTATTTTGAAATTACTTTGTAGCAACGTTATCCATCATGAGACAATGGTTCACGTGCAAAACCCAGGTCCACACCTCCAAGGTCAAGGCCATACTTAGAGGTCAAAGTTCAAAAAAGGGGTCCGAAACTTAAACGCAGTCAATAACTTAATTATTTCTGGACAGATTTTGAAATTACTTTGTAGGACTATTAACCACCATGAGACGATGTGTCACGTCCAAACCCAGATCTGTACCTCCAAGGGTCAAGGTCATACTTAGAGGTCAAAGGTAACAAAAAAAAATGGTCCGAAACTTAAACGCAGTCAATAACTTTCTTATCTCTGGATGGATTTTGAAATTACTTGGCAGAAATGTTGGCCATCATGAGACAGTCTGCCTCACACAAAACCAAGGTCCTTACCTTAAAGGTCAAGGTCATACTTAGAGGTCAAATATAGAAAAAAAGATTCAAGACTTAAACACGGTCATTAACTTTCTATGGTCAACATAGACATTCAGGCGGGGGCATCTGTGTCCTATGGACGCATTTCTAGTTAACTGACTATCCTGTATTGTTCTGAGTAAGGCGTAACAATACCAAATTTAGTGAAGCCTTTCTGATATTTAATCTTCATCAGTGTGTCTAAACTCCAAAGTTTTGAAACCGAAAACGGATGATAGACAAGACCCGGCAAACACAGCACACCCCCTCCGAGCACACACCGACCGACGTAGCTCATAAACAGGTCAACTGGAGGCATCAGGCAAGACACGCCTACCCTAAGACTTATAGGTGTCCTTCATGGAGCCAACATCAGCAAACATGACCCATACACCACGGAAGTCCCGTGCATCGGGAAGGGGATGCCCAAAGTAGCGAGGCTTGCAAAATTTAAAATATAACAAAAAGTGGCAACCAAAAGCGCTAAGATACATTAGAATTTTATACTGCAAAAAGTAAAGATATATAGTTATTTAAATCAGTACTTGAGTACTGACATCAACACCACAGTATCAACCTCAGCACTAAGGAACGGATACAGAGATGATGATACACTCGGGGACAAACGAATCATCCACCAGCAGAGATACCGACCCAGTGGTTGCAGTTAAGGCGTAACTGTACCAAATTTAGTGACAGAGGCCTTTCTGATATTTAATCTTCATCCTGAGGTCATCTGTATCAACACTACTGAGGTCAAAAATCAATAATTGTGTTTTTGGGTTGATTGTTTACAGTCCATCCAAATTTACGAAATGGCAAAATCTATATTCATGCTGTTGGCGCTATTTCTATCTATGTTACATGTTTGTCAGACCTATTGATAGAGTCTGGACAGGAATCGTGTGCTGGGTTTGGCAAACGCCAAATACCAGATCAGACGCCGTGGAATGTGGAGTCTGCTCAGCCAGTTACACAGGATCTACAGTTTGCTTAATAGTGGCATTTAAGGGTTAAATGAAACCTTATTGGAATGCAAGGTTACTCACGTAATGAAATGAAATCTTAATCTAGGCTACGCTATCACGTGAAGACTTTCGGAACATTCCATTCATAAAAGTGTTAGGTAGAGTCAAGTGTACAAAAAGTAAACAAAAACTTTCCGCACTTCTGCTAAGAACTTAAATATGATAAAGAACAAAAAGTAGCAGCAGACTTTAAGGGGGTATCTGTATTAGACATACAGCATAGACCCCAGTCGGATAGACACTACATTCCTTCTGATCAGGGTCGGAACTGTTTGCCATACATATACCCATGCGAAACAGACCAGTACTAACCATGATTAACCATGGTCACATAACCATGGTCAACCACGGTTTTGACATTTTTGTTAAATGACACCAGTCAACCATGGTTGCTTTGACACTATGGTTGACCATCGTCATTATCAACCATGGTTAACCATGCTTATATAACCATGGTTAAATTAGCTGTAAAACCCCAAATGAAACACAACTTGACAAAATGTAGAGCTCTCTTTATCTTTCAAAATTGGAATACAGAACTTAAAACTTGGAATACAGAACTGAAGTCAACAAAGATTTCAGCTCATATTGTGATTCTTCAACCATTTATGTCCATACTTCTTTTGGACACTTTGGACCTTCTGTGTTATCTCAGTATCTCTTATACAGGGCATTTTTCTTTGATAAGGTTTACCATTGCCGAATATAATCTGGAATCAAATTTCGGTTTATCCGCTTTTGCCGAGTTTGGCTTTTGCCCAGTCACACTTTGTGTTAGAATATACTCAACCGAAAACAGTTTATCATAAGAGTATGAATACATTCATAAGGACTGTCGATATGTGCAATTGTGTCTCTAAGGGTTTCCATTTTAAAGCCGTTTTAAGTTTAGTTGTGTGCTGGAGGGGAGATGGTATGCGACTACATTCCCGTCTCTAGATATGACACAGATATTGACGGATTCAGTGGAATAAATTCAACGGAATATTCGGACGGAATTATTGAGTAAATCCGCGTAATTCCATGAAAACTGGCGGCAAAACAGTGATGAAATGATGTAAAAAAAAATCCATGGCATTCTGCGGAAAACCTCAGACAAATTCCATCACTTACATGTAATCTATGGATTTCATAGAACTGATAGAAAATGGGGATTTCTGACGCGAAAATCAGTCAACTTACGTGAAATCCATGGATTCAATTGAACTGATAATTCCGCAGATTTCTATAGATTCCATAGAATCTCATGGCATTTCTGTAGTTTTTACAGAGTTTTTGGACGGAATCCGTAGAAACACGACGCAGAGAAACATGTTTTTCCAACAAATGCCGCTGATTTCCGTACAACCCCCCCCCCCCCCCGATTTCCGTGATGGCCAAGAAGTTTCTGAGCAAAAACACGTTTTTTTCATATCTGAATGACCTTTGGCTAAGGTCAAGGACCTTGAATACTCTCGTTAGGTTCTTTTAAACATTTAGCTACATGTTTTTGCATCTGACAATTTTCAGATCACAGGCTGTAATAGTTTCTGCGAAACACGAGGTTTTGACTTTTTCCACCATACAAAAGCCTATGTTACCAAATTTAACCATGGCGTCAATTAGGTCAGGGTCTTCCAGTGGTCATCATTTGAACAAACTCTGATTTGCTCATGTCCATTGTGTTACATAGCAAGTTTCATTACAATAAACCTGCTAATATGGGCATGGCGGCCATCTTGTTCATGTCACCTGGACACCCGAACAAACTCTCGCTGCCCCATCCCATGAATGCTCCACTTGACATTTGACTTCAGAAGAGGTGTTTGAAAATGTTAACAGACCACAGACGGACAACAGAGTCTTGCCATACTGTAGGCTAACAATGAGCTTTTGCGCGAGCTAAAAGGGCATTAATAATCAACACGATACATACCGGTCTTGAATTCTAGGGCAGAAAAGGCTAAAATGACAAATGTGAAAAGGTGACAATTATTTTTTTATAAAAGTCCACCAGCCCTCTTTGTCAGTTCTTTAACTAAATGTTGTCTTCTGTCTTCTGCCAGTCCTTGATGGCTTTAAGTAGTCTCTTATGACTGTCCTTATGCTCTCTCTTGGAATGCCCCACTTCTCTGCAGCTTTGAAAAAAGATTTTTAGTCCTTGAAAAATTCGTCCTCCGAATCTTCCTTGTCACTGGACAGTTCGCCATCGGATAGATGTGTATTTAGTGCTTTTACTGTTGAACATCCCGGTTCAGGAGCTGTTTCCTCCTCCGAAACCAAAATATCACTCGCACTGTCACTTTCCGATGAGGACATCTTTTGCTTTTTACGCTTATTCCGCTCAACTACCGGCGATGCCGATCTTTTACGTTCCAACCTATCGATGCGGTGGCTTAACCCTTTCAAATCCCGTTGAATATTCTGTAAAATAGGCCCTTGTTTGAGAAATTCTGATAAATGTTTGTCCAGATTTGCCAGTGTACTGGGCGCGGCCATGTTTGTTGTTGATTTTGAACTATGGGCCGGCTGTTGATTTTTACTTCTGGCTGTTACAATTTCCTCCTGCCGCATTACAGGAGAACTGTTTTCCCAGCCATGCTCACTGACAGTCGGCGATTTACTGGCCGAATCACGACCTAAATCGTCTGATAAACTGTAATTCTTCGCCATAATCAGAATATGGCCACAAATTCAACGTAATGCTCCTGCAATTAGTCTCAAAGTCAACGAAGGGTCCTTCCCATTTGTCAAGGACGAAGTGCCCTCTGGCACCAACGATAGAAAACTCGTCCAAATCAACAGTTCCGCGACCGGCAACCCCTTCGTAAACGTAATCGAGTCCCTATGCGGCCATACTGCCAAAGGGATCACGTCACTAATGTGACAAATGAAGATTTTTTCTTCGTCAAATTTTCTCCAAAACTTTCAATTGCTTTCAGCATCCACGCGAAACTCGTTATGAGTTTTCAGTGTCACGTGACTCTCACACTCTATGTGAACCCTAAGGGCATTTATGGTATATGAAATCTCAATCAAACTTCAACTTTCTGGGTAAGTCTTGTTTAATTTTTCAATTATATACAAGTTAACTATAAACAAAAGACATACACACAGACATTGATAATATTCACAAAAGCATCAAAGTCAAGAAATAACTGTTACGAAAATAAGCTGCGTTATGGCAATTGTTTAACTAAAAGCTCACTTTAAAAACCTTAATTTGCCATTTTGACCTCCACAGGTAAATGGTCTAGACTGTCATCTTTCAATCACTTAGCCTGTCAGATGCTGTGGTTTCAAATTCAGTAATATTAGCCGCACTCATTCGTTATTTGTTAGCAAACAGACACATATTATAAATGGAACTTAAAGCTTCACTGTTTTTATATTGGCCTGTTTCCTTTAAAAAAGTAATTTTAATTATTTAATTAAACATTGGAATTTAGCCTTAAGGTTATATAATTGAGCCTTTGGGTCAAGATTAATCATCACGAAAACACGCCTTAAACCACACTTTTATATTGTAAAAACTGGGATTTACAGGGTTATACACTATTTTTCTTATTTCTGCTCAAAAACATATATTGTTGGTATCCGTCATAGCCGCCTCCCCTAGGCCGTTCTAATGAGTACCCACAATCTATTTGTTTTATTGTTTGGTGGTAAAATTTTAATATATCTGATTATGCGTCTTTTCGTAATGAAAATAATCACTGTACCCTCCACGAAGTTCCATTTCTTCCTGTCTTCAATAGCCGGCCTCTGCTCCCCGGTATTTGATTTGCCACCTCAAAGGCTTCTCCCTTCATACTTTTCTGCGTTGAAAGGTATTTTAAAGCACGTAGCAGTGCCTATCCTGAAGTTGACCCTAGTGAAATATTGGCCAAAATTCCACTGAAATACCACTGGCCTTTCCACCGGCTATTCCAGAGGAATCCAGCGGTAAAATCAGGTGGTTTTCACTGGAAATTCCAGCAGCATACCATTGTTTTGTCACTAAATAAGTCAATTTAACAATAGAAACCAGTGGAAATTCCACTGGAATACTACGGCATTAATCCACTGGAATTCAATGGAATTTCCACTGGTATTCTGTGGTATTTCCACCAAAATACAGTGGAATACCCACAGGAATACCACCTAATTTGACTGCTGGAATCCAGTAATCTTGCCACTGGAATCCAATGGAATTTCCACTGGAATTCTGTGGTATTTCCACCAAAATACCGCGGAAGACCCCCTGGAATACCACCTCATTTGACCGCTGGAATCCAGTGATATTGTCACTGGAATCCAATGGAATTTTCAGTGAATTCCAGTGATATTTCTGCTGGATTTCACTGGAATTTCTGCTGGAATACATAAATTAAGCTGCTGGAATTCGTTGGAAATTCCGTGGGATATCAAATTCCAGTGGTATTTCCACTAGAATCCAGTGGAAGTCACTGGAATCCAGTAAAAGTTCCACTGAAATGATTTCTTTAAGCAGACCATACAAGGAATATACATTTAAACATTGCACAACAAATGGAAACTGGAAGCATTTATTATTATTTATATTTATTTTTTTTTTATAGTCATCCCATGCGAATAATAATTAGTATTCGGTGTTTGTGCACCCATTAGAATCAAACCAGCCTGCAGAATACACAATTGGGTGACCAGGCTTTTTTTTTAAAAGGAGATGTATATAATGAAGAACACTGCCAAACTAGAACACAGGCCAAGGCCCATAATTGAACACATAATCACGAAGACTGCCAAATTAGAACACTGATGTGCACAAGTTCGTTGATTTAATCTTGAGTTTTTTTTTTGTAAATTCCCTTCCGGAGTTTTCTGATTTTGTTATTTACGGAGTCCACCACCTGCTCCCAAACTTTAACTTTTGTCTCAGCTGGGCTGTGTTTGTGGTATCGGTTAAACACGTGACCTGGAATTAGATATATCAAAACCAGTTTAAATTCATGTTAGTACAAGTATCGGTATCATTTCATGTTAGTACAAGTATCAGTATATCAATGAAGGCAGCTACGATTTTACCACTAAAACAGCAAGAGTAAGAAGGACAAGGTGCATGCTTTGGTCAAGTTGGATGGGCCTGGCCTGGCCGGTATAAGATACCATTCCCTCTAGGACCATCCTTAAAAATAAAATTTGTTTGCTATCACCCTACCCACAGATTTACAAATTTGGCTTTGTCGGTAGGTAATTTATTTTACCCACAGATTTAAGATTTGGCTTTGTCGGTAGGTAATTAATTTTCAGATAGACCTTAAAAATCTTATTCATTGCACTGCATAAGCCTTTCATATTCACCCTTTCATTGTCCTGATATGACTGAAATACTGTTAAAGGACATAAAACTTCAAGCCATCCATTGCAGCAAGCATGAACCAAAGGCAGGAGGGCCAATCACTCTGTCACGCAAGTAGTTCTGCCTGCCGAGATACAGCGATCACCATGTAAACCTAACCTTTGGCTTAACTCCAAGAATAAGTTGCCCAAGAAATGTCTTATCTTACTCAATTTCGAATAAATCTATTGTCACAACAAACTTACTTTGTAGTGCCTTCTTTTTGTTGAAGTCCATGGGTTGTTTGTTGAACTGTTTGTTGCCATTTACTGTGCAACTGTTGATTTCCTCCTGTGTAAGGAGGAATTCAATCAGGTTTAATGCCAGCTTCTCTGGCGTCTTTGCGGTCTGCTCGCATATCTGTATTCTGGCAGCTGCCATCTTGATGTTGTATTTGGGATCCCCAAGAAAACTCAATCCTACAAATAAGGGAAAAAAAGATTTGGTTGTGATGATTGTGTTAATACTGTACCCTTTCTTTGCAATGGATACTATGTTATTTTTATTAAACTTAGAATAACAAAGTAATTAAACTTAGAATAAGAAAGTACCAACCCAACTACAGGTTTTTTTTTTTTGCATTTTCAGGAAGGGCCTTAAAGAGGGCCCTTGTGATTGAGAATTTTGTCGACGTTTTGACGAAATTGGGAAAATATCTCCATGCAAAATCTCTCTTGTCATCAAAGGATGTCCAGAACAACCTTTATTCATTAAATAATATTACATTTGACTTTAATTTGAAATATTACATTTGACTTTAATTTGAAAGGACATATGCAAACATTAAAAAGCAGGAAAAGTTGATTACCTATTCATATCTGTATCAAAAGTTGATTACCTATTCATATCTGTATCAACTGACAATCTCACTGGGAAATTTTTTGTTGAAATTGGGGAAAAATGCTGGTATTTTCAATTGGGAAAGGGCCCATTAACAGCTACTGAGATATACTAACAAAATCCCTGAACTAACAACAGCTATCTATATGTTGAGACAGATTTTGTTAATACTGCAACAGATGATTCTGTTTTTTATGCATCCGCTATGAAACTTTTTATATTTATTTTTCTTTACTGAATTGAGATGTGCAGTGCTATGAATCAGCGGATTAACTTTTATCGGACTGGAGCATAGATAAATTATCACAGACCAGAAAATTATCTTCAGTATTAGGGCATTTAATTACCTATGCAATTTAATTAGATTTTTTAAGTTACGTATAAACAATTTATTTTACTTCTATAACAAAGAAAGCTCAAAGAACTTATGGACAGGTTCTCAAAGGCGTGGATGTTGGCATTTGTGGTCCTACATGGCTGAGTACCCGAGGGAAATCATACTACCTTCCACAGGTGACCACTACCCAGTGAGTGAGTGAGTGAGTTTTACATCCCACCAACAGCTAAGGTCATACGGAGACGGGTGACCACTACCCAAGATATTTGATCACAATGATAAGGACAACTGCAGGGGAGGCAGGCTCAGTCAATTTTTGCTATTTTTTTTTTAAAGAATATAATCTAAGTAATATACTAACCTTGGTCTTTGTTTGTGTCTGTATTTTCTGAAACTATTAAAGAGTATTATGTTTAATGTTTGGTACATGTTTAATGTTTGGTACAAGGATTCCACTTTTTGTACAAAAATTAAAGAAGAAATTTATAATTAACTTGGTATCAAATTAAAGCAGAAATTTATAATTAACTCGGTATCTTAGCCCATAATCCCAGTAATTCTGTTTTGATCAACTGGGGTTATTCTAGAGGGTGACAGTCTCTTCTTAGAAAATACTACAACAACTGCCCATTGGAGCACATATATCCCCGGCTGGTACCAATTCTTAACATATTTAATACACAATATCAACTCTCATAATCATACATTAAATGGACTTCTGGTCATGAAGATATTTATAAGTCAAATTACTGAACCATGAAATAGGTCATAGTGACCTACTTTTATTTTGTAGTCAAATGTCCTGTCACAATGAACCAATATCCTATACTATCATGTTCAAATATCAGATGGTATTCTTGACAGAAAGATCAGTTAACGAAGTGACCTACAAGTATTTTGAGGTCAAACATCTGGACATAACGAACTGTTATCCAAACTATTGTGTTCATACATCAAATGGTCAAGATATAAAGCAAAATCACTGAACCAAATAACCTACATGTGTTTTGAGGTCATCTCAATGTTGGGTAAAAGTCCCACAAAATTGGAAGCAACGTCTCCAAAATGACCTTTACAGTGTTGACGGGGACGTTAAACATCAAATCAAACAAACAAACAAAATTTGTTTTGAGGTCAAACATAGTCACCCTAAACCATTTTCCAAAACTGTCATTTTCATACATCAAGTGGTCTTCAAGATATAAAGCAAAATCATTGAACCATGAAATTTAGGTCATACAGACTTACAATTTTTTAGGTCAAACATCCAGTCATACTAAACCATTATTCCAACCTGTCATTTTCAAACATCTAATGGAATTCAACATATAAAGCAAAGTCACTAAACCATGGAATTTAGGCCACCGTGACCTACATTTATTTTGAGGTTTAACATCCGATCATAATGAACCATTATCCCAAACTGTCATGTTCATACTTCAGATGATTTTCAAGATTTTAGACAAAATCACTGAATCATGAAATATACATCAAGAGTGACCTGTCACCTACTTCTTTTTTGAGGTCAAATATCTGCTAATACTGAACCATTATCTTAAACTGTCATGTTCATACATGAAATAGTTTTCGAGATATAATGCCTAATCACTGAACCATGAAATATAGGTCATGTTGACCTTCACTTCATGACCACAACAGAAGCCCCATGGTGCAGTGGTTAAGTTACTGCGCTTGTAATCCAGGGGTCGTGAGTTCGATCCCAGGCTTCTCCAGTCCTTCGGATGAGACTTAAACCCGAATTTTATGGTGACTTAGTATATAAATTCAGAAAAACATATAAACGCAATGACTTCAGCACCCAATTTCGTAAAATCATTCTGCGATATAAAAAGATTGGGTACAACATGGATATTATACGACAGACTGCATGCATGGTAGTTAACCCAATCACGGTTGGCAACTTTGCTTCCCTCTTTAATTGCAAGCCGGTGGGTCAGGCCTTAGATTCTGTGACGGCTCCAACGTAAAGGCTTATTGAGAATTAGAGAGATAATGTTGGTTGGTGCCTGATGCTCTGTGTCTGGTCGGGCTCATCGGAGTCTAACTGTTGGTTTTCTTTTGCTTCAGCATTTCAGTGGTTTCTTGCTGTCGAGTCCTCACCGTTGTCTCACCTCTGTGGTTCTTTGATTTTTGTGTTCACGGAGATGTTGCACTGATGAGTTAGGAGGCCTTCATGCGGACTGAAGAAATTATTTGTCTAAATCGCGACGGAAGTAAGGGCGAGGATTGTGGCCACGTAAAATCGATTCAAGCCCCCCAGTGGAAATCTTCCACTGACCGTTCCAAGGCGGCTCTTCTGTGGCGATTTATTTATGTTGTTGTTTGTCACTTACTGTGTGTATCACTTGTGTCTTTTTATTTTGGATGGCCATATGGCCATTTTGTGGGAAAGTAACTGTCCTTATGGCCTTCCTTTGTTTAGGTTTCCATTATGGTCTGGTCGCTTAATGTTTGTATTTCTTTCCCTTTGGTGTCTTTTATGGGTGGAGTAAGTTAATTGTATCAATTCCTGATCTTTGTTTTACTTCTACTTAAAACCGAGGTCACGTCTCCGTATGACCTTAGCTGTTGGTGGGACATAAAACTGAAACACACTCACTCATGACCCATAACTTCTTGTCATAAGGTTGAGCCATGTCTGATAAGTATCAGTACAATGATTTTAATAAAAACTGATTTTTAGAAGTACAGGTGTCCTAGATTTTGTCCTCCAGCCCCATCCTGGAGCATGAAACCCCATGCCATAGAAGGAGACCCTTCAAGGTACCCATGGTCCAAATATGAACACTTTATGATGAATGGTTGCCGAGATATACCCACTAAGAGAAACTTTAACCAAAAACTTTAAAGTCCACATACAGGACAGAAGTTAATGGATGTATGAACATACAAATACATGAACGGAAAGACGAATGCTGTGTAACCCTTGACATACTTTGTATGCGGAGGGTATAACTAGAGGACCAATGGTTCTGTATCATTCGAGATGTCCATTGATGTGTTTTAAGTCTATGGAAACTGCACTTGTTGCCACAGCAACGAAACTCCATGGACAACATACAGAGGTTGTCATTCGCATATGTGCAATCTATCAGCCTTATCTCCCATATGGCTTCCAAGAAGATTTTTCAATTTTTTTCTCTTGAAAATTTACTCTTCTATTGGTTACCATCGCAATCAATAAAATTCAGTGATTTAGACAAAATTCATATCAATCACAAGATTACTCAACAGGAGCACCGCCTGTGGGTGCCAACGCTCAGCTGTAGCACTTTTAGATATAAAGGTTGATTTTCAATGAAAATTCTAAGTTGAAAAAGGGGCATAACTGTGACAAAAATATTTTCAGAGTTACCTGCCCTGCTAGTATGGGTTCCCCTTGTGAAGGAGAACAACTTGTCCAAGTTTGAAGTCAATGTCTTGAACAGTAATAACAGAGACATTAGAAAATGTCAAAGTTTTTGCACACAATGACAGGGTTATGACAATACCTAGACTTTTTTTTTGAAACAGCCGAGCTAAAATTGCTTTTTTCTGACTATAAGTAAATGGAAACTTTAAGTTGCCAAAACAACCACACTGCTGGAGCAATTGCAAAGAAACAGTATCTTCATAATGACTAGTACATGTACTGAGATTATTTCTGTTAAAATTGACCTTAATCAGCATTATAGTTTCTTAGATTTTTAAAATCTTATATTATACCATTTGGTTGCAATTGCAACCAGCCAAATTGTGTGGTTTGCTTAAATTTCACATGGTTGGTGGAGAACTACACAAGGAACATTTCTGAAAAAAAAGTTTTTGTCAAAATATCTATTGCGACAAAGAAATAATTGCAAATTTCAAACTTCTTTAATTGTAGTAAAATGGTTAAACCAAACACACACACTTGCCTATAGATGCCTATCAAAAACTTGTTAAATAAATTTTATATGTAAATATTAACACTAATAATGTGATCAAAATCCTTTCTATATCTCATCAGGCCATCCTTTACAAACAATCTGTTTGCTACTCGACCAACAGATTTAAGATTGGGTCAGTTGGTACTACCGACTCGGTAGCCTAGGTAGGTAATTTAAAAAAAAAAAAAAAGAATTTACAACATACATGTAAGATTTTTATAGTTCAATTTATAGCAGACTGGACTTTTACTTCTGCTCATAATCTTTTAAGAAGTTATTCTTGTAGGACTGCATTGTATATCAGTTATTGTAGAACTGCATTGTATATCAGTCAGATAAATTTATCAAAATTATTAAGAAATTAACGAGAGCATCACCTGTGGGTGCCAACGCTCGGCTGCAGCACTTTTCAATGAAAATTTCAAGTAAAAAAAGACGCAAAATATTTTGACGGTTACCTGCCCTACTGATATTGGTTCCCCTTTTGATTGAGAACAACTTATCTGAGTTTCAAGTCCATAGCTTCAGTAACTAGACATGTGTTTGTAAAACACTATGCCCCCAACATGTGTTTGTAAAACAACATGCCCCCAACATATGCTTGCCCGTAAAGATAGCCTAGAATTTTTTTTGTAAAGGCAGACAATTCAAAAATCAGATACTCTTCAGTCACCACACATGGTCTCAATGAGCTGTATATGCTTGTTCTGGTTCCCAAACTTTTATACTGATACCCATGAAAGGGATATAGCTTACCCAGTGCATAAGTAGAAATAAGGAGAACTGAATCATAAGACCTTCTGAGTTATCTGTTGTAGGTTCTGTTAGTCTGACTATGTAGCTTTAGGCAAAACTTGTGCAGAAAAAAAAAATCTTTTTTTTTTTCATTTTTAACTTAAAAAGAGCATTTTGGGACCAAAAATCTAAATTTTCTCATAAACTAAGGGTCCTAGATCAAAATACCTGGCGCCACATGAAAGAAATTTAAAAGTAGGTTTGTGAATGAATGAATAGGGGTTGTGTAGTATACCCATATTACAATACAAAGAAATGAATTTTTGAGATTCAAACCCTGAAAAAAAAATGATATAATACTGAAGAAATCCACTTCTGCTTTAATTCTTGATTGACCACTTCTGCTTTAATACTTATTTATATACGATTTGACCGATTATGGTAAGGAAACTGAAACATCAGAAGTAAATCTTTTCAAAAGTTCAAAATTGTTACATATAATTCTTTTCAAAAAGTTAAAATTTGTTGCATGTAAATCTTTTCAAAAAGCTAAAACTATTTGATTTTTAAGTCTACTTCACCACCATAGTTCTTTCTGTGCTTAAGGCTTTAGACCATTCATCATCTAAAATTCCTCAAATTCAAAAATTGATCGAAAAACATCATGAAATTTCTAAAACACACCAAATCTTGTTTTGTTGGCTTCCGAGCCATATTGGCATTGTCGGCAATGAATATGCTGACAAGAAAGCAAAGGAATCGCTCAATCTTGATCCATCTGTTTTTAAAATTCCTTTTAATAATTTTAAACCATTTATCAACAGATACATCTTGTCGGAATGGCAAGGCGAATGGGACCGTGCAATAAATAACAAACTCCATGCCATTAAACCTGTCGTTAGTACAAAATGTTCTCCTCCACAGTTTTCCAGAAAAGAGGACGTAGTATTAACACGACTGCGCATCGGCCATACTAGAGTTACTCATTCTTATATTTTTAATGGTGATGATCAGCCTTCTTGTGTAGGTTGTGATCAGCCATTCACTGTGAAACATATCTTAATTGACTGTGCTGACTTTTCACCCTCACGTATTTTATATTTCAAAGCTGACACTTTGCAAAAACTGTTTCGAGATGTACCTGTTGATAACATTATTTTATTCTTAAAAGAAATTGGTCTTTTTCATAAGATTTAACTGTTTCAGATTTTTATACATTATCATTCTGACTTGTTACTTTTAATATCGTCATAATTATTCATGCCGTTTAACCATTAACCGACTGACGCTTATGACCCACCAAGAGGGTTGACGCGTCGTTAAACACGAAATCATCATCATCACCACCATAGTAGTCAACTGTCTAAAATTGTTTTTGTTTAAGTTTAACTACACCCATGGGAAGAATGATACAAGGAACATGCAACACTTGATTTTCAAAAAAAGGGGCATAACTCTATCAATATTTGATGCTGTGAGGCCAAAAGTTCTTCTAAACTTCTACATACGGTCAGAATATGATAAACCAATATCGGTCAGGATATGATAAACCAAATATCAAGTTCGTATGTTAAAAGATTCTTAAGACATTGCAGCTGCAACATTTTTTCATAGCCCCCTGTATACAGGTGGAAAAGGGGAATAATTTTGTTAATAATGGATCAATTGAAAAAACAAAAAAAATATGTGTCTGCTTATATTTCATACAGGAAGTGCATATAAAGTTTCAGAGTCCTAAACTAATCAGTGTCCAAGATATAGGTGGCCTTGTTGACTAAAACCACTTTTCACAAAAAGGGGCTTATCTCTCGCCTTGGTCACAATCAATTGTGCAAAAGTGGTGTCACGGTGGGTGAAAAATGAACATTCTTTAAACACAAAATAGCACTGTTTTCCTGAACAAGCAGTGTCCAAAGTTTAAGAAAATGATAATGATCTCCTTTATATCTCTTTTATAAAATTCTTAAATAATAGTGTTTTTATCATCTATCATTAAAAACTGACTTTTATCCATTTTTCCAAAATGCTAAATTCAGGGAGCATTGTATCTGCTTACATGCTCTTTTTTACATTAGAAATATACATTGATACCAGATAAAAGTTATTGAAAATTTTAGGCTGCTTGATTCACTTGCTTTGTTTTTATGCCATTTTGAGTGGAAAATACACCCTTAATTTTAAGACCAAGGGTACTTTCAGATTATTCTGTTTGCATTATGGCTTACAAAACCAATATTCAGTAACATTCCAAGAAAATTCATGAAATATCCTTTCCGAAAATATCAAGTACGTCCATATACTACCAACCGTTCAAACATAATAGATATTTGAATATTGGCCATTTATATATAAAAAAGTGTCTACGGACGTGACAAATTGAATACAGCCAAAAAAAAATAAAGGATAATGTTGAAATGAAGTAGTTGTTTTCACCATATGTATGTAAAAAAGTAACTTTGAAAAAGAATACTTGTCAAAAATCAAAGGCATTTTGTGCAAAATGCGAAGTGGTATCAGTTGTTACAAAATTCTGTTGTTGTTTTTTTTTTTTCAATTATCTAAGAAAGAAGCCTAAAAGGACATTAAAACTAACCAGACTAATGTATTCTTGTGTGTTATCTATTGGTGCAAATCCATAAAATAATGCCCAGTACATGTACAATTCCGATGTTGGTTATCCTTGCACAAAACAGAAGGCAGGTCATACTAGAAAATCTGTCGCGTCCGTAGACGCCGATTATTTACATCTCCAACAACAGGACAGCCCCCGCCCATCGGGGCTTGAAGAAATATATGGGCTGCATGATGCTTCCACGCAGAGCCGAAATCCGACCACACATGAGTACTGGTAAACAGCTTAGAGGACCTAATAAAAATCAAAAATGAGTTCCTTTAAGAGCCATGAAAACATTCATAAGAAAGAAGATGGGTCATACTACGTAGTTTCGGCTAATAAAGCCTCATCAGTGACCCTGTAATGATCCGGCAAAGAAAGCCAGAGGAAACATACTGCAATTTTGCAAATTTCGAATAGGCAGTCGATACAAAGACTGATATAAATCAAATTTGGGTCCAAAAAATTAAAAACCTGTCTAAGCCTGCAAAGGCAAAGCGGTGCCAGTCGGACCGTCCATGCTTATAAACCCTTTTGGTTTCATTGGGCAACAGGGCTTGAGATGTCATTTCATCTCAATGTCGGGTAAAAGTCCCTCAAAATTGGAAGCAGCGTCTCCAAAATGACCTATACAGTGTTGACGGGGACGTTAAACCTCAAATCAATCAAACAAACAAACCAACAACAGGAAATAAACAAGTAAGGCAGGGTATGATGTGCCATTGACTGAAAAAGAAAATATTAGCATATAGTCAGAAAATCAGATTCTTTTTTAGAACATAAAGCCATGTGATTGTGTGTAGCCAAATGTCGCATCCGTAGACACTTGTCGCGTCCGTAGACATATGTACCCATAAGCTAAACCGTGTATAAATACAGTTTGGATGTCTGAAATATTTATTAGAATTGCTTTAATTTCTTACTTAAGAAAATTATTTTCAATTTTTCGTGCAGAAATAATATTCTTTGTGCCAAGTTTTAATGTGTGTAAGTAAGGGGCAATATGTTGCAATGGGTGCCCCTTAAACTTTAAACCATTATAAATTTGATTAATTCAAATTTTGAAAAAAGGAGGATTAAAAGGTAGCTAGCCTCTTGTCAGACTTGCTTACTAAAGGAGTATACAATTTTTTTACAAAGGAAAAAGGCTGAGTATGGCCATTTTGATTCTGTCGAACATTTCTATCATTGTCGTCCTTGTACTCCATTTCATCAATTTCCTATCCATCCATATATTGGTTATATCCTCATGGTAATAGCATTTCCAAAACTGCTCTCTTGGGTTTTTTCAACAATTGTATAGTTAGTCAAAAGTCCATGTAATTTACAACAGCTTGAAGTTTAAGGCAGAAGTATTACTCTCTAGTTATCCCCAGTGTCAGGGATATTGTGGTCCCGGATGGTTTCCGACTGTCTGTCTGTCCACCTGTGGGTTATACTATTTCTTCCTAGGTCACTGTAGCTAAAGGTAAAAAACAATTTATGAATTAAATTTAGTGAGTGCCTTAATTACATGAATGGGGCATGCAAGAATACATACATTTTTTGTCTTGCCCTCATGTGCCCTGTGGAGGGACATAAGATCAAATATCCCTAACTTTTCAATTGCAAAGTAGAAGTAAAACAAAGATCAGGAATCGATACAATTAACTTACTCCACCCATCAAAGACACCAAATCCAGCAAATACCTCTATGCAAAAACAGTTAATTCTGGAATCAAATGATGCTTCCATATGGAGCATAATCACACTGTGTTTACTAAGCTGAGTCTGTTGATTAAGAATTACCACAACCAAAGTCTGTGTTTACTAAGCTGAGTCTGTTGATTAAGAATTACCACAATAAAATCTGTTTTGCAGATTCTGGTGTCAATCTTTGGACATAAATTGTCAGTTTGCCAAGTTAGATTTGAAACAAATTGTGATTGGAATTTCGGAGGAAATCCCTGAATTATACCCCTGGCAATTGATTTTGTGGGGAGGTTGGAGTGTGTGGAGATGCTTGGGTGAAAATATTATGTAAAGTTTAGTGCATAGCCCTACAATAAAAAGTGAACTGGGGGATAATCCAATATGATGAGTAAAACAGGTTTCCTTGTAAAGGTTAGACCTTATTTTAAGATGGGCCAAAAGATCAGATTCTACCCATGAGAAAATGAATTTCATGCCATAAAATGGGCATATAAAACTTTGCCTGTTTTCTTCTATTGAGATATGACACTATGAAACCCACTACATGTAGGTCTAATCTCAGTTCTTGCCCTTAGTGATGGGAATTGGTTTAATAACTGACCTGGGGGATAATAAATGTTTTAAAAAGGTTTTGTGACCATTAAAATTTGAAGATATCATGAGATGATAAAATAAGTGGAAGCATTGGGATTTGCATTGCATGCCATCATCTGCAAGGTCTAGGTATATTTTGTTTCGCGTCCGTAGACACTGTCTTTTTAAGCTTATCGGAGGCATTACTGGAAAATTGTATGAGATTCCAGCTTTGGTTGTGGTAATTCTTAATCAACAGACTCAGCTTAGTAAACACAGTGTGATTATGCTCCATATGGAAGCATAATTTGATTCCAGAATTAACTGTTTTTGCATAGAGGTATTTGCTGGATTACAATTTTTGTAATTTATGGCATGAATATGAATTCTAGTATGAAAAAGAGTTACAGTTTTTAGCTTGCTTATTGTAACACTTGCTCTTTAATTGTTATTTTAGGCACACAAAACTGGATTTATAGATGATTTAGCATCTTGATACATGTGTCTACGGATGCGACAGGTGTCTACGGACGCGACATTTGGCTATATATATGGCTTATTTCTTGTGATTAAATTTGGACATGTATGTAATACCTCTTTTCAGGTGATCTTGTTTCAACCTCTTTGTCCTCTTGGCGTGACTTTGCTTCTGGTCTTGAACCACTACAAGGCCTCTGCCAGACCATGTGAACCAAATCTTTGAACTCTTTCCCCGATAGGATCGCCTCTAAGTGCATTTTTCCAGATTCATCTGCAATGCATCTATTCAATCATCTTGGTAGGCTCTTAAAACTCAAATATTAATTCATTGGATCGTTTTATCAACCAATACAACTTTACTAATATGCTGTTTTTTTTGCTATTATATAACGAGTTAACTTTAACACCTCACCAGCAACAAATTTAATGTCACGTGGAGATTGAGACTCATTCAAAAGTCTGGAGTAGCCCAGTCAATCGTGTTACCTCTTGTAACTTGCCCATAATCTTGGTAAGGCAATGCTTTAAAACATCAGTTATAGCATATGAGATTTAGAAAAACTGGTATTTATTGTGGTAATGCAAAGAACAATATTACTTAATTGACTATTTATAAAACTTGACGGGTAAGGAAATGTTAACTGTATTCTTAAATATGACTACATAAAGAAAACGCACCTTGGTATTCGAATGTATTGAACACTTTATCACCAAAGAATTGTTATTGTTTAATATTTCTGCTCAAATTGTAGATTGTAGATACTTGTTAGAACTAAGCTGGCTAATCGGAGCGTCTCATCAGGGTCTGCACTGTTTGCCAATCATCCAGCTATTTTAGGCATAACTGTGGTTAATTGTACCGGTCAAGTAATCAATTACAAGCAAATCAGAAATGATAATCATTTTTCTGGATTTTATCAATCGATTATACGATTAATCGTGTCAGCCTTAGTTAGAACCGCATATTAGTACTTGTTACGCCTTGTAGAGGCGGTTCTAACAAGTACCTACAAGCTGTTTTTAGTAGAGTGAAACCGAAGGATGCTCCCCAAAGATGTGCAGCAGTAGGAGGGTTATGTTAGTAAAAGAGTAAAATATGGTGGTCCTATACACTATGAAGTGTGGAATGAAATCTGGGGTTTTTTGATATGACCGAAATACTGTTGAAAGGGGTGTAAATGTAAAAGCATCCATCCACTATATTTGTTGAAATTAACCCATTGTATACTAGTGGACACTTCCATTGCTATATGTTGGACAGGTCCATTTGCCAAATAAGGGGTGTGAGGCCTATGTTTTCGTTTTTATTCTATTTTTGAAGTTTAATTCTGTTAGCAAATAGTGAAGGCCCTGATCAGATGCCGCATTCTGAAAAAAAAATACACTAGCTGATTGCTCTCTTAACGGGGCTTGCACTGTTTGCCAGTTACCCTAAGGACGGTGTACTTTTTGGCATTCATCCCTGCAAATGATGCAAATGGAGCGTGTTCGGACACCAAAATAATCACCGCCTCAGGGGATAAAACCGGGGCCTCAAGCATCAGAGGCAAGTGCACGAAATACTGAGCTTTCAGGCTCCACTGAGCTATCACGCTTTCAAAATATGTGGTACTGTGGGTGCAGGGGCGTGATATTTTTGTGTTCTGAAGCAAATTGTGACGGGATTCCCGCAACCCAGCACACTAGAATCAACACAGCGTGAAGATACTGGGATATTTTCAGAATTTGTTACATAAACTCTAGGTTTTTTGTCGCGCCTGCTATTAGCATGGCGCGATACAGGCGCCCGGTTTTCCGTCCGTTCGTTCGTCCGTCCGTTCGTCAAGGCATCAACATTTGCGACCACCCTAGCGTTCACCCTAATGGTCAAGTTTACCACAGGCGCGACATAGCCCTCGGCGGAATTCTTGTTTCCTTCTAGGTGGCTTAAATTACTGAATCAAAAGTGCAAGAATATGACAAGAGCACGATGTGAACAAGTCTAGTGTCCATATATCCCCTTTTCTCATAGCCCTATTCAATAGGGCTCTTGGATTCATATATTCTCTTTTTCATTTTTATTCTGACATTTTCGCAATGTTTATAGTCATTTCTCCGTTTACTCTCTTCTTCGAATAATATGAAATCGTAGAATCTTAGGAAATTTGGTTGTTGATGTGGTTGTTTACATTTTTTTCCCCGAATTCATAATTTAGTGAACCACCCAACCTGAGGTAATGATATGGCCGAAAGTATTAGAAAGTGTTGTTGTATTTGAAGAAGTTGTTGTTGAATGTCAATAAGAAGTATCTTCACGCTGTGTTGATTCTAGGGTGCGGGGTTGCCCCTGTGTAACAAACCTGTTATTTTGCCAAGGACAGCGGTCTGCAGACCAAAGCCCGGGCATTTTGCTTGGACCTCATCCATCTCCTTATAATCTTCAATGGCCTTTCTTGGTTCAGCTATGTTGGTTAAATTGAGAACATTGTCTTTCACAGGATCATCGTTTATCCAGACGAATATTAAAAAAAAACGTGTTGTTGTCGCCATTTTTGAAAGTTGTTGGAAAGGGCGCGAAGTCTTTGGTCGGGCCCCTCGGAGTCTTACTGTTGGTTTTCTTTTGCTCCAGCAATTCTGTTGTTGTATGCTGTCGAGTCCTCAACCTTGTTTCACCTCTTTAGTTTTGTGATTTGTACGTTCTCGGAGATGTTATACTAATGAGTTAGGAAGCCTTCATGTGGACTAAACAAAATTAGTGTATACCAAGACAGAGGTAAGGGCGAGGATTATGGCCATGTAAAATCAATTTAAGCCCCCCATCGGAATTCTTTCCACTGACCGTTCCAAGGCGGTTCTTCTGTAGCGGTTTATGTATGTTGTTGTTTGTTACTTACTTTGTGTATTACTTGTGTCTCTCTACGAGGACTGTTCAAATATGAATGCAACTAAGCACATAATAATGATTCCGTGATAGATTTCGATGAAAAATTTATTTTGTCCCCTCAAAGTATTCCCCTTTAACAGATATACAAACTTTCTGTCTTCTGATCCAATCATTGAATGCATTTTGGTAGTCTTTTCGAGGTATACTATGAAGGCACTGGAATATTGCAGAACCGAGGTGTTTGCGCTGTACAAATTTTCGACCAGAAAGGTATTTTTTCAGCCGCAGGAACAAAAAAAAATCACACGGGGCAAGGTCAGGGTTATACGGGGGGTAAGGGAGTCCAACAACCTTTTCGTGCTTCAGATAGTCTTGCACAATGAACGCTTTGTGCGATGACGCATTGTCATGTAGCAATATTACATTGGCCAAACCAGTAGCAGGTCTTCGTTCTTTGAAATATTTCTTCAATATTCGAACAACTTTATTCTTGTAAAACTTCGCATTTACAGATTTGGCTTTAGGCACAGCAACCTGAATAGCAGGGCCCTGATTTGAAAAGAATATGGCATACATTACCTTCTTGACGCTCATGGTCCGCTTTGCAATAAATGGTCTTTTGCAATACTTTGTTGCCCATTTTTTGTTCTGAATCTTTCGTTTTGGCTCAAAAAAGTGAACCCATGTCTCGTCACCTGTGACGACATTAGCGAAAGACCGTGCATTGTAATTTGGAAACTTTTTAAGCAACTTCTTCGCGCACTGACGCCTGTCTTTTTCTGCTCATCTGTCAACAGATAGGGAATCCATCTAGCACAGATCTTTTTCATTTTCAAATCCCGTTTCAGAATTGTATGAGCTGCTCCTAATGAGATGCCAACTATACTAGCTATTTGCCTAGTGGTGTATCGTGCATCGGTAGCACTCTAGCAACCATCTTCGCAGATGTTGCTCTTTTCGGCCGACGATCATGTGGTGTATCTTCTGTTGAGCCTAGCCCACAGCTGAATTTCTTACACCAACGAAAAACTGTCGGAAAAGACATTTCATTAAGCCCATAAACGGAACATATTTCATCAAAAATGTCTTTGCACCGTATACCAAGAATACAACGATTCTTAATATAGGACCGTATTTCAACGGCGTACTCTGACCTTCCAACCATGTTTTGTATTAGTTTACAAGAGTAGACAGTGTTTATCGAACGATATACATGGCTAAAGTGCACGGATTTTAACAGGTTTGGTATCAATGTATAGGTCAAATGTTTTTCTACGCTGTGATATTTAGTTCCAGGTGATTTTCGCATTAGTGCATGAGAAAACGTTCTACTTGCATTCATATTTGAACAGTCCTCGTATTTTGTATGGCCATTTGGCCATTTTGTGGGAAAGTAACTGTCCTTATGGCCTTCCTTTGTTAAGGTTTCCAATTATGGTCCGCTCGGTTCATGTTTATGTTTTTTTCCCTTTGGTGTCTTTGGTGGCTGGAGTAAGTAAATTGTATCGATTCCTGATCTTTGTTTTACTTCTACTCTTCAAAATCTTAGACGGCAATGTGTTTCAGGCTGAAATTCACAGATTCCAATCGCAGAATTTCGATAAGAAATATCCAGTCCATTTCGCATTGATTTCATTGGCTGTCAGCTTCACGAGTGTACATAACAAGTGAAAGGAACGTCCTTGTCTGATATTTACCTGCAAATGTTCGCTCTATCAAATGATTAGGGACCAGGAACATCCATTTTATCAGTTCGCGTAATATGTCGTATATATAGTGATTGATTGATTGATTGATATTTATTCAGTTAATTCAACACAACTTGCACATATAAGATACACAAGAACAAATTTTGAATATAACATGAGATATGATTTAATTAACTTTAAATGTTTTTTTTTTATTATTATTAAAATTCAATATATGAAATTAAGAAAAAAATTATCAAGATTATAAAACAAATTGATTAAACTAGACATAAAAAAAGAACAAATGTAGTTTATCATAATCCCTGTAAAAGTTGAACACATTAGGTAAATCAGATGGAATGATAAAAATAAATTTTAAAATAAATAAAAAAAAAAAAAAAATAGGCAAATATTAGTTTATATCACATGAAGAAATTTATCACAGTTTTAATTTCTTTAGCGGTTATCCCATCGTTCGACCACCCGATACATGCATTAGGTACTAAGTGGCTATGCCAGGGACAGAGGATATGTGGCAGACCTAATGTCTAAACAGCACCCTCTCCGCCCCGGCAAGTTGGCCAGCATCTACCGCGTGGTCAGTCCATGGGGAAAACCAATCACAAATGCAGTACTACGGACTTGCGGACCTCAATTAAAACTATTAAGACCGGTGTCGCAGCGGCGCATTAGTGGATCGTTGGAAGGCATCACATCAAACCACCTAGCTATGAGAGGTGATTTCCCCTTCAACAAACAAACAATGCACTGCCGCTCAACGGCCAAGGAGACTGTTTAAATTGTTAAGTTGTTATAATTATCAATTAAAAAAGCAAATGCCCTTACTAATATAATTTTGAAAAAGAAAATGGTTTTGTAAGTGTTGACAGAACCGAGGTGAGCCCATCAATTGTGCGAATTATTTGAGATGAGACTGACCTTGATGCAAGGTATATATTGGTAATGTTATCGCCTAATACGTCGGCTTTCGTAAACTTCACTTGAAATTTCGGCATCTCGTGAATTGCGACCCATTTACCGACCTCTGTGTATTGAATAACAATAGTGCCATTTTCGGGAGACGGCGATGATAAATATATGCAGTCAGTCGGCTGTGAAAATAAAGAGTTCACCAGTCTCGGATTAATTTGTTCGCACTGTATATATTTCTAAAAACGTAGAAAAACCAAGGCAAGTGAATTATATAAAGAAAAAGAGAAATGAAATCACACGGAAAACACAGTAAATAATATTATTCCCAACCGGTTTCGTTTATAACTCATCAGGGGAATTGTCCAATAACAAAATATATTCCCCTGATGAGTTATAAACGAAACCGGTGGGGATTGATAATATTTACTTTTGTTTTCCGTGTGATGGTATTTCCGTCTTTATATATATAAAGTTTCGTGAAAATAGCTTGAACCTTTAAGAGCGGACATGATTTTGTGACAGACGAACAGACGCCGGTGGAAAAACAATGTGTCCCCGAAAAAAAAAATTCAGGGGGAGACAAAATTACATATCTAATAAAAATATTATAGGAATTCTACCTAACAAAATAATTAAAAGCTTATTTGGTTTTTACTTTTCCGGGATCCCAGTCCTGGATAATATTTTCGGGATCGCGGACTCGGCCAAAATCCCCGGTTTGCCACAAGCGGGATCCTGGAGTAGAGTCTTGATCCCGGATTATCCTGGCCGGGATTCACAATCCCGCCGGGATCCCGGAAAAATCCCGCCAGGATCCCCCTCACATTTTCACTTGGGAATCAACTGTATTCTGCTGGCCATCATCGATGTCACTTTCAGACTCTGTATGTTTATTGTGTCAATGTCCTTTTCGAACATCATTTATGTTACAATGCTCCAATGATCTGTATGATTACTTAAATCAACTGTATTCTTCTGGCCATCATCAATGTCACTTTCAGACTCTGTATATTTGCTAGGTCCATGTTGTTTACGAACATCATTTATGTTACAAATGCTCCCTTGATCGATCTGATTACTTAAATCAACTGTATTCTGCTGGCCATCAACAATGTCACTTTCAGACTCTGTATATTTATTAAGTCCATGTCCTTTATGAACATCATTTATGTTACAAATTCTCCCTTGATCTGTCTAATTACTTAATCAACTGTATTCTGCTGGCCATCATCAATGTCACTTTTAGACTCTGTATATTTACTGAGACCATGTTGTTTACGAACATAATTTATGTTAAAAATGCTCCCTTGATCTGTCTGATTACTTAAATCAACTCTATTCTGCTGGCCATCATCAATGTCACTTTCAGATTCTGTATATTTACTAAGTCCATGTCGTTTATGAACATCATTTATGTTACAAATTCTCCCTTGATCTGTCTGATTACTTAAATTAACTGGATTCTGCTGGCCATCATCAATGTCACTTTCAGACTCTGTATATTTACTTAGTCCATGTCCTTTACGAACAGCATTTATGTTACACATGCTTCCTTGATCTGTCCGATTACTTAAATGTACATCTGAACAACAATATTTCTTCTCATATGTCTGGTGATGACCATCTTCATATGCTTGATTACTATCCCTATCCTTCTCATCGGTCTTGCTCTCATAGCACATTTCCTCTTTAATCCATTCTATGTCTTTTTCAACTCATTAAGGGTGCTCAGTAACCTTTTCTTTCAATGTACCTGAAAAAAAATTGTGATAGATCAACAAGTTTGTTTATCAACAGCAGGGATGAAGCGAGTACTGAAGAAAGGTATTCGAGTATATACTGAGTAATGACAGTTATGAAACTACTCTAGTAACAGTGATTCATTTTGAAATTTGATAGTATGAGTCCTGGGGACTCACATATTTGTAAACAATGAGTCCCACTGTGACATTGACCGAGCGAAGCGAGGGAATTTGCTAGGGGGGTCCGGGGGCATGCCCCCCCCCCCCCCCCCCCCCCCCCGAAAAAAATTTCAAATTCTAGACTCAATTTCCTGCATTCTGGCGCATTCTGGTGATAGTTTGATAGCTAATTTTACTGCTCTGAAATGCTGTTTTTCTTACATGTAATTTGTTTTTCAGAGACAAACAAACACCATACAATGTTGACTAGGAAAATATGATTTTTATTGTAATGTTTTAACATATAATAAATGAAAACAGAACAAAATAAAATGCATTTCAATGACACTGAATATAAACTTATATCACTCAAAATAAAATAACTTATATCACTCAGTAATGTAACATAATATGAGAGACAGGGTCCAATGTATAAAATAGGATCTTATAATATAAGAAATGAAAAATTGCACAAAATAAAATGACTTATCTCGTTCAAAATAAAATAACATATCACTCAATCTAATGTAGAAAAATATGATTGACGGAGTCGAATGTATATATCTTACATTAGCTGTCATTTAATATAAAACCTCTAGTAAAAGAGTTCAGAAAAATGTATCTCGCAAGCCTTGGGCGAGCAAAATACAGTTTCTGAAGATGTTCAATAAAAGTTTATATTAAATGACAACGAGTGTAAGATTCTTTTAATTACATGCTAAAACTGCATAAAATTTGATTGTCCTTGTGATTTATATTTCATTTCAAAGTATGCAAATGAATCACCAATGGTAAACATTATTTCATTGACTAGTTAAGTTAGTGAAGAGTTGCCACACTCATAATGAATCACGTGTAAATGGTCATTTCAGCTGCAGTATACTGCTGCTGTCAAGCGTGCAACGATACGTGAGATTTATGAGCATGAAACTAAGGTCAGGTAATACAGAAAAAAAAATGGTAAACAAGTGTTGGCACGTGATAAAAATAATAACAATTGAAAATTTTGACAACGTAGAACAGTCAAAGAATGTCAGGGTGTGAAGTGGGTTCTCTGTTCAGATGGCCAGTTCACTGTGGAAAAACAGGACAAACTCATGTACTCTTTCATTTTTCATTTTCTTTTATTTTCACATGGTACAGCCTCCTGTCTTTACTCTTCTTCATCCCCACCAACGCCTTCTCCACTAGTAGTTCCCTAGACAGGGAACACAGCCGAACTCTCATGAGTTTGTCCTGCTTTTCCACAGTTAGTCTATTTCTGGACTTAGTGAGAAGCTGGTTCTGAACGGAGAACCCACGTTCACACCCAGCAGTATGAACTGCTGAGGTCAACGCCAACATGGCAAGCTTCAACATATTGGGAAATTCTGCCCCATGATAAAGGCTAATTAGGGACCAGAGATTTGTCATATTGTCTCTAGGGTACATCTATGCCTTGACCACATGCTTCAGCAACCTCCACTCCTTTTGTGTGTTGTCAGTGTTTATGATTGGCTCTGAGGTGTTTTCTTGCTGCACTTTGTCTTCATCAATCCAAGTGAAAACCTGGCTAGTACCATAGAAGTCGGAGAGCTTGCTGATCTCCTCTACTCCATACTCTTCTAGGTCCTTCCCTGCTTTGAACGAGAGTGACCTCATTCCAAGGACACTGAATGCGGTCAGGAAATCTGCATCAGGAAACCTGAAATCATACCGGGTAAATGGTTGGTTAATTGTGGAGGCTGTAAAAAGTCTCCCCGTACATCATCATAGTGCAGATTTAATACTTTGTTTTTGATCCTTTGAGATCTTTGGGCATATTCTGAGAACTCCGAAATTTACTATTGTTTAGCATAGCTCCAGATAAGAGTGGGTATTCAGTGATAATTGGTATATAAAATTCCTTATTTATTAACAAAAATATATGTTGTGGGTACTCACTTGAACCGTCTCACAGAGACGGTTCAAATGAGCACCCACAACATATGTTTTTGTTGATAAATAAGGAGAATTATCTTCAATCAAATACCCACTCTTATCTACAGCTATGGTTTAGACTCTAAACTAAACTACTGTTTCTGTTTATTTTAGACTTATTTTGATATACCAGAGTCTTTTAACTGTCCCTTTGAAACCTTTAACGAAATTCCAGCACAATGTACCATTGGTTTTCGTCACCAAATCTTAACAGGGTTACTGATGAGGCTTTAGTAGCCAAAACTGCTTTGTCTGACCCACTTCAGGTCTTTAGAATATGTTTATTGTTCTTAGGGATACTCATTTTATTATTTATTTACGTCCTGTTTGTGCACCAGAGCTAATCACCTCAATCTGGCTAAACAGGACGAGGAGAAAAAAAATACAAGGTAAAGATAGAATTTAGGAAAGCTGCCACTACAGAGTGTGACAGGGGCCTTTTAAGGTCCGCGTAAATGGTTGGTTAATTGTTTGGGTTTTAGTACATCCTATGAAAACATTATTTGGATTACTGAATGGACTTGCAATATTAATATTTGAAAGGAACTGTTCTAAAATTGTACCTGGACTGGATGTTTGTGGTTAAGGCATCGATGAAGGTTGAAGTTAGATTTTGCAGATTGAAGTTAGTCATCATCACTGTATGTTGACCCTTGAATAAGCCCTCTTTGAGATCCTCCTGAAGTTGGCGGCAATAGAAGGTCTCCATAGTCTTCACCTTCTCCAGGTCTTGTAGGCAGAGGTCAAGCTTCACCTGGTCATAGAATTACAAGAACTAATTAACCTTTAGCCTGCTGTAGGCGACAAGCCCTATCTTTGCAAACAGTGTAGAAGCCATCTGATCAGGATCTACACTGTTTGACATTCAGTTTATGAATATGTAGAAATAAATTGCATCAAGTAATCTGATTGGTTCAAAGTCAGAAATGGGTGTGGCTTAATTGAATATTCAGCAGATTAAAGGTTAAGTAAAAATATAAATGCGGCTTTGACAAAAAAAATTCATTTTTAATATGCTTACTTAAAAACACAGAAAACTGCTCCCTTGTGTTTGATAGCTCTATGTCTTTACAGCAGTTTAAAATATTGCTAGAGTAACTAAACTGTTGATTGATTGATTGACTGATTTATTGATTGGGTTTTACATTATCTATTTGTGCACCAGGCGAAGCTACTAAGCTAAGTTGGACTAAACATGTAAGAAAAAGACAAAGGACCCAGGGAAAATAGACAAAGAGTAAACATGGAGGGAAGACAGTTTAACAAAACACTGAAGACAAGACATGAAAGACAAAACAAGATAAAACTAAAATTAGGGTGGTCATCCTGTCTGCCCAGCCAACCTCCTCAGTCACTAAACATGTAGATCTTTATAAGTGTACATTTTTCAATAAAATTTAATGTTTTACCTTGACCAAGGCAATGTCAACATTCTCAGTTTGCAGGAACTGAGACAGTATGGTGACAGGAGCCATGGCATCCATCATCATGTATGTGGATCCAATGAATGTATCTGTCGCCATCTGAAATTAAATATGTAAGGGAACTTCACTCATCTGCTTATAAACCATCATGAAAATATGCCTATATAATTTTGACCCCCTTAAACCCCATTTTTATATAGTAAAACTGGGGTATACAGGGGTATACATTATTTTGCTTATTTCTGCTCAAAAACATGGACTGTGGGTACTCATTAAAACCACCTCACTGAGGCAGTTCTAATGAGTACCCACAATCTATGCTTTGAGCAGAAATGTGAAATATATTAGAATTTTTTATCCGAAAATTTTCATTTTTTGGAGGTAAAATGTATTTCAATATTTGAATAGGTGTGTTTGCTTAATGTTTATTCTCAGTTGATCATTTTGAAATATAGTTTAAACTGTTTCACTTGCCCAAAATAAGGGCAGAACTGAACTGGTATACTGGTCGGGCCCCTCGGAGTCTTACTGTTAGTTTTCTTTTGCTCCAGCATTTCTGTTGGTGTATGCTGTCGAGTCCTGAACCTTGTTTCATCTCTGTGTTTTTTTTTTTTTTGATTTGTATGTTCTCAGAGATGTTAAATTGATGAGTTAGGAAGCCTTCATGCGGACTAAACAAAATTAATGTCTATACCGCTACAGAAGCAGGGCGAGGATTGTGGCCACTAAAAATCGATTTAAGCCCCCCAGTGGAATTCTTTCCACTGACCGTTCCAAGGCGGTTTTTCTGTGGCGGTTTATTTATGTTATTGTTCGTACTTATTGTATCACATCTGTCTTTTTATTTTGGATGGCCATTAGGCCATTTTGTGGGAAAGTAACTGTCCTTTTGGCCTTTCTCTGTTTGGGTTTCCATTATGGTCTGGTCGTTTCGTGTTTGTGTTTCTTTCCCTGTGGTGTCTTTGGTGGGGAGAGTGAGTTAATTGTATCGATTCCTGATCTTTGTTTTACTTCTACTTTGAAGTATAAATAAAATGGACTTTATATAATATTACTTAACTCAAGAAGCTTCTTCCTATATGGGAATTGCAAAAAGTTATGTCTTCCTCTTTTAAAAACAACTTTGTAAATACCTTTTTCTTAAGGCCTGTGGCTTTGGCATCTTTGCCTGAGTGGTGGAGCTCTTCAAGGTAGGTGAAGAGGCTGTCCAGTGTCCTGAATACTGTTGTCAGCGTGTTGAAGCAGGACAACCATCTGACCGAATGGATCTCCTTTATCGTCAGACAGGGGTCTTCCAAAACCGTCTGTATCTCATGAAGACGACTCTCTCGCTTACTGCTACCCTGCAAAGAAAAATTAAATTTGTTCTACTGTTAAAATATTTAAGAGATAAATAAAAAATTCAATTGAAAAATTTAGAATTTGAAGAAAAACAAGTCTGATCTGGGTCCACACTGTTTGCATGTATACAAAAATAATTTAATATGTTTGAAAAGTTTACGAGAAGATACAGCAGACGATATTTTTGATACAGTTTTTCTTGGCGTCTTAACCTTTATCCTGCTGTAGGCGACAAGCCCTATCTTTGCAAACAGTGTAGATCCAGATCAGATGGCTTCTGAAGAAGCCATCTGATCAGGATCTACACTGTTTGCCATTCAGTTTATGAATATGTAGAAATAAACTGCATCAAGTAATCTGATTGGTTCATAGTCAGAAATGGGCGTGGCTTAATTGAATATTCAGCAGGTTAAAGGTTAAGGGTTAAAAACCGTTGGCAGTGAGGTTCGAACCTACAACTTTCATGTCAGGAATAGAATCAAATAGTTTTAAATAAAGAAGAATGAATATTATGATCATGCATTTGCTAACCTTAAAGTAATAGAATAGGTCTGTCAGTATCTGCTGGTGTTTGCTGAGTTGTGGAATGTCAGCAGCTGCCTGAGATGTACACAAGGCAAGGCGATGCGCTACGCAGTGTATGTTAAGCATGTGTGGGTTACTTCGTTTCATGATAGCTGCCGCCCCTGAAAATAAAAAAGAGTCATTTATTAAATGCCAGACCAACATTCCATTGTTTTTGGTGGGGGTGGGGGGGTAACGTCGCTTATGAAGTGGCTAGCCAACAGCCACACCAGAAACAGTCGAAGGCGAGGCTCGAACCCACAACTTTCGTGTTAGCCTTACCATCTGAGCTGTCCAAGCTTATTGCACCAATGCTGTGATATGTATCGACTTAAATGTTACATTTTATGACTGTTATTCTGCATTTACCATATTGCCTTATATTATTAAATCTTATGACTTTTTAACTATACTTTTTAACATCATTCTTTATTTACAATAATTTATTTATTTACAAACTCAGTGCATTGTCCAATTTAGAGTTTGACTGTGATATCTCCATATACATGTATGACTGTGGTATTTTTAAACATTTAGGAAAGCTGTAAGCGAACCAAACAACCAACTAATTGTGTAAACCGCGGCGGAAGTTGAGGGTGATTGTTGGGGCCCTGTAAAACCGGTTTAATCCCCCCCCCAGTAATTGTTACTGATCGGGCCAAGGCGGTACTTTCGTTGCGGTTCCATTTGTTTTCTGTTCTGTGCTGAAATATTTGGATATGTTTTCATTTTAACACTTATGTGTGTCTAAATTATTTAGTTCAGAAAATGTAACTGAGTTACCACCTGATTGGGAAAGAGCTGCTAACTCGGCTTGTCTGTGATATTATTGTTTGTTAAGATTGGTTGTGTAAGTCCATCTTTGCCTATGATGTTGGGATAGGCTTTGGGTTCTGATTCAATGATTTCTGAAACACTTTTACTCATTAATTTAACCCATAAAATGCCAATCACAACAATTGGCGTCTGCTGGTAGCTTTAAAAGTCATTTCTGCAAACAGTGTGTGCCCAGATCAGACTGCTCCTAGAGGAGCAGTCTAATCTGGGTCCACACAGTTTGCCTGTATTAAAAAGTATGTTTGAAAAAGTTTATGAGAAGATACAGCAGACGACATAAGCAGACAACATTTTTAGATACAGTTTTTCTTGGCGTCTTAAGGGTTGAAAAATACAGCAAAATTAGATAATTGGCTGTTTACCATTCTTTTTCCCGGTCATCACCGAGGCACCGTCTGAACCCAGTGACATGACTTTCTTTGGCGGCACCCCTCTGTCCGACATCTCCTTGAGAACCGCAGCTGCAATGCCTTTACCAGTTGTGTCAGTTATGTTAATGTTGTTGATATAAACTGTTGTTGGGCGCATCTGCTCAGTGATGAGCTGGCCATACAGAACTAGTCGTTTTGTGTTTGACATATCGGTGCTCTCATCTGTGAGAATTGTGACGAATGGGGACTGATGCAGCTGGTCGTTAAGCTCAGTTTCTGTAACGGCAGATAGACTGTCCAGCAATTCATTGGCTGTGAATTCGGAGTCATATCCAAAGGGGATTTTTTTAAGAATCCGGATTGCCGGGACATCAATATCATGGAGCAGGTCAATAAGGGATTTGAACTTGGATATGGGAAGATTCTCTGAGCACATCCAATGGAATACCTTGAGTAAAACTTTCAGGGCTACATCCTGGTCAGATTCATGTTTTTGTTGTAATTTTTGCAGGTTTTCTTGATGTATGGGGGCTTCGATTAAGAGCCTGTGCTCTTTTAGTGCTGCGTGTCTCACAAGTGTTGTGTTTTGAAAGTTTTTATTAAGTGCTTTTATGTTGAGGGCATTGTTTTTTTTGTGTTCCGTGCATATGTCACACCACATGTAGTCCTTTTCTTCGTCGTAGCGAAGCCACGAATAGAGGTCAAGCCATTTCGGAACGAAATTCCTTTCTTTCTTTGATTCCGTCGCATCATTGGAGGGTTTTGCCGAAGACGTAGGTGACTCAGATGTTTTCTCCGATGATTGGGACTGGGTGAAAAAACCTGTGATATTTTTTTGACCGATTTCAATCTTTGATTTCTTTTTCGGTGGCATCCTGATCATCGTTGTTGTACATCCGGGGACTTTATAAACAACTACGCCTAAAATAATTAAAACGTTGCGAGCGATTGGCCGAACAAATATAGCCCGTCCAATGAAATTACGCGTTAGAATTTAATCTCCGTTTTTAGTCCAGCTTTCGAAAGCTGTCAAGCGAATTATAAAGAAAGATACAACAAAGTAATTTGAAATTCTATGCGTCCTCATGATGCGTATCTTTCAGAACAATGCGTCCTTTGTCAAATCTATGCGTCAAAGACGCGGGACGCGCGGCAAAATGAATCACTGTAGTGAGTACCGAGGAACCTTTTGTACATGTACTTCGGTACTGTCAAAGGTATTCGAGTACATAGTGAGTAATGACAGTTGTGAAACTACTCGAGTAAGTACCGAGGACCCTTTTATATATGTACTTTGGTACTGAATACCAAAAAAAAACCTTAAGCATGAGTAGTCCTGAGTAATTTTAATAAAGTATGCAATAAAAATTTAAAACAAAAATTAAACTTAACAAGAACTGTGTTTTCCAATTAAAAAAAAAGATGATACATCAATAGTTCAAGTCAATGGCAGATCTAAAGTGAATAAGACTATTCCAAAGCCATACTCTCTTATGTACAAGTTTTTAGCTCACCAGAGCCGAAGTCTCCGGGGGAGCTTATAGGATAGGCAGTTGTCCGTCGTCGTCTGCGTCGTCGTGTGACGTCAGCACTTTTAAACGACATCTCCTCTGAAGCCGCTAGGCCCATTGAGCCCAAATTTTATCTGTAGCATCCTTGGGCTGGGGGATTGAAAGTTTGTGTTTTTTATCAAAATCGGCTCATTAGTTTGGTTGCTATGGCAACTTGTAGTTTCCATAGACATATAATGGGGAAAATTGAAAAATGGCATTTACTTCCAAGCCTCTGCAGATATTTTGACAAAACTTTCATAGAAATGTTCCGCAGGCAATCTATTATCTGCCGTATGATTTTAGGCCTTCTGCCCATTTTTATTGGTTGCCATGGAAACCAAAATGCAAAAAATAGATAAAAAATACTTAAAAAATCATCTCCTCAGAAACCATATGCTCTAGGAGGCTGAGACTTTATGAAAATATTCACCATATTTGCCTTTACAGGTTTTGTGTTTTTTTATGAAATTTGGCCTTTCAGTTTTGTTGCTATGGCAACTTAGAGTTTCCATTGACTTATAATGGGGAAAACTGAAAAATGGCATTTACTGCCAAGTCATTGCAGATATTTTGACAAAACTTACATAAACATGTTCCTTGAGTAAACTTCTCTCAGCCATATGCTTTTATGTCAACCTGGGGGTCTCCTAGGTTGTGCCGGGGCCATGCCCCGCCCCCTCCACTTCATAAAATGCCTTATATCTCAGAAACCTTACAGATCCCAACCCCTAAACCATATATATTCTTGTTCCTTATGATAAGATGCATTAAGTGACACCAACCTGGGGGTCCCCCGGGGACATGCCCTGCCCCCTCTATTTCATAAAATGCCATTTATCTCAGAAACCATTCAGATCCCCACCCCTAAACTATATATATATTCTTGTTCCTTATGCTAAGATGCATTAAGTGATACCAACCTGTGGGTCCCCCGGGATGTGCTGGGGACATGCCCCACCCCCTCCACTTCATAAAATGCCATTTATCTCAGAAACCATTGAGATCCCCATCCCCTAAACCATATATATTCTTGTTATCTTACCAGAGCCGAAGGCTCCGGGGGAGCTTATAGGATAGGCAGTTGTCCGTCGTCGTCGTCGTCGTCGTCTGTCCTATGACGTCAACAGTTTCAAAGGACATCTCCTCTGAAGCCACAAGGCCGATTGGGCCCAAATTTTATCTGTAGCATCCTTGGGCTGGGGGATTGAAAGTTTGTGTTTTTTAAGAAAATCTTTGCATTAGTTTGGTTGCTACGGCAACTTGTAGTTTCCATAGAATTATAATGGGGAAAATAGAAAAATGGCATTTACTGCCAAGCCTCTTCAGATATTTTGGCAAAACTTGCATAGAAATGTTCCATAGGCAATCTACTATCTGCTGTATGATTTTAGGCCTTCTGCGCATTTTTATTGGTTGCCATGGAAACCAAAATGCATAAAAAAATAGAAAAAAAAGAAAAAAATACTTAAAAAATCATCTCCTCAGACACCATATGCTCTAGGAGGCTGAGACTTTGTGAAAATATTCACCATATTTGCCTTTACAGGTTTTGTGTTTTTTATGAAATTTTGCCTTTTAGTTTTGTTGCTATGGCAACTTAGAGTTTCCATTGACTTATAATGGGGAAAACTGAAAAATGGCATTTACTGCCAAGTCATTGCAGATATTTTGACAAAACTTACATAGACATGTTCCTTGAGTAAACTTCTCTCAGCCATATACTTTTATGTCAACATGAGGGTCCCCTAGGTTGTGCTGGGGCCATGCCCCGCCCCCTCCACTTCATAAAATGCCTTATATCTCAGAAACCTTACAGATCACAACCCCTAAACCATATATATTCTTGTTCCTTATGATAAGATGCATTAAGTGACACCAACCTGGGGGTCCCCCGGAATGTGCCGGGGACATGCCCTGCCCCCTCTATTTCATAAAATGCCATTTATCTCAGAAACCATTCAGATCCCCACCCCTAAACTATATATATTATTGTTCCTTATGCTAAGATGCATTAAGTGAAACCAACCTGGGGGTCCTTCGGGATTTGCCGGGGACAGAATTCAGAATATCTCAGAAACCATTGAGATCCCTACCCCTACACCATATATACTTTTGTTCCTTATGATAAGATGGACTCAGTGGCACCAACCTGGGGGTCCCCCGGGATGTGCCGGGGCCATGCCCCACCCCCTCCACTTCATAAAAGGCCCAATATCCCAGTAACCTTACAGATTCCCACCCCTAAACAATATATATTCTCGTTCCTTATGATAAGTCGCATTCAGTGACACCAACTTGGGGGTCCCCTGGGATGTGCGGGGGCCATGCCCAACCCCCTCCACTTCATAAAAGGCTAAATATTACAGAAACCTTACAGATCCCCACCCCAAAACCATATATATTCTTGTTCCTTATGATAAGACACATTCAGTGACACCAACCTAGTTGTCACCCAGGGTGTGCCCGGGCCACACTCCACCCCTCGACTTCACAAAAGACCATATATCTGAGAAATTTTTCAGAGCCCACCCCTAAACCATATATATTCTTGTTCCTTATGATAAGACGCAAACAGTGACACCAGCATGGGGTCCCCCCGGGGTGCCACGGACCATGCCCCACCCCTTTACTTTATTTAAATCCATATATCTCAGAATTCCGTTCAGATCCCCACCCCTAAACCATATATATTCTTGTTCCTGATGATAAGATTCCACTTAATAATAGGCCATTCAAATCCCCATCCTATAATCACATATATTCTTGTTCATTGTTATTAGACACATTCAGTCAACCCTGTCTTTGGGGGGTCAGCAGGGGCCATTTCTCTCCCTTCCACTTCATAAAACGGCCTCATATCTCAGAAACCGTCAGATCCCCACCATTTAACCATATATATTATTGATCTTTATGATAAATAAAAATCAAAAATGAGTTACTTCAAGAGCAATGAAAACATTCATAAGAAAGAAGATGGGTCATACTACGTAGTTTCGGCTAATAAAGCCTCATCAGTGACCCTGTAATGATCCGACAACGAAAGCCAGAGGAAACATACTGCAATTTTGCGAATTTCGAATAGGCAGTCGATTCAAAGTCTGATATAAATCAAAATGGGGTCCAAATAGTTAAAAACCTGTCTAGAATATGTGTCTAAACCAATAATTTATTTCTGATTTCTCAGAATATTCACGCTGATCTCAAAGGACCAAAAGTAAAATATAAACTGCACTATGGTTGTAAAATATAAACTGCACTATGGCACTTAGTTGCACTAAGACATATTCAGTGACAACACTCTTTGGCTTTTCTGAGATCTGCCATGCCCAAATTCCTCCATTGCTTAAAAGGCCTTACGTCTCAGGAACCATGCATATCCCAACAGCTCAACCATATAATGTCTCTGTTCCATTTTATAAGACCAATTTAGTGACACCAATTAGGGCTCCATGTGGCAGTGCCCACCTGAGCTCTGGTTTATGAAATTTGGCTCTTTGGTTTGTTTGCTATGGCAAGTTAAGAGTTTCCATTGACTTATAATGGGGAAAATTGAAAAATATAAATGCCTCTCAAGATATTTTGTCAAACTTTCATAGAAATGTTCCTTTAAAAATGTTCTTATTGGCCTATTGCCACAGATGGGAAATTGTCAATTGTCATCTGTTGTCTTCAAGCGACATCAGACCTCTGAAGCCACTAGTCTGATTGGGTCGAAATTTTATCTTTGGCAGCAGGGCTTCCATGGTTAATTAAAATACATTGCTGCCAGTGGGCAGTGGCCCCCTGAGCTCTGGTGAGCATTGTGGCCCATGGGCCTCTTGTTTCTATGAACTGTTTGCATTATATCTACAAACTTTTTATATATTCTAACAATCTGTATTGCTGTTTATACCCATTCATGCTTTAGTTGACGTGCAAATGGAACACTTAAGTAGGACTGTCCCAGAGCTGGTTAATTCTGCCTTTTGCTGCTTCATTATCTGTCCTGTCCCAACAGGCAGGCATTCGGCTATGAATGTGGTTGTTCCTTAACCCTTAGCTAAATGAAATGGCATTAAAATTCCATTGAATAAACATTATTCTAAAACCACTGAATCACCACTGAAAATCCATTTACCAGTCCATCTTCCTTATCAATGGTCATATCCTATATATATATAGTGCAAACATTGAAACTGCATTCAAACACTATGGAAATACCATTAGAAAATGCTTTAAACACCATTGAAATGAAGCGAATTATGCAAATTAGCATTTAAATTTATACTCGAGAAATTAGGTTTAAATGGTATTTCAATGGTTTAAAAAAATGAGGTTTTAAGGGTTTTAAATGGTATTTCAGTGGTTTAAAAATGAGGTTTTAATGGCTTTAAATGGTATTTCAATGGTTAAAAAATGAAGATATAATGGTTTTAAATGGTATTTCAAAGAAATCTTTTGACAAGAAGCAATCATGTATCAGTACATCAAAAAATTTTAAAGCACCAAAGCTTAAAAAAAATGCATGTGGGCTTTTTAACCCGTTCATCCAGATCCAGAAACCTTCAGAACACTTCAGATTCATATGTCCACATATTAGGTGCCATCTTGCCAGGATCAACACTGTCATTCTATTATTGAATATTGCTTGACACCCCTATATGCAAAATGGGTGCATCCAAAGTCAGGGGTGAAAGAGTCCATTATAGAAACTGAAATGTGTCCAAGAGACACGGCTGCCCCTGCCTGAAAACTTGGATGCAAATTGCTATTACCATCTCGAACACGGATGTGGATGGACTGACAGGAGAACAGTATCTGCCCTTTCCACTATTCTTCAAAAGGCTTGGGCATAAAAAGCATTTTAGCTTCATCTGCTACAAATTTATATAGCTGTATAAGGGATTCAACTTCTCATTACAGTGCCTGTTAATTAAATTAGTAAAGATACCTCAGGAACTGACCGAATCTGAACCCAAAGCTTACCCCAAACATCAAAGGGAAAGATGGACAAACACACCCTCACAAACAATAAAATTCAGTATTATGTAAAGAGTTCTCAATGTTACATGTATTTTGATTTAGGAGCTGTCATCCTGTTGTATTTAGTAACAAACAACAGCTCATATCTGTAATTTTTTTTTAATACCTCAAGTAGGACTGTGTTTTATCTAACTCAGTGATTGTGTTAAATAAAACTCAACCTTCCTTGATAGAGAAAAATGTTCTACAGAGATGAGCTCTTATTTATTACTCAATAAGGTTAGATAATCGCTGTCAGATGTTGAATGGCATCCTAGAACATAAATCTCTGTCAGATGTTGAATGGCATCCTAGAATATAAACTATCTCTGTTTGGAATTCCCAGTCCGCACAATTTGAGGCTTCATCTTATCTATATTTTGGAAGATTTCAGTGCCACTCTTGCATTGCAGATCTTGTTCTGCATCACTGTCTGTATTTTGTCTTTGGGGATTATCTCAAACTGCATCTTTTTACATTTCAGGAAAAGGTATTCTGAAGAAAAAGAATAAAAAGAAGATATAATTTTAAAGGTTTATAAGCTGTATAAAAATACCATAAATTTTTGCATACATATATATATGGAGAAATAATAAATCAACTATGCCGGTAAATGCTGAAAAATATTGAACCTTATATGTAAATAAGATAGCTGTCAGTTATCAACATGACTTTTTAGAAGCTACGTAACATATTTTAAATCAGGTGAGCAATTCAGGGCCATCTTGATCCTCTTGTAATCCAGGGGTCATGAGTTTGATCCCCGGCAATATGTAACAAGGAACTGGTCCTCATTCTGCTCTTTAACCTGCATCACCCATACGGGAACCAGCAGTGGTGTATTCTAACTTTTCTTTTGCTCCAGTGTCCAAGTGATTGCATGTTGTTGAGTCCACATCATTGTTTCATCGCTGTATTCATTTGATTTTTACGTTCTCGGAGATATTGTGAGTTTGAAAACCTTCATGTGACCTGAACAAATTATTTGTGGAAAACCAGACCGAACCATGGGTAAGTATTGTGGCCATGGAAAATTGATTTAAGCCCCCACAGAAAAAAATTTACTGACTATTCCAAAGCCATACTTCTGTTGCGGTTTATTATTGTCTTTGTCTTGGCATGTATGTACTGCTGATATTTTGTGGGAAAGTAATCTGGTAAATGTCCTTTTAGCTTTCTGCTTGTAACATTTTAATGTTGTGTTACTTTCCCTTGTAACGTTTTAATGTTGTGTTACTTTCCCTAAGGTGTCTTGGATGGGAGATGTAAAGTAATTGTATCAATTTCTGATCATTGCCTTCATTTCCATTTTTACATATATTTATGAAATTACCTTGTAAAGCTTCCATCTTGTTGCTATTCAAAGAACTGACCCCTTTGCTGGATCCCAGTTCTTCCTTTGTAAAAATCAAGTCGGCAATCTTGTTTAGCAGGAACGTGCCAGGGTTTTTGGCAGTCCCAGCTTTACTCTCTATCCCCCGAAGCTGGGTGGGATTGACCCTGACAGAGGCAAACCTCTCCTCATTTTCTGGATCTTTTACTAATGGTATTTGTCTCTGAAAGAAAAGTTTAAATTCCTGTTTATCATTTTTGTAAACTTGAAGTTGAATGAAATTTAAACAAAAACATTTTCATGAATTTGTAACAGTAAGGTATAAGATCTATCTATATACAGTGTATAAGACACCTAAAAAAAACTTTGTAAATTTAAAAATACCCAGCCACTATGGTGTGGTGGCGTACAGAAATAATGAGAAGAAAATTTCATTTGTGGTTCTCAAGTGTTTGATGAGCTAGGAGACCTCTATGCAAACTGAACAACCAGCTAATCATGTAAACTGCTGCAGAAGATGAGGGCGGTGGTTGGAGCCCCGTAAAACCGGTTTACTGACTGTCCTAAGGCGATACTTTCATTGCGGTTTCATTTGTTTTATGTTCTGTGCTCTTACATTTTCATAGCACCAGATAAGATGGGGGTATTTCTTTAACATTTTCCAGATTTCTCCAGGTTTCATTAAAATATGTGGTAAATAAACTAGTGGACCCCTACCAAGATTGTTCAAATTATAGTGCTGGGGCCAAAAATGCCCCCGCTCCGGGGCCCCTTGGTTTTACATGGGCTTATTTAGGGAAAATCTTTAAAAATCTTCTTCTCTGAAACCTCAAGGCCCAGGTCTTTGATATTTGGTATGAAGCTTCATCTAGTGGACCCCTACCAAGATTGTTCAAATTATAGTGCTGGGACCAAAAATGCCCCCGCTCCCAGGCCCTTTGGTTTTACATGGGCTTATATAGGGAAGATCTTTAAAAATCTTCTTCCCTGAAACCGTAAGGCCGAGGTCTTTGATATTTGGTATGAAGCTTCATCTAGTAGACCCCTACCAAGATTGTTCAAATTATAGTGCTGGGGCCAAAAATGCCCTTGCCACAGGGCCCTTTGGTTTTACATGGGCTTATATAGGGAAAACCTTCAAAAATTTTCTTCTCTGAAACCGTTAGGCCCATGTCTTTGATATTTGGTATGAAGCTTCACCCCACAAGGCCCAGGTCCCTCCCCCCGCCCCGGGGCCTTTTGGTTTTACATGGGCTTATATAGGGAAAATCTTTAAAATCTTCTTCTCTAAAACCGCAAGGCCCAGGTCTTTGATATTTGGTATGAAGCTTCATCTAGTGGACCCCAACCAAGATTGTTCAAATTTTAGTGCTGGGGCCAAAAATGCCCCTGCTCCGGGGCCCTTTGGTTTTACATGGGCTTATATAGGGAAAATCTTTATAAATCTTCTTCTCTGAAACCGTAAGGCTTAGGTCTTTGATATTTGGTATGAAGCTTCATCTAGTGGACACCTACCAAAATTGTTCAAATTATAGTGCTGGGGCCAAAGATGCTTCAGCCCCGGGGCCCTTTGGTTTTACATGGGCTTATACAGGGAAAATCTTTAAAAATTTTCTTCTCTGAATCCGTAAGGCCCATGTCTTTGATATTTGGTATGAAGCTTCACCCCACAAGGCCCGCCCCCCCCCCCCCCCCCCCCCCCTCAAACTACATCTCCTAAACCAGTCTGATCGGATTTTGACCAAACTTCACAGGAATGATCCTTAGGTGGACCCCTTTTAGAGTTTTTCAAATGGTTCTGGTCTGCTGCACATCAAGGTCACAGGGGCCAACAATAGATTTTTTTAATGAAAACTTAAAAAAATCTTCTTCTCTGAAACCATAAGGCCCAGGTCTTTGATATTTGGTACGAAGTTTCATCTAGTGGATCCCTACCAAGATTGTTCGAATTATAGTGCTGGGGCCAAAAATGCCCCCGCCCCGGGGCCCTTTGGTTTTACATAGGCTTATATAGGGAAACTCTTTAAAAATCTTCTTCTCTGAAACCACAAGGCCCAGGACTTTGATATTTGGTATGAAGCTTCATCAAGTGGACCCCTACCAATATTGTTCAAATTATAGTGCTGGGGCAAAAAATGCGACCGCCCCGGGGCCCTTTGGTTTTACATAGGCTTATATAGGGAAAATCTTTAAAAGTCTTCTTCTCTGAAACACAAGGCCCAGGACTTTGATATTTGGTTTGAAGCTTCATCTAATAGACCTCTACTAAGATTGTTCAAATTAAAGCCCTTGGGCCAGAAATGTCCCCGCTCTGGGGCCCTTTGGTTTACATAGACTTATATAGGGAAAATCTTTAAAATTCTTCTTCTCTGAAACCACAAGGCCTAGGTGTTTTATATTTGGTATGAAGCTTCTTCTAAAGGACCCCTACCAAGATTATTCAAATTATAGTGCTGGAGCCAAAAATGCCCCCGCCCTGGGGCCCTTTGGTTTATCATAGGCTTATATAGGGATAATCTTTAAAAATCTTCTTTTCTGAAACCGCAAGGCCCAGGACTTTGATATTTGGTCTGAAGCTTCATCTAATGGACCTCTACCAAGATTGTTCAAATTATAGCCCTGGGGCCAAAAATGCCCCCGCCCGGGGCCCTATGGTTTTACATAGACTAATATAGGGAAAATCTTTAAAAGTTTTCTTCTCTAAAACCACAAGGCCTGGGTCTTTGATAGTTGGTATGAAGCTGCATCTAGTGGACCTCTATCAATATTATTCAAATTATAGCACTGAGACCAAAAATGTCCCCCCCTCTGGGGCTCTTTGGTTTTACATAGACTTATATAGGGAAATCTTTAAAAATCTTCTTCTCTGAAACTGCAAGGCCCAGGCCTTTAATATTTGGTATGGAGCTTTATCTAGTGGACCTCTACCAAGATTGTTCAAGGTATAGCCCTGGGGCCACAAATGCCCCCACCCCGGAGCCCTTTGGTTTTACATAGATTTATATAGCCCCGGGGCCATTTGGTTTTGCATAGGCTTATGTAGGGAATATTTTTAAAGAAAATCTTCTTCTCTGAAACCGCAAGGCCCAGGTCTTTGATATTTGATGTGTAGCTTCATCTAGTGGACCTTTGCCAAGATTGTTCAAATTATAGCCTTTGTTGATGTTTGGTATGAAGCTTCACCTTTAAGACCTCCCTCAACATTACGCACATTAAAGCCCTGGGGCCAATAATGGCCCTCTCTGGGGCCCACTTGTTACACTATGGATCAGGTGAGCGATCCAGGGCCATCATGGCCCTCTTGTTTTTTTACCCATTGCATGCGGGAAAACCCTAAATGGGTACCTTGGCAAACAGTACTGGCCCAGATCAGACCCCACAGAACACCGTGTCTGATCAGGGCCTGCATTATTTGCTAACAGAATTTTCCATCAAAAATAGAAAAAATAGGCCTGACACCCCTTATATGACAAATGGACTGGTCCAACATATAGCAATAGAAGAGTTCACTAGTATACAATTGGTTAATGTAATAAATATGACACTTGTCTGAAGTTGGCCGGTGGAGCGACAGGCCCTCTTGGGCCTCTTGTTGGTGTATTCTTTGCTTCAAAATGATCTAACTATTCAGAACTTATTGACCATATTAACTGCGGCTAGTGCTGTGCCATGTGGCAGCAGTAAAAATTTTCCCGTACATAAACACAGTACAGATTATACCTTCTGGTCCTTTGGGATCATTGAGTTCATTTTGAATCATTTTGAAAAAAGAGATCTGTTTAAGCCAGTTTTAGGACACTTTTCAGTACTTGTCATGAACAGACTCAGTAAAACCGAGTCTGCTATTTTCATTGTGTGTGTGTGTGTATGTTACAAAGGATCTAACTATTCAGAACTTATTCATTTACTACCTTTAATTACTTCAATCTTCTCCTTATCCAGTGCTGGCCTGACATGGTTCTTTGCTTTAGGCTTCAGGCCTTGTCCGCGGCTGTTTGCCATCTCCACCTTGAAAACACCACTGGCATCAGAACCTGATAGCCTGGTGCTTCGCTTAACTTGGCCTTGTTAGTTATTCTTCTAAGCTTATCAGCTGGCACTATTACTTTCCATTAGCTTGGCGAGCTGTCAAAGTAAAGCATCAAACACATTAGACAGTAAATACAGACACATCATCAGTCACAAAATTGAAAATAGCATGACTATCAATCTTATTGCTAAAATTATATATGGAAATCTTACAAAAAATTCAGAATTGGCTCCCATGGGGGGCATTGGTCACCTACAGTGACAGCTCTTGTTGATTAATAAATTAACAACAACAGAGCCATGATGGCCCTTGATTGTCCATACAACCCTTATGAAAATTCATGTCTGAATCTCTCTGAATTACTGGATAAACAAATGCTGAAGAATGTCTGAAATAGTCTGAATCAATTGGCCTCTTCCTTTTCTGAATAAACGCTGTTTTTCGGATTGCGTCAGACAGTTTACAGACAATTTCAGAAGATTCTGACAGTTTTCTCATAATTCCAGACGTGTTACTGTGTGTATCACTTGTGTCTTTTAATTTTGGATGGCCATATGGCCATTTTGTGGGAAAGTAACTGTCCTTATGGCCTTCCTTTGTTTAGGTTTCCATTAGGTCTGGTCGCTTAATGTTTGTATTTCTTTCCCTTTGGTGTCTTTTATGGGTGGAGTAAGTTAATTGTATCAATTCCTGATCTTTGTTTTACTTCTACTTTGCATTTCAGAAATGTTCATTAATAATTAAGAAAGTTTCAGACTAACATGCCTGAATCATGGCTGAATCTTTATTAAGGCATACCAAATTTAGTGACACAGAGGCCTTTCTGATATTTAATCTTCATCAGTGTGTCTCAACCCCAAAGTTATGAAACCGAAACAGATGATTGGCAAGACCCAGCAAACACAGCACATCCCGTACGAGCACTCACCGACCGACATAGCTCATGAGACGGGTCAACTGGAGGCATCAGGCAAGAGACACCCACCCGCGGACTTGTAGGCCTCCAGCCTGATCTGAATCAGTCTGAATAATTTCTGAATGAAGTCTAATTCATTCTGAATTTTTGCTAGTCTGAATCTATGCTGTTTTTAGGACTGCGTCAGACAGTTTTCAGACAATTTCAGACATGCATTTCAGAAGCCTCCGTGGTGCAGTGGTTACGCTCCTCGCCTTGTAAACCAGGGATCGCAGGACTGATCCCGGGCTTCTCCAGACTTTCGGATGAGTCTTTAAATCGAGGTCCCGTCTCCGTATGACCTTAGCTGTTGGTGGGACGTTAAACCAAAACTCATTCACTCACTCAGACATGCATTTCAGAACGATTCAGACATTTCAGGCTGTGGTTCAGATATTGCGTCAGACAGTTTTCAGACAATGTCAGACATGTATTTCAGAACGATTCCGATTTTTCAGGCTGTGGTTCAAATATTTTAAGTATTGACTCAGAGACAGCTAAGTGTCCAGCCAGCATTCAGAAATTTTCAACCAGAAATCAGAAATCAATATATAGTCTAGCCCGTCTACAAAGACCACTCAAGCAGGGCGTCAAGTTACCTATATTTACCTATATTTTCCTATATTTCAGGCCATTACCTATAATAACCTATAAAATCCTATATTTTACCAAAATATCTATAATTTGGAATTTTGGGTAAGCAAGGAATACAAAGTTTGTAAAATATATTTGACAGTAGATGTTTTCTATAGTATTTGAGCTTAATAAGCTGTTTTCTTTTAGGAATTTGTATTACCTTCAGGTGTAGTGACCCAGTCCAGCCCAGCTTTTGGAAAGCTTTTAGCTAGTGGAAGTTCTGTTATTTTTAGCTCACCCGAGCCAAAGGCTCGGAGTGAGTTATTGTGGTCACTCACCATCCGTCGTTGTCCGTCCATCTGTCCATGCGTTCACAATTTACCCCCCCCCCCCCCACACACACACACACACACACCAGGGCCGACTGGTTTTACATAGGCATATGTAGGGAAAACCTTAAAAAAATTCTTGTGTGAAGGCGCAGGTCTTTGATATTTGGTATGAAGCTTCATTTAGGGGACCTCTAGCAAGATTGCTCAAATTATAGCCCTGGGGCCAGAATAATACCCCAACACCAGGGCCTACTAGTTTTACATTGGCTTATATCTGTGGAAAACCTTTAAAAATCTTCTTGTCTGAAACCAGAAGGCCCAGGTATGAAGCTTCATCTAGTGGACCTCTACCAAGATTGTTCACATTATAGCCCTGGGGCCGAAAATGCCCCTGCACCAGGGTTTAAAAGTAGGCGTATATAGAGAAAACCTTTAAAAAATTCTTGTTTGAAACCAGAAGGCCCAGGTCTTTAATATTTGATATGAAGCTTCATCTGTTGGACCTCTACTAAGATTGCTCAAATTATAGCCCTGGGGCCAGAATAATGCCCCCGCTACAGGGCCTACTGGTTTTACATTTGCTTATGTAGGAAAACCTTTAAAAATCTTCTTGTCTGAAACCAGAAGGCCCAGGTTTTTGATAAGCTTCATCTAGTGGACCTCTAACCAAGATTGTTCAAATTATAGCCCTGGGGCCAAAAATGCCCCCACACCAGGGCCTACTGGTTTTACATCTATTGGCTTATACAGGGAAAACTTTTAAAAAATCTTCTTGCCTGAAACCAGAAGGTCCATGTCTTTGATATTTTACGAAGCTTCATCACGGGGACCTCTACCAAGATTGTTCAAATTATTGCCCTGGGACCAATAATGCCCCCTCACCAGGGCCTTCTGGTTTTACTTAGGCTATAAATATAGGGAAAACCTTTAAAAAATCTTCTTGTCTGAAACCAGAAGGCCCAGGTCTTTGGTATGAAGCTTCATCTAGTGGACATCTACCAAGATTGTTCAAATTATAGCCCTGGGGCCAAAAATGTCTCCGTGCCGGTGTAACAGTTTATCTTTACCCCCTGGGTAGCTTTACCCCCGGGGGTAAAGATATCCCGGGATATCTTTACCCCCACCCTGGATATCTTCACCCCCGGGGGTAAATATATCCCAACTGGGATATCTTTACCCCGGGGGTAAAGCTATCCCAGCCGGGATCTCTTTACCCCCACCCCAACTTTTGGGTATAAACTATTTTCTTAATGCCCAGTTTCTTCTTATATGTAAGGGAAGCAAGATAGTGGACTCGATGTTTCACTTTCACATTTTTTCGTTTCAATCATGACTCGGACTAATAGAACTACCCTTAGTAAGAAATATGACCATATTATAGAGGCAAATGATTATTTAATAACTTCTTTTTTGTATATTTTCTTATTCAAAATGTTGCTTATGACAATCTTTCATAATCTTGCATTATCCCTGTCAGTCGTGAAATGGATGGTGGTGGTGAGTGGAAAGGCGGGGGTAAAGATATCCCAGCTGGGATATCTCTACCCCCGGGGGTAAAGCTAAACTGGCCAGGATGTCTTTACCCCAACCTAACTTTTGGGTGTAAACTATTTTCTAAATGCCCAATTTCTTCTTATATGTAAGAGAAGCAAGATAGTGGACTCGATGTTTCACTTTAACATTTTTCATTTCAATTGTGACTCGGACTTATAGAACCACCCTTAGAAAGAAATATGACCATATTATAGAGGCAAATGATTATTTAATAACTTTTTTTTGTATATTTTCTTAATCAAAATGTCCCTTATGACAATCTTTCATAATCTTGCATTATCCCTGTCAGTTGTGAAATGGGTGGTGGTGGTGAGTGGAAAGGCGGGGTAAAGATATCCCGGCCGGGCTATCTTTACCCCCGGGGGTAAAGCTAAACTGGGCAGGATATCTTTACCCCAACCTAACTTTTGGGTGTAAACTATTTTCTAAATGCCCAGTTTCTTCTTATATGTAAGAGAAGCAAGATAGTGGACTCGATGTTTCACATTAACATTTTTTGTTTCAATTGTGACTCAGACTAATAGAACTACCCTTAGTAAGAAATATGACCATATTATAGAGGTGAATGATTATTTAATAACTTTTTTTTGTTTGATTCTTATTCAAAATGTCCCTTATGACAATCTTTCAAAATCTTGCATTATCCCTGTCAGTTGTGAAATGGGTGGTGGGGGTGAGTGGAAAGGCGGGGGTAAAGATATCCCGGCTGGGATATCTTTACCCCCGGGGGTAAAGCTAAACTGGCCAGGATATCTTTACCCCCACCCCAACTTTTGGGTATAAACCATTTTCTAAATGCCCAATTTCTTCTTATATGTAGGAGAAGCAAGATAGTGGACTCTATGTTTCACTTTAACATTTTTCGTTTCAATTGTGACTCGAACTTATAGATATTCCCTTAGAAGGAAATAGACCATATTATAGAGGCAAATGATTATTTAATAACTTCTTTTTGTATATTTTCTTATTCAAAATGTCCCTTATGACAGTCTTGCATAATCTTGCATTATCCCTGTCCGTTGTGAAATGGGTGGTGGTGGTGAGTGGAAAGGCGGGGGTAAAGATATCCCGGCTGGGATATCTTTACCCTATCCCGGCTGGGATATCTTTACCCTATCCCGGCTGGGATATCTTTACCCCGGGGGGTAAAGCTTAACTGGCCAGGATATCTTTACCCCCACCCCAACTTTCGGGTATAAACTATTTCTTAATGCCTAATTTCTTCTTATATGTAAGTGAAGCAAAAAAAAAACCAAACAAGCATAATTTAACCATACAGCTTGCAACAAATTTTTTTTCACATCTTATACCATTGCTCATGGGTGGGGGTGAAGATTTCATGGCTGGGATAGGGTGACCCCCCCACCACCCCCCGAAAAATCAAGACTTTGGAAAACCCAGACAAGCACACTTCTCAACAATGGAAGTACTACTGATGTTCACCACTCACAACTGACAGGGTTAATGCAAGATTAAGAAAGATTGTCATAAGCAAGGTGTTGACTAAGAAAATAAACAAAATGAAGTTATTAAACGGTCATATGCCTCTATAATATGGTCATGTTTCTTACTTAGGATAGTTCTATCAGTGTCTCGACTGAAACCAAAAATTTTTAAGTGAAACATCGAGTCCACTATCTTGCTTCAGTTACATATAAGAGAAGAAATTGGGCATTGAGAAAATAGTTTATAACCAAAAGTGGGGATGGGGGTAAAGATATCCTGGCCAGTTTAGCTTTACCCCCGGGAGTAAAGATATCCCAGCCAGGATATCTTTACCCCCGCCTTTCCACTCAGCACCACCCATTTCACAACTGACAGGGATAATGCAAGATTATGAAAGATTGTCATAAGGGACATGTTGAATAAGAATTTATACAAAAAGAAGTTACCAAATAATCATTTGCCTTTATAGTATGGTCATATTTCTTACTAAGGGTAGTTCTATAAGTCCAAGTCACGATTGAAACAAAAAATGTTCAAGTGAAACATTGAGTCCACTATCTTGCTTCTCTTACATATAAGAAGAAATTGGGCATTAAGAAAATAGTTTATACCCAAACGTTGGAGTGGGGGTAGGGGTAAAGATATCCCAACCGGGATATCTTTACCCCCGCCTTTCCACTCAACACCACTACCCATTTCACAACTGACAGGGATAATGCAAGATTATGAAAGTTTGTCATAAGGGACATTTTGAATAAGAAAATATACAGAAAGAAGTTATTAAATAATCATTTGCTTCTATAATATGTTCATATTTCTTAATAAGGGTTGTTCTATTAGTCCGAGTCACGATTAAAACGAAAAATGTTAAAGTGAAACATCGAGTCCACTATCTTGCTTCTCTTACATATAAGAAGAAAATGGGGTATTACAAAATAGTTTATACCCAAAAGTTGGGGTGGGGGTAAAGATATCCTGGCCAGTTTAGCTTTACCCCCGGGGGTAAAGATATCCCAGCCGGGATATCTTTACCCCCGCCTTTCCACTCAACACCACTACCCATTTCACAACTGACAGGGATAATGCAAGATTATAAAAGATTGTCATAAAGGACATTTTGAATAAGAAAATATACAAAAAGAAGTTATTAAATAATCATTCCCCTCTATAATATGTTCATATTTCTTACTAAGGGTTGTTCTATTAGTCCCAGTCACGATTGAAACGAAAAATGTTAAAGTGAAACATCGAGTCCACTATCTTGCTTCTCTTACATATAAGAAGAAATTAGGCATTTAGAAAATAGTTTATACCCAAAAGTTGGGGTGGGGGTAAAGATATCCTGGCCAGTTTAGCTTTACCCCCGGGGGTAAAGATATCCCAGCCCGGATATCTTTACCCCCGCCTTTCCACTCACCACCACCACCCAGTTCACAACTGACAGGGATAATGCAAGATTATGAAAGATTGTCATAAAGGACATTTTGAATAAGAATCAAACAAAAAAAGGTTATTAAATAATCATTCCCCTCTATAATATGGTCATATTTCTTACTAAGGGTAGTTCTTTTAGGCTGAGTCATGATTGAAACGAAAAATGTTAAAGTGGAACATCGAGTCCACTATCTTGCTTCTCTTACATATAAGAAGAAATTGGGCATTTAGAAAATATTTTATACCCAAAAGTTGGGGTGGGGGTAAAGATATTCAGGCCAGTTTAGCTTTACCCCCGGGGTTAAAGATATCCCAGCCGGGATATCTTTACCCCCCCCCCCCCTTTGCACACACCACCACCACCCATTTCACAACTAACAGGGATAATGCAAGATTATGAAAGATTGTCATAAGGGACATTTTGAATAAGAAAATATACAAAAAGAAGTTTTTTTTTTTTGTAATTTATTTCTTTATTAAATCTCGTATTCATATAATACCGCATGCACACTAAGACATTTACAGTATTATAGTTGCTATTCTCTATCATGTAACAATAAGAAATACGTCGACCACCACAAAAAAACACGCCTATGCAACATTGGCCTTCCCTCCAAACCCCATTTTTACATAGTATAACTGGGGCTTGTTGGGGTAAACATTTTTATTTATATCCGCTCCATAACACAGATTGCGGGTTCTCAATAGAACCACCTCAACGAGGCGGCCCCACCGAGTCTCCGCGATCCATGACCCGAGCAGGAATATTATGAATATCACATTTTTCAACCCAAAAGTAATTGCTCTGACCGAAAAACCGACAAATTACTCGCATAGGCGTATCCTCGTAATGTTTGTACATTATTAAATTTTCAGCATAAATATCATATGAATAAGAGGCTTAATACTGTAAAAAAAACAGAGAGAGAGAGAGAGAGAGAGAGAGAGAGAGAGAGAGATGGTTTAAGGCAGGAATCCAAGACATCAACGTATATAATAAAAGATACGTCTTTTTAAAATATTTCAATCTCATCACGCAAACGCGCCAATATGGTTTTGACCCCTCGAAACCCAAATTTTATATATTAAAAAAACAAAAAAAAAACTGAAGTTTACAGGGGGTAAACTTTATCTTCCTAGTTCCGCCCAGAAAACACCGACTGCGGTTATCCGACACTTCTATCGAGCACCCGCAATCCACGCTCCCAGCAGAATCAAGAAAAGTAAAAGACATTTCCAAGGGAAAAATTCCTTCTTAAAAAAAAAAAATAAAAAATTATATATATATTTGAATAGGGGCGTTTTCGTAATGTCGTTCAGAATGCCAGTGTCTTTTCTCAATAAGCTTAACAAGGTCTTACTAAATTCTAAGCATTTGCCATTTTCGATTATGAAGTTCTAATTTATCTTTTGACAAAGCTATATATTTTTCATAGTCCCTGGTCCTTTTCAGCTTTAGCAGGAACCCATTCATATCAGGAATGTGTTGCTGGTATTTCGATGAAAATATATACTGTTTGGCTAAAAGAATCACAAAGTTTACAACAATATTTTTCATGTTTTCATAAGGTCTCACGCCGAAACTTACTTTAAAATAGCTGAGATGAATATCAAAATCACTAGTTAGCAGAAAATGTTGTATTTTTGACCAAAAGTCTTGTACGTACCAACATTCCCAGAACAAATGGGAATTCGTTTCCTCGTGCATTAAACAAAAATCGCATAGAACAGAAGGTGCGATTTTACACCTGAAAAGAAATTTGTTGTTTGGGAGAATTCTTAAGAGATATTTATATTGGAAACCTCGTAACTTAATATCTATTGTGCACTGCATGGCCATAGTGTAAAACTGTGTCCAAATAAATTCATGATCGGGGAAATCGCTTACCCATTTTTCTTCTGATTTAATGTTTTGCCTACTATCAGTTCTTAAAAGTATGTTATACAAATGTTTGCTGATAGAATGTTGTTGTTGATTAATAATTTGCACTGCTGTATTTTCTTTCTGACGCATATAATCCAAAGTTTCTTCTTTCAAGCCCCTTTTCCAATCTGTTTTAATATTAGAAACAATATTGTAATATTTCAAAAAATCACCTCTAGGAATGTCATACATATCTTTCATTTCTTCGAAGTCATAAAAACGTTTAAATCTAAAATTGTATAGATGTTCAAGTAGCTTTATTCCTCTGTCGTACCAATGCTTATAAAATATTAATTTGCCAGCCTGTTTTAATTCTGAATTGTTCCATATAATTTCCTTTGAAACTGTAACAGTTGCATTCGATACGTTAAGTGTACACCAGGCTGTCAACACATCATATAGAAAAGGGTTTCCTATAGATATTTGGCTACAATCATTAATATGTATGTTAGATTCTAAAATCAACTTCCCACCAAAAGTGTTAAGCTTTGCTAAATAATATTCTTTCCATAATCCTGTATTATTTTCATCAAATATGCGTCTTAACCAACCAGCCTTAAGAGCTGTTATAAACCAAATTAAATTAGTAAGTCTCAAACCCCCATTTTTGTAATCCTGATACATCACCGATCTTTTTATTTTGTCGGGTTTTCCATCCCATATAAATTTAAATATTTCCGATTGAATATTATTCACAATGTCCAGTGGTGGATTCGGAAGAACTGTTAGCGGATATATAAGCTTTGGTAGAGCAAATGTTTTTACGACTGTGACTTTACCCATCAAAGTAAGTTTTCTGTGACTCCAGCGTTTTAGGCAATTTATAAATTCTGTTAGCTTAGGTGTTAAATTATTTTCTAATAGTTTTGACCTATCATTTGAGAACACTATTCCTAACGTTTTTGCCGATTCTGAGGACCAAATAAATTCTAAATGCTTTAAATAATGAATATTATTGTTTTTCAAAGCTCCTATTCGTAAAATAACGGTTTTGTTGACATTGAGTTTTAAACCAGAAATATGTTTGAACTCATTTAAAGTATGTATAAGTTTTTTAAAAAAGTTTTTTTTTTTACAAAAAGAAGTTATTAAATAATCATTTGCCTCTATAATGTGGTCATATTTCTTACTACGGGTAGTTCTATTAGTCTGAGTCATGATTGAAACTAAAAATGTTAAAGTGAAACATCTAGTCCACTATCTTGCTTCTCTTACATATAAGATGAAATTGGGTATTAAGAAAATAGTTTATACCCAAAAGTTGGGGTGGGGATAAAGATATCCTGGCCAGTTTAGCTTTACCCCCGGGGGTAAAGATATCCTGGCCAGTTTAGCTTTACCCCCGGGGGTGAAGATATCCAGGGTGGGGGTAAAGATATCCCTGGATATCTTTACCCCCGGGGGTAAAGCTGCCCCTGAGTAGCTTTACCCCCGGGGGTAAAGCTACCCAGGGGTCAAGATAAGCTGGGACACCGGGGCCACCGATTTTTACATAGCCTTATATAGGGAAAACCTTTTAGAGTCTTCATGACTGAAACAGAAGGCCAAGGACTTTGCTATTTAGTATGGAGCTTCATCGAATGGACCTCTATGTAGCTTGTTCAAATAATAGCCCTCAGGCCAAAAATGGCCCAGCCCCAAGTCCCACATATTTTATGTAGGCTTATATAGGGAAAACCTTTAAAAATGTTCTTGTCTGAAACCAGAATATTAAAGTTTTTAGCTCACCAGAGCCGAAGGCTCCGGGGGAGCTTATAGGATAGGCAGTTGTCCGTTGCGTCCGTCGTCGTCTGTCGTATGTCGTCGTCTGGCGTCAACACTTTCAAACGACATCTCCTCTGAAGCCACTGGGCCGATTGGGCCCAAATTTTATCTGTAGCATCCTTGGGCTGGGGGATTGAAAGTTGGTGTTTTTTTATGAAAATCGGCTCATTAGTTTGGTTGCCATGGCAACTTGTATTTTCCATAGACTTATAATGGGTAAAATTGAAAAATGGCATTTACTGCCAAACCTCTGCAGATATTTTGACAAAACTTGCATAGAAATGTTCCATAGGCAATCTACTATCTGTCATATGATTTTAGGCCTTCTGTTCATTTTTATTGGTTGCCATGGAAACCAAAATGCAAAAAATAGAAAAAAAAAAATACTTAAAAAATCTTCTCCTCAGAAACCTTATGCTCTAGGAGGCCGAGACTTTATGAAAATATTCACCATATTTGCCTTTACGGGTTTTGTGTTTTTTTATGAAATTTGGCCTTTTAGTTTTGTTGCTATGGCAACTTAGAGTTTCCATTGCCTTATAATGGGGAAAACTGAAAAATGGCATTTACTGCCAAGTCATTGCAGATATTTTGACAAAACTTACATGGACATGTTCTTTGAGTAAATTTCTCTCAGCCATAATGCTTTTATGTCAACCTGGGGGTCCCCTAGGTTGTGACGGGGTCATGCCCCACCCCCTCCACTTCATAAAATGCCTTATATCTCAGAAACCTTACAGATCCCAACCCCTAAACCATATATATTCTTGTTCCTTATGATAAGATGCATTAAGTGACACCAACCTGGGGGTCCCACGGGATGTGCCGGGGACATGCCCTGCCCCCTCTATTTCATAAAATGCCATTTATCTCAGAAACCATTCAGATCTCCACCCCTAAACTATATATATTCTTGTTCCTTATGCTAAGATGCATTAAGTGACACCAACCTGGGGTCCCCCGGGATGTGCCGGGGACATGCCCCACCCCCTCCACTTCAGTAAATGCCATTTATATCAGAAACCATTGAGATTCCCACCCCTAAACCATAGATACTTTTGTACCTTATGATAAGATGGACTCAGTGACACCAACCTGGGGGTCCCCCGGGATGTGCCGGGGCCATGCCCCACCCCCTCCATTTCATAAAAGGCCCAATATTCCAGTAACCTTACAGATCCCCATCCCTAAATAATATATATTCTCATTCCTTATGATAAGACACATTCAGTGACACCAACTTGGGGGTGCCCCGGGATGTGTTGGGGCCATGCCCAACCCCCTCCACTTCATAAAAGGCTAAATATTCCAGAAACCTTAAAGATCCCTACCCCAAAACCATATATATTCTTGTTCCTTATGATAAGACACATTCAGTGACACCAACCTAGGGGTCACCCAGGTTGTGCCCGGGCCACACTCCACCCCTCGACTTCACAAAAGACCATATATCTGAGAAACTGTTCAGAGCCCAACCCTTAGCCATATATATTCTTGTTCCTTATGATAAGCTGCAAACAGTGACACCAGCATGGGGGTCCCCCGAGGTTCCAGGGGCCATGCCCCACCCCTTCATTAAAATCCATATATCTTAGAAACCGTTCAGATCCCCACCCCTAAACCATATATATTCTTGTTCCTGATGATAAGACTCCACTTAATAATAGGCCATATATCTCAGAAACCATTCAAATCCCCATCCTATAATCACATATATTCTTGTTCATGTTATTAGACACATTCAGTCAACCCTGTCTTGTGGGGTCAGCAGGGGCCATTTCTCTCCCTTCAACTTCATAAAAGGGCCTCATATCTCAGAAACTGTTCAGATCCCCACCATTTAACCATATATATTCTTGATCTTTATTATATGACATATTCAGTGACAACAATCTTTGGCTTTTCTGGGATCTGCCTTGCCCGAATCCCTCCATTGCTTAAAAGGCCTTAGGTCTCAGGAACCATACATATCCCCATCGCTAAACCATATAAGTCTCTGTTCCTTTTTATAAGACCCATTTAGTGACACCGATCAGGGCTCCATTGGGCACTGCCCACCTGAGCTCTGGTTTATGAAATTTGGCTCTTTGGTTTGTTTGCTATAGCAAGTTAAGAGTTTCCATTGACTTATAATGGGGAAAATTGAAAAATGACATTAATGCCTCTCAAGATATTTTGTCAAACTTTCATAGAAATGTTCCTTTAATAATGTTCTTTTTGGCCTATTGCCACAGATGGGAAATTGTCAATAGTCATCTGTTGTCTTCAAGCGACATCAGACCTCTGAAGCCACTAGTCTGATTGGGTCGAAATTTTATCTGTAGCAGCCTTGGGAGCAGGGCTTCCATGGTTAATTAAAATACATTGCTGCCAGTGGGCAGTGGCCCCCTGAGCTCTGGTGAGCATTGTGGCCCATGGGCTTCTTGTTTTCCTTAATTTTAACCAGCTGTCCACCTTATCTATTTCTATATGTTGTATCATTAACAAAGGAGAGAGATGGTAGGTGGTGGTGGAAAAAATACAAATCTGGCTTGTTTTCATCAGTGTAGGCAACCTATAATATCCTATATTTCTGGCCGCTAGATACCTATTTTTCTGGACCTTACCTATATTTTTGCCTCCTAATATCACTTGACGCCCTGCTCAAGGGAAAGAAGAAATATGGTCTTTGTCCACAGGTGGTCTTTATTCAGAGGGTCAGTTTTGTATCAACTGCTCTACCTCTTGAGAAGACAAGGATTACCTCACAGCATTCATGCAGATATGTATTGGATAATTGAAAGATTAAACTAGACTTACCTTCGTAGAAGGGAAGGCGAAGGTTGATCATAATTTCCTCATCAGCAAACTCCTCAAGGGCTCACACGAGATAGCGCAGCTTCCAGCAAGCAGGATCAGTTTTTAGAGTAACCGTCAATGCCGAATCAAATTCTGCATTGACTAAATAATTGTGAAAAATCAGCTGTCATGATTATAATGGGTGGTTGTGGGAGGGAGTGTGAGCCCTTGAGGAGTTTGCTGATGAGGAAGTTATGATCAACCTTCGCCTTCCCTTCTACGAAGGTAAGTCTAGTTTAATCTTTCAATTTCCTCATCAGCATAACTCCTCAATGGGCCCCCACGAGATTTTAGAGAAGATTTTGAACAATTATTATACCTTACTAGGTAAAGCAGTGAATACAACAAATATATCTAAAATCCATCTATTTACACTTTTAACTCAGTCATCATTGAATCATGGGTCAATTCTGTTCTGCTACCTCCAAAATGACTGATTGAATTGATGGCTTTTCCATGTCAAGGGGTTTGTCATAGAATCTCGCAAATGTCTTAGCGTTTGACCACCCTGCTGACCTCATAATGGTTTGCAAGGGTACCCCTTTTAGCCTAGCCATTGACGTAGCCGCTGATCTAGTGCTATGTGTTGTAAAACAGCGGTCTATTCCAGCCTTGCCCAAAATCAATTTCACCCATCTACCAATGGTGTTCTTAGTTGCTGCTTTGTGTGGTTTCACTGTACTAATTATTAAATTCTGACCCTGCCTCAAATGCTTAGTCATTTCTAAATATTGTTTCATTGTATAGACAATACACAGTTTTTTGTCCTTTTGATAGGATTTGAATGTTATTGAGTCTAAATGTGAACCTTGTCTAGTTTGTTTTAACATGTGGTTAGGCTGGATAGTCAATGATGTTTTGGACAACAGAATATCTTCAATCTCAACCAAATGTAGTGTCTGGCATCTCTGTGCCGATAATAATAAAAACAGCACACACAGTCTGCAGGACAATTGCAGTAACGTGATGTCTTCAATACTTTTCAAATAACACACACAGTCTGCAGGACAATTGCAGTAACGTGATGTCTTCAATACTTTTCAAATAACTCAGCACAATGCCAATGTCCCATGTCGTTTTATATCTCGGTAAAGCCGGTCTGTCATTAAACACCCCTTTCATGAATCGACTGACTCTACCATTGTCATGGATGTCAATTTTCCCACATATGTTTAAAAATGTGCTAATGGCTGATCGTGCAGTGTTAATTGAACTGTATCCAAGACCCTTATCATATAATACTGTCAAATAGGAAAGAACCGTGTTTACAGTCGGATTAATGGGATTGTCTTTCCCTTCACAGAACTTATTCCATGCCTCAATATATGAGTGATATTGTTCCTGTGTGCTACGTTTCCAGGATTTGATAATGATATCGGTAGCTTTCTCTGGTACGCCGTCACTCTGGAGGAGTCTCCCGATATGTGAAAAGCTGACAATTTCATTCTTTTCAGAGGGTAAGTTGCTCCCTGTTTGTGTGGCAGCTTTAGAATTGTTTGTGGATTCGGCATGAGATAACATGTTCCGCATATTAGTCTGATTAAACAGGGCCACCATATCTGAGTTGTCCATATTGGTGCCACCAGAATTGCCTCCGTTGTCCTGTCTTCCTCCAATTTCTGTAGTATCCTGGAAATGAGGCTAAAGGGAGGAAAAATGTATAAGACATTATTTGACCATGTTAGGGAAAAAACATCTACTGCCCAAGCATCTGGTTCTGGGTATCGTGACACATAGCAAGCTAGTTTATGGTTCAGTCTAGAAGCAAACAAATCAATCTCCAAATTTGGATGTCTATGTGCCAGTTTCTTGAATATTGTTTCAACCAGAGTCCATTCTAGATCATCATTCTGCTTCTTTCTGGACATTTCGTCAGCTTCGATATTCAGGGCCTCCTGCCACATGGGCCGCTGTCAAATGAATATTTCTGTCAATACACCAGAACCAGATGCTACGTGCTATGTCATTCAATTCTGGTTTTCTCCCACCAAGTTATTGATGTAAGATACACTCGTACTGTTATCTAAGAAAAACTGCACATGAATGTTGTGTCCATGTTTGCAAAATGTAAATAGTGCCAACTGGCAAGCTTTCAGCTCTAAGACATTGATGTGGAGTTCTTGCTCCTGGATCGACCAGTCACCACATGTTTTAATATTCATTGTCTTGTTATAAGCCCCCCAGCCTAAGTTGGATGAATCTGAATAAAGGGTAAGTTGAGGTTTTCCATGTGACACTTTTTTGAAACATTTGGGCAAAATTTTAATCCACCAGTCAAGATTACTTTTGACTACAGTGGGAACATTCATAAAACTGTCAAAATTGCCTTTGTGGATCTGAAGTTCCCTTTCCTTGATTATTTCCAAAGGTTTAATGTATAACATAGCATATTCAACCCCTGGTTCTGAAGCAACTAGTTTACCAATAACCTTAGCAAAGGACCTAATAGTGGTACGCTTTTCGTTTTTTAGCTGTATACACAAACGTATGATATCCTGACATCTCTCCTTAGTGAGTCTAACTGTCATTGACTCTGAACACAGGATAAAACCTAGAAAAGTAATTTGTTTGCCTGGCTGAAGAACAGACTTTTCTATATGTACAGTTAACCCTAATTCATCCATAAGAGACACAGTGTCATAAATGTTTCTTAAACATTCTGTATAGGTTAACCCTAGCAAACATGAATCGTCAATATATGCTGTACTTATGTGTCCTAGAGCTCGAAGGTAAGCAAAAACTGGCTTCAGAATCTTAGTGAAAATCCTCGGACTGCAGGTCAAACCCATGACCAAGGCCGTGAATTGAAATTTTTGTCCTTTATGGAAAAACCGAAAAAAATTCCCATCACCTTTATAGATTGGGATTGAGTAATATGCATCAGCTAGGTCAACCGAAGCAAAATAACAATTTGGTCTCATGGACTCAATGGCTGTTCTCAATGTTTCCATTTTAAAATGTTGTTTGTCCATAAAATCCTCATTAAAATGTTTTAAATTCAAAATAACCCTAACACGTCCATCTTTCTTTGGCCTTATAAATATGTTAGAAATAAATTCATCATCACTGTCATCTGCGTGCTTTACTAATTCCACAATGCCTTTCAATAAAAACTTCTCTATCTCAATATCAATTTTTTCCCGTTCAAATTTGTTGAACCTTAAAGGTTTTGGATTATTTGTTGCTTTGGCACTTTGGCCACTTCAACCTTGTACCCCGAAACGGTCTCTAAGATCCACCTGTCCTGAGTGACTTTAGTCCAAGAATTAATATGATTTGCTGTTTTTCCCGCATAGAAATTCTTTGTAGTGTTTTTGAAAGACCATGAAAAATAATTACTTACTGGGTCTACTTTTTGTTTTGGCCCCTTGGTCTTCTGAATTTCTGGCCCTGATTTTTGTATCGGGATCCCTGCTGTCTCTGGTTGTTGTAGCTGTTGTTGTAACCGTAGTTGCTGTGGTGACGGGGGAAAGACCTGGCTCCCCCCCTCTTCCCTAAAAAAGCCTTCCTGGAAGATTGGTGTAGGATCAGATTGAATTTTGAGTCCCCCAATGCTTTAACCGCTTCCTGCAGCTGGTCTTCGAAAAGCTTTGTTGTTGAAGTTTCTTTATTGCATATTCCTCTATATTTTGGCTCCAATTCTTTCTTGATCTTATCTCTTCTGACTTCATGATTGTTTGTCACCGCCAGCGTAAGAATCTTGAAAGAGTCTGTGACTAGCTCAAGCAGTGGTTTCAGTTCCTTGTTCTTACTACTGTGTATAATTCCAACTGCTTTAATAATCGGAATCAAGGCCAATGAGAAACTAGATTGAGTTTTTTGTAGTAAGTAATCGGCCCCCTTTGCCTCTTTACGTAGTTGTCTCCATAACGTTTCCTCCACCTTGGGCACCTGGAGGTTCTCAACATTCGCTGGTCTTTTGTATTTCTCAGTGAGTTTCTTAAGTTTCTCTGGTTGGGCTTTGCCCCTCAAAGCATCGTTGGCCATCTTGGCTAACCCATCCTCAAGCTTTGGCCCAATTTCCGTGTCATCGTTGAAATACTGTCCTAAAGAGCCTAAAATGTCCTCTTCAGCCGACTCTTCATCCTCTTCTACATGTAAAAAGCGATCTATGGGGTCTTATTCGTCCTCCTCGTTTGTATTCTTCCCCGAACTTTCGGCATTCACACTTTCGGTTCGGGGCCGTTTGTTTACAGGCTCCTCATCCGGCGGCTGTTCCATCCTCCGCCCTTGTGCTGTCGTGTCCGTTTTCTGGTCTTTCATCTCATCGAGCTCCGATCTGAGCGCTGTGATAGACTTATTCATCACGCCGACGGAAATTGCCACGTTTCGAAACTCATCCAAACGCTCCTCCAGCGTCTTCAGCACCTTTTCACTGTGCAGTGCGAAATTCGTATTACCCCCTTGCGCCCCATCTGTCTGATCCGCCCTCTGATCAGTCCCATTCTGTGCCATTCTTGATCTACACCTGAAACCCGGTAAATATCTTTTATTTGTAGGGTATTTTACTGATAAATTGATTCAATTCTTGTATAGCTTATCGTAAGCAAAGTTAATTCGAGAAAAGGTTTTCTTCTTCGTTATATCTCGAAGCAATTAAAGAAATAAAGGAACCTATTCGTCCCTAACAATAATAAACATTGTGCTTGGTGTTTGCTCACCGCGTAGCACCATAATTTCCATTCATATTTTCTCTTGCCGGAACTACTTTTGCGTACTACGTTACTAAATATGGTATGCGATCTCCCGCATCCTAAGACACGTGGTCCGGCCCCGACTACAGTATATGCAAAATCGGTCATAACACACACAGCAATATGGCCGTGTAAACAAAGCATGTCAATACAGACAGCGAGGTATTTAACTCTGAACATTTAGTAGAATGGAAAACTGCGGTGGCAATCATTATATCTTAATGACCAACGAATCGACTCACTTATATAAAGAGAGGTTTTGAACCATAACAATCTCTCGTCTGCCTTCCCGGCGCCGGTTATTTTTCCTTCTTATCATTGCAACACATGGCCTTGCTGTATCAACATTGACCCGATTCCGTTTCTGTACATACGGACAAAATCGAATATAAAAGCCTTGCAGGCTGTAAACGTCACGCTATGAGCAACTATATGCTCGGCCTAGGAGCCACACAAGACTTTTGATTGAGCGTGCGTTTCAAATTCGACTTTTTCACATGGAACCATGATGCATTAAATACAAAATGGCTGCTCGAAACTTTACGAAGTTCCTGGAAGTGTGAAATTTAGTTGTATCAAAAAGTCTCTTACCACACTACAATCCGAATAATTTTCTTCCTTAAATAATGTCACTATATCGAAGATGTACCTTTACACATAAAATTCAGTTAAGGATTGTGTTTTTGATTGAAAAAATAATTAATTTTGTTGGTAATTATCCCCCGCCGAAGGCGGAGGGATTTAGTTTTGGCGTTGTCCGTCCGTCCGTCCGTCACACTTTGTCCGGAACCGTTTCTCAGCAACTATTGCATGGAATTAAATGAAACTTGAAATAAATATGTATTATTATGCTGTGGTGATGCACGCGCAATTTTTTTTCGGATTGACTATTTACATCCAGAGTTATGGCCCCTTAAATGATTGAAATTCTGGATTTTTTCGTCATCTCACTTTGTCCGGAACTGTTTCTCAGCAACTATTGCATGGAATTTAAAGGAAACATGAAATAAATATGTATTATTATGCTGCGGTGATGCACGCGCAATTTTTTTCTGGATTGACTTTTTACATCCAGAGTTATGGCCCCTTAAATGATCGAAATTCTGGATTTTTCGTCGTCTCACTTTGTCCGGAACCGTTCCTCAGCAACTATTGCATGGAATTAAATGAAACTTCAAATAAATATGTATTATTATGCTGTGGTGATGCGCGCGCATTTTTTTCCGGATTTACTTTTTACATCCAGAGTTATGGCCCCTTAAATGATTGAAATTCTGGATTTTTCGTCGTCTCACTTTTTTGTCGGGAACTGTTTCTCAGCAACTATTGCATGGAATTAAATGAAACTTGAAATAAATACGTATTATTATGCTGTGGTGATGCACGCACAAATTGTTTTCGGATTGACTTTTTACACCCAGAGTTATGGCCCCTTAAATGATTAAAATTCTGGATTTTTCGTCGTCTCACTTTGTCTGGAACCGCTTCTCAGCAACTATTGCATGGAATAAAATAAAACTTGAAATAAATATGTATTATTATGCTGCCGTGATGCACGCGCAAATTTTTTTTTTCTCAATTTTGGCCAGATATATTTTCTTGCCATTCTACACGAAAAACCCATTCGGCGGGGGATATCAGTTCAACGAATTTGCTTGTTAAAACTCTTTGACTTCTCCTTGCTGCTGTTAACCTCGTTCTGATCCTGCTTGCTGGAAGCTGCGCTATCTCGTGGGGGCCCATTGAGGAGTTATGCTGATGAGGAAATCCCAGTTACAACTGAATTATTTATTGATTAAATCCCCTAAAGGTAACATTATATCAGGTTTTAATAATGAATCACTAAAAATTAATTTGGCTCAATGAAGGATGTCCAGTGTCCACAAACAATTAGTTGCCCAGTTTAAACTTTGGTCAATGATATTCAAAGCACAAAGTGGTCTTTGTTCAGGGTAAAAATATGCATTTGACTGTCCTCTGGTGTTCTCTGTTGACAGGTGCATTATATAGTATAACTTGATGGGAGGAATTGGAAGTTGTCTTTGTAGACAGGTGGTCTTTGTTCACAGGTGGTCTTTAAGACAGTTTTGACTGTATAAATTCTACATAATGCACGTCCAGCTAGCTGTGATTTGTGTTTTAAAGTTGGACAATTTTAGATGAACAGAAAAATTTGTTTATAAAGCTCACCTTTGGAGAATTTGACTCAGGTGAGCTTATAGCACTTAATGCATGGTTTTTTTCTCCGCTTACAGGAACTCAAATTGCTCTTTCTCAAAAAAGCTAATGAAAAAAGAACGAGTTCTCCAATACTGACTAACATTATTTATTCATTACGCAGACACGCCTGTACAAATACATTGCCACCTTTATCGCCGAAAAAATGAAAAATTGATGCTGAAAAATTGTTATATTTTTCTTATTTTCTGCTCAAAATATAGATTGTGCCCACAATCTATATTTTAGAGCAGAAATAAGAAAAATAAGGTATACCCCTGGAAACCCCAGTTTTACTATATAAAAGTGGGGTTCAAGGGGGTGAAAATTATATAGGCGTGTTTTTTTACCCTTCCTATTCATCTCCTCTTTGTCTCTGTAACAATGTGAAAAGAAAAACGTGCAAAAATGCCATTTATACATTAACATGAGATACTGATCTGAAAAAAATACATATCTATAGTATCTCTAGTGAAATGAAACTATTTTCTTATTTCTACAAATAACATAGATTATCGGTGGCATGCTTGTGAGTAATACATGCCACCCACAATTTATCTTTTAAAGCAAAAATAAGACTATGTACAATCCTGTAAACCACACTTTTGCCCATATTAACAGGGTTGTAAGACTTGTTGATGCATTGCAAGAACAATACATTCACTAAATATTTATCATGTTTTTTATGGTTGGAACAATTTTACGGTTTCATGGCTACATGTCAGGGCAGCCTGAAAATGGAATTTGTTAGTGTAAAACTGAAAGTTTTCCCCACTTCCTCAACCCTCAAATGAAAATTTTGACTACAATTACCCCCGTTCTGATAAGCTTATTTTGTTGTGTTTTAGCTAACCTGGGCCTAAGGCTCCGGGGGAGCTTATAGGGTGGTAGTCGCTCCTTCTTGCATCCGTCCGGCTTCCGGCCACACTTTTGACCAGCTATATCTCTGCAGCCTGCAGGCTGATCTCAACCATGTCTTATCTGTAGCATGACTCTTTGTTTGATTTTAAGTTTAACGTCCCCGTCAACACTGTAAAAGTCATTTTGGAGACGTTGCTTCCAATTTTGTGGGACCTTTACCCAACAGTGAGATGAAATGACATCTCAAGCCCTGCCGCCCAATGAAACCAATAGGGTTTATAAGAATGGACGGGCCGACTCGCACAGCATTGCCTGGGCAGGCTTAGATCCTCTAAGCGGTTTACCAGTACTCGTAAGCGGGTCAGTTTCAGCTCTGCGTGGAAGCATCATGCAGCCCATCTATTGCTTCAAGCCCTGGTGGTAGCATGCCTCTGGTGGGGCATTGATGACATTAGCTTTTTATCGAAATCGAATGAAAACTATGGTTACTATGGCAAACACAAGGTCCCATAGACTTACAATGGGATGTTATTACTGTAGTTCCTTTAGTTTTGATCGGATCTTAATGAAACTTATACATAAGTAGACTCGGGCTGAAAGCTCGGATGAGTACGAAAACCGGCAAGGTCAGCCGATTAATTATAAAGTTAAGTTCCCTTGATTGCTAAAAAGGCCTATTTTTAGCTCACCTGTCACGAAGTAGGTCCTGATGGACCTCAGAATTAAAGTAAAACAAACTCTGTGTGCATTGTGTCGAAGCTTGCAGATGGTATTGAAACTACAACGGAGAAAGACTCGTCCGCATTTAACTACACCTGCTGCCCATGAAAGGCTACCAGCCAGGGACTGGAGATGAAGCTTAGTGAAACGATTGCTGCATTAGAACTCTGGAGTTCTTGCTTCAGCTTGATTCACTTGTCCTCTGAGAAACATTGCAATAGAATCAAGCTCTATTCCTAGGAAAGTGAAGCATGAAGTGGGGTCCACTACCTTCCCCCAGAGGATCACATAAAGCCGAGCTTCCGGAGAAGCAAAATGATAGTCTGAAGAGCTTCTGCACAGACCTGTTTAGACTTAGCTATATTTAGGAAATCGTCTAAATAAAGGATTGTGAGGCCATACCCCTTGCGGGCCATCATGCTTTTTACAGCCTGTGTCAGCCTGTGAAAAATGCCGACACTGAGACGTGCCCCAAACGGTAAACGGGTATCCTTCATGTAAACTGTCTTGCCGTCAAGGTTCCACGACAGACCATAAATATTTTGGCTTAGAGGGCTGAGACAAACTGATCGTTAAGCTAACTTTGTCTACTTTGGCCTTTATTTATGAGTGCGGCTGCATCGTCAACGCGAGCAAATGTTTGTTGCCAGTCATCACTTACCGCCTCTCCTACGGGTCGAGAACAATCATGTATGAGTCTAACATCACCGTCAGTTTTTGGAATTGCAGCTATTGGGCATATTATTGTAGGGGGCTTGTCACAGACTACATAATGACAGTTTTCTATTTCTCGAATGACTTGAGCTGTAGCTTTTTCATATAGAGGGCTAGTTGGTCTAGCATAAGGGTGATTTTGACATGATATTGGAGATATATGAGCATCTTTATCAATTATGTCAAACCCATTTTTAACCCGTCAAGAATAAACTGATGGTCAAACTCCTCCCAAGCTGTAAGACGCATTCCAGGCAAGGGGTTGACCTCGATTCCTACATTTTTCCTTACGTGGGCAACTGCTGACTGGCCTTGACCACAACCAGGGACCATGTATTTGTGCTTAAATTTGCAGTTCTCATTGGAGCAGGTCTTGTCTGAATTAAAGTTTCTACAAAATAGAAGTGGAGGCAATGATCAGGAATCGATACAATCAACCCACAGCTCCCATCAGAGACACCAAGGAGAAAGATACACAAACATGAAACAACAGACCCTAATGGAAACACCAAAACACCAACAGACCCTAATGGAAAGCCAAAAGGACAGTCACTTTCCCACAAAATGGCAAACAGGCTATCCAAAATAAAATAATAACACAAGCGACACAAACACCCAAAGACAAACCATAACAAAAATATACCGTGGCAGAAGAACCGCATTTCTTTGCTTATCGCGTTAGGTTTCGAAAAAGTCTGGTTCCCAGTTACCCTTTCCTGACTATGGGCTTGGTCGACTTGGGTGGTAGGGGGGGGGGAGGGCACTCCCTCGGGCCTGGAAAAAACGGGTGTGCAAATGCTGCATATCCGTTCCCCAGCAGAAATTCATGCTTGCCTAGAATGCGCGGTACTCCCAATCAGGCCTAAAAAATTGTTTCTTTAGGGTGACACCTCCAAAAAGTTTAGGTAGGGTAGGCTCCTATTTTTTTTTTTTTTTTTTTTTTAAGATTTTTTTTCTTCGAAATTACCTGTTTTATAAGAAGCCCTATGGTGGCCTGATACAATAATTAGTCGAAGGTCGAGTCATCGCTGTCGTCTAGTTTAGTCCAAGGTCCTTCTGTCTGATTTGCAAGCGAAACCTCCATCAGGCCGTTCATCATGGCAAAGAAAATGACCTTCAAATTTTTCAAAGCTTGTGTTTGCATTAAACACTTTAAAAGTTCGCAGTTCTGGTGCATGATCGCACTTCTGTCGGTAAATATTTAGTAGAACTTGGTCCATCTTCGAAACAGAAAAAAGCATACACGACGTGTGCTAAACCCGAACCGGAAACTCGCCGAGTAAGACCAATCGCCGTTTTATATCATACGTGATATTTACCGGGACCAAGGTCCGGTACTACGGCGAATAGGAAAACAGCAAGTTGAATATTTTTAGGAGTGAAAAGGGCTGGAAAAAATTGGGTCGCGGTTAATTTCTAGGTAGGGTCTGGTTACCCGAAACAAACAATTTTTTTCAGGACTCATAAAACAGCACTCAGGATAGGCCGAATCTTTGTACCAGTTGATATACCTTTGTGGTGTAGGAGACGTAATTCATTAAGTTGGGACCCACCAGTTTGCCCTCATTAATCAGGCGATACAGGATCGCGACGGTTCAAAGACTCAAATAATGTCTTCTTTGGACCTGATTTAATTACCACTTGGTGGTCTCCCTAATTCTAAAGTACTACATCTTTCTCGAATGAGTGGAAAACAAAGTCGCAATTATCATAAAAAGTCGATATCGACTTAGCCGTGGCTGAGGCTGTGTGTATTTGTGGATCATTCCATGTGGGCTGAGGCTCCTTGTTTGTGGGTCCACTTTGAATAATATTTGGCACAGAATCAAGTCATCCAACTGAAGACAACTCAGATTGTTGTCTCATTATTGTATCTAATAAGGTATGTCTATAAACATCATGGCCTTGTCCCACTGGCTGGAATGTGGCATCTGATTGTTGCGCAGTCACGTTCTTCAAATGTGAAACTCTGTGTTCCCAGGCGAGGCTATTTCCGGTTGGTTGCCAGGTGAACCGTAAGCGCCCCGGGCGTCGAGCTGGGAAACCCCGTGTTTCTCGTTGGTGTCGCTGTCAACCCGTTGGACTGGTCAGTGTGACCGAAAGTAGTCCAGATCACCTGCAACGCTTGCGCCATGTGTACAACGAGTCGCCTCTGACCCACTGGGGTGTTCTGTGAGCTTAGATCGTCAATTTTAACTAGCCTCAGAGCATCGAGGCTATAAAATACCCGCTTCACCAGCTCGTCAACTGCGGTTTGTTACTTTTGTTTTGAAGACAGTACTGAATGAGAATGTCTTGGTCAGACATGTCAGACCATGTGGCTACAATATCGGCGCTATCGCCGGTTTGGTGGGTGTCCAGAGACATGATTATGAAGTTGGAACAATAATAAAATTATTACACTGTCATATGATCGATTTATTGCCTACCAGTGTTTGGGTGTTTCTGGGCCTGAATTGATATGAAAATCGTCCTTATCTTGGTCCAAGTATATGATGCAAAAGGTAGAGTGAGTGAGTGTTTCAGTTTTACGTCCCACCAAAAGCTACGGTCATATGGAGACGGACCTTGGTTTAAAGACTCATCCGAAAGTCTGAAGAAGCTCGCGATCGAACCTGCGACCCCTGGTTTAAAAGTCAAGTAGCTTAACCACTCGACCACGGAGGCTAAAAGTAAAGGTAGATAAAATATAAAACTCCTTAATATCGACTTGCTTCGATGCACAACTTTTTGAAACTGACGCTAAAAGCTGAGCGTCACCTTAGCGTTGGTTAGCAAGCTTTTGATTGGTCGGCGAAAGAATAAACAAAGATCCTAATTGGTTAAAAAAAAACATTTACGTTAATTTGAAATATCCTCCCAACCTAATTGGCTGATTTAAACACGTGACACTCATACAGGAAAAATGAACAATTTCAAAACACAACAAAATTTGAAATTAAAAAATATTAATAACTTTGCAAAGGAATCACTGAAAATTTCAAGTGCAAAATAAAAACCTAGGAATTCCAATAGCAGGGGCGTCCCACTGAGTATCGAGCCTGATGAATAGCTGGAAAGGTCACGTGACCATCCAGGGCACTGAATTATTTTAGCTCACCTGTCACGTAGTGACAAGATTAGCTTTTGTGATCACTTTTCGTCCATCATCCGTTGTGTGTGCGTCCGTGCGTCTGTGTGTCCGTAAACTTTTTCTTCAAACGACATCTCCTAAACCACTGATCCAAACTTCACAGGAATGATCCTTAGGTGGTCCCCTTTCAAAGTTGTTCAAATGGTTTCGGTCTTGCACATCTAGGTCACAGGAGCTAAAAATAGATTTTTTCTACAGAAAACTTAAAAAATCTTCTTCTTTGGTCTTTGATATTTGGTATGAAGCTTCATCTAGTGGACCTCTACCAAGATTGTTCAAATTATAGCCCTGGGGCAAAAAAATGCCCTTTGGATTTACATAGGCTTATATAGGGAAAATCTTTAAAAATCTTCTTCTCTGAAACCGCAAGGCCCAGGTCTTTGATATTTGGTTTGAAGCTTCATCTAGTGGACCTCTACCAAGATTGTTCAAACTATAGCCCTGGGGCCGAAAATGCCCCCGCCCAAGGGTCGTTTGGTTTTACTTTGACTTATATAGCGAAAATCTTTAAAAACCTTCTTCTCTGAAACCGCAAGGCCGAGGTCTTTGATATTTGGTATGAAGCTTCATCTAGTGGACCTTTACCAAGATTGTTCAAATTATAGCCCTGGGGCAAAAAAATGCGCCCGCCCGGTGCCCTTTGGATTTACATAGACTTATATAGGGAAAATCTTTAAAAATCTTCTTCTCTGAAACCGCAAGGCCCAGGTCTTTGATATTTGGTATGAAGCTTCATCTAGTGGACCTCTACCAAGATTGTGTAAATTATTAGCTCACCTGAGCCGAAGGCTCATGTGAGGTATTAGTATGCCAATGATCCGGCGTCCGTCGGCCGTCGTCCGTTCACATTTTCAACTAAGTATATCTTTAAAGCCAATTGGCCAATCATGATTAAATTCATGAGAAGCATTATCAGGTTGGGGGAAAAGATGCATTATGTTTTGGGGCAGATCAGATGGAAACTCTTGTTGCCATGGCAACATATAGCTCCCATAGACTTACAATGGGAAAAACTTAAAAAAATCTTCTTCTCTGAAACCAATAGGCCCAGAGCTTACATATGAAGCATGTAGCAATGTCAAGTGGTCCCCTACATAAATTTTGCCAATCATGCCCCTGGGGTCTAAACTGGCCACGCCCCGGGGTCCCTTAACCCCCCATAGAAATAAAAGCTTAAAAAATCTTCTTCTCTGAAACCGCTAGGCCCAGAGCTTTCATATTAAGCATGTAGCAATGTCAAGTGGTCCTCTACATAAATTGTGCCAATCATACCCCTGGGGTCTAAACTGGCCAAGCCCTGGCGCCCCTTAGCCCCCATAGACTTATAATGGAAAAAATGCTAAAAAAATCTTCTTCTCTGAAACCACTAGGCATTGAGCTCACATATGAAGCATGTAGCAATGTTAAGTGGTCCCCTACATAAATTGTGCCAATCATGCCCATGGGGTCTAAACTGGCCACGCCCCGGGGTCCCTTAACCCCCATAGACTTATAATGGAAATAAAAGCTTAAAAAATCTTCTTCTCTGAAACCGCTAGGCACAGAGCTTACATATTAAGCATGTAGCAATGTCAAGTGGTCCTCTACATAAATTGTGCCAATCATGCCCCTGGGGTCTACACTGGCCACGCCCCGGGGCCCCTTAGCTCCCATAGACTTATAATGGAAAAAAAAACTTAAAAAATCTTCTTCTCTGAAACCACTAGGCCCAGAGCTTACATATTAAGCATGTAGCAATGTCAAGTGGTCCCCTACATAAATTGTGCCAATCATGCCCCTGGGATCTAAACTGACCACACCCTGGGGCCCCTTAGCCCCCAATAGACTTATAATGCAAAAAAGCTTAAAAAATCTTCTTCTCTGAAACCGATAGGCACAGAGCTTACATTTTAAGCATGTAGCAATGTCAAGTGGTCCTTTACATAGATTGTGCCAATCATGCCCCTGGGGTCTAAACTGGCCACGCCCCGGGGCCCCTTTGCCCCCATAGACTTATAATGGAAAAAAGCTAAAAAAAAAATCTTCTTCCTTGAAACCACTAGGCACAGAGCTTACATATTAAGCATGTAGCAATGTCAAGTGGTCCTCTACATAAATTGTGCCAATCATGCCCCTGGGGTCTAAACTGGCCACGCCCAGGGGCCCCTTAGCTCCAATAGACTTATAATGGAAAAAAAAAATTAAAAAATCTTCTTCTCTGAAACCAATAGGCCCAGAGCTTACATATTAAGCATGTAGCAATGTCAAGTGGTCCCCTACATGAATTGTGCCAATCATGCCCCTGGGATCTAAACTGGCCACACCCTGGGGCCCCTTAGCCCCCATAGACTTATAATGGGAAAAAAAGCTTAAAAATCTTCTTGTCTGAAACCGATAGGCACAGAGCTTACCTTTTAAGCATGTAGCAATGTCAAGTGGTCCTCTACATAAATTGTGCCAATCATGCCCCTGGGGTCTAAACTGGCCACGCCCAGGGGCCCCTTAGCCCCCATAGACTTATAATGGAAAAAAGCTAAAAAAAAAGCTTCTTCCTTGAAACCAATAGGCCGTGAGCTTACATGTGAAGCATGAAGCAATGTCAAGTGGTCCCCTACATAAATTGTGCCAATCATGCCCCTGGGGTCTAAACTGGCCACGCCCCGGGGTCCCTTAACCCCCATAGACTTATGATGGAAATAAAAGCTTAAAAAATCTTCTTTTCTGAAACCACTAGGCATTGAGCTCACAAATGAAGCATGTAGCAATGTCAAGTGGTCCCTTACATAAATTTTGCCAATCATGCCCCTGGGGTCTAAACTGGCCACGCCCCGGGGTCCCTTAACGCCCATAGACTTATAATGGAAATAAAAGCTTAAAAAATCTTCTTCTCTGAAATCGCTAGGCACAGAGCTTACATATTAAGCATGTAGGAATGTCAAGTAGTCCTCTACATCACTTGTGCCAATCATGCCCCTGGGGTCTAAACTGGCCACGCCCCGAGGCCCCTTAGCTCCCATAGACTTATAATGGAAAAAAGCTTAAAAATCTTCTTCTCTGAAACCACTAGGCCCAGAGCTAACATATTCAGCATGTAGCAATGTCAAGTGGTCCCCTACATAAATTATGCCAATCATGCCCCTGGGATCTAAACTGGCCACACCCTGGGGCCCCTTAGCCCCCATAGACTTATAGTGGAAAAGAAAAGCTTAAAAAATCCTCTTCTCTGAAACCGATAGGCACAGAGTTTACATATTAAGCATGTAGCAATGTCAAGTGGTCCCCAACATAAATTGTGCCAATCATGCCCCTGGGGTCTAAACTGGCCACGCCCCGGGGTCCCTTAACCCCAATAGACTTATAATGGAAATTAAAGCTTAAAAAATCTTCTTGTCGTAAACCGCTAGGCACAGAGCTTACATATTAAGCATGTAGCAATGTCAAGTGGTCCTCTACATAAATTATGCCAATCATGCCCCTGGGGTCTAAACTGGCCACGCCACGGGGTCCCTTGGCCCCCATAGACTTATAATGGAAATAAAGCTTAAAAAATCTTCTTCTCTGAAACCACTAGGCCCAGAGCTTACATATTAAGCATGTAGCAATGTCAAGTGGTCCCCTACATAAATTGCGCCAATCATGTCTCGGGATCTAAACTGGCCACGCCCTTGGGCCCCTTAGCCCCCATAGAGTTATAATGGAAAAATAAGCTTAAAAAATCTTCTTCTCTGAAACCGCTAGTATTATTAGCTCACTTGAGCCGAAGGCTCATGTGAGGTATTGATATGCCATTGGTCCTGCGTCCATTCACATTTTCAAATAAGTATATCTTTAAAGCCACTTGGCCAATCATGATTAAATTTCATGAGAAGCATTATCCAATTGGGGGAGAAGATGCAGTATGTTTAAGGGTAATTCAGATTGAAACTGGTGTTGCAATGGCAACATATAGCTCCCATAGACTTATAATGGAAAAAAAAACTTAAAAAATTTTCTTCTCTGAAACCACTAGGCCCAGAGCTTACATATTAAGCATGTAGCAATGTCAAGAGGTCCCCTACATAGATTGTGTCAATCATGCCCCTGGGGTCTAAACTGGCCACGCCCCGGGGCCCCTTAGCCCCCATAGACTTATAATGGAAAATAAAAATAAAAATCTTCTTCTCTGAAACCACTTGGCCCAGAGTTTACATATTAAGCATGTAGCAATGTCAAGTGGTCCCCTACATTAATCCTACCAAACCTGCCCCTAGGGTCCAAATTGACAATGCCGTGTTCCATTAGGAAGAACTTCAAAAAAAAATTATCCTCAAAGACCAAGAGTCTAACAGCTAACTAAAATGTTCCTCAGGTGAGCGGTTAGGCTCATTGAGCCTCTTGTAGCCCTAGGGCCAAAAATGCCCCCGCCCTGGTGCCCTTTGGTTTAACATAGGCTTATGTAGGGAATATCTTTAAAAATCTTCTTTGAAACCGCAAGGCCCAGGTCTTTGATATTTGGTGTGTAGCTTCATCTAGTGGACCTTTGCCAAGATGGTTTTAATTATAGCCCTTTGCCAAAACTGCCCCCACCCTGTGGCCCTTTGGTTTTACATAGACTTATATAGGGAAAATCTTTAAAAAAATCTTCTTTTTGAAACCAGAAGGTTCAGGTCTTTGATATTTGGTAGGAAGCTTCATTTAGTGAACCTCTATCAAGATTATTCAAATTACAGCCCCGGGGCAAAAATTGCCCCTTCCCCGGGGCCCACTGGTTTTACATTGACTTATATAGGATATATCTATATAAATCTTCTTGTCTGAAACCAGAAGGCTCAGGTCTTTGATATTTGGTATGAAGCTTTGTCTAGTAGACCTCTACCAAGATTGTTTCAATTATAGCCCTGAGCCCAAAAATTGGCCCACCCCGGTGCCCACTGGTTTTGGGAAAACCTTTTAAAATCTTCTCGTCTGAAACCAGAAGGCCAAGGTCTTTGATATTTGGTATAAAGTTTCATGTAGTGGACCTCTACCAAAATTGTTCAGATTAAAGCCCAGGGGCCAAAAATGGGCCCACCCCCGAAACCCACTTGTTTTACATAGACTTATATAGGGAAAACCTTTGAAACTCTTCTTGTCTGAAATCAGAAGGCCAACGTCTTTGATATTTGGTATGAAGTTGTGTCTTGTGGATTTCTACCAAGATTTTTCAAATTATAATGTTCAAATATAGCCCTGGGGACAAAAATGGCCGCGCCCCATGACCCGCAGGTTTTATATAGACTTATATATAAGGAAAACCTTTAAAAATCTTCTTGTCTGATACAAGAAGGCTCCGTTCTTTGATATTTGGTACTGTTTAGACCACTACCAAGATTATGCAATTTGTAGCCATGGGGTCAATAATGGCTGTCCCTGGGGCCCACTTGTTCCCTATGGATCAGGTGAGCGACCCAGGGCCAGCATGGCCCTCTTGTTATTTTTTTTTTTCCATTACCTTTATATTTTTTTCATAACTTTTTTTTTCATTACTACTACAAAGGTAAACCCTTTTATCCTAACTCTTAAGACAATAAGCCAGTCAGGGAAAAAGTAAAAAAATCTCGACAAATCTCCTGAAAGGAAATAGGCCGGGAACCAGCCACATGCTACTTCCTGCTAAATCCCCCGAGTTGTGGGGTAAGCAAAACAAAGGATGGTTCAGCCGATTAAAAACAAGATTAACAGGTAATCTTAATAAAAAATTAATTTCATTTCTATGACAAAGTTTCAGAAATAAGCGAGACTTAACTTTTTAATGCCTTCCTCTTATTAGCTGGCATGGCCTTCTTATTTTTGCCTTCTCCATTCACAGTCATATTGTCTTTGCAGTCCTCAGGTGTGAGGACCAGCTCTAATAAATTCAGTGCATATTTTTCTACAGTCTTGGAACAAGCCCTAGCCCTCATTAGTCCCACTTTATTGACGGTAATAGAGTACTTTGCGTCTCCCAGGTAGACAAGATCTGAAATAGTTTTAATATATGCACTGCAGGTTTCAACATTTGGGGAGAAGCATAGTACATGATGTGTATGCTATGATGACAGTATAAAATGAGCCCCGCCAAGCGAATTTGTGTCTTCGAGCATTCCGTCTGATTTGCAAGCGAAACCTCCATCAGGCCGTTCATCATGGCAAAGAAAATGACCTTCCAATTTTTCAAAGCTTGTGTTTGCATTAAACACTTTAAAAGTTCGCAGTTCTGGTGCATGATCGCACTTCTGTCGGTAAATATTTAGTAGAGCTTGGTCCATCTTCGAAACAGAAAAAAGCATACATGACGTGTGCTAAACCGGAACCGGAAACTCGCCGAGTAAGACCAATCGCCGTTCTATATCATACGTGATATTTGCCGGGACCAAGGTCCGGTACTACGGCGAATCGGAAAACGGCAAGTTGAATATGTTTAGGGATTGAAAAGTGCTGGAAAAAATTGGGTCGCAGTTAATTTCTAGGTAGGGTCTGGTTACCCGAAACAAACAATTTTTTTAGGACTCATATAACAGCACTCAGGATAGGCTGAATCTTTGTACCATTTGATATACCTTTGTGGTGTAGGAGAGGTAATCCATTAAGTTGGGACCCACCAGTTTGCCCTCATTAATCAGGCGATACAGGATCGCGACGGTTCAAAGACTCAAATAATGTCTTCTTGGGACCTGATTTAATTACCACTTGGTGGTCTCCCTAATTCCAAAGTACTACATCGTTCTTGAATGAGTGGAAAACAAAGTCGCAATTATCATAAAAAGTCGATATCGACTTAGCCGTGGCTGAGGCTGTGTGTATTTGTGGATCATTCCATGTGGGCTGAGGCTCCTTGTTTGTGGGTCCACTTTGAATAATATTTGGCACAGAATCAAGTCATCCAACTGAAGACAACTCAGATTGTTGTCTCATTAATATATCTAATAAGGTATGTCTATAAACATCTTGGCCTTGTCCCACTGGCTGGAATGTGGCATCTGATTGTTGCGCAGTCACGTTCTTCAAATGTGAAACTCTGTGTTTCCAGACGAGGCTATTTCCGGTTGGTTGCCAGGTGAACCGTAAGCGCCCCTGGCGTCGAGCTGGGAAACCCCGTGTTTCTCGTTGGTGTCGCTGTCAACCCGTTGGACTGGTCAGTGTGACCGAAAGTAGTCCAGGCCACCTGCAACGCTTGCGCCATGTGTACAACGAGTCGCCTCTGACCCATTGGGGTGTTCTGTGAGCTTAGATCGTCAATTTTAACTAGCCTCAGAGCATCGGGCCATAAAATAAAAAGCTTCACCAGCTCGTCAACTGCGGATTTGTTAATTTTGTTTTGAAGACAGTACTGAATGAGAATGTCTTGGTCAGACATGTCAGACCATGTGGCTACAATATCGGCGCTATCGCCGGTTTGGTGGGTGTCCAGAGACATGATTATGAAGTTGGAACAATAATAAAATTATTACACTGTCATATGATCGATTTATTGCCGACCAGATGACTGGCTACACTGTCCATACAGTCAAGCAATGTCTCTGAAATATACTGAACAGAAGTAGCAGACTTTTCCATCACAGCCGGTACTACAATCAATAAATCTGAACAGGTCGGGCCTCATTCTCATTCCTTTTACTACTCATTATGTATCCAAATAGTTTGTTTTTTTCTTCCGTCTGAGTCAGAATATACCACTGAGGAATTAAAAAAACTTCTCGAACAATTTCAGTTCATCATCCGCCATTTTGGAAACCAAGTCACGACTTTTCCTTGTCTTTTTAACAGTATTTTGGGTGTTTCTGGGCCTGAATTGATATGAAAATCGTCCTTATCTTGGTCCAAGTATATGATGCAAATGGTATAGTGAGTGAGTGTTTCAGTTTTACGTCCCCCTGGTTTAAAAGTCAAGTAGCTTAACCACTCGACCACGGAGGCTAAAGTAAAGGTAGATAAAATATAAAACTCCATAATTGCGACTTGCTTCGATGCACAACTTTTTGAAACTGACGCTAAAAGCTGAGCGTCACCTTAGCGTTGGTTAGCAAGCTTTTGATTGGTCGGCGAAAGGATAAACAAAGATCCTAATTGGTTAAAAAAAACATTTACTTTAATTTGAAATATCCTCCCAACCTGATTGGCTGATTTAAACACGTGACACTCATACAGGAAAAATGAACAATTTCAAAACACAACAAAATTTGAAATTAAAATATATTAATAACTTTGCAAAGGAATCACTGAAAATTTCAAGTGCAAAATAAAAACCTAGGAATTCCAATAGCAGGGGCGTCCCACTGAGTATCGAGCCTGATGAATAGCTGGAAAGGTCACTAGACCATCCAGGGTACTGAATTATTTTAGCTCACCTGTCACGTAGTGACAAGATTAGCTTTTGTGATCACTTTTCGTCCATCATCCGTTGTGTGTGCGTCCGTGCGTCTGTGTGTCCGTAAACTTTTTCTTCAAACGACATCTCCTAAACCACTGATCCAAACTTCACAGGAATGATCCTTAGGTGGTCCCCTTTCAAAGTTGTTCAAATGGTTTCGGTCTGTTGCACATCTAGGTCACAGGAGCTTAAAATAGATTTTTTCTACAGAAAACTTAAAAAATCTTCTTCTTTGGTCTTTGATATTTGGTATGAAGCTTCATCTAGTGGACCTCTACCAAGATTGTTCAAATTATAGCCCTGGGGCCAAAAAATGCCCTTTGGATTTACATAGGCTTATATAGGGAAAATCTTTAAAAATCTTCTTCTCTGAAACCGCAAGGCCCAGGTCTTTGATATTTGGTTTGAAGCTTCATCTAGTGGACCTCTACCAAGATTGTTCAAACTATAGCCCTGGGGCCGAAAATGCCCCCGCCCAAGGGTCGTTTGGTTTTACTTTGACTTATATAGCGAAAATCTTTAAAAACCTTCTTCTCTGAAACCGCAAGGCCGAGGTCTTTGATATTTGGTATGAAGCTTCATCTAGTGGACCTTTACCAAGATTGTTCAAATTATAGCCCTGGGGCAAAAAAATGCAACCGCCTTTGCCCTTTGGATTTACATAGGCTTATATAGGGAAAATCTTTAAAAATCTTCTTCTCTGAAACCGCAAGGCCCAGGTCTTTGATATTTGGTGTGAAGCTTCATCTAGTGGACCTCTACCAAGATTGTGTAAATTATTAGCTCACCTGAGCCGAAGGCTCATGTGAGGTATTAGTATGCCAATGATCCGGCGTCCGTCGGCCGTCGTCCGTTCACATTTTCAACTAAGTATATCTTTAAAGCCAATTGGCCAATCATGATTAAATTTCATGAGAAGCATTATCAGGTTGGGGGAAAAGATGCATTATGTTTTGGGGCAGATCGGATGGTTCAGCCGATTAAAAACAAGATTAACAGGTAATCTTAATAAAAAATGAATTTCATTTCTATGATAAAGTTTCAGAAATAAGCAAGACTTAACTTCTTAATGCCTTCCTCTTATTAGCTGGCATGGCCTTCTTATTTTTGCCTTCTCCATTCACAGTCATATTGTCTTTGCAGTCCTCAGGTGTGAGGACCAGCTCTAATCCTTCCTCTTATTAGCTGGCATGGCCTTCTTATTTTTGCCTTCTCCATTCACAGTCATATTGTCTTTGCAGTCCTCAGGTGTGAGGACCAGCTCTATTAATTCAGTGCATATTTTTCTACAGTCTTGGAACAAGCCCTAGCCCTCATTAGTCCCACTTTATTGACGGTAATAGAGTACTTTGCGTCTCCCAGGTAGACAAGATCTGAAATAGTTTTAATATATGCACTGCAGGTTTCAACATTTGGGGAGAAGCATAGCACATGATGTGTATGTTATGATGACAGTATAAAATGAGCCCCGCCAAGCGAATTTGTGTCTTCGAGCATTCCGTCTGATTTGCAAGCGAAACCTCCATCAGGCCGTTCATCATGGCAAAGAAAATGACCTTCCAATTTTTCAAAGCTTGTGTTTGCATTAAACACTTTAAAAGTTCGCAGTTCTGGTGCATGATCGCACTTCTGTCGGTAAATATTTAGTAGAACTTGGTCCATCTTCGAAACAGAAAAAAGCATACATGACGTGTGCTGAACCGGAACCGGAAACTCGCCGAGTAAGACCAATCGCCGTTTTATATCATACGTGATATTTGCCGGGACCAAGGTCCGGTACTACGGCGAATCGGAAAACAGCAAGTTGAATATTTTTAGGGATTGAAAAGTGCTGGAAAAAATTGGGTCGCAGTTAATTTCTAGGTAGGGTCTGGTTACCCGAAACAAACAATTTTTTTAGGACTCATATAACAGCACTCAGGATAGGCTGAATCTTTGTACCATTTGATATACCTTTGTGGTGTAGGAGAGGTAATCCATTAAGTTGGGACCAACCAGTTTGCCCTCATTAATCAGGCGATACAGGATCGCGACGGTTCAAAGACTCAAATAATGTCTTCTTGGGACCTGATTTAATTACCACTTGGTGGTCTCCCTAATTCCAAAGTACTACATCTTTCTTGAATGAGTGGAAAACAAAGTCGCAATTATCATAAAAAGTCGATATCGACTTAGCCGTGGCTGAGGCTGTGTGTATTTGTGGATCATTCCATGTGGGCTGAGGCTCCTTGTTTGTGGGTCCACTTTGAATAATATTTGGCACAGAATCAAGTCATCCAACTGAAGACAACTCAGATTGTTGTCTCATTAATATATCTAATAAGGTATGTCTATAAACATCTTGGCCTTGTCCCACTGGCTGGAATGTGGCATCTGATTGTTGCGCAGTCACGTTCTTCAAATGTGAAACTCTGTGTTTCCAGAGGAGGCTATTTCCGGTTGGTTGCCACGTGAACCGTAAGCGCCCCTGGCTTCGGGCTGGGAAACCCCGTGTTTCTCGTTGGTGTCGCTGTCAACCCGTTGGACTGGTCAGTGTGACCGAAAGTAGTCCAGGTCACCTGCAACGCTTGCGCCATGTGTACAACGAGTCGCCTCTGACCAATTGGGGTGTTCTGTGAGCTTAGATCGTCAATTTTAACTAGCCTCAGAGCATCGGGCCATAAAATAAAAAGCTTCACCAGCTCGTCAACTGCGGATTTGTTAATTTTGTTTTGAAGACAGTACTGAATGAGAATGTCTTGGTCAGACATGTCAGACCATGTGGCTACAATATCGGCGCTATCGCCGGTTTGGTGGGTGTCCAGAGACATGATTATGAAGTTGGAACAATAATAAAATTATTACACTGTCATATGATCGATTTATTGCCGACCAGATGACTGGCTACACTGTCCATACAGTCAAGCAATGTCTCTGAAATATACTGAACAGAAGTAGCAGACTTTTCCATCACAGCCGGTACTACAATCAATAAATCTGAACAGGTCGGGCCTCATTCTCATTCCTTTTACTACTCATTATGTATCCAAATAGTTTGTTTTTTTCTTCCGTCTGAGTCAGAATATACCACTGAGGAATTAAAAAAACTTCTCGAACAATTTCAGTTCATCATCCGCCATTTTGGAAACCAAGTCACGACTTTTCCTTGTCTTTTTAACAGTATTTTGGGTGTTTCTGGGCCTGAATTGATATGAAAATCGTCCTTATCTTGGTCCAAGTATATGATGCAAAAGGTAGAGTGAGTGAGTGTTTCAGTTTTACGTCCCCCTGGTTTAAAAGTCAAGTAGCTTAACCACTCGACCACGGAGGCTAAAGTAAAGGTAGATAAAATATAAAACTCCATAATTGCGACTTGCTTCGATGCACAACTTTTTGAAACTGACGCTAAAAGCTGAGCGTTACATTAGCGTTGGTTAGCAAGCTTTTGATTGGTCGGCGAAAGGATAAACAAAGATCCTAATTGGTAAAAAAAAAAAAAAACATTTACGTTAATTTGAAATATCCTCCCAACCTGATTGGCTGATTTAAACACGTGACACTCATACAGGAAAAATGAACAATTTCAAAACACAACAAAATTTGAAATTAAAATATATTAATAACTTTGCAAAGGAACCACTGAAAATTTCAAGTGCAAAATAAAAACCTAGGAACTCCAATAGCAGGGGCGTCCCACTGAGTATCGAGCCTGATGAATAGCTGGAAAGGTCACGTGACCATCCAGGGCACTGAATTATTTTAGCTCACCTGTCACGTAGTGACAAGATTAGCTTTTGTGATCACTTTTTGTCCATCATCCGTTGTGTGTGCGTCCGTGCGTCTGTGTGTCCGTAAACTTTTTCTTCAAACGACATCTCCTAAACCACTGATCCAAACTTCACAGGAATGATCCTTAGGTGGTCCCCTTTCAAAGTTGTTCAAATGGTTCCGGTCTGTTGCACATCTAGGTCACAGGAGCTAAAAGTAGATATTTTCTACAGAAAACTTAAAAAATCTTCTTCTTTGGTCTTTGATATTTGGTATGAAGCTTCATCTAGTGGACCTCTACCAAGATTGTTCAAATTATAGCCCTGGGGCCAAAAAAATGCCCCCGCCCGGTGCCCTTTGGATTTACATAGGCTTATATAAGGAAAATCTTTAAAAATCTTCTTCTCTGAAACCGCAAGGCCCAGGTCTTTGATATTTGGTTTGAAGCTTCATCTAACGGACCTCTACCAAGATTGTTCAAATTATAGCCCTGGGGTAAAAAATGCCCCCGCCCCAGGGCCGTTTGGTTTTACTTTGACTTATATAGCGAAAATCTTTAAAAACCTTCTTCTCTGAAACCGCAAGGCCGAGGTCTTTGATATTTGGTATGAAGCTTCATCTAGTGGACCTTTACCAAGATTGTTCAAATTATAGCCATGGGGCCAAAAAAAATGCCCCGCCCGGTGCCCTTTGGATTTACATAGGCTTATATAGGGAAAATCTTTAAAAATCTTCTTCTCTGAAACCGCAAGGCCCAGGTCTTTGATATTTGGTGTGAAGCTTCATCTAGTGGACCTCTCCCAAGATTGTGTAAATTATAGCCCTAGGGCCAAAAATGTCCCCGCCCTGGTGCCCTTTGGTTTAACATATGCTTATGTAGGGAATATCTTTAAAAATCTTCTTTGAAACCGCAAGGCCCAGGTTTTTGATATTTGGTGTGTAGCTTCATCTAGTGGACCTTCGCCAAGATTGTTTTAATTATAGCCCTTCGGCCAAAACTGCCCCCGCCCTGTGGCCCTTTGGTTTTACATAGACTTATATAGGAAACATCTTTAAAAAAATCTTCTTTTTGAAACCAGAAGGTTCAGGTCTTTGATATTTGGTAGGAAGCTTCATCTAGTGGACCTCTATCAAGATTATTCAAATTACAGCCCCGGGGCCAAAAATGCCCCTTCCCCGGGGCCCACTGGTTTTACATTGACTTATATAGGATATATCTATATAAATCTTCTTGTCTGAAACCAGAAGGCTCAGGTCTTTGATATTTGGTATGAAGCTTTGTCTAGTAGACCTCTACCAAGATTGTTTCAATTATAGCCCTGAGCCCAAAAATTGGCCCACCCCGGTGCCCACTGGTTTAGGGAAAACCTTTTAAAATCTTCTCGTCTGAAACCAGAAGGCCAAGGTCTTTGATATTTGGTATAAAGTTTCATGTAGTGGACCGCTACCAAAATTGGTCAGATTAAAGCCCAGGGGCCAAAAATGGGCCCTCCCCCGAAACCCACATGTTTTACATAGACTTATATAGGGAAAACCTTTGAAACTCTTCTTGTCTGAAATCAGAAGGCCAATGTCTTTGATATTTGGTATGAAGTTTTGTCTTGTGGATTTCTACCAAGATTGTTCAAATTATAATGTTCAAATATAGCCCTGGGGAGAAAAATGGCCGCGCCCCATGACCCGCAGGTTTTATATAGACTTATAATAAGGAAAACCTTTAAAAATCTTCTTGTCTGATACAAGAAGGCTCCGTTCTTTGATAATTGGTACTCTTTAGACCACTACCAAAATTATGCAATTTGTAGCCATGGGGTCAATAATGGCTGTCCCCGGGGCCCACTTGTTACCCTATGGATCAGGTGAGCGACCCAGGGCCAGCATGGCCCTCTTGTTATTTTTTTTTCCATTACCTTTATATTTTTTTCATAACAATTTTTTTTTCATTACTACTACAAAGGTAAACCCTTTTATCCTAACCCTTAAGACAATAAGCCAGTCAGGGAAAAAGTAAAAAAATCTCGACAAATCTCCTGAAAGGAAATAGGCGGGGAACCAGCCACATGCTACTTCCTGCTAAATCCCCCGAGTTGTGGGGTAAGCAAAACAAAGGATGGTTCAGCCGATTAAAAACAAGATTAACAGGTAATCTTAATAAAAAATGAATTTCATTTCTATGATAAAGTTTCAGAAATAAGCGAGACTTAACTTCTTAATGCCTTCCTCTTATTAGCTGGCATGGCCTTCTTATTTTTGCCTTCTCCATTCACAGTCATATTGTCTTTGCAGTCCTCAGGTGTGAGGACCAGCTCTAATCCTTCCTCTTATTAGCTGGCATGGCCTTCTTATTTTTGCCTTCTCCATTCACAGTCATATTGTCTTTGCAGTCCTCAGGTGTGAGGACCAGCTCTAATCCTTCCTCTTATTAGCTGGCATGGCCTTCTTATTTTTGCCTTCTCCATTCACAGTCATATTGTCTTTGCAGTCCTCAGGTGTGAGGACCAGCTCTAATAAATTCAGTGCATATTTTTCTACAGTCTTGGAACAAGCCCTAGCCCTCATTAGTCCCACTTTATTGACGGTAATAGAGTACTTTGCATCTCCCAGGTAGATAAGATCTTAAATGGTTTTAATATACGCACTGCAGGTTTCAACATTTGGGGAAAAGCATAGCACATGTTGTGTATTTTATGATGACAGTATTAAATGGTCTTGTATGACTAACCTAGACTTAAGGTTCATGGCATGAATCCCATGGGAATTCATAAATTAGGCCTACCTATACAATTAACTCACCAAGGGGTGAGGCTTTGGCTTAGGTAAGCTAAAATGCGAGTAGAGGTTAACCCGATTCACTGTTTGATTATCCCCACGCTTTTCGAAAAAAAGTGGGGATATTGTAATGGTCTTTGTCGTCCGTACGTCCGTCCGTCTTACCAGATACTCCTCCTAGACGGTTATAGATAGAAACTTGAAACTTTGGGAACCGGTAGATGTTTGGTCTGGGGAGTGCATGACACTTTCGGAATTTTGTTCACACCCCTAGGGGTGGGCCCAGGGGGTGGGGCCCGCAGGGGGTCAAAAATCAAAATTTCAAGAACATGGTCGTGTGACATATCAAAGCGAACGGCCTGATGAGTAGAAACATTACAACCAAAATTTGACCCCTGGTGTCATTTTTGAGGTCACCAGAGGTCAAAAACTGATTTTGACCCTTTTACCCCCATACATTACTGTTACCGGATAACTCCTCCTAGTCCGTTATAGATAGAAACATGAATCTTTGGGAACTGATACATCTTTGGTCTGGGGAGTGCATGACACTTTCGGAATTTTGATCCTACCCCTGGTAGTGGGGCCAGGGGTGGGGCACCTTGGGGGTAAAAAATCAAAGTTTTCAGAACATGGTCATGTAGCATATTAAATCGAACGGCATGATGAGTACAATATATTACAATCAAAATTTTACCCCTCAGGTCAAACACCTTTTGGGGATGGCCCAGGGGGTGGGGCCCACGGGGAAGCGTGGGGATATGCGATGGCTTGCATTCGACTGCGCGATTACTGCCAAATCATTGCAGATATTTTGACAAAACTTATATAGAAATGTTTTTAGTAAAATAGAAGTGGAGGCAATGGTCAGGAATTGATACAATCAACCAACAGCTCCCATCAAAGACACCAAACCTCTCTAAACCATATGCTTTTATGTCAACCTAAGGGTCCTCCAGGTTGTGCCAGGCCATGCCCAACACCCTCCATTTCATAAAAGGCCGTATATCTCAGAAACCATTCAGATCCCAATATATTCTTGTTCTTTATGATAAGACACATTCAGTGACACTAACCAGAGTCTGAGTATCCCCCGGGATGCACAGGGGCAATGCCCCACCCCTCCATTTCATAAAAGACCCAATATCTTGGAAACCTTACAGATCCCCACCCCTAAACCATATATATTCGTGTTCCTTATAACAAGACACATTCAGTGACTGCAACCAAGGGGTCAGCCGGGGTGCGCTGTGGCCATGCCCCACCCCTCCACTTCACAAAAGGCCATATAAGATAAGATAATATAAAGTTTATTCAGTTTCAATCCTAACATTGGACTATAACTGAAGACATGACAAATAAAGTAGAGAACAGAGGGACAGGAATTATGCAGTACAAATTTTAAGTGACACACAAACATATAGGATTTATTCCCAGAAGAGTGACAAAGATCAAAGCACTCCCTAACATACTTTAAGAATTCTGTTTGGACTTCTGTATCATCACTGCTCATAAGGAACTTAATCTTTTCTGTATCTGGCATAGCCTTGAAAGGTGCAATGAAAGTCCTTAATTTATCAAAAAGACTATTTCTTATAGCATTGTATATGGAGCAATCATTATATATCAGAGAAACTGTTCAGAGCCCCACCCCTAAACCATATATATTCATGTTCCTTGTGACAAGACACATTCGGTGACACCAATATGGGATGCCCTGGGTCATGCACCATCCCTCCACTTCATAAAAAAGCCATATATCTCAGTAACCATTCAGATCCCTACCCCTAAATCATATATAGTCTTGTTCCTAATGATAAGACACATTCAGTATAGTAACCCAGGGGTCTCACAGGCTATGCTGGGTCCATTCCCACCCCTCTACTTCACAAAAAGCCAAATATCTGATAAACTATTCAGAGCCCCACCCCTAAACCATATAAACTACTCAAAACAATTAAAGGAGCAAACTTTTAAGCCTGTATAACATCACCGCTTGGCAATTTTCAAACTCAAGGAAAGGCACCATTTTAAAGTGACACCTCTTAAGAATGTTCATGCAAACGCCAAGAAGCACGGCTCACGTGCAAAGCAAGAATGTGACCTACAGCATGGATACCCCTATAAAACGGCCGAAATTGGGTATTGGGCAATCTAGTCAAATTTGAGTTTGGGTCAGAAACATGTCAGTCCTTCGGTTATGCGTTATTTTGGGCTTCATATGGTGTTAGGCCGTTCTTTGAAGAAGTTGAGGTCGCTCAAGCTGTCGCTTGAAAGTTTGAAAACTCCAAGGGTCGTTGCTGAACGCTTTGGTGTACCGAGAAGTGTTGTTGCCAGGCTATGGAGACGCAACCAGGAGACGGCGAGTTCACTAGACCATAATGGCAAGGCCAACACAGCATGAAGTCACAAAGGGAATATCAATATCTTCGAAATCTAGCACTACGAAATAGGCAGTACACTGCCAGAAGGCTACAAATCAATTTCCAGCATGCAGTTGATCAAAGCAATACGTATCAGGTTACATGAAGGTTTGGTGGGTGTCCAGAGACATGATTATGAAAATGGAACAATTATAAAAGTCTTACACTGTCGTATGATCGATTTATTGCCGACCGGATGACTGGCTACCCTGTCCTCACAGTTTAGCGATGTCTCTGAAATATACTGCACAGAAGTAGCAGACTTTTCCGTCACAGAAGGCACTACAATCAATAAATCTGAATAGGCGGACATCATTCTCATTCCCTTTACTACTCATTATGTATCCGGATAGTTTGTTTTCTTCCGTCTGAGTCGGAATATACCACTGAGGAATTCCAAAAACTTCTCGAACAATTTCAGTTCTATCATCCGCCATTTTGGAAACCAAATCATGATCTTTTCCTTGTCTTTTATAACATTATTTCAGGTGTTTCTGGGTCTGAATTTATATGAAAACCGTCCTTATCTTGGTCCAAATATATGGTGCAAAAAAGGGTATACAATCGCTCTGATTTTCCTAAGAAATGAAAGTAAACGTAGAGTGAATGAGTGTTTCAGTTTTACGTCCCACCAACAGCTAATGTCATATGGAGACGGGACCTCGGTTTGAAGACTCATTCAAAAGTCTGGAAAAGCCCAGGATCGAACCTGCGATCCCTGGTTTACAAGTCAAGTAGGGTAATCGCTCGACCACGGAGGCTCCTAAAGTAAACGTATATAAAATATAAAACTCCAAAATGGCGACTTGTTTCGATGCACAACATTTTTGAAACTGACGCTGAAAGTTAAGCGTCACCTTAGCGTTGGTTAGCAAGCTTTTGATTGGTCGGCGAAAGGATAAAAAAGATCCTAATTGGTTTAAAAAAACATTTCCGTTAATTTGAAATATCCTCCCAACCTGATTGGCTGATTTAAAAACGTGACACTCAAACAGAAAAATAAACAATTTCAAGACACAAAATTTAAAATTAAAAAATATTAATAACTTAGCAAAGGAATCACTAGAAATTTCAAGTGCAAAATACAAAATCTAGGAATTCCCATAGCAGGGAAATAGGCCGGGAACCAGCCACATGCTACTTCCTGCTAAATCCCCTGAGTGGTGGGGTAAGCAAAACAAAGGATGGTTCAGCCGATTAAAAACAAGATGAACAGGTAATCTTAATAAAAAATGAATTTCATTTCTATGATAATTTTCAGAAATAAGCGAGACTTAACTTCTTAATACCTTCCTCTTATTTGCCGGCATGGCCTTCTTATTTTTGCCTTCTCCATTCACAGTCATATTGCCTTTGCCGTCCTCGGGTGTGAGGACCAGCTCTAATAAATTCAACGCATATTTTTCTACAGTCTTGGAACAAGCCCTAGCCCTCATTAGTCCCACTTTATTGACGGTAATAGAGTACTTTGCATCTCCCAGGCAGATAAGATCTTAAATGGTTTTAATATACGCACTGCAGGTTTCAACATTTGGGGGAAAAGCATAGCACATGTTGTGTATTTTATGATGACAGTATTAAATGGTCTTGTATGACTAACCTAGACTTAAGGTTCATGGCATGAATCCCATGGGAATTCATATATTAGGCCTACCTATACAATTAACTCACCAAGGGGTGAGGCTTTGGCTTAGGTAAGCTAGAATGCGAGTAGAGGTTAACCCGATTCACTGTTTGATTATCCCCACGCTTTTCGAAAAAAGTGGGGATATTGTAATGGTCTTTGTCGTCCGTACGTCCGTCCGTCTTACCAGATACTCCTCCTAGACGGTTATAGATAGAAACTTGAAACTTTGGGAACCGATAGATCTTTGGTCTGGGGAGTGCATGACACTTTCGGAATTTTGTTCACACCCCTAGGGGTGGGCCCAGGGGGTGGGGCCCGCAGGGGGTCAAAAATCAAAATTTCAAGAACATGGTCGTGTAACATATCAAAGCGAACGGCCTGATGAGTAGAAACATTACAACCAAAATTTGACCCCCGGTGTCATTTTTGAGGTCACCAGAGGTCAAAAACTGATTTTGACCCTTTTACCCCCATACATTACTGTTACCGGATAACTCCTCCTAGACCGTTATAGATAGAAACATGAATCTTTGGGAACTGATACATTTTTGGTCTGGGGAGTGCATGACACTTTCGGAATTTTGATCCTACCCCTGGTAGTGGGGCCAGGGGTGGGGCACCTTGGGGTTAAAAAATCTAAGTTTTCAGAACATGGTCATGTAGCATATTAAATCGAACGGCATGATGAGTACAATATATTACAATCAAAATTTTACCCCTCGGGCCAAACACCGCTTGGGGATGGCCCAGGGGGTGGGGCCCACGGGGAAGCGTGGGGATATGCGATGGCTTGCATTCGACTGCGCGATTCTAGTTTTTGTTTGCACTTACTGCCAAATAATTGCAGATATTTTGACAAAACTTATATAGAAATGTTTTTTAGTAAAATAGAAGTGGAGGCAATGGTCAGGAATTGATACAATCAACCAACAGCTCCCATCAAAGACACCAAATCTCTCTAAACCATATTCTTTTATGTCAACATGAGGGTCCTCCAGGTTGTGCCAGGCCATGCCCAACACCCTCCATTTCATAAAAGGCCGTATATCTCAGAAAACATTCAGATCCCAATATATTCTTGTTCTTTATGATAAGACACATTCAGTGACACTAACCAGAGTCTGAGTATCCCCTGGGATGCACAGGGGCAATGCCCCATCCCTCCAGAGAACAGAGCGACAGGAATTATGCAGTACAAATTTTAAGTGACACACAAACATATAGGATTTATTCCCAGAAGAGTGACAAAGATCAAAGCACTCCCTAACATACTTTAAGAATTCTGTTTGGACTTCTGTATCATCACTGCTCATAAGGAACTTAATCTTTTCTGTATCTGGCATAGCCTTGAAAGGTGCAATGAAAGTCCTTAATTTATCAAAAAGACTATTTCTTATAGCATTGTATATGGAGCAATCATTATATATCAGAGAAACTTTTCAGAGCCCCACCCCTAAACCATATATATTCATGTTCCTTGTGACAAGACACATTCGGTGACACCAACATGGGATGCCCTGTGTTATGCAACATCCCTCCACTTCATAAAAAAGCCATATATCTCAGTAACCGTTCAGATCCCTACCCCTTAATCATATATAGTCTTGTTCCTAATGATAAGACACATTCAGTATAGTAACCCAGGGGTCTCACAGGCTATTCTGGGTTCATTCCCACCCCTCTACTTCACAAAAAAGCCAAATATCTGATAAACTATTCAGAGCCCCACCCCTAAACCATATAAACTACTCAAAACAATTAAAGGAGCAAACTTTTAAGCCTGTATAACATCACCGCTTGGCAATTTTCAAACTCAAGGAAAGGCACCATTTTAAAGTGACACCTCTTAAGAATGTTCATGCAAACGCCAAGAAGCACGGCTCACGTGCAAAGCAAGAATGTGACCTACAGCATGGATACCCCTATAAAACGGCCGAAATTGGGTATTGGGCGATCTAGTCAAATTTGAGTTTGGGTCAGAAACATGTCAGTCCTTCGGTTATGCGTTATTTTGGGCTTCATATGGTGTTAGGCCGTTCTTTGAAGAAGTTGAGGTCGCTCAAGCTGTCGCTTGAAAGTGTGAAAACTCCAAGGGTCGTTGCTGAACGCTTTGGTGTACCGAGAAGTGTTGTTGCCAGGCTATGGAGACGCTACCAGGAGACGGCGAGTTCACTAGACCATAATGGCAAGGCCAACACAGCATGAGGTCACAAAGGGAATATCAATATCTTCGAAATCTAGCACTACGAAATAGGCAGTACACTGCCAGAAGGCTACAAATCAATTTCCAGCATGCAATTGATCAAAGCAATGCGTATCAGGTTACATGAAGGTTTGGTGGGTGTCCAGAGACATGATTATGAAAATGGAACAATATTAAAAGTCTTACACTGTCGTATGATCGATTTATTGCCGACCGGATGACTGGCTACCCTGTCCTCACAGTTTAGCGATGTCTCTGAAATATACTGCACAGAAGTAGCAAACTTTTCCGTCACAGAAGGCACTACAATCAATAAATCTGAATAGGCGGACCTCAATCTCATTCCCTTTACTACTCATTATGTATCCGGATAGTTTGTTTTCTTCCGTCTGAGTCGGAATATACCACTGAGGAATTCCAAAAACTTCTCGAACAATTTCAGTTCTATCATCCGCCATTTTGGAAACCAAATCATGATCTTTTCCTTGTCTTTTATAACACTATTTCAGGTGTTTCTGGGTCTGAATTTATATGAAAACCGTCCTTATGTTGGTCCAAATATATGGTGCAAAAAATGGGTATACAATCGCTCTGATTTTCCTAAGAAATGAAAGTAAACGTAGAGTGAATGAGTGTTTCAGTTTTACATCCCACCAGCAGCTAAGGTCATATGGAGACGGGACCTCGGTTTGAAGACTCATTCAAAAGTTTGGAGAAGCCCAGGATCGAACCTGCGATCCCTGGTTTACAAGTCAAGTAGCGTAATCGCTCGACCACGGAGGCTCCTAAAGTAAACGTATATAAAATATAAAACTCCAAAATGGCGACTTGTTTCGATGCACAACATTTTTGAAACTGACGCTGAAAGTTAAGCGTCACCTTAGCGTTGGTTAGCAAGCTTTTGATTGGTCGGCGAAAGGATAAAAAAGATCCTAATTGGTTAAAAAAACATTTCCATTAATTTGAAATATCCTCCCAACCTGATTGGCTGATTTAAAAACGTGACACTCAAACAGAAAAATAAACAATTTCAAGACACAAAATTTAAAATTAAAAAATATTAATAACTTAGCAAAGGAATCACTGGAAATTTCAAGTGCAAAATAAAAAATCTAGGAATTCCCATAGCAGGAAAATAGGCCGGGAACCAGCCACATGCTACTTCCTGCTAAATCCCCCGAGTTGTGGGGTAAGCAAAACAAAGGATGGTTCAGCAGATTAAAAACAAGATTAACAGGTAATCTTAATAAAAAATGAATTTCATTTCTATGATAAAGTTTCAGAAATAAGCGAGACTTAACTTCTTAATGCCTTCCCTTTATTAGCCGGCATGGCCTTCTTATTTTTGCCTTCTCCATTCACAGTCATATTGTCTTTGCAGTCCTCAGGTGTGAGGACCAGCTCTAATAAATTCAACGCATATTTTTCTACAGTCTTGGAACAAGCCCTAGCCCTCATTAGTCCCACTTTATTGACGGTAATAGAGTACTTTGCGTCTCCCAGGTAGACAATATCTGAAATAGTTTTAACCCTTGTCCTGCTGAGCCCGGATACGCCTTATCTTTGAAACAATGTAGATCCAGATCAGATGGCTTCTGAAGAAGCCATCTGATCAGGATCTACAATGTTTGCCATTCAGATTGTGAATTTGTTGCAATAATTTGCATCAAGTTATCTGATTGGTTGATAATTGGTTGTGGGTGTGGCAGATTAAAATATTCAGCAGTACAAGGGTTAATATATGCGCTGCAGGTTTCAACATTTGGGGAGAAGCATGGCACATGTTGTGTATGTTATGATGACAGTATTAAATGAGCCCCGCCAAGCGAATTTGTGTCTTCGAGCATTCCGTCATGACAAACTTTAACTGCGCATGCCCAGCCATTCAGAGGGGCCAGGGATATGGCTTTCTGTCTGAAGTTTCCTCTTGATTCACTGCTTGTATGAGCGAGCAGCGAAGGTTCTGGCGAGACTGCGCGGATGCGCAGGCTCGCCTGAACCTTCGCTGCTCGCATAGGCGATAAGTACCAAAATCGCTTGACGGGGCCCAAATGGTCTTGTATGACTAACCTAGACTTACGGTTCATGGCATGGAAAGGGATCCCATGGGAATTCATAAATTAGGCCTACCTATACAATTAACTCACCAAGGGGTGAGGCTTTGGCTTAGGTAAGTTAAAAAGCGAGTAGAGGTTAAGTAGAAGTAAAACAAAGATCAGGAATTGATACAATTAACTTACTCCACCCATAAAAGACACCAAAGGGAAAGAAATACAAACATTAAGCGACCAGACCATAATGGAAACCTAAACAAAGGAAGGCCATAAGGACAGTTACTTTCCCACAAAATGGCCATATGGCCATCCAAAACCAAAAGACACAAGTGATACACACAGTAAGTAGCAAACAACAACATAAATAAATCGCCACAGAAGAGCCGCCTTGGAACGGTCAGTGGAAGATTTCCACTGGGGGGCTTAAATCGATTTTACGTGGCCACAATCCTCGCCCTTACTTCCGTCGCGATTTAGACAAGTAATTTGTTCAGTCCGCATGAAGGCCTCCTAACTCATCAGTGCAACATCTCCGTGAACACAAAAATCAAAGAACCACAGAGGTGAGACAACGGTGAGGACTAGACAGCAAGAAACCACTGAAATGCTGGAGCAAAAGAAAACCAACAGTGAGACTCCGATGAGCCCGACCAGAGACAGAGCATCAGGCACCAACCAACATTATCTCTCTAATTTTCAATAAGCCTTTACGTTGGAGCCGTCATAGAATCTGAGGCCTGACCCACCGGCGTGCAATTAAAGAGGGAAGCAAAGTTGCCAACTGTGATTGGGTTAACTACCATGCATGCAGTCTGTCGTATAATATCCATGCTGTACCCAATCTTTTTATATCGAAGAATGATTTTACGAAATTGGGTGCTGAAGTCATTGCGGTTATATATTTTTCTGAATTTATATACTAAGTCACCATAAAATTCGGGTTCCGATAGACCTTGTTGCAGAAGAGATTTAAGTCCAATATTGAATTTTGAAATTAAATCAGAATGGCGTCTATAAAATTTTGAAAAGGCTTTGCGTAGTTTATGGTACCGATAACCCTGATTAAGGAGTTTAGCCGTTAATAATTTATTACGAGTGTTGAAGTCAGTTACATGACTACACACTCTAGCAAATCGAATTAATTGCGAAATATAAACGCCATAGGATGGCGCACGAGGAACATCACCATCCAAAAAAGGAAAATTTACAATCTCAAAATCAAAGTCATCGCGTTTATCATAAATTTTGCACGAAACAAATCCATCTACAATAGATAGATGTAAATCCAAAAACGGGGCCTCGGTATCAGAAGAATTTGCTTTATTTAACTTTATTTAAACCCGATTCAGTGTATGATTATCCCCACGCTTTTTGAGGAAATTGATATTGTAATTTGTTTGTAATTTGTTTGTTTGAGTGAGTGAGTGAGTTTTAGTTTTACGTCCCACCAACAGCTAAGGTCATACAGAGACGGTTTAAAGACTCATCGGAAAGTCTGGAGAAGCCCGGGATCGATCCTGCGATCCCTGGTTTACAAGGCGAGTAGCGTAACCAGTGCACCACGGAGGCTTCTAATTGTTTGTTTGAGGTTTAACGTCCCCGTCATTTTGGAGAGGTTGCTTCCAATTTTGTGGGACTTTTGCCCCACATTGAGATGAAATGACATCTCAAGCCCTGTCGCCCAATGAAGCCAATAGGGTTTATTAGCATGGACGGTCCGCCTCGCACCGCGGTTCCTGGACAGGCTTAGATCCTCTAAGCGGTTTACCAGTACTATTCAGCTCTGCGTGGAAGCATCATGCAGCCCATATTTTTCTTCAAGCCCCTATGGGCGGGGGCCCCGGGGATATTGTAATGGTCTTCGTCGTCCGTCCGTATGTACGTCCGTCGGTCCATCCGTCTTACTGGATAACTCCTCCTAGACGGTTATAGATAGAAACTTGAAACTTTGGGAACTGATAGATCTTTGGTCTGGGGAGTGCATGACATTATGCAATACAAATTTTAAGTTACACACAAACATATAGGACTAATTCCCAGAAGAGTGACAAAGATGAAAGCACTCCATAACATACTTTTAAGAATTCTTTTTGGACTTCTGTATCACCAATGCCCTTAAGGAACTTAAACTTTTCTGTATCTGGCATAGCCTTGAAAGGTGCAATAAAAGTCGTTAATTTATCAAAAAGACTATTATAGCATTGTATATGGAGCAATTCATTATATATCAGAGAAACTGTTCAGAGCCCCACCCCTAAACCATATATATTCATGTTCCTTGTGACAAGACGCATTCGGTGACACCAACATGGGATACCCTGGGGTGCCCTGGGTCATGCACCATCCCTTCACTTCTTAAAAAGCCATATATCTCAGAAAGCGTTCAGATCCCTACCCCTAAACCATATATATTCTTGTTCCTCATGATAAGACACATTCAGTATTGCAACCCAGGGGTCTCACAGGCTGTGCCGGAGCCATGCCCACCCCTCTACTTCACAAAAAGCCAAATATCTGATAAACTGTTCAGAGCCCCACCCTAAACCATATACACTGCTCAAAACAATTAAAGGAGCAAACTTTTAAGCCTGTATAACATCACCGCTTGGCAATTTTCAAACTCAAGGAAAGGCAATATTTTAAAGTGACATCTCTTAACAATATTCATGCAAACGCCAAGAAGCAAGGCTCACGTGCAAAGCAAGAATGTTAACTACAGCACGGATACCCCTTTAAAACGGCTGAAATTGGGTATGGGGCAATCTGTTCAAAATTTGAGTTTGGGTCAGAAACATGTCAATCCTTCAGTTATGCGTTATTTTGGGCTTCATAGTGACTTCATATGGTGATAGGCCGTTCTTGGAAGAAGTTGAGGTCGCTCAAGCTATCGCTTTGCTTGAAAGGGTGTACACCCAAATGACCGTTGCTGAACTTTTTGATGTAACGAGAAGTGTTGTTGCCAGGCTATGGAGACGCTACCAGGAGCTGGAGAGTTTACTAGACGAGAATGGCAAGGCCAACACCGCATGACGTCACAAAGGGAAGATTAAAATCTTGGCAATCTAGCACTACGAAATCGGCAGTACACGACCAGAAGGCTAACGAACGATTTCCGGCATGCAATTGGTCAAAGGATATCCGATCAAACAATACGTATCAGGATACATGAAGGTGATCTGAGGACCAGACATCCGGCAAGAGGGCCTATTCTTACCAGGTAAATCGTGCACGCCGATATGAGTTTGCCCAAGAACATCAGGACTGGCGATTGCAAGACTGGCGTACAGTTCTGTTCACGGATTAAAGCATATTTCACTTGAGTGCATGTGATTGGTGTGTTCCAAGTCTGGAGACGACCTGGAGAACGATACGAGGACTGCTACATTGTGGAAACAGACAGATATGGAGTGGGGTCAGTGATGGTATGGGGTGGAATTTCTTATGAAAGCCGAACGGACTTGTACTTGATAAGCGGAGGCACATTGACTGCATTACGGTATCAAGATGAAATTCTAGATCCTATTGATAGACCTTTGCGCTGGGGAAATCGATGACAATTTCATTCTGATACAGGATAATGCGTGCCCCCATACTGCTAGAGTGTAAGACTACTGAAGGTAAAGGACTGTTGGGCACGTTCTCCTGACTTAAACCCAATAGAACATGTGTAGGACATTCTTTACAGACGTATCGCACATGGGGATCATCCACCAATGACTATTCAAGAGCTCACAAACATCCTTATAGACATGAGTGGGAAACACTAGCTTTACAAGGTTTTCAAAATTTGGTTCGTAACATGCCTCGGCGATGCCAGGAGTGTTGTGCTGCTAGAGGCGGTCATACACATTACTTACAGGAAAAAGTGACTGCTTTTCGCTTGTCTATTACTTTGAAATAATCTGACGTTTTTTTTTTTCTTCCTAAACAGGTTACAGGCCGTGATTTGTGAATTTGCCATTAACATGTTACAGATAAAGTTATTCATCTTTCTGAATCGTTGTTTTCATTATCCTTATCCAACATCTTTATACTATGAGGAAATATGTGTTTTCTCCTTGAATTGTTTTGGGCAGTGTATATTCACATTCGGGGACACCAACTTGGAGGTCCCCAAGGGTGCCCAGGGTCATGCCCCATCCCTCCACTTCATAAAAAACTATAATTTATATTTCAGAAACCGTTCAGATCCCCACCCCTACACCAAAAATATTCTTGGTCTTTATGATAAGACACATTCAGTGACAACAATCTTTGGCTTTCCTGGGATCTGCTGCAGCCATGGCCCAGCCCCTCCACCTCTTAAAAGGCATTATATTTCAGGAACCGTAAGGATCCCCACCACATAACCATATTTTTGTTCCGTATGGTATGACCAAGTAACTGTCCTTTTGGCTTTCCGCTGTTGGTGTTTCCATTAGGGTCTGTTATTTCATGTTTGTGTTTCTTTCCCTTTGGTGTCCCTGATGGGAGCTGTGGGTTAATTGTATCGATTCCTGATCATTGCCTCAACTTCTATTTTCCATTGGGTCCATGCACCACCTCCTCCACTACATAAAATGCCTAATTTCAAGATGGGTGCTCATTTGGGAATGGGGATTCATTGAGGAGACTTAATAATCGGTAGATTAATCTCCTCATAAACCACTGAACAGATTTTGACCAAACTTGGCAGAAATGATCTGTGGGTGGTCCTCTCTCAAAGTTGTTCAAGGAATTCCATTCTATGCAGAACTCTGGTTGCCATGGCAACGAAAAGGAGAAAATAAGAAAAAAACCTTTAAAAATCTTCTTGCCTGAAACCAGAAGGCCCAGGTCTTTGGTATTTGGTATGAAGCTTCATCTAGTGGACCTCTACCAAGATTGTTCAAATTATAGCCCTGGGACCAAAAATGCCCCCGCGCCAGGGCCCACTGGTTTTACATAGGCTTATATAGGGAAAACCTTTAAAAATCTTCTTGTCTGAAACCAGAAGGCCCAGGTCTTTGATATTTGGTATGAAGCTTCATCTAGTGGACCTCTACCAAGATTGTTCAAATTATAGCCCAAGGGCTAAAAATGCCCCTGCAACCAAGGGGCCCACTGGTTTTTTATAGACTTAGATAGGGAAAACCTTTAAAATTCTTCTTGTCTGAAACCAGAAGGCCCAGGTCTTTGATATTAGGTATGAATCTTTGTCTAGTGGACCTCTACCAAGATTGTTCATATTAAAGCCCTGGGGCCAAAAATGCCCCCGCGCGGGGGCCCACTGGTTTTACATAGACTTATAATGGGGGAAAACCTTTAAAAATCTTCTTGTCTGAAACCAGAAAGCCCAGGTCTTTGATATTTGGTATGAAGCTTCGTCTAATGGACCTCTACCAAGATTCTTCAAATTATAGCCCTGGGGCCAAACATGCCCCCGCACCGGGGCCCATTTGCTTTACATAGGCTTATATAAGGAAAACCTTTAAAAATCTTCTTGTCAGAAACCAAAAGGCCGAGGTCTTTGGTATTTGGTGTGAAGCTTCATCTAGTGGACCGATACCAGGATTGTTCAAATTATAGCCCTGGGGCCAAAAATGCCCCCGCGCCGGGGCCCACTTGTTTTACATAGGCTTATATATAGGGAAAACCGTTAAAAATCTTCTTGTCAGAAACCAGAAGGCCCAGGTCTTTGATATTTGGTATGAAGCTGCATCTAGTGGACCGATACCAAAATTATTCAAATTATTACCCTTTGGCCAAAAATATCCCCGCGTGGGGCCCGACTGATTTAACATAGGCTTATATGGGGAAAACCTTTTAAAATCTTCTTGTTTGAAACTGGAATATTTGGTTTGAAGCTTCATGTAGTGGACGTTTACCAAGATTTTGATTGTTCAAATTATAGCCCTGGGGCCAAAAATGGCCCAGTGGTTTTACATAGGCTTATATAGGGAAAACCTTTAAAAATCTTCGTCTCAAACCAGAAGGCCAAGGTCTTTGATGTTTGGTATGAAGTTTCAACTGATGGACCTCTACCAAGATTGTTCCAATTATAGCCCTGGGGCCAAAAATGGCACTGTCCCAGGTTTTACGTAGGCAAATATAGGGAATACTTTTAAAAGTATTCTTGTCTGAAACCAAAAGGCCTAGGTATGACCCTTGCTGCTTCATCTAGTGGACCTCTTCCAAGATTGTTCAAATTCTAGCCTAGTGGCCAAAAATGCCCCCACCCCCCACAGGGCCCGCATCTTTTACATAGACTTATATAGGGAAAACCTTAAAGCATTTTTTATCTGAAACCAGAAGGCCCAGGCTTATGATATTTGATATTAAGCTTCATTTAGTGCACCTCTACCAAGATTGTTCAAATTATAGCCCTGAGGCCAAAAATTGTCCCGCCCAAGGACCCACATATCAATCTCTTAGCTCAGGGGAGTGATATAGGACCATCATGGTCCTCTTGTTTCCCATGGTATCCAGTAATCATAGCAAAAGGCATAAGATCATAAAGCTGATAGGAACAGTCACTAAAGGAATATTTCTATAAGTTTTGCATGCATACCCTGAGGATGCTGATAATTATGTGCGTTTTTTCGTGCCCAAAACACCCATGCTGATTTTGCTCCTTTTCTTGGTCATCCTCTTCTTCCCTTGAGCTTAACAGCTTAAGCACTAACTGCGCATCAAAGGCAGGTTTGTCCTTATGGTGCTGGAAGCGACTGACTGCTAGGGATATCCTTTCACTTATAGCATTGATCAATTCCTAGCCGCATTATCTTTTCATATAGAACATCCAAGTTTACCTCCAATTTTGAGTTCTCTTCCTTGGGTTTCTCACTTACACTCTCAAATTCTGACTCCCGTCAGCCTCAATAGCGCAGTGGTTAATGCGTTCGACTCATGATCGAGAGGTTGTGCGTTCAAATCCGCCACCCAGTATCGAGGTGTGTCCTTGGACAAGACACTTAATGATACTGCCTCACTCCACCCAGGTGTAAATGGGTAACAGTGGTGTAATAGTCACTGCCTCTCTCTCGCGCGCGTGAAAACATCCGGTATGAGTGTTCGAGAATGATCAAATAAGCTTGAAGCTTCCAGTAATATCTGGCACCTGCATGTAGCACCAAACCAGAAAAAACTGTTTATGCTTATTTTTATAGCCCTGCTTTGAAAAAGTGGGGGCTATATTGGATTTGCCTTGTCCTTCTGTAATTCCATAATTCTTTAATTCCGTTATTCATGAAAACACATTCATCATTTTAACAAAACAGCTGAATGATAGCACCACTGTCAATATTAATTTAATATCATACAGGGCATCCACCCGTCATTCCATGATTGTCGCCTGGAGTCGAACGACTATCCAGCCAAAGGTGTAAAATCAACTATTGGCTCAGTGTATATTCCTGTATTTCCTGTGAAAGCGACCCAATGTTAAATTTCTAGATATCCATACCAGAAAAAAGTAGAATTTCTAATTAATTAATACACACATATTAAACTCCAATCATAGCTTGAAAATAACACATACATCCGAGACATTACCACTGAGAAAAGTATACGTATTTGTTGCATATCTATTTCACACAGGAAAATTAAACACATTTCACAATTATAACCATTCTTTTCCAATATATTCTTTTGGAAATTTCAACTACCAACTCACTTGTGAGTAGAGCTGTGGTGCAGTGGTAAAGTAGAAGTAAAACAAAGATCAGGAATCGATACAATTAACTTACTCCACCCATCAAAGACACCAAAGGGAAAGAAACACAAACATTAAGCGACCAGACCATAATGGAAACCAAAACAAAGGAAGGCCATAAGGACAGTTACTTTCCCACAAAATGGCCATAAAGCATCGGATTTGAGATCGAAAGGTAGCCGGTTCGATCCTCACAAGCGCCAAGTGTTGTTTCCTTGGGCAAGAGACTTTATCCACATTGCTTAGTACTGGTTCCTACCCAGGAAAAGAGGGCCACATGGAAGATTAGTACTAGTACTAAATGTGTTACCCTCTATAAATAAAGTCGATTATTATTATTATTTATTATTATTATTACTATTTCATCCTATAAATTTTAATTTCCTTCAAAATGAGAACTACCAAATTTCACCTTTAATCCAGTCGAGTGTACACTGCGTATGAATCCAAATAAATGGTTCACATATACTCCAGAATATATAATGAATGCAACATAAAGGACACACACTGCACATAGCAAAGCGAAGCAAGGCACAAAAATATATACATCAGGACTGAATCCTAAAATATCTAGAAATTTTCAGAAATTTCGAAAAAAATTAATCTAATTTCCTTTCTGAGAATTTTCCACTGAAGCCACAGCAGATGCCGGTTCTGGAACTGTGGTCTGAAGATAGAGCATGGCTGAATTTACCCGACTCGGACTGCCTGGTGCTGCTTCTTATTTCCTCTACCCTGGCAGCAACAGCTTGAAAATTCTAGCATACTTTGTTTAGTATGCCTCTCAGTATGCCTCTTTCAGTAGATAGTACATGTATATCTCTGATGCTCCTGTGTTGTGAAATGCTCATGATCCCTCACTAAAGTCTCCAAAGCATCCAGCCTTCTAAGCAATTGATCTGTGGCTGATCCTGCAGAGCACCATCTCCCCAGGAGTCAGACACTGGGGAGTAATTACCAACCATCGTTCATCCATTAGTGGAGTTCCTGATATATCCATCAATGTTTGAGCAGCGAATGTCCTGAGAATTCAGACCCAGCTCTTATATACATGTATTGACTTAGGACTGCCAGGCATTTTTGAAATGAGGACTAGAATGGGGGTAGGGAGGTGTTGGACATCTGTACCTCACCTAAAACCCATGAATACTTGCAATTTTCTATATTCTCTATCATACTGGAGTACAAATATCAAGCTAAAGCGCTGGACTGATCCACCTTTATGGTGTATAAGTGAGTCACCAATCAATTTCGTCACCCACTAATTTATAGGGAATAAAGAGATTGGCAACCGGCCAGATTCTCTAGACAATGCTTCTTGGGTCAATTTTTAATAACTATTTGTTGCTGTCCTTGACTGCCCAAAATGACTTCTTCTCAATGGTAGTGCACTGAACAAAATTGCATAATTATGTCAAAGCTGATTTGTGACTGACTTACCAGATGCCGATGAAATATGGATTTGGGGATCGTTCCACAATGGTTGGATAAGTCTGTGAGGTGGATCTGTTAAGGTAAATCACAGTCAACAACATTTGTTTGCAATGCTTTTTATGTCCCCGGTAGCTATAGCGGGGACATATTGTTTTTGCCCTGTCTGTTTGTTTGTTTGTTTGTTGGTTTGAACGTGGACAACTTTAACGTTGGTAATAACTTTTGAACCATTTGAGTTAGAACATTCATATTTGGCATGAAGGTTCCTTGTGACAAGAGCTTCACATTCATGCAAAAAATTTGACAAAAGCTTTACATTCGTGCAAAAAAAATGACCTTTGACCTTGACCTTTGGCATACTTAAAATAAAAAAATAACATTTTGGTACTTAAAATAAAAAAATAACATTTTGGTCATAACTTTTGAACCTTTTGAGATAAAGTAGAAGTAAAACAAAGATCAGGAATCGATACAATTAACTTACTCCACCCATCAAAGACACCAAAGGGAAAGAAACACAAACATTAAGCGACCAGACCATAATGGAAACCTAAACAAAGGAAGGCCATAAGGACAGTTACTTTCCCACAAAATGGCCAAATGGCCATCCAAAATAAAAAGACACAAGTGATACACCACACAGTAAGTAACAAACAACGACATAAATAAACTGCCACAGAAGATTCGCCTTGGAAGGTCAGTGGAAAGAATTCCACTGGGGGGGGGGGCTTAAATCGATTTTACATGGCCATAATCCTCGCCCTTACCTCTGTCGCGGTATACACTAATTTTGTTTAGTCCGCATGAAGGCTTCCTAACTCATCAGTGTAACATCTCCGAGAACATACAAATCAAAAAACTACAGAGATGAAACAAGGTTGAGGACTCGACAGCATACAACAACAGAATTGCTTGAGCAAAAGAAAACCAACAGTTAGACTCCGAGGGGCCCGACCAAAGACAGAACATCAGGCGCCAACCAACATAAAATACTAAAATAAAATAAAATTCCATTTATGCTTTTACACTGGAACTGTCATATAATCTTAAGCCCGACCCACCGGTGTGCAATCAAAGAGGGAAGCAAAGTTGCCAACCGTGATTGGGTTAACCACCATGCATGCAGTCTGTTTTATAACATTTATGTTGTACCCAACCTTTTTATATCGACAAACAATTTTACAAAATTGGGTACTAAAGTTATTACAGGCATGCATTTTTCTAAATTTATATACTAAGTCACCATAGAATTCGGGTTCCGATAGGCCATGTTGCAGAAGTGTTTTAAGTCCAACATTGAATTTTGAAACCAAATCAGAATGAGGTCTATAAAACTTAGAAAAGGCTTTACGTAGTTTATGATACCGATACCCTTGATTAAGAAGTTTAGCGGTTAATAATTTATTACGAGGATTGAAGTCGGATACATGACTAGACACTCTAGCGAATCAAATTAACTGCGAAATATAAACCCCGTACGATGTCCCACAAGGAACGTCACCGTCCAAAAAGGGAATATTTACAATCTTGAAATCAAAATAATCGCGTTTATCATAAATTTTGCAAGAAACAAATCCATCTACAATAGATAAATGTAAATCCAAAAAGGGGGCCTTGGTATCAGAGGAATTTGCCTTGTTTAACTGAAGTTCTAGGGGATAAATCTGACTAATCAAACCATCAAAGTAAGAATTGTCAATATTTAATAAATCATCTAAATATCTAGAAGTAGAACTAAAAGCTTCAATAATTTCAGATTGGTTATCAATGGAAAGCGACAACACAAAGTCTTTTTCATAACAATACAAGAACTGATCAGCCACAAGAGGTGAGCAATTCGTACCCATCGGAATACCCACAATTTGTCTAAATAACTTAGTACCGAATCTAATATAAATATTGTCAAGTAGAAAGGTGAGAGCATCACACACTTTCTGACATGACCAAAGTGTATAATTCTTATGCTCTTTAGAAGTGAAAAATGGATTTCTGACATTACATGCAAGACAGAGAGAATCTTCTCTGTGGAAAGCCCATTCAATTAAATCATTAAGCTTTTCTTTTATAAGATTATGAGGAAGTGTAGTGTAAAGAGTGGAGAAATCGTAAGTAGGCAGACTTTACTTGCAATAAACCGTGCTTTGTAAGGTCTTTTATGAAGTTTTGGTAACCAGTATAGAGTAGGAAGCTTGTCTTGGCCTTCTATAACACACAGAGCAAATTTGGTGGCTGAATGACAAAAATGTTCACCTACTATAGCTCTCTCTTCAGCTAAAGGCTGAAGTTCATATGCCTTAGTACCACCAAGCTCCTGCTTAAGCGTGTTAACATAGTGGAGCCATCACACAACGACGACGTTGTAAGCGGCCTTGTCTGCAGGTGTAAGCGCCCTTGTCTGCAGGGGCCAATACAAACTTCTTATGAAATTCTTGAATACCTAGTTTAAGATGACGTAAAGACGTTTTAGGCTAAGGAGGTAATAAAGCGTTCATATTTTGCATGTAGGTTTCTTGTGACAAGAGTTTTACATTCACACAAAAAATTTTGACCTGTGACCTTGACCTTTGACCTACATAAAGAAGGTTAAGATTGGTCATAACTTTTGAACTGTTAGAGATACAGCCTTCATATTTGGCATGTAGGTTCCTTGTGACAAGAGCTTTACATTCATGCAAAAAAATTTTGACCCTTGACCTTGACCTTTGACCTACTTAATATAAAAAATAACATTTTGGTCATAACTTTTGAACCGTTTGAAATAGAGCCTTCATATTTTGCATGTAGGTTTCTTGTGACAAGAACTTTTCATTCACACAAAAAATTTTGACTTGTGACCTTGATCTTGACCCTTGTCCTACATAAAGAAAAAGTTAACATTGGTCATAACATTTGAACCGTTTGAGATACAGCCTTCATATTTGGCATGTAGATTCCTTGTGACAAGAGCTTTACATTCTTACAATTTTTTTTACCTTGACCTTTGACCTACTTAAAAATAAAAATAAAATTGTTCATAACTTTTGAACCGTTCAAGATAGAGCCTTCATATTTGGCATGTAAGTTCCTTGTGACAAGAGCTTTACATTCTTGCAAAACTTTTCGACCTGTAACCTTGACCTATGACCTACTTAAAGAAAAAATATTATTGTTCATAATTTTTTAACCATTTAAGAGAGCCTTCATATTTGGCATGTAAGTTCACTGTGTCAAGGGCTTCCCACCTGTGACCTTGACCTACAAATTCATAAATTGAATGTCAAACAGTGTAGATCCTGATCAGATGGCTTCTTCAAAAGCCATCTGATCTGGATCTGCACTTTACAAAGATAGGGGTTGTTGTGAACAGCAGGATAAGGGTTAAGGACCTAAGAAACAGGTTTTCTCATGACTCAGATCTTGTGAAACAGTGGTTTGAACCCCAGTGCCAGTTCTAAAGCAAGATTGACCCTTTTTGTGCCAAATCGAATCTTCCTCCTCATATATTGCAGGAGTACATTTCACACGTGTTTTCTTCAAAATCCGTTTGGAAAACGGCTGAACTTTTTGCAATCAGTGGCTCTGATCAGACGCCGCGTTCTGTGGCGTCTGATCTGGGCCTACACTGTTTTGGGGTTTCCGGTACAAAATGGGTTACATGTTCTCCATTCCCGTTTTGGGGTTTCTGTTACTTAATGGGTTAAGAGCCAGGTTCTGCTTACATCAAGAGAGAGATTGTTTGTTGAGAGAGGTTAATCCTCACCCTGCTTGCTGAATAAATTAGTTTGGCCACACTCATAAATTTCTGTCTATCAGCCAATGAAATTACTTGATATAATGTATACATTGAAATCAGAAAACTGTACGACAGTGTAGATGCTGATTAAATGGCTTCTTTAGAAGTCTGATCTGGATCTACACTGTTTTCAAAGGCAGAGGTGGTTGTGTTCAGCAGCTGCAGGGTTAATTGTGATGTGGTTACAACATAGTCGACCAGGTTCTGCATACTGTATATAACAGTATATATACTGCACATGCTCCATAAAGTGAACGCAGCACAAGATTTTATATTCTGTTTCAACTGTAAAATATACATGTATCAGTTATTACTTTATTAGGGCAAAAAAGGAAATTACTGGTATATGTTAAGAAACTGCCCTTTACTTTTATTAGGCATGCTCCTTCTGCCATCTGTGGACTATTTTGGGGCTTTAAGAAATATTTGGGCTGCATGATGCTTCAACGCAGAGCTGAAACCGACCACACACGAGTACTGGTAAACTGCTTAGAGGATCTAAGCTTGCCCAGGCAAAGTGGTGCGAGTAGGACTCCATGATCATAAACCCTATTATTTTTCATTGGGCGACAGGGCTTGAGATGTCATTTCATGTTGGGTAAAAGTCCCATGAAATTGGAAGCAACGTCTCCAAAATGACCTGTTCAGTGTTGAAGGGGACGTAAAACCTCAAGACAATTGTTTGGATGAAAGCAAATATATCCAAAGCTGGCACAAGGACAATAGTTTACTATGGCTGTACTTGACGATGCGCTTAAATTGAATGACATTCTGGGCCTTGTTTGTAATCGAGGGGTAGCCAATATGCCACAGTATTTACCCTAAATATTCAGTCAACATAAAGTCAAAAATAAGCCTCAGCAAACAGTGCAGACCCAGATCAGGCCAGCTGCTAGGCATATAAGGTAAATTTAAGAGAGTACATGTATTTATTTTATTTCTTGTAAAGTTCTTGGAAACATTTTGCTATGGTCACTTGTGTTGAGGTAAGTATATGAACCATTCTGTCATGGGTAATTATTGTTAAACACAATGTAGTTTGTGTTGCTAATATTTTTTTTGTGTTTTGGTTAGCTGTTTGACCACTTTGTGGAAAAGTTACTGTCCTTCTGGCTTTCCCTGTGACATTTTAATTATACATGTACAGTCGAACTTCAATGGCTCAAACACCTTTGGGACCTCGAAAATCTGTTCGAAACGGGGGTAGTTCGAGCCACTGAGGTTACTGTCAGGAGGCATAACGACATATTTTTTGACATCTTTTCGGTGTTCTATAATAAAAATGTATGCTGTGTGTACTCATTAGAATCGCCTCATCGAGGCGATTCTAATGAGTACACACGGCATACATTTGCAAGATAAAAGACTAAAATCTCCTTAATTATCCCCCACTATTTCTTATGAAGAGGATTTCGCTAGGGGCTCAAGAATGGGTTCGACACATCCATGGTAAACGAGCCATCGGTGTTCGTCGAGCCATCGAAGTTCTACTGTAGTTATTTTATGTTTGTGTTTCTTTCCCTTTGATGTCTTGAATGGGAGATGGGAGGTAATGGTATCGATTCCTGATCATTGCCTTCACTAATACTTTTATTTAATATTAAGTGCTCATAAATATTAGAATCGGCAGAGAGAAATATTTGTCTTGTTCATAAATATTAACATATTTAGTACCGGAAACCCCTAAACAGGTAGTTGGCAAACAGTGCAGGGCCAGATCAGAAGCCGCACAACGCCGCGTCTGATCAGGGCCTACACTGTTTGCAAAATTTTCAGCCAATTTCCAAATTGTTTTTGATGAAAACAAAACCTGACACCCCTAAACTTTGGAATGGACTCCTGCCCTATATAAGGTGGAAGATTCCATTTGGTACAAAAAGGGTTAAAAGGCCATCATTCAGTATGCTACACTCCTCCCAAATTTTAAGCTATTTGGTGATGCACGATTTCATTTTTTACCATGAATTCAGAAGCAGAATGGAAAACGTTGTAGGTCCTGATTGGCTGGAATTCCACGAATCTAGCAAATCAGGATCTTTACTGTTTTCAAAAAAGGGATATACCCAGGTTCAGCATGGTGAGAGTATTAAACCTTTTCGTACCAAATGGAATCTTCCTCCTTATATATAGCAGGATTCCATTTCCAAATTTAGGGGTGTCAGGTTGTGTTTTCATCAAAATTTATTTGGTAAAATGACTAAACTTTATCAAACAGTGGAGGCCCTGATCTGATCTGGGCCTGCACTGTTTGCCAGGGTACCCATTTTGGGGTTTCTGGTACTAAATGGATTAATATTTATGAGCTGGCCAAATCTGAGCATGGAGAGTGAAAGATGATTTTGTTATTTTGGTTTTGTTAATCTTGAGTCTGGCCCATAGGTTATAAAACTGTTTTCATGCCCAACTCACTTGAGCACAAAATTTGTCCTGCTCATAAATTTTAAAATGCCAACAAAATTATCTACTGAACAGGAAAATTGCTGTATATACATGTACTTGTAGTTTATAATTTATGAGCAAGACAAATTTCATGCGCAAGTGAGTTGAGCATGAAAAAAAGTTTTATAACCTCAGGTCCTGGAATCTGTGTCTCAATTTTACATATCTAAAATGTCTGAATACTTACGTTATGAGAAAGTTAAACCCTTATCCTCCTGAATATATAAATTAAGCCACACCCATTTCTGAATGGGCATCGATCAAGTAATTTGACATTATGTATTTGTTCAATTCACAAACTGCATCACAAACAGAGTAGATCTTGATCAGATGGCTATCTGGATCTACACTGTTTGCAAAGGTAAGAGTTGCCATATTCAGCAGGATAAGGATAAACTAAACATCACATGAACGAGTCCGTGAAATGAAGACCCCCTTAAACTCCACTTTATATAGAGAAAACTGGGGTTTACGGGGGGTAAACATTATTTTTCTTATTTCTGCTCCAAGTCATAGGTTGTGGGTACTCGTTAGAACCGCCTCATTGAGGCGGTGTTAACAAGTACCCAAAACCTATGTTTGGAGTATAAATAAGAAAAATATCACAACTTTTCATCAGAAAAAATACCTTTTTTTGAGGTTTGAAAAATGCACTATATCACACGGGTGTGTTATCGTAATGTTTGCCAACATTACTACATTCATTGTCAGTGATGTATCATAAATTGAAGGACCCACGCTCATCGGGGCTTGGAGAAATAGAATGGGCTGCATAGTGCTTCCTCACAGAGTTGAAACCAACCACACCAGTACAGTTAACTGCTTAGAAGGTCTAAGCCTTCCCAGGCGAAGTGGTGCCCAACGTACTGTCCCTGCATTTAAACCAGGTAAGAGTCCCACAAAATTGGGAGCAACATCTCCAAAATGTCCTAAATAGTGTTGATGTGGACATAAAACCTAAATTCAAACAAATCATAAATTGAGCTGTTTCAATCTAAAAGTGTCTTTGGATATCTGTGTGAAGCAAAAACTCAGCTCAGCCTCATACCTGGCATTCAGCAGCTTAACAAATGTTTGTTAACCCTTCTCTTGCTGAATATTTACCGGCCCCGATAGCTCAGTTGGTAGAGTGTCCGCTCCGAGGAACGGGAGGTCACGGGTTTGATCCCGGGCCGCGACATACCAAAGTCGTTAAAAATGGTACTAGCTGCTCCTCACTTGGCACTCAGATTTACGGGGTAGAGCTAGGACTGGTCGACCCAGTGTCAGGATAATGTGACCTGGTGTGGTATCATGTAATGTGTCTGGGACATGATACTTCAGTGAGGCAGCACTATAAAAGTGAGCATTGAGCTCCCTGTCGCAACCAGACACCGTCGAGATATGACTGAAAAATTGTTGAAAGCGACGTTAAACCCGAATTCACACACACACATACACACTTGCTGAATATTCATTTCAGCCACACCCATTTCTGTCTATCAGCCAATCAAATTACTTGATGTAATTTATTGCTACAAATTCATAAACTGAATGCCAAACAGTGTAGATCCTGTTCAGATGGCTTCTTCAGAAGCCATCTAATCTGGATCTACACTGTTTGCAAAGTTAGGGGTTGTCGTGAACAGCAAGATAAGGGTTAACTAAAAGCTTCTGCAAGAAAAGGCTATGCTCGACGTAGTGGATATGCAGGCTAGTTTCAGGCTTTGCCTTGCACACACATCCAAAGACACTTTTTCGCTTTACACAGTTTGGTTAGTGTGTGAACTTTAACCTTAGCAGACAGTGTAGACCTAGATCATACATCGCAGATAGAAAATTTTGCTGAAGACCTACATTGTTTTATATTGAAAATGAATTTGCATGTAACTATGATATAGCTGCTTATAAGGAGTAACCATTGTAACATTGGGATCTTTTCTTATAACTTCATTAACTACATGTTTATATTGTTGGTACATCACAAGCTTTTTATAAGTCAATTGATGGGGTACAAAGCAGAAACCATGTTAGTTGAAACAAAAACATGTTATATCCAAACAAAAAAGTATGGATTATATAGAAAAAAAAAGTATGGATTATATAGAAAAAATGACCATTTATGGTCATTTTTCTATATACCGTATTCGCCCTAATTACCGCACATGCTCCTATAAGCGCACACCAAAGCTATTTTTGAAAAGGAAATGCATAAGCGCACACTTTACAGTAATCTCCCCTTGAAGCTCTCGTAGTAAATCTATAAAAACTTACCATTATTTCTTCCAAAAGTGAAGGCAATGCTTAAGTATCTTTTTCCGTCCCATTAAATATCGGTATGCATCATCTTGGAAGCTGTTGTTTTCGTATCAAGTGTGCGCTAATTAGGTAGAATTTTCACCATGATTTTATGACACGATTTTGAAAAAACTAAGCGCACGGTGCGGTAATTAGGGCGAATACGGTAATCCATACATTTTTTGGGATCCATCTTGAAACCAAGTTTTGTCCAAAACTGTGTTATATCAAGCAGTGTTACCATGAGGTTGTGGTGTACTTATTAGAATTTCCTGAAACAGGCAATTCTAACAAGTACCTAAAACTTACAGTTGTAGCAAACAATAAAGAAAATGATTCCTTGACTTGTTACATCTTTTTAATTTGTTTGTTTGCTTGATTTGCGGTTTAACGTCCTCGTCAACACTGTAAAGGTAATTTTGGAGACGTTGCTTCCAATTTTGTGGGACTTTTACCCGACATGGAGATGAAATGACATCTAAAGCCCTGCCGCCCTATGAAACCAATAGGTTTTATAAGCATGGACGGTCCGACACTAGCACCGCTTTGCCTGGGCAGGCTTAGATCCTCTAAGCCGTATACCAGTACTCGTGTGCGGGTCGGTTTCAGCTCTGCGTGGAAGCAGTATGCAGCCCATCTATTTCTTCAAGCCCCGATGGGCGGGGGCCGCATTACATCTTTTTGTCTAGAGGTATGCTACAGATATAAATCCCCACTGTGTGTTTAACTAAATTGGTTGTTATTGTAAAAATCCTAAAATTTTGGACACCTTGAGAACTTGCTTTATTTCTCCTAAAATTTTAACAAAATTTGTTCCATGATCCAGCAAGGAGTCCAAAAGGTGCAGACAGAATGGCAAACAGTGTAGACCCTGATCAGACTGCTCCTGAAGGAGCAGTCTGATCTTGGTCTGCACTGTTTGCTTAGGCCTGTCTGTCCCAATACTAAGGATCATTATGGTATTATTGTGATTGTTCATCTATACTTTTATTTGTTATGATCTGCTATATGATATACTGAAAACTATTTTTGCTAAACATAACTGATAGCACATCCATGTGACATAGTGCAGTCTTTCATGTCTCCAAAAAGGTTACTTTACTGATGAAAATATTTGATATTTCTCTCCATTTATTGTCCAAACTTTGTGGGTGCTAGTAAGAACCACTATTGAGGTGGTTTTAATGAATACCAACAACCTATGTGTTGGAGCAGAAATATCCCTGTAAATCCCAGCTTTCTCTATATAATGTGGGGTCTAGAGGGGTGTTCATTACACAGATTTGTTAATGTGACTAACAAACAACTTGTTATTTCATGTTTTTGCACAGCAACTTTAATCTGAAATATCAAAATTAGTGCAAAACTGCATTTTTCCTTTTGACATAAACAAGTTCACTTAACTTTAAAAGTGCCATGCAAATTTTGAAGAAAACTGCAGTTTTATTTTTAAACTGTTTATCAGGGAAAACAATCAGCAGAAGATTCACATGTGCCATGAAAACTGCATTTGCCATGCACATTTTTGAAGAAAACTGCAGTTTTATTTTTTACCTATTTATCAGAGAAAACCATCAGCAGAATATTCATATGTAAAGTGTTATTTTCCCTGGCAGGCAATGGACATGTAATATCAAGCCTTGTTTTCACTGAAAAGAAAAATATTTGAAAATGATGTCATCAAAGTTTGTAATTGGCAGTTCAAGAATGCAGTTGTGATGCTCAAAGGAAAAATGTAGTTCTAGTTCACATTTTGAGATTTCTGATGATGGCCATGTGCACTTAACCCTTTTCCCTCTGCATAAATTAATTAAGCCACACCCATTGGAGTGTGGAGCGCTGTGGTGCAGTGGTAAAAAATCAGATTTGAGATCGAGAGGTAGCCGGTTCGATCCTCGCAAGCGCCACGTGTTGTTTCCTTGAGCAAGGAACTTTATCCACATTGCTTTGTACTGGTTCCTACCCAGGATGGAGGATTTGTACTAGTACTAAATGTGTTACCCTCTATAAATAAGGTCGATTATTATTATTATTATTTACATTTTAATCAATCAAATTACTTGATGTAATTAATAGTCATTCAAATTCATAAATGATGTAATTAATAGCCATTCAAATTCGTAAACTGAATGACAAACAGTGCAGATCCTGATCAGATGGCTTCAGAAGAAGCCATCTGATCTGGATCTACACTGTGTGCAAAAGTAGTGGCTGTTCCTGAACAGCAGGATAAGGGTAAAGAGTTACTTGTTAATATCATTATTACCATAGTTTATACCTTTGAATAAGCATTTTCTACTATTAAAATATTTTTTAATAAATAAATTATACAAAACTGTTTTTGTTTTGTTTTATATTATACCCTGCATGTGATCTGCAAAGATTGATCATGACATTATGTCTTTGGTCATTCTCTCTGTTCCCCCGATTTAAGAAAAGCAGTTGTCAGTTTCTGGGGGAAAGAATGTACACTGTAAGCCTGTCCTGGAAAAGTGATTTTGTAAACTGACTGGCTTGATATGCCCTGGAAAAGTGATTTTGTAAACTGACTAGCTTGATATGCCCTGGAAAAGTGATTTTGTAAACTGACTAGCTTGATATGCCCTGGAAAAGTGATTTTGTAAACTGACTAGCTTGATATGCCCTGGAAAAGTGATTTTGTTAACTGACTAGCTCGATATGCCCTGGAAAAGTGATTTTGTAAACTGACTAGCTCGATATGCCCTGGAAAAGTGATTTTGTAAACTGACTAGCTTGATATGCCCTGGAAAAGTGATTTTGTAAACTGACTAGCTTGATATGCCCTGGAAAAGTGATTTTGTGAACTGACTAGCTCGATATGCCCTTGAAAAGTGATTTTGTGAACTGACTAGCTCGATATGCCCTTGAAAAGTGATTTTGTAGACTGACTAGCTTGATATGCCCTGGAAAAGTGATTTTGTAAACTGACTAGCTCGATATGCCCTGGAAAAGTGATTTTGTGAACTGACTAGCTCGATATGCCCTTGAAAAGTGATTTTGTAGACTGACTAGCTTGATATGCCCTGGAAAAGTGATTTTGTAAACTGACTAGCTCGATATGCCCTGGAAAAGTGATTTTGTGAACTGACTAGCTCGATATGCCCTTGAAAAGTGATTTTGTAGACTGACTAGCTTGATATGCCCTGGAAAAGTGATTTTGTAGACTGACTAGCTTGATATGCCCTGGAAAAGTGATTTTGTAAACTGACTAGCTCGATATGCCCTGGAAAAGTGATTTTGTAAACTGACTAGCTTGATATGACCTAAATAAATTTAGACCCCATAAACAAAACACTGTGATCTACAGTGTCTGCTTACATCAGCCAAAGAAGATACCTTGCATAGTTAGGTCCCTCATCATCGTGATTCACGCTTTCTGAGATGCCAAGTTCTGCAAGAGACTTCAGGTGGTTTTTCTCCATTATACTCATGTTTTTGCCCATGAAATATTGGCTCAAAATGTGAAAGGGCCATAAAACCAAAACAAAAAAAAAACCTGTGATCTACAGTGTCTGCAATTATATTTGTGCAATTATTTAACATTAATTACACAGACCATCCTGTGCATCGACATGGTCTGCACAGTCTTCACTGATATAGCCACTTGACTGTTCATTGGGAGATATTGTATTGATCCTTAGTATTGGGACAGAAAGGCCTAAGCAAACAGTGCAGACACTAAAAGAGCAGTCTGGTCTGATCCTAAAGGAGCAGTCTGATCAGGGTCTACACTATTTGCCATTCTATCAGCACCTTTTCGACTCCTTACTGGAGATATGAAACAAACTTGTTAAAATTTTTTTTGAGAATTACAGCAAATTCTCAAGGTTTCCAAACTTAAGATTTGTACAGTACATGAAAACTTGGGTTTGATGCACTGGCTGATCTCCATCTTTGCTCAATGAAGGTTTTGTTGTATGCTGGCTCATATTGCATCCTTACTTAGAAATCCTAAATATTTTGATATCCTGAGGATTTGCTGCAATTTAAAAATGTCAACTAATTTTTATGCCCCCGGAATCTAAGAGATTCGGGGGCATATAGTTTTTGGTCTGTCCGTCTGTTTGTCCGTTTGTCCGTCTGCAAAAACTTTAACATTGGGCCTAACTTTTGAATGGTAATAGATAGAGCATTCATATTTCACATGTGTATACCTTATCACAAGACCTTTCCAGTGGTACCATAATTTTTGATCTCGTGACCTTGAACTTGACCTTTGACCTATTTTTTTCAAAATTTTTAAAAACATTAACATTGGCGCTGGATGCAAGGAGTCCAAAAAGTGCAGGCATAATGGCAAACAGTTTAGTCCCTAATCAGAAGTCTCATCTGGATCTGCACTGTTTGTTTAGGCCTGTCTGTTCCAATACATGGTATCATTTGGTCCAGTAATGATACCAAGAGGAAAAGCAAGTAACAGTAGAATTATGTCAGTTGTTGCCAGCCTCAGTCGATCAGCTCTTGGTGGCTTAGTCACTGGTGATCAAGTTGGATCCCTGCAGCATACAGCAACAATCTTTTGTGGAGATTGATCATAAAAGACCACTTTTGAACTGTCCCAAAGGTGGTCAAAATATAGGAATTTTACAGACTTGCAAGTCTGAGCAGTTGACCAGGCCAGTTTCTGCTTCACTCTATTGGTTAATTGCTTATGTGATAACCTACCAAGGAAGTATTTTTGAGAAAAATTACCAGCTCAACATGACCTAAATTGTGTTGACTGGGCCATTTAACTCTATACAAAACCAAAAACTTAGGTAGGGCCAGTTGATCAAATCTAATGACGTTGCTAGCTAAACGTGTTGTTGAAACTTATGTTTCATCTGTTTTTTGTGTGTGCCTCTGTGTCACTTTCTATAGTCGACTTGAGACGGCTGTGTTCTTAGATCGTGGCCTTTCCTGAGTCACCTTTTCTTACTAGTTAGCTCATTTTATATGGGGGCTAATATATTTTTGCTGAAAAAATGTGAACTGTGATTAGCTTTTGCAAATGCAAAGCTGCTCACATTATCCAGCAAAAATACCACAGTATATGGTGCTGTGCTTGCAACATATAACATTTTGACCACTTCTAATGGTACTTTGAACAACTGGGCCTAGTTATAAACCCTGACAAGCTCATTAAGCTAACAATACTCCTGGGGCCAGTTGTTCAAAACTAACGACGTTGTTAGATAACATATCGTTAAAATTTGATCACTTATTATGGCAAATATGCTAATATTTTTTGCTGAAAAATTGTGAGCAGCTTTTGCATTCGCAAAAGCTGCTCACATTTTTTCAGCAAAAACACCACAATTTTCGATATTGTTATTGCTAGAACAGTTAACAATTTGGCCACTAACTAGCTTGTTAAGCTAACGATGCTTTGAACAACTGGCCCCTGGTTATAAACCCCAAAACAGTTTTCTTGTGACAAGGCTTATACAGAGGGCCAGGAGCAACCACAATCAAACATTACAGCCCACCAATGATACACAGAGGAAAACAGTTGCTGGTGAAAGAATGGTCTTCTTCCCAAGAGCTTGAGAAGATGGTGAAACAGCTAAAGGACCTGATCACATTGCTCCACATTAAGGAGGAACTAGTTAAGGGATTAGTTTCTTTATTTTTTTTTTAGAAACATAAATTCCCACAACATTTTATTTTCTTAGAAAAACTAGAAATGTTTTCCGAAGAATACTATGTCCCCTTGCCATAGACATAACTGAAACAACCATTTGACCTAGAAAATGAGGTCAAGGTCACCAAAATCTAATCAAGTCTGGTAGGTTGAAATATATCGCACCATACATCTGAATACATTCATGAAGCCATCTGGATGAGTGCAGAGAAGCCATTTTTGAGTTTTTGGGTACTCATGACCTTGAAACTGAGGTCAAGGTCACCAAAATCTAATCAACCCTTTGACTAGTTGCAATGATATAGCATGCAATGCTGTACTGTACCTACTTTGACTAAAATTGATAAATTCCTCCATGAGAGTACATACAAGCAATTTTTGGTCCTGAGTTTTTGGGAGATTGTGACCTTGAAAATGAAGTCAATGTCACTAACATCTAAATATACCTTGGTGGGTTGCAGTGATATATTGTACCAATGTTGATCAAGATCCACCAATTTGTTAATTACAAAGGATGCTGACAAGCAAGCATGTCAGCATGAGGAAACTTTGGATCTAGTATGCAGTGAATGCTCTGATCAGATTGCATGGATGCACAAGTTGCTCTGAGGGACATTTCTTCTTGCCCATTTGAACTGCCCGATGTGACAATAATATGCTTATTCCAAATAGAAACAATACTCCATACTTGCAGGCAAAGCTATTTCTTTTTAGCTGTCAACATTGTAGTTCATAAAATCATTTTTACTTACTATGCCAATTTCTTTGTCCCAGTTGACGGCAAGCTTGCATTAACCCATTTCAAATGGGAAACCCCTAAACAGGTAACCCAGCAAACAGTGCAGGCCCAGATCAGATGCCGCAAAATGTGGCATCTGATCAGGGTCTGCATTGCTTGCTAACAGGATTTTTCGTCAAAAATAGAAAACGAAAACAATAGACCTGACACCCCATGACAAATGGACTTGCGGAAATGGAAGAATCCACCAGTATACAATTGGTTAATATTCAACCTGACCATTAACATTTGTGAAAGACTGATCAGGAGATATTTTCTATGGCAGGAAGATATCAATCACTAGCAAAGTATGCCCAATATCAAACTTTTTATTTAGACTCATCCAACAGTCTGGAAAAGCCCAGAATTGAAACCACAACCCCAGTTTATGAAGCGAGTGGCTTAACCAATGCACCACCAAGGTTTCTATCAAAGTACTAGATAACCACTAAGGAGTGCAGGAACAGTGACTCAGTTAAACATCAAAAAGCAAGCAGGACATTTATCTGGTTGAAATCTGGAAGATCCAGCAGCTTTCTTTCATCCAGACTGATCATGAAATACTTTTTATCATATGACGTCGTGTCTGAGTGAGTGAGTGAGTTTGAGTTTTACGTCCCACCAACAGCTAAGGTCATACGGAGACGGGACCTCGGTTTAAAGACTCATCCGAAAGTCTGGAGAAGCCCGGGATCGATCCTGCGATCCCTGGTTTACAAGGCGAGTAGCGTAACCACTGCACCACGGAGGCTTCTACGTCGTGTCTGAGAGTGTAATAACACCATGTAATATTTTCGATAATCCACTAGTGGATTAAATATGCAAATTAGCTAGATACGTCCTGTAACGTTACACGTACGACGTCCTTAACGACATCGCGTTTACTAATGGCGGAATGTTGACATTTTTGTAAACAATCGTGAATAAAATGCGTTTCAATGTCATATGATAAATAGAATCTTGCATTCGTGCTCGTGCATTATTGAATTTATTAAACTCGTTGAAGAAAAAAGATAAAATGCTCGGCAAAGCCTCGCATTTTATCCCTTTTCCTCAACTCGTTTAATAAATTCAATAATACATGAACACTCATTGTAAGATCCTCTATCAGTGTCATTCTCCCCTTTCCATTAAATCAGGAAAGATAGTTGGTAGTTATTGTCAAATTTATAAGCAATGTGCTGGCTTGTCACTTCGAAGGGGAAAAAGTGTGGTAACATTAAGAAAACGTCCATATGTAATAATGGTCAGAAATTACCTATATTAATAAGTAAAAATTGTGATATCTTTCTTGTTTCTGTTTGAAACATAGATTTGTGAGTGCCACAATCTATGTTTTTGAGGAGAAATAAAAAAAATGAGCCGACGTGTGACAAACCTACAATAAGACAAGTCCATGGTCGAAGACTCAGTTCAGCCCGCTCGTCAGGATAGCCTGGTCGGAGCATTCTCTTTTTGCCCTATTAATGGCCCAGTGGCTGTAGAAGGCTCATGCAAACAGCAAAGACTGATCTGAGTCTTAGCTGGTCTCACAGGTCTTATTGTAGATTTTATCATGCGCCGGCTCAAATGATGTATACCCCTGTAAACCTATAAAGTGGGGTTTAAGAGGGTGTTCATTTCACAGACTTGTCAAAGTGATGGGATCAACTGACTGGCTTGATGTGACCTACAAGTAGGGAGTAGCCTCCAAAACAAAAACTAAAATACTGTCCAGGGAAATGAAGAAAAAACATAAGCATCAATTCTGTGGCATCTCATTTTTTTTGTTATCAACAATCATTATTGAGGTATAAAACATAGATCTTTGTTACACTAAATATAATCTGATATGTATATTATTGCATGATTAAAATGATAATGTATAATGAAGACATCTAAAATCTACTAACCAAAAATGATTATGACCTAATCCAAGCAACATTACAACAAAACTATTGGGACAGCAGTACACAAGCCAACATGCAGAGTAGGCTCAGATCAGACTGCTCCGTAAGGAGCTGTCTGATCTGAGTCTACACTGCAATTCTGCATCACTTTAAATATATCCATTACATAACACACCTGTGCGCTAAAATGGTATCTATCTTACCTATAGTACTAATATTTTTTACATGAAAATGTTTGATATGTTTCTTATTTCTATTCCAAATTTTGACTGAGTGTGCTCATTAAAACCGCCTCAATGAGGTGGTTGGTTCTGAGTACCCACAATCTATGTATCTGAGCAAAAATAAGGAAAATAACTAATATCCTCGTAAACCCCACTTTTCTCTTTATGAAACGGGGTTTAGAGGGGTCTTCATCTCACTGATGACCAGCCAGCCAAGTCTCAAATTTTCCAAACCACACAGAAAATTTTCCACCTCCACCGAAACTTCAATTAAACTCAAACACTGATGGCTCATTTACCATGGCTAATTCAAACTAAGTCCCCTAAAAATTCTTACCATAACTGCAGATATCTTTGTATTTTTTTTTGGGGGGGGGGGGGGGGTTGGTTTTACGGCCTTTCAAGATTATTTCACTCATAAACGAGCTGATCGTTAATCAGAGGTGGGCGAAAACTGGTGTACCTGGAGAAAAACCACCTGACCTTCCGTTGCAGAACTGGCCAAGGAGGCACGTCTCTTTGTATTTTGGATAAACTAGGGATTTTCCCCCTATTTTATCTTGAAAAGATATGTTGTGTGTACTCATTAGAATCGCCTCAAAGAGGCGATTCTAATGAGTACACACATCATACCTTTATTTGTTGTGTGCACTCATTAGAATAGCCTCAATGAGATTATTCTATGAACACTTCATACCTTTATGTTGTGTGCACTAATAAGAATCACCTGAATGAGGTGATTTTAATGAGTACACACATCATACCTTTTTTTACGTTGTGTGCACTAATTAGAATCACCTGAATGAGGTGATTCTAATGAGTATACAAATCATACCTTTATTTTAAAGAAAGGTAGATGAAATAATCCTACAAAGCCTCCTGGTCTGGTGTTATGATTAACCCTCAGTGGCTCTAACCCTAGGTGGCTCTAACCCTCAGTGGCTGTAACTACCCCCTATCTCAAACTTATTTCCATGATCACAAAGTTTATCCCAGCCAATGACGTTCAAGTGTGGTTTGGAAAATTTGAGCTATTAAAAACTTTAACCAATAAGATGTCAATCACAACAATTGTTGTATGCTTTCCTTTGTCTGTGGGTTACTTTAAAAGTCATTTCTGTAAACAGTGTGGACCCAGATCAGACTGCTCCTCTAGGAGCAGTCTGATCTGGGTCCACACTGTTTATCTATATGCAAAAATATTTTTAAAAATTTGCAAGAAGATTCAGCAGACGACATAAACAGATGACATTTTCAGATGCAATTTTTCTCGGCATCTTAAAGGTTAATGCAAATGTGGAAGTTAACTCGGTTGCCAGGGGTAATGCAATAGCTCTTCCTGGACTTCCATCTAGGCAACCCATAAAAAGAACAGCAATGTAAAGTATACACAAGATCTGAAGCCATAGCATGTTAAGATTTGGTTATGGCGTTGGGTTGGAGTTAATCCCTTAGCGGTCATTTTGTGTCATCTCTCAAAGGAAGAGACAGTAAAAGAGATGAAAAAGAGAGACGGGCAAAAATGACCAAATGCAAATGAAAGTGACAGTGGAGAAACAGAAGAAAAAATATTTCCGTTCCCTTAACTGCTACAAGAGCAGCAGGCCTTGCGCAACTGGAAGCCAATATCTGCTGGACACCCTGATGTGGAGATGTACATATGACTCACCCATCCATCCCCAACATCATCTCAATGAACCACCCTGAATCTGTCACTGGTTATGATCTGTTCTATCGCAAATTCTGCTTGACAAATCATGCAAAGGAAAGTATAAATCACTTTTTATTCCAACTAACATCTAGGTCATTGAGACCATCATGAACCACATCGTCAGAAAAACTGTTTTTGTCATTTGCGAGCAACAACATCTTTGTTTCCGTGTCTTGGATTAATACCTCAAGTTACTATACAGAGGACAATCCCTTCTTCTGCAAACTGTGTAGATCCAGATCAGATGGCTTCTGCAAAAGCCATCTGATTAGGATTTACACTGTTGGTCATGCAGTTTGTGAACTGAATGAATACATTATACATATCTAGTAATTTGATTGGTGGATAGTCAGAAGTGGGTGTGGCTAAATTAAATCGTTAAGCAGGATAAGGGTTAGTCTGAGTAGCTTATCAGGCTGATTTGTGTGTTCCCTGGTAGGAAACACTGGGAAACACTGAAGGTAGGTTTTCTTTTGACGAGGCTCACATAACGTTGACTACAAGGCAAGTTGCTAAACCACAGCACCATGGAGGCACCCTTACTGGGCCAGAAATTGATACTGAGCCCCAAGAATGAATTGGTCCAGTTATGCATAGCACTGTTAGCTTAACAGACAGAAGCCTCCGTGGTGTAGTGGTTACGCTACTCGCCTTGTAAACCAGGGATCGCAGGATTGATCCCGGGCTTCTCCAGACTTTCGGATGAGTCTTTAAACTGAGGTCCCATCTCCGTATGACCTTAGCTGTTGTTGGGATGTAAAACTCTAACACTCACTTAGCTTAACAGACTTGTTTGTCTGAACAAGTACAATATCTGATGCGGAGGGAATTTTGCTGAAAAAAAAATGAGTAGCTTTTGCATTTGCATCTGCTATTTAAATTTTTCAGCAAAACGGTAGCATACTGAAAATTTTGCCATATTAAGTGTTCAAAGTTTTATTAATAAAGACAGGGATGCAACTATCAATAATTCTCATCGGACGTATTACATAAAAATACAATGCTAAAATCCAAATAGCTGTAAAAAAATAACTGTTATAAATATAATTTGTAAAAATGGAATGTTGAAAATGAAATCAAGCTAAGAAAAATATCTTCTGTTTTTATATAATGTCTTGAATCCCTAGCCTGGCCACTTACCATATTTGCCCTAAATATTCAGATAATATAAGAATCTTATATGGGTGTGAGGGGTGGACGGAAAAATCCGTCCCGAGGGACACTGTCCTGCATCACGAGGCTTGCCGAGTGATGCCGGACAGTGATCCCGAGGGACGGATTTTTCTATCCACCCCTCACACCCATATAGGATTCTTTTTCTTGCATACCTTCCATTTCTATTGCGATTTTTTTATGCTGCTGTCACTTAGGTTACCGACGTCCGCCATTTTGTGATGACACAACAGGAATGTCTAGTGACGTCACGCATGATGATGCCGCGCATGAGGTTGTAATCAACCAGTGCATTTATCAAACACGCGATTATATTTGATTTGGGGTCAGAACACCAGGGTCAGAACATAAATTTCTATCCCAGGGTAAAATCACGGATTTCCTTGTGTGGTGTGCAAGAAAAAAACGTCCAAGCAAACAATCTAGACCTAAGTCAGACTGCTCCTTTAGGTGCAGTCTGATCTCATTCTTCACTTTTTGCCGCTCAGCAAGTCTTTACAGAGGAACTGTATAATGAATAGTTTGTGATACTGCAAGGCTGGATAAAAAGTGTCTTGATATCCATTAAGAAAACACGCCTATACAAATGCATTGTAAACCGTAATGCCGAAAAAACAAACTAGAGCTGTCAGAGGATCTGACTATAGCCCCGCTTCAGCGCTGTCAGAGAAGAAAGTTATTTAAGCTGCAGAGAAAACAGTTATGAACAAGAAATAACTGTTGAAAATTTTACATTATCTGGAAAAACTCTAAGAGTTGTGAGCCCTTGTCCCTCATTTCAATGAGCATGATACATTACCAGAATGTCCATGTTTATACTAAATTTCATCTTCCATTTTTCAATGTTCAAAGGGTAATAACTCCTAAAGTAGGCAAATCAGAGTCAGGGTTCCTGCGCTCTGCACATTGTCTCATGGTGCTTTACACTTGTGTGAAGTGTCATGAAAATATCTCAAATGGTTTGTGAGTTATGGAGCCGACACAGTCAAAATTGCCTTTTTAAATGTTCAAAGGGCAATAACTCCTAAAGTAGGCAAACCAGAGTTATGGTTCCTGCACTCTGCACATCATCTCAAGGTGCTTTTCATTTATTTGAAGTTTCATGAAAATATCAGAAACGGTTATGGAGCGGACATAGTTAAAATTGCCATTTTTTAATATTCAAAAGCCTATAACTGAAAAAGTAGACAATCCAGAGTTTGGGTTCCTGCGCTCTGCACACGTAATATGGTGCTTTACATTTGTGTGAAGTTTCATAAAATTATCTCAAACGGTTTTTGAGTTATCGAGCAAAGACGGCTAAAATTGATATTTTTCAATATTCAAAGGGAAATAACTCAAAAATTAGGCAATCCAGAGTTATGGTTCCTGCACTCTGCACACCATCTCATGGTGTTTAATGTTTGTGTGAAGTTTCATGAAAATATGTGAATGGGTTTTAAAGTTATGGAGCGGACACGAAAATTGTTAACAGACACAGACAGACACACAGACAGACACACAGAAAATACGAAAACCAGAGTTATGGTTCTTGCGCTCTGCACATTGTCTCATAGTGCTTAACATTTGTGTGAAGTTTCATGAAATTATCTCAAACGGTTTTTGAGTTATGAAGCGGACACTGTTAAAATTGCCATTTTTCAATGTTCAAAGGGCAATAACTCCAAAAATAAGCAATGCAGAGTTATGGTTCCTGCGCTCTGCACATCGTCTCATAGTGCTTAACATTTGTGTGAAGTTTCCTAAAAATATCTCAAACGGTTTTCGAGTTATGAAGCGGACACAATTAAAATTGCCATTTTTCAATGTTCAAAGGGCAATAACTCCAAAAGTAGGCAATCCACAGTTATAATTCCTTCGCTCTGCACATTGTCTTATGGTGTTTAACATTTGTGTGAAGTTTCATGAAAATATGTTAAGCAGATACAAAGTTATGGAGCCAACACAAATTAACGGAATTACGGAAAATGTTCAAAGGGCAATAACTCCAAAAGTAGGCAATCCACAGTTATAATTCCTTCGCTCTGCACATTGTCTTATGGTGTTTAACATTTGTGTGAAGTTTCATGAAAATATGTTAAGCAGATACAAAGTTATGGAGCCAACACAAATTCACGGAATGACAGAAGGACATGGCAAATCCAATATAGCCCCACTTTTTCAAAGCGGGGCTATAATGATTTAAGAGGAAAAATTGTGATACTTTTCTCATTTCTGCTCACTATATAGATTGTGGTTACTCGTTAGAACCGCCTCATGAAGGTAGTTCTAACGAATACCCACAATCTATATTTTAGAGCAAAAATAAGGTTTACCCCAGTAAACCCCAGTTTTACTATATAAAAGTGGGGTTCAAGGGGGTCAAAATTATATAGACATGTTTTCGTGATGTACAGTAAACATGGCATCATTCTTAAGGATTGATAAAAAAAATTCTACTACTCAAAGTTTGATAGAGATCACTTTTTAATGCAAAATAATTTTTCGATAAATTAATCAGCTGAATCCATATTGATACATAATGATAGAAAACATATCTTTCACAAAGACTAATGATTAATTTTGTTGACTGACAATACATTCAAGCGTGACAACAAAAAATGTCATGGCACCCACAAAATTTGCCGTAACATGAAGGGATTTTGGCAATTGATTTTTCTCTAATTTCGAAATTTGTTTAGACAAATTTGCCCAATAACATGTATGGCGTCCACGGGCATCAATTACAGCACATCACCTGCGCATGCTCATAATCAGTGTATCCGGTTTTGTGGAATCAGCCTCCATTCAGCAACCCATGCATCTTTGAGCTCCTGTAAAGTCCTCAGCTGCACAGGTTGGGCTGAAACAGCACGCTGTAGCATGTCCCAAGCATGCTCAATCGGATTTAAGTCTGGTTATCGAGCAGGCCAGTCCATCCGAACGATTGTCACACGTTCCAGATAGGCGTCAGTGACGTCGGGGACGGGCTTTGTTGTCCATCAGAATGAAGTCCGGGCCGATAGCACCGGCATATAGTCTCACAAACTGATGAAGAATCTCATTACAGTACCTCACTGTGTTAACATTCCGTTTTCAACAACATGCAAGTCTGTTTTACAGTTCAAGCTTATCCCAGCCCAAACCATGACTGATCCCTTTCCATAGCGATCATGCTCTGCCACATTCATGTCATCGAAATGCTCTTTAGACATTCGCCACACTAACTGACATTTATCACTGAAGTCTAGACAGAAACTGGACTCATCAGTAAATAGTACTGGCGTCCAGTCACGAATCGTCCAACTGACGTGAGTTCTGGCAAAGTCCAACCGATCTTGCACATGCTGTCTCATCGACGGAACACATACAGCAGGTCTCCAGGCATTAGGTCTCCAGGCATTAAGTCTGAACTCGTGGAGTCTGTTTCTGACAGTTTCTGTAGAAATTCGTACTCCAGTTCCGTTCCTAAACTCGTTATTCAAACGTGTAGCGTTCAGGACCGTTGACCTCGAAACTGAATCAACAAAAATGGTCCTGATATTGAGTTGTAGCCACCCCCGCCGTGTCTGTGTGAAGGATTTCCACAGGTAAGATGCAGAATCCACATTCGGGAAACCACACCCTGAGACACATTCAGGATCCCAGCAACATGACTTTGAGAGACGCCAGTTTCCAACATTCCGACGTCACAGTTTATATCTTTGGGGCTCAGACGGTTTCTTAACTGTCCCCTAGGCATTTTAGAGTTTCACAAACCAAATGAAATAGTAAAGGAACAGTGACAATTTTGATTTTCCTGATGGAATGCAGTGTTTCACAAGATTTATGGGGTGCAGGAATTCACTTGCAGTGTGAGAAGTGAGCACTTTCATGAGTACTGAATTTCACATGAGTTTCTGCTCAAGATATTTATCAATATACGGAGTACAAATTTTGTCATGAAATTTCAAATTTACAGTGCAAAATTTGGTATATAAAAAGTGATCCCTATCAAACTTTGAGTTGTATATTTTTAGTCATTCTCTTTCCAATGTGGAAGTATGTGTGCAGAGTACTGAGCCCAGTTGTTCAAAACCTCACTGGCTCACAGTAAAAATCCTTAAAAAATTCGGACACCTTAATGCTCCTGAATTTTTAACAAATTTGTTTCATGATCCAGCAAGGAATCCAAAAGGTGCAGATGGAATGGCAAACAGTGCAGACCCTGATCAGACTGCTCCTGATGGTCTGGGTCTGCACTGTTCAGGAGCAGTCTGGTCTGGGTCTGCACTGTTTGCTTTGGCCTATTTGTCCCAATACTAAGGATCATTACGGCTCCAGATTTTCCCGCCATTTTTGAAAGGGAGACAACTTTCAGGACATCCTGTTTCCTTTTCTATAAACTCTGCCCAACAGAAAGGGGTCTACTCTTAAAGGAAAGAATTTGCTCCTCAGGAGCAAATTCTTTCCTTTAAGAGTTGACCCCTATTGACATGGGAGACAAAAATACTTTTGCAGGAGTTGTCTCCCCTGAAACAGGAGGTTCTTTCCATATGAATGACTGAAGATAAAACTTTACGACTGAAGATAAAATGTAAAGTTAATTAATGACTTTGTTACTTTTGAACAACTGAGGCCAGGATCCAAGGGAGAAGAATAACAGATTTGTAAAAGATTACCTTAAAAGTGCTGACTGGGCCATTAAGCTCCAAAGTAAACTTTGCATAGCTAAGATTTTAAACAATATTAAACTGACAAAGTCTTATTTAGGATAAAAATGCTTAAAAGTTAAAAAGACTGCATAGCTTATAATAATTGTATACTTAACATAATTACATGATCATTTTGATAAATTAAAGTGGCTTAAAAAACAAGAATAGTCAAAACTGTGAATCTTAAAAATAAAAATGAATTTCCTAATAGCTGTAAATAAGATTTTCTTTGTCAGAATTGTATGTTGTGGGCACTTACCAGAACTGCCCCTATGAAGTGATTCTAACAATTGCACCCACAACATGTTTAAACTGAAAACTTCAACACAGCCCCTCTATAACACTGTTGTTGAGATCCAAAGCAGAAACCATGACAGTTAAACAACTACAGTAAAATTCCTCTAATAAGACCACCTTTGGGACTGTTCAAAAGTGGTCTTTAAGACCACTTTTGAACAGTCCCAAAGGTTGTCTCTGGCCAGAGGACACTGTATGCAGAAAACAAGAAGAGAATAAATGAAACATTTAGGCCTAAATAAGGTTTTCAGAGCAGATTTTGTCTTAATTTTAGGTGGTCTTAATAGCAGAATTTCACTGTATATTGTAACCAAACAAAATGTATACAGGTATATTATATTTATGGTCACTCTTCTATATAACATATACATTTTTGGTATCCATAAAACTGTTATATCATATGACGTCGCATCTGAGAATGTAAAAATGCCATGTAATAAATTCGATAATCCACTAGTGGATTAAATATGCAAATTAGTTAGATACACCCCATAACGTTACAGGTGCGACTTCCTTAACGGCGTAGCGTTTACTAATGGCGGAATACTGACATTTGTATAAAACAACCGTGAATAAAATGCATTTTAAATGTCATATAATAAATAGAAACTTGCATTCCTGCTCATGTATTATTGAATATATTACACTTGTTCAGGAAAACGGACAAAATGCTCTACAAAGCCTCGCATTTATCCATTTTCCTCACATCCTTTAATAAATTCAAGGCCTAGCATTGTATCACTTTTCCTCAATGAGTTTAATAAATTCAATAATACATGAACACTCATGCAAGATCCTCTATTTATCATATGACGCCGCGTCTGAGAGTGTAATAACGCCATGTATTATTTTCCATAATCCACCAGTGGATTAAATATGCAAATAAGCTAGATACGTCCTGTAATGTTACATGTACGACGTCCGTAACGACGTCGCATTTACTAACGGCGGAATATCAACATTTTTGTAAACAATCGTGAATAAAAAGCGTTTTCAGTGTCATATGATAAATAGAATCTTGCATTCATGCTCATAATTTATTGAATTTATTAAACTCGTTCAGGAAAAGGGACAACATGCTCTGCAAAGCCTCACATTTATCCATTTTCCTCACATTTTTTAATAAATTCAAGGCCGAACATTGTATCCCTTTTCCTCAATGAGTTTAATAAATTCAATAATACATGAACACTCATGCAAGATCCTCTATTTATCATATGACGTTGTGTCTGAGAGTGTAATAACGCCATGTATTATTTTCGATAATCCACTAGTGGATTAAATATGCAAATTAGCTAGATACATCCCGTAACTTTACATGTACAACATACTTAACGACGTCGCATTACTAATGGCGGAATATTGATATTTTTGGAATGTGAATAAAATGCGTATTAAATGTCATATGATAAATACAATCTTGCATTCGTGCTCATGTATTATTGAATTTATTAAACTCGTTTAATAAATTCAATAATACATGAATACTCATGTAAGATCCTCTATATATCCAACAACGTAATAATGAACCGTGTAATATAGAGGTTGAGGAGTATACCAAAGTGTCCCAAAGTTACCCTCGTTAGTCCTCACTTGAATCTATGTTTTCCTTTAAGGGGAATGGCAAGACCTGGCAGATTTTCCCCCCATTTTTGAAAGGGAGACAACTTTCAGGACTTCCTGTTTCCTTTTCTATAAACTCTGCCCAACAGAAAGGGGTCTACTCTTAAAGGAAAGAATTTGCTTTAAGAGTTGACCCCTATTGACATGGGCGACAAAAATACTTCTGCAGGAGTTGTCTCCCCTGAAGGTGTTCCCATTCCCCTTAAACAACACTGACAATGGAACAAGGATGCACTATGATAAGACTGAGAATAAAATTCAAGTGAATCGAAATAAGCTACAGGTAAATTAAAACAAGACTGAGACCTTAATATGACAGGAAAAACTGCATCTGATAATGTTGTTTGTTTATGTGGCCTGTTACTTCTTGCAACCTTTTTGAAAATATTTTTCCATACAGGCAAACAGTGCAGACCCTGAGCAGTCTGATCTGGGTCCACACAGTGTGCAAAACAATGACTATGAAAGTGACCTGCAGATGACAAAGCGGACGACAATTGTTGTGATTGGCATCTTAAGGGTTAACTCGCAAATGGATAAAAATAAGGTAAATGTAAAATAAAATTTGGAATGTCTGCAAAACATTAACATGCAAAAAAACATCCATCAAACAACTGAAACAATGTGCATAAAAATTAATACAACACTATTGCGTAGCTTCTTGTGATATCAAGGGAGACAATAACATACAAGTCAATGACAAATACCGCAAAAATCATAAAAAATTTGGACACCTTGAGGACTTGCTATTATTCTCTTAAAATTGTAACACATTTGTTCATGATTCAGCAAGGAATAAAGACAGATGGAATGGCAAACAATGTAGACCCTGATCAGACTTCTCGTTCAGGAGAAGTCTGATCAGGGTCTATACTGTTACTGTTTGCCATTTATTACAGATGGAATGGCAAACAGTGTAGACCCTGATCAGACTTCTCTTCAGGAGAAGTCTGATCAGGGTCCTCACTGTTTGCCATTCCATCTGTCTTTATTCCTTGCTGAATCATGAAACATCTGGGCCTGCACTATTTGCTCAGGCCTATCTGTCCCAATACTTCGAATCATTAGGGTAATTATATGGTCTTAACAAGAGCACCGCATGTGGGTGCCAACGCTCGGCTACAAAAATTCTAAGTCGCAAAAGGGGCAATACCATGTCTTTTTCTTCGAAAACAGCCGAGCTAAAACTTGACAATTATTTTCCTTAATCTATATTTGTGTATTACAGCCAGCCTCGTCAGCTCTGTTGGATAAGAGTCTGATTAGTGATCAGGAGATTGAGGCTCTATACCTTCAAAGGTCAGCAAAATTCTGTTGAGGAGATTGATCATGAATATTTTCCTACAGTCACTCTCCCTCTAAGGCTGTGCACGGTTCTGGCGAGAAATTACGTATAAACCCATTACAATAACACACCCGTGCGATATAGTGTATTTTTCCCATCTCCAAAATGGCTACTTTTCTGATGAAAATCTGTGATATATTTCTTATTTATATTGCAAACATAGGTTATGGGTGCTCATTAGAACCGCCTCAATGAGGCATTTCTAACGAGTACCCACAACCTACGTCTTGTTTTTGGGGTTTTTTTTGGTTTTGGTTTTACGGCCCATTCAAGATAATTTCACTCATATTGGGCCGATCGTTAATCAGAGGTGGGCAAAAACCGGAGTACCCGGAGAAAAACCACCTGACCATCCATTGCAGAACTTGGCATCTCACATGTGACCCGAGCAAGGCTCGAACCACAGCGGTGAGACACCTAATGATCAAGAGTCAGTGCTCTTAACCACTAGGCCACGGAGGCCCGTACCTATGTCTTGGAGCAGAAATAAGAAAAATAATGAATACCCCCATTAACCCCAGTTTTCTCTATATAAAGTGGGGCTTAAGGGGGTGTTCATTTCACGGACTAGTTCACGTGCTGCTTTCTGAGAAAGGTAAAATGACCAGCTCAATTAGACCTCAGCCATTCACTTATCAAAGGCAGGCAGAAACAAGAGTACCAGCCTTTCCACTGCAGAACTCTGATAGATGATAAAATTTTAATGGAAAGTAAAATAGTACACATGACCAAGCAATGTTTGCATGCCTAGCATTGTGAGACCCAATGTTTAACCCTTATCCCGCTGCACATGGCAACTCCTACCTTTGCAAACAGTAAAGGTCCAGATCAGAAGGGTCCCATCTGATCAGGATCTACACTGTCATTCAGTTTGCAAATTTACATGAATAGAATATATCAAGTACTCTAACTGGTTAAAATTCAGAAATGGGTGTGGCAAAATTAATTATTCAGAAGGATAAGGGTTAGAAGCACAACGCCAAAGAGGCTTATTACCAAATTATGAACATGACAATAAATTTTGGAAAAAAAAAAAGAATCTTCTATCTTTCAACCCTTGGAGCTTGGGCAAATGCTTACCCAGATCAGATTGTGAAGCAGTTTACAAAGTTTCTACGTCAAATGCAATTTATCAAGCCCTATTTTCTTCATTCTACAGGGGCCAGTTGTTCAAAGTATCGTTAGCTTAACGAGCTCGTTAGTGGTCAAATTGTTAGCTCTTCTAGCAAGTACAATATCGTAAATTTTGGTATTTTTGCTGAAGAAATGTGAGCAGCTTTTGCATCCGCAAAAGCTGCTCACATTTTTTCAGCAAAAATTTCAGCATATTTGCCATATTTAATGATCAAAGTTATAACGATACGTTAAATAACGACATCGTAATTTTTGAACAACTGGCCCCAGAAGTATAACCCACTTGGTCATGTTACAGTAACTTGTTGAAATCCTAAGTATTAATACTGTTAACAAATCAATGAAATGAACAGCATCGTAAACCCAGATTCATCACGTGAACAACTCTGTGAAATGAACACACCCCTAAACCCCACTTTATATAGAGAAAACTGGGGTTTGTGAGGGTATACATTACTTTTCTTATTTCTGTTCCAAGACATAGGTTGTGGGTACTCGTTAGAACCGCCCCATTGAGTCGGTTCTAAAGAGCACCCACAATCTATGTTTGAATTATAAATAAGAAAAATATCATGGATTGTCATTAGAAAAGTAGCCATTTTGGAGATGTGAAAAATGCACTATTTTGCATGGGTGTGTTTTCGTAATGTTTTCAAGGGAAAACTGGAGATTACAATGGTTAACATTTTTACGTAATTTTGCCCGAAAACAGATTTACAAAGGTCTACTCCAAAATGTAGGTTGTAAGTACTCATTAGAACCACCTTAATTAGGCGGTTATAACAATGGCCCATAATCTATGTCTAACAAATATCATAATTTCGTCTAAAAATGTCATTCATTCGTAAATGAAAATCAGAATTTATCCTTGTCCTGCTGAATAAATTAATTCTGCCACACCCATTTCTGAATATCATCCAATCAAATTACTTTATGTGAAATATGCATTGAATTCACAAATTCAAGGACAAGCAGTGTAGTTCCTGATCAGATGGCTTCTTCAGAAGCCATCTGATCTGGATCTACACTGTTTGCAAAAGTAGGTGTTGTCATAGCAGGACAAGGATTGAGTCACACAGATGTGGTATCCTTATGTTTGTAGTAATGATGTCAGAGAAAGATGTGATGTCATGGAAATGGTTGCTACGGAATTCCCCAAGTCCTCACAGGCAAGCAAATGGTGGCGCCAATACAAAAAGCTGGAATGTATCCGATGATGCAAGTTGAGTTATTGTTAGCAAAACTGCTCCATACTGCGTAACTCTATGATGTTGTACAAGGCCTGTCGAACATCCGGATCCATGTGACCCTGAAAACAGATACGACCTAATGAACGGTATGACTACTGCAAACACCTTGGTCAGTTCAAAATTGTACTTGTAAAATGTAATAAAGAACAACCTCTTACTGAAGCAATTTTTGGGGTCAAAAGCAGAAACCATTCCAGCAAAGAGTCCAAAAGAGACAGAATGGCAAAAAGTGTAGTCCATGATCAGACTGCTGTTTGCTTAGGCCTAGCTGCTACGATATATCTGAACAAAAATGTACATGTATGGAGGAAAAAAATGACCTTTCTGTGTAATATACATGTAAACATTTTTTGTGATCCATCTTTAACCCTTAAGATGCCAAGAAAAACTACATTTGAAAATGTCGTCTGCTTATGTCGTCTGCTAAACTTTTTTGCAAATTTTTTGAAAATATTTTTGCATAGTATTACAGGCAAACAGTGTGGCCCCAAATCAGACTGCTCCTACAGGAGCAGTCTGATTTGGGTCCACACTGTTTGCACAAATGACTTTTAAGTAACCAGCAAACAACAATTGTCTTGATTGGCATTTTATGGGCCATGTTATATCCAAAATGAACAGTGTTATAAAGCGGTTTAGGTGTATAACATCACATATCAAGATATGTCAAGAATTTAACTAGAGCTGGTGCATACCTGTGATTATTTTTTTAACTGTATGAGGGAGATTTGTCATTGTGATGAGGGAGATGTAAAGAATATATAGGGAAATTCTCAGTTCAAATGAGGGAGACTCCGAAATTTTACTTAAATTTAGCATAAATGGGGCAAAAATTAGCATCAAAATGAGGAGTCTCTCTCCTGATGAGGGAGGTATCACAGGTATGCTGGTGTTTATGAAACACTATGCCCCTAAATTTTACATGACTGCAAAGGAAATATTTCACAAAGTTGAAATGATAAAATTCTCAAGAAAAAAAAATCTGAATTTTTTAACTGTTTATCAGGTCATCTACTCATCATCCCCTATCAGCCTGTCAACAGCTGGTGTCTTACCTGGTCAGAAACTCGCCCCCGCCCATCGGGGCTTTGAGAAATAGATTGGGCTGCATGATGCTTCCAGTCACTAAGCCTGCCCAGGCAAAGCAGTGTGAGTCAGATCGTCCAATGGATATTATTAGCCTTCAGGTTTCATTGGGCGACAGGGCTTGAGATGTCATTTTATCACAATGTCGGGTAAAAGTCCCACAAAATTGGAAGCAACGTCTCCAAAATGACCTAAATAGTGTTGACTGGGAAGTTAAACCCCAATTCAAACAAACAAAAATCTAGTCACAAACTCCTAAGACAGGTTTTGGTGATGGGGTTCATATTAAATGTAAGGTTCTGTTTGACCCCAAAATACATTTTCTATTCACAAAGTCTCATAGTACTAGTGTAACCCTTATATATCCTGAATGCACAGCCCCTACCTTTGCAAACAGTGTAGATCCAGATCAGATAGCTTCTGAAGAAGCCAACTGATCAAGATCTACACTGTTTGTCATGCAGTGTCATGCTTATGCTAACTAACATTTCTGTCAGTTTGGAACAAACAGTCCCACATCAATTTGCTCTATGTTTCAAGCCTAAAAGATCAAATACACATAAACCTCTCTTGAACATGGTTTATTGTAGCATGGTGTTTAAATATATAACAGTTTAAAGATGGATCCCAAACATATAAGGATTATATAGAACAAGAGCTGTCACTATAAGTGAGCAATGCCCCCGTAGGAGCCAATTTGAGGAAAAAAAGTGTGGACTAGCCCACAAACAAGCGGACAGTGCAAAAACTATATGCCCTCCTACGGGGGCATAAAAATTTACCAAAATTGTCGAAGAAATGTGGAAGTAGTTCACGTCACAAGGTTTAAGAACACGTTTTTCAGAAAATAAAGGGCCGTAACTCCTTCGCAGATGATAAGATCAATGTGAAAATTGCGTTAGGCACCCCTTTACCTCACAAGGAATGCATGTGCAAAGTTTCAGCTCAAACGGTGAAGAAATGTGGAAGTAGTTCGTGTCACAAGGTTTTCAAACGTGTTTTTCAGAACATCAAGGGCCGTAACTTCTTCGCACGTGATAGGATCAACTCTAAAATTGTGTTAGGCACCCCTTCACCTCACAAGGAATGCATGTACAAAGTTTCAGCTCAATCATTGAAGAAATGTGGAAGTAGTTCACATCACAAAAAAAGTGTGAACTTACAAACCCACAAACGCACAAACAAACGGACAGTGCAAAAACTATATGCTCTCCTACGGGGCATAAAAATAAATGGTCATTTTTCTATATAATCTATACATTTTTTTTTGGGTGTAACATGATCCCAACAATAGTTTAATGAAGAAGTGGTGGTGTAAAACTACTGAAAAACAGTACAAACCTGTACAGCACTAAGCAGATGTGTTCTGTATGTGTTGATAACATCACGGTAATGGCGATCAGCTTCCTGTAAAGATAAAATTATGAAAAAATAAAGATTGCATACATGTACTTATTAAGCAATGTGTCAACCATGCTAAACAGCGGGAACAAGTATAAGATGTATTTGATAATATGTATAAGGAGCCTTAGTAACATTTCTGTGAATTAAGGCAAATGGCTACACCTGTCCTATTTCTCCCAATTTTACAAAGAAAATCCGCCATTTTTATAAGCAGACATCCTGATTGCTTTCTTGCAAAGTGAACCCTCTGGAAAAGGGGTCTAGTTTTAAAGGTAAGAATTTCCGCCTGAAAATCATTTTGATACTGGAGATAAAAATACTTTTTTGGAAGAATTACCTCCCCTGAAGGTAAATCCATTTTCCTTAACACTTTTCATGCTGGGTATATTTTTCAGCAGACGACGTTTTGAAATATTTTTTATTTCTCAGAAATCAGGATTTGACAGTTCATGCAGATTGTATCCTATAGGATTTGACATTTTCATGCAAATTGTCTCCTGTTTGAAGGTTATAAGGCAAAGAGGTACACATGCAATGGAGGTATCATAAACTACCTTCATTTTCAAAAGAATATGCAATCAAAAAAAAAATAATTTGGGTGGTGCCAAGATCAGACTTGAGCCTTTTGTAGTGTCCAGGCAATCTGAAGTGGTACAAGTGAAAACTCAGGACAGACTGAGTCCATGCATAGGTTGATCATAGCTAATGTTTCCAAAAGCTGTCTTGTAACTATTCATCATCATAAACCTCTATTCAATCATCCATGATTCCAGGGTAATCACTCATTTTCCTCATAAATGGTGAAAATGCATTACAATGCACCCGCTGCTGTAATGCAATATTGTCTGACTGAATGTCAAAATTTGTGACAGAGTTTGCCAGAAACCATGGCATAATATTTCATTCCATGCAGCTGAAACATTCCAGCTCTTTTATGCAAAAGCAATTATTTTAAAACAAAAAAAAGTACTTCAGAATGGGGACAACTTAAGTTGTCCTTGTCAGTTTTAAGGTTGCAACAAATTGTTTAACCCTTAAGATGTCAATCACAACAATTTTAAAAATCATTGTTGCAAACAGTTTGGACCCAGATCAGACTGCTCAGTGTGAAAACTGTTTGGACCCAGAGCAGTCTAATCAGTGTCCACGCTGTAGGGAAAAAGTAGTTTTTTAAAGGTTGCAAGAATATGCAGTAGATGACATTAACAGATGACACTTTCGGATGCAGTTTTTCTTGGCATCTTTTGGGCTAATAGCTCCACCAATGCATCCCCTTCAACCATAAAACCAGCATTCTAATGCACTTGCATATGTAACACAACATTTGATTGGATAAGGTCAAGGATTTACGACTGTATATCCTAAGATATACTGTCGGAAACCCAACCTTATCATGTAACGTCGCTTTTCATTGGGTAGCATTTGGTTTTACACGGCTCATAAAACTTGCCACTTGGAGCAAAATGGAACAACTTTTAACAAAAGATCTGAATATGTGCATTAGAATGGGGACAACTATATTGAAAATTGTCATTTCTGGAAGTAAATCATCTGTTTTACAGTCGTAAATTCTGTTTTACGGCACTGCTGATGCGTCATTATAAAACAAAATTCCCGCCAGTAAAACCACCAATTCACCTCCAGAAATGACAATTTTGAACATACAGTTATCCCCTAAATATAAATGTACTTCCGCTACCCAATCTAAAAGACAACTATGCCAGAGCATGACAAAACCTACTGTAAGAGCTGTGTGACCAGTGAAGCATCAGATCAGGCTGCAGGGCCCCCACCCATAGGAGCTTGAAGAAATATATGGGCTGCATGATGCTTCCACGCAGAGCTGAATCCGGCCCACACACTAGTACTGGTAAACCCCTTAGAGGATCTAAGCCTGTCCAGGAACCATGGTGCGAGGTGGACCGTCCATGCTAATAAACCCTATTGGTTTCATTGGGCGACAGTGTTTGAGATGTCATTTCATCTCAATGTCAGTTAAAAGTCCCACAAAATTGGAAGCGACGTCTCCAAAATGACCTTTACAGTGTTGACGGGGACGTTAAACCTCAAATCAAACAAACAAACAGGCTGCACATCCCACTTACCCCTCTAAGATTAGTACTGAGGCTGTACAGGGCTCACGTGATCAGTGAAGGCTCTGACATAGTTCCAGATAAGGTGCTTTTTTTCATCCGAAATGTACTGATATTTTTCTTATTTCTGCCCGAAAACGTATGTTGTGAGTACTCATTAGAAGTGCCTTGGCAAGGCACTTCTAATGAGTACCCACAACATATGTATTTGGGCAGAAATAAGAAAAATAAAATGTGTGGATACCCCCTCTTATCTGGGGCTATGCTCTGATTAAATGGGCCCGTCAAGCGATTTTGGTACTTATCGCCTATGCAAGCAGCGAAGGTTCAGGCGAGCCTGCGCATCCGTGCAGTCTTGCCAGAACCTTCGCTGCTCGCTCATACAAGCAGTGAATCAAGAGGAACCTTCAGACAGAAAGCCATATCCTTGGCCCCTCTGAATGGCTGGGCATGCACAGTTAAAATTTGTCATGACGGAATGCTCGAAGACACAAATTCACTTGGCGCGGCTCAAATCATTTTGCACTCTCATGCAGGCTAATCTGAATCTTTGCTGGTCAAACAAGCCTCATTGTAGGATTTGATGTGTGACAAATCAATTATGCCCTGACCGCCTAGGTAGCTCAGTCGGCTGCGCGTCCATGTGATCAGGAGGATGTGGGTTCGATACCTACCAGGGTCAGCAACCTTCTTTTGTGGAGATTGATAATGAAATCTTTTCTACGGTCATTCCCTCCCTTCCGCAGATTCAAGAAGGGCAGTTGTCAATTTCTGGTGAAAGAATGTGCAAAGTACTAGTTAACTGCTTACATGTAAGCCTGCCCAGGTAAAGTCAGGATAGGTAAACTGACTAGCTCAAACATGACCTAAACAGTGTTGACTGGGCTGTTAAACTGCAATACAAACAAAAACAAATCAATTGTGCCCTAGTTTACAGATTTCTGGCCATTACTAAAGATGCAAACAACATGCACTAAACAAAAATGCTGAACAAATATCATGAAGTCTTGGTTAGATATTGTCAGTAGAGAAGGGAAAGTGCAATAAGTTATATCTGATTAGACTTACAAAGTACATTCTGTAAAAGGGACCTTTTGGCCAAATATGAAAATGTTTGGCAAAAAGTGCTTAATACATTGTAAATGTTTAATTATGTACATTTTAGCTACACATGTGTGCGTCAAAACTTGTAAATATAAGTTTGAAAAGACATGCATGAGAAAGTAAGCAATGTAGCTGTCCTTCTTTGTCAAGCGCTATTGCAGGACAGCATAGCTCACATGTTTTGTGCCTTGTCTTCCTATGTATGGAAAGTTTTTGAACAGCCCTTACATGGAGTGCTGGTCCAAAAATAAATTCAAAGAAAGTGAGTCAAAGAGAAAAGATGAACTTTTAAAGAACTTTATTGTAAAACTTGTGTGTATGACCCAATTCTAGACCACTAAGCACACTCCAAAGCCCGACCCCATGAGCTGGTGCTATGAAATAAAATGAGGAAAAAAAAAACTTGTACTGGGACAGATAAGCCTTAGCAAACAATAAACAAGAGGCCCATGGACCACTATGCTCACCAGAGCTCAGCTGGGTACTGCCCACTGGCAGCCATATGATTTTAATCGACTGATTATAATCTCCCAAACGAACCCCCATACCCAAATGAGCACCCATGTGAACCCTGTAATCTGAAATAGTAAGCCTTTTATGAAGTGGAGGGGGTGGGGCATGGACCCAACAGAGCCCTGCTTGGTATCACTGAATGCATCTTACCATAAGGAACAAGATTGTATGGTTTATTGGTGGGGATCTGTAAGGTTCCTGAGATCTAAGGCCTTTTCAGCAGTAGAGGGGTTGGGGCATGGCCTCGGCAGACCAAACGAAAGCCTAAGATTGTTGTAACTGAATGTGTCTTATCGTAAGGACCCTAAATATATATGGCTTAGGGTTGGGGATCTGAAGGGTTTCTGAGATATGAAGCCCTTTTATGAAGTGGATGGCAGAGAAATGGCCCCTTGAACCCCACAAGTTGGTGTGAATGAATGTGTCTAATGATAAGTAACAAGAATATATATGTTTATGGGGTGGGGATCTGAATGTTTTCTGAGATATATGGCCTTTTATGCATGGCCCCAGCACATTGCCCAAGCATAAAGGGAACCCCAGGTTGTTGTGACTGAATTTGTCTTATCATAAGAAACAAGAAAATATATGGGGATCTGAACGCTTTCTGAGATATATAGCATTTTATGAAGTGGAGGGTGGGGCATGGCCTGGAGCACCCCAGGATGGTGTCACTGAATGCCTCTTATCACAAGCAACATGAATATATATGGTTAAGGGGTGGGGCTCTGAACGGTTTCTAGGATATATGGCCTTTTGTGAAGTGGAGGGGTGTGGCATGGCCCTGGCACACCCTGAGGGACCCCTAGGTTGGTGTCACTGAATGTGTCTTATCATAAGGAACAAGAATATATATATAGTTATGGGGTGGAGATCTGAAAGGTTTCTGAGATATTGGGCCTTTTATGAAGTGGAGAGGGTGGGGCATGGCTCTGACACTTCCTGGGGGACCTCCTTGGTGTCACTGAAATGTGCCTTATCATAAGGAACCATAGTATATATGGTTTAGGGGTGGAGATCTGAATGGTTTCTGAGATATATGACCTTTTATGAACTGGAGTGGGTGGGGCATGTCCCCGGCACACCCTCTGGGACCCCCAGGTTATCATAAAAGCAAATGGCTTAGAGAAGTTTACTCAAGGAACATTTGTTCAAAAGTTTTTTTCAAATTATATGCAATGGCTTTGCAGTAAATGCCATTTTTCAATTTTCCCCATTATAAGACCAAGGGAACTATGAGTTGTCAAAGCAACCAAACTAAAGGGCCAATTTTCAATCCCCCAGCCCAAGGATGCTACAGATGAAATTTGGGCCCAATCTGCTTAGTGGCTTCAGTCCTTTGAAAGTGTTAACGCCAAAGACGACAGACGAGAATGATGGACAACTGCATATCCTATAAGCTCCCCCGGAGCCTTCGTCTCTTGTGAGCTAAAGTGTCAACAGTCAAAAGCCTCAATGTCCTGCTATTCATTATCGAACTGTCTCAATGTCCCCCTATTCATCACTGAACTAACACAAACAACATTCCACTAATCAACATGGACAATGTTCCCCTCAGCACAAACAACAGCCCTACTATAATTATGAACAATGTTCTTTTAATCCTTATCTTGCTATTCATGACAACCCCTATCTTTGGAAACAGTGTAGATCCAGATCAGATGGCTTCTGAAGAAGCCATCTGATCAGGATCTACACTGTTTGGCATTCAGTTTATGAATTTTTAGCAATAAATTACATCAAGTAATTTGATTGGTTGATAGACAGAAATGGGTGTGGCTTAAATGAATATTCAGCAAGATAAGGGTTAATTATCTTATACTTCCAATTCACCATCATTATGTACAATTCGAGTGATTAAATTTGGCTGAAGTAGAAGTTTTACACTTCGATTAATTCCATGAGCAAGAATTTCAGAAGTATTTCACACAGCGACAGGTAGTAATATAATGTTACGTCAAAGAGCACATTTAGAACCCACGCGTTACCCCATTGTATTTGAAGTGACGTCAACAGCCTTCGATTAAAAGTTTGGAAACTACTGAAAACGTAAATTTTAGAAGACAAATAAACTGAATTTAAAGACTTGACTTTTTTTTTTTTGTCGCTTGGGTTTCTTTCAAAGATGGCAGCTTCTAAATGAATAATCATTCTACCATTGCTGACAGGCCATTGGAAAGTACATTCTGGCTCTTTCGAAGGAATTCCTAAAATTTACTGTTTTGGTGGCATTTTTAATAGTTCGATGACAAAGTTGGAATCATAAAGAATGAATTATCATTTTTGTGGGTTTTATGATGTGTAAAAACTGCCAAATCACTGGAAAACTTAGCATAAAGCTCTTCAGGCTTCATGCAGTTTGTGAGTGTTTCGCCGGAGTTTACACATTGATAAAATCCACAAAAATGAAATTCATTCCTATGAAAAAAAAAACACTCTCCTTAACAAGTCAAAATTTGATAAAACCATCTCCTTAGAAAAGCAGTTCTACTGTGCACCATGATCACCACTTCATGTGTGTATCAAATGTTTACATTCCTGCCATTAAAATGTAAAACTGTTCCAAAGAAACAGTAACTTCACAGAATACAAAAGAAGCTGGACCACAATTGGCTAGTATGATTCATAATTGTAATTTGCCTTAAGAGAAAAGAGTTTGGACTGTAACAGCCCAATCAACACTTATAAAATCATTTCAAATCAGTTTACTCATCACATTTTTCCTCGGCAGTTAACCAGTGTATTTCACTTTCTTTTGCCAGAAATAACTCGATCTCCATGAAAGAAAGTTGTCAATCTTGCAGGAAGTGAACCACGACCTGCTGATGATCCCAAGTTGAACACAGATCTGAATGAGCCACTAGAGCTACTGAAGAAGGAAGACAACAAAACTTGTCAAAAGTTTTTTTCAAGCTCTACAGGCAATGAATAAAATATAGAGAGTGATGTACCAGATATCTTAGGCCTTAGGCACTGGTAAGTAAAAATCTGAGATGCATGTGGCAATCTAGTCTGACCTAAGACTATTTCTTTTATTTCTTCTCTCTTTTTGGAAGGAACATAAACCTTGCATAGCTTATAGAAGTTTTATCACTTTGGTTCCTGGCTGGAAAGAAAGCTTTTTGTTCAGCCAAAGGTAGATAGGGGATCATAAATATAGAGAAAGAGCATAATAAAAAGGTATAAAACAAAAACAACTGGAGCCAGTCTAGTAGCAATCCAGAGGTTCCGAGCTCAGAAATACCATAATCATTCTAAGTATTGGGACAGACAGGCCAAAGCAAACAGTGCAGGAAAGAGCAGTCTGATCAGGGTCTTTCTGTCTCCACTTTTTTGGACTCCTTGCTGGATTGCAAAACAAACTTGTTAAAATTTTAGGAGAATTACAGCAAGTCCTCAAGGAATCTTAATTTTTTAGAATTTTTACCATAAGCAACTAGCAACTTTCTTACAGCATCTACAATTGAACGTCAATGGCTCAAACATCTTTGTGACTTTGGAAATTAGTTCTAGACAAGGGTAGTTTAAGCCACTGGGGGTTAATCATAGCACCAGGTCAAGAGGTATACCAGGTTAAGGTGACATATAGAGGATATTTGATTTTTTCAGTGTAAGATCGAATTTTATTTCATCGAATGAACACCAAAACTGTTATTTTCACGAGTGGCTTAGCCACGAGTGAAAATAGCAGTTTTGGTGTTCATGAGTGAAATAAAATTTGATCTTGCACTGAAAAAATCAAATTTTCTGTTTCTTACATGCTTCAAAAAGCAATATTTAGCGTCTTTAATGGTGTCGCTCACATTCGGAGAAAATTATCTTTGTTCCTGTTCGTTTCTCGTCAATTTAGTGGTGTCCATCGTGTAAAGTGGGTATACTATTGGGTGTAAACTGAAAGTTTGCACCTGAGAAATGGCCTGGGATGGTATTATTATGAATGATTAATGAAATAATTGAGAGAGTAGTTTTCCAAAGAATTGCTGGCAAGTCTAACGTCGCGCGACAAAAGACGTGACGTCAGCGTCATAAATGACGTCAGTAACGTCCCCGTCACATATGAACGGGCTATGCGTCAATTAGAACACATTTCAGTATTGTTCAGTTATCTGACAAAGATAAAATTGAAATTGGAGTTAAATTTGAAGAAAAAAGTAGTCCCAAACAGTGAAAAATAAAAAATCGTATTTTCACTGACATTTCACTGATAAATCTCTATCATTCATTGAAAAGCATGTAAGAAACCGTATTTACCATACAAATTCAAACATATTTAGGATAAATACACTAATGCAGATACGACTACTTTTCAAAGGGATAATGTCTTACTTATCAGGATTGTCTCACCACAATCACCTTGCTGAGGCAATTTTAATGAGTACACAAATACATTTTCAAAAAACTTCCGAAATTGCCTGAAGATATTTATCAAAAGCTATGGACTGAACTGAACAAGAACTCAAGAACAAGTTTGAACCAGTCACAGTAATTGAATCATCAGAGTTCTGAGCCACTGAGATTTCACTGTATACATGTACATGAATTTAAAGAAAAGAAGACAGTATTTGAATGTCTGATATAACGCTCTGCATGCTGGGTATTTGTTTTTTTCGTAGCACACAACATTTTGAAATGTGTTTCTAATTTTTCCCAGAAAACAGGATTTGAAATCGCGTGCAAATTGTCACCATAGGAGCCGATTTGCATGAAATGTCAATTCCTGTTTTCTGGGAATAATAAGAAAAATATCGACAATTTTTCATCTGCTGAATTAGCCTATAGAGTGCTACAGATTAAAGAAAAGAAGACAAGTGTCTAACTGTCTGATAGAAAGTAAGTGTGCCAAAAATACACATAAAACCTCTTTGTAATACTGATCATCATAACACTATTTTGGATATAATATGGTTTAAAGATGGAAAAAGAAATGTATAGATAATGATTACGTAGAAAATAACCACAAATAGTCATTTTTCTATACTAACTATACATTTTTGTTTGGATACTTTGTTTATGTTGTGGTTTCACGTGTCTGTCACCACTGACATAAAACGACATCTCAAGCCCAACCACCTGAAGCAACCACTAGGGTTTAAGGAGCAGTCCGACTTGCATCACTTTTTCTGGGCAGGCTTAAACTTAAGTGATTTACCAGTTCTCAAGTTCTGTCGGTTTCTGTTCTGCACAGAAGAACCATTCAGCCTAACCTATTTCTTCAAGCCCCAATGGGTGGGGTGCTTGTCTGGATAGAACAGACTTGTTGAAGAAACATGGTTTCTGCTTTGGACCCCAACAATAGTGTTATAAAGAGTGATTGAGTGTTTGAGTTTTACATCCCACCAACAGCTAAGGTCATATGGTGATGGAGTGTTATAAAGCGGTTATAGTGTATATGTTATGTTTATAATATTGATACCTGATGTGTTCTGTTATGACTAATAGAAACTGAGCTAAACTATAATGTACTGTAAAACCAGGATATAGTGAAGATAAAAGGGTTACAAGTAACTAGAGAGACAAAAACTTGAGAAAATAGATGTCAGTCAGCAGGGCTTACTAAATACCGACACCCACTCCCCAGCAAACAGTATAATTCAGAATTTAGTTCCACAAAGGTTGAAAGGATTAAATAAATTTGATCAAAATCCATCATTTCTTCCTCAAGACAAGGGAAGAACACAAATTTTTTAGGTCATTCAAGGGCCATAACTCTGCTGAAAATTGATGCAAAAGACTGTGTTACAGTCCCAAGCTATATCTTGCCAACATAAATACATATGATACCAAATTTGATCAAAATCCATCAAAAATTGAGTAGAAACAAATTTTTGACATCATTCAAGGGCCATAACTCAGCTGAAAATTGACTCAAAATACCATGTAACAATCCCAATTAAGCTACAGCTTATCAACAAATTCACATACCATATTTGATCAAAATCCATCATTTATTTCTCAAGATATTGAGCAGAAATAAATTTGTGACATCATTCAAGGGCTGTAACTCAGCTGAAAATATATGCAAAATGCCGTGTAACAACCCTAAGCTAGATCTTGTAAACATAAATTCACTTACTAAATATGATCAAAATTAATCATATGTTCTTGAGATATTGAGCGGAAACGACTTTCTAGCATCAGGTAAGGCCCATAACTGTTGAAAATTGACGAAAAAGCTGTGTAACGATCCCAAACTAGAGGTTGTCAATGTCAATTAATATGCAAAATTACTAATAGATGGATTGATAGATGGACAGACAGATGTGAAAATAGTATACCCACCCCTCATACTTCATATGCAAGGTGGGGTATAAATAATAAATGCGGCAAAAGATAATAAAATTGTTTTGATAGCCATTGCTTTTGTTTATATCATATTCTCCATTTTTTTAGGTAAACAATTTTGTTAGTGAAGCGCTTGTACATTTATGTAAATGCAGTCTTAAATGGAAAAGATGCATACTAGACAGACAATGGAAGTAGCTCATGCTCAACACGCACTTTAATGAAGAAATAAAGCTATAAACATTGCCTTTGGAAACTAAGAATACAAACACAAGAATAAAAGTCAGGAATCAAGTTTTCTGGGCCAGACTAGCTAGTATTGGCCAATTAGCATAATCAGTGATCCTTATATTAATTTGAAAAAGTTAGCAGCATTTGACAAAATTTTCGTAACTACCAGTAGGACAGATTTCAACAGAGCCTAACTTTAATTATAATCAAAGAAAACCTTTGATACAAAGAATGAATTCATTGCAATCTGCATATAGCATTGACTACCAATAACTTGGTATGTCTTTTACAATTAAAGGAATGTGTTTAGTATATGCTGATGAAAACATTTATAAAACTTTGTTGACACCATGAGCACCAAGGTGTTGTAAGTCATTATAGAAAGTGGCATGCTTCTGTTTGTTTGTTAGATTTGAGGTTTAATGTCCCCGTCAACACTTTAAAGGTCATTTTGGAGACGCTGCTTCCAATTTTGTGGGACTTTTACCCGACATTTGAGATGAAATGACATCTCAAGCCCTGTAACCCAATGAAACCAATAGGGTATATAAGCATGGGCGGTCCGCCTCGCACCGTGGTTCCTGGACAGGCTTAGATCCTCTTAAGCAGTTTACCAGTACTAGTGTGCGGGCCGGATTCAGCTCTGCGAGCATCATGCAGCCCATATATTTCTTCAAGCCCCTATGGGGGCATGCTTCTGTCTGTAATTATTATGAAATCATAATCTCCACTATTAACTCTAAAAATAAAGTATGTGAATATGTTTAGGATGAACAAGTCTATATACCTATATATTCTAAGTTTACTAATTTGCTAGTTTTCTTTCCCTCTAATTTGGGTACAATCAGCATTCATCAGTCTACAAAGTCATGTATAAAACATGCAAAAATAGGATCAAAGCCATATGGACCTGGAAACAGCAAAAAGGCTGTTTTCAATTAGTATATCTGACCATGGTTTTCACCATTTATATCTGCTTGATTTGAATATAACATGTAAAACAAAGATTATGATCAGTGGTCCTTACTTAAATATGCCATAATACCCCTCCAGAACTCCATATAAGGAGGTGTAACAAAGATAATGAATAATTTTCCTTATTTCTTGGCAGAAGTATATGTTATGGGTACTTGTTAGAATCGCCTCAATGAGGCGATTCTAACAAGTAGCCACAACATATGTTTTTCAGAAAAAAAAAAGAAGAAAAATTATCCCTTAATTAGCCTTGTTCGACTTCCTTATCTGGAGCCGTGCCCATCTGTCCATATAAAGCTTCTAAGAGATATGGCAGGAATGCAGGCAGTGCAGATAAGCCAAAGAAAAACTCTGGACACAGTCTAAAATCACTAGCCCTATATACCTTAGCGTGATTCTGGTCTAGACTGGTATTAGGTCTACCTGTCGTCTGCAAAATACAAAAGTCAGACAACATTAAAATTATGTATGGCACTAGATTCATTGCACTTTCCCTTTGTGTCATGAGATTCAAGAATACTTTACCCATAGACCAAAGCACAACACTTCAAAGCATAGAAGTAAAGACAAAAACAAATGGAATACTGATTTTAGAAACCTACGGCAAGTTGTTGCTGTAGTCTTGAGATCTGTATCTGCAAAGACCTAATTCGTCTGTCTTTCTCCACTACTAAATCCGTGGCACTAGAATTTTCCTTTTTCTCTTTTGAACTTGATGGAATGATTGCTTCAGCACCATCCTTATCTTTGCTGTGATTTTCTTTCAACTTTAAGGCTTCTTTCAAACTTGTTAACTCCTCATTTAGAAGTGCATTTGATTTTGACAATTCATTTATTGTCATATCAAGTTGTTCCTTTTCCATAACTAACACACCATTTTCTTGCTGAAGCTTATCTCTTTCTTCCACTAAAGAAGGATTTTGTTGTTCAACTTGTACACTTGCAGTCTGAACTTCCAGAAATTCTTGTTCAATTTTCTCCTTATCAGCAAGAAGTTCAGAATAATCCTGTTCTAACTGACCATAATCTTGCTGTAAACCATCATGCTGTTGCTGCACAGCTTCAAACTCGTCCTGAAGAGAATCAAACTCTTGCTGAATTTGATCTTTTTCATATTCCATTCTCCCATAAGCTCCTTGTAAACTCTGAATTTCTTCTAAAACAATAGCATGGTCATGTCTAATTTTATCCATTTCAGTTTCATATTCCTCCACTTGCATTTTTAACTTGTCTCTCTCTTCAACCAATGCAGCAATATCACTTGCCTTACCTGCCACATGGACTGCTGCTAACTGCTTCTCTAATTCTTCCTTTTCTTTGATAGTAATTTGATTTTGATCATGTAATTTTTCTACTTCTAATACTAGTTTTTCAATATCATCATGCATGGCATTCCCATCTGACAATAAATACTCATTTTCTTTCACTAAATCTTGTTTTTCTTTTGCCACACTTTGTAAGTCTGCATGAATCTCCTCTTTTTCAAGCACAAGCTGATCATATATATCCTGTAAATTATCTCCTGCTATAACTAATTTATTATAAGTATCCCTCAGAGATTCTAATTCTTCAGTCAATAATGCATTCTCAGTTCTAAGTGCATCATTGTCTTTCTTAATTTTCTCGTCTACTTCTCCAAAGTTTTTAGGTGTGGTTTCTGAACTGGTTGCCACTTTAGCTTCTATTGCACTTTCATCGGTTTCATTCTCCACTCTTTCAACACTGTCCGTCTCTTCACCAGCTATACCATTTACAATAACATGTGACTTTGCTTGTCTTAATGCACCAATTTCAGCTCTTAGCTGTTTGAGTTGTATGTGTAACTGAGTATTTTCTTGTTCTAACACTAGCACATTTTCTCTGTGATCTTCTGGGAACACATTATTGTTATCCTGCACCTGAAAGTAAATCAACATATATTCAGATAATTGTACTTCCTTACAATTTTTAGTTAGTTCCACTTTGCAAAATAAAAGTTATCTGAAGAGGGGATGCAAATCACCCTATCCTTACATAATTTAAAGCCTATGGAAGTGACTATATAAAATTGTTCACTAACTTACGTCATTGTGTGACGTCACTGTATATGAAGTGAGGCCAACAGCGTTCGATTAAAATATGGGAAACTATTGAAAACGTAAATGTTAGAAGACAAATAAATGGAAGTTAAAGACTTGGCATTCTTTTTTGGGGGTGGGGGGTGATCCTTCAAAGATGGCAGCTTCCAACTGAAAAATCATTCCACCGTGGATGTCGCTAAGTTCATTCTTATGCTTTCAAAAGAATTCCTAAAATTTACCATTTTGGTGGCATTTTTAATATTTAAATGGCATTTTTAATATTTCAATAATAAAGTTGGATTTATAAGGAATGAATTATCATTTTTGTGGCAATGTGTAAACTCCAGCGAATCACTCACAAACTTAGCATAAAGCCCTTCAGGCTTCATGCAGTTTGTGATTGATTCGCCAGAACGAAACTTATTCCTTACAACAAATCACTGGGAAGAAGAGCACACAAAGCAACCAATTTAACCCTTGAGCTGCTGAATATTTAAATATGCCACACCCACCATTCATTATCAACCAGTCAAATTTCTTGATGCAAATCATTGCAACAAATTCATAAACTGAATGACAAACAATGAAGATCCTGATCAGATGGCTTCTTCTCTGGATCTGTTTTGTCTGAAACAAGGGTTAAGATGTCACTCGAAGATTCTATGAATATGTTCTATAAAAGGGTTATCCTTTGGAAGCAAGGAATACACAACAGAACTGGAAAATATGTAGTGTACTAGCTAGTTTCAGCCAATAAGGCCTCATCAGTGACCCTCAAATGTTTTCAAAATTCCACAATGGAATCAATGATCCCAAAGGACAGGATCTATGAAGTCAGGATCCATGAAGTCTGATGTTGAAATGTTATTTTCACACATCAGAAACATTACAAAAGGGATACAGTCAATAATGTTGGCGGAATTTCTTCTAACAATGGTGGAAGTTTGGAAGAATTTGAAGGAAACAAAAAAATTATTGTCAATTTTTAGTGTGTTAGAAATGAAATAGATCAGCTTTAATGTGTGATATCACAGTTTGTCGGTCAGCTGCAAGTAGACAAACCACTCATGCTACATGCTCTTAATTTTATCTACTTTACAAAAGACCTCCAAACTGTGATATATTACCAAGATCCCTGCCAGCTAGAACTGATCTATTTCTTAAATGATATGCTAACTAATGACTTTGTTAGTTTTGAACAACTGGAGCAAATTGTTCAAAACTAACGTTGTTAGTTAACGTATCATTAAAACTTTGATCATTTAATACAACAATTATGCTAGTATTTTTGCTGAAAAAATGTGAGGAGCTTTTGCATTTGCAAAAACTCCTCACATTTTGCAGCAAAAATGTCACTGCATTAAATATTGTACTTGCTAGAACAGTTAACAATTTGACCACTTACATGCTTGTTAAGCTAACAATGCTTTGAACAACTGGACCCTGATGTTGAAATGGCAAGTACAGTAAAATTATTTATTAAGACCAACTTTGGGACTGTTCAAAATTGATCTTTAAGACCACTTTTGAACAGTCCCAAAGGTGGTCTACCAGAGGACATTGTATGCAGAAAATACAAAGAAAGAATAACTGCAACTTACTAAATAAGGTTTTTAAGGCAGAATTAGACTTAATTTTAGGTGGCCTTAATAGCAGAATTTAACTGTAGTTTTACCAACCTGCCGTCCATGCTTATAAACCCTATTGGTGTCATTGGGCGGCAGGGCTTGCGAAGTCATTTCATCTCAATGTCGGGTAAAAGTCCCACAAAATTGGAAGCAACATCCCCAAAATGACCTTTACAGTGCTGACAGGGACGTTAAACCTCAAATAAAACAAAAACCAACCTGCTGGATAAGTTTATTCTTCTCCGACTCCACTTCTTCTAACTTCTGCTTTAACTTGTCCATCGTGTCAAATGAATCATCAAGTTGGTTCAGAGAGGACACGCTACCAGTTTTATCCTGAATTAAACAAAAGAGTCTTTATATTTTCATAATATGTTTTCATCATTACGAAAACACACCTATAAAAATACATTGCCAATTTTTTGGTCAAAAATTAGAAATTTTAAGATGAAAAATTGTGATATTTTTCTTATTTCTGCTCAAAACATAGACTGCGGGGACTCAATAGAACCGCCTGAATGAGGCGGTTCTATCGAGTACCCACAATCTATGTTTTTGAGCAGAAATAAGAAAAATAGTGTATACCCCCTTAAACCCCAGTTTTACAATATAAAAGTGGGGTTCAAGGGGGTCAAATTTATATATTGAGGCGGTTCTAACAAGTACCCACAATCTATATTTTAGAGCAGAAATAAGAAAAATAAGGTATACCCCCTTAAACCCCAGTTTTACAATATAAAAGTGGGGTTCAAGGGGGGTCAAATTTATATAGGTGTGTTTTCGTGATGTGAAATTATTGGCTTTTCTCCTGAAAAGAAATAAATTAAGCTCTATCCTAATGATCCAAATAGATCAAAGGAGCAGTCTGATCAGGGTCTACACTGTTTGACATTCTGTCTGCACCTTTTAGACTCCTTGCTGTATTATGAAACGAATGTGCTAAAATTTTAGGAGAATTACACCAAGTCCTCAGAGGGTGTCAGAATTTTTAGGGTTTTTTATGGGATTATTAATTTTTTTTTTATTTTTTATTTTTTTTTGGTTTTGGTTTTACGGCCCTTTCAAGATTATTTCACTCATATCAAGCTGATCCTTAATCAGAGGTGGGTGAAAACCACCTGACCTTCCATTGCAGAACTTAGCGTCTCACATGTGACCCAAGCCAGCCTCGAACCACAGCGGTGAGAGACCTAATGGTTTAGAGTCAGCGCTCTTATCCACTAGGCCACGGAGGACCGTTATGGGATTATTAATACTGTTAACACTAGGCTATCTTTATCACCATTTCAAATCACTTGTAAATGTAACAAGACTTTTGATTGGATAATGTCAAGCATTTGTGATACTATATTCTGCAATACAGTATGTAAAACCCAATGACATCATGTAATGTTGCTTTTCATTGGCTGGAATTTTGGTTTGACGCAGCTGACTGCACTTACCATTTTGTGCAAACAGAAAAGGTTCTTTTTTCCACAAAACAAATGAATAAGTACATAAGAATGGGATGGGGATAACTGTATTGAAAACTGTCATTTTGGGAGGTAAATCATCGGAATATGGATGCAAATTCTGTTTTAAGGCTCTACTGATGCATTGCCCAAAAATGTAATTTGCCATCTGGTCCATAAAAACTAACAATTTACATCCCCATCTCCCACCCACCCCATCTCCCACACCCACCCACCCCATCTCCCACACCACACACACACTTTTTAGTAAGAGCTGCATAAAACCAAATGCTAGGCAATGAATTGTCGGATGTCAGATTTCCGACAGAATATAATAGAATATACCAAATTTACCCTAGGTATTCTGACACCTAAACTTCTTACCACACCTGCACTAATTTTTGAACAAGTATAGTTTAACACCCAACGTTGAACCTAAAAATACCTGGATGAGTGGCAAACAAAGAAGACCCTGATGAGACACTGCATACTGTGGCGTCTCATCTGGATCTACCTTGTCTGTCCCAATACTTAGGATCATTACGGTATTGCAAATGTTTGAGACTATCCAATCAAACATTGTTTTACATTCAAGCGTACATTATAGTCTTCCATCTAAAACCTTATTAAATTTTACTCTAAATATTCTGACATCTAAGCACTTCAAACAGTGTGGACCTGTTGAGATGCAGCATTCTGTGGCATCTCATCTGGGTTTACACTGTTTGCTCAAGCCTGTCTGTGAGCAAAATATGTATACCCTAAAAACCTGGTTCAGACGCTAAAAACCTTTTAATGCTCTGCTCATTTAAAATGAGCATGAAATATTTACTGGTTACAATTGTTAAAGTATAAATACATAGTCTAACTGCAATGACTCAAGTTTGTTTGAGACTGTTAGTTCAAGTCACTGTTTGATTTGAATGTTTAACCTCCCCGTCAACACTGTAAAGGTCATTTTGGAGACGTTGCTTCCAATTTTGTGGGACTTTTACCCGACATTGAGATGAAATGACATCTCAAGCCTTGTCACCCAATGAAACCAATAGGGTTTATAAGCTTGGACAGGCTGCCTCACACCACATTGTCTGGGCAGGCTTAGATCCTCTAAGTGGTTTACCAGTACTCAAGTGCGGTGGGTTTCAGCTCTGCGTGGAAGCATCATTCAGCCCATCTATTTCTTCAAGCCCCGATGGGCAGGGGCCGAGTTCAAGTCACTGAGAGTAAATCAAAATACAAGCTTTATGTTTAAGAAGCATATAGGGATATCTGCGCCCCTGCCATCAGGGCTTGAGAAAATGGATTGGGCTACATGGTGCTTCTGCGCAGAGCTGAAAATGACCGAACTTGAGTACTGGTAAATGGCCAAGAGGGCCTAAGCCTACAGGCAAAGTGGCGCGAGTTGGACTGTCCATGCATATAAACCCTATTGGTTTCATTGGGCGGCAGGGCTTGAGATGTTTTTCATCTCAATGTCGGGTAAAAGTCCCACAAAATTGGAAGCAACATTTCCAAAATGACCTATATAGTACTGAGGTGGATGTTAAACCTCAAATCAAACAAAAAACTGTTTTAAGGCCTTCAAAACAGATAAGGTAGGTATTTGGAGATAACTGAATATTTTTTGTTGATTCTCCATAGAAACCTATGATGTGGGTATTCATTAGAACTGCCTATAACTGCAGTTCTAATGAATACCCACAACAAAATTAGGTTTATATGAAAAAATAAGGAAAATTATTGACTATCCTGTATTGATCAGAGGTCATCCGTATTAACACCAGGTCAACCAATATTAACTGAAGTCAAAAAATCAATAATCATGTTTTTTTAATTGTGTCAATTAATAAAATTGCCATTAATCAAGTAATTTCGTATTGGCCTAGCTATCAAATGACCTAAATAATGTTGATTTGGCTGTAAAATCCAAAGCAAACAAAATAAAAGTTTGTGAAATGAATAAATACCCAAGATCTATCGAGTAATGCATTGTTTACAGTTACATATGGGTGTAGCAAAATGATTTATTCAGGACCAAAAAAAAAAAAATATCAGGCGAAAAAGACAGATTATTTACATGACAAAAAGTGTGCAGAACACAGTACTGTGTGTTTGTCAGGTTCCAATTTTGTGCCGTCTTGGTCCTCTGCCAGCTGCATTTGCCCTCATGCCAAGGCAGCAAACCTCGGACCTGTAGCTGGGCCAATATGAAATTACTTGATTAATAACATTATATTATCCTTCAATTATCACCAAATGCCCAGCTCATCTGTTGCAATGTTTAAAGCCCAATTTTTCAGATCCCGTCAAAAGTGCTTTCCCAAATGCCTGCTTCTTCAGTACTTGTCTCCAGAGCACCAAATGTCTGCCTAAGATAATACTTTTGTCTGCCTTACATAATATATAAGCACCTTCCCTTTCTCCCATCCAATAACCTGATAGTGTGCCAGCCCCCATAGCCTGCAAAGCCTTTGCTGAATGAATATACTGACAAGCAGCATCAAGATTCAGTGATCATTGTAAGAGACATGTTTTATGAAACCTAAAGCGTAGAAACAATTTTCAATGGATTATTCAACCCTAAGTTTTTCTGTTGGTTTTATTGTAATCAGCGCAGTCAGGAAATAAAATAATGAATATGTTATTTTGCAATATTTTGTACAATGTTTACCAAAGAATTCTTTTGCCGTAGATGTTGTGAGAAGTTAAAATGTTTATATGTGATGTCATCCAATGCGCCCCCCTGCACGCATTATGTTTATCACTTTACTCAGTGGGAGAACATTAACCCTTGTTCTGCTAAGCCCAGATATGTCTTTACTTTCAAACAATGCAGATCCAGATTTGAAGAAGCCATCTTTGTCATTCAGTTTATGAACTTGTTGCAATAATTTGCATCAAGTAATCTGATTGGTTGATAATCAGTTGTGGGTGTGGCATATTTAAATATTCAGCAGGTTAGGGGTTAACATCATGTTACAATGAGAATTTAATAATGGAAATAATGAAAAAATTTCCAAAAGAATAAAGAATAATCTTTTTTTTTTTTTTTTTTGGTATTAATTAGTTGAAAATTATTGTGGTGCAGAAAACAGTTTTGCTTTTATTTCTCAGCAACTGTGCAGTAAATCAAAAATGGTGGACATGCAATACAGTGAAGGCGAGCGAGAGAGGTCAATATTTTGCTCACGGCTGTCCAATCAAAAGCCTACAAATTTCTTTAGAATAAAACAATGGTCTTTGTAAAGTGATAAACAACATGTAAATATTTTGTTTGTTTGTATGATTTGAGGTTTAACGTCCCCGTTAACACTGTAAAGGTTATTTTGGCGACGTTGCTTCCAATTTTGTGGGACTTATACCCGACACTGGGATGAAATGACATCTCAAGAACTGCCGCCCAATGAAACCAATAGGGTTTATAAGCATGGACAGGCCGACTCGCACCGCATTGCCTGGGCAGGCTTAGATATTCTAAGCGGTTTACCAGTACTCATGTGTGGGTCGGTTTCAGCTCTGCGTGGAAGCATCATGCAGCCCATGCATTTCTTCAAGCCCCGATTGGCGGGGGCTATAACTGCATAATGTATGTGATAAAGTAGCTGGCATTACTGGCCGATGCTGGTATAGAATGCTTCTTAGAAACTTGTCTCATATTTTATTTTCTTTCCTTTCTAAACACTAGTCTTGCTTCATTTTGTAACCATCACATGAACAAGTCCGTGAAATAAAGACCCCACTAAACCCCACTTTATTTAGGGAAAACTGGGGTTTACAAGGGTATACAATATTTTTCTTATTTTAGCTCCAAGACATAGGTTGTGGGTACTCATTAGAACCACCTCGATGAGGCTGTTCTAATGAGTATCCACAACCTATGTTTGCTATATAAATAAAAAAGATATCACCGATTTTCATCAGAAAAGTAGCCATTTCTGTAGATGTGAAAAATGCACTATGTTGCACGGATATGTTATCCTAATGATTTCACCCAAAAGAATCAGAATATGCGTGTTTGTGTGATCACATGTTACATATAAACATAATAATACATACAAATTAACATGATAATACAAATTATGTACACTAGTTATTAAAAATTGACATTATAACATATCTAGCCCATCAATCACTGAAGAAAATTCTACAACATATCGCAATCTATTTTATTTTTTTTCAACAAAAATAAGGTTTGACATTTCTTGTAAATTGTCTTCCCAGCAGACAAACATGTAATGTTAAACCTTACTTTTGCTGAAAAATAAGATTTTCTCTTCCAAAATGATGTCTGGTTGATGTGCTTAAAACCCTGGAAGGTCAAAATTTTGGCATAAACTTAAATATTACATGAATAACAGAGAAATGCTGTGATTTCTACTAGAAATAACTTGATATTTTCCTTTTTGCTGCAAAGAAATATTTCCTCTTAGCCGGAAAAATAAAACTCTTTTGCTAGAATTACTTTTTTTACAAGATACTGCTTTTGCAGTAAAATTGTTATATTTCAACATGGGAAAGTTTCAGCTGCATCAACATTATTCATGACATCATCTCAGTGGCATCTGAGAAGATATCAACAGACATTCAGAATGTCTGACATTTGAGTCGGATGCAAATGATGAAGTGAAGAAAACATGGACATAACCACTGAACAAAACTACGTTTTGTTTTCTTTGATCTCACATATTTAGTTCTTTTATCACTGAAACACTTTCTTTCTAATATTTTTATTCAGAACTGTAGAAATCGCCTTCAAAATGGCACCCATCCAGTTCTTCTGTCAGTCAGCTTCTGACTGAACCATTGTCAACTGTACCTAAATTCAGAGCCAAGATCCAAAGTGACCCTAAAAGTCTATGTAAGTGCATGTAATATACAGTTTATTCATTTCTCCTATTCAAAATATGGGATTTATAACTATCAGTATCTAAGTAACTATTATAAAGAAACTTGTGATTCGCACTTGTTTCTTTAACTGATTTTTTTTTTACCTCCCTCAGAGTATAAATCTCATATTTAAAATAGGAGAAAATATTAACTCTATACACATGTATAAAACTAACCCTTAAGATGCCAAGAAAAACTACATCTGAAAATGTTGTCTGCTTATGTTGTCTGCTGAATTTTTTGCAAATGTTTTAAAAATATTTTTGCTTGCTGGCAAACAGTGTGGACCCAAATCAGACTGGACCCAGATCAGACTGCTCCAAGAGGAGCAGTCTGATTTGGGTCCACACTGTTTGCAAAAATGACTTTTAAAGTAACCGGCAGACGACAAAGCAGACGACAATTGTCGTGATTGGCATTTTATGGGTTAATATATTATGTATACTGGGTATCTAAAAGACAGCAATGTAAAGAGGATATTAACCTAGTCCACTTGTCATGAAGGAATCTATCTTGTCTATGGAAGAAATTCCCTATCCCAAGTAGTCTGTAGAGCCTAATTACTAAGTATAGAAGCCAACGAAACGATACCATACTGAATATTATTAATTGATTATCCTATATTACACAAGGTCAACCAATATTCAAAAATCATAAATCATGTTTTTAATTGCGTCAATTGATAAAATTGTCATTAATCAAGTAATTTCGTATTGGCCCAGGTACAGGTCCTCGGTCAGCTGTATTGGCCTCGGCCTTCGGCCTCGTGCCAATACAGCAGACCTCGGACCTGTACCTGGGCCAATACGAAATTACTTGATTAATAACATTATAATATTATGAACTCACCGCAGTACCGTAAGAACAGACAGGAGCATCTCATGATATTTTGGTATAATATGAGAATTCTCTTGTTTTCCCATATAGACATAATTATGCTGTGGCTACTGACAAGTACCAACAAAATAACTACATATATATTTTTAGAACAAAGAAGCTATCATTGATAAATACTAACACTGAGCTCGGACATGGAAGGTATAGTATGTTTTGTTTGTTTGATTTGAGGTTTAATGTCCGTGTTAACACTGTATAGGTAACTTTGGGAACATTGCTTCCAATTTTGTGGGACTTTTATCCAAGATTGAGATGAAATGACATCTCAAGCCCTGCCGCCCAATGAAACCAATAGGGTTTATATGTATGGACACATACCACTTTTCCTGGGCAGGCTTACAACCTCTAAGCGGTTTACCAGTACTTATGTGCGGTCGGTTTCAGCTCTGCGTGAAAGCATCATGCAGCCCATCTATTTCTTCAAGGGCCAGTGGTATAGTATGTTTGCAGGTTCTTGGGGTGATTGTAATAAATTTAATATGACAGGATTTGGGGTATAACATAGTTGAAAGATGGAACCCGAAAATGTATAAATTATACCGAAAAAATGACCATTTATTTGTACATTTTTGTCCCGAAAATCTATTAGCATATACAGAAAAATGCTTTCTATACAATCTGTATTCATAGTATTGATATAACAAGTTTGTTTAACTAACACAGCTTCATCTTCGGACCCCAACAATAGTGTTATACAGAGATTGTTATGTACTGAGCTCTGACATGGAGTGTATGTTTGCAGGGTACTTGAGGCAATTCTCACAAGTACCCACAATGTAATTCTTAATGAAAAATAACATATTATCCCCAAGTTATCTTTACTTTTTTATTTCCTCTTTATCGGAAGCTATGCTAACATCCGGGGCCAGTTGTTCAAACTAACAACTTCGTTAGTAAATGTATCATTAAAACTCTGATCATTTAATATGGCAAAATATGCTAGTATTTTTGCTGAAAAAATGTGAGCAGCTTTTGCAAATGCAAAATACATTTTTCCAGCAAAGATATCAAAATTTCAGATATTGTACTTGGTAGAACACTTAACAATATGACCACTTACGAGCTCGTTAAGCTAACTATGCTTTGAACAACTGGCCCCTGTTTACCAACAATATCAGATTCACTACAAGGTTTATGAAAGCAAAAGTCAAAATTCAAAGCTCATAAAAACTTCATTTGTTTCAAAGTTCAAAATTCAAATAAACTCAAAAATCAAAATTAAAATAAAGGCAAAAATCAAAATTCAAATAAACTCAAAAATCAAAATCAGCACTACGAACACAAAATCATACAGCAACATAAAATCTTACACTTCAAGTGTTACCATAAAACTCCTAGAAAATTCGGACACCGTGAGGACTTGCTGTAATTCCCCTAAAATTTTAAAAATTTGTTTCATGATCCTGCAAGGAGTCCAGAACATGCAGAAGGAATGACAAACAGTGCAGACCCTGATCAGACTGCTCCTGAAGGAGCAGTCTGATCTGGGTCTGCACTGTTTGCTTAGGCCTATCTGTCCCAATTCTTAGGATCATTATGGTATTCTTGAAAAGCAGACGACATTTTCAAAGCATGATTTTCTTACTTTACTGAGAAAATTAGTGACTCATCTGCTGGGCAGATAATTCACATAAAATATTACAAGTTTAACCCTTATCCTGCTGAATATTCAGTTTAGACACACCCATTTCTGACTTTGAACCAATCAGATTACTTGATGTAATTTATTCTTACAAATCCATAAACTGAATGTCAAACAGTGTAGATTCTGATCAGATGGCTTCTTCAGAAGAGTTAAATTATTTTTCTGAAATATGACAAAAGTTAGCTGTCATCTGTTCCAGAATTTTCTATAGCAATCAAAGGACTAATACCGAAGCTTACAAATTTCGTAACAAAACGGCATACAAAAACAAAAAACAGCTTTGAAACCATTATGGGAAATCATATTTACATGGTACATTTTCTGGGATGGTTGAAAGAGCAGTTATGGAGAGAGTGAGAAGAAGTTAATATTTAAAAAAAGGTTTTGCACCATTATAATGGGGGGGGGGGGGGGCAAAATACAACTAAAACACTTCAACCCTGATATACTGGTATATGAGATACACCTCATTTTTTGTTAGTAGTAAAATTACCCTAGGATAGAAATTCTTATCCTACCCTGGGGTATGACCAAAATGGAAAGTTTTTATGTGCCTGATATGCACAGGTTGAATAGAATGTCATGTATGCCATTGTTAAGTTTGACATCACTGCATGTACCATAATGATCCTAAGTACATTGTAGTCCTTTTTAGTACTCTACTCATTATAACAAGGTTTTGGTTAGAACACGGCCTGGTCTTGCCTCCCAAATTGTCATTTTACTATAATTTCTACATAAAATATCCCTTTATAACATGGTTCACTTACGCATTTTTAAGACTTGATTTGATCTGCTGCAGTGTCTTGAGAACAGGCACTTTGTCATCACTATATTAATTTTGTTTGTTTGTGTTGAGGTTTTACATCCCCGTCAACACTATTTAGGTCATTTTGGAAATATTGCTTCCGATTTAGATGAAATTACAGCTCAAGCTCTACCACCTAAGAAACCGCTGGGGTTTAAGGGACAGACCTACTCGTATCACTTTTCCGGGCAGGCTTAGACTCTCTAAACAGTTTACCAGTACTCAAAATCTTGGTCAGTTTCAGCATTGCGCAGAAGCACCATGCAACCCAATCTATTTCTCCAAGTCCTCCCGCTCACTATAATGATAAATAATCTTCCATGGGATTGATCAAGCTTTAATTAGATAATGCAATTTCTGCCATTATGACCAGCTAAAATTTAAGACTAATTCACTTTAATTCAGAAAACATTTAAAAGGTTTATCGTTTTTGGTTCTTTATGATTTCTATATCCAGTGCCTTCTAGTAAGAGACCACCTTTGGAGTGAGTGAGTGTTTGAGTCTTACATCTCACGAACAGCTAAGGTCATACGGAGACGGGACCTCAGTTTAAAGACTCATCCGAAAGTCTGAAGAAGCCCGGGATCAATCCTGTGACCCCTAGTTTACAAGGAGAGCAGCATAACCACTATACCAGGGAGGCTTCTATAGAACACTTTTGGAACTGTTCAAAAGTGGTCTGGAAATACATATGTAGAAATGGAACACCATGCTAATTTCAAGTTTTGTAAAGCCTCCCCTAAACCTACTTTCTCCTGAATAGAATCTTACACCTAAAATATAGCAGGTGTGTATTTATATTTTACATCCAACCAATAAATAAGATCATACCAAGACTGGATCTCAGTTTTAAGACCAATGGGAAAGTCTGGAGAAGCCTGGAATGAAACCCAGGACCCCTGGTTTATGAGGTGAGTAGCCTAACCAACTACACCAAGGAACCAATAAATACAGCAGAAGTCCATTTCAAAATTCAGGAGTGTCAGTTTGTTGTGTTTTTGAAATTAACTATGTAATTAGAACATGGCTGGTTTTTTGTTTTTTGTTTTTTTTTTTTGGGGGGTGGGGGTGGGGGGTTAAATTCACAATGTACACACACATACACTAGCTTAAATAACTCCATTCAATGAGGGTGAGTTTATGATTCTGAAAAAAGTTCAACTGTGAAAAAATATCAAACAAAAACCTGTTTAAAACACTTTATGTTCATATGACACAATTTGGGGGATAGGACCTCTTAAGATTCCCCCCGCACTTATAGATTTTCTTGAAAAATGGTCATTTTTACCAGATGTTTAACTAATAGGGTTTCCGCTTTGAACCATAAAAAGTGTTGTAAGAGATATTTCAATCAAAATTTTAGATATTAAAAAGCATTAGCTTTAAAATCTTTCACTTCATGCAAAATCTCCTAACTCTATTTCTATTTTTTTTTTTCATTCTGCCTGTATAATATTTTGATGCATGCAAAAGCTCCTTATTTTCAAACATTTTTGTCTATAGAGACCTTCCATGAAAAAAAAACTTATCAACTAGGGAAGGCTTTAAGCATTAAATTTTTAAAGCAGCCAACAATTTTATTTCTTGAATTATTTTTAGGGAAAGTTAGGCTTGACATTACTTTTGAGTCCTCTGCACAGCAGATTGTATTTTCATAGTATTATTTGAGAAATAGATTAGCTCTAGCTGTGATTTGTTGAGTAATAAATCACAGTTTGGAGGTCAGTTGTAAAGTAGACAAATCACGAGCGCGTAGCGCGCGTGATTTGTCTACTTACAAATGACCGACAAACTGTGATTTATTACTCAACAAATCACAAACTAGAGCTGATCTATTTCGATTCTAACAGGCTGAAAACCGGCAATAATGATGTTGTTTCCTTCAAAATCTCACAACTTTTTGCGATTTTTAGAAGAAATCCCGCTAAAATTGTCGACTGAAACACATGCATTTATGTACATTTCTAACGTTTTTGTTGCGAGAATATGACGTTAAACCGTCTAACGTCAAGGAAATCGACTAGTGACGTCATAAATTTGCAGTTTTTAATGACGTCACTGGACATGCTCTTCCTTGCCGTGATTTGTTGTAGAATAAAACACAGATATTTTCCATTGCCTATATAGGCCCTCTTTGTTAGAATTGCTTATTTTCACTGAAAATAAGGCTTGACATTACATGTAAATGAGCAGATGATTCACATGAAAAGTCATCCTATTTTGCTTGACATTGCTTGAGTCGATATTTTCAAAATATTCTTTTCTTATTTTCAGTGAAAAAAGGCTTGACATTACAGGAAAATTCACATGAAATGTCAAGGCCTATTTTGACCAAAAAATAAGGCTTAACATTACATGTGAATCATCCACTGGGCAAATGATTTGTGTGAAATGTCAAACCTTAGTATATTTTTTTTTTTTGCATTTTTCAGCAAAAATATCATCTGCCATAGAATTTTCTGCAGTGCTTAGAAGGATTAATTATAGATGCATTTCCTTTGCAGAGATGAACCTCTATAAGCAAAAATGAGTCTTTATAAATATGTGCACACCGCAAAGACTCAGATCAGGCCATGTATCTGTACAGTCTGATCAATATTTAATGTGCATGACATGGATGTTCATTGACACGAATCTCCTTCACACAGATAGTGAAGGCTACCGCCTGAGTGAGTGGTTAATATGTAGGTTGGTTCGAGACATTGCTGAGTGTACATGCTTGAAGACAAATTTTTGACTGATGCAGCCCAACCTACACCACAACCTATTTATGACACTGTTTGTTATAACACGATTTTGGATATACCGTATTCGACCTATTTACCGCACATGCTCCTATAAGTGCACACCCAAGCTTTTTCTGGAAAAAATACACAAGTGCACACTTTACAGTAACCTCCCAACAAATTCATATTGAGTTTTGCTGCATCTTTGACCTGGACAATCATATGTATATGTGGTGAACCCCTATGCTGAAATTCATATCAGAAGCTTTATTTTCGTATGGAGTGTGCGCTTATTAGGTAGATTTTTCACCACAATATTTTCATACAATTTTGAAACAACTAAGCCCATGGTGCGGTAAATAGGTCGAATACGGTAATACAGTTTAAAGATCCCGAAAATGCATAGATTATACAGAAAAACAAGAATTCTGCAGGAGGCGCCGTCACACCTGCTGGGGGCAAAAGTCAAAGGAGTCACAATCAGAATGTTGTTATTAAGTAAATTTCATTCTTAGCAGTTGATAGTTGAGGTAAAATGTGTCAAAGTCACTGGACCAAAAAATATACGCCATGGTCACCAGAAGGTATGTGCCAAATCAGTACATTGAGGAGCAGCACTATGCAAGGTTTGGTGGCTGTAGGCCATTTATTTTAGGACATATCAAACATTGACGTAAAATGTGTTAAAGTCATTGGAGTGCATAATATAGGTTAAGGTCACCAGGTCAAGGTACCCGCAGAGTCAGTAAATGTAGGAGAAGCACTATGCAAGGTTTGGTGGTTGTAGGCCTTATAGTTAAGAAGATATGGAATGTCAACCTAAAATGTGTTAAAGTCAATGGAGTGCAAAAAATAGGTCAAGGTCACCAAGTCAAGGTACCTGCATAGTCAGTACATCTAGGAGAACCACTATGCAAGATTTGGTGGTTGCAGGTCTTTTAGGAACATTGACGCAAATTGTGTCAAAGTCACTGGAACATAAAATATAGGTCAAGGTCACCAGGTCAAGGTACCTGCAGAGTCAGTACATCAAGGAGCAGCATTATGCAAGATTTGATGGTCATAGGCCTTTTATTTGCAGAGATCTGGAACTTCGACGTAAGATTTGTCAAAGTCGCTGGAGCGTAAAATATAGGTCAAGGTCACCGGGTCAACTTAGGTATCTGCAGAGTCAGTACATCTAGGAGAATCACTATGCAAGATTAGATGGTTGTGGGCCTTTTATTTGAGGAGGTCTGGAACTTCGATGTAAAATGTGTCAAAGTCAGTGGAGCGTAAAATATAGGTCAAGGTCACCATGTCAAGGTACCTGCACAGTCAATACATCTAGGAGAAGCACTATTCAAGATTTTATTGTTGTAGGCCTTTTATTTGAGAAGATCTGGAACATCGACCTAATTTATGTCAAACTTAGGTATCTGCAGAGTCAGTACATCTAGGAGAATCACTATGCAAGATTAGATGGTTGTGGGCCTTTTATTTGAGGAGGTCTGGAACTTCGATGTAAAATGTGTCAAAGTCAGTGGAGCGTAAAATATAGGTCAAGGTCACCATGTCAAGGTACCTGCACAGTCAATACATCTAGGAGAAGCACTATTCAAGATTTTATTGTTGTAGGCCTTTTATTTGAGAAGATCTGGAACATCGACCTAATTTATGTCAAACTCACTGGAGCATAAAATATAGGTCAAGGTCATGAGGTCAAGGTGCTTGCCTAGTCAGGAGCTCAGGGTGATGTTTCATGAAAGGTTTGATGTTTGTTTAGTCTTAGACAGGGATCATCCTAGGCCCAGGAAGCAGGGAGAAGTGACTTCTCCCTCCAGCACTAACAGGGCGAAATGAGGGACAAGAGGGCGAAGTAGGGCTCGAGAAAAACGACTTAATTACGGAAATTGTCGAGCCGAATTTTCGGTAATTTCCGTAAATATCGTTGTTTATTTGCAATTTAGAAATACAGTGTGCGGGTGTGATATCGTTGCGAATTACATACCAATGTTGCTGTTGCACTTGCTGAATGATTATGCACATCGGTATCTCGATTATAGCAGCAATAATCAGACATAAGATACTTCATCTACTTTCATTTTCTCGATGTCCCGCTCGTTGCCTGCGCATGTCATATTCTTCGAAGATTTGTCAGTATTTGAAAAATGCCACCTAGCGAAAGATAATGTGTCCCGCTCACTTAGCCATTGAAAGGCGCTAAAGGGAAACAACCGATTTAATCTCACCTCGAGGTTATGAGTCATGTTGTGCAGTCGGGTCTGTGCGACCGTGATATGCCGGCAAGTTGCTGCAGGTGCAATGGGGCTTGTTTTTTTTTATTTGTTCTTTTCATCTATCATATCCTATATTCCCTTTTTTCTAGCTCCCATCTTTAGTTTTACACATTTTCTGTCTGTTTGATCGTTTTGAGTCAGTGCCTGATCACGGTTGGTAATCCTGTTAACCCATTTACGTACCAGAAACCCCAAAACGGGTACCCTGGCAAACAGTGCAGGCCCAGATCAGACACAGCAGAACGTGGTGTCTGATCAGGGCCTCCACTGTTTGCTAAAAGTTCAGTAACCGGTATTAAATTACTTTCCAAATAAATTTTCATGAAAACATAACCTGACACCCATAAATTTTGAATTGAACTCCTGCTATATATAAGGAGGAAGATTCCATTTGGTACAAAAAGGGTTAAAGTCGCATCTCTATCTATCTTAATATGTAAAATGAGACGCACGTTTTTCATGCGTCAATCATATTGCCAAGATCAAAAAGACCGATCTTCTCATGCTGCGCGGACAAGTCTGATTACTCAAAGTCTAAGTGGCCATAAAATAAGATCAAAGATGCCGATCTGGACTAACCCGATTCACCTATTTACATAATTAACTGATCTGACAACTTGTGCTCAACGCTACAGGTGGTCAGTTTCTGACTCGAGCAATTAACACATGGATTTGGATTATTAATTATCGGATTATCAATAGGTGTTTTTGTTATCAACTTTGTGCTTTTATAGATGTTTATTACTTCGCATTTGAAAAGCCGATCCTGGAGACGAAGAAAAAAAAAATAAATAAAAAAGTCGAAAAAAAAAACAGGGTGAAGTCAACTTCTCTTTTCAAGGCTGGTTAGGCGAAGTTCTTGAACTTCGGGCGAAGAAGTCGCCCGAATCGCCCCCACGGCTGATCCCTGCTTAGAGTTGATTACAATACAAACTTCGACGTAATGTTGAACTTCGATGTAATGGTCAAAGTCAATGGAGCGCAAAATATAGGTCAAAGTCACCGGGTCAAGGCGCTTGCCTAGTCAGGAGCTCAGGTTGATGTTTCATGAAATGTTTGATGGTTGTGTAGTCTTATAGTTGGTTACAATACAAACTTAGCGGTAATGTCAAACTTCGACATAATAGTCAAAGTAACTTGAGCGCAAAATATAGGCCAAAGTCACCAGGTCAAGGTGCCACAGTCACAAGGTCATGGAGATGTTTCTTGTAAGGTTTGATGGTAGCTGAGGTTTTTAGTTGCAGTAATAAAAAACTCTGACGTAAATGTCGAACTTCGACGTCCAACTTCAGACGGACGCACGGACGCACGGATGGAAAAGCGGACGCCTATGTCGCACCCTGCTACAAGTAGGTGCGACAAAAATAAAGCCATGGTCACCAGGTCAAGATACGTGCCAAATCCGTACATCCAGGAGCAGCATTATGCAAGATTTGATGGTCGTAGGCCTTTTATTTGCAGAGATCTGGAACTTCGACGTAAAAATTTGTCAAAGTCACTGGAGCGTAAAATATAGGTCAAGGTCACCGGGTCAAGGTATCTGCAGAGTCAGTACATCTAAGAGAAGCACAATGCAAGATTAGATGGTTGTGGGCCTTTTATTTGAGGAGATCTGGAACTTCGACATAAAATGTGTCAAAGTCAGTGGAGCGTAAACTATATTGTTGTAGGCCTTTAATATGAGAAGATCTGGAACATCGACGTAATTTGTGTCAAACTCACTGGAGCGTAAAATATAGGTCCAGGTCATGGGGGTCAAGGTGCTTGCCTAGTCAGGAGCTCAGGGTGATTTTTCATGAAAGGTTTGATGATTGTTTAGTCTAATAGTTGATTACAATACAAACTTCGACGTAATGTCTAACTTTGTCGTAATGTCAAAATCACTGGAGGGCAAAATATAGGTCAAAGTCACCGGGTCAAGGTGCTTGCTTAGTCAGGAGCTCAGGGTGATGTTTCATGAAATGTTTGTGTAGTCTTATAGCTGGTTACAATACAAACTTCGACATAATGTTGAACTTCGACGTAATAGTCAAAGTCACTGGAGCGCAAAATATAGGTCAAAGTCACCAGGTGCCTGCACAGTCACAAGGTCATGGAGATGTTTCATGTAAGGTTTGATGGTAGCTGAGGTTTGTACTTGACTTAATAAAAAACTTTGATGTTAATGTCGAACTTCGATGTAAATGTTTCGGACGGACGGACACCTATGTCGCACCCTGCTACAAGCAGGTGCGACAAAAACTTTGACGTAAATGTTGAACTTCGAGGTAAATGTCAACAGATGGACGGACGGATGGACACACACAAAAGCGGATGCCTATGTCGCACCCTGCTACAAGCAGGTGCGACAATGACCATAAAATGGTCATTTTTCTATAAAACCTATCCATTTTTGTTTGGATACATAACAGGACTGTATAGCTAACACAACTTCTACTTTGGACCCCCAAATAGTGTTATAAAGAGGCTGTGGTGTATGTTTTTTCTTTTGTTCTTTGTACTGAAATAGAAATAATGCCTTCATTTCCTATTCTGAAATTGTGATAATTATGTAAAAAGATCAGGAACCATCAAAAATTGTTTCTAACAAAAAAAATATATATAAATATATAAATGAAAATGAAACACTACAAGGGTAAATGTGAAAGGAACACTCTACAGCAATCTATTTAGCGCTATAAAAAGCACTGGACTCAGTCAAGCTATTAATATACTTACACGCCCACCAAACAAACTATTAGGTCTATTAGGATTCATTTTCTGAAAGAAGAGTGGGCCTTACTTATATTGTCAAAATTCATTAACTTAGCAACTGACTTAGCAACTGACTTGACCTGTTTTTCTTGCCAAACATTCAAAACTTTTAAAGTTCCCTGATCAGACACCGCAGAATGTGGCGTCTGATCTTGGCCTACATTGTTTGCCCGAGTACCCATTTTGGAGTTCTCGGAACAAAATGGGTTAACCACAATTTTTCTAGGCAGGCTAAAGCCCTTGGTTAACTAGTTCAGTGCACATTATTTTGCCAAGAACTGATAAATGCCATTCTTGAATACAGTCGAACTTCAATGGCTCGAACACCTTTGGGACCTCGAAAATCTGTTCGAGACTGGGGTAGTTCGAGCCACTGAGGTTACTGTCAGGCGGCATAGCGAGCTACTTTTAGACATCTTTTCGGTGTTCTATAATGAAAATGTATGCTATGTGTACTCATTAGAATCGCCTCATCGAGGCGATTCTAATGAGTACAAACAGCATACATTTGCATGATAAAAAAACTAAAACATCCTTAATTATGCCCCACTATTTCTTATGTAGAGGAATTTCGCTAGGGGCTCAAAAATGGGTTCGACACATCCATGGTAAACGAGCCATCGGTGTTCGAGCCATCGAAGTGCTACTGTATATGGTCGCGGAAAATATTTCATGATCATCTGCCATGACAAAATGTTGCCAGTCCAGCGGGAATTGATCTCATGACCTCCCAGTCACCAATCACTCAGATACATATTCAACTGAGCTATTAGAGACCCACTTTCATGAATAATTGCTTCCAGATGATAATGGCATTAACCCTTCTCTTGCTGAATATTCGGTTTAGCCACACCCATTTATGACTTTGAACCAATCAGATTACTTGATGTAATTTATTCTTACAAAGCAATAAATTTAAAGTCAGTGTAGATCCTGATCAGATGGCTTCTTCAGAAGCCATCTGATCTGGATCTACGCTGTTTCCAAAGATAGGGGTTGTCGTGAACAGCATGATAAGAGTTAATAACACTTGGAAATTCAAATCTTTGTATAAGTTACTGAAATACCGATTTATATGTAGTTGTCCTCTAAATACAGAAAATGTGTTAATAAAGACAATGTGACATCACATGAGCGAGTGTGTTCATTAGGTTAAAGGTTTGAAATGTAAACAGATTTTCACAACTAAGAAAATTCATGTTATGGAAGCTTACTAGAATCTCTTTAAAGAGGCAATTTTGATCAACACACAACATAGCTTATTTGAAGGTCTAAGATAAAATTTCCCTCATGTAATATTTCAATACATACCATTGTCACTTTCTCAGATAAATTCATGCACCATTCTATATTTCATCTATCTTTAAGCACTTTGTTCCCTAACTTAACCCTTTTAAGCCCTTAGACAAGTATAGATAGCTATGCAACCAAGTAGATACAGATGAGACAATTCATGACAAGCATTCACATCAGGATCTACAGTCAACCCTCTTTGTACCCACATTCACTATAACTTGTTATAACAACCATTTCAATGTGACGAATCCTTATTTGTTTGTTTGTTTGATTTGAGGTTTAAAGTCTCCATCAGCAATGTACAGACCATTTTGGAGATGTTGCCTCAACTTTGTGGGACTTTTGCCCGACATTGAGATGTAATTACATCTCAAGCCCTGTCGCCCAATGAAGCCAATAGGATTTATAAGCATGGACAGTCCCACTCACCCACTTTGCCTGGGCAAGCTTAGATCCATCCTCTAAGCGGTTTACCAGTACTCGTGTGCGGTCGGTTTCAGCTCTGCATGGAAGCATCATGCAGCCCATCTATTTTTTCTCCAATGGGCGGGGGCCGTAATGAATCCATAGCTCAAATGTGACCCACTATTGGAGATATTCAAAAATATTGTCATTATTAAATACTCCAAAACCCAAATGTTGTAGACATTTGTTAGAATTGCCTCAGTGAGGCAATTCTAACAAATATCCACAACATTTGTTTCTTGGAGTAAGTAAGGGAAAAATTTCTTTATTATCTACCATACTACTCCTTATTGGGGTTCTCTACAGCGCAAATTTGCTATAGTATTAACCTGTTAGGACAACAAATACTGCTAGGATCCTCTGTACATCATTTCTCATTCTGTAAATGATATTGACTAAACCCCCTATTTAAAAAATGGACATGTCCAATTAAAGCTGGAAAAGTCCACTGAAGAAACTTGGGGGACACATGGGTGAAAGGGTCAAACATACATCAATTGTAATTCTGAAATGCTATGACAGAACATCTACACTGAAAAGTCATTAACATGTACTACACATAATAGGGACTACAAAATTAGTCTCTCTGTATAATACTTTAGGAAAACTAGATAGATATATCTGGCTAGGGCACTAAAAGGCATACAGCCACGAAACTTACATGTAATCTTTCTCGTAACTGTTTGTTCTCTTGGCGTAGTTGAGCAACTTGGTTTTGTAGAAGTAACAATGTCTGTGGTTTGTGGTCAATAATGGCGGGCTTGTGGGCTGAAAATATACCACATGAGGACAGTACAATACCTCTCGTTTATATATCTAAAATTTTAAGGCTCTTGTTAGTCTCTGAAGCTGAGCAGACTGGTTTGTGTCTTAACCCGAGTCCAGTTGTTCAAAGCCTCATTTGAGAGATGAATTTTATTTTTCTGCTGTTCATGAAAGTATGAATGCATTGAATCGCCTGCAAAGTAAATGAACCCCGAAGAGGTTCATGTAAACTTTGCTAACAACCCGCTATCGTTCATACTTTCGTGAAAAGTAGAAAAAACTAGAGCTGCCGCCTAACGGGCGCCAATTATACCCCCGCATGCATTGTCAGATAGTAACTCCAAGTAAGAGTCACAGAGATATAAGTTTTTTGATAGTCTGAGCCACACAATGACATAATAATAGTTTCTGATAACACAAATGATTTAACATAAATAATAGCAAGGAATGACAAACAAAAAAAGATAAATAATATAAAAATATTACTTACAAAAATTAAATGCATTCCAACTGTTACTGCCGTAGGGTATCCACTGATCTCATGAATTCTGTGATTGGTATATCAATCCTAAGTTCTAGTGGCAAGGTGTGTGGTGTGTGAATATTAAAGAAATCGGTTAAAGAATGAGGAAGTTATGTGCAATGTTAAAGTTTTTTGGAACGGACCGACAACAAATTTTTACAAGTATTTGACCTTGAGGAAGGTCAACGTGAAGGTCAAGGTCAGGTTTGTGTATATCAATCTTAAGTACTAGTGGCAAGGTGTGTGGTGTGTGAATATTAAAGAAATCGGTCAAAGAATGAGGAAGTTATGTGCAATGTTAAAGTTTTTTTGTACCCACAAATTTTTACAAGTATTTGACCTTGAGGAAGGTCAACGTGAAGGTCAAGGTCAGGTTTGTGTATATCAATCTTAAGTACTAGTAGCAAGGTGTGTGGTGTGTGAATATTAAAGAAATCGGTCAAAGAATGAGGAAGTTATGTGCAATGTTAAAGTTTTTTTGTACCGACAAATTTTTACAAGTATTTGACCTTGAGGAAGGTCAACGTAAAGGTCAAGGTCAGGTTTGTGTATATCAATCTTAAGTACTAGTGGCAAGGTGTGTGGTGTGTGAATATTAAAGAAATCGGTCAAAGAATAAGGAAGTTATGAGCAATGTTAAAGTTTTTTGTAACGGACCGACGACGACAGACGACAACGACAGACGACAAGCTGACTCCTATATACCCCCTTCAAACTTCGTTTGCGGGGGTATAATAAGTTCATTTCTTATATTTACATTCTTTGCTCCGCATCACTAGGCAGAAAAATGCTTATAGGGCAAACTTTTAAAGCTGAAAAACATTTACACGCTGATTTTCTACAAAGACTGGATCAGCATTGACATTGCCAATGCCCAATCAGATAGTAGAGAACCTCAGTTTATTTTTGTTATGGCTTGTCACTGAGTGTGTGTATCACTTAAAGGCTTTTGTTTTGGATAGCCAATTGGCCCTTTTGTGGGAAAGCAACTGTCCTTTTGGCTTTCCCCTATTGGTGTTTCCATTGGGGTCTAGTTGTTTCATGTTTGTGTTTCTTTCCCTTTGGTGTCTCTGAAGGGAGCTGTGGGTTGATTGTATTGATTCCTGATCATTGCCTTCACTTCTATTTAGACTAACGTCACTTGACATCACTGAAAATCACGTGACTCGATGCGTTCACAGAAGTATGAACTACATTGTTTTCTATCAGTTTACATAGGCTTTACACTGGAAATGTAAATTAGTTTAACAAGCTCATTAGTGTTCATATTGTTGACTGTTCTAGCAAGTACACTATCTAAAATTCTGATATTTTTGCTGAAAAAATGTGAGTAGCTTTTGCAAAAGCTACTCACATGTTTTCAGCAAAAATATTAGTATATTCCCAATACTGAATGATAAAAGTTTTAATGATTCATTAACTAACTATCAAAGCATTAAGTTTATGAGTTGATTAGCCTGATGTCATTTTTCCTGGGCATGTTTAGCTCTCTATAGCAGTCAGTCAGTACAGAAGAACATACTTTCACCAGCAACTTATGATTTTTTTTATAACAGTTGAACCTAAATCACTCAAAAAAAGCTTATGACCAGGAATAATATGTCAAGCTACGGCTAATCTAGCCATCCAGGCTGTAGACTCAGTTGTAACAAGCTAGAGTTAATGAGCCAACTGAGTTAAAATCATTGAAGTTCTATATGGTAAGAGAAGTAATATTTGGAATAAAGTACACTACCTGGTGCGAAAATTTCATCATCATCACTGTCATCATTCCAACTGTCATCACCTGATTCTTCTCCTTCAATCTATAAATAGGTCAGTGAAGATATAAACAAAATAATTTTGCACATGTAGCTTCAGTTGTGTCATTAGTTAACATATTGTTAAAACTGATCATTTAATTAGATATGACAATTAAGATAACATCTGTACTGAAAAAAATGTGAGTAGCTTTTACATTTGCAAAAGCTTATCATATTTTTTCCAGCAATAAATACTAGAGTATTAGATATTTACTAGACATCCAAAAAAAACATGCCTATGTAATTCTGACCTCCTTGAACCCAGCTTTTATATAGTAAAACTGGGGTTTACATAGGCAAACCTTATTTTCCTTATTTCTGCTCAAAATATAGTGTGGGTACTCGTTGAGGCGGTTCTATCAAGTACCCACAATCTGCTTAGGCTTTCTTATTTCACAACAGGACAACTCTTTAAAGGGAATGGGAACACCTGGCAGATTTTTCTGCCATTTTTCAAAGGGAAACAACTTCTGGACCTTCCTGTTCACTTTTCTATAAGCATGTCCCTCTGAAAAAGGACTCAACTTTTAAAGCAAAAAATTTGCTCCTCATTCTTTCCTTTAAGAGTTGACCTCTATTGACATGGGAGACAAAAATACTTTTGCAGGAGTTGCCTCCCCTGAAAATGTATCTGTTCCCCTTAAGGGGAATGGGTACACTTTCAGGGGAGCTAACTCCTGCAAAAGTATTTTTGTTTCCCATGTCAATAGGGGTCAACTCTTAAAGGAAAGAATTTGCTCCTGAGGAGCAAATTCTTTCCTTTAAGAGTTGACCCCAATTTCAGTCGGGCTGAACCTACTGAAAAGCAAACAGGAAGTCCCGATAGTTGTCTCCCTTTGAAAAATGGCGGAAAAATGTGCTAGGTGTTCCCATTCCCCTTAAGGGGAATGAACATAGCTCAAGGGGAGGCAACTTTTTCAAAGATATTTTTGTCTCCCTTATGAATAAGAGTCAACCCTTAAAGGAAAGAATTTGCTCCTGCATATAAAGACTTCATTACATAAACACGCCTATTCAAATATATTGAAAATTTTACCACCATTGGGTTGGTGGGTAGAAAAAAACTTTTCATTTTGATTTAAAAAGAGCGAAAATCTTAGGAAGGGCTAAATTTCAACCATATCACCAGAAAACACTCAAAGCAGAACATGGTTTTAAGTATTGGTTTTGATAATGAATATTTGTAGATGAAAAAATCTCATATTTTTCAAATTTCTAATTAAAACATAGATTGTGGGTACTCGTTATAACCACCTCGGTGAGGATGTTCTAATGAGTACCCATAATCTAAGTTTTTGAGCAGAAATAAGAAAAATACTAGACTTGTTTCCTGAGAAAACCAATGTCCCCCCACCACATAGCCCTTACAAAACAAGCTTAATTTAACAGCACTGTTGTGACCTTGAAAATAAGGTCAAGGTCACAAAACCCAATCAGTTCTTCATCCTGACCAAATGTTATGTGCATGCAAATTTGATTAAAATCCACCCAGTAGTTCATGAGATACTGCACATAAATTAAATTTGACCTATTTTGCATGGCTGTGATCTTGAAAATACGGTCACAGTCACTAAACCTAATCAGTTCTTCATCCTGTCTCAATATTAAATCCATGCCAAATTTGAATAAAATCCACCCCGTAGTTCATGAGATATCTTGCACACAAGAAAGTGTGTACCTTTACGCCTATGCATACGCATGCCGACGTCAACAGGTCTGCACCAAAAAAAATGTCCCTCTCCCCTTCAGTGTGGGGACATAATGTATACCCCTGTAAACCCCAGTTTTACTATATAAAAGTGGGGTTTAAGTGGGTCCCATTTATATAGGTGTGTTTTCGTGATATGCCAAAGTCTTTACAGCAAGCAGACATACAGAGCCCTTTATGTAGCTTCAAGCATAGAAGTCTGCTAGATGGCTGAAGAACACAAATTAGAGAGTTAAGTGCCTTCTTTCTGACCGGCCCCGATAGCTCAGTTGGTAGAGTGTCCGCTCCGGGGAACGGGAGGTCTCGGGTTCGATCCCGGGCCGCGACATACCAAAGTCGTTAAAAATGGTTCTAGCTGCTCCTCGTTTGGCACTCAGATTTACGGGGTAGAGCTAGGACTGGTCGATCCGGTGTCAGGATAATGTGACTGGGTGTGGTATCATGTAATGTGTCTGGGACATGATACTTCAGTGAGGCAGCACTATAAACGTGAGCATTGAGCTCCCTGTCGCAACCAGACACCGTCGTGATATGACTGAAAAATTGTTGAAAGCAACGTTAAACCCCAGTTCACACACGCCTTTTTTCTGAAAGTTAAGTAAGCTACAGTAGAACTTCGATGGCTCGAACACCGATGGCTCGTTTACCATTGATGTGTCAAACCCATTCTTGAGCCCGTAGCGAAATCTCTACATAAGAAATAGTGGGGGATAATTAAGGAGATTTTAGTCTTTTATCTTCCAAATGTATGCTGTGTGTACTCATTAGAATCAATGTATGCTGTGTGTACTCATTAGAACCGCCTCAATGAGGCAATTCTAATGAGTACACACTGCATACATTTTCATTATAGGATACCGAAAAGATACCTAAACGTATCTCATTATGCCTCCTGACAGTAACTTCAGTGACTCGAACTACCCCTGTCTCGAACAGATTTTCTTTGTCCCAAAGGTGTTCGAGCCATTGAAGTTCGTCTGTAAATTATGTTACAGAATTTGCTAAACACTTGGTATAATAAAAAATAGGACTGTCATTAAATGTCTTTTTTTTTGTATCTGTAATGGTCCCAATAGGTACTGCAATAGTAACCTGCATTAGCATTTCTACTACAAGGCTTTTGACAACAGTACAGGCACATAGCCTGCAAAAGTCAAACCTGTTATATTTCACAGTTACTAGTTCTACACAATGTCTGTACTTACATGCTGTTTCTTCCTGTATCTTTCCATTTTCTTTACTAGTTTTATATTCTTCTCCTGTTCCTCTGTGAACACTTGCTTCAGGGCCTGTAACTGTACACAAATATAGGATCTTTTGTTTGTTTGTTTTGGAGTTAAACAGCCCAGTCAACACTATTTTAAGTCATTTTGAGCCATCAGTTTACCTATCTACATTTTTCCTGGGCAGGCTTATACGTAAGCGGTTAACCAGTAGAGTACAGTACAGTGCAAATTCTTTTGCAAGAAACTGACAACTGCTTTTCTTGAATCAGCAGAAGGGAGAGAATGACCGCAGGAAAAATTTCATGATCAATCTCCATGAAAGAATGTTGGCGACATCGGCAGGTATCGAACCCGCTTCCTCCTAATCACCAGTCAGACGTGCATCTGACTGAGCTACCGAGGCCGGCAAAATAAAGGATCTTATATGAGTGTTCATTGAATGATATTTGTAAAACAAGCTTACTACAGTCTAGCTTCTGCAAGCCTTGGTGCGCTTAAGATTGAAATTATCAAATTGCATATAGTCTAGTTAATATTCTAACATAGCCTATCTATGCAGGCAATGGAAAGGTACAGAGATTAAATCTACAACAAATCACTGCATCAAAGAGCATGACAAGTGAAGTCATAAAAAGCTGCCATTTTAATAATGTCACTTATTAGATGAAGAAATGTTATCTTCTCACATCAAAAACATTACAAAAGGACATAAATGTGTGTGATAGACTCAATAATGTTGGCAGGATTCCTCCTATCAATGGTGAAATGTTGGAAGAACTTGAAGGAAACAACATAATTATTGTCAATTTTTAGTGTGATAGAGTGATTTTGGGGGTAATAAATAACAGTCTGTCATTCAGTTTATAGTAGACAAATCACTCACATTACACACTTTGATTTGATCTACTTTACAGTTGACCTCAAAACTGTGATTCATTACTCAACAAATCACTGCTAATCAAAACTCAAAACTGTGATTCATTACTCAACAAATCACTGCTAATCAAAACTCAAAACTGTGATTCATTACTCAACAAATCACTGCTAGAGCTGATCTACTGTAATGATCCTAAGTATTGGAACAGTTAGGACTAAGCAAACAGCGAAGACCCAGATCAGACTGCTCCTGAAGGAGCAGTCTGATCAGGGTCTACACTGTTTGCCATTCCTTCAGCACCTTTTGGACTCCTTGCTGGATGGTGAAACAAATCTGTTAAAATCCTAGGAGAGTTATGGCAAGTCCTTAAGGTATCTTTTTTTTTCAGATTTTTACGATATTTCTTAATCATATAATTATGTAGAATGCAAGCCAGCAAAAAAAAAAAAAACAAAAAAAACAGTAGGCCAACATCAGTGTGACACAGATATGACACTGGCCCAGCATTCCTTGCTGGGTGGGAAGGGACAGAAAAGACAGCAGAGAAGAAAGAGAAAGAAAGAAGAGAACGAGAAAAGAAGAAATATAGACTTGAAACCTCTACACAATCAGCTGTTATAATATATAGCAGGCTTTGACAAATTTTGAGCCAGTGTGCCTAGATGTGGACAGCCTTTTCATGATTTTGTTTCTTTGGACTGACATCCCAGTAAATACTATTTTAGGTCATAATGGCCTATCAGTTTACCTAGTCACACTCTTCCTGGGTAGACTTATACTGAAGCGGTTAACCACAACTGTGTAAATTCCACAACTGTGTAAATTCTTTTGCCAGAAACTGACAACTGCCCTTCCTGAATCAATGTAAGGGAGAGAATGACCATAGAAAAGATTTCATGTGTAATCCCTACCAAAGTTGTTGATGAGTATGTCAACTTATGAGCTGGCAATTTTACTGCTGACTTGCATAAACTGGTGATCAGGATAAAAATACCTTACCTTACATTAACAGAATTTTGCTTTTTTAAGTTGGGCAGTGTGGTTTCATATTAACCCTTATCTTGCTGTTCACGACAACCCCTATCTTTGAAAACAGTGTAAATCCAGATCAGATGGCTTCTGAGGAAGCCATCTGATCAGGATCTACACTGTTTGGCATTCGGTTTATGAATTTGTAGCAATAAATTACATCAAGTAATCTGATTGGTTGATAGACAGAAATGGGTGTGGCTTAAATGAATATTCAGCAAGAGAAGGGTTAACAGTGATGGTGTGCTGCACTTTGCAGACCAATTTCTTTTCACAGTTTGAAATGTTGATGTTTTGTCAACAGTTTGGCTGCAATGAATTTGAGCCAGTGCATGACAATACCTACAATAAGACATGTGCGCCCATCAAAGACTCAGATCAGCCTGCGCATCCATATAGTCTAACCAGAGACTTCTCTTGCTGCATGAAGAAGCAATGGGCCCTCAGCTATTCTTAGAGCACACAACGAAGACTCTGATCAGACTGTATGGATGCGCAGGCTGATCTGAGTCTTCGTGGGGAGCACATATCTTATTGTAGGTTTTGCCATGCGCTGGCTCTTTTCATAAGCAGTTACATCTGTATAGAAATCATTCTTTCAAGCTGCCTATTTTTGCAGCAACTTATTTTTGTTATACTTTTTCCTCACAAAGATACAAAGAAATTCCGAAAACCTTAAACAGCCACTTTCAACTGTTACAGATGTCAATTTCGTAAAAATCAGGATATTTCAAGTGAATCATCTGCCAGGTGGTCTGCTGGCAGATGATTCACTTGAAATGTTAAGTGTGATGTTCTGTGAAAAAAAAAATTGAATGTCATCTGCTATGAAATTTTCCTTGCTAGGTGAACCAGTTTTCAGTGCTTACCTCATCTTCTAGTTCCCTCACTTCTTCTTCCTGAATCTGAAAAAAAAACAATCATATAATTAACATCATTTCCCTATTATTCTCGAGACATTTTTATCACCAATGTGGCCGAGTTTGTTCCATTTTTTGCAGTTCAGGAAAACTGTCTCATTGGTGTGCTGAGATAGCTCACACAAAACATTAACTATAAATCTGCCAAGAGAAACTGCATCTTAACCCTTCTCTTGCTGAATATTCAGATTAGCCACACCCATTTCTGACTTTGAACCAATCAGATTACTTGATGTAATTTATTCCTACAAATTCATAAATTGAATGTAAAACAGTGTAGATCCTGATCAGATGGCTTCTTCAGAAGCTATCTGATCTGGATCTACACTGTTTGCAAAGATAGGGGTTGTAGTGAACAGCAAGATAAGGGTTAAAATACTGCCTGTTTAGGTCATCTGAACATATTTTTGCATACAGGCAAACAGTGTGGACCCTGATCAGACTGCTGTCTGATCTGAGTATACACTGTTTGCAAAAATGACTTTTAAAGTAACCAGCAGATGACAAAGCAGACAATTGTTGTGATTGGCATCTTAAGGGTTAAGAATGATGTCACAATTCCTACTTATAAAAAACAATGTCTCTTATGTGCACTGCCTCCACATAAAACACAGAATAACATTCTAACAAGGTGGTAACAATATGTTTAAAATTCAGAAATAAAAAAGACAACAACTGATTAAATACATGTTAATGCTGTGGGTAAGAAAAATAATCAAATATCCATCCACAAAACAGACAGAGGAATCAAAACCCTCAAGTCAACAGATCAGAAACTCGGTAAAACATTATTTCCATCTTTATCCGTTAACTCTCAGGTTTGGATTCCTGTCTGCATTGCTGATGGCTGTTAGTATCTTTCTACTGAAACTCATGTATTCTGACAGACAGGCCTAAGTAAACAGTGTAGACCCAGATGAGATGCCACAGAATGTGGTGTCTCATCTGGGTCTACTCTGCCATTCATCCAGCTAGTTATAGACACATCATCAGGAAATGAAATGTACCTATTATTTTAGAACAAGTATGGTTTCATGTTGGCAGTGAGGTTTTACATTCCCATCCACACTATTTAGGTCATTTTTGAGACATTGCTTCCCATTTTGTGAGACTTTTACCCTACACTGATATGAAATGATATCTCAAGCCCTACTGCCCAACGAAACTGCTAGGTTTAAGGGATAGACTTGCAGAAACCTTGACCGGGCAGGCTTGTTTATTGTTCTCAAAATGTCTGGTCTGTTTCAGTGTGGCCAATCTATTTCTCCAAGCCCTGATGGGCAAGGGCAAGGAACAAGTATGGTAAGGAACAGAGGTGTCCAAATACTGAGGGTAAATATGGCAGCTCTGATCAGAGTCTTTGCTGATTTCATGAGCTTTCTACAGTCTCTGAGGTATCCAAAGAGACATACCGTATTTACTGTATGTTTTCGGACAGACAGGCCTGAGCAAACAGTGTAAACCCTGATGAGATGCCAATAGAATGTGGCATCTCATCAGGGTCTACACTGTTTGCCACTCATTCAGCTGTCATAAGGCACTACATCAGGTATTTAATTGAACTTGTTCAAGTTTTAGACCAAGTACGGTACGGAGTCATGATGTTCAAATATTTAAGGTGAATATGGTAAGTGAAAACTGTGGCCATATTGGGTGGCTGTGCAAGCCAATCTGAGTCTTTGATGTTAGGTTCTGTCGTATCTGAGCCAGCAAAGAATGTCAGGACAACAGGGACACAACTTGCTGATGCCATATCAATACTGGCCCACCCTATTCTGTTATCGAGGTGGGGGATCACATGAGTTACAGTGACTTGCAATGTCAAGCCTTATTTTCACTAATTAGAAAAAAGTAATTCGAAACAAGATGTGTTTGTGAAACATGAACATGTCACCTGGCCAAAGTCAATTTTTCTTTAAAGTAGGTCAAGGTCAAAGTCACATGTCAGAATGTTTTGTATGAGTGGGAGGCCCTTGTCACAAGAAACCTACAGGCCAAATATGAAGTCTCACATTGGAACAGTTCAAAAGTTATGAAGAATGTTAAAGTTGTCCAACCAACTTGGTCCTTGAAGAGTTTATACCTGACTGGTAGGTGCTGGGTTTGCTAATTGTTCCTTTAGGGACTCATAAGCTTCCTGAAGTCGGCGATTCTTTGCCGTGAGTTGGCGTAGTTCATCGTTCATGTGTTCATTTTCCTCTTCAAGTTCCTGAAGTAAAATCACATTTATTCTGAAAATTTTACTTCATAAACAGATTAATTCCATTTTTTTAATGCAAGTGATAAAAGTAGATATCAGAAATGTTATTTGAGAAAAATGAAGAAAATATTAAGAAATGAAACAAGTAATGCGAAGAGAAGCAAATATTTTTTATATAAGATATTTGAAATAAAAAAAAATATAGTAGTTGCCCAAATATAAGAAAAGAAGGCATTAAAAAGGCAAACAAATTTTCTCCAGATCCCTCAAAATCAACATTGAAACCTGGTAACTTACAAACATATTATATAGGCCTCTAAAAGTGTGAGAACATGTTTACCCAGAAAAGAGTCTGATCAGCCTTTGTACTGCATCATACAGTTGCTAGGTAACTAAAATATTCTTCATGCAGACCAGGCTGCAGTTGTTCAAAGCACTGTTAGCTTAACAAGCACATTAGTTGTCAAAATATTAAATATTCTAGCAAGTTCATGTACAGTATCATCATTTTTTGCAAAAAAAACTGTGAGTAGCTTTTGCATTTGCAAAAGCTACTCACATTTTTTCTGCAAAAATAACAGCATTTTGCCATTTGTGATAATCAAAGTTTTAATGATGCATTAACTAAAGACATCATTGGTTTTGAACAACTGGGCTGAATGGGAACTCTGGTTGATTTTGGAAGTTTTTGTTGGGCACACATGCTTGTTGCAATCCATAAGTCCATATTTAGTTTTAGTAAGAAAGGGGGGAAATCACAACATTCATGTCATTGGTCATCAGCATTCTGGCTAATGGAAATGTGTGTAGCATGTGTTGGCTGAATATTCATTTTCTTTTTCTTGCAGTATGTTTGTGTAACTTCAAATCAAACTTTAAGCTAAAGCATTAAAGTGGACGAATCAACCGCCTGTGAAGTTGCATCCAGTGGACTATGTTTGTTTCCTCAACAAAGTGTAAAAAACTGAACCAACTCACAAGAATATGGTGCTTATCACAAAGGTGCCCAGAAAAGACTCAGGTGATCCTTTGCAAAGCCACAGTCTCTCAGGAGTCTGTGCAAATCACAGACAGGTAGCAGAGACTTTGAGGTATAGAGGATCCCTCATTATTAAGACAGTGTTCCTTAAAACATTTTTTTTTGGGGGGGGGGGGTTACGGCTCTTTCGAGAATATTTCTCATATTCCGAGCTAATCTTTAATCAGAATGGGCGTAAATGGGAATATCCAGAGAAAAGCTACCTGACCTTCTGTTGTAGAACTTGGCGTCTCATGTTCACTAACATTTGCTTTTATAAAGAATTTGCTATAAACAGTCCCAATAAAGAGTAATAATTGCAATAAAGTATCTTTTCCCCTAAACTACTCCAAGAAAAAAAGTGTTGTCGACATTTGTTAGAATCACCTCAACTAGGTACTCTAACAAATATCCACAACAATATTTTTTGTGCATAAAATAAGATATTCTTGAATATCTCCGATAATTCATCTTGAGCTACAGATTGGTTCCACTGAAAGAGTCGTTTTAGCATATTTTGTCGCTATATAAAATGTCTGTATAAAGAGGCTTGACTGGAGCTTTATTCAAGAAGTGATGTTGTGTCCCCACCCAGGGGGGCTTGGAGAAATAGACTGGGCTGCAGAGCGCTTCCACGCAGAGCTGAAACCAACCAAACTTGCGTACTGGTAAACTGCTGAGGTCTAAACCTGCCAAGGAGAAGTAGTGCGAGACAGAGCACTCCTTAAACCCTGGAGGTTGCTTTGGGCGGTAGGGCTTGAGGTGTCATTTCATCTCAATACTGTGTAAAAGTCCCACAAAATCAGAAGCAACATCTCAAAAAAAATGACCTTAATAGTGTGATTTGACTGGTTGATAGACAGCTGTGGGTATTGAAAATTAATTTATTCAGCAGGACAAGGGTTAGACATTTTTATCACTCAGAAACAATCTCCCTTTATTACCATAATGATCCTAAGTATTGGGACAGATAGGCCTAAGCAAACAGTGCAGACCCAGACCAGACTGTTCCTGAAGGAGCAGTCTGATTAGGGTCTACACTGTTTACAATTCTGTCTGCACCTTTTGGACTTCTTGCTGGATCTTGAAACAAATTTGTTAAAATTTTAGGAGAATTATAGCAAGTCATAAAGGTGTCCGAATTTTTAGGATTTTTATGGTAGTTCAATGGTGTTAAGAAAGATGTTTTAAAATATTGATTACCATGTTTCAAATGAAAAGGACCATCTAAAGCATTATATATGTATTTGCCCGATTCTAAATTCCTTTACTAGTCAATAAATTATAAGAACTATACAAAGATAGAAAAGCTGGCCTCGGTAGCTCAGTCGGATGTGCGTCTGACTGGTGATCAGGAGGACGCGGGTTTGATACCTGCTGGGGTCAGCAACATTCTTTCGTGGAGATTGATTATACAATCTTTTCTACGGTCATTCTCTCCCTTCTGCTGATTCTGACTCAAAAAGGGCAGTTGTCAGTTTCTGGCGAAAGAATATGCACTGTACTAGTTAACGGCTTACATATAAGCCTGTGCAGGAAAAGTGTGGATAGGTGAACTGAATAGCTCAAAAATGACGTAAATAATGTTGACTGGGCTGTTAAACTCCAATACAAACAAACAAAGCTAGAAAAGGCTAGCAAAGGCCACCATCATTTTGTCCACTACTGTCCACAACAATCATGTGCATGTCAATCAGGGTGCTGCAATGAATACTCGTGATTTTGCTGTATGACTGCTGTATGATACAGATCCACCTTGATTACTCCAGGCTGATTGGTTCCTTGTGGTTCAACATCCCAGTAAACATTATTTCACTCTTAATTCTAGATCAAATGCTGTACATGTAGCTCCTTTACAACTTAGTATTGAAGATGATACAATTTACTAAAGGGAGACTATGGCTCTTTGTTTACAACTTTAAACTGCCTATGATGCTTAATCATCATAGTAACAACCACAATCTATGAAAGACCAGTCCTATGATAATACAGGACTGAGTCAACATTTCAGTGAAAATACCCAATTTTGTTACATAATTGTGTTGAGTATGATTAAAACTGTTGTGATCCTTTACACCAACTTGCAACAGTCAACCTCAATTCACCCTGTCTAATGATGGTAATGTTATGTATCTGCCCACACATTGCCATTATTCATCAAGGTTTTACAAATCGTGGGTAACAGAGGCCAAAATTTTGACAGTGTAAGCTAGGCATTATTCATTTTTAGCTCAAATACACTGTTAAAACCTATCATTACGGTAATATTGATGAAGCTGTTAAAAGCAGCTCGCAGGCAACAGCATAACTTTACATATATTTACAAGTGAATTAGATAGCAACAGTATGAACAAACACAATTTCAACAAAGGAAAAGTGATTTTCATTCAAAAATAATAGTGAAGGATTAGTGTGTAGACGTACAGTAAAACAAATTTGCACAAATCATGGTTAAAGTGAGGCAGAAAACCAACCATGATAACCATGTCATCATCCTGAATTTCAGCCAATCAGACACAACTTACCATTTGTCTGCGAGCCTTTTAAAATGGAAGTAATAAAAAGAAACTAATATGAGAAAAGAAGGGAAGAAAACAAGAACAAGAGGACCATGATGGTCCTAATTCGCTCACCTGAGTTAAGATATGTACATGTGTGTCCCAGGGTGGGGCAATTTTTGGCCCCAACTCTATGATTTGAAAAATCTTGGTAGACCTCAGCGCTGGGGTGTATTTAGTCCCAGGGCTATAATTTGAACAATCTTAGTAGAGGTTCACTAGGTGAAGCTTCATACCACATATCAAACACCTGGGCCTTCTGATATCAGACAAGACGATTTTCAAAGGTTTTCCCTATATAAGCCTATGTAAAACCAGTGGGCCCTGTGGCAGGGGCATTTTTGGCCCCAGGGCTACAATTTGAATAATCTTGGTAGAGGTCCACTAGATGAAGCTTCATACCAAATATCAAAGATCTGGGCCCTACGGTTTCAGAGAAGATTGTTAAAAGATTTTCCTATACAAGCCCATGTAAAACTGGTGGGCCCCAGTGCGGAGCCATTTCTGGACCCAGGGCTATAATTTGAACAATCTTGGTAGAGGTTCACTAGATGAAGCTTCATACCAAATAATAAAGACCTGGGCCCAGCAGTTTCAGAGAAGATGATTTTTAAAGAATTTTCCCTATGTAAGTCTATGTAAAACCGCTTGGTCTCTAAGCACCCCCATTTTGGCCACAGGGCTATAATTTCAACAACCGTCATAGAGGTCCCCTAGATAAAGCTTCATACCAAATATCAAAGACCTGGGTCCTACGGTTTCAGAGAAGAAGATTTTATGAAGGATTTTCCTAGACAAGCACTTATGTGTAAAAGCGGTGGGCCCCAGTGCGAGGGCATTATTGGCCCCAGGGCTATAATTTGAACAATCTTAGTAGAGGTCCCCTAGATGAAGCTTCATACCAAATATCAAAGATCTGGGCTCAGTGGTTTCAGAGAAGAAAATTTTAACAAGGGGTAAGGAGGAGTTGTCGTTTGAAGAATTTTTCTAGATTTAGCTCTGGTGCTCTTGTTCGCTGCGTTGAACGATTTTGCTCTGGTGCTCTTGTTCGCTGCGTTGAACGATTTTAGCTATTTTGGTAGGGAGTCACCTAACTAACATTCCTGTGAAGTTTGAATCAAATTGGCCAAAGGGTTGAGGAGGAGTTCGCGTTTGAACGTATATTTACCAAGTTTTTTCTGTTTTTAGCTATGGCGGCCATTTTGCTCATCAGAGTGAAAACGTTTTAGCTATTTTGGTAGTGGGTCATCTAAGCATCATTCATATGAAGTTTGAATGAAATTGGCCCAAGGGTGAAGGAGGAGTAGTCGTTGGAAGAATTTTTCTATATTTAGCTCTGGGGGCCATCTTGTTAGTCAGAGCGGAATGATTTTAGCTATTTCTTTAGGGAGTCACCTACATAACATTCCTGTGAAGTTTGAATCAAATTGGCCCAAGGGTAAAGGAGGAGTTCATGTTTGAAGCAAATTTATGATGTTTTTCTATTTTTAGGTATGGCGGCTATTTTGCTCATCAGAGCAGAACTTTTTCAGCTATTTTGGTAGATGGTCACCTAAGCAACATTCCTATGAAGTTTGAATGGTACAGGAGGAGTTGTCATTTAAAGTTTTTTTCTATTTTTAGCTCTGGCGGCCATCTTGTTTGTTAGAGCACAACGATTTAAGCTATTGTGGTAGGGAGTCATTTGGGCAACATTCCTATGAAGTTTGAATCAAATTGGCCCAAGGGTTAAAGAAGAGTTTGTGTTTGAAGCATATTTACGATGTTTTTTCATTTTTAGCTATGGTGGCCATTTTGCTCATCAGAGCAATACCGTTTTAGCTATTTTAGTAGAAGGTCACCTAAGCAACATTCCTATGAAGTTTGAATTAATTTGGCCCAAGGGTACAGGAGGAGTTGTCGTTTAAAGAATTTTCTATTTTTAGCTCTGGCAGCCATTTTGTTCACCGGAGGGGGAACGTTTTAGCTATTTTGGTAGAGGGTCACCTAAGCAACATTCCTATAAAGTTTGAATGAAATTGGCCTTAAGGTACAGGAGGAGTTGTCGTTTAAAGATTTTTCTATTTTTAGCTCTGGCGGCCATCTTGTTTAGTGGAGCGGAACAATTTTAGCTATTTTTGTAGAGGGTCACCTCGGCAATATTCCTATGAAGTTTTATTGAAATTGGCCCAAGGGTTAAGGAGGAGTTAGCATTTAAAGCTAATTGTTGACGCCACACGACGCACGACGGATGACGGACATTGACTGATCACAATAGCTCACCATGAGCACTTCGTGCTCAGGTGAGCTAATAAAAGAGGACAAACCAATGAAAAAAGATTACAAAATCTAGCAGTTCAGAAACCTCTATTCACCTAATTTAACCCTTCAGCTGCTAAATAAAATCCTAGAGCAGACAACAATCTGATTGTTTAAGATATTTTTCATCGTTAATATGGCTTGACATTACATGTGAATTGTCTGCTGCCTAGCAGACGATTCACATGTAATGTCAAGCTATATTAACCATGAAAAATATGAAAAATACGCTTTGAAAATGTTGTCTGTTAGTCATGATAAGCAGTCAAAGGGTCATAACTAGCTGCCTAATCGAAAGACATTAGGGTACTGAAATTACTCCAACTGAGGGACAGTTTTATGCTTTGCATCAGAAAAACACACCCATGAAACATAGTGCTTCTTTTAGGTTATGAGCCTGGAAAAGGAGGTTGTGGACCCAGCTTTTAGCCATGTATGAGACAATAGTCAGATTTGATTGGATATAATTATGGAACTGATGAGAAATACTTAGCTGTTATTTTTTTTTCTTGCAGGGTATTATATGTGCATTAAACACATAAAGGAAACAAAGTGAACTGTCTCCTGAATTTTCTGTTGTGATAATAATTGTACATGTGGTATCTCTGAATTTCCAAGACTGAATTTTCACTTTGAGGCAGGGTTACCTCCCTTAGACAGTTAGAATGCTTGAAATTGCCACATGACACCCTTGTTTTTTTGTATAATTTTGTAGTTGGCCGTTTGTTTACCATGTTTTGGGGTAAGAAAATCAATTTGAAATGCAGATTTATCAGGTACAGGGTCAAATATTAACATGTAAGCTTATGGAAATATAAATAGAAGACCATAACCTAAACCGAAAGTAGAAAATCATCACCTCTATCCTGTTTTTTGGCCATTACATAATATTTTCACAAATTTGAAGGTTCTATCTAATTCTGTGTCATAAACTGGATCTTCCTGACATGTATTTTGCTACAAAAACTGTAAAATTTGTAACTTTAATGCTAATTTAGGTCTAACTGGGCCATTTGATCAACTTTGTGCTTCTGATCCATGTAAATGGAGGGGGGGGGGGTGGGGGGGGAGTAGGGGTTGCTTTGCTCTAAAGCCATGTAAATCAGTGTTGTCATTGGTCTGTTTGGAAAGGAGTCTTGCAGTAGGTGTATGAACATAAACATAAGTAAAAGAATCTACTCCATCTGGAATATATGGCATCAGGCTTGGTCCAAAGCAAAATTTCAAAAATTATTTCTCCGAACAGCCCGCTGCAATATCGCGACAAGTTTTCTCATCTGTTATAAGTTCTAATTGGTTAGATTCATGTTACTGGATCTGAACAGTTTTTTCAGCTGTTTCTTATGGCATTAAGGCATTTATGACCATTTTCATCAATGTTTTGTCTTCAAAATATCCTCAAAATGCCTTTTTTTACTTAAAGTAGGGGGTATAGGTATAGGAACAACCATAACTTCTACATAGGTGTGCTATTTAGGCATACTTTAGTGCATTTTAGGTCTGAAGTATTCCAAAGACACATGAGAAGAACCACTGATGCAAGCCGGTTTCTGGGTTCCAGTCCAGAAAGAGGTAAACTTTGCGCTTTTTCACAAAATATGGTTTGTTCGGCTTTCATCGTAAAATCTGAAGGCGATAACTTTTTTGTAAACTTGAAAGATTCTTAGTCACTGAACATTTAGTATGCATGACTACATTATTATATATGATCTAAATTTCTATTTGGCAATTCTTTTGATGGATTATAAGGAAAATAAGGTTTGGTTTAAGGTTATGAGCCTGGAAAAGGAGGTTGTGGACCCAGCTTTTAGCCATGTATGAGACAATAGTCAGATTTGATTGGATATAATTATGGAACTGATGAGAAATACTTAGCTGTTATTTTTTTTTCTTGCAGGGTATTATATGTGCATTAAACACATAAAGGAAACAAAGTGAACTGTCTCCTGAATTTTCTGTTGTGATAATAATTGTACATGTGGTATCTCTGAATTTCCAAGACTGAATTTTCACTTTGAGGCAGGGTTACCTCCCTTAGACAGTTAGAATGCTTGAAATTGCCACATGACACCCTTGTTTTTTTGTATAATTTTGTAGTTGGCCGTTTGTTTACCATGTTTTGGGGTAAGAAAATCAATTTGAAATGCAGATTTATCAGGTACAGGGTCAAATATTAACATGTAAGCTTATGGAAATATAAATAGAAGACCATAACCTTTATAGCTCGAATCAGGACACTTTTCTGGTAGAACTATTTCATATTTTTCTTTGTTTCTGCAGCAAATATGGATTGTGGGTGCATGTTAGAATCACCTCATTGCCCACTGAGTACCCACTATCTATGTTTTGCAGCAAGAATAAAGAAAAGTGTACCCTTGCAAACCCCTCTTTTCTTTATATAAGATGGAGCTTTCAAGGATATTCATTTCACGGATCTTAACATGATGTACGAGTATTTCGTTAAAAATTTGACTGTCGATGATAAGAGGTCATGTTTGGGCCCTCATAGTCTACACTGTGTACTACAGAAGTTCCCTCTGTTAAAGCATTTTGTAATTTACTACCCATGAATGATTCAAGAGCAAATATAACAGTTAATTTTAAACCTTTATCTTGCTGTTCACGGCAACCCCTATCTTTGAAAACAGTGTAGATCCAGATCAGATGGCTGCTTCAGAAGCCATCTGATCTGGATCTACACTGTTTGGCATTCAGTTTATGAATTTGTAGCAATAAATTACATCAAGTAATTTGATTTGGTTGATACACAGAAATGGGTGTGGCTTAAATGAATATTCAGCAAGATAAGGGTTAAAGAATTGAGCTCCAAATTGACCAGAACATCAGTAACAAATAGAAGAATTCTAGCTATGAAAAAAACAGATGCCTGAATGATATCAACCCATATATCACAGATAGACTCTTCCACTTAATCCTTTGGGCAAATCCATGTTCAATTGTAGGATTTTTTTCAATTCTTGTAAGTTGTACAAAAAATCCCATACAATAAGCAAACAGCACAGACACTGATTACCAATAGTGTAGCTCCTGATCAGATGGCTTCTCATCTAATCTGGATCTTCACTGATTGCAAAGGTCGGAGTTATCATGATCAGCAAGCTGGGGGCTAACAAGGCTGATTATTGACCCCTGTATGCCAAGAGTCAACGAAATAGGACATTATCAAACAGTGTAGACTCAGATCAGATGCAGCAGGTCATTTTAGAGATGTTGCTTCCAATTTTGTGGGACTTTAACCCGACAATGAGTTGTAGACCCAGATCAGATGCAGCAGGTCATTTTGGAGATGTTGCTTCCAATTTTGTGGGACTAAAACCCGACAATGAGATGAAAAGATATCTCAAGCCCTGTCGTCCAATGCAAACAATAGGGTTTATAAGCATGGACAGTCCAACTCACACTGCTTTGCCTGGGCAGGCTTAGATTTTCTAAGCAGTTAACCAGTACTCGTGTGCAGTTGGTTTCAGCTCTGCATGTAAGCAGCATGCAGCCTATCTATTTCTTCAAGCCCTGATGGGCGGGGGCCAAATGTAATGAAGTAATTAGATTGGCTGATTTTTTTATTGTTGTTTTACGGCCCTTTCAAGACTATTTCACACTCATATCAAGCCGATCCTTAATCAGAGGTGGGTGAAAATCGGAGTACCTGGGGAAAAAAAACACCTGACCATTCGTTGCAGAACTTGAGTTTCACATGTGACCCGAGCCAGGCTCGAACCACAGCGGTGAGAGACCAAATGCTTTAGTCAGCGCTCTTATCCACTGGGCCATGGAGGCCTGTTAGATTGGCTGATAGTAGAAATAGGTATGGCTTAACTAATTTATGTAGCAGGACAAGGGTTATAATATCCAGTTTTTTTTTTTTTCACTTTCCCTATAGTTTATGAAAACATATTTTACATAGAAACGTCTATAATGAAAATCATCCACAAGTAAACGTTCATGTCACCGTTTGTTTGCTTTTGTTATTTCAAAATTTTATCTTCTTATTTATGATAAAATATGAGCACATACACACACCTTATAAGCCTCAAGTGTACGCTGATCTATTACCGACTGTGGGGGTGATGCGGCTCTCTCGGCTATCACCGACTCCTCGTCTTCCGAAACCGATGCTTCCTGGTTAAAATACAAGTCGTTTACAGCCATACAAAGTTACAAATAATATTATACTGCCAAGCATATCTTATTCTGGCTATAAGAGTGATACAAGAATTATTGTATGGACAGTTTGTAAAGCTGTCGGGAATTCAGAATATATTATTTAAACTTCACGGTCCAGTTGTTTAAAGCCTCGTTATTTAGAATGTGAGTAACTTTTGCAAATGTAAAAGCTTGTCACATTTTCTCATCAAAAATACCAGAGTATTAGATGTTGTACTGCTAGAACAATCAACAATTTATCCACTAACATTAGGGGATGAAATGTCAAATGTTCTAGCAAGTACAATATCTAATACAGTGGAAATTTTGCTGTAATGAATGACTGAAGTTTTAACCCTTGTTCTGCTGAATATTCATATATGCCACACCCACTACCGATTATCAACCAATCAGATTACTTGATGCAAATTATTGCAACACATTCACAATCTGAATGGCAAACAATGTAGATCCTGATCAGATGGCTTCATCAGAAGCCATCTGATCTGGGTCTTCATTGTTTGGAAAATAAGGCATATCCGGACTCAGCAGGACAAGGGTTAATGTGATTTTAACAAACGATTTTGTTGGCTCTCTGTGCAGTTGTTCATAGCATCAATAGCTTAATGAGCTTGTGAGTGGTCAAATTGTTTAACTGTATCTAAAACTCTTAGTATTTTTTATGAGAAAATGTGAGCAGCTTTTGCTCACATTTTTTCATCAATAATATTTGCGGCGTTAAATGATTAAAATTTTAATGGCAGTCATTAGTTTGAACAATGGAGCATGAACAACTGGGCCCTTGCACAAGAAGACTTCAATTCTAGCATAGATTAAACTAATGCGTGCCTTTTCTGAACTACTGCAAATGTATGATTAAGTCGGACACAAGAACATCACTTCTAAATCTTTGAATTTTATCAGAATTTCACATGTAGGTTGGGGAGGGCACAGAGATACTGACAATGTATGAAATTGTTCATTTCAATTTTAAGTATATAATTTAGCATTTCAATCAACAAAATTTAGCATTTCCCAAATCCCTGTTCTCTTTTGTATGTATATCCATCCCTATCCAATATCAACCCTTAAGATGCCCAGAAAAAATACATCTCAAATGTCATCTGTTCATGTCGTCTGCTGCATGGTCTAGCAAACATATTTTTGCATGTAGGCAAACAGTGTGGAACCTGATCAGACTGCTCTTAGAGGTAGTCTGATATGGGTTCAAACTGTTTGGAACAAGGACTTTTAAACTAACCAGCTGACAACAAAGCAGATGACAATTGTTATCAATGGTTTAACCTTTTCTAGCTGAAAAAAAAAATTGGCCTTATTAATAGGTGTCCATTTTGAAATTTAGGAGTCTCAGGCTGAGTTGTCATTAGAAATTTATTTTGAAAATGGCTGAACTTTTTTGGCTGAATGTTTTGCAAAACGTAATTCTCCTGATCAGGTGGGGTCTTCTGCAGCATCTGGTCTGGGTCTCAAATGATGTCCCATATTGGGGTTTCCTATCCAAAATGGTTTAAGTAGTTCAAGTTGGGGCTTCCGTTGGGTCATTTGCATTTCAATAGTCCTCATTTGAAAATTAATATTATTTTTTTCTTATTTTGTTTGTTCCTTTTATTTCCATAACCAAAACAGCAACATGTTTCTCAAAATTTGTAATTAGTATACCAAAACCCCTTTATAACACTGTTCATTTTATCATGGTTTGGGTTATAACAATGATTACAGATTGATTCCAATAATGTACTGATTACAGGGAAATACCGCTATTAAGACCACCTAAAAGTAATTTTTCTTTGATTTGAGGTTTAACATCCCCGTCAACACTGTAAAGGTCATTTTGGAGGCATTGCTTCCAATTTCGTGGGACTTTTACCACACATTGAGATGAAATGACATCTCACGCCCGGCAGCCCAATGAAACCCTAAAATTATTCAATTGACCACCCAATATTCCAATCGACTAGTATTGACCACTTTGGGAGTATTGACCAGGACGGTTTTAACCGGTTAAAACTGCCGGTTAAAACCGCCCCTGGTTTTGACCGCCCAACCTTGACCAATAGAGTTTATAAGCATGGACGGTACCACACTCACCCCGCTTTGCCTGGGCAGGCTTAGATCCTCTAAACGGTTTACCAGTACTCGTGTGTGGGTCGGATTCAGCTCTGCATGGAAGCATTATGCAGCCCATATATTTCTTCAAGCCCCGATGGGCGGGGGCCGATTATTCTCCTTTAAAAAGCTTATTTAAAAGGGTTTCAGTCATTCCTTCTGAGTGTTTCTGCTCTCAGTACCTTCTGGAAAGAGACCACTTTTGAACAGTCCCAAAGATGGTCTTATTATAGTAATTTTAATGAATATAATTTTACTGTATAAACAGAAACTATCTAATCTATACATTTTTCTCGTCTGGATAATACGCAGTTTTTAAATTAACACTATTTCTGCACTGGACCCCAACAATAGTGTTATAAAGAGATTGCAGAGTATAAATACTAACAGTCAATAACCCAGCTATCAAATTCTAACACCTTTACCGTTAATTAGGGTTTCAAAAAAGAATTTTAAAAACAACCTACAGAATTTGAAAATTAAGATTGATCTGTTAATGTTTTAGTCAGCCAAAGCATCAGCGAAGTGAAGTTAGTTTTTGATGATAAAAATACTAGAAGAGTTCAACATATCCACAACGAAGATGAATAAAGTAAGTCCTATCAAATTGTAACAGAGCAAAGAAAAATGTGACAACAATCAAAGCTAATTAACAAATGGGTATGGGTACACTGCAATGAGAGGTCCTTCAGCTCTGAAATTATCTTCTGGTGTAACAAACCACCAATGTAAGAATACACTTTCTTTCATGGCAAAAAATCACTTCTTGTGATTAACCCTTATCCTGCTGAACAAATTAATTTAGCCGCACCCATTTCTGACTATCAACCAATTAAATTAATTGATAAAATTCATTAGTTCATTTTACAATGTTCTTCAGAAGCCGTCCGATCTGGATTCTACAATTGGTTGGTTGTATAGGTCATTTTGGGGATGCTGCTTCCAATTTTGTGGGATATTTACCCGGCACTGAGATGAAATGATATCTCAAGCCCTGTCGCCCAATGAAACCAATAGGGTTTATAAGCATGGACGGTCCAACTTGCACCGCTTTGCCTGGGCAGGCCTAGATCCTCTAAGCGGTTTATCAGTACTTGTGTGCGGTCAGATTCAGCTCTGCGTGGAAGCATCATGCAGCCCATCTATTTCTTCAAGCCCCGATGGGCGGGGGCCATGGATTCTACACTATTCGCAAGGGTAGTGGTTGTTGTGTTCAGCAGGATAAGGGCTAAAACTTTTGATGTTTTTCTTATTTTCAGCTATAAAAGTTGTATTGTTGAATCTAATTGAGCCCCGCCAAGCGAATTTGTGTCTTCGAGCATTCCGTCATGACAAATTTTAACTGTGCATGCCCAACCATTCAGAGGGGCCAGAGATCTGGCTTTCTGTGTGAAGGTTCCTCTTGATTCACTGCTTGTATGAGCGAGCAGCGAAGGTTCTGGCAAGACTGCGCGGATGCGCAGGCTCGCATGAACCTTTGCTGCTCGCATAGGGGATAAGTACCAAAATCGTTTGACGGGGCCCAATCAGCTTATGAGTCAAAACATGGACAAGAATTATGGTCAAAAACATGTTGCGCCTGTGACTGTAGTTTTTGACAAATGGACTGGAACATTTCAGTTGATGGTTGGGTAAGAAAAAGCATTCAAAATGGATGAAAATGAATTAAGATGGAGTTTGTAACACATGCAATATATGGAGCTTCATAAATGCTTCTGTAGAATTATAAAATATTTCTGGCAGAGTGTATATGCAAGGAAAATATCTGGTATATTACCTGGCTATGAAATGGTACATGCTTGATTACGACGTAGCAAATTGCTAGGAATAGCTGCAAGTATTGGGAAAACAATTGACATTTTGGCTTGTGTTTTATAACCAAAATTGTGTGCCATATTTTTGGCACGAAGTTTCTCCACAACTATTATCATTAAAACCCACAAACAAATTTGGCCAAGACTGATATTCATGAACACATAGAAATTAATTTATTTTCCGTCATAACAATATTCATTTCCTAAAAACATTCACACTTTGACAATGTCCATTAAAGACAACAGACACACTTTCAGAGCAGGCATTTCTTTCAAAAGATGTTTTGGCTCCCATATCAATAAGGGTATACTATTAAAGCAAAGGAGCAAATTCCTTTGTTTAAGTGAAGACCCTGTTTTCAGTAGAATTAATTATAGGACAATGAGTTAAAGTCCAACAAAAATGGCTCACTTAAAAAAAAAACTTCAGAGACGATATGGCAGGTGAAGTCATCCCTGTTAATGGCAATATTAGGTTTTTCTATTTGACCAACAATGAAGTCAATATGTTTGAAGTCTGACTGAGTATTAAACCCATATTCCCTGGTTAACATGGCAAGTGACCTATTCACTGCACCATGGCAACTTCCAAAAAAGACAAAAAAGTTGTTGTTTTTGTAACTGTTTTCTTTTTCATAATAAATTCAGCTGTCAAATATTATTATCCAAATATGGGTGTACTTAAATTGTAAATTCGCAACATTAAGAATCTTTAAGTTTACATGATACAATATCAAGCAGCTATTCCTAGTTTACAGCAACAAAGAAGCATGCACTGCAGACATCACAACTTCTGGCAAACAGGAAGTTGGTCATTTGGATTACCTTGGTTCTCTTATCAGCTAAGATTTGGATTACCTCGGCACTCTCCCTTCCTGCATCGTGGTTCACTGGTCTCTTTGTAGTTTCTGGTGTATTGGTATCAGGAATAAATTTGGCAACCACATCTTCCTGCTAAGGACAGAAAAATCTGAGTGATGTTGAACATGACAACCCCTACCTTTGCAAACAGAGTAGATCCAGAGCAGACTGCTTCTTAAACTGTTTGTCATGCCTTTTGTGAATTGAATAAATACTAATTGTCAAGTAATTTGATTGGCTGATCAGCAGAAACAAATAGCTTCATAGCAGGTGTGGCTAAATTAACTTCTTCAGCAGGATAAAGGTTAAAATCTTCAAGTATTGGTGTGCAAATTACAGCAAATATGCTTTTTTGTTTGAACAGAGGTTTTATATCCCCATCAACAGACCATTTTGGGGACATTGCTTCCAATTATGTGGGACTTATACCCAACAGTGAAATGAAATGACATCTCAAGCCCCTGCAGCCCAATGACACCATTAGGGTTTAAATGCATGCATTGCACCACTTTGCCTGGGCAGGCTCAGACCCTATAAGGAGTTTACCAGTATTCATGTGCAGTCAGTTTCAGCTCTGCATGGAAGCACCATAATTTTTGGGTTTGGTTTTACAGCTCTTTTAAGATTATTTCACTTATATCAAGTCAATTGTCAATCAGAGGTTGGCAAAAACCGGAGTACCCAGAGAAAAACCACCTGACCTTTCGTTGCAGAACTTGGCGTCTCACATGTGACCCGAGCCAGGCTTGAACCCACAGGAGTGAGAAACCTAATGATTAAGAGTCGGTGCCCTTATCCATTAGGCCACCGAGGCCCGTCTGAAGCACCATATGACCAATCTGTTTCTCGAAACCCCGACTGGCAGATGCCCACGGCAAACAAAGTAATTCTGGTATTACCTCTTGTTGTTCTGTGTCATCTGGTTGGCTGACAATAATCTGTGGGCCATTGGCTGCTGTAGCACCATGTGTTAACTCTGAAAGACAAGTCAATTTATTAAGGGGAATGGATACACATGGTGGATTTTCTGCCACTTTTCACAAGGGGTGAGCGTTCTAAAGAAAACCTATCAAGGGACATAACTCCAAAGAGTTATGTGCCCATGGTCACTTTTCTGCTACTACACCTCCCTTACCTTAGAGACCAAGTGTAGGATAAGTTTCATCAAAGTTGGACCACAAACATTAAAGTTATTAAGCAAAATGAATTTTAATTTTGCAGTCCCAGAATCACGGAGCCACGGAATGACAGAATCACGGAAGGATTGGCAAATCCAGTATCGCCCTACTTTTTCAAAGCCAAGCTATAAAGATCACTGCTCTGTACTTAATTTGTGAAAAAAATTCGGCAACACTGACCCGTGCCATGTTATTTTACCTCACACAGACTACAAATACTAGACTGACAGATAAAATTTTGTGTTGCCATGTATACGGCATTGATGTATAATATGTGAAAAGCGTGCACTTGCCACGGATCAGTAACTGGGTTAGGACAGTTAAATATTGAATGACCATCATATCTTTAGAATTTATCTGGAAAATGGCTGAACTGATGTTGAACTGAGCCTGCACTGTTTGCCAGCAACCCGTTTTGGGGTTTCCGGTACAAAAAAAGTTTAATATGGCAATTATGCTAATATTTTGCTTCAAATTGTGAGTAGCTTTTGCATAAGTACCAAAATAAATGAGAAACTCTTACCAGAAACAGAGATGAAATGACATATCAAGCCTACCACCCAAAGACACCGCCAACGTTTAAGGAGTGGTCCAACTTGCACCACTTTGCCTATGCAGGCTTAGACCTTCTTAGCAGTTTACCAGTACACAAATGTTCAGTTGGTTTCGCTCTGCACAGAAGCACCATGGAGTCCAATCTATTTCTCCAAACCTCCGTTGACGAAGGATTCTAAAACCATGTTACAATGAACAGTGATAGATGGAGATTGTGGTGTACATTTATTAGCTTATTTTCATTACAATTACCATAATGATCCTAAGTATTGGGACAGATATGCCTAAGCAAACAGTGAAGACTCAGATCAGACTGCTCCTTCAGGAGCAGTCTGATCAGGGTCTACACTGTTTGCTATTCTGTATGCACCTTTTGGACTCCTTGCTGGATCACGAAACAAATTTGTCAAAATTTTGGGAGAATTACGGCAAGTTCTCAAGGTGTCCAAATTTTTAGGATTTTTACGGTACATACATAACAAGCTCTTTTACTGCTGTTATGATCTGATCAAGAGCCATTTGCTTGTTCGTGTCGAGGTTTTACGTCCCCATCAACAATATTTAGGTTATTTTGGAGGTGCTTCCAATTTTGTGGGGCTTTTACCAAACATCAAGATAAAATGACATCTCAAGCCCTACCACCTAAAGAAACTGCCAGGCTTTGAGAGACAGTCTGACTTGCACAGGCTTAGACCTTCTAAGTGGTTTACCAGTACTCAAAGGTTTGGTCTGTTTCAGCTCTGCATGGAAGCATCATGCAGCCCAATCTTGTTCTCAAACCTATTAAATTCAAAACGTAAAGATTATAGCCAGTTTTCTATTCTATATAACTTGGCAAACAAGCTTTCGAATTTATTAAAAACCAAATAACAAAGAAAGCTACTATCAATATTTTTAGCAATTTCACTAACAAACGTAAAACTGATCAGCAGTCTTTTGCATCAGCGGATGATGGACCACGAAAATCTGAATAAATTCTAATCACTTATTCTTTGTACCTTGATCATCAGTCTGTTTTGGAGTTGTTTCTGTCTGGTGGACATCCCAGGATGCTCTAGTAGGTGCCCGGGCAAAAACCTCCTTAAGTTGCTCGAAACCTTCACTAAGACCAAACGATAAGGCATCATGACCTGAATGTGAATGGAATACAAATCATAAAAGTATCACTAAAATCCTAAGTTATAACAATTTTTCTGGACATTTTTTTCTGCTCATAAATACTGAAATGCCAACATTTGTTGGCATTTAAATATTTATGAGCAAGACAAACAAAGATACAAAAAAATTTTTTTCATGCTCGTCTTACTTGAGCATGGACTTTAGGACCTATATTTACCATCATACCACATATGAACAAAATCCATCATATGGTTTGGAAAATATGAGCAGTTAATAAAACTTTAACATAAAAAAATTATAAAAAAAAAACTAACATAACAATTCTAAGTTCATGACCTTGACCATGAGGCTATAGGCATGGGCTGGGGTATTGCTCAATAAAACTTTGGACCTATATCTATCTTCATACCAAACACGAACCAAATCCCTTGAAAGGTTTGGAAAATATGAGCTCTTAAAAACCTTTGACGTAAATGCAGACACCAACGCCAATTCCAATGCTGGGGGGGGGGGGGGGGGGGGGGGTATTGCAATAGTTCTTCCTGGACTTCGTCCAATCAACCTCAAAATGGTTTCTAACCTTTCAAAACAGCTCTACGTACCTTGAACATCAGTGAAGGTAGGGTCAGCTCCTTTCTTGAGTAAAAATTCACAGGTCTCTGAATGGCCCTTTTTGGCTGCTGCCATTAAAGCAGTTCTGAAATGTGAAACATAAATTTCAGCAGAAGACATTTGAAAAAAATTCTCAATTTCTCTTGAAAAAAAAAAAAAGCTTGCTGTTTCATTCACACTGTGCCATTTTTATGTTCTAGGTCTAACAACCCTGCAAATATATTTCATTTATTATGTTCTAGGTCTAACAACCCTGCAAATATATTTCATTTATTATGTTCTAGGTCTAACAACCCTGCAAATATATTTCATTTATTATGTTCTAGGTCTAGCAACCCTGCAAATATATTTCATTTATTATGTTCTAGGTCTAACAACCCTGCAAATATATTTCATTTATTATGTTCTAGGTCTAACAACCCTGCAAATATATTTCATTTATTATGTTCTAGGTCTAACAACCCTGCAAATATATTTCATTTTTAATGGATTCTGCTTTCGATCCCAGAAAAAAGATTTTACTGGTAATGAATAAATCTTCAAGATGGACAACTCTGGTTCTTTTGAGAGTTCAATGGCCCAGTCAACATGACTTTCACTTCCTGCTGGTGACAGGGTCCAGTTGTTCAAAGCATCAGCAGCTTAACAAGCTCATTAGTGGTCAAATAATTGTTAACTGTTCTAGCAAGTTCAATATCTAAAATTTCTGGAGCCAGTTGTTCAAAACTAACGACGTCGTTAGTTAACAAATAGTTAAAACTTTGATCATTACAATTGGCAAATATGCTAAACATTTTGGTGAAAAAATGTGAGCAGCTTTTGCATATGCAAAAGCTGCTCACATTTTATCAGCAAAAATAACAAAATTTTATATATTAAACTTGCTAGAACAGTTAACAATTTGACCGCTAAGGAGCTCGTTAAGCTAACGATGCTTTGAACAACTGGGCCCTGGTATTTTTGCTGAAAAATTGAAAATAACTTTTCTATGACTTACAGTTGCTGTTCATCATGTGCATTCACATTAGCTCCCTTGTCTAAGAGTTCCTTACAAATACTGTTGTCTCCGGCATAGGCAGCATAAAATAATGGCGGCTTACCAGACTGAAATATACAGCATATTGTGCAGGTCAGAATCTACCTTACTCTTAAGACATCAAGAACAAGAGGCCCATGGGACACTATGTTCACCTTAGCCCCCTTGTCTATGAGTTCCTTGTAAATACTGTTGTCTCCCGCATAGGCAGCATAGAATAATGGCGGCTTCCCCGACTGAAATATACAGCGAAGTTATTGTGTCGGTCAGAATGTACCTTACTCTTAACCCTTGTCCTGCTGAGCCGGGATATGTCTTGCCTTTCAAACAATGCAGATCCAGATCAGATGGCTTCTGAAGAAGCCATCTGATCAGGATCTTCATTGTTTGTCATTTACTTTGTCTCCGGCATAGGCAGCATAGAATAATGGCGGCTTCCCCGACTGAAATATACAACAAAGTTACTGTGTTGGTCAGAATCTACCTAACTCTTAAGACACCAATAAAAACGGTATCTTAAAATGTTGTCTGTTTATGTCTTTGTTTGTGTTTAAGTTTTACGTCACCGCCAACACTATTTAGGTCATTTTAAAGACATTTCTTCCAATTTTGTGGGACTTTTACCAAACACTGATGAAATGATGAAGACATGAGGACTTTGTGAATTTGGTTGATTTTCACAGTATTGCGCCTGATAGCAACATTTTGTAATAAATGGTCTGTTGTACACCAAATGGCTAGAATGTTCACTAGCAGTAGCCTTCAAATGCAACCTTTCCAGGCTAAATACTTGTTGCCATGGCAACCAGGGGGCATCCCAACGATGGCAAAAGTGAGATTTCACATCTATTTTTGACCAAATCTTAATCATCAAAGAGATGTCAAGGCAAAAACTAGAGCTGTCAGTGAAACTGACTAGGGCCCCGGCAGCGCTATCAGAAATTTGTGGACGGACAGACAGACAGACAGTGATTACTATAGGGCACCCACACTTTCAGTGCGGGGCCCTAATTATGAGATTTGGCACTGGCGATTTTCACTATCCACAGCATGTTTTGCCAGTGTTAATTTCCAGACAATTTTGGACTCAGACACAAGATTACATTTCAGCGGCCAGCTGGGCCATATCCCAATTTTTTTTCGCCCCCAACCCCCAAAGGTATATCTTTAGTGCGGAGCCACGCAAAAAATAAACAGGTCTTTTTTTTGGGGGGACAACTTATCCTAACCAAAAAATAGCTATCTAGGGGTGGGAAATGCAGATTTGAGGTGATTCTGGGGCTTAAAAAGTGGGGAGGGCAGCCACATTAAAAAGCGTATTTCTATGGGAAAGGATTAAGGAGCAGTTTGACTTGCACCACTTTTCCTGTGCAGACTTAGACCTTCTAAGTGGTTTACTCAAGTTCAGTCAGTTTCATGCAGCCCAATCATTTTCTCCAAGCCACAATGGGCGAGTGCGTTGTCTGTGAATCTTCTTGCAAGCTTTTTTGTACATATGTTGCACAAGGTAAACTGTGTGAACCTGCTCAATCCTCAAGATGCCAAGAAAAACTGCATCTGAAAATGTCAGCTGTTTATGTTGTCGGCTGAATATTGGTAAACAATATGGACACTGATCAGACTGCTCCTGCAGGAGCAGTCTTATCTGGGTCAACACTGTTTGCAACAATTTTGCTTTTAAAGTAACCAGAAGGCAACAAAGCAGATGACAGTTGTTGTGATTGGCATCTTAAGGATTAATATACAAACATTTGAAAGTAAGCAAATACAAAGCTACAGGGTTAGAGAACTGATCCTAGAACAGATGAATACAATGGAAACTTTTAACCCATAGAACACCCAGGAAAATTTTAGAGCAGACCACAATGTTGAATTTTCTTTTATTTTTATTTTTTCTATAGAAAACTGAGCTTGACATTTCATTTGAATTGTGACTGGCCCCGATAGCTCAGTGGTAGAGCGTCCACTTCGGGAATCCCCAGCCGCGCCATACCAAAGGCATGAAAAATGGTACTAGGCGCTCCCTTGGCTGATGCTCACATTATCAGGGATAGTCCTAGGAAGATAAATGAAGGCAGGTAAGTATTTGTTAAAGGATACTTTGTCGCAATAAAAGCTCTGCAGAGCTTATGTCATTTGTTTCAGATATGTGACGTTAAAGCTTCTTTATCTAATTGTCTATCCAGCAGACAATTTGCAAGCTTGACCCCAACCCAACAGAGCCGGGGGCAAGCTATCAAGGGTGAGGCCCAAGATTATCTGGGACAGCTTGCCCTTCCTGGGGCATGAGGAGCAGCGAAACAAACTAGGACCCAGGTAATGCCAATCCTTATTTTTGCTGAAAAATAAGACAAAAAACTTACAAAATGCCATCCATTCATTTTTATTGGTGCTTTCAATTTTAAAGTTTCAGGAAATAAATTAACTTTCACATAATGTTAAGATATTTGCATGAACTGTAGCTCGGATGGCCATCTTACCTTGTCCCTGATATTTGGGTCAGCCCCTTGTTTGAGCAAAACTTGAACACATTCGGTTTGTCCTCTGGCACAAGCATGATGCAAGGCTGTCAATGTCAACCCATCCTTGTGATCTATTACCCCACCAGCCTGTGAAATAAAGGGTACATTCATGAACTATGATATTACCATGATGATATCAAGAGATCATAGTAGTGGGTCCAGTTGTTCAAAATGTTGTTATTTTTGTTTGTTTGATTTGAGGTTTAAAGTCCCCGTCAACACTGTAAAGGTCATTTTGGAGATGTTGCTTCAAATTTTGTGGGACTTTTACCCTACACTGAGATGAAATGACATCTCAAGCCCTGCCACCCAATGAAGCAAATAGGGTTTATAAGCATGGACGGTCCGACACTCGCACCGCTTTGCCTGGGCAGGCTTAGATCCTCTAAGCGGTTTACCAGTACTGGTGTGCGGGTCGGTTTCAGCTCTGCGTGGAAGCATAATGCAGCCCATCTATTTCTTCAAGCCCCGATGGGCTGGGGCCGAAAATAATGTTGTTATTTATCATAGCATTAAAACTATGACAAATATACCACATGTAATATTTGTGCTGAAAAAAATGTGAGTAGCTTTTGCAAATGCAAAAGCTACTCACATTTTTTTCATCAAAAAAATATTACTGTATTATATATTAAACATACAAGAACAGATAAAATTTTGGCCACATACATAGTAAGTTAACATATCGTTAAAACTATGACAAATCTTCTATATCTAATATCTGTCCTGAAAAAATGTTAGGAGTTTTTGCCAAAGTATGTCTGTCAGTGTCCACCCCCCATTTAATCCTTATCCTGCTGAACATAACAACCCCTACCTTTGCAAACATTGAAGATCCCGATCAAAGTCAAAGAGGGTGGTGACTTTTACACCATTTTTGCAAGGGAGATAACTTAAGTTACTTCCTGACAGTTGTCCTGCAAGCAAAGAAAAGCGAACAGGAAGTTCCGCAAGTTGTCTCCCTTTGAAAAATGGTGAAAAAAATCTGCCAGGTGTTCCAATTCCCCTTAAGAGAAAGAAACTGTTCCTTAGAAACAGCCCACCTCACTAGCTCAGCGGTCTGCCAGCCTTACTGGTGATCAGGAGGTCGTGCCGTGGGTTTAAGAATACCTGTCCAGTATGCAACATTCTTTTGCAGATTGATCCTGAAATCTTTTCTACGGCCGTTCTCTCCCTTCTGCTGATTCAAGAATGGTGGTTGTCAATTTCTGACAAAATAATGTGCAATGTACTGTACTAGCCACCATGTAAACTGCCCAGCCCAATATATCCTAATTAGTGCTCAGGGCCCAAGCTAGCCCAAAAAATTTGGGAGAAGTGACTTCTCCCTCCTGTGAAAATAGGGAGAAGTTTGCTGGGTCTAGGGAGAAGTGGGTGCGGCTTGACCCCAGACAACAACAATGTAATAAGTTCTCCTGTAAACCCCTATTTTGAGAAAAGTGTGTTTTATAGGGGTATCAATCAATTCTCCTATTAAGACCACCTGAAATGAAGACTAATTCTGCTTTAAAAAGCTTATTTGGTTGGCTGCAGTTATTCTTACTTTCTGTTTTCTGCATACAGTGACACCTGATCAGAGACCACTTTTGGAACTGTTCAAAAGTGGTCTTAAAGACCACTTTTGAACTGTCCAAAAGGTGGTCTTAATTTAGTAATTTTACTTATTTCGGCAAGCTGTAACTTTAGTTATATCCAACCATGTTATAATGAATGGTGTTATAAAGTAAAGAGGTTTCTGTGTAATAGTTAGATCATTTCACTAAGTTTCTGTCACAATTGTATTTTAAAACAGAAAATAGAAACAAGGGGAAACAACCTCGCTAGATGAAAATCAGTTGTTATTTTTTATGAATTTGGATAATTACTGATATTTACCTGCAAGTAATAATTATTTTCACTTACAAAATAAACTAGAGCGCACAGTCGATGGCAAGCCATCGCAAATCCCCACGTTTTCTCCACAGTAGCCAGATAACATATTTCTCATGTATATATATTTCCTGCCATAAAACTCAAACAAAAAAGAAACTGACTTTGTTATTGCATTTTGAAGAAATTGGGTCAAAATTTGACCTTTTGACCCCTCCCCAGGGCCCCTGGGGGCGGGGACAAAAAAAATGTGCTCTTGCGCAAGCCATTCATGTAAGCAACTCGCATACCAAATTTGGTTGAATTCCGGCTAACGGTTTAGGAGGAGATAGCCAGACAGACGGACGGACGGACGGACGGACGGAGGCGATAACAATATCCCCACTTTTTCGTTGAAAAACGTGGGGATAAAAATTGCTACCTACTTTCTTTGTTGTCCATAAAAAAAATGAAAACGATTGATGGATGCAAAAGTAATGTACAAACAAATCAATGGCGAAACAAATAAACCATCTGTATTTAAAATTTATTAAATCCTAATGCAGTGTCAATGTCAACAGTTAGAATAAACTTATTACTGTATACAACAGTACTTAACAAAGTACGTCCGCACCCGGACATTGGCACGAGCTAACGGTACAAATATCCCTGTTTAAATTACATAATCTTATGTAATCTTAATTGGCTTTTATTGCAATAAAAACTTTGTGCATTCAACCGAGATTTCTGGCAGTACAAGACTACTAAGCGTGTTGCAAGTGGCTCGAACAGCATGAGCTAACGGTTAGAGTTAAATTACATAACCTTCTAAACTGCAACTGGCACGAAGTGCATAATAAACAGTTAGCTTTGTTCAGTGTAATTACTGAGATTTCTGACGCTAGTGGATCGAAGGATTATCGTCACCTTGTCAGTTTACCGTTACTATTCACAAGGAAGACACCGAAAAAAACGGGCGAAATTTCAGGGCGAAGTTTTTTTCGCTTTCATCGCCAAAGTCGGCAAAGTGAGCCCCAACAGGGCGACTTCTTCGCCCGAGTCGCCCTCTAGCTTGAGCCCTGGTGCTAACTGGGTCATTGAACTCTAGGCAAACGACACTCATCAGCAATTTCTTGCTCATAAGAGCACAGTCCTCTAAAAATCAGATACAAATTTGTTGAGAGTTGCCACCCATATGATTTATTCATCATGAATATTAAGGAAACACTTTGAATACTTATAATGTGGTACCCTCGAGACTTTGACTGATTTCTGATAAATTTATCTTTACAATGATGATCCTTATAAATTGCTCAATGAAAGTTTACATATTTCAAAGATCTTAAAGCAAGTCACTATCACAATTATGTAATAATACTCGAAAATTTTCTGACTTTACAACAGGATAATCATTCTACACTTGAATGCCTGAAGTGGACACCTCCATCTTCGATGTTTGTCCATGTTTATTGTCGAAAGGATCTCAATTTGAGGGGAGTAGATACATCTGACCCACTTTCCACCATTCATTACAAGGGAGATGACTTTTGGGACTCTTCCTGTTTCCTTTCCTAAAACTTGTGCCCTGTTGAATAAGGGGTCTACTCTCAAAGGAAAGAATTTGCTCCTCAGGAGCAAATTCTTTCCTTTCAAGAGCAGACCCCTGTTGAGGGGCAAATTCTTTCCTTTCAAGAGCAGACCCCTGTTGAAGGGCAAATTCTTTCCTTTGACAGCAGATCCCTGTTAAGCAGCATAGACTCCTGTTGAGGAGCAAATTCTTTCCTTTCAAGAGCAGACCCCTGTTGAAGGGCAAATTCTTTCCTTTGAGAGCAGACCCTTGTTAAGCAGCATAGACTCCTGTTGAGGAGCCAATTCTTTCCTTTGAGAGCAGACCCCTGTTGAGGAGCAAATTCTTTCCTTTGAGTGCAGACCCTGTTAAGAAGCATAGACCCATGTTGAGGAGCCAATTCTTTCCTTTGAGAGCAGACCCTTGATGAGGAGCAAATTCTTTCCTTTGAGGGCAGACCCTTGATGAGGAGCATAGACCCCTGTTGAGGAGCCAGTTTTCTCCTTTGAGAGCAGACCCTTGGTGAGGAGCAAATTCTTTCCTTTGAGAGCAGACCCTTGGTGAGGAGCATATACCCCTGTTGAGGAAAGAATTCTTTCCTTTGAGAGCAGACCCCTGTTGAGGAGCATAGACCCCTGTTGGGAAGCCACTTCTTTCCTTTAATAGCAGACCTCAAGTTAATAAGAGAGACAAAAACAAAAATATTTTTATAAGAGTTGCCTCCTTGAAATTGTATCCTTCCACTTTTAAATCTCATCCACAAGGCAGAATAGCAAGGGATCAACAACCCCATTTACAAGTCAAGTGGGCTATTCACTGCACAAAGGGGCTCCTTTGGTAAATCGAGCCAAAGTTACAAAGGGCAGTAGCTGTAAGACGTGTGTATGTGTGCTTTGAGTTTTACATCCCATTTGATTTGAATAGGGCTGTACAGCTCGAAATTTCAATTTATTTCACTAATACTGAGTGGGCGAAAAATGGAGTATCCAGAGAATGACACCTGGGGTCAGTTGTTCAAAACTAACGATTTCGTTATTTAACGTATCGTTAAAACTTTGATCATTAAATATGGCAAATATGCTGAAATTTTTGCTGAAAAAATGTGAGCAGCTTTTGCGGATGCAAAAGCTGCTCTCATTTTTTCAGCAAAAAAAAAAAAAAAATTTCGATATTCTACTTGCTAGAACAGTTAACAATATGACCACTAACGAGCTCTTTAAGCTAACGATGCTTTGAACAACTGGCCCCTGATCATTACAGTCACTCGTAGTACAAATCGTGAAATCAGTAATATTCAAATATTAGCCTAATCAAGCTCAGATTTATGTCAATTACTGCAATATCTTTGACAGAATAAGTACATTTTCATAACAAAAACATAACAGTTTCATATCATGATACATGTATCATGCAATTATTTTCAGTGAGGAGTGCATATCAATCAATCTTGAACAATTATGACAGCTGATGTACAGTAATTAATTATAGTTAACACAATTAAATATGGTTAACACCTCATATAATTGATATTAATCTTCTGACACTAATTGCACCAAATTTTGGGAAAACACATGTTTGAGCTGAGCAAACAGTGCAGACCCAGGTCCTGAAGGAGAGTCTGCTCTGTGTCTACACTCCTTAGATTCCTATTCCACCAACCTTTATCCTGCTGAACGCAACAACCCCTACCTTTGTAAGAAGCCATCTAATCAAGGTCTACATGGTCATGCAGTTTGTGAATTGAATGAATACATTATATCAAGCAATTTGATTGGCTGATTGTCAGAAGTGGGTGTGGTTAAATTAATTTATTCAGCAGCATAAGGGTTAACGTAATGCATGAAAGAAAGATCATTATGTTATTGCTGATCGAACAGAGGTGTTAATGGGTCAGTCATTAGTACCTCAACCCTCTCTTCACCTGCCTTTCAGAACTTTGTTCATTGTTGTCAGGGGTTTTAGACAGACTTCATTAACTCTTGCTGTTCACGACAACCCCTACCTTTGGAAACAGTGTAGATCCAGATCAGATGGCTTCTAAAGAAGCCATCTGATCAGGATCTACACTGTTTGATATTCAGTTTATGGATTTGTAAGAATAAGTTACATCAAGTAATCTGATTGGTTCAGAGTCAGAAATGGGTGTGGCTAAATTGAATATTCAGCAAGAGAAGGTTTAATAGACTTGCAACAGCTGACATGGGTTATCCCAATCAGACCGTGACCGTGTTGTGCTTCTGGCCTGCGCCGTCGCGAACAGGTGAATTGTTTTTATTAAGAATTTAACAGTGCTGCTTATGCTGCCCAACCCATAGATATAGGCCCCATTCTCATATTTCTGCCTCTCCGTGCACCTGGGGGCCCCGGGCTGGTGCCCCTGGGGACATGATTCCCCCACTTTGGGCGGACTGGCCGTTCCCGGGGCGGTGGCCCTGGGTCCCCGGTTGCATGGGTGCGGGGGGGAACACAAAACCCACACACTCTTATACAGTGGTTACATAAGCACTGCTTCTACCTCTTACAGACCCTACCCTACATGACTTGGACTAGAACCGGTTGAACCGAAGCGGGGCGCTGTGGTTGCGGCTCATTTGCTTTGCACTTATGAGTGCTCCGCCGACGCAACACATCGGTGATAGACAAGTCTAAACTTAGGCTTATGTAACCCTAACCCTAACCCTAGCCCTAACCCTAACCCTAACTCCAATACATACTAATCATAATTTCTTTTGCAGGTACATTGGGATCCTTGACGGGGAATCCCACCATACCTTGTGTAGGACAGCTACCGAGAAGTCATCAGCTGGGTGCCCAGAAGGCTGCCTCGTAGAGGCCCCCTTGGGGACACCCTCCTGATGAAACCCAGAAATGTGCGAAGCGAAGACAGCATGCTGTCAGAACGGAGCATACATCTCTGGAGTAGGTCAAATACAGAACAATTTAATAGGCGGGGCAACGGTAATGACCAAATTTGATAGGGATTTGGACACAGGAAGACCCTTAAAAAAGCCTTTCAGACCGACCGTTCAAAACGATATAAAAGCGAAATTGCACAATGGCTGGTTAGCCACATACTCGCCTTTGCCAAACCACATAACTTTTCACCACTAAAAGACACGCCTATGTGTAAACATTATAATTCTAACCACACTGATCCTGAACAAAAGAGGGTTACAACACTACCACATACAATCAGTACTGATCCATATTGTATTACAATCCATATATCCCCAATATGATATCTTCCTTCACGGAGGATGAGATAATGATATGCAAATATGGCGGTCTGGTCCCAATTGACCCACTTACGAATTTATAAGAACTCGACATCCTACGTCGATGAAAGCATCACCTTTTCAGAAACTGGAAAGCTAGGAAGCAAAATAGGATTGACCTCCTTTCGCATCCTCCGCGATAGAAGTCAACAACTGCACACTGATTGGCTGAATTAACTACAAATTAAGAGAAAAGCAACAACCAAAACATCAACATATGACACTCCAACGCGACGAAAGTAGGGGCCAGTAGTACATGGTACTACCAAGATTATCTTTGTAGAGACCTGGGGGGTAGCGACACAGCATAGGCGTGTTCTCAAGGTGGTAGAGCACGGGTACTAGGACATTTTGCAATAGCCGAAATTGGCTGGTCTAATAGTAACCCTTCCTGGCTCACTTTTGGCCGCCGTTCAAAATTCAAAATTACATGCATTATCACCCTTTAACAAGCACCGTGCCCAAGGCGTTTTCTCTACCACGGCAGGGGTGGGGGTAGAGACTAATGGAAGCCAAAACCGATAATGCATGAGTAGCTTTTTTCCTCGGTCAGACAAGGGCTGTGTACTGACACATTTTGCAGCCGGAATTGGCAACGTGTCACCACATTCTAGAGCCCGACCATTGGTCTGCATCTGCATTCAAAATCCGAACCCCGCCAGAGGACTGCCCATTTTACAGGACAAACGCTTAACATTGGGTGCGTTCTGTGCCTACATGACATCTTGAGCGGGGGATGTGGGAGGTGGGATTGACCTACTTCTCACATCCTCCGCGAAAGAAGTCACCCGACTCCCAATCGGCTAGCTGATAACTGTCAAGCAGACAGGAGTCAGCATATTGGCAGCCTAGGGAAAAGAGCAGTACCTACAACTAATCCCAGATGGCGAACTGGGGGTAGCCCCTATGTGCCCATGGCGCCCGGTTACCTTAAAAACATCTGTCAGTCAGTCACATAGTTTCTGCTTATTTTCTTCTTTTTCAGTTGACAAGCTAAAGTTACCAAGCACAGAAGCTCTTTAATGCTGATGTCCATGTGACTACCACTGGTTTGAAGGAAATCCAGATTACTGATATTCATATACAAGAGGGCCATGATGGCCCTGGATCGCTCATCTGATCCATAGGGTAACAAGTGGGCCCTTGGGGGAGCCATTATTGGCCCCGCACTATAATTTGAATAATCTTGGTAGTGGTCTAAAAGGTGAAGCTTCATATCAAATATAAAAGACTGGAGCCTTCTGGTTTCAGACAAGAAGTCCTTATCTAACTCCTTGGGGTCCCCGGAGCGGGCCATTTTTGGTCCCAGGTCTATAATTTGGACAATCTTGGTAGAAATCCACAAGACAAAGCATCATACCAAATATCAAAGACTTTGGCCTTCTGCTTTCAGACAAGAAGATTTTCAAAGGTTTTCATTGCCTTGACTTCTATTTCCTAGGGCTATCACTTGAACAATATTGATAGAGGTCCACTAGATGAAGCTTCACACCAAACATCAAAGATCTGGGCCTTGCGGTTTCAGAGTTGAAGATTTTTGGAAATTTCCCTATATAAGTCAATGTAAAACTGAAGGGCCCGGGGCGGGGGCATTTTTGGCCCAAGGGCTATGATTTGAACAATCTTGGTAGAGGTCCACTAGAATAAGCTACACACCAAATATCAAAGACCTGGGCCAAGTTGTTTCAGAGAAGATTTTTAAAGATTTTCCCTGTATAAGCCAATGTAAAACCAAAGGGCCCGTAGGTGGGGGTATTTTTCGCCCTAGGCCTATAATTTGAACAATCTTGATAGAGGTCCACTAGATGAAGCTTCACACCAAATACCAAAGAACTGGGCCTTGCAGTTTCAGAGAAGAAGATTTTTAAAGATTTTCTCTATATAAGACTATGTTAAACCAAAGGGTCCCGGGACGGAAGCATTTTTGGCCCCAGGGCTATAATTTGAACAATCTTGGTAGGGGTCCACCTGATGAAGCTTCATACCAAATATGAAAGACCTGGGCCTTGTGGTTTCAGAGAAGAAGATTTTTAAATATTTTCCCTATATAAGCTTATGAAAAACAAAAGGGTCCTGGGGCGGGGGCATTGTTGGCCCTAGGGCTATAATTTGAACAATCTTGATAGCAGTCCACTGGATGAAGCTTCACGCAAAATATCAAAGACCTGGGCCTTGTGGTTTCAGAGAAGAAGATTTTTAAAGATTTTCCCTATTTCCCTATATAAGCCTATGTAAAACCAATCGCCCCCCAGGGCGGGGGCATTTTTGGCCCCAGGGCTATAATTTGAACAATCTTGGTAGAGGTCCACTAGATGAAGCTTCATACCAAATATCAAAGACCTGGTCCATGCGGTTTAAGAGGAGAAGATTTTTAAAATTTTCAGCAAAAAAACCTACGTTTAGCTCCTGTGACCTAGATGTGCAACGGACCGGAACCATTTGAACAACTTTGAAAGGGGACCACCTGAGGATCATTCCTGCGAAGTTTGTTGACAGGTGAGCTAAAAATAACAGTGCTGTTCTTATCAATGTGAGGTCAGAGTGTTGTGTAAGAGGGTTATCCATAGTATCTGGACAGATTTGGCAAACAGTGTAGACCCAGATCAGAAGCCACAGAATGTGACATCTGATCATGGTCTACAGGAGATCCAGATCAGAAGCCACAGAATGTAGCATCTGATCTGGGTCTACACTATCTGCTTACAGTAGAGGAAATATCGGTTTAAACAAAACAGTCTAAGACCCCGTTCTGGACCATTTATACTTGCACACCAGACAAGGAAATCCGTGATTTTACCCTGGGATAGAAATTTACGTTCTGACCCTGGTGTTCCGACCCAGGCAACTAACATAAATGCGCTTCAATTCTATTCAACTGCCGGAACTACTTGCGCACTACTTTTATTTTGTAAACAATACACATGTGCGAGCTGTCAAAACTAACGGGAGGTGTTGTGCAAGAAAAAGAATCCAATATGGGGTTCTGTTGTAGATGGGCGTTTCCAACCCTCGGGATGACCGTGCTGAGCGGAACCGAGGCTGCCGAGGTTCCGCTCAGCACAGTCATCCCGAGGGTTGGAAACGCTCATCTATAACAGTACCCCATATCAGATTCTTATATTCTACTCGTAGCCAACACTCAGAAACAATGGACCCACCAATGTTGTCAGTCTTTGATTTTTAAGAGGGACAAACTCTTCCTTAAGGAGTAGACCCCCATTCACAAGGGAGGGTAAAAAATGTTTTAGACTTGCCTCCCCTGGCCCTGTGAAAGCATCCCGTGGACTTAAAGTGGTTCGCGAAAACATCAACAACAACAACTGATATATGGCTCGTGTTTACAGTGTAATAACAACTCATGATGACAGTGTGAATATGTGAAGTGTGACTAATTAGACTGTCATACCTCTATCAATCTTTCTAACACCTTGGGATGTCCCTCTCTAGCAGCTAACTGGACTGAAGTGTTACCTGTAAAATCCAAAATAGCAACAATAACAGCATCAGAACATGCAATCGCTAGTCATCATATGAGATGCGACAAGTTTAAATGTGTCTTCAGATAAAATGTTGCATGCACTGCAAAGACTCAGATCAAACACAGACTGATCAGAGTATTTGCAGTGCCCTACAGAATACAAATTCCATGCACACAAGGTAGTAATCACTGTATATTGACAGAATGGGTACGTAGGTTGATGAACGCATATATTAGGACACATTTTTCAGCCATATGAAAAGAAACATATTTTGTTTGTTTGTTTGATTTGAGGTTTAACATCCCCGTCAAAACTGTAAAGGTCATTTTGGAGATGTTGCTTCCAATTTTGTGGGACTTTTACTCGACAATGAGATGAAACGACATCTCAAGCCCTGTCGCCCAATGAAACCAATAGGGTTAATAAGCATGGACGGTCCGACTCGCACCGCTTTGACTGGGCAGGCTTTGATCCTCTAAGCAGTTTACCAGTACTCGTGTGTGGGTCGGATTCAGCTCTGTGTAGAAGCACCATGCAGCCCATATATTTTTTCAATCCCCGATAGGTGGGGCCGTAAGAAACATATTAGGCTGGAAGCCACTACCAGAAGAATTGCAAGGTCTTTGTGCCTTTATCCCACTCTTCAGTGCTTCCCTCTCCCTAATGTTTTCTGTTTTAATGGGTTGATTGTTTGTCAATTAATATTGTCCAAAAGTGATTAAGCACAGAAGCTTTTCAGTGCCGATGCTCATGTGACAATCACTGATTTGCAGGAAATCCAGGTTATGGTTATTTATAGAAAATAGAAGTGCAATTCTTATTGCTGCGAGGTCAGAGTGTTGCGTAAAAGCGTATAATCTATAGAATCTGGACTGGAAACATAGGTTGGGTTTGGCAAATGGTGTAGACCCAGATCAGACACCGCAGAATGCGGTGTCTGATCAGGGTCTACACTACACTGTTTGCCTACAGGACAGCAATTAAAGGGTGAGATGCCACAGAAAGCTGCATCCGATCAGGGTCTACAATGTTTGCTTACAGAATGAATGTAAGGGTTCTAAATGAAATGTTAACCGTATAACCATTCAGGAAATACTCAGTGACTTCTGTCGGTGCTTTTAATTTCCTTGCCTACCCCAACTTGTCTCTCCAACCCATTAAGGTGCCAGCTTCTTACAACTGTGATACACAGTCTGCTTGGAAACCTCATATTTCCAGCATTGTAACACCTAACTCTTACCCTGCTGAATAAATTTACTTAACCCCACCCATTTCTGACTATCCACCAATCAAATTATCTAATATAATGTCTGGTACAATTCACAAACTGCAAGCCATCTGAATCTACACTGTTTGTCGTGTTCAGCAGGATAAGGGCTAAGTATGGTACAATCACCGTCGGGTAAGTGACAGAACAGAATCTATTATCGGATGTAATCTTGACAATTTAAGTTTACCCTTTTCTCACTGAACATGACAACCCCTACCTTTGCTAACAATGCAGATCTAGATCAATTGGCTTCTGAATCTGATCAGGATCTACACTGTTTCCCATTCATCTAATACATTATATAAAATAAATATGATTGGCCGATAGTCAGAAATGGGTGTGGCCAAATTTTTTATTCAGCAGGATGAGTTACAACTCCTTGATAAAATTGTCAAATTCTCATGTCAGGGCCCAGCTGAAGATGGGTCCATTTCAGATGGGAAAGCAGAATGTGGATACACTGGTTAACAGTGCAGGCCCAATTCAGATGCTGCAGATTTGGAAAATGTCAAAATACGGCGAAATTCAGATGCCGCAGATTGTGCAAAATGTCAAAATATGGCCTCATTCAGATGCTGCAGATTTTGAAAATGTCAAAATACAGCCCAATTCAGATGCTGCAGATTTTGAAAATGTCAAAATACAGTCCAATTCAGATGCTGCAGATTTTGAAAATGTCAAAATACGACCTCATTCAGATGCTGCAGATTTTGAAAATGTCAAAATACACCACCACCTCTTTACAACACTATTAATGGGGTCCCAAGCAGAAACCCTATTAGTTAAACAACCGTGTTATATCCAAACAAAAATGTATAAATTATATAGAAAAATGACCATTTTTTCTATATAATCTATATATTTATAGGATCCACCTTGAAACCATGTTATATCCATAACTGTGTTATAATGTATCGAGTTATAATGAAGTTGTGGTGTACTATCCTCAATGCAACATTCTCACCTGATCCCCAAGGAAATGATACCTTACCTTGTATAGAGAGAGTATTCACTTCAGCTCCATGTGCTATCAACAGGTTGACAATAGGAAGCTTTCCTTGGCTGCACGCTTCATGGAATCTGCAAGTACATTTACACCGATTACCCTTATCCTGCTGAACTTTGCAAACAGTGTCGATCCAGGTCAGATGGCTTCTGAAAAAGCCCTCTGATCAGGACCTACACTGTTTAACATTCAGTTTGCAAATTTGATTAAAATTTATCATATCAAGTAATTTTATCGGCTGATTGTCAGATATTGGTGTGGCTAACTTATTTATATTCAGCGGGACAGGCCAGGTTGACTTTTCAGTGACTCTCCACCTCTTTATTTATTCTTTTTTTAACTCATTTAAGAGTTGACAGACAGAAAACTGTTTCAGAGGGAATGCCAGACAAATTGGGAACATTTAGTTTTATCTTCTTTCCATTTGACTAAAATTAGAAGTGTGAATCTACAGCCCAACCAGATGTATTGGTGAAGATGTAGTCATCAGGATTCAAAACCAATATGTATCATTAAACTTTTATCGATTAATATAGGAAATCTGCTACTTTTCTGATTGAAAAAAATGTGAGTAGTGTTTGGATATGGAAAAGCTAATCACATTTTTTTTTTTCAGAAAACGTGTACATGATACTGTATTTTACCATCACCATGCCGAGCCCGGATATATACTTTTTTGATGGCCCCCGCCCATCGGGGTTTGAAGAAATAAATGGGCTGCATGATGCTTCCACGCAGAGCTGAAACCAACTGCACATGAGTACTGGTGAACCATTTACAGAATCTAAGCCTGCCCAGAGTCCATGCTTATAAACCCTAATGGTTTCATTGGGCGACAGGACTTGAGATGTCATTTCATCTCAATGTCGGGTAAAAGTCCTACAAAATTGGAAGCAACGTCTCCAAAATGACCTATACAGTGTTGATGGGGACGTTAAACCTCAAATCAAACAAACAAACAAATCTTTTTTGAAAACAGTATAGATCCAGATCAGCTGGCTTCTCTGAAGCCAGCTGATCTGGATCTATACGGTTTTCCATTCTGCTTCTGAATCCATGGTAAAAACTGAAATCATGCAACACAAATGGTTGAAAATCGGGGAGGAGTGTAGCATAATAAAATATTCAGCATGGTGAGAGTTAACAGAATGTTTAATATTTTGCCCATTAATAAATTTTTTGGTTAACAATGCTTTGAACAACTGGGTCCTTCCAACTTGGGATTTTTAATATTTTTTAAAAAATTGATACTATAAAAATCCTAAAAATTCAGTCATCTTGTCGACTTGCTGTAATTTTCCTAAAATCTAAACAAATTTGCTTCATGATCCAGCAAGGAGTCCAAAGGGTGCAGACAGAGTGTCAAACAGTGTAGACCCTGATCAGACTGCTCCTTCAGGAGCAGTCTGATCTGGGTCTGCATTGTTTGCATAGGCCTATCTGTCCCAATACTATGGATCATTACGGTATCCAGGTTCAGTATGGGGAGTGTGATTAAAAACCTAATAAGGGCAAGCGGTAACTCTAAGTTCAACCTCACTGATGATCTTGATAACCTATTATAAATACATGTATCTACAATTTCCACTGCCATAGGGCCTCATATCCATTTATAACACTAAGGTCACTATGTAAACCTGAATAAAGTAGCTCCCATTTTTCAAAGGGAGACAACTCTCAGGATTAAAATTAAAAGTGTTTTTCCAACAATCCGAGTCCCATTCCATTCTCTAAAAGGGGGGGGGGGGGGGGGGGGGGGGGTAGTCCTAAATAAATTGCTTTAAGCAAATGTGGAGTGGGGATGTGCAGTGGGGGGGGGGGGGTTTAATTTTCAGGTGAGAAGTGAATAGTCTCATTTTTGACACTTATAATAATAATATGTCTATGGTGTCAAAAATTTTATGAACTGTGAAACGAAAGTAGAAAGCCCCGAGGGTTCTATAGATTGCCACACTAACAATGGTAGGTTGACAATTAATTTTCTTCACCTCAGAACAAGGCTAACATCTCATTTTCTGTCTTTGTATACTTAACCTCACTTTCAAAAGAAAAAAGAAAACAAATTACAGTAAAACACCTGTGTGCTAAAATGGCATCTGTCATTTCACCAGAACAAGCATTTTTCGGAATTTGTGACATTTTTCTTATTTCCACTCAAAGCATAATTTGTTGATGTTTGTTAGAGTCCTAAGAAGTACCCACAACCTTAGGCTGGCCACCCATCCATTTGGAATAGATTTCTTTATTGTTTCTATTTTCCTTTTCAGTAATCTGAAGAGAAATCGGAATACCTCGGAAGACACCGTCAATGATACCGGGGTTACCACAACCTATGTCTTGAAGCAGAAATATGAAAAATAATGTATACCCCTGTAAAAATCCAGTTTTCTCCATATAAAGTGGGGTTTATGGGGGATCTTCATTTAACAGACTTGTTAACATTATGCATCAAATTTCTGTGAATCATTGCAGCGGATCAAACTTTAACCATTATGCATCAAATTTCTGAGAATCATTGGAGCGGATCAAACTTTAACCATTATGCATCAAATTTCTGAGAATCATTGCAGCGGATCAAACTTTAACCATTATGCATCAAATTTCTGAGGATCATTGCAGCGGATCAAACTTTAACCATTATGCATCAAATTTCTGAGAATCATTGGAGCGGATCAAACTTTAACCATTATGCATCAAATTTCTGAGAATCATTGCAGCGGGTCAAACTTTAACCATTATGCATCAAATTTCTGAGAATCATTGCAGTGGATCAAACTTAAACCATTATGCATCAAATTTCTGAGAATAACTGCAGCGGATCAAACTTTAACCAATATGCATCAAATTTCTGAGAATCATTGCAGTGGATCAAACTTTAACCATTATGCATCAAATTTCTTAGAATCATTGCAGTGGATCAAACTTTAATCATTATGCATCAAATTTCTGAGAATCATTGCAGTGGATCAAACTTTAACCATTATGCATCAAATTTCTGAGAATCATTGCAGCGGGTCAAACTTTAACCATTATGCATCAAATTTCTGAGAATCATTGCAGTGGATCAAACTTTAACCATTATGCATCAAATTTCTGAGAATCATTGCAGCGGATCAAACTTTAACCATTATGCATCAAATTTCTGAGAATCATTGCAGCGGATCAAACTTTAACCATTATGCATCAAATTTCTGAGAATCATTGCAGCGGATCAAACTTTAACCATTATGCATCAAATTTCTGAGAATCATTGCAGCGGATCAAATTTTAACCATTATGCATCAAATTTCTGAGAATCATTGCAGCGGATCAAACTTTAACCATTATGCATCAAATTTCTGAGAATAACTGCAGCGGATCAAACTTTAACCAATATGCATCAAATTTCTGAGAATCATTGCAGTGGATCAAACTTTAACCATTATGCATCGAATTTCTTAGAATCATTGCAGTGGATCAAACTTTAATCATTATGCATCAAATTTCTGAGAATCATTGCAGTGGATCAAACTTTAACCATTATGCATCAAATTTCTGAGAATCATTGCAGCGGGTCAAACTTTAACCATTATGCATCAAATTTCTGAGAATCATTGCAGTGGATCAAACTTTAACCATTATGCATCAAATTTCTGAGGAATCGCAGCGGATCAAACTTTAACCATTATGCATCAAATTTCTGAGAATCATTGCAGCAGATCAAATTTCTGAGAATCATTGCAGTGGATCAAACTTTAACCATTATGCATCAAATTTCTGAGAATCATTGCAGTGGATCAAACTTTAACCATTATGCATCAAATTTCTGAGAATCATTGCAGCGGATCAAACTTTAACCATTATGCATCAAATTTCTGAGAATCATTGCAGTGGATCAAACTTTAACCATTATGCATCAAATTTCTGAGAATCATTGCAGGGGATCAAACTTTAACCATTATGCATCAAATTTCTGAGAATCATTGCAGGGGTCAAACTTTAACCATTATGCATCAAATTTCTGAGAATCATTGCAGTGGATCAAACTTTAACCATTATGCATCAAATTTCTGAGAATCATTGCAGCGGATCAAACTTTAACCATTATGCATCAAATTTCTGAGAATCATTGCAGCGGGTCAAACTTTAACCATAACAGACATTTCAAAAACTGTAGAGCCAGGTCAGATACAAGATGTGGAATCCATGTTTATTTTAGAGTAAAACGGCCCAGATAACACAATTAAGGTTGGGCCAAGCCAGCAAGTTAACCAAAACACTCATTTCCTGGGCATTATCATTCCTTCTAAGCTTCTTTCACCAGCAACTGACAACTGCCTTTCCTGAGTCCTCATAAGGGACCCAAAAGAAAGAGAATTGCTACATTCCCCCCCCCCCCCCCAAAAAAAAAGAATGTTGCTCAATTGCAGCAACCTGGGCCCAACTGTTCAAAACTGATGATGTTGTTAGTTGATATAATGTTAAAACTTTGATCATTTAATATGGCAGAGATGCTAACATTTTCGCTGGAACAAGATGTGTTTGTGAAACATGAACATGTCCCCGGGCAAAGTCATTTTTTTTTTCAAAGTTGGTCACAGTTCAAGGTCAAGGTTGCAGGTCAATATTTTTTGTTTGAGTGGGAATCCCTTGACACAAGGCACTTACATGCCAAATATGAAGGCTCTATCTTAAACGGTTCAAAAGTTATGACAATAATATTTTTTTTCTTTAAAGTACTGTAGGTCATAGGTCAAGGTCACAGGTCAAAACATTTTGCATGAATGTAAAGCTCTGGTCACAAGGAACCTACATGCCAAGTATGAAGGCTCTATTTTAAACAATTCAAAAGTTATGAACTATTTAATTTTTTTAAGTAGGTCAAAGGTCAAGGTCAAGGTGATGATGATGATGATTTTGTGTTTAACGACGCGTCAACCCTCTTTGTGGGTCATAAGCGTCAAACGGTTAATGGTTAAACGGCAAGAATAATTATGATGATATTAAAAGTAAAAAGTCAGAATGATAATGTATAAAAATCTGAAACAGTTAAATCTTATGAAAAAGTCCAATTTCTTTTAAGAATAAAATAATATTATCAACAGGTACATCTCGAAACAGTTGTTGCAAAGTGTCAGCTTTGAAATATAAAATACGTGAGGGTGAAAAGTCAACACAGTCAATTAAGATATGTTTCACAGTGAATGGCTGATCACAACCTACACAAGAAGGCTGATCATCACCATTAAAAATATAAGAATGAGTAACTCTAGTATGACCGATGCGCAGTCGTGTTAATACTACGTCCTCTTTTCTGGAAAACTGTGGAGGAGAGCATTTTGTACTAACGGCAGGTTTAATGGCACGGAGTTTGTTATTTATTGCACGGTCCCATTCGCCTTGCCATTCCGACAAGATGTATCTGTTGATAAATGGTTTAAAATTATTAAAAGGAATTTTAAAAACAGATGGATCAAATTCGATTCCTTTGCTTTCTTGTCAGCATATTCATTGCCGACAATGCCAATATGGCTCGGAAGCCAACAAAACAAGATTTGGTGTGTTTTAGAAATTTCATGATGTTTTTCGATCAATTTTTGAATTTGAGGATTTTTAGATGATGAATGGTCTAAAGCCTTAAGCACAGAAAGTGAATCAGAAAATATAATTGCTTTTTGAATTGTTGAAGAACTGATAAAATCTAAAGCTAGGTCTATTGCTTTGACTTCAGCTGTAAATATAGATGAACCATCTGGAAGGCGCATGGTTTTGTGCGTATCTTTAGAAACATACGCACAACCAACTTTATCTCCTTCTTTGGAACCATCAGTATAGACTTGCTGGTAATCTTCGTAACGTGATTGCAGTACCTGAAAGTTTTGTTTGAGAAGTATCGGATTTGATTCGGATTTTTTGCCATCATGTAAGTCGAACAGAATAGAAGGTTGTTTAATACACCAAGATGGAACTTCGGCGGTTTCATGTTTTTGAATATTTTTAAGGTCGATTCCTGAATTTTCCAGCAGTGGTAAAATACGTAATCCAAAAGGTTTAATTGCTGTGGATTTAGTTTCATACCTATCTACAAATTGAGGTGGAAATGAAATTTTGGATGCCGGGTTAGATGGATTTGCAGCAAGTCTAATAGCATACTGAAGAGAAAGTTTCTCTCTGCGCGAGGTTAAAGATGGTTCACCTGCTTCTACATAAAGGCTTAATACGGGAGAAGTACGGAAGGCTCCCATGGCCAGATGAAGGCCTTGGTGATGGATAGTATCCAAGGATTTTAAATAGGACTTTCTGGCAGAACCATAAACAACAGACCCATAATCTAATTTAGATCTTATTAAAGACCGGTAAAGATGTAATAAAGTATACCGATCTGCTCCCCAACTTGTATGAGCTAAAACTTTCAAAAGATTCAAAGCTTTTAAGCATTTCGCTTTAAGATATTTAATATGGGGAATAAAAGATAACTTTTGATCAAATATGACCCCAAGAAATTTGGCTTCTTCAACAACAGGAATTTGTGATCCGTATAAAAACAGGGAAGGATGTTCGTGTTTCTTCCGTAGTTTACAAAAATGAACACACTGCGTTTTCGACTTGGAGAACTTGAAACCATTTTTATCAGTCCATTCTTCTATTCTTTTTAAATTTTGTTGTAACTTTCGTTCAATTGTTTTCATATTTTTTGAACGGTAACATATACAAAAATCATCAACATACAATGAACAATCAGTTTTGTCGTCCAAACATTGTACAATATTGTTTATTTTGATGTTAAATAGCTTAGTTGAAAGAATACTACCCTGTGGGACACCCTGTTCTTGATCATAGAAATCTGACACGGTAGACCCCACACGCACCTGAAACATGCGCTCCCCTAAAAAGCTTTCAATAAAACTGGGAAGTTTTCCTCTTAAGCCAATGTTATGTAGATCTTTCAATATTCCATAACGCCATGTTGTATCATATGCTTTCTCCAAGTCGAAAAAGACAGCTACTACGTGTTCTTTGTTAATAAAAGCATCTCGTATAAATGTTTCTAGTCTTATTAAATTGTCATTGGTACTACGTTCCGAACGAAAGCCCGATTGATATTCTGAAATGAGGTTGTTGGACTCTAAGTACCAGACTAATCTCTTGTTTATCATTCTCTCCAATGTTTTACACATACAACTTGTCATAGCTATCGGACGATAATTTGTAGGTTCTGCATGATCTTTCCCTGGTTTCGGAATTGGTACAACTGTAGCTACACGCCAGCTCTCAGGACAGACCCCCGTTTCCCAAATATTATTAAAGATATCTAAAAGTGTTGTAAGAGAACTTTTTGGCAGATGCTTAAGCATCTGATAATGAATTTCATCGGGGCCGGTTGCCGTATCATGTGATTTTTCAATGGCTTCAACGAGTTCGGATAAGTTAAAAGGTTTGTTGTATTCTTCGTGATTAAGTGATTTAAAGTTTAGATTTCTTTTCTCTTGGTCCTTTTTGACATTTCTAAAAGTGTCAGAGTAATTACGCGATGATGAATTTCTCAAGAATGTGTGCCCAAGAGTATCTGAAATATCTTTTTTTGTTGAAGCTATTGTGTCAAATTCAGTATTTAAATGTGTAAAACTAGAAGACTTTGTTTTTCCTGAAATTTTTCGTACCATATCCCAAACCTTTTTAATGGGGGTTTTATAGTTCAATTTGGAAACATATTCTCTCCATGACTTTCGTTTGGAAGCTCGGATTGTTCGCCGAGCTTTAGCTCTAAAAACTTTTACGTCGTTGAGCTTTTCTGAAGTGGGATTTTTGCAGAACTTATTTAGAGCCTGTTTACGCTTTTTAATAGCTTCTTTACAGTCATTATTAAACCAAGGCTTGCTTTTCTTAGTATTTGTGGAGGTCTTTGGAATGCATTGTTCTGATATGTTAATAAGTGTATCTGTGAAATCAGAAACAATGTTGGATGATTCATTAAAATGATCAATTGATAACTCTTCTTCACATAAATTATGGAATAATTCCCAGTCGGCTTTATTCATTTTCCATTTCTGGTTACAGTCCTCATCTGGTTCGTTTACACTCTCAATTATAACAGGGAAGTGATCACTTCCGCACTGATCATCATGAACAGACCAGTCATAGTCCAAGAAGAGAGATGGGTGACACAAAGAGAGATCTAAAGAAGACAAATGACCTGTCGCAGGGTGAAGGTAAGTATAAGATTTATCATTCATCAAGCAAAGATCGCTCTTTGCAATAAAATCTTCGACAAGTGCTCCTCTGTTATTGATATCTTTACAGCCCCATAGAATATTGTGACCATTGAAGTCGCCAACTAAAAGATATGGCGATGGAAGTTGACTCAGCAATGAGTCAAGATGTTCCGGCTTTAAAGAAAATGAAGGTGGGATATATAGAGAGCAAATTGTAGTTTCTTTATCCAGAGAAACCGATACTGCTATAGCTTGTAGGTCTGTTTTTAATTTGATCTCTCTTTGTGGTAAACATGATTTAACAAAAATTGAACTGCCACCAGATGGTCTGTTACCATCAGAATAGATATAGTTGTATGTATTGAAACCCCTGACATCAATGTTGTCATCAGTTTTTAAAAAAGTTTCTTGCAAACAAAAAACCGATGGGTTTAATAACGAAATAAGTAATAACAGTTCGTTATAATTTGATTTAAGACCTCGACAATTCCATTGTATTATTTTGTGTTTTAAATCCATTTTATGAAGAGATTAAGACTAGAAATTATATTGGAGCTGCAATTGGTGATATAGATCTGCTACCACCAGCTCGTGGTGTTGCAGACCTTGATCTGTTATTGCTACTTGGTGATGATGGAGCTTCAAACTCCATATCACTGTCGCTCAAAGATCCGAATCTGTTCTGAAATTTTATATTGTCTCTTTCCATTTTACGTTGTCTGTCTGTTTGTTTTAGAGACAATTGCTTTTTCGGATCTTCTGATCCCTTATTAGTTCGACCTGGGTCGAGTTTCTCTTTTACATGCGGCGCTGGCTTCGGTACGGTCGCTGTCGACCGATCCGCAGCAACCTGGATTGCGCCATTTGATAAATTGTTTGAACTTTGTGGTGCTGGAGTGGATTTGCTCCATGCACCGGATTTCTTTAATTCAGCTATGCATGATTCAACAGTCTGCGTTGCGGAGCTTGAAACTTGTTTACCAGCACCCTTTGTGATGCTGGCGTAACTGGTGGTTGGTGTTGTGTATCGCTCGTCAACAATTTTCCGCGCTTCTGGGAATGTCATCCCCCTTTGGTATTTGACAGTAAGTATTTCTTTTTCTTTTTGCCATGCCGGACAATCTCGAGAGAAAACAGCATGCTTGCCACCACAATTTACACATTTGGCCTCATTTTTACAGTTTTGATGATTATCGACATGTTTTTCTTCACCACAATTTGGACAGAGTTTTTTCTTTTGACATCTGCTTTCGTGGTGGCCAAAAACCTGACACGAGTAACATCTGAGAGGGTTTGGTATATAAACATCCACGTTAACTGAAAGATATGCTACTTTGATTTTCTTGGGTAGAGCTGGTGTATTAAAAGTCAACACGTAAGTACCCGTTGGTTTCAATACACCACCTCTACGAACTTGGATGTTACGTACACCAATGACGCCTTCCGATCTCAAGTTCTCAACTATCTCTGCATCGCTGCAAGGACGGAGCTCTGGGCTGCGGATAACACCTTTGCATGAGTTAAGTGTATTATGCAGAGATACTTTGACCTTGAGATCGAAGAGCTTTGTGGTACCAAGCAGGCTTTTTACCTGCTGTTCTCTCTCGACTTCTAGTAAAAGGTCACCTGACTTAAGCTTTTTAATGCTTTTGGGATGTCCGGCAATGGAAATGATGCTCTTTTCAATCACAAATGGGGATAAACTTGACACAGTGCGTGTATCTTCACATGAAGACACCACCAAGAAGCGTGGAAAATTAAGTTGCTTTGGTGCTGCAGACTGCTGGCTTGACTGTTGACTAGACTGCTGACTGGGTTCATCCGTTTCGGATGATTCCTCGTCTTTTTTACGTTTAGGTGCGTTGCGGTTAGGTGCGTGGTTGCGGTTATGTTTGTTTTTAGGAGCCATAAGAAAAAAATCCTAGTTTCGTCCCAAGTGCTCTCCGCCCTCCATGGAGCCCTACAAGGGAACACCATAATGGAGTGGTTATCCAACTCGCAGGTGTTAGAGATACACGTGAGATATACTCGTATAAACAAAATGCCTACACGACTGATCCGTTAAGCCACCGCCTTCTAGAGATAAAAAGACAGAAAAGGGTAAGGTAAATGGGCATATGGTTGGTATCAGGAAAGATACAAAAAGAGTTGAAGAGAAAGCAAAGCGGTATCTCTAGGGCTCGGCGTGACCAGCCGATTGACCGTGCCGGACCGCACGGCCACCCGTCTACACCGAAAAGCCAGGCCAAAGAGGCGTGTTGGGTACCTGAAGCACCGCCACCTCAGGTAACCCTCAACCTCCAGGATCCCTTCTTCCGGCTTACCGGACGCCACCCACGGCAAACGGGTGGTACTTCCTTTAGCTCTTCCCAGTGGGCACAAAGACCACAGCGGCAATGTGCCCAGTGGGAATTGAGCCCCCAGGGCCACGGCAAGGCAGGAAGTCTAATACCTGGGGGTCAAGGTCAAGGTAAAAAAAAATTTGCATGAATGTAAAGCTCTTATCACAGGAAACCTACATGCCAAATATGAAGGCTCTAACCCAACCATTTCGAAAGTTATGGCTAAAATGTATTTTTTCTTTTAAGTAGATCAAAGGTCAAGGTCACAGGTCAAAAATTTTTGCATGACTGTAAAGCTCTTGTCACAAGGAACCTACATACCAAATATGAGAGCCGTATCTCAAACGTTTCAAAAGTTATGACCAATGAAAACTTTTTCTTTTATGCAGGTCGTAGGTCATGGTCAAGGTCACAGGTCAAATTTTTTGTGTGAATGTAAAGCTCTTGTCACAAGGATACAAAATATGAAGGCTTTATCTCAAACGGTTCAAAAGTTATGACCAAAATGTTTTTTTGTTGTTTTTTTAAGTGGGTCAAAGGACAAGGTCAAATGTTTTTGCATGAATGTAAAGCTTTTGTCACAAGGAACATACATGCCAAATATGAAGGCTGTATCTCAAGCAGTTCAAAAGATATGACCAATATTATCTTTTTATTTTAAGTAGGTCAAAGGTCAAGATCAAGGTCACAGTTCAAATTTTTTTGCATGAATGTGAAGCTCTTGTCACAAGGAACCTTCATGCCAAATATGAATGCTCTGTCTCAAACAGTTCAAAAGTTATGACCAACGTTAAACAAACAAACTGACAGGGCAAAAACAATATGTCCCCACTATCGCTACCGGGAACATAAAAATGTGAGCAGCTTTTGCAAATGCAAAATCTACTCACATTTTTTCAGCAAAAATAATAGAGTTATCAGATACTGTACTTGCTAGAATAGTTAACAATTTGACTACTAATGAGTTTGTTAAGCTTAGGATGCTTTGAACAACTGGGCCCTGATCACTAGTAGGACATGCCTCCAACTCAGCCCAGGCCTGGCAGGGTGAGGCATCTGATCAGGGTATACAATCATGTTAGCATTTATAACTGCATTTGTAAAATCAAAGCACCAAGCACTGGTATGTTGACTGTCCCTGAGTGCAGGCTGGGGAGTTAGTCCTGAACTGAGAACCAGACTATTTCATTTAACTCTTAAATTCTAGTTTGTTTAAGCAAACAGTGTAGATCCAGATCAGATGCTGCATTCTGCAGCATCTACTCTGGGCCTACACTATTTGCCAAATCCTCTTTACCCTGCACTCTGACTAACATCACTGTGACAAGAACAATGTCTACATGGTCAGCCACCTGCCTCTGTAGCTCAGTCGGATATGCGGCTGACTGGTGATCAGGAGGACGCGGGTTCGATACCTACCGGGGTCTGCAACATTCTTTCGTGGAGATTGATCATGAAATCTTTTCTACTGTCATTCTCTCCCTTCCACTGATTCATGAAGGGCAGTTGTCAGTTTCTGGAGAAAGAATGTGCACTGTACTGGTTAACTGCTTACGTATAAGCCTACCAAGGAAAAGTGTGAAAAGGTAAACTGACCAGCTCTAAAATGACCTAAATAGTGTTGACTGGGCCGTTAAACTCAAATACAAACTAGAACTGCGTCCATAGGACACAGATGCCCCCACCTGAAAATATGTCTGTTCGTATTCATCCATAGAAAGTTATTGACCGTGTTTAAGTTTTGGACCCTTTTTATGCCATTTGACCTCTAAGTATGACCTTGACCTTGGAGGTACGGATCTGGGTTTGCACGTGACACATTGTCTCACGATGGTTAACATTTCTTCAAAATAATTTCAAAATCCATCCAGAAATAAGTAAGTTATTGGCTACGTTTAAGTTTCGGACCCTTTTTTTGACCTTTGAACTCTAAGTATTACCTTGACCTTGGAGGTACGGACCTGAGTTTTGCACTTGACACATTGTCTCATGATGGTTAACATTCCTACAAAGTAATTTCAAAATCCATCCAGAAATAATTTATTGGCTGTGTTTAAGTTTCGACCCTTTTTTTTTACCTTTGACCTCTAAATATGACCTTGACGGTACATACCTGGGTTTTGCACGTGACTCGTCTCATGATGGTTAACATTTGGTTAACATTTCTACTGAGTAATTTTAAAATCCATCAAGAAATAAGGAAGTTATTGACTGCGTTTAAGTTCCGGACGCACGGACGGACAGGGGCAACGCTATATGCCATTTCCACCATTCTTCGAGGGCATAACAAACAAACATGGTCAGCCATAGTCCACCTGTAATACCGTATTTACCATATGTATTCGGACAGACAGGCCTGAGCATTCAGAGCATTCAGTATTGACCCAGGTAAGATGCCGCAGAATACGGAGTGTTATCTTGGTCTACACGGTTTGCCACTCAGCCCTCTATTCTAAGACACAACATCAGGTAGTAAACCAGTGCTTCAGCTGAAGTGCATGACCCGCCAGATGCTTTTAGCTTTATGAGTGTTACCATATATGGGTATGGCGGCCATTTTGTCATGTGACCTGGACCTAAAACGGTTCCCCCAATAAATGCGCCTTATCGTAAATATATCTTATACTTTAGTACTGTATTCTGAATCGTTTGCAGGATAAAATGCATTCTCACTTTTCCAATACAAAAGCATATGTGTCAAAGTTTGACCTAGGCACAAAGAAGGTCAAGGTCAACCCAAGGTCACCATTTTAGCAATTTATGATGGGCCTACGTCCCAGATGCTATTTATCAAGTTTCGTGGAAATCTGCCCAGTGGTTCTGGAGAAGACTATTTTTGAAGGGTTTTTACCATATATGGCTTGGCGGCCATTTTGGTCATGTGACCTGGACCCCATGAGCAAATTTTGGTTTCCCCCACCCCATAGAGGCTCCATATGAAATTTGACTTCAAACGGCCCAACGGTTTCCGAGGAGAAGCGGTTCAAAAATTTCACATTTTCGTCTCGGCGAAGTTATACTAAATGGAATGTAATATTTCGCAAGTTCATTTGTAAGATCTCATTGATATCTATCAGTATGCCAAAAATTGTTTAAATATTCCAAACGGTTAAGTCACTATCACCAATTTTCACAAACGGGTTACGGACGGACAGACAGACAGACCATATATGGCTTGGGCGGCCATTTTGGTCATGTGACCTGGACCCCATGAGCAAATTTTGGTTTCCCCCAGCCCATAGAGGCTTCATATGAAATTTGATTTCAATCGGCCCAACGGTTTCCAAGGAGAAGCAGTTCGAAAATTTTCACATTTTTCGCCTCCGCGAGGCTATACTAAATGGAATGTAATATTTCGCAAGTTCATTGGTTAGATCTCATTGATATCTATCAGTATGCCAAAATGTTTAAATATTCCAAGCGGTTAAGTCACTATCACCAATTTTCACAAACAGGTTACGGACGGACCCAAAGAAGGTCAAGGTCAACCCAGGGTCACCATTTTAGCAATTTATGATGGGCCTACGTCCCAGATGCTATTTATCAAGTTTCGTGGAAATCTGCCCAGTGGTTCTGGAGAAGACTATTTTTGAAGGGTTTTTACCATATATGGCTTGGCGGCCATTTTGGTCATGTGACCTGGACCCCATGAGCAAATTTTGGTTTCCCCCACCCCATAGAGGCTCCATATGAAATTTGACTTCAAACGGCCCAACGGTTTCCGAGGAGAAGCGGTTCAAAAATTTCACATTTTCGTCTCGGCGAAGTTATACTAAATGGAATGTAATATTTCGCAAGTTCATTTGTAAGATCTCATTGATATCTATCAGTATGCCAAAAATTGTTTAAATATTCCAAACGGTTAAGTCACTATCACCAATTTTCACAAACGGGTTACGGACGGACAGACAGACAGACCATATATGGCTTGGGCGGCCATTTTGGTCATGTGACCTGGACCCCATGAGCAAATTTTGGTTTCCCCCAGCCCATAGAGGCTTCATATGAAATTTGATTTCAATCGGCCCAACGGTTTCCAAGGAGAAGCAGTTCGAAAATTTTCACATTTTTCGCCTCCGCGAGGCTATACTAAATGGAATGTAATATTTCGCAAGTTCATTGGTTAGATCTCATTGATATCTATCAGTATGCCAAAATGTTTAAATATTCCAAGCGGTTAAGTCACTATCACCAATTTTCACAAACAGGTTACGGACGGACCCAAAGAAGGTCAAGGTCAACCCAGGGTCACCATTTTAGCAATTTATGATGGACCTACGTCCCAGATGCTATTTATCAAGTTTCGTGGAAATCTGCCCAGTGGTTCTGGAGCAGACTATTTATGAAGGGTTTTTACCATATATGGCTTGGCGGCCATTTTGGTCATGTGACCTGGACCCCATGAGCAAATTTTGGTTTCCCTATCCCATAGAGGCTCCATATGAAATTTGACTTAAATCGGCCCAACGGTTTCCAAGGAGAAGCAGTTCAAAAATTTTCACATTTTTTGCCTCGGCGAGGCTATACTAAATGGAATGTAATATTTCGCAAGCTCATTGGTTAGATCTCATTGATATCTATCAGTATGCCAAAAATTGTTTAAATATTCCAAGCTGTTAAGTCACTATCACCAGTTTTCACAAACGGGTTACGGACGGACAGACAGACAGACCATATATGGCTTGGCGGCCATTTTGGTCATGTGACCTGGACCCCATGAGCAAATTTTGGTTTCCCCCATCCTATAGAGGCTCCATATGAAATTTGACTTCAATCGGCCCAACGGTTTCCGAGGAGAAGCAGTTCAAAAATTTTCACATTTTTTGCCTCGGCGAGGCTATACTAAATGGAATGTAATATTTCGCAAGCTCATTGGTTAGATCTCATTGATATCTATCAGTATGCCAAAAATTGTTTAAATATTCCAAGCGGTTAAGTCACTATCACCAATTTTCACAAACGGGTTACGGACGGACGGACAGACTGACAGACTGACAGAATGACAGACTGACAGAATGACAGAATGACACGGTGATTTTAGGGCACTCTTAGAAATCAACCGACTTCAGTCGGTTTCTTTTTCTGCGGGTTGTGCAACTGAACTTGTTCAAATTATATAATAAGTATGGTAAGGAGTTGAGATATCCAAATACTTAGGATAAATATGGTATTGTTGATGAATGTCCTGATAGTCTGACTGGTATTTTTTTAATCCATTTAGTACCAGTAACCCCAAAACGGGTACCCTGGCAAACAGTGCAGGCCCAGATCAGACACCGCAGAACGCGGCGTCTGATCAGGGCCTCCACTGTTTGCTAAAAGTTCAGCCATTTTCCAAATCAATTTTGATGAAAACACAACCTGTCACCCCTAAATTTTGAAATGGACACCTGCTATATATAAGGAGGAAGATTCCATTTGGTACAAAAAGGGTTAAATACTTCTGTTTCAGCCCCTCATAAAAAAGTGAGGGGGCATCTAGTACAGCTGGGGCATCTTTTATATAAAACATGGTATGATTTGTTTGTTTGATTTGAGGAACACTGTATAGGTCATTTTGGAGACATTGCTTCCAATTTTGTGAGACTTTTACCCAACATTGAGATGAAATGACATGTCAAGCCCTGTTGCCCAAAGTAACCAATAGGGTTTATAAGTATGGACAGTCCGACTGGCACGGCTTTGCCTGGGCAGGCTTAGATCCTCAAACAGTTTACCAGTACTCGTGTGCGGGTCAGTTTCAGCTCTGCGAGGAAGCATCATGCAGCCCACCTATTTCTTCAAGCCCCGATGAGCGGGGGGCCCACATGGTATGATTTAAGACTGTTTATAATAAATACATCTCTTCCAATGCTTGACAAGAGCTTAAAATAGCTTAAAAGTCTGGATAACTGATTTACTAGGGGTTAAAATATATTAAGACTGTTTATAATGAAGACATCTCTTTCAAATGCTTGACTAGAGGTTAAAATATACTAAACTAAAAGTCCGGATAATTTACTGGTTTGCTTGAACTGTGGTTTAACATCCCTATCAACACTATTTAGTTTATTCTGGAGATATTGCTTCAAATTTTGCTGGACTTCTACCTGATACTGAGATGAAATGACATCTCAAGCCCTGCCACACAATGAACAAATGGAGTTTATATGCATGCCATTCCGCCTTGCACCACTTTGTCAGGGCAGGCTTAGACCTTCAAAGCAGTTTACCAGTACTCATGTGCGGTCGGTTTCAGCTCTGCGTGAAAGCACCACAGCCCAATCTCAATGATATACTGGTTTCAGGTATCATAGGGTACGCATGAGAAACATGGCCACACCTTCACAGTGATTTTTTTACAAATTTGCCATTATGAGTCCTGGGACCCACTGGGTCCAGAATTAATGCATCCCAGACCCAAACCATGCATCCAACCCAGGACCCATTGTGAAACCTTCTTTTGCACCCTAGAGTAAGTCTTGTAGTCTGGAATGCATGAATTCTGGATTGTAGCAATTCCTGATCATTGCCCATTTTCAGTTTTTATTTAAACTTGTGTATATACCGTATTCAGGCGTGTATTACCCGTTTTTTTTCCCTCAAATTACAGGCCCAAGTTCAGGGTGCGGGTAACCGGCCCAAATTATTTTTGGACCATTTTAGTTTTACTTTTGTCAGCTGAAAATACAATGCATCTCATATTATGCTCTTTCCTTTTACAATTCCCGACATAAATAACGTTTAATTGAATAATTGTCCACTCAATTTTACTTACACATGAGTAATATAACAATCTCCATTACTAAGCAAGCCCGATTTTTGTGAGTATTATTCCTTAACTCTGATTTTAAACGAAATAAACAAGCAAGTTCAATGCAAACATCGAATTCCGGCCACCAAACTGCGGCCCACAAACCACCGCTAGTTTTTTTTCCTGCACGCAATCGGTAAATGACGTCATCGGACCCCAGCAACCCCACACATGTCTATAGGAGCTTTTTTCGTGACGTACTTCCGGTTCTAAAAATATCTTAATGGCGCGTATCTCTTTCATAAAAAAGTGTTTGGAAACGGTAAAGGTAAAAAAAATTCTCGATAGCAAAACGGTTGTGGAAAACAGTGCTTTCCGTAAGCTCCATGTCAATAACCAACAACAACATATAGATGTGTTAACACAAATTAAAGCGTTCAACTTTTCTCGCCAAGCGTCTGGCCAAAACATAAGGCCAAAATAAAAAATACCTGTTTTTCCGGTAACCCGACCGACCCTAATATTTTACCGCCGACCCTAATCTTTTTTTCCCGGTTGCCGCGGCCGCAAAAATCATTTTGGGCACTTTCGGTTCATTTCGGTAATTTCGGATAACTTCGCAGCGTGGCTGGCCGTAAGGATGGCAGCAGAATGTAACGGACTAACAGAACCAAGGCTACCGCTGTACGACTACTATCTGCGATCTCATTACTTTCCTTTGAAGTCTATTGTGACAATAAGAATTATCCAAAACTTATTTTCACACCTGCTGCGGCAGTTAGACATATGTACGATGTTGTTAGTCAACGCTTCAATAATCATAAATAACGCAGGCTGATGAGCAGGCTGACCCGTGTCTTTTCTGGTCGCACAGTTTTTTCTAGCGTTCGTCGTATTTCCCGCCATCATTTTAGTATGTGCTGCTGTTGCAGTCAGAGCAAATTTTCCCGCGATTTTTGCATGCGACTTGAAGGAGTAACAAATATGTGCGGCTGGTGAAACGCAGATCAGCTTGCGCAGTCTGATCAACCTTTGCTCTTTACACACACCTTCTATGGCCTCGAGCATTTCAAGAGACTAGCAAGCAATGATTTTGGCCACATTGGCTAGATTCACAGGTTAATCCATTCACGAGATAGTAGAATAGTCGTAGCAACTCCACTTAGGAGCAATTAAATAATTTTCACATTTATTGCGGATTAAATTTTATGATTGGGGAATAAACGCAAACTAGAGACATAACTTGACCATATTTTCACACCTCATCGACACGCACCACAGGGTGGCAATTATATGACAGGGATTAACAATAGTGTCATAATTGAACCGTTATACATTATCAAACAGTTTTAATCCATATCAGACGTCTGGGTTTTATCAAATATTGTACTTAAACACCGTTTTTGCATTCCGAAAAGGAAAGTAAGAGTTCATAAAAGCAAGCGTACATTCATCCGAGAATTTTTATGCGTCCCAGGACCCGCCGACGATATTTTTATGCGTCCTCTGGCGAAATTATGCGTACAGGACGCAGGACGCACGCCTAAAAAAATCACTGCCTTCATGGTAGTTGTGTTTTAACCTATCCTGCTGAATAAATTAATTTAGCCACACCCACCAATCAAATGACTTGATTTGTTTGTTTGATTTGAAGTTTTATGTCCCCGTCAAGACTGTAAAGGTCATTTTGGAGACGTTGCTTCCAATTTTGTGGGACTTTTAACCGACATTGAGATGACGACATCTCAAGCCCTGCTGCCCAGTGAAACCAACAGGGTTTATAAGCATGGACGGGCCAACTCGCACCGCGTTGCCTGGGCAGGCTTAGATCCTCTAAGCGGTTTAAGGGGCTCTTACACTGTCACGATTTTGGCCACGACTCACCACGATTTTTTAAATCGTGGTAAATCGTGAACAACGTCGTAGAGAAGTCGGCAATGATCTTGAGGAATCGTGGTTGATCGTGATAGTTCGGGAATGACCACGACTGTTTTGGACATGTTCAAAACATTCGTGACGAGTCGGCATCATTTTTCAAATCGTAGAGCGGTCGTAGAGAAATCGTACGTCAGTCGTGAGCCGTCGTCGTGGTAATCGTGGCCAATCGTGAATAATCGTGACTGAATTCTACCACGATTGTGCTACGACGAGACAAGATCATCTACGATGCCTCTACGATTCCGTTGCGACTGCCGTACGATCTACTACGATATCATGACGACTGCTCACGACAATGCAAGATTCACCAGGAATGCACTACGATTGATGACGACGCTAGCACGATTTATCCCGACGCTACGTCGAACGCACTACTTTCTCAACGTAACTTTGTACATATAATTACCCAAGCAACTATGGTCAACTGTCACCTGTCCCTCCTGTTCCTCTGCACCTCCAGTTGTTCAGCCATTGCAATGTCATTTTCGATCATGTCTTGTTCGAGCTGAACTAAATTTTGAAGATACAGAAGCCTTTGACCTGGCTGCAAAAACATTTTCGTCAGATGCTCTCTACAGAAATGGTTGAAACTGAATGACACTGTGCATTTGATGAACACTTTTATATACCCAGATCGTTATAAATCCTGACGAATCGGGAGAAGTCTTGGTTAATCGTGAGTAAATCGTATCGAATCCTCCATGATCGTACTGAGTCTTTGATCATCGTGCCTTGGTCGTAGAACAGTCTTGCAGGGATCGTGAGAAATCGTGTATGATCGTCTGATATCTTGAAGCAATCGTGGTGCAGTCGTAGAAGAATCCTAGAGGATCGTAAGACATCGTAGTCGATCGTAGAGGATCGTTGTAGATCGGCTCCATTATCGTACAGCAATCGTGATTGTTCGTAGAAGTGTCGTAGCAATGTCGTGAGTATTCGTAGGATAGTGAAATCGGAACCGTGTATGCCCCGATTTGCCACGATTTTCATGGTCCCAATTGGTCGTGGACAATCGTGGTCAAAGTCGTGACAGTGTAAGAGCCCCTTTACCAGTACTTGTGTGCGGGTCAGTTTCAGCTCTGCTAGGAAGCATCATGCAGCCCATCTATTTCTTCAAGCCCTGATGGGCGGGGGCTAATCAAATGACTTGATATAATGTATTCATTCAATTTACAAACTGCATGACAAACACTGTAGATCCTGATCAGATGGCTTCTTCAGAAACTATCTGATCTTGATCTACACTGTTTGCAAAGGTAGGAGTTAAGGGTTAAAGAAATATTTTAATGTGCCTTATTCTTATGTGCCTTTTCAATGGGGCTCTACTGAAAAAGGAAGGAGGGGCAAATTCTTTACTTAAAGAATATATCCTTTTTTAGGCGACACCACTGACTGGTTATAATGAAAAGTTTTATAAAGAGGTTGTGAGTTAAACACAGCCAAACTGATAAGACTGGACAAAAGGACAGTACCGTAATGATCCTAAGTATCAGGACAGATAGACTAAAGCAAACAGTGTAGACATAGATCAGACTGCTCCTGAAGGAGCAGTCTGATCTGGGTCTACACTGTTTGCCATTCATCTGCACCTTTTATTGTGAAACAAATTTGTTTTTAGGATAATTACAACTAGAACTGTCAGAGGATCTAACAAGTCCTAAAGGTATCCTACTTTTTACGAGTTTTACGGTACTCACAGTGCCAGGACCCGCCATATTTCCGCATGGTATCAATACTTTATAAATTAAACAAATTAATACTTCAGTTTGATTCTGTCACAGGTGACCACATGCCTCTAGCACTGGTGAGATTTTAAATGGAATTTCATGTAACAGCATTAACAAGGATTATCCTGGGGAAAATTAAAATATAAATTATAAATAAGACTTAACCTGAATGAATTTAAATATAAACAGACTTCGTTTGTTTATGTTGAGGTTTGAAGTTCCCACCAACACCATTTAGGTCATTATGGAGACATTGCTTCAGATTTTGTTGGACTTTTATCCAACACTGAGATGAAATGACATCTCTAGCCCTACCGCCCAAATAAACTGCTGAGGTTTAAGGGACAGTCCAACTTGCTCCCCTTTTCCTGGGCAGGCTTAGACCTTCTAAGCAGTTTACAAGTTTTGTCAGTTTTCAGCTCAGCACGGAAGCACCATGCAGCTCAATCTATTTCTCAAACCCCACAATGAGCAGGTTCGCAAAATTTTATTAAAAGGCGACTTTAAATTTTCCTGTGAGGTGTCATGGCTGACAGTGGTCTGAACATGGATATATCCATTTTTGAATACAGAATAGATCCAGATCAGCTGGCTTCTTTTGAAGCCAGCTGATCAGGATCTATACTGTTTTCCATTCTGCTTCTGAATGATGGTAAAAACTGAAATAATGCAACACCAATGACTGAAAATGGGGGAGGGGTGTAGCATATTCAAATATTTAGCATTGCGAGTGTTTACCTATCTTCCTACTTATATATAGCAGGAATCCATTTTAAAATTTAGGGGTGTCAGGTTGTGTTTTCATCAAAATTTATTTGGAAAATGACCGAACTTTAAGCAAACAGTGGAGGCCCTGATCAGATGCCGCATTCTGCGGAGTCTGATCTGGGTTGCACTGTTTGCCAAAGTACCCGTTTTGGGGTTTCTGGTACATAATGGGTTAATACTGGAAACCCTGCAACAACGGGGCATCTCATCACAGCCTTCACTGTTTGCAGAGAGTTCAATCACTATGAAATCGATTTCTAAAACCAACCCAACCTGGTAGCCCTTTGTTTGATTTTGATTTGACATCCCTGTCAACACTGTAAAGGTCATTTTGGAGACGTTGCTTCCAATTTTGTGGGACTTTTACCCGACCCTGAGATGAAATGACATCTTAAGCCCTGTCGCCCAATGAAACCAATATGGTTTAAAAGCATGGACGGTCCAACTCGCACCGCTTTGCCTTGGCAGGCTTAGATCCTCTAAGCGGTTTACCAGTACTCGTGTGCGGTTGGATTCAGCTCTGCGTGGAAGCATCATGCAGCTCATTTATTTCTTCAAGCCCCAATGGGCATATATAAGGTGTACATTCAGTACAAAATGGGTTAAGAACATTTGATTTCAATGCTGAAGGTTATGGGTTCCAGTCAATCTCATGCAAATGACTGAAAAAGGCTTTCTGTTCAAGCAGCTAGGTGATTTCAGAGGAGGTAAAAGGCTACAAATGGAACCGATAGGGCTTTTGGGGTCGATCGGTTTACGATCGATCCAAATTTACTAAATGGCCACACGGAATTCATGCAGTTGTCCACGTGACCATCACTGATTTGAGAAAACCAATATTATGTTTTATTAATAGAACTTGAAACGTTGCGCTATTTTTATCGATGCAACAAGAGCTATCTATAGAGTATTGACAGGAATCGTGTGCTGGATAATACCCAGATCAGACGCCGCGGAATGTGGCATCTGATCAGCAAGTTGCACAGGAACTTCACTGTTTGCTTAAATAGTGGCATTTGAGGGTTAAACAAAAAAGTATAAGAATGCCAGGTTGCTCACGTAATGAAAGAAAAACAACATCTTAATCCAGGCCACGATGTCACGTGACGTCTTTCGAAACATTCTATTTATAAATCTGTTACAAAAATGTATGCCAAGTCGAGTAAAAATTGACTTTTCACACTCCTGCAAAGAACTTAATTTTAGAACCCTGAAATGTTTAAGTGCAAAAATGAGTAGACTTTATAGGTGGTACCGTTATTAGACATACAGCATAGACCAAGATCGGATATAGAGTACATTGCTTCTGATCAGGTCGGCACTGTTTGCCATATGTATGCAACAACAGTTTTGAACATGATTCAGGGCCGTATGCAAACTCTGAAAAGGGGCGGGTTGAGGATGCAAATTTCAGGTATTTTGCAGAGGGTGAAAAACTGTATGAATCTGAAATAATTTCCAAAAGATGGGAGGCGGCTGCGTTTGCACCCTCCCCACTCTGTTGAACAAAATCCAAGTACTACCCTAAGACGTCAGAGCACAGCGTAAGAAGAAAATTCTGGACTGTGCTCGTTTGTTTGATTAAAGGTTTAACATCCCCGTTAACACTGTATAGGCCATTTGGAGATGTTACTTCCAATGTTACGGGACTTGCAGCTCTGCATGGACGCATCATGCAGCCCATCTATTTATTCAAGCCCCGATTGGCGGGGCCGAGTTGACTGTGCTTGTACACTTGGGCATTGGCAAACAGAATCTACATAACACAATGTCTGATCAGCTCTACTGTGCTTGCTTAAAGTTAAACGAACAGTTTGATTCTCAGCTCAGGACTATTTTCCCAATCTACACTCAGAGACAATCGACCCACCAGTACTCTCAGTGCTTTGATTTTCATATGCTGTGTGCCTGAGACTCTGTTGGCTTAATGTATGCACTGCCCACCCCTCTCCAACCCCCACCCTGGCTGTCAGGCTACCAGACCTCCCCATCTAAACATTATTTGACCTGACCAATGAGAAATAAGCCTTAAAACATAGCTCCAGATAAGGGTGCATTACAAAGATAATCAAGGGAAAATTTTCCTTATTTCATGTAACATGTTGTGGGTACTTGTCAGAATTGCCTCGACAAGGTGATTCTAACAAGTACCCATATGTTCAACCCTTATCCTGCTATTCAAGATATTCCCTACCTTTGCAAACAGTGTAGATCCAGATCAGATGGTTTCTGATGAAGCCATCTGATCAGAATCTACACTGTTTGTCATTCAGTTTGAGAATGTGAACGAAAATATAATATCATGTAATCTGATTGGCTGATATAATCACAAATGGGTGTGGCTAATTAAATCATTCAGCAGGATAAGGGTAAATGGAGAAATGAGATGATTTATACTCTTCAAAAATGCCTGCACAGTCAAGTAAATGGGAGGACTAGACGGTGACTGTCTGACCCATAAAGACTTTTCTACTAGATAAAAGCGCTGGCGAGTCTGCACTTACAGTCAAACTTCAATGGCTCAAATACCTTTGGCACCATGAAAATTTGTTCGAGACAGGTCTAGTTCGAGGTACCAAGCATTACGCAAACATGCCTATACAAATAAATTGCCACATTTATCACCAAAAAAAATAAAATTTTAGGATGAAAAATTGTGATATTTTTCTTATTTCTGCTCAAAATATAAATTGTGGGCACTCGTTAGAACCGCCTTATCTAGGCTGTTCTAACGAGTACCCACAATCTATATTTTAGAGCAGAAATAAGAAAAATAAGGCTTACCCCCGGAAACCCCAGTTTTACTATATAAACGTGGGGTTCAAGGGGGTCAAAATTATATAGGCTTGTTTTTTTTATGGGGTTGATTTTAGAGCCTGGTCAGAAGGCATGATATTGATATATTTTCAATTTTCTTCAAAATAAAAGTATGTTGCTACAAATTCATAAACTGTATGCCAAACAGTGTAGATCCTGATCAGATGGCTTCTTCAGAAGCCATCTGATCTGGATCTACACTGTTTGCAAAGATAGGGGTTGTCGTGAACAGCAAGATAAGGCCGGGTTAAAGGTGCATTATTTTTTTTTTCTGTTTTTGTATCTTCAATTCATACTCCTTTGTCATGTTAACACTTTTGGAGCCAAATACAGCTTCAGAATTTTGTGAAAATGGTCGTTTTCATTCGTGTTTACCCTTCGCTCTGAACATGTGTTCGGAATTTCTGTTCTAAAAATAAATCTGTCACTTTACACATACATGGGGACAGTATCGTCTCTGAGTGTCGTTACTTATGGCATGGTATTCAGCGTCATATTTTTTTCCGATTCAGGCATGGCCTAAGCAAACAAGGCTAAAAATGAATGTTGCATAACGTCATATATGGGGGTTCTATTTTTGTCACGAACTAAAAATAGATCTAACTAGTGTTCGAAACCTAGTTAGGGAATCCCTCTCAAACTCGTTTACCTGTCATCATAATTGTTCGCATTTTTGCATAAAATGCATTCATTTGTATTGTTTTAAAGAAAAATACCTGCTATATGTATTTTATTTTTGGAAGCATTTTTACCGATAGCTCAATAATGCACCTTTAACCCTTTTTGTACCAAATGGAGTCTTCCTTTTTTATAGCAGGAGTCCATTTCAAAAGTTAGGGGTGTCAGGTTGTGTTTTCATCGAAATTTATTTGGAAAATGACTGACCTTTTAGCAAACAGTGGAGGCCCTGATCAGACGCCGCGTTCTGCGGCGTCTGATCTGGACCTGCACTGTTTGCCAGTTTGTTTGTTTGTTTGATTTGAGGTTTAGTGTCCCCGTCAACACTGTAAAGGTCATTTTGGAGACGTTGCTTCCAATTTTGTGGGACTTTTACCCGACATTGAGACGAAATGACATCTCAAGCCCTGTCGCCCAATGAAACCAATAGGGTTTATTAGCATGGACGGTCCGCCTCGCACCGCGGTTCCTGGACAGGCTTAGATCCTCTAAGCGGTTTACCAGTACTAGTGTGCGGGCCGGATTCAGCTATGCGTGGAAGCATCATGCAGCCCATATATTTCTTAAAGCCCCTATGGGCGGGGGCTTCACTGTTTGCCAGGGTACCCGTTTTGGGGTTTCTGGTACTAAATGGGTTAAGATAAGGGTGTAACTGTGCTTGCAGCAGGTGTCGAATGTATGGGTTTTTATTATTCTTTCATTTCTAATGTCCCATTGCTTGGCTTGGGAGTTGGCTTGAGATGGCTGGTCAACAGGGTCTCTGATGCTGACACACCAGCTGTTGCCAGTTTCTGTTGAGGAGAGAGGTGGGGGGGGGGCAGCAGTCTCACTAAGTACCCGTATCCAATAAGTGTCCAGCCCAAAATGACCATAGCTATTTACCAGGCCATTAAACTACAACACACTACACAAAGACTGACTGTTAACAGCCCTTGGTACAAGGGAGTTAAAGTAAACAGCCATATTTAGCAATTTATCATATTTTCTAAAAGACTACCATCAGCCTTGAAAACTACCTGTATAACAATCTAATTGATTCCATGATTAGTGCCTTGAATTTTAAATAGATTTAATAAAAGAAAGAGATTTAAATGTCATAAGTTATTGTTACGATAAAAGTTGGTATTTAATGTGTATTCAGTGCAGGGTTTTCTTCTTGCATATTTGTGATATCTGGGCAATCTAGAAAACGAATCAATCAGATAGGGAGACTCAATACATGTATATTCTCACCTCTAGTCAAGCATATAAAAGAAATGTCTTCATTATAAACATTCCAAAATCATAGATTCTAAAGGTGGGGTTATTGATATTCTATAAAAGTGAAAGTTTATGAAAATAACAACAATTACAATGGCTATGACAGATGGCTACTACCAACTGCAACAGGAAAACATGATTTATAACACGGCGGCCACCGAAGGCTCAGATCAGACTGCGCACATGCGCAGTCTGATCAGAGCCTTCGCTGTCTGCATTGATTCAATATGCCTCAGCCCATCCATAGAGCAACAGAAATGGCTCCTATCTTGTATACAGTGTACATACGCAGTCTGATCTTTGATATCAGTAGTCCAAAGACATATTTTCTACATGCCATAGTTCATAGGCACTATTACTGTGCCCCCTACAGCTTTAACCCATACAATGCCAATCAGGACAATTGTCGTCTGCTTTGTCGTCTGCTGATTACTTTAAAAGACATTTTTGCAAACAGTGTGAACCCAAATCAGACTGCTCCTCTAGGAGCAGTCTGATTTGGGTCCACACTGTTTGCCTTTAAGCAAAAATATTTTATAAAACATTTGCAAAAAATTCAGCAGACGACATAAGAGGACATTTTCAGATGTAGTTTTTCTCAGCATCTTAAGGGTTAATAGTATTCTGACATGCTCAAAATTTTTGAACAAGTAGCACAAATTTTTGGGATCAATTGTTTATCAATGGGTCCAAAGTAACTTAGACAACAGACCTTGTCCATGTGACTAGCGCTGACCATGAGCAAAATCTAGGTAATGTTTATTTAAAGCAACACTTTTCTTCTTCCTGTCACGTCACAGCACTGTGTAAAATGTAAAATCTGGACTGGGCCTTTGTAATGAGTCATTGCTGCTCACATTTTTCCAGCAAAAATAGCAAAATTTTAGATATTGTATTTGCAGGAACAGTTAACAATAAGACCACTAACGAGCTCGTTAAGCTAACTAGGCTTTAAACAAATGGTCCAAGGATATCACATGGATATGTTATCCTAATAATTCCAATTCTCCATCATTATGTTCATTTCAAGCGATTTGATTGGTTGAAATAAGTTTTCTAGTTCGATAAAATCCATTAGCAAGAATCCCAGAACTATTAAACACAGCGACAGATAATATAATGTGACGTAAGTCAAAGAGCATGTTTAAAACCCGCACATTACATCATTATTTATGAATTTGTTAGTTTGATTTGAGGTTTAACGTCCCCGTCAACACTGTAAAGGTCATTTTGGAGATTTTGCTTCCAATTTTGTGGGACTTTTACCCAACATTGAGATGAAATGACATCTCAAGCCCTGCCGCTCAATGAAACCAATAGGGTTTATAAGCATGGACGGGTCTACTCACAACGCTTTGCCTGGGCAGGCTTAGATCCTCTAAGCGGTTTACCAGTACTTGTGTGCTGGTCGGTTTCAGCTCTGCGTGGAAGCATCATGCAGCTCATCTATTTCTTCAAGCCCCGATGGGCGGGGGCGATGAAGTGACGTAAACAGCGTTCCATTTAAATATGGGAAACTATTGAAAACATAAATGTTAGAAGAAAAATAAACAGAATTTAAAGACTTTGAGGGTCTTTTGCTTGGGTTTCTTTCAAAGATGGCAGCTTATTATTAAATAATCATTCCGCCGTGTCCATTAGTAAGTTCATTTGTGCATTTTTGAAAGAATTCCCAAAATTCACCATTTTTGATGACATTATTTACATTTTGATGACAAGTTTGTAATTATATGGACTGACTTATCATTTTTGTGGATATTATCGTTGTGTAAACTCCGGCGAATCACTCACAAACTTACTGTGTGATTCCCTGGAGTTTACATCTCGTAAAAATCCACAAAAATGAAATTCATTCCTATGAAAATGTTAACGGATGGACAGATGGATGGATGGACGGATGAACGGCAGGACAAAAACATTATACCCCCATAGCATACTTCGTATGCCGGGGGTATAATAATGCAAAAACAAGTTAGACAAGTTTGTAATGAAATTCAACGCTGATAAACCCAAAAGAGATTCAATTTCAGTGCAAAATGCTTTTTACATGCACCTTAACATGCAAGTTTCATGTGACTTGTTCTTAGTGAATTTATCATCTGAGCCCCGCCAAGCGAATTTGTGTCTTCGAGCATTCCATCATGACAAACTTTAACTGCGCATGCCCAACCATTCAGAGGGGCCAGGGATATGGCTTTCTGTCTGAAGGTTCCTCTTGATTCACTGCTTGTATGAACGAGCAGCAAAGGTTCTGGTGAGACTGCGCGGATGCGCAGGCTTTCCTGAACCTTCGCTGCTCGCATAGGCGATAAGTACCAAAATCGCTTGACGGGGCCCAAAGGATGTGCTGATGTGATGATATGTCTCCTTCCATAGCAGTTACTCCATTTTAGATAGGAACCCCAAAAGCTGGAGTTTGGTAAATAGTGCAGGCCCAGAGCTGCAGAATGTGGGGTCTGATCAGGGCCTTCACTTTGGAAAAAGTTAGCCATTTTGTAAATAAATTTTTATAAATTAGTCAACCCAGATAATACCCGAAAATTTCAAAATGGACTACTTTCAGCTTAAAATGTTTGTAACAAAAACTGCACAGCACAAAGTGTGGAGGATAGCCGGTACTTCAAAAGGTTGTAAGGTGCAAGTGATATCTAAGAAGAATGGATAAACCTTCAGGGGAGGCAACTCTTTCACAAACATTTTTGTCTCCCTTATCAATAGGGAACAAAAATATTTTTGTCTCCTGTTTCAATAGGGGTCTACTCTCAAAGGAAAGAATTTGCTCCTTTGGAGCAAATTCCTTCCTTTGAGAGTGGACCCCATTTCAGTGGGGATCATTTGACAGTGAGGAAAAGTCGCAAATTTTGTCTCCCTTGGATAAAATGGCAGGAAATATGGTAGCTGTACCCATTGCCCTTAAAAAATTGCCAGTATTTTCCTGTATTCATGCAGTACCAAAACTTGTAGGTACCCTATAAGATTTTAGTGTCAATAAGGTGTTAAATGTCAGCAGTCAATCTTTTACTTACCAGGTAAATGTCCAAATAAAGCAGCATAAATGAGCACAACCTTATGTTAATAACTCAGTACAGTTTGTATATATTGAGGTCTTACATCCCTGTCAACACTATTTAGGTAATTTTAGAGGCGGTGCTTCCAATGTTGTGGGATCTTTACGCAATGAAATGACACCTCAAGCCCTACCACTCAAAGAAACTACCAGACACTCAGTAGTGGAACCGTACCGTTTTGACTTTTACTCTAAAGGCAGCAGGCAAGTCCAGATGAGTTCTTTAACCCATTTGGTACCGGAAACCCCAAAACAAGTACCCGGGCAAACAGTGCAGGCCCAGATCAGACGCTGCAGAACACGGTGTGTGATCATGGCCTACACTGTTTGCAAAAAGTTAAGCCATTTTCAGAATAAATTTTGAAGAAAACACAACCAGACACCCCTAAATTTTGAAATGGACTCCTACTATATATAAGCAGGAAGATTCCATTCGGTACAAAAAGGGTTAGTGGTGTTTCAGAAGTAGTTTAAAGGCAAGAAAACACTTGATACCTGCATCATAAAACAAACAAATCTATCAACTACAGCAGCGCTGTCTGACTTTTAACTTTTTTTTCTGATCATCTGCAGATATTTGGAGTGTATATAATGTACATCGTCTCATGTCCTCCACAGAGACTGACATAAAGAAAGAAAGAAAGAAAGAGACAGAGAAAGAAAGAAAGAGCGATTATATTTACTGGGTAACCATTAGAGACTGGACTCCGCTAAAATTCTGTGATTGATCATTAGCTTAAATGCAAAGTGACTGATGACTGATTAAACTTTGATTGATCAATGGAACTGCTAGAAATTTTTACAGTGCTATTCTTTATTACATAGTTTTGATACAATAGAACTGGAAATGCCAAGGCAAAATGGGATTCGCACCAAGAACAATATGTCCCACTACCTGCAGTGGAGGGACAAAATTATGTTAATAACTCACAGTACAGTGGACAGGGGTTAACCCTTTTTGTACCACATGGAATCTTCCGCCTTATATATAGCAGGAGTCCATTTCAAAATTTGGGGGTGTCAGGTTGTGTTTTCTTCAAAATTTGTTTGGAAAATGACTGAACTTTTAACAAACAGTGGAAACCCTGATCAGACGTCGCGTTCTGCGGCATCTGATCTGGGCCTGCACTGTTTGCCAGGGTACCCGTTTTGGGGTTTCTGGTACTAAATGGGTTAAGAGATGGCGAAGTTCGATTTTGAGTGTTTGACATTTACTCTAAAGGCATCAGGCTAGTCCATGCGAGTTCTTTTATGGTTAAGACAGAGAATGGAGAACATGTAACCCATTTTGTACCGGAAACTCCAAAACGGGTACCCTGGCAAACAGTGCAGGCCCAGATCAGACGCGGCATCTGATCAGGGCCTCCACTCTTTGCTCAAGGTTCAGTCATTGTCCAAACAAATTTTGAAGAAAACACATCCTGATACCCCTAAATTTTGAAATGAACTCCTGCTATATATAAGGTGGAAGATTCCATTTGGTACAAAAAGGGTTAAAGGCAAGAGAACACTTGATACCTGCATCATAAAACAACCAAATCCATCATATACAGCACTTCTGTCTGACTTTTTGACTTTTTGTTTCTTATCATCTGCAGATATCTGGAGTGAAAATAATGTACACTGTCTCATGTCCTCCACAGAGGCTGATACATATTGAAAGAAAGAAAGAAATGTGTACTGGGAAGCCATTTGTGATTATGTTTACTGGGTAACTATTAGTAACTAGAAATGTTTTCAGAGGAAAACAATGTCCCCCACCATAAATTTGTTTGTTTGATTTGAGGTTTAACGTCCCCGTCAACACTGTATAGGTCATTTTGGAGACGTTGCTTCCAATTTTGTAGGACTTTTACCCAACATTGAGATGAAATGACATCTCAAGCCCTGTCGCCCAGTGAAACCAATATGGTTTATAAGCATGGACGGTCCGACTCGCATCACTTTGCCTGGGCAGGCTTAGATCCTCTAAGCAGTTTACCAGCACTCGTGTGCAGTCAGTTTCAGCTCTGCGTGGAAGCATCATGCAGCCGATCTATTTCTTCAAGCCCCGGTGGGTGGGGGCCGATCACCCACCATAAATATAACTTTAACACCCATTTGACTTTAATAACTAGGTTAAGGTCACCAAAATATAAGGTGCAAACAAGCCAATTTTGGCCAAAACCTATCAGTTTTCGGGACCCTGTGATAAAGGTCAGTATCACCAATATCTAATAAAATTTGGTAGGTTGTAATTAACCCTTATCTTGCTGAATATTCATTTAAGCCACACCCATTTCTGTCTATCAACCAATCAAATTACTTGATGTAATTTATTGCTACAAATTCATAAACTGAATGCCAAACAGTGTAGATCCTGATCAGATGGCTTCTTCAGAAGCCATCTGATCTGGATCTACACTGTTTCCAAAGATAGGGGTTGTCGTGAACAGCAAGATAAGGGTTAAATACTGTACCAAGTTTTACTAACATTCTTAAATGAGATAAGGTCACCAAAATCTAATCAAATCTTTGGTGAGTGAGTGGGTGTTTGAGTTTTACGTCCCACCATTAGCTATGGTCATACGGAGACGGGACCTCGGTTTAAAGATCAAATCTTTGGTAGGTTGCAATGATATATTGTATATTGAACCAAGTTTGACCAAATTTCATGCATTTGTTCATTAGATAGGGAGCAGACAAGTGAAAATTGACAGTTTTGGAGGTGGGGATGGCTGTGCCTTTGAAAACAAGGTCAAGGTCACCAAAATCTAATCAAATGCAATGATATACTGTACCAAGTTTGACCAAATTTCTTCCATTTGTTCATGAGAAAGGGTGCAGAGAAGCCAAAAATTGCTGCCTTTGGAGCCTGTGCCCTTGAAAATAAGGTCTTCACCAAAATCTAATCCAAGCTTTGATAGGTTGCAATGATATATTGTACCAAATTTGACCCAATCTCATCCATTCTGTCATGAGACAGGGTGCAGACAAGCGAAAATTCAGTTTTGGGGCCTGTGCCCTTGAAAATAAGGTCAAGGTCACCAAAATCTAATCAAATCTGCAGTATGTTGAAATGATATATTGTACCAAGTTTGACCAAAATTAATCAATTTATTCATGAGATAGTGTGCAAACAAGCCATTTTTGGCCCCAAAATGACTGTTATTGGGGGCCTGTGCCTTGAAAATGAGATGAAGGTCATCAAAACCTAATGACTATTTTCCCCCATCCTAGTGATATAGCCGCGCAAGTTTGGTCAGAATCCATCCATAGGTTCAGTAGATATACTGCTTCAAACAGGCTACACAGATAATGACGTCATGCAACGCCGACGCAAACAGGATCCACACAAAAAACAGTATGTCCACCTCACCTCCAGTGGCGGACATAATTATAGCAATTCGGATAGAAGAATGACCATTTATTGATTGATCAATGATAAATCAGTCATCAGTCACTTTGCATAAGCCAATGACCAATCATAGAATTTTAGGTGTCCAGTCTCTAAAATCATTAAGTACTTACACCGAAAGTCCCTTGCTGCCCAGTTTTGTAGGGTTGACACTTTTCTTGCTCAGCAAAGCCTCGAGTTTGGCAGTATCGTTTAACTCTACAGCCTTCATCATCTTCTCGTCGTTCTTGTTCCATTCTGACAACTGCAATGATATTAGCCCTTTGTATGGTTGATGGTCAGCAATGGGTGTGACTAAAATTAATTTATTCAGCAGGGTAAGGGTTAAGACATCAATCACAACAGCAGTTATCTGCTTTGTTGTCTGCTGGTTACTTTAAAAGTCTTTGTTGCAAACAGGGTGGACCCAGATGCAAAATGACCAAAATAGTGTTGACTGGGTCATTAAACATCTCTGAACAACAGCAATCCTGCTTATTAAAGACAGTAAACTGGGTTTCCTTACAACACTCTTTCTTTCTTTCTTCCATTACGCCTTAACCCCAGAAGGTGTACATTATATAGACTCCAGATTTGCAGGATGAAAGCCTACACTGTAATCATGTAATTACGGTACGGGTCTTTAACGTGCACAGGGCATGATTCTCCCTGCACAGAGAGGGCCTCGAGTTAACGTCCCGATCCGAAGGACGGTGCACTTAATGACAATCATCCCTGCAAATAATGCCAATGGAGCTTGTTTGGACTGCTAAAATTTATGGCCACTGCCAGGGATCGGACCCAGGGCCTCTAGCATCAGAGGTAAGAACACTAACCATTGAGCTATCACGCTATCAATCTCACCAGCATTGTGGGTGTTCCTTACAGCTATTGTAATAATCCTAAGTATTGGGACAGATATGCCTTAGCAAACAATGAAGACCCAGATCAGACTGTTTCTGAATGACTAGTCTGATCAGAGGCTACACTGTTTGCTATTCACTCTGCACCTTTGGACTCCTTTGATTGATTTGAGGTTTTACTTCCCCGTCAACACTGTATAGGTCATTTTGGAGATGTTGCTTCCAATTTTGTGGGACTTTTACCCGACATTGAGATGAAATGACATCTCAAGCCCTGCCCAATGAAACTTATAGGGTTTAAAATCATGGGCGGGCCGGCTCGCACCACTTTGCCTTGGCAGGCTTAGATCCTCTAAACGGTTTACCAGTACTCATGTGCGGGTCGGTTTCAGCTCTGCGTGCAAGCATCATGCAGCCAATATATTTCTTCAAGCCCCGATGGGCGGGGGCCATTGGCCTTCTTGCTGAATCATGAAACAAATTTTAGGAGAATTATGGCAAGTTTTTAAGACGTCTGAACTTTTAGGAATTTTACGGTTCCTCACCAAAGTGATTTTTAAGGGGGCATGATTACAACCTGACTGATTTTCTTTCATTTTCACAAGGGAGACAGCTTTTGTAACTTCCTGTTTGCTATATTGAAACAAAGTTTCCCAGAAAAAAGGGGGTGTACCCTCAATGAAACTTAGCAAATCTTTGCCTTCAAGAGTATACCACATTTGAAAAGGGAGCTAAATTACGGTGCAGTCCGGTAACATTGCGCACATAAAGCTTTGATAGCTACGTGTGACTTTGTTCAAGCCACCACTTTAATTTCATAATCAACAACATTGCAACATTTCCTTATCGACTAGCTGCAATGAAAATTGGCATCTAAAGTTATTGACAAACAGGACAAAGAATACTATGAAAAGGAATACCCCTTGAAATTGAACTACAAATTTTGTCGCCCAACGTTGCGCATGATAATTATTTCGAGTAGTTTGAACACGAGGTTTGACTCAAAAAAGTTGTTGGTTAGTTCTTCTGCGATCTTACCAGTTGCAGTATGTTTAGATACAAGACAATATCGCCGTTGGCTAGTTTGAAACTTAATCTTGACTTTTAAAATTTCGGATTTTTCGTATTTTGAGAAAATTGAAAAATTCCGCGAAACAAGCGCATCTGCACGTGCAAGGCTATGTTTTTCAGGGCTAAGTCAAAGTTAATGTCAGTGCACTGATAATAGTGAAACTGATAATTAGGGATACAGTTAGAGAAAATGTGAATACAGGGTGCGCAAAATAAACGGCCGCGCAATGTTACCGGACTCGACTGTAACCCTTATCCTGCTGAACATGACAACACCTACCTTAGCAAACAGTGTTAATCCAGATCAGATTGCTTCTTAACTGGATGAATAACCAAGTAATTTGATCAGTGGAGTCAGAAATGTGTGTGGCTAAATTGATTTATTCAGCAGGATAAGGGTAAAGCATTTCGAAAGTTTTGTTTGCTTGAGGTTTTACGTCCCCGTCAACACTGTATAGGTCATTTTGGAGACGTTGCTTCCAATTTTGTGGGCGGGGGCGAAAAGCATTTGGAAAGGAGATTTTTTTATGAAAGAAGGTGCATCCATTCCTCATTATCTGGCAGACCTGCATACATGAATGTGGGTTTAAATAGAATAAAACGGGCCAAATGTGTATTACCCCAATCTCATTATTTTGGGTGACACATACTGTAATATGATCTAAAAGGTCAGGGCACTAGCCTTACCAATTCAAAAATATATTATCAATAAAGATATTAATCTAATATTAAATACAATTCGGTCATGAATTTACTACAAATGGCCTGATTAGCCTAGGCTTAAGCTTAAGAAATTGCATAAATATTAGGATGACAAAATGGTTGTGCTATTCAGCACTGACAGCACTGGTGGGTCATTGGCTCCGAGAGGGTCCTGAACTTTGACTATTTTGTTCTCTCTAACCAGTCTATTTTCTGAAACAATCACTGTCCCCTACTTCCAGGTACTTTCATTGTACCCCTAATTAACCTTTATCCTATTTTTTTCACGACAACCCCAACCTTTGCAAACAATGTAGACCCAGATCTGAAGAAGCCATCTGATCAGGATCTACACTGTTATTCAGTTTGTGAATTTGAACGAAAACATACCATGTAATCTGATTGGCTGATAGTCAGAAATGGGTGTGGCTAAATCAAATATTCAGCAGGATAAGGGTTAATCCATAAATGCCTAGCATCTCAAAAGGGAAACAATGGCAAACAGTGAAGACCCAGATCAGAGTCTACTTTGTTTGAAGTATGGAAATTAACCTGACATCCAATACATTGTAACTGGACCTCTCCAAATCTATTGGGAAGAAGATTATAGTAAGGAAGTTCACAGGACGAATGCATTCAAAAGTTTGGTTGGTTTGGTTTTACGACCATTTCTATTTCACTTATTTCAAGCCGATTGTTTATCAGAGGTGGGCAAAAACCAGAGTACCTAGAGAAAATGGCCAGACCTTCCATTGCAGAACTTGGCATCCCACATGTGGCCCAAGCAAAGTAAGAACTTGCAGCGGTGAGAGACCTAATGATTAAGAGTCCGTGCTCTTATCCGCTAGGCCACGGAGGCCCATACATTCAATAGTTAAGTCAATAAAATGTGGATATTCTGCCTATCAGCTTTGACAGGTCATTGTCATCTGGTCTAAGGCTCTTAAGTCTCCGATGTTATTGTAACACATTTACAAAATCCTCTTAAGAATTTCTGTCATGCAATAAAATGTCTAAAGATCAGGATAGCAGAATGAAAGTAACTGCTTATTCTTCTGTTTGTGGTTTTACGCTTTATGGCAATTTCAAATAATTTTACCAACAGAAAGCCAATTGTTATGCTCATCGGTTGGGGAAAACTTGAGCAAATTCTTTCCTTTAAGAGTAGACCCCATTTTCAGAATGGATCAGTTTACAAATAACAAGTACAGGAAGTATATAAAACTGCAAAACTCAGGTGTAACCATTTCTCTTAACCCTTATCTTGCTGTTCACGACAGCCCCTATCTTTGCAAACAGTGTAGATCCAGATCAGATGGCTTCTGAAGAAGCCATCTGACTGGGCTCTACACTGTTTGACATTCCGTTTCTGAATTTTTAGGAATAAATTACATCAAGTAATCTGATTGGTTCAAAGTCAGAAATGGGTGTGGCTAAAATGAATATTCAGCAAGAGAAGGGTTGAATTTTGATTATTCAAGTTTCATTGTCCACTGCACACATGGGGCTTGAAGAAATAGATGGGCTGCATGATGTTTCCACGCAGAGCTGAAACCGACCGCACACGAGTACTGGTAAACAGCTTTGAGGATCTAAGCCTGCCCAGGCAAAGCGGTGCGAGTCTGACCGTCCATGCTTATAAACCCTATTGGTTTCATTGGGCGACAGGACTTGAGATGTCATTTCACCTCAGTGTCAGGTAAATGTCCCACAAAATTGGAAGCAACGTCTCCAAAATGACCTATTCAGTGTTGACGGGGACATTAAACCTCAAATCTAACAATCAAACAAACAAACATTGCACACATCACAAGATGGCATTGACAAAATTCAGACTGACTCAAGTCGAGAAATATTTATTTTAAGATTTATCCAATCATGATGAGCCTCTCATATAGAAGCATTACGATAACACACCCGTGTGGTGTATCTTTCATATCAACAAAAATAGCCACTTTTCTGATGAAAATTTGTGATATATATTCTTATTTATACCCAAACATAGGTTATGGGTGCTCGTTAGAACCGCCTCAAAGAGGCGGTTCTAACGAGTACCCACAACCTATGCCATAGAGCAAAAATAAGAAAAATAATGTATGCCCCGGTAAACCTTAGTATTCTCTATATTAAGTGTGGTTTAGAGGGGTGTTCGTTACACAGATTTGTAACAGGGTGGGTATCTGTACTCGTCTACAGGGTTGAATGGGTTAATCCATTTTTTACCGGAAACCCCAAAACAGGTAATTGGCAAACAGTGCAGACCCAGATCAGATGCCACATTCGGCGGCCTATACTGCTTGCAAAATTTTCAGCTAATTTCAATTTCAAAGTAGTTTTTGAAGAAAAAAAAACCTAACACCCCTAAATTTTGAAATGGACTCCTGCTATATATAAGGTGGAAGATTCCATTTGGTACAAAAAGGGTTAGTATGTACAAACTGCCATGGTTAAATTGTCACAATGGATTTAACCTTAAAATATTTTATCACCTGATCAGGAGACATACTCTTATGTAAAGATGAGCTACAGTGATATGATCTGATGAATAGAAAACTTAAAAATTCAGGATACACTGCTTTACCCTACCAGTTTTATTTTGTTGTTTTTTTTAAACGCCCATTGGGGCTTGGAACAATAGATAAGGCTGCATGTTGCTTCCGCGCAGAGCGGAAATTATCCAAACTGCTTAGAAGGTCTAAGCCTGCCCAGGCAATGTAGTGTGAGTTGGACCATCCCTGCATATACACAGGAACGTTTTCTTTGGGCTGTATAGGGTATGAGATGTCATTTCATCTAAATGTCAGGTAAAAGTCCCACAAAACTGGAAATGACGTCTCTAAAATGACCTAAATAGTGTTGATTGGGACGAACAACTTCAACATAAACAAACAAAAACAACCAGTTTTCATAATACCAGTTGTTTCGTTTGTGTTTGTTTTGGCTTTTATGGCTCAGTCAACACTTTTTTTATCATGTTTGTTTGTTTGTATTGGAGTTTAATGGCCCAGTCAACACTATTTAGGTAATTTATGGGCCAGTCAGTTTACCTATCCACACTTTTTCTGGGCAGGCTTATATGTAATGAGTACAGTGCACATTCTTTTGCCAAAAACTGACAACTGCCCTACTTGAATCAGCAGAAGGGAGAGAATGACCGTAGAAAAGATTTCCTGATCAATCTCCACGAAAGAAGTTGCCGACCCCAGCAGGTATCGAACCCACGTCCTCCTGATCACCAGTCAGACACGCATCCAACTGAGCTACCGAGGCCGGCTCATTTTGATCTAGCCAGACATTTTGTAGGTTGGCTTATACATAAGTGGTTAACCAGTACTGTTAAGATTCTGTCACCATAAACTCACAAATGGCCTTCTTGAATCAGCAGAAAGGAAAATGAGTGAGTGTGTTTGCGTTTAACGTCCCACCAACAGCTGAGGTCATACGGAGACGGGACCTCGGTTTAAAGGCTCATCAAAAGTCTGGAGAATCCTGGGATTGAATCCACGATCCCTGGTCTATGAGGCAAATAGCTTATCCACTACACCACGGAGGCTTCTAGCATAAAGGAGAGAATGACGACAGAAAATATTTCAAGATCAACCTCCACAGATGAATTTTGTGAACTCGGCTGATAATTTAAGTTCTGTAACTGGCCATTTAGACTTCATGAACCATTCAAGAACTTGTTCTAGACCAGTTCTTGATTTTTTCTTGATAATTTCACAGGGGATCAAACCCGCTACCTGCAGATCACCAGTCAGATCCGCATCAGACAAAGCTACCGTCAGGCCAGATAAGCTTGGTACATGTATTTTAAGATAATTGAAGGATAGTTTTTTTCTCAATAAAAACTTATGGTGTGGGTATTCATTACAACTGCCTCAACAGGGCAGTTCTACTTACCGTAGGTTTATATGGAGAAATAAAGAAAACTATCCTCCAGTTCTCAAAAAAATACTAAGCTATATAAGGAGTAACAAGAAATAAAATATCCCTTATCCTTATCCTGCAGAATTTACAAACAGTGTAGATGCAGATCAGATGGCTTCTGAGAAGCCATCTGATCAGGACCTACCTTATTTGTCTCGCACTTGTAAATTGAATGAAAACAGTATAACAAGTAATTTGATTGGTCGCGAGTTAGCAATGGGTGTAGCTTAATTGATTTATTCAGCAGGATAAGGGTTAATACTCCTCCTGATTAACCTCTGGAAGTATGACAAATATTACAATCTTTTATTTCATGTTTTACGACCCTTGAATGTGTATTTCACTTATATCGAGCTGACAGTTAATCGAGATCTGCACCAAAAATGGAGTACCGAGAGAAAAAGTCTCAACCTACAGATGTGAATACTTACGTCTGTTGTACTTTTCCTAAAGCCTTTAAAAAGGCTCCGCATCTTCGACTTATGTTCTTTGTTCTTTGACATGACCAGAGTTACAGCCCTTTATTCTCATAAATGCGGGTCATCATCCATGTTTAACCATAAAAACTCTCATTGTCTACCCACATGCCCCATACATCTATGTCAAGTCATTCTGCACTCCTCTGCTGCAAAAAAAAAAAAGTCAAACTTCAATGGCTAGAACACCTTGGTAACCCTTTTTGTACCAAACAGTATCTTCCTCCTTACATGTAGCAGGAGTTCATTTCAAAATTTAGGGGTGTCAGGTTGTGTTTTCTTCAAAATTTGTTTGGAAAATGGCTGAACATTTTGCAACTAGAGAAAGCGACCAGTGGGTCACGTATACCCCCGGCCAGCGCCACCCTCTAATATATCTTTAGAGCTTAATTGTATGTAATATGGAAGCTATAAGAATCTATAAATGTGCTTGTGAAAGCTAAACCAAAGATAAAATTTCTATATGGACCAAGGGATTGAGGGCATCAAAGTTACTGAAGGGGTGGGGGCATCAATGTTACTGAAGCACCAGGGTTGGGTATACATCAATGAAATATTTGGACTGGTATGCAAGATTGATGCAAGTATCAAGTATCAATTGGATTTGTCTTTGAGTTTAGGACATACAGGGATCTATAAACTTTGTCATAAAACTTCAACCAAATGTAAAATTTCTAAGTCTGTGACCTTGACCTCAAGGTCACTGTGGGGGGTGGGACATGCATCAATGAAATCTTTAGACCAGTATGTAACTTCAGTGTAAGTATCAACTAAATCTATCAAAGGGTTCAGAAGATACAATCTCTTAGAAACTTTGACGTAAAACTTTAACCAAAATGTTAACGGACGGACAGATGGATGGACGGACGGACGGACAGAAAGACGGACGTCTTTACGGATGTATACTTGTATGTCTTCATCCCTACAAAGTACCCTTGTGTGTCAAATTTGCTGGAAATTTCTTGGAAAATAAGACACACAAGTTACTATTTTTGACACACAAGTCAGTGACTTGTGTGTCTACGGAATAAATCGCATTGAGTTTAATGTAAGTGTCCATAATTTTAAACACACAAGTATACATTTGTTCCTGCGGACACACGGACAGACGGACGGATGAACGGACGAACGGCAAGACGAAAACTATATACCCCCATAATACCCCCATAGCATACTTCGTATGCCGGGGGTATAAATAGTGTTGGCCCTGATCAGAAGCCGCAGAACGCGGCATCTGATCAGGTCCTGCACTGTTTGCCAACTACCCATTTTGGGGTTTCCGATACAAAATGGGTTCCAAGATCAGACGCCACACAATGCAGCGTCTGGTCAGGGCCTACACTGTTTGCAAAATTGTCAGCCAATTTCCAAATAGTTTTTGAAGAAACAAATTTTGAAGAAAAAACAATAGGATACCCCTAAATTTTGAAATGGACTCCTGCTATATATAAGGAGGTAGATTCCATTTGGTACAACAAAGGTTAATGAGGATAATGGGAAGATTAAACGAGACTTACCTTGGGAAGGTGAAGTTTGATCTAGATTTTATCGACTGTAGACTCCTTTGGGGATCACACAGAGAGATCACGTGACTAGTCAGCATCCAATTCAGTCTTCAGAGCACCAGCAGATGATGGTTGTAACACAATACAACCATGATCTGCTGTCCAAAGTGAAGAATCAAAATAAGGCTTCCCAATATGGGTAGGGAAGGGTGGGTGTGTGATCCCCAAAGGAGTCTACAGTCGATAAAATCTAGATCAAACTTCACCTTCCCAAGGTAAGTCTCGTTTAATCTTCCCATTTTATCGACTGAATGACTCCTTTGGTGGACCCCACAGAGATTTCAGAGTTTGATTCTTCACCCAATTCAACATTATCACAAAAGATAAAAGCAAAGTTATTATGAATAATTAAGAATATTAAAATTGTTTACTTTGTTATTATATGATAATTCATGAAATATCAGATATACATCAATTAACCTATATACATGTACAGTGTTGTCTGCAGAATGGTCTAATGATCTTTGCTTAAAATTGCTGATTGGAAAGATAGAGGCTGATCCTCTTTAGGTAAGCTTCTGTGATAGAACTTTTCAAATGTTCTCGCATTAGACCATCCTGCAGTCTTAATGATAGCGGCAATGGGCACTCCTTTAGCTTTTGCAGCTGACGTAGATGCTGCTCGAGTACTGTGTACCCCAAACTGCTTTTTAATTCCAGCTTTTAACATTAAAATCTTAACCCATCTTGATACTGTTGCCTGGGAGACCCCCTGATGGGGCTTTTGTGTGCTTACAAGTAACTTTTTATCAGTTCTAAGCCCCTGAGTTCTTTGCAAATATTCATTTAGGGTTTCTATGATACATAGATCATTATTATGATATCTGTCCAACACAATGTCATTTAAATGGTATCCAGGCCTAGTCTGTTTCAGTACATGATTTGTTTTGATTTCAAGTGAATTTTCATGGAAATGTAAGTCATCCATTTCAATCAAGTGAAGTGTCTGACAACGCTGTGCCGTGACAAGCAGGAATAACATACATAATTTTGATGACAACTCAAGTAAAGTCAAATTCTTCATTTTTTCCATATAAGATAATACCACCTGAACATCCCATATAGAATCGTATTTTGGCAAACTTGGCTTTATGTTGTGTATACCTTGCATGAATCTCTTAATTAAGTAGTGAGAGCTGAAGTCAGTGCCTCCACAAATTTGGACAAAATTATTTATAGCTGCTCTTGCTGTCTGGAAAGCACTATACTTCAGTCCTCTCTTATGGAGTCCTACCAAGAATGCCAAGATATGATTCACAGTGGGATTAAATGGATTGGCACGTTGTCCACAAAATAGCAGCCACTGCTGGATGTAACAGTTGTATTGTTTTTTAGTTGAGTCCCTCCAGGAAGTGAATATGACTTCCTGAGCGTCTCGCGGAATATTCTGGCGCTGGAGAGCCTTCCGGATAGGCGAAAAACTCCAAGGCGCATTTTCACCAAGGGATGCTTTCGTGTTGGCCGGTGTGGTAAACTCAGAATGTCCTGTGGTTTTGGAAGTAGTAGGCATGGTCCGCATATCATGTGAAGAAGTGATGCCCACCACGCTTGAGTGGGCCACAGTGGTGCTATGACTACTGCCTCTGAGGAATCTTGGACCATTTTCTGTAGAACTTTTGCCATCAAACTGAAAGGAGGGAAGATGTAAAACAGTTTACCATTCCAGGCATGCGAGAAGGCATCAACAGCCAAAGCATGGGGGTCCGGTCTGAGAGAAATATACTCAGTCGTTTTATGATTTAACCGTGAAGCAAAAAGATCAACGGAAATATCTGGGAAATGTGACTGGATCTGGCAAAAAATATCTGCATGTAGGGACCATTCTAGGTCATCATTAAAAACTCTAGAAAGCTCATCGGCTTCACTGTTCTGTACTCCGGGGAGGAAAGCCGCAGTCAGATGAATGTTCCTGTCTAGGCACCAGACCCAAATCTCTCGAGCTAGGGAATCTAGTTCGCTAGTTTTTCCCCCAAACTTGTTTATGTACGCACAACTAGTTGTGTTGTCCATAAAAATACGTACATGACTGTTCGACAAATCTTTACAGAAAGTTAGTAATGCTAACTGACATGCTTTGAGCTCTAAAATATTTATATGTAATTGCTGTTCTGTTGAAGACCATTGTCCCCCTGTTCTGCTATCAGTTGATTTATTAAAAGCGCCCCAGCCCTTTAATGAGGCATCAGTGTACAGAACTAATTCTGGTGACTTTCGAGTCACTGATTTGAAGGAAGTAGGGATATTAATAATCCACCAATTGATAATGGTTTTAGCTTGACTAGAAACTCTCATGAAATGGTCAAAATTGCCTTTATTTAGCCTTAAGTGAAACTCTTTCATTTTTTCCAAAGGTTTATAAAAAAGTGGTGCATATTCAACACCTGCTTCTGCTGCTACCATTTTTCCTATCATTTTAGCAAATTTTCTAATTGAGCATTTATTTTTTCTCAGAACACTTTCGCAGCAATTGATAAGTTCTTGTTTTCTCTCATTTGTTAACCTCACTGTCATACTTTCTGAACAAAGCAGGAATCCTAAGAAAACTATTTGTGTAGAGGGTACTAAAACTGATTTCTCTAGATGAACTGTAAAACCTAAGCTATCCATCAGTTTCACTGTAGAGTAAATATTATTATGACACTCTTCAAAAGAGGAACCTTGCAAGCAGCTATCATCTATATAGGCTGTGCTTATGAATCCTTTCGATCGCAGATGCGCAAATACCGGCTTCAGGATCTTGGTAAAGACTCGAGGCGATGTTGCGAGTCCCATCACGAGGGACGTAAATTGATACTTTTGGTTCTTGAATATAAACCGGAAATATTTCCTATCTTGAGACTTGATCGGTACAGAATAAAATGCCTCTGACAAGTCGACCGACCCGAAAAAACAATTAGGTCGCATAGCATCTATAGCTGCTTTCAAAGTTTCCATTTTGAAATGAATATGTTCCATAAAATTTTTATTGAACTGTTTTAAATTCAGTATTACACGTATTTTCCCATCTTTCTTAGGCCGTGTGAAAATGTTTGATATAAATTCATTTGATTCAGTGTAATGAACTTTTTCAATGATTCCACATTCCAGGAATCTATGTAATTCTTCATCAATCTGAGCCATTTCTAGGTCAGAGAAGTTTATTTGAGAGGGCACATAATTTTGACAAGGTACTTTACTCAGTTCAACTGAATATCCACATACAGTATTAAGAATCCATTTGTCATTTGTGATTTTTACCCATTCGTTAAAGTGCAATGCAGTTTTTCCTGCCCTAAAGTTGTTTTTTGTATTTGTTAATGTTAATGTGTTTTTACTTACATTTATGACCTTTTCTGAGTGTTTTTTGAACCTGGGCCCTTCTTGTAATGTTGTTGATTTTTGTTGTAGTTGGACTTCCCCTGCTCTCTGTTGTATCTGTTTGGGGGGCCCTGATTTCTTCTCTGATGGGTGTGATGGTAGCCCCCCTTCCTGAATAAAAAAGCCTGTGATGACTTGTTCCTCTCTGTCCCACTGTCTACTGTCAAGCTTATGGATTTCTCGCTTAAGACTTTCATCTCTTCCTTTAGCTTATCCCCAAAAAGCTGTGTTGCTGTTGCTGTTGTGTCCTTTAGAATTGACTTTACCCTGGGTTTTAGATTTTTCTCCTTCTTTACTTTTTCTTTACGTTGTTCCAAATTTGCCCTAATGAAGTGAGACATGAATTTGAATGTGTCTCCTGCGAACTCTCTCACTTGTTTTAGCAACTCTTTCATTTGCTTCATGTCCAATTTGGTGCCGGAGGAAGGTAACTGTAGTAAGTCGATTATCTTAAGAACCGGCACCATACATCTGGCCAGATTCCCCATTTCTCTTTGTAGTTGTAAATCGACAGCTCTTGTCTGTCTATCAAGTACCCGCCATAGTGTGTTGTCAATTGTTGGGGTCTGTAGATTGTCAACATTCTCTGGTCTTTTATGCTTGTCTTTTGTTTCTTTAAATTTTTCCTCATCAGGCGACTCCCTGAGGACCCTGTTCACCATTATGGCTAGCTTGTCGGAAATCTTAGGCCCTGTCTCCGTTTTTACTTCAAAATATTGGTCCAGGTCGTCTAGAAGATTGGTTTCTTCATCCTCACTTGCCTCCTCTTCCTCTTCTTGGTTGAGGAAGTCATCAATATCATCCGGCTTTGAGGAAGAGCCATTCGTTTCTGTAGAGGTACCTGGGGTTTCCAGGGATTGTAGGGGACAGCCCCCTGTATCAGTGAAACCACCTGCTGCATCTGAGTCGATGTTCGGTAATGTGTCAGACCTTGGCTCCTTGTTCGGTAATGAGTCAGACCTTGGCTTCTTTCGGCTTTCCTCATCGGTAGCTTCCGATTTTCTCTTCAAACATTTTATTTCCTCTTCGAGATGCTTAACTGACTTAGACAGCGAACGAAGAGTGCTGCCTGGTCCGGTTAAATCTTGTACAGTTTTTGCAAGATTTTGCAAAAGTTCCTCTCCATTGTTGATAAACCGTTCAACAGTTTTCCCTTTATCGGGCCCCTTGTTTGTAGTTGCAGCCTCGTTCTGGCTAGGATCGCCCACGCCGCTTTCCGAATCAGCCATATTCTGATCTGAAATTAGACCGGAATATTTCTCTGTGACAAAACGAAGTAAACGTACTTCATAGTTGGCAAATGTAAAATAAATCAATTATGGATCATCGCCATTTAAAAGGAACTTTTGTTCCAGCCCAGTTGGCAAAAAATACGCCATACAATGGCTTCGATTTTTTATTCGTTTCGTCCGAAATTACGATGCGTAATTTGGTAAAACCCGAAATGGAAATTCCCCAAGGTCAAGCGTGTTGACATCAGTGCTTCGGGAAAAGGTAATTATAACCTCAATTTTTCGGAATTTCTTCCGTATTCACAAGAATCTTAATGTTAAAACGTTCTGTCCATCGGAGCATCAAACAGGCAATTTTATGTTGTTATGTGCGATGCGCACACTCACGAAGATATTGCCCTCAGATTCTGTGTAAATGCGATGCGCATTACGGTCAGTTCGACCAACATAAGTCCGGTAGCAATGCCATTTCGGATTACTACATTATGATTGAGTTAAAATTCTGCATAATTCGGCTATTATGTCCGAGTGCCGAGTCAGGCAGCCACGTTTCTCCGTTGCGGATCCAACATGGCGGCCAATTCCAGACAAAACAAAGAATTCTGCGACTTTGGAAAACTTGAAAAACTACCGAAAATAAATGGGATTCTTGACGATAGTTTGGCTAAAATTAGAAATACAATAAATTCTTACCCAGTTCTCCTAAGTATCCTACCAAAAATTTGTTTAAAACGTAATCTTGAAACTTTTAAGTGCTCTTTCAAAACTTTCTATTACTGTCTCGGATGCTGATCCGTCTCGAACTGAATTGGATGCTGACTAGTCACGTGATCTCTCTGTGGGGTCCACCAAAGGAGTCATTCAGTCGATAAAATTGAGAGATTATTTTCTTCATTTCTTGTTGAAACATCTATTGCGTGTACTTGTTAGAATCGCCCAATGCTGGTACACTACACATTCACCTGAGCCCCTGCCCATGGGAGCTTGGAGAAATAGATTGGGCTGCATGCTACTTCCATGCAGAGCTGAAAACAACTGGTAAACTGCCTAAGCCTAAGCCTGCCAAGCCAAAGTGGTACAAGTAGGACAACCCCTGAATATAAACCCTATTTGTTTGTTTGGGCGATAGGGCTCGCGTTGTCATTTTCATCTCAATGACCGTGAGGCTGAGATAAAAGCCCACGAAACTGGAAGCAATGTCTCCAAAATGACCTAAATAGTGTTGACAGGGATGTAAAACCTCAATTCAAACAAATACACAATCACCTCACTCAACCCTCAGGACATTGACGTTTAACCAGTAAAACTAAAAGAAGCCTAAATCCACTTATGCTCTTATTAAGCACCAAAGGCAGAAGTGGATTTAGGCCACTTTGAGGGCTGGTGAAACCTCAATGTCCTGTGCTCAACCCCTCACCCCTAAAGCACATTGTTTGATCAGTGAAAACTCAAATATATTTTTGATGGGAAACCTCAAAACAGAGCACATGCAAATAGGGCAAACACAGAATGCGGACTTTCATCCAATCAAAACTTCAGCCATTTTCTAATCAAATTACTAAAAATAACTCAACCTGACATTCCTAAATAACCTGACACACACCCCTAAATGTGGAAATGGACTCCTGCTATATGTTATGAGAATGTGCGCAGGTGTTTGAATGTCATTTGACATATCACCAGTAACAATTCTGATGAGAAAAATTCTCTTCAGTTTTTTTTTTGTTTTTTTTTTTGGTTTTGGTTTTACGGCCCTTTCAAGATTATTTCACTCATATCGAGCCGATCGTTAATCAGAGGTGCGCGAAAACCAGAGTACCCGGAGAAAAACCACCTGACCTTCCGTTGCAGAACTTGGCGTCTCACATGTGACCCGAGCGAGGCTCGAACCACAGCGGTGAGAGACCTAATGATCAGCGCTCTTAACCACTAGGCCACGGAGGCCCGTTCTCTTCAGTTTAAAATGGGTTATCAAAACTTCAAAAAGCTGATAACACCTTTAACTCATTTTGTACCGGAAACCCCAAAATGGGTAATAGGCAAACAGTGCAGGTCCAGATCAGATGCCGCAGAATGCGGCATCTGATCAGGGCCTACACTGCTTGCTAAAAATTCAGTCATTTTGCAAATCGATTTTGAAGAAAACACAACCTGACACCCCTAAATTTTGAAATGGACTCCTGCTATATATAAGGAGGAAGATTCCATTTGGTATAAAAAGGGTTAAGAAACACTTCAAATACCATAAATAATATTTTCACTTCTTCAATGCATTGTAAAACATAAGAAAAGAGTGAAATGTCAATAATGTGGGCCAAATACTTCACTTTCTAGAGACAATGGCATGAAAAGTAAGCTTTTTTCTTTGTAGATAAAAATGAAAGAAAAGAAAATAAAGATAATATAGGTATAACATTTCTACTTTTCTTTTTTACATATCAACTGAAAAAAAGTTGTTGCTGTGGTTTAAGGGCATGGTCATTAAGGGTTGTCTTCTTGAGAAAAGGAGAAAATAAAATAGATATGTATTCGGATGGAAAGGCCTAAGCAAACAGTGCAGACCCTAATCAGACTGCTCCTGAAGGAGCAGTCTGATCAGGGTCTACACTGTTTGCCATTCTGTCAGCACCTTTAAGACTCCTTGCGGAATCGTCAAACATATAAGTTTTAGGAGAATTACAGCAAGCCCCACAAGGTATGGTAATGGGGAGAATAAAAACAGTGATAGTGGAATATGGTAGACAACCAGTGCTTCAGCTGAAGTGCACGACCCGCCGGATGCTTTTAGCTTTATGAGTGTTATCATATATGGGTATGGCGGCCATTTTGGTCATGTGACCTGGACATAAAACGGTTCCCCCAATAAATGCGCCTTATCGTAAGGAGCAAAAATATATCTTATACTTGAGTACTGTATTCTGAATCGTTTGCAGGATAAAAACCAACACAAAAGCATATGTGTCAAAGTTTGACCTAGGCACAAAGAAGGTCAAGGTCAACCCAGGGTCACCATTTTAGCAATTTATGATGGGCCTACGTTCCAGATGCTATTTATCAAGTTTCGTTGCAATCTGCACAGTGGTTCTGGAGAAGACTATTTTTGAAGGGTTTTTACCAAATATTGCTTGGCGGCCATTTTGGTCATGTGACCTGGACCCCATGAGCAAATTTTGGTTTCCCCCATCCCGTAGAGGCTCCATATGAAATTTGACTTCAATCGGCCCAACGATTTCCGAGGAGAAGCAGTTCGAAAATTTTCACATTTTTCGCCTCGGCGAGGCTGTACTAAATGGAATGTAATATTTCGCAAGTTCATTGATAAGATCTCATTGATATTTATCAGTATGCCAAAAATTGTTTAAATATTCCAAGCGGTTAAATCACTGTCACCAATTTTCACAAACGGGTTACGGACGGACAGATAGACAGACCATATATGGCTTGGCGGCCATTTTGGTCATGTGTCCTGGACCCCATGAGCAATTTTTGGTTTCCCCCATCCCATAGAGGCTCCATATGAAATTTGATTTCAATCGGCCCAACGGTTTCCGAGGAGAAGCAGTTCGAAAATTTTCACATTTTTCGCATTGGCGAGGCTCTACTAAATGGAATGTAATATTTCGCAAGTTCATTGGTTAGATCTCATTGATATCTATCAGTATGCCAAAAATTGTTTAAATATTCCAAGCGGTTAAGTCACTATCACCAATTTTCACAAACGGGTTACGGACGGACAGACAGACAAACCATATATGGCTTGGCGGCCATTTTGGTTATGTGACCTTGACCCCATGAGCAAATTTTGGTTTCCCCCATTCCATAGAGGCTCCATATTAAATTTGACTTCAATCGGCCCAACGGTTTCCGAGGAGAAGCAGTTCAAAAATGTTCGAAAATTTTCACATTTTTCGCCTCGGCGAGGCTATACTAAATGGAATGTAATATTTCGTAAGTTCATTGGTTAGATCTCATTGATATCTATCAGTATGCCAAAAATTCTTTAAATATTCCAAGCGGTTAAGTCACTATCGCCAATTTTCACAAACGTTTTACGGACGGACAGACAGAATGACAGACTGACAGAATGACAGACTGACAAGAATGACAGAATGACAGAATGACATGGTGATTTTAGGGCACTCTTAGAAAAAACCGACTTCAGTCGGTTGCTTTTTCTGCGGGTCGTGCAATACTCAAAAATCTTCTAGACCTGTTTATCATATATACTGAACTATGTAGCAAAAACAGATCACTGATCCTGTTCAGTCAAATGTGTATCTGACCGGTAATAAGGTCCCCTTCCCCTACCCCCACCACCATGTGTGGGCACCATTCTTTCATGAGACTAATCATAAACAATTTTTTGGCCATCCTCTTGCTTTTGCTGATTCAAGAAGGGATTTTGTCAAACTGATAGCCTGTTTATGTACATGTCTTCCCAGGAAAAGTGTGGTAAGGTAAATTGACCAGCTCAACATGAAATAAATGGCATTGACTGGGCCATTAAACTCCAAATCAAACCCACATAGAATGTTTTGACCTTAACTCTAAGTAAAACAATACCATCTCTTTATAACACTGTTCATTATATAGAGGATCGTACATAAGTGCTCATGTATTATTGAATATAATAAACAAGTAAAATGCGAGGCATTGCCGAGCATTTTCCCCCTTTTTCTCAACGAGATTGATAAATTCAATAATACATGAGCACAAATGCAAGATTCTATTTATCATATGACATTTAAACGCATTTTATTCACGATTTTTAACAAAAATGTCAATACTGTGCCATTTGTAAACAAGACGTTGTTAAGGACATTGTACATGTAATGTTACGGGGCATATTTAACTAATTTGCATGTTTAATCCACTAGTGGATAACGGAATTTATTACATGGGGTTATTACACTCTCAGAAGCAACATCATATGATAAAATAATTTTCCATATTTTGCAGTTTACAGATGGGTCTGAATAATGTACTATAAATGATCATTTTAACCCTTGTTCTGCTGAGCCCGGATATGCCTTTTCTTTGAAACAATGTAGATCCAGATCAGATGGCTTCTGAAGAAGCCATCTGATCAGGATCTACATTGTTTGTCATTCAGATTGTGAATTTGTTGTAATAATTTGCTACAGTTAATCTGATTGGTTGATAATTGGTAGTGGGTGTGGCATATATGAATATTCAGCAGAACAAGGGTTCAAAATTGCTTGGGTGTAGCAGGGTCTCTGAATTGGGACGATGAAGAAGTTGTGGTGAACCATGACGTTTCTGGATGCAACTAAACCCTTATCGGCTTATCCTGCTGAACACTATAACCCTACCTTTGTGGTGTAGATCCAGATCAGATGACTTTTGAAGAAACCATCTGATCAGGATCTACACTCTTTGTCATGCAGTTTGTGAACTGAACAAATACAGTAAAATTTCTATATTAAGACCACCTTTGGGACTGTTCAAAAGTGGTCTTAAAGACCACCTTTGAACAGCCCCAAAGGTGATCCCTGACCGGAGGACATTGTGTGCAGAAAACACAAACAAAGAATAACTACATAGTCTTCTAAATAAGCTTTTTAAAGCAGAATTAGTCTTAATTTTAGTAGGTCTAAAATGTAGCAGAAATTTCCCTGTACATTGTATCAAGTAATTTGGTTGTTCGACATTAAAATATGGGTGTGTCAAAATTAATTTATTCAGCAGAACAAGGGTTAGTGCTATGTAGCTTGTGATCATAGGATTTTATGGTTCCTAAATATTATATGACAAGGCTTAAAATGTTTGCCATAGGATAATTAGACACAATAGAACAAATGAGCTTTTCTGTCTATTTACCAACCAAACACTGCAATATTTGTTAACCCATATATGCCTAGCAACCCTTTCCTAAGACAATGGCAAACAGTGCAGACCCAGATCAGACCCCAGAAAACGTGGTGTCTGACCTGGGTCTACTCTGTTTGCTTAAAGAACATTCATTTTTCAAAGATTTGCCACAAACAAAAACAGTCCTGACAACCATATAATTGGAAATGGACCATTCCAAACTTACTAGGTGGAAGATTCCATTGTCAAATATGGGTTAACTCATCAACATGTACAAGCCCCATCACAAGAAGACATGTCTGTGAGGTTCACAACCAGTTCCCAAGGCCATACTCAGCTCACTGGAGCATGAAATTTGTCCTGCTCAAAAATTTTAAAATGCCAACAGTTGTTGGCATTTTAAAATTTATAAGCAGGACAAATAACATTCTGTGCTGATCTGAGCAGGTAAATTACCTCTTTAATTGGTATTTTCAATATTTATGAACAATGAACATTATAACTTTCATGCTCAGCTGACTTGAGCATGAAGCTCTGGGACAAGGTATGACACCAACCAGTCTGCTCAGCTAAACAGACTAGCAAGAGTCTTGAAAACTTCACAGGTTTAGCACTATCCAAGAGTCGGCCCCCGCCCATAGGGGCTAGGAGAAATATATGGGCTTCATGATGCTTCCACGCAGAGCTGAATCCGGCCCCCACACTAGTACTGGTAAACCGCTTAGAGGATCTAAGCCTCTCCAGGAACCGCGGTGTGAGGCGGACCGTCCATGCTAATAAACCCTATTGGTTTCATTGGGCGACAGGGTTTGAGATGTCATTTCATCTCAGTGTAGGGTAAAAGTCCCACAAAATTGGAAGCAACATCTCCAAAATGCCCTTTACAGTGTTGACGGGGACGTTAAACCTCAAATCAACCAACTATCCAAGAGTATTCTAAAGCACTGATCAGACTGCCCAGATAGGAATGCTGAGCTTCACCTTTGCTCTTCCCTAATTTTGTTTGCTCTTGAAGGGCTGAAAACCATTCCCCTCTTAATACACTTGACATCTCTATCAACACATCTTAAGGGAGGCATTTTTTTTTATTTCACATTAAAACCAGTTTTAGCTATTAAAGGTACATAAATTTATATAAAAGTGTCACAATGTTTGTATTAATTATAAACTGAATGACATTATTACCTGTTCAAAATGATTAATTCTATGTATTTCCAACACCAAATAAATACTCAACATTAAATCCTTCGAATAAAGCCTGAATCAAATTTCGTTTTAAACCAAACTTAAAAACACCGAATGAACAAACTATACGCCAACTCCACAACTTCTCTCCACTGTAATATTTATAAATTCAAAACTTTGTGCATCACACTTTTACTGTCAACACCTATACATAATTAGGCCTACGAACACACAAACATAGGAAAACACGGTAATTTAGTTATTAAAGGACTGTGATCTTGTGAGATAATCGTAAATGTAAATAGTACTGTCATACTACAGGTAATTGTAAAAGAATCAGTCAAGCGTTGCCACATACCTGAAGTTCCGCGGTTGTAATGATTATTGCAATACAATAAATACCGTAAATATTAACCCATATAGTTTATCAACGACCAATGAGAGTTCAACAATCAAGCGTGACAAGACTATTCCATGTTTTAGGGGAAGCAGGTTTTGGATTTCTTTTTTTTTTCACAGGATTTTAAAGTTATAAATAAGTTTTTTGATAGTGTCACTATGTAGAAGTCATGGCCAAGTGGTTAATATGATGCAGTACGATCCTAGGCCAAACTTTATCGCCCAAAATAAAATCCCAACTGAAGGCAATTTACCTAAAACGCGGCCTAGTCCAAAATTAAAAGTGCAGTCACGTCTCACTGCGTTTTGAAAGACTATACACGCTATGAAAAACTGCATCTGACAATGTCAACTGTTTATGTCATCTTCTGCATCTTCTTGCAAACTTTTCAAACATATTTTTGCACACAGGCAAACAGTGTGGACCCTGATCAGACTGCTCCTAGAGGAGCAGTCTGATCTGGGTCCACACTGTTTGCAACAATGACTTCTGAAAGTTACCAGCAGATGACAAAGCAGATGACAGTTACGTTGTTGTGAATGGCATTTTATGGGCTAATTTGGAACAAAGATGAACTATTACCCCTTTTATCCTGAATGGAATCTTCCACTACATATGGAATGACAGGTTGAATTATTTTCAGAAATTTATTTTGACAAGAATTCTATCAAAGACTATGCCATATGCCTATGTATTGAACATCCGAGAGTGTTGAAAGATTGACAATTCTTGCACACCAGATGTTTTACCTTGGGATAAAAATTCTGTTCTAACCCTGGTGTTCTTACCCAAAATTAAATATTCTCGCCTGTTTGACAAATGCATTGGTTGAATACGACCTCATATGTGCCGCCTTTAAGGTTGACATCGCAGCATGTTATGTGACGTCACTAAACATTGCTGTAGTGTCACCACAATATGGCTGATGTCGGCATCCATGCTCAGAAATTAAAGGTATGCAAGAAAAAGAATCCTAAATGGGAGTGTTTGTTTGTTTGATTTGAGGTTTAACGTCCCCGTTCAACACTGTAAAGGTCATTTTGGAGACGTTGCTTCCAATTTTGTGGGACTTTTACCCGACATGAGATGAAATGACATCTCAAGCCCTGTTGCCCAATGAAACCAATAGGGTTTATTAGCATGGACGGTCCGCCTCGCACCGCGGTTCCTGGTCAGGCTTAGATCCTCTAAGCGGTTTACCAGAACTAGTGTGCGGGCCAGATTCAGCTCTGCGTGGAAGCATCATGCAGCCCATATATTTCTTCAAGCCCCTATGGGCGGGGGCTACCTACATGGGAGTGACAGGTGGATATAAAAATCCGCCCCTGAGGTTCACTGTCCGGTGTAAAAGGCCGGTTATTCCCCAGTCAGTTTCTTCTGTGAAAAATTTTCTTTGCTTTGTAAGACATAAAATGGAATTAACTAAACAGATATGATAAGCAACAAATGTTTGGCGCTTAAATTTCAATAGAATTTCGAGACTGGGGGTGGGGAAGAACTGGGCCGGCCCAGTTCTTCCCCACCCAATATTTTTCTGTCATCTTATAATTCTTGTGATTTCCTTTGCTTTTTAGAACAAAAATTGGTATAAACCAAAAGGATATAATAAGCAACAAATGTTTGGAGCTAAAATCTAAAGAGAATTTGGAGACTGGGGGTGGGTTAGAACTGGGCCCTCCCAGTTCTTCCCCACCCCAGGTTTTTCTATTTACTAAAAATTCTTGTGATAAAAAAATTTTCTGCACTTTTTAAGACATAAACTGGTATTGACTAAACAGATATAATAATCAACAAATGTTTGATGCTCAAATTTAAATAGAATTTGGTGACTGGGGGTGGGGTAAAACTGGCACAAGAATTTCCAGTCAACAGAAAATTCTGGGGTGGGGAAGAAATGGGCTGGCCCAGTTCTTCCCCACCCCCACTTTCCAAATTATATTTAGATTTGAGCACTAAAGATTTGTTGCTTATTATATATGTTTAGTAATTACCAATTTATGTCATAAAAAGCTAAGAAAATTAATCATAGATACTGGAATTGGTATGAAAATTTCCTTGGATCCCCATATATTGTATGACATAGAGAAAATTTTGCCATTCAAGCTGTAAATACATGTACTCAAAACTAATTCAGAATGGTTTCTTTTCGAATTTTTAACAATTTGTGAGGCATGAATCACTCACTCACTGACTATGGCTCTAAAAAAATTTCAGGTGGGGAAGAAACTGACCAGGTGGGGAAGAAACTGACTAGTCAGAAACATCTGGGGTGGGGAAGAACTAAGTGGGGAAGAAACTGACTAGTCAGAAACATCTGGGGTGGGGAAGAACTGGGCCAGCCCAGTTCTTCCCCACCCCGTGTCTCCAAATTCTATTAAGATTTGAGCGCCAAACATTTGTGGATTATTATATCTGTTTAGTTAATGCCAATTTATGTCTTAAAAAGCAAAGAAAATTCATCTTAGATGGTGGAATTGGGATGCATATTTTATCGCATCTCCACAAATGGTGTAGCGAAGAGCAAATTTTGTCATTCAAGCTAAAAGGACTCAGAACTTATTCAGAATGGTCTCTATTCTCATTTTTAATATATTGTGAGCCAAAAATTACTTGTTGACTACGGTTCTAAAAAAATTCAGGTGGGGAAGAAACTGACTGGGTGGGGAAGAAATGGGCCGGCCCAGTTCTTCCCCAGGGAAGAACCGGGCCCGGCCCAGTTCTTCCCCAGGTAAGAACCGGGCCGGGGGAAGAGACTGACCGTTACACCGGCATCATTTGGCAAGCCTTGTGATGCTGGACAGTGACCCTCGGGATGGATTGGCTAAATTATTCAGCAGGATAAGGGTAAGGCTGCCACGATTAATCGTATAATCGATTAATCGATCGATAAATTCCACAAAAATGATTATCATTTCTGATTTGCTTTTAATCGATTACTTGATAGGTACAATTTACTACCCAAAGTTATGCCTAAAATAGCTGGGTGAGTGGCAAACAGTGCAGACCCTGATGAGACGCCGCATTATGCGGCGTCTCATCTGGGTCTACACTGTTTGCTCAGGCCTGTCTGTTCAAATATACATATGGTAAAGTGCAACATATGGTAAGAGTCATGCCCAGACAGAAAGTCAGACAGGTAAAATAATGACAAAAACCTTAGCGATTACTAATCGATTATCGATCGCAATGACAGGACTGATAATCGATTATCTTTCACCTCCGATTAGCCAGCCCTAGATAAGGGTGAATTATTCTATTGGATGTGCAGACTCTTTTTATGAGCACTCAAACTTCCAGTGACCCAGAAAATTGTGCTGCCCCACATCATGGTCTAACTATGGATGAAGTTTCAGCTTGATCAGATGTAAACTGTAGGAGGAGTTATCCGGGAACGAAAAGTTTACAAAAAAAAATTCAAAGGGGCATAACTCTATCATTATCTGGTGGACCGTAACCTCGACATAATATGCCCTGTCCCACATCATGGTCTAACTATGTATGAAGTAATGTATGAAGTAACATTGAAGTTTCAGCTTGATCTGACGTAAACTGTAGGAGTTATCTGGAAACGAAAAGTTAACAATGGATGGACGGACCGACGCAGGGGGGGGACCGAACACTAATACTGCTAAACCGCTTGGACGGTCTAGGCCTGCCCAGGCAAAGTGGTGCGAGTAGGACTGTCCCCACATATAAGCCCTTTTGGTTTGTTTGGGCTGCAGGGCTTGAGATGTCATTTCATCTCGAGATGTCATTTCATCTCAATGTCGGGTAAAAGTCCCACAAAATTGGGAGCAATATCTCTAAAATGACCTTAACGGTATTGACAGGGATGTAGAACCTCATTCAAACAAACAAATGGTAAAGCTATTCATAATCCAACTGGTCATTTTCATATTTGGGCAGTGTAATAAATTTCAAAGCAATCTGTCCATGTCAATTGACAGTTCCATTTAACTTTTATCAGTATTTATCTGGGGTAATTTGTTACAAAAATAAATAGTTTGCTGTCATGATGCAAACAAACTTATGGAGCAGGCTTTAAAGCCCCGGTCCCACAGAGCTTGCGACCGCGATGCTACCTCTCCGCGACTAAAAAAATGGCAATCGCGGAGCGGTTGCAGAAGTCGCAGAGAGGTTTTATAAAGGTTGCAGCAAGGTCATGGGTAGGTCGCCGATCAAATTTAGTCGCCGATCGTCTTTTGTGCATGCACAAAAGACTGGCTGCGACTGATTTTGATCGCAGACTAGTTGCAATGGTTTTCTAGACGTCGCAGACCAATCTCCGATCGATCGCCGAACAGTCACCGATCGATCCCCGACCGAATTTATGCAAATTTGGCTGTAAATTCTAGCAACCTTATTGCAACTGATCGGCGGCTGGTCACAGACCAATCGCCGACTGATCCGCGATCGATCCACGACCTATCGGCGATCGGTCGGCAACTGTTCGGCGATGGGTCGGCGATCGATCGGAGATTGATCACTGATAAGTCGGCGATTGATCTGCGATTGATCTGCAACTGGTCGCCGACAAGCTGTAAAAAGGTGTTAAAACCACCAAACGATTATAGCGCCAACTACAATAAAAACTGTTAACATCCTAGCATCATTTCGACGACAGCTTTCGTCAAAGGGGCAATATGGTTCGGAGAGGCGGGCAAAGGAAAACGGCAGCGCAGCCGAAAAAACGGGAAGCAAGGCTCAGACACCAGTTTCAGATGACGAGGACTTGCAGCAGCCCAGAGAAGACTCTCAGCAGTCGAAAATTTAGTTTATTTTTGTCTGTGTAAAAAAAAAAACCGCAAAACAGTCTCCGACAAGTCGCCGATCGGTTTTATCCAGTCTCTGAAGAGTCGCCGATTGATCGCCGACTAGTCCCCGATAATGTTTCACTTGTTGCAAGTAAGTCGCCGATCATACGGCGATTCTTCGGCGACAAGTCGCTGATCAGTCGCCGACTTTGGGCAGCATTAATCGCCGATTGTTCCGACTAGTCGGCGACGGGTCGGCAATCACATTTACGGAGCAAATTTAGTTGCAACAGTTGCAAGGGTCGCGGGCCAGTTGCAATGAAATCAGTTGCAGAGAGGTCGCATCGCAGTCGCAAGGTCCGTGGGACCGGGGCTTAAAATCACCTAAGGCCCTGGACTGATCGATCTGGTCTGAGAGAGCCCTGGACTTAACCCTAAAAGCACCAAACAAAATTGAGCAGCAAATGATTTTTTTTCTTCATTTTCATAACAATGTGTCATGTAAGCTGTCTTTACAAGAAATTTGTTTGTTTGATTTGAGGTTTAACGTCCCCATCAACACTGTAAAGGTCATTCTAAAGACGTTGCTTCCAATTTTGTTAGACTTTTACCCGACATTGAGATGAAGAGCTGCCACCCAACGAAACCAATAGGGATTATAAGCATGGACGGGCCGACTCGCACCACTTTGCCTGGGCATGCTTAGATCCTCTAAGCGGTTTACCACGGTACTCATGTGCGGGTAGGTTTCAGCTCTGCGTGGAAGCATCATGCATATATATATCTTCAAGCCCCGATGGGTGGGGGCCATTTAACAAGAAATGTAAAAGTCTTATTTTCTGTGAAACACCAAATTTGTCAGCTGCCGTCATGATTTCCACTTTTAGTTATGATATATTAGCCTTTAAGACACGAAGAAAAAAAACTACCGTATTCGACCTATTTACCGCACATGCTCCTATAAGCGCACACCCAAGGTTTTTTTTGGAAAAAATACACAAGTGCACACTTTTCAGTAACCTTGCAACAAATTCATATTGAGTTTTACTGCATCTTTGACCCAGACAATCATATGTATATGTGGTGAATCCCTAAGCTGAAATTCAACTCTCTAAAATAATCATATCGGAAGCCTTTTTTTTTCGTATTTTTTTCGTATTGAGTGTGCGCTTATTAGGTAGATTTTTCAACACAATATTTTCATACAATTTTGAAAAAACTAAGCGCACGGTGCGGCAAATAGGTCGAATACGGTACATTTGAAAATGTCTTCTGCTTATGTCATCTGCTGAATCTTCTTGCAAACTTTTTAGAAATATTTTTCAGATGGGCAAAGTTTGGACACAGATCAGACTGCTCCTAGAGGAGCAGTCTGATCTGGGTCCATACTTTTTGCAAAAATGTCTTTTAATGTACATGTAACCCGCAGATGACAAGGCAGATGACAATTGTCGTGATTGGTGCATTTTATGGGTCAGTAAGGATTTCTGACAGTCACATATATGTAAACAACAAACTAAAACAAAATACAGATCTTGAATAAACTTGTTTGGCAGTCATTACCTAATTGTAAAATCATCAGATCTATCTATTCTACTTCCTGTGATCAATGATCTGAAACAGATGATATCAGGTGTCAAAAAAAAAATGAACTGCGCCACAAATAAAATGTCTCTGAACACCTTTCATTTTGTTTTGCAATTTTAGTACTTATTACAGCCATTACTTTAACTAGATGGCATTTTCAAATATAGAAAAATTCCTATATTAAGACCACCTTTGGGACTGTTCAAAGGTGGTCTTTATGACCACCTTTGAACAGTCCAAATGGTGGTCTCTGACCAGAGGACAATGTATGCAGAAAACACAAACAAAAAATAACTGCAACCTGCTAAATAAGCTTTTTAAAGCAAAATTAGTCTTAATTTTATGTGGTCTTAATAGCCAAATTTAACTTCTCCAATTTTTAGAGAAAAGAGAAAATACATGTAAGCTTGACATTTCATGTAAATCATCTACCCAGCAGATGATTTACATGGAAATTCAAGCCTGTTTTTTAGGAGAAAAAAAATGTCTGCAATGGAAAATAGCTTGGTCATTAAACCTCTCTCTCTCTCACTTTACCATTCTTCTAATTGTAATGCTGTTATTCAAAGTCCGCATAGCAAATTGTACCAGAATGTAGTGTCTGATCATGGTCTACACTGTATGCTAAAAGTACAGGATTATGTTGTTGTTTTTTTCAAAACTTACAACCAATAAAACCTGCCCGCCCATCGGGGCTTTAAGAAATAGATGGGCAGCATGATGCTTCCAAGCAGAGCTGAAACCGACCGCACACAAGTACTGGTAAACTGCTTAGAGGATCTAAGCCTGCTCAGGCAAAGCAGTGCGAGTCGGACAGTCCATGCATATAAACCCTATTTCTCCTATTTTAACAGATGTTTCACAATCCAGCAAGGATTCCAAACAGTGCAGACAGAGCAGCAAACAGTGTAACCCCTGATCAGACTCCTCCTTCAGTAGCAGTCTGATCTGAGTCTCTGCTGTTTGAGTAGGCCTGTCTGTCCCAATACTAAGGAGCATTGTGGACTATAAACAGTGAAATTCCGCTATTATGACCACTTAAAATGGAGGCAAATTCTGATTTAAAAATCTTATTTATTCTTTCTTTGTGAGTTATGCACCCAATGTCCTCTGGTCTGGGACCACCTTCTGGGCTGTTCTAAAGTGGTCTTAAAAACCACTTTTGAACAGCCCCAAGGGTGGTCTTATTAAAGGAATTTTACTGTTTCGTACAAACAACAAAGGCTTTTGCTGTGTCATAGCAATAATGAAAAGTAACAGAGACAATTTAGGAATAATTTTCTTAATTTCTTGTCAGAAAACATGTTGTTCGTACTAATGTTAGTATTAGAATGGCCTCGATGGGGCATCTGGTTCAAATGGAGAAATTAGAAAAATCATCCCAAAATTATCCTTATTTCCATATTTACACTAAATATTTGGACACCTCAACCCCTTACTATACTTGTTCTAAAATTTGAATAAGTACGATTTACTAACTGATGTTGTGCCTGAAAATAGCAGGACGAGTGGCAAACAGTATAGACCCTGATGAGACGCTGCATTCTGCAGCGTCTCATCTGGGTCTACACTGTTTGCCCAGACCTGTCTGTCCGAAAACATACGGTAAATACGGTACTCGGCTCTATCTGAAGCTAGGCATATAGGAGTAGAAAACATTATCGTGAGCGAGGACAACAAACTAGACCAAACAACTCATTAAACTAACAAAATATCTGTCAGGTATGAATGAACAAGGACAAACAAGCTTTGTACATGATCATCACCAATGAAAGATTATGACATAAAAACAAACAAAAGCCAAAGCAAGAAAAAACAACAATATCAAAAACAAAATACACCACAACCTCTTTATAACACCATTAATGGGCTCAAAAGCAGAAACTGTGTTAATTTAACAACCATGTTGTATCCAAACAAAATGAATAGATGAAATGGAAAAACATTTTTCTATGTAATCTATACATTTTTTGGAAAGCAGAAACTGTATTAGTTAAACAACCATGTTATATCCAAACAAAATGAATAGATGAAATGGAAAAACGACAATTTATGGTCATTTTTCTATTCACCATATTTGCATTATTTGCTGGCTCCCAGCTTTCACATTGTCAATATTGGAAAAATAGGTAACCAGACCCCCCTGACCTTGAAAGGTCAGGGGGGTCTGGTTACCTGTTTTTCCAACACTGATAACCTACAGACTAGGAACCAGCAGACAATGCCTATAAGGTCAATGTAATCTATACATTAATTTTATTGGATCCATCTTTAAACAGTGTTGTATCCAAACAAGTGTTATAATGAACGGTGTTATAACGAGGTCGTGGTGTATGGGGAAGTGTGTGTATAGGGGAAAGGGAGAGTGTGTAATGTTTAAGCCATTTCATGAAAAGTCCTAAATTTTTATTTGAAGAAAACAAAGTCTTAATAATCCATCAGCACAAGTAAAAGTTCTGGAGCAGACCATATTTTTCTTACTTTTCAGGGAAAATGATTTCATATCATAGCCTAGGAGCCCCGCTAAGCGAATTTGTGTCTTCGAGCATTCCGTCATGACAAATTTTAACTGCGCATGCCCAGCCATTCAGAGGGGCAAGGGATATGGCTTTATGTCTGAAGGTTCCTCTTGATTCACTGCTTGTATGGGCGAGCAGCGAAGTTTCTGGTGAGACTGCGCGGATGCGCAGGCTCGCCTGAACCTTCGCTGCTCGCATAGGCGATAAGTACCAAAATCGCTTGACGGGGCCCATATATGAATTGTCTGTACTGTAGAAGCATAGAGAACCAGGATTTAGTACCATAAACCCTAAAATGGATACCTTGGCAAACAGTGCAGGCCCAGATCAGACGCCACATAACGCGGCGTCTGATCAGGGCCTCCACTGTTTGCTGAAAGGTCAGTCATTTTCCAAATAAATTTTAATGACAACACAACCTGACACCTCTAAATTTTGTAATGGACTCTGGCTATACATGAGGAGGATTCCATTTGGTACAAAAATGATTAAAGCTGAAGCTTATTTTGTTTGATTTGAGGTTTAATGCCCCCGTCAACACTGTGAAGGTCATTTTGGAGATGTTGCTTCCAATTTTGTGGGACTGTTACCAGACATTGAAATGAAATGAAATCTCAAGCCCTGATTTGATTTGAGGCTTAATGTCCCCATCGACACTGTAAAGGTCATTTTGGAGATGCTGCTTCCAATTTTGTGGGACTTTTACCAGACACTGAGATGAAATGAAATCTCAAGCCCTGCCGCCCAATGAAACCAATAGGGTTTATAAGCATGGACCGGCCCACTCGCACCGTTTCGCCTGGACAGGCTTAGATCCTCTAAGCAGTTTACCAGCACTCATGTGCGGGTCCGTTTGAGCTCTGCGTGGAAGCATCATGCAACCCATCTATTTCTTCAAGCCCTGATGGGCGGGGGCCAAGCTGAAGTATAAAGTGGTGCAACATAAAGATGCAGAAACATAAAGAAGCCCAAGAATAAAAGTGTAGACGAATAGAGTGTTTGAGTTTTATGTCTCACCAACAGCTATGGTCATACGGAGACAGGACCTCGGTTTTAAAGACTCATCAGAAAGTCTGGAGAAGCCCGGGATCGATCCTGTGATCCTTGGTTTACAAGGCGAGTAGCATAACCACTACACCACGGAGGCTTCTAACAGAAGAACAGAGAAGCTAAAGCATAAAGAATGCAGCGCTAAACTACAATACAAACAAACAAGACTCTCTAAAAACAGATGTTGTGGGAATTCATTAGCACCACCTCACTGAGGAGGTTCTAATGAATACCCACAACATAGGCTTATATGGAGAAATACAGAGATACTATCTTTCAATTATCACAAAATACTTACCTTATCTGGTGCTATGGTTCATGTTACCCAATTAAGTTTGTTTGTTTTGGTTTTTTTTTGGAGTTTAATGGCCCAGTCAACACTATTTAGGTCATTTTTGAGCTGGTCAGTTTACCTATCCACACTTTTCCTGGATAGGCTTATACGTAAGCTGTTAACCAGTACAGCGCACATTCTTTCGCCAGAAACTGACAACTGCCCTTCTTGAATCAGCGGAACGGAGCGAATGGTCATATAAAAGAATTCATGATCAATCTCCACGAAAGAATTTTGCCGACCCCGGCAGGCATCGAACCCATATCCTGATCACCAGTCAGATATGCATCCGACTGAGCTACCGAGGCCAGCCCCAATTAAGTTGAAAAGTGGCAAGTGAAAATCAATGGTCCAAAAAATTAACTAAGGCACTGCAAAGAGAAGCTTTAGCAAAATGCCAAGCTAGAGCATAACAATGTTGCTGAAGCATTTAGAAGCTAGAAGCATCCAGATGCTAACAGTATTATGATGCTGAAGCACAGTGACAATAGAGCATAATGATGCTATAGCATGTGATAAGGAACCAGGGCATAATTATTATAATGCTTTAGCATAAGCATAATGAGAGCATAATGATTTATGCCGTAGATAACTATAATGCTTACAGCCCTTTCAAGATTATGTCACTTTTATCAAGCTGGGTCCAGTTGTTCCATCATGTTTACGAGATGAATACCCTCTAAATAGAGAAAAGTGGGGTTCAAGGGGTCATACATTATTTTTTTCTTTATTTCTTATCCTAGACACAGCTTGTGGGTACTCGTTAGAACCGCCTCAATGATGTGGTTCTAACAAGCACCTTTGTCCTATGTTTCATGTTTGGAGTCTAAATAAAGGAAATATCACAAAATTTCATGAGAAAAGTAACCATTATAGAATGCAATATGTCACATGGGTGTGTTATCCTGAAGAAACCATCGTTATCAACTAACTTGTTAGTTGTCAAAATATTAATTGTGCTGGCAAGTACAATATCTAAGACAGTGGTATACATGTGTATGTTAGCCCCCGCCCATAGGGGCTTGAAGAAATATATGGGCTGCATGATGCTTCCACGCAGAGCTGAATCCGGCCCGCACACTAGTACTGGTAAACCGCTTAGAGGATCTAAGCCTGTCCAGGAACCGCGGTGCGAGGCAGACCGTCCATGCTATTTAACCCTATTGGTTTCATTGGGCGACAGGGCTTGAGATGTCATTTCATCTCAATGTCGGGTAAAAGTCCCACAAAATTGGAAGCAACGTCTCCAAAATGACCTTTACAGTGTTGACAGGGACGTTAAACCTCAAATCAAACAAACAAACAAACAAATGTGTATGTGCTGAAAAAATGTGAGTAGCTTTTGCATTTGAAATTCTTCATAAGTGTCCCTCATCAGTTCATGGAATATGAGTGTCACTTGACTTGTCACCAGTAACAATTCTGATCATTGTCCTCAGGTTGTTAAAGAGGCAGCATATAAAGGACTTGTTTGCTAAATCTTGGAATATGGTAGTTGTATCTGGGATGCCAGTGGTGTGGTCCTTATTGAAGAAATTGAAAAACGGTAGATTTGAAACAAGCAATTACTGCTTTGAAACTGGAAACATGACTGGAAAACTAGGAAAATTAACCCTTTTTGTACCAAATGGAATCTTCCTCCTTATATATAGCAGGAGTCCATTTCAAAATTTAGGTGTGTCTGGTTGTGGTTTCTTCCAAATTTGTTTGGAAAAAGGCTGAACTTTAGGCAAACAGTGTAGGCTCTGATCAGACGCCGCAGAACGTCTGATCTGGGCCTGCACTGTTTGCCATGGTATCCGTTTAGGGGTTTCCAGTCTGAAATGGGTTAAGATGGGAGTCTCTCAGAAAAGGAGAAGATACAGTAGGCTCATACTTTTATACAAATGTCTAAAGGGTGCTGACAGCATCCCAACAGATGACCTTGTTCACCCTGCCAGACACTGTAGAAATCATCATTCGGTGGCGTTTCACGTTTCAGACTCATACTGCAAGAACTGACATTTATAAAAAAAATCATTCTTCCACCCAAACCTTTAGAGATTGGAATGTGCTTCCCGATTCGATTAGTTCAACAGCTGAAGGTGCAAAGGAAAGTGTAGCTAAGTTTACCTCTTTGGTCAGAGCTAGGGTCTAACTTCTCATACCACAGGTCCTGGTGTACGAATGCCATTTGACGTGTCTGATTCTGATATGAGCGAGACTGAAACCAATAGTGGTGAGAGACATAATGTTTTTAACCACTAGATGTCACTGTGACCAATAAATGCCTTAAGTTTGGCTTGGGACTAATTTTCCATGTTACACATGTCACTGGACTGTCACCAGCAACAAGTGTGATCCTTTTTGGGTTGTTTTACAATCGACCCAAAATTTACTAAAGACAGAATCAGAAATAGTGCTGTTGTCCACGTGATTATCACAGATTTGGGAAAACCAAGGGTTATGGTTATTAATAGAAAATTGTCGTACTATTTTTATCGATGTTACATGTAGGTCAGAGTGTTGCATGTTGCTGGATGCATTTGGCAAACAGTGTATACCCAGATCATATGCCACAAGATGCGGCATCTGCTCAGCCGGCTGCTCATGGTCTACACTGTTTGCTTCAAATACGGTCGTTGGTATTTAGGTATATGTCTCAGCTGTCAATCTGCTTCATCTTTTTATCGAAAGGGTGTACGGTTTTGATGATCGTTTTGATTTCATTTAGTCCAGTCCTGATATTTCATTGTCTCAAAATTAAAATTCAGTGTTTGAAACAGATGACGGTATGTCTGTGTATATTCGAAATAGATGACAGTATTCCTACGTAGAGTTTCCAATTATCCCTTTCGATTTCAATGTTTGTTACTGTGAAATAATGGTTATCCCCTACAACTCTAAAGCCCAGTACACATACATGTACTTATGCAAACAGTGTAGATTCTGATATGATGGCCCTGAGCCATCTAATTGGGAAATTTTCTTACCGTTCAGCTGATAGAGAATATAATTGCATCCAATATCTCCAAGCATTTAGCTCAGCAGAATGTTCTTTATTAGTTGCAACATGAGTTTCGTGAAAAACGCTCCTGCGAAACTCAACTTATTAAGCTTGTGGAAAATCTTGCAAGGCAGCTGACTTTGGGCAAACAAACCGATTTAGTACTTTTAGATTTCAGCAAAGCCTTAGATAAAGTTAATTATCTAAAATTATTGTATGAACTTTTAAATTTTGGCATAGGGGGGTAACCGGAAATACCTTAAAATGGATTGAATCTTTCTTAAGTGGACATTCTCAAACTGTTGTACTAGATGGGGAGTCTTCAAATGAGGTACCGGTCACCTCTGGGATACCCCAGGGGTCTGTCCTGGACCCGCTCCTCTTTTTATTGTACATAAATGACCTACCGGGCAATATCCTGTCACAAGGCTCTTTGCTGATGATACCAGGGTTTATCTGACTGAGTCTAGCCCAGCAGACACACAAGTGCTTCAGTCTGACCTGGAAAAACTTCAACATTGGGAACGAACCTGAGACATAGAGTTTAATCCAAGCGTCAGGTACTCCATATTTCAAGATCTAAAAAAAACAATTAAGTCCCAATACTTCATGCATGGTCAGGAATTGTAGAGTGTGGACTCAGCCAAGTACCTCGGGGCAACAGCCATCAGCAAAGACCTTAGTTGGAAGTCACATACAGTAAAACTTCGATGGCTCGATCGCCCCCGCCCATAGGGGCTTGAAGAAATATATGGGCTGCATGATGCTTCCACGCAGAGCTGAATCCGGCCCGCACACTAGTACTGATAAACCACTTAGAGGATCTAAGCCTGTCCAGGAACCGCGGTGCGAGGTGGACCGTCCATGCTAATAAACCCTATTGGTTTCATTGGGCGACAGGGCTTGAGATGTCATTTCATCTCAGTGTCGGGTAAAAGTCCCACAAAATTGGAAGCAACGTCTCCAAAATGACCTTTACAGTGTTGACGGGGACGTTAAACCTCAAATCAAACAAAATTGATGGCTCGAACTCCGATGGCTCGTTTACCATGGATGAGTCGAACCCGTTCTGCCACAATTATCTCCATTATGTCTCCTGGTATGGCACTAATAGTATCCCTCTGTGGCTCGAACTACCACTGTCTGGAACAAATTTTCATTGTCCCAAATTGGTTTGAGCCATCGAAGTTCGACTGTATATATATAAAATATTACAGCCAGTGCAAACAGGACCTTTGTCTTAATCAAAAGGGATGTTAAAACTAAAAGTCAGGAAATAAAAACGCTGGCATGTAACACTTTGTTTAGGCCGCAGGTAGAATATGCCTCAGCCAGTCGGAGCCCCTATACAAAAGAAAATATTACCAAGATTGAAATGTTGTAGCGTAGGGCAGCTCATTGGGTCACAAATGACTTCTGCCGCCTACAGCAGTGTTACAGACAAGATGGGTGAGCTTGAATGGCTGTCACTTGAGCTCAGAAGTTACAATGCGCGCATTACAATGTTTTATAAAATAGTTTACAGTTTGGTCGCTATACCAGTTCCGTCACAGTTCGAAAGCCTAAGGACAAACAAGCGTCACCACCCTCTAACTTAGAGGCAGATACACACATCTGCCTCGTACTATAATATTATTACTCACTCTTCCCTATGACGGTTGTTCTTTGAAACAAACTACCAGCCGATCTCATCCTGGTTTCTGATCTTGATCTTACAAATCAAGAGTCAGTTTGATCAACCATAGGCTGCCTTAAGGCAATACTGTTTTTATTAAAGAGATTAATTTTTAATCTTGTTTTAAATGACAAACGTTTGGTACTAGCAGCCCCCCTTTTCATGAGACAGGCTTTGGTTGCTGATCTGGTCATGTAGATACTGCATGGTCTCGTCTCTCACGAGACTGGTTCCACTTGGTTGATGCGTGATGTCCCAAGTTCATTCTAGCTCGCGTATCAGTTTCAAAATATACACTCTAGACGCATGATCTTTGCTCTTGTGATAAATGACTTTATTCCTACCTTGGAGACTTTTCTTTTCCGCTGTTAGATGGACCAATGTGCTTTAAACAGTGGGAACACAAATTCATAAATTTGTTTGGCTATCCGGAGTGGTACAGGGTTCAACATCAACTTTTTAAATAACCAGACAAAGTGTCCTGTAACTCTTGGGATGCACTGGACCTGATCTAAGTTCAACTGGACCAAGGAAATGATAAAAATCACACTAAAGTGATATGTTAGTTCTACAGTCATCAGATTATTTCTATTATTATTTATTTACATAGTAAAACTCGAACAACAAGCTGAAAACAAACATTTTATGGTAAATGGGTTAAAATATAAAATTTTTACATGTAAAATTTGTTTCACTAAGCATACTTACCATGTTATGTATTATTTGCTTTAGTCTATTACCCACCATCAGAAAAAATTGACAGTCTGGACTGAGTACCGTTCTTACCGTGCTCCTTAACGCTGATCGTGCTAATAGTCACGTATAGCCAGGATGCACGCATGCGCAAATGATTCATAATTTTTCTTCCCAAGTATAAATATATATTAATAGGATATATATATTTGAAGGAAGAGGGGAGGGAGGTAGGGCCCTCTGTTACATAACATGGTAAGTATGCTTAGTGAAACAAATTTTACATGTAAAAATTTTATTTCACGTTACGCATATTACCATGTTATGTATTATTTGCTTTAGAATCAAAATATTGGAGGGAGGTTCCTTCCCTAATTCTCAGTCCAAACTGGCAATAATACTTCCAGGAACAAATACAGAAGATCTTAGAAGAACCATGATGTGAAGCATCTTTAGGTTAAGATCTTAAGATGTGCAGGATATTAATGTGAAGGGAACTTCTAATATCCTCCATCTTTCTTCCTGGAAGTGGCTGTTCAATACTCTCCAATTACCTTTAAGTTCTGGTGACATTGGCAACGAGAAGCATTCTTGTGGATTTATAGTTCTTCACGGGCAGGAACCGGAACTTCGGTCCCCCCCACCACTTTTTGGGCTACCACTAATGAGCCCAGATCTTTAAGGTTTGCTTGTTGTACACGAAAGTCCCTTAGGTAGAACTTAGCAAAGGTTGAAGAACTTGACCAAACAGCTGCCTTAATGACTTCATCAAGGGGAATGAAGTTAAAATAAGCCCAAGAAGCTGAAAGAGCTCTTAACTCATGTGCTCTGGGTTTCAATAAAGGCATGTTTCTATTGGAAATGGATTTGTAAGCCTTTTTGATAGTGAACTTGACCCAAGAGGAAATAGTAGACTTATTGATGTCATGGTTTCCTTTAGTGGGTATGAAGAGTCTAGTTCTAGTACCTCTGATAGACTTAGTCCTTTTGAGATATAATTTGACTGCTCTGACAGGACATAATAGCCTATTAAAAACATTGTTTCTACAACTGTTAGAAAGTCTTGGAATATGGATAGAATCTGGGGCTTTAGAAGGAAGCTGATTCTTCGCTAAAAAGCCTACTTGAGTTCTAACAGTTAGAGAACCATCAACTGAACTGAATCTGAGATGTTCTTTGTCCATAGCAAATGCATGTACTTCACTCACACGTCTGGCTGTGGCCATGGTGAGGAGAAATGCTGTTTTCATTGATAAATGAATCAAAGATGCTGCATTTAATGGTTCATAAGGTTCTTTACAAAGGAACGTAAGAACAAAAGCAAGGTCCCATTTAGGGGCCAGAGGTCTGTTTACTGGTCTTTGCGTTTGAAATGACTTGATCAGTTCTGAAAGGACAGGATCATTTCCTATGTCAAAGTAAGAACTGAATTTTAAGGTATTAGATATCATAGATCTGTAACCTTTGATAGTGCTGACTTGACAATTTTTATCCTTAAAAAGATATATGAGAAAATCAGCAATTATATCTGGAGTGGCCTTGCTAGGATTGATTTTCCTCTTATCTGCCCAACTGGCAAAAATTTGCCATCTTGAATTATAGACTTGTCTCGTGGAAGCTCTTCTTGCCTTAGAGACATGGTCTGCAACTTCTCTTGAAAACTTCTTATTTCTAATGGATCGTTTGATAATTCCCATGCGTGAAGTGCAAGAAGTTGAGTGTTTTGATGTAGAAATTTTCCTTGCAGCTGTTCCAGAAGATCTGGAGTGTAAGGAAGAATTATTGGTTGAGATACTAGCAGATTTAGCAGTTCTGGGAACCAAGATCTGTTTGGCCACAGAGGTGCTATTAGAACAATTCTGCATTGAGACTGACGTATTTTGTTCAGCACACTCGGTATCAGATGAAATGGAGGGAAAGCATAAGCGTGAATGTGATTCCAGTTCATCGTTAGAGCATCTATTGCTAGGGCTTTTTCGTCTGGTATCGGTGACACGTATAGAGGAAGTCTGTGATTGAGACGTGTTGCAAAAAGATCTATGTTGGGAAATCTGGTCATGTGAAAAATTGCATTGGCAATGCTTTGATTGAGAGACCATTCTGTGGAGATCGGTTTGTTTATTCTGGATAATCGATCTGCCAGAATGTTGAATTTCCCGGGAATGTGTCTCATTGTGAGTCTGATCTTGTTTTGAAGACACCAATTGAGTAGATTCCAAACTTCTAGACAGAGATATGGGGAATGAGTTCCTCCCTGTCGAGAAAGGTAAGAAATTACAGTGGTGTTGTCTGAGGACACTAGCACAGTTGATTGTGAAATGTGATGAAGTGATTCCTTCAGAGCAAGTGAAATTGCTATCATTTCTAGAAGATTGATATGGAGTTGAGATTGTTTTTGAGTCCATACTCCATGAAATAGTATTCCTTCTGGTTCCAGATGAGCTCCCCAACCCGACAGACTGGCATCTGTGAACAACTGGTGAGAATGAGAGGAGATCCTGATTGGAACTCCTTGGTTGTATATATGATGACTGTTCCACCAAGCAAGATGATGACGAATATTGTGTGTGATCTTGATTGGATGACAAAGAGGAAGTTTGTGAGGTCTCCATTGAGCTAACAGTGACATTTGCAGAGGGCGAAGATGAAGTCTGCCTAGTTCTACAAAGTCTGCTGCTGCATTGAGCTTTCCCAGAAGAGACAGAAACTGTCTGGCAGAAACTGTCTTTAGTTGAAGGAACAGATTTATTAACTGAAGTAGTGGTGGAATTCTGTCCTTTGGAACTCTCACTAAGTTTTGTAGAGTGTGAAATTCCATCCCTATGAACACAAAGTCTTGTGATGGGATTAGATCCGATTTGTCGAGATTTATTATCAGGCCTAGAGCCGTGATCAGGTGAATGATGAATTGTCTGTGTTGCAACAGAATCTGACGATTTTGATTCCTTGACAGCCAATCGTCTAGATATGGAAAGAGGGAAATAGCTTTCGTGTGAAGGTGGGAAGCTATTGTCGTCATGAGCTGAGTGAAAACAAAAGGACTGGTTGACAGCCCGAATGGGAGAGCTCTGAATTGAAATATCTTGTTGTTTATTGTGAAACGAAGATATTTGCGAGATGCTGGATGTATCAGGACATGCAAATAAGCATCCGTCAGATCTAACGAAAATGCCCAATCTTTGGGTTGAATGGAGTTTCTGACTTTTCTTTGAGTCTCCATTTTGAATTCAAGCCTTGTGTCAGGACATAATGATTCAGAGTTGACAGGTCTATTATCAATCTGAGCTTTCCATTCTTTTTTGGAACCAGAAATATCCTCGAATAAAATCCTGGTGATTCCGGAAATATTTCCTCCACTGCCCTCTTTTGGAGGAGATTGTTGACCTCTTCTGCCAGCTCTGGTCTTCGAGACTGGTGAAAGAAGATAGGATGGTTTGAAAGAGGTGGAAGTTCTTTGAATGGAATTTTGTAACCTCTTTTTATGATAGAAAGGACCCATTGGTTTGATGTTATGTTTTGCCAATAATGGGCAAAATGGGCCAACCTTCCTCCAACCGGAATCATGGTTTGAGGATGGAGCAGTGGAGATGGAACTTCATTGTCTTGAACTGTTAGAGGCCCCTCTACGGGAGGGGACACCTCTAACAGACTTGCCAAAACCCCTAGAATAACCAGTACCGCCCCTGGAAGGACCAGAGGATCTGCTGGGCTGATTTTTCTGTTGATCCCTTCTTGGTCTGGACGTTTGAGATTTAGGATGGGGTTTTTTGAAATCAGATCTTCTGTTCTGTGAATTGACAGAAGAACCAGATGACTGTTGATTTCTGTTTTGAGAAGTTACAGTCCTGGAAATGAGATTGCTTGTCAAAGTCTCAGTATTTTCTTTATATATCTCATCGATCTTGCCAGCAAACAGAGATTCAGAGATAATAGGAGCAGACCTAAGTCGAATTTTTGCGAGATCCGACAAAGACTTAGGAGCTGAACGAATAGCTGCTTCTCTTCTTGCCTGTTGAACTTCAACAGTAAGATATGAGGCAAGAGAAACAGAATGGTTAATTGACATGGCGAGTGACTCGAGGATTCTTTTGAGCATCGGAGGATCCAACTTTTCCAGACATAGACTCTTATATGCAGCGTAAGAGAAAATGTCTGCATGCGAAAGAATCTGTAGAAGATTTCTCAGTTGGCTTTCAAAGGAATTCAAGTTTTTGACAGGAATGGGTGTAGTGCCAGAAAGTGACAAATTCAGCTTATTGGCGTCCTGATCAAGAGGAACCTCCTTAGAAATCGGTACATTATTGTTGTGAGATTGGTAGAATTTCTCTGAACCACCCAATCTTCAGGAGTATGATCTTTCTTAATCTGATCTTGTATGAAATTCATAGTGTTCACCAATAATTGAGACTGAGGAAGAGAGACTGAAGGCGATTCTTCCTTTGCAATGTCTTCCTCGATACTGGATTTTGGTTTGGGAATCGAAGATGAGGAAGAGTGTTCTTTTCTAGGGAACTTTTCTTCCGGGAGTAATTTATAGATTTCTTCAATGACTTGAGGAAATTTTATTCCAACAGAAGTTTCGTTTTCCTCACCAGAAGATGGAGAACGAGAGGCTCTAATAGTGTTGTGAGTATCATTCTCCACATCAAAATCATTATTCCTAACCCTAATAGATAATTCTCGAGATGTATCATGTAGGGCAGGAGAAGAATGTTGACGTTTATGGTGCAAAACGGGAGACCCAGTGGATTGAGTCATAGTCACAGATTTCCTTTTGTGAGAAACAACTCTCGATTTATGACCCTTGGGACTACGAGAGTACGAACTAGATGAAGATCTATGTCTTTTGTGAGATCTTTTGTAAGAGTGTGGTGATCGTGATCGATGTAGACGTTTCCTCCTATGATGGTAATGTGGAGACGTCGATGATGATGAAGATAAAGAAGAAGAAGAAGAATATCTTTTTCTCTTATCAGATTTGTGTTTGTGTCTCCGTGATTTTTTTGTATGAGAACGAGATCTCCTGTTCTGAATAGAATTTGAATGAGATCTCGACCTCGAACGTGAGGTAGAGATAAATAAGGAACGAACTAGTGGAGGAGTATGTTTTCTACCCCTTTGAGAGTCCCTAGAGGTCGTAGCTCTATGACGGGAATTATTTATTAATGACCGATCATTATTTGAATGATTTTCCGGTTCATTAATAAGAACACTGTTGCTACTGGTGTTATGTGGTGTGGAGGAACGATTTTCCGTGAAACCTCTGCTATGTCCGGATCTGTTCTGACTATTTCTATGGTGTCCAGATCTGTCCGGCTGTCCGGTTTTGGTCGAATGTCCGGGACTGTCCGGTCGTCCGGAGTTGGCCGATTGTTTGCGTCCGGTCTTGTCCGTTTGTCCGGTGCCGGGAAATGATCTAGTCGGGGTCTTATCCTTATGTCCGGTGCCCTGTGATGAATGTCCGGTGTTTCGGTCGGTACCGGAAAATATCTCAGTAGTGGACCTGTCCGGACGTCCGGTATCCAGTAAAAGTCCGGTGTCCTGTTGGGAATGTCCCGGGACATTTTGTCCGGAAGAGGTCTTAGACTCGACCTTCTTGGATGGTCCACGGTCCGGTCTATTGAGCGAGAGTGTAGCACCCGAATGGTGGCTGTTACTCTGCCCAGATGACCGATCCAAACCACTCAGTTGTGGGCCTATAGCCGCCGAACGTGAAGTGGAGGATCTGAGCTGATCACATGGACCCTGTTGATCGTCTGTACCAGAGAACTCGCCGTAAGAATCATAGATTTCTTCTGAGTCGGTAGCTTGAGTCTTTTGGCTGGATCTGCTAGAGAAGCCCGACTTTTTACCAGAAGAGGAGACTTTTCTTTTCGCCATCTTCTCCTTGTAGGTTCTGCGAGAATCAACTAAATTCCAGCGATCGAGAGACCAATCGACAAAGAATTTGCAGTTATTGAACCTGGAACATAAAGCACAGGAAATACATGTAGGATGTGTGTCCCAATGAGCTTTAAAATGACCGCATAAGCCTTTGATTTGAGGCATGTAGCGAGAGAAGAATACGGCGAAAATTGACAAAATAGTAATGAGGAAATTATTTCCGAACGTAAGATATGATCGAAAAGAAAACAAAGAAAAAGGAAAACTTTGCCGAAGATCTTTGTTAACAAACAAAGACAAATCGATCATGGAAATCGGAAAATAAAGCACAAATTTCCGAAATAAATGAATAAATATGAAATAGAAGGTGGGTAACGAATATGGATGTACGAAAAAATACGATTACGACTTCGATAATGAAGGATGATTCCAGATTTTAAAATCGAATCTTCTTCAGTGATGTCTATCGTACACCATCAGAAAAATTATGAATCATTTGCGCATGCGTGCATCCTGGCTATACGTGACTATTAGCACGATCAGCGTTAAGGAGCACGGTAAGAACGGTACTCAGTCCAGACTGTCAATTTTTTCTGATGGTGGGTAATAGACTAAAGCAAATAATACATAACATGGTAATATGCGTAACGTGAAATGGATTTTAATAAATGTAGCAGCATTTTCAACTGGACCATTCGGACCAGCCAGCCACTGACCTTGCTAGACCTGACCAGCTTTTCACTAGACAAAGTCCATCGGTCCTGGGTTAATGTCGAGCCCTGTGGTACAACCCGCTAATGAGCCAAGAAGAGGAACAAACACTTTTCAATTTAATCAAAGAGGCGGCTAGTAAAGACAGTCTCCATGCTGTAAGGTTCTACAGAGGGCTTGATTGTCTGACCGATTGACAGCACTGACTGGGCGATGGTCTCTGAGTGCAGACTTGGAAAACGATCATGAACAGGGACTTGAACTGTTTCGGTACATCCTTAAGTTCTTGTACATAATGCAAAAAGTGGAGAACCTAATCAGATGCTGCATTCTGCGCATACGCAAAACTCTGACCTCTCTGTGGAACAAATAACACGGCTATTTTTGGGGTCGATTGTCTTGAGTGCTATGTTCACGTGACCATCACTGACTTGTCAGAATAACTTTTTTATAGAATATAGCCACAGTGAGGTCAGAGCATTGCATTAGAGGGTTATCTTGGAATCATAGGTTGGGCTTGGCAAACAGTGTAGACCCAGACCAGAGGCTACAGAAGGGAATATTTCAACAAGACAATTCACCGACAAGACAATTCACCGACACGTTTTTGGAGACGATTCACCGACACAATTGAAGACAATTCACTGACACATTTATATCTTGCATTCACAATCCAGATGATAAAATGAAAACATTATCTTTAAAATAAAATGATGTATTATCACATTTTTATTAAAATAAGGAATGTAGGATAACTTTATTCAATATTTGTATGTTTACGATTATAGCGACTAATAGTGCTAATAAACAGAGACCATTTTCCATCGCATAGGATGACTGACGTAAATAAACTTCCACATTTTATTTTAGGGGTGTGATTTAAGGGAAACATGTAGATCCTACCATAAAGAAACATAGTAAAATGTTCTTTTTTCTACTTAGCTGATCCAAGTCACCGCCAGGTGCTCAAACATTGTTGGATTTTCATCCCAAATGATGCAAAACATAAGTCATGACTTGAACTTTTCCCCATTCTTAGCATAATAATCACTTCTCAGACAGCTCATCAACAGGCTGGTCTGGTCATTCACAGGTATGGTCAGTTGAACACAATACAACACTTGCCTTTAACCTATTTTGTACCAAATGGAATCTTCCTCCTTATCAAAATTTATTTGGAAAATGAGTGAATCTTTAGCAAACGGTGGAGGCCCAGATCAGATGCCATGTTCCATGGCGTCTGATCTGGGCCAGCACTGTTTGCCAGGGTACCCATTTTAGGGTTTCTAGTACTAAATGGGTTAATTAACTATAATAGTTATCAGTCACAGGTCGATTGTCTTGGAACAAATGTGTCGGTGAGTTGTCTTCAAAAAGTGTCAGTGAATTGTCTTCAGTTGTGTCGGTGAATTGTCTCCAAAAACTGTGTCGGTGAATTGTCTTGATTTCCCACAGAACATGGCATCTGATCAAGATCTACACTATCTGCTTAAAACCCGGAATTTCAGGGTTAAATGAAACAGTTTAAATCACAGTCCAGGACTATTTCTTTGGCATACACCCAGAGACAATTGACCAGCCAGTACTCTCAGTGCTTTGATTATGTTTTGTAATTTGGACACCAGTTTCAGGGAGCTATCTTGTATCTACCTTTGTTATACTGCAGAGAAATGTGTAGGCTTTGATTGGACAGCGCAAGGGCAATTATTTTCCATATACCCCTTGAGCAAAAATATATTACCCTGTAGCGCTTGCCTTTGTCTGACTGTGATGGCCGCAATCATGGATCTACTGCATAGCTGATAAGAAATAAAAGCACCACTTGTAGTTAGTTTCCAGCCAATTAATAAATAAATGAAAACTTTTGACTCTATCTGTTTCTTTCGGAGTCTTATTTCATTATTTTCTGTTTTAAAACTCTCATCCTAACATGCCGTAAACATTGTGTTAACTGAAATGCATGCATAATGCCATGATTAATGAAGTCACGCAAATAAGTATCAGAGCTCTCACTAGGATTTTGAAAACAGGATTCCAGGAATCCTTCCTTGTAAAAAGTAGGATTCACAGATAAAAAGTTGGATTCCCACATAAAAAAGTTGGAGTTCTGATCTTGATCGCGCTTAGAACATAGACAAAAACCTCTTATTATCAGGCTACGCGTCCATATGAAAAACTGAAAAACTGAACCCCCCCCCCCCCCCCCCCCCCCCAATGCAGTTGCTCAGATTTATTCTCACACTTCTAGTCAAATAATGCCACATAAAAAAAGGTTGTATTAGGATAACAGCAGATATAATGTAAACCCAGATCAGTAAAGCAGCATTCTATTTAGCTATATTTGTGCTTTCAAATTCGGACGTTTATGTACGTGAGAGTAGCTCAATCATTTTTAATTGGTGTAAACAAATACGTAGGGGAAGCATCCTAACCACGTCTGACTTCCTGTAATTGATTAAAATGATTGTATTTTGAAGAATTACATATATTTTTGTCACCAGTAAACGTCGAAACACACTATGACCGAGCGATAAAAAGTATGATCGTGTTGTCGCGAAAATACATGACATTAGTAATTCGTCAATTATATCGTCTTCGCCGTAACCCTGGTTTAACTAAACGTGATATTTTACCGATTCATGCTAATCCGTTGATGATATGAGCTTAAATTAATTAGTAAACTAATTAATTGTGTAAACTAATTAATTGTAATCCGTAATAACACAGGGATTAGCGCGGCGAGATTAAACAGGTACAATCATTTTTAAAACGTGCCGAAAACCGACCACTTTCCAATATCGTCTCTCCCACTGACAGGTGCAAAAATACCCGTCAATATAGGTCACGCCTACTGATTTGTGGCATGTGCGCTTTCAACATAAAAAGCGGCGCCGCATGTGATCTGTTCTTGGTATTGCATAAGCGGCCTAAATTAGCTTCTGAATTTACCGCTTCTGTAATTATGGACGCGTGTCGCAATAAAAACATGCGTACACAAGAATCGCGGGTTGTGAATTTTACGCGTACAACGGCAAAAGTTGGCGTAAAATACGCAGAATCCTGCGTTTCCGAGAGCTCTGAGTATGTACTTCTCACGATGTCCGCTACAAAATAATTGTTAAGAAAACTGTGAAAACGTTTTGCAGAATAACAAAATCGTTTATAATAGTTTGATTTTTAACGGGGAACATGTGATCATATTCCTCGTCTAAAAGCCATATTGGCGCTCGCCTGGCGGCTTAGGCAAATGACGCTCTCAGACAGCGAAAACCATGTTCCCCATCAAGAATATCTGTCTATACAGGGTCTGTCATATTTGGCCATTTCCTCAGTCAATTTCTTAATCTTTCTTTCTTCCTACTGATACTGCGTCAGTCACTTTCGCTGTACGACAAAACATAGAAAGACAAAAGTGAGAAGCGACGTCAAAACGTAGATGTGACATTTAATAGATCGACGATTAATAGAACGACCAATTATAGAACAATAAGTGTGAAAAACGATAATTGCTTGACCGCTCGGCAATTGCTACACGTCATTGAACATTCACTCACTCGATCAAGTCTACCGATCAATAAGTGGACAAACACTAGTTACAGTTAAGCACCAATCGAGCAAATCTTGATGACTCTTTACGGGGCCATTATTGTACTTCTTTTGTATTTCTTTTGAAAATGAAATTTGATGAACAAATTGTGTTCACATTTATTTTTTCCATACAGCCCGTTATTTTCATTCGTAATGGAAATTTTGACCATGCAGAAAGGAAAGCCATAACTGGCATTAGATGGCTACCTTTATATTATTGATAAAAATGATAGAAAAATCTGCTGGAAATGTGTTAGAATCCCAGAATGTCGAGGCCAGGCAATATCAAACAAGAAAGATGACAGACAACCTATTAAAGCCAGCCAAACAAAAGACCATAACATGCGTCAATTTCGATTATTTGACTAATTTTAATTTAGTTCGGACATTTTTCCATGAACCCTGTACTGCATTTTTACTTCCTTTCCTTTTATGGGCCAACAACGTCCTTTGTGTGACATACTTTTCAAGGATAACCTCAAAATTTTGAAGATACATTTACAATATGAAAAAAGTATTGTTGTCGAAAAATGGATGGATTAAGGATAAATTTCGATGTTTCTGAACTTTTTTTATGTTATCTCGATCTTTTTTCGATGATTTTTTATGTTTTGTCTTTCTATGTTTTGTCCTTTCTATGTTTTTGCTTTTCTATGTTTTGTCGTTCTATGTTTCATCATAGACCCGTCACATTTGACCATTACCGCAAGTGTACGGGTGCGTTTACTAACCGGAACGGACCTGCAATAACCGGAACGGACCTTTTATTTCATCCCCCCGTTCTATTTGCTGTAAAAAATGTTTATGGAAGCTCCCCAAAACACCATATATTACTTTTGGAATCTGTATTTGACATTTTTGTCAAGAAAATTAGCCCATGTTTTTATAGCAGAAAACGGTACCAGCATATAGGGCAATAGGTCTCTTAAAAGCTTTATTTATCAAAAGAGATCTGAGGACAGTGCCTAACTATTATAGCACCAGACCAGACAGCCTATAAGCTCTCAGCTAATTCTACAACAGTTGAATAGTCTATACCATTTTTAAGCTTTTATGCTTAATTTATACGACACTATTATACCTGCTGCGATATTTACTCTATCAATGGTATGATATGTCGCATCATCACGAACACACGCCTATGTAGTTTTTACCCACTTAAGCCCCACTTTTAAATAGTAAAACTGAGGATCCAGGTGGTAAACGATATTTTTCTTATTTCTGTTTAAAATCATAGATTGTGAGTTCTCGCCGAGGCGGTTCTAACGAGTACCAACAATCTATGTTTTGACCAGAAAAAAACGTCAGATTTTATATTCAGAAAAGTACCACTTTTGTTTTTTATTTGGTGGTATTTTTTTTTTACAATTGAATAGGCGTGTTTTCATAATGTGGCGATACTCCTTTTGCGACAAGAATTTTAATGGGTTGGATTTAAAAAGAACAGAATTCATATTCTATCAATTTAATATTCCTTCTTTAACCTATCCTCTGTAATCATCAAAACCAGCAATACGTTATTATTTTATAGCATCAGTAAAATATCTTATTGAATTACAAAAATTGTAATCCGGTCATTTGAGCAATTAATTCAGGTGTCAATAGAGACAGTAATTAAGGAACGTGTCAAAACGCCAGCGGTTAATCTCGTAATACACACACTAGGTGCGATAAATGAATGCGGCGATAAAAGAAAGCAATGTAAAGATATTTCATTGGGCGGTAGGGTTTGAGATGTCATTTCATCCAAATTAATGGTAAAAGTCCCACAAAATAGGAAGCAACATCTCCAAAATGATCTAAATAGTGCTGACGGGGACGTGAAACCTCAAATCAAACAACAACAAATGAACATCAAAAGTAAACAGCTCGCAGGACAGACTACGGAATACAGCTATAATACTATTGTATTTCATTTAATTGATGTTATTAACATCTGGTCGTCCTGTTGCTGATGCTGTACGGGTATCTAATTTATTATTATTGTGGTCATGAATTGTGTCTTTTAACCTGAAGGGCGCAATCGGAATTGTCTAATATTTCCGTGAGAATAGAATAGAATACAATATTTCGGCAGGGTTTTCATCGCTTCCCTTGACGTGAAACCAATTAACTTTATGTATGGATATAATATTTATATGAATATTGGGAATCGGAAACGAAAAAATACTTAGAAAAATGAAAAAATAGGCCGAAAACAGGTCCGTTCCGGTTATTGCAGGTCCGTTCCGGTTATTCAACGCACCGCAAGTGTACATTACATTCACCATATTTGCATTATTTGCTGGCTCCCAGCTTGCACGTTGTCAATATTGGAAGAACAGGTAACCAGACCCCCTGACCTTTTAATGTCAGGGGGGTCTGGTTACCTGTTTTTCCAACACTGACAACCTTCAAACTAGGAACCAGCAGATAATGCAAAAAAGGTAAATACACTCCAGGTTGGCAGGATGAAAGCCTACACAGTAATCATGTATGCCGCCACTCCCTGTTTTCGACGATCAAAGATTTACCACTTATGTAGCGGTTAGAAGGAAAATAATTTACATTGCTGTGGTGGGCTAAAATATGAAAATACACTCTTCATACCAGTTACAACCAGTCATTGTAACGGTTCATGCCGCTTTGCTTTGCTACCTGACGCCATATTTGATCACATGGCATGTCAAAATGTCATGACGTCAGCACTCAGTTTTCGACGATGGACAGTAAGCATCATCATAAATATGGAAAACCATGTATAAATAACTATTTTTATCAGTCCATACAAAATCAGTTACAATACCCACCAGATGATGCCGTTCTGCAAAACCCACTCATTTGGAACACCACCAAATTTATCATTTTGCGTACATGCAACGGCTATGTGTTTTTGGACAGAATCCAATTACTAAAACATTACAGCAGTGATTTTTTTACCCCTGCGTCCTGCGTCCAGGACGCACAAATAGGACTGAGGACGCACGATCATAAAATATGTGCGTCCGTCGTACGCAAATTTTCATGGGCGAAAAATCCAACTTTCGTTTTCACTGCCGTAAATATCGGCGGAAGTGATAAAATACCGCACTTTTACCGAACCTTCAACTGCCCAACGAGTCACCGAAAAATCGATACAGGTACAATTTAATGATCCAACCAAAAGACGAGAATCCCCTACATCCAAAATGAGCCCAAACTTTCACACAAGCACGTTCAATGCGAACATCAAAGTTTTCCGCTATCCAAATCGCCGCCCACAAACCAACTCTACCAGTTGTCTGCATGTGATCGGTAAATGTGTCAATGACGTCATCCGATGCCAGCGACCCCGCACGTGTTTAATGCCATTGTTTTATTTTAATGAGCTGTATCCCGTTCTTAAAAAATGTTTGGAACCGGTAAAAAATATTTTCTCGATAGCTAAACGGTTGTGAATGGAGGTGGATAGAAAACGGCGCTTTGCACAGCCCCCGAATTATCCCCAGCAGCTCCACCTACAACAGCTTTCGACTTTTCCCGCCAAGCCGAACGTCTGCTATTTGGCGCCAAAACATAACCATTCACGATCCGTTTTTATAATGCATACATGTACCGTTTGATGTAGCTAATTGTCTGAGGTGCGAGTAAATCATTTTCACATTGATTGTGGATTAAATTTTATGATTTGGGAATAAACGCAAATTAGAGACATAACTTGACCATATTTTCACACCTCGTTCAAGTTGGCTTATCGCCAGAAATGAAAGACACGCACCACAGGGCAATCAAGCTTACTTGGCAATTATATGACAGGGATTAACATTAGTGTCATAATTGAACTGTTATAAATACACAGACAGTTTGACTCTGAATTGTCGACAAAGCCGGACAGTGCAGCACAATTATTGTGATTTACTTACTCTAGTTTTACTGTATTTAAGGACTCAAAAGACCGGGCGTCCTAAGGTCAAAGTGCACCTGCCCAGCGCGATTTGGGACTTGTACCTGGCGGCCGGGCAATGGGTTTGTCAGCCCCTGAACCTAGATAGCTGGTTTCCCAATCTTGGGAGGAAACGTTTGTCGACAATGGTTCGGAATATTATCTCCATTGTGCATGAAGTAAATTTCACGCACATGTTGCGGTGCGCATTTATCGAAAACGAAAGTAGAAAACATTACGGAAAATAGACTAAAAAACGTACACTTTAGCAGGATTTCTTTGGGCTAGTAAACAACACAAGTTGTTGATTGATTCTGTTCATTGCAAATAATAGATACTAGACCGCATTATTTTTAACTAAGAATAATAGCATTTTATACTGAACCGATCTTTTTTGTACTTTCTTTTTTTCCCTCCAAATATTGGGACTCATACTTTCGGATTTGGGACGCACAGTTTTTTGGTTGAGTGAGTCCCAGGACGCATAGTTGAAAATTTGTAAAAAAATCACTGTTACAGGCAATTCAAAGTGTAATTAATCTAATAATATTTACAGGCTTGATGTATATTTTTGGTTATTCTTTAGGACAGACAGATGGAATTTCCTTTAGTTTGATATAAGAACCCCAGTGACGTCACAAATCACGCGAAAATCTCGCAGCCGCTTATATCGTCGAAAACCAAGTGTAGTCGAAAAATGGGTGGACGACCATAATTACTTTAGGGATCTTTAACCTGCACAGGGGATGGTTCACCCTGCATAGGGGGCCTCCAGTTAATGTCCCGATCTGTCATGATCCGAAGGACGGTGAACTTTATAACATTCAAACTTATGATGTCAATGGAGCGTGTTCGGACACCGAAATTGTATCGCCGCTGCCGGGGATTGAACCCAGGACCTCTAGTAGCAGTGGCCAGTGCACTGACCACTGAGCTATCACGCTCCATAATCAACTTTTTTTAAAAAAAACTTTTCAAACTGGCACTGCACCGCACAGGCACTTGGCCCGTTGATTTGTCCGAAAAAAAAATGTCATGAGTAAAAAAAAAAAAAACAGATTTTTTTCATACTGGTATAGGAAGCAAGACAAGGTTCACAACAAACCAGCACCATTTTCTCGGTACACATTAAAAGACAATTGGCACAGGCACATTTTTTGACACAGGAAGGTATATTTTGTATGAAGTTCAACCTATGGCATGCAGAATTTCAACAAAATAATGCAGAACACCTGGATCAAGCCCCATTGTGATCTACACGTCAAATTACCCCGGGTAGACTTTAGTAGGACAACTAACTGTCACACCAACTTCATGGTTTTTCACCGTTTCCCTGCGATTTCCTGTTGAAATCCTATAATATCAGCACAAAAGCCAATACACCTAGGAATATCAATGAATATGCTCTCACCTAATGCAAAAGTTTTCGCCAGTTAACCATTATTACCAACAATTTTCGCCTTTTTTGTGTGTTAGCATGCATTTCTTGTTGCAATGTTGTTTTCATTCTATATCTTGAAGCTGATGTAAGCCGAGCGCTGATTGGCCGAAATCGTTGGAGTTCCCAAATTTCGACCAATCAGCTCGCAGATTACATCATCTTCAAGATACAGAATGAAAACAATATTCCAAAGAGAAATGCCTGCTCGCATGAAAAAAGGTGAAAATTGCTGGTAATAACGGTTATCTGGAGAAAACGTTTGCATAAGGTGAGAGCATCTTCATTGATATTTATAAAAATGTTGGCTTTTGTGCTGACATTATCGAATTTCCGCAGGAAAATCGCAGGGAAACAGTGAAAAACCATTGAGTGGGTGTGACAGTTAGTTGTCCTACTAAGGTTTATCCGGGGTAATTTGACGTTTAGACTACGATGGAGCTTGAACCAGGAGTTCTGCATTATTTTGATGAAATTCTGCATGTCTTAGGTTGAAGTTCATACAAAATGTACCTTCCTTTGTCAAGAAATATGCCTTTGCCAATTGTCATTTTATATGTACCAAGAAAATGGCACTGGTTTGTTGAGAACCTTGTCTAGCTTCCTATACCAGTATGAAAAAAATCTGTTTTTTTTTTTTACTCATGACATTTTTTTTTCGGACAAATCAACGGGCCAAGTGCCTGTGCTGCACCGCTGACAGATTTCACAAAGGGCTAGGGTCGATAAGGTGCATTTTTGGCCTCGATTTTCCAGAAAAATCAAAATTACATGTTTTCTTAAGTTTATACATGTTAAAACAGAACACCATATAAAGTTTCAAGAAATGCTGTTAGAACGTCGGATCGTGCGCACGTATTGCTATGGTGACGTCACTAAGGAAGGTCGAAATGCCATTTTCCTGAATTTTTTAGTTGTTTTGACATGTTTCCACGGAAAATTAAGTACCGCACCACCCCTCAACCAACATGAAAAATGTCGCAAAAGAAAGATAACGTCCAGCTCGTCTTATCACCAAAGTTTGGTGTTGGTTGAGGGGTGGTGCGATAGTTAAAATTACAAGTAGAGACCCTTTGACAACAGCCAAAAGCCTTGGGGAAACGTACATTTTATCGACCTTTGAGGCATTTTTGACATGAATGAAGAATTTATTTCGCTTGTTTTCGTAAAAATAGTTTGTCACGGCATTGAATTATATTTCAAACTAGATCAAGGATAAATCTGCATAAATCTGACTAGCTCTTAATATTTGCATTTTTGTAGATCTAGATTTGAATATATCTACTTTTATAAACCTACTCATTGAAATAAAATACAAAACGAATTTAAGTTACAATAAATTAAATTGATGTCTTTCTAATATGCTGTTGTTGTTACAGTTTTATCATTTTGTTACGGCTACTGTTTTCTGTGCATGAATAGCCTCCCTTGCAATTCACGGTATTTAATCGGAGTTGCCACCACATTTGACGTAGGCTACGTCACATAGGCCCTATTAACTAGTTGAAATCTTTAACTTGCACCGGGGGACGGCCAAGCCAGCATCAAACAGTGGGTCAGCGTCGGGCCGAGAGTGATACGACGTTGTGTCCCGGCATTCTTTGCGTGCAGGAGTAAACATTATTTTTCTTAAATTATGACCTCCATTAAACCCCCCCCCCCCCACCTACCCTACACACACATCCGGATCCAACGAAGTGTGTAATTTGTGGACTCATCGCTGCAAACTATGTCATTATTTCCACTGTCGGAGATCGAACCCGGGACCTCTAACATCAGACGCAAGTGCACTAACCACTGAGTAACACGTTCCATCTTCGATGCACCTATTTTAATGGCATTCGAAGAAATATATCGGCTGCATGATGCTTCCACGCAGAGCTGAAACAGACCCCCACACTAGAACTGGTAAACCGCTTAGAGGATCTAAGCCTGCCCAGGCAGAGCGGTGTGAGTCGGATCGTCCATGCTTATAAACCCTTTTGTTTCCATTGGGTGACAGGGTTGGAGATGTGAAACCTTAAATTAAACAATTATTATGATACGCCAAAGCCTTGCTGTTCAAGAGAAGCGGGTGTACCAAGGCTACTTAGGATATGGCCGGGATGTGGGTATGCTTTGGTTATTTATACCCGGGTCACTTTTTTTCCTCTTGGCTGGACAATTATTCATTTTTTTTGTTTTCAGCCTGCACTGTGACTGGGTCGATTGTTTGACAGTCGACCTAAAGTTATTATACACTAGCCGAACGTTGTTGATCATGTCCACTTGACTGTCCCTGATTTGTAGGAAATTATAGTCACGCTTTTCTTTCCGTTGCGAGCTCGATAGTATTGTGTAAAAGGGCCATGCACTGGGTTTGGCAATCAGTGTAGATCCAGACTAGACGCAGCAGAACGCGGCGTCTGATTGCCATAGGTATAGCTTCAATATTTGTGTGTGTGTGTGAGAGAGAGAGAGGGTGTGTGTGTGTGTGAATTCGGGTTTAACGTCGCTTTCAACATTTTTTCAGTCATATCACGACGGTGTCTGGTTGCGACAGGAAGCTCAATGCTCACGTTTATAGTGCTGCCTCACTGAAGTATCATGTCCCAGACAAATTGCATGATAGCACACCCAGTCACATTATCCTGACACTGGATCGACCAGTCCTAGCTCTACCCCATAAATCTGAGTGCCAAGCGAGGAGCAGCTGGTACCAATTTTAACGACTTTGGAATGTCGCGGCCCGGGATCGAACCCGAGACCTCCCGTTCCCCGATGCGGACACTCTACCAACTGAGCTATCGGGGCCGGAGAGAGAGAGAGAGAGAGAGAGAGAGAGAAAGAGAGAGAGAGAGAGAGAGAGAGAGAGAACTGTATGTAGAGATGCTGAAAACAGCATTGTTAACAGAAAAAAAAAACATTTTAGAGAGAGAGGGAGAGTGGTGTAGTGATGCTGAAAACAGCAACATTAACAGAAAAAAATACATTTCAGAGAGAGAGAGAGAGAGAGAGAGGGAGAGAGAGAGAGACTGAAAATAGAGATGCTGAAAACAGCAACATTAATAGGAAAAAAATACATTTTCATTACACAGGCCTTAGGGCTTTTCATGGCCAGTCAAGACGATAGTCAAAGCAGAGATTATTTAAACAGAGAACTGCTTTCGGGCACCGTAGGGCACGTTCATTGGTTGAAAACCGACCTCATTGGCTAATTGGGTAAGAGTGCTAGCTGTCTCTTAATAGATAAGGTCTCTCTGTGTTGTAGGTTCGAGTCCCACTCGTGTCATGTCAGACGCCAAGTTCTACAAAGGAAGGTCAGGTGTTTATTTTTTCCAGATACTCCGGTTTTTATCGTCCTCTGGTTGACGATCGGCTCGAAAGCAGTAAAAGTATCTTGAAAGGACCGTAAAAGCACACCCACGACCAATGCAAAAAGAAGACCTTCAATGTTATTAACAGTTGCAAGATGGAGTTTTTCTTGAATGCACCAGAGCCGGACAACATTCCAAACAGACAGTTACGAACTGCACCGAGCTCGATGCAGCAATTACACAATTCAAGCAGTCAATATCAAGCAGTCAATATTCTGATCAGATGGCATGGTTGCACGTCTCTCTCTCTCTCTCTCTCTCTCTCTCTCTCTCTCTCTCTCTCTCTCTCTCTCTCTCATACCTGCATCGCCCCTAGTCGGACGCCTGATTGAAGGTTCTCTCTCTGTGCTGGGTCTTTTAACTGTAATTGTGCCATTTTGGTGAAATGGAAGTAGCTCATTTTTTTACCCAGTGTGGGTTTGTGTGATGTTACATGTATAACCCACTATTTTGCACGGTAATTGCACACCGGTCCGCCCTAAAGCATTGGTCCTTCATGAGCCTGAGTCACAATGATTTACCCTTTGATATTGGGTTATCGGTAAGTCTACTTTGTGAAAAGGTCAAGGTCACCAAAATCTCACCAAATCTTCGGGGTTTTTTTTGTAATGATGTATTGTACCAAGTTTGACGAAAAAAATCAATTTGTTAATGAGATAGAGTGCGGACAAGCTATTTTTGGCCAAAACCTGACTGTTTTTGGGTCGCTGTGACCTTGAAAATGGGGTCAAGGTCACCAAAATCTAATCAAATCTGCGGTTTGTTGTAATGATATATTGTACCAAGTTTGACGAAATTTGGTCAATTTGTTAATGAGATAGAGTGCAGACAAGCCGTTTTTGGCCCAAAAATGACTATTTTGGGGTCGCTGTGACCTTGAAAATGAGGTCAAGGTCATCAAACTCTAATCATATCTGTGGTATGTTATAATGATATATTGTACTAGGTTTTACTAAAATTAATCAATTCGTTAATGAGATAGAGTGCAGACAAGCCATTTTGGCCACAAAATGGCCATTTTTGGGGTGGCTGTGACCTTGAAAATGAGGTCAAGGTCACCAACTTCTAACCAAATCTGCGGAATGTTGTAATTACGTAGATATTGTACCAAGTTTGACAAAAATAACCAATTTGTTAATTAGACAATATTGTACCAAGTTTGACGAAAAATTATCAATTTGTTAATAAGACAAAGTGCAGACAAGCCATTTTTTGGCCCAAAATGACAGTTTTTGGGTCGCTGTGACCTTGAAAATGAGGTCAAGGTCGTAATGACCTAAATACTATTTTCTCTTATGCTAGTAATGTGTCAATGCAAGCTTGGTCAAAATCCATCCATAGGTTCAGGAGATATAATGCTTCAAATAGGCTACGCCGACGCAACCGGGATCCGCACCAAAAACAATATGTCCCCTCCCCTCTGGTGGGGGGGGGGGGGGGGGGGGTGTGTGACATAATCCAAGCGGGTATTCTTATTGGATAATATGACTTTTCTTAATTAAAAGCCTCGTTTAGCATATACCATTACATCTTTGAATAAAAAACATTATGATATATGCCAGTCTAACAATCAAAAAGAAGGTAGCAGCATCTTTTGCTAGGGAAAACGGTGTCTTTCTTTCAATGCATGTTGCCATGGCAACAGACTTCAAATGTTACAACTATTTACATTTTTCAAGATCGCAACTAATATTTTGTCATTCGGCAAAATTTGAATGATTTTGAAGATGAGGCCAAAAATGGCTCTTATCGACCCTAGCCCTTTGAATGACACTCATAATCCGAACAACAACCTCTGAAACAGAACTCTGAAACATTTTTATGCTAATACTTACATGCCTTTTTCTGTCCTGTAACTTAATCATCCATTTCGATGAGCGGTTAATTTGTTAATTTAATTAGCAATTAGTCTAAATTTACAGGTAAAGTTCACTTGTATGAATGTCCTTGAGGCACTTCCTGCTCAGGGGTCGTCTCCAATATCTGAATTAACAAAAAAAAAGCTTAACATTAAGGCAGTTAACAACGACGTATACACAGTAACACGAATTGCCGAAAACTGTATCAGAATCAGAATTGTTACTGGTGACACGTCAAATGACATTCATACACCAGGACCTGTGATATGGGAAGTTAGTCCCTAGCCCTAGTCCCTGTATAACGGGGAAATACCAGACTAAAGGCCACGGTAAAAAAAAAAAAAATAGACTACTGACAAGGTCAAAAAGGTCCCAAATAAAGTTTTCCTCTCATATTGGTAGGAGGGGACTTCAATCGTGGTGATAATGAATGGAGCAACCAGCAGGTCAATGTCAGTGGAAATATCATTGATGTACAGGGAGAACAACAGTGGACCAAGAACAGTCCCTTCTGGAACCCCAGACAAAACTGGAGCCCACTCTGAAGATTCAGCATTAACAACAACACGTTGTTTTCTTTAGCAAAGAAAGGAATCTATCCATTTGAGGGTCTTTCCCCCAATTCTGTAACCAAATAACTTAGATTTAAGTTGTTCATGAGGTTGGGTGTCAGAAGCCTTGTCGAAGTCCAGAATAAATGTGTCCACCTGTCCCCCTTTGTCCAAGATATTTGTCCAGTCATTAATAACTGTGCTCAGCTGAGTTTTTACAACTATGCCTTTTCCTAAATACATGTTGTCTGTCTGACAAAAGTTTATGTTCATCCAAGTGGGCCATGATGTTTGAGCAGACTATATGTTCAAGCAATTTACACAGAACACAAGTCAGAGATACAGGGCAAGAGCCCTGTCTCTTTTTTTTTTTTTTTTTTTTTTTTTTGAAGAGTGGACATATGTTCTCTATGAGCCATTCTTTGGGTATTTCACCCGTATCAAGAGACTGTTGAAACATGTGTGCAAAACTGGACCTAACTCATTTGCTAGTTCCTTCAGGACTCTAGGATGAAGTTCATCAGGTCCTAAGGCTTTACTGGGGTTTAAGCCTTGAAGTAACTTGATTACTCATGCAGCTGACACAACAATATTCTCCATGAATCGGGCCGATCTTCCAGTCAATGGAACCTCCGTGAATTCTGTTTTATTAAACGCATCATTGAATTGACCAACAAGTTCCCCTGCCCTTTCAGATCTGATTCAGCAACCCCGCTCCTCCTCTTTTATTAAGGGGCGGGGTACCTTGCCAGTCTTTCTTCTGGTTATTAATATATCTGTAGAAGTCTCTGGGATTTGCCTTAACATCGCCTACCAAGTTATTCATATACAAATGATGCTGATTTTCTTATATCAGTCTTGATTTCACGTCTCAATATGTTTATAAAAGGGCTATCCTTTGGAAGCAAGGAATACACCACAGAACTGAAAATATGAAGTGTACATGTTTTCTGGGCCAGACTAGCTTGTTTCGGTCAGTTAGGCATCATCAGTGACCCTCAAATATTTTCAAAATTCCACAACGGAATCAATTATCAAGTTTTCAAATTTTGCCCTGAGTTTACCACTTCCTGTCCTTTTTGCCTTTGCATGAATCTTATTTCTTCTGCGAATTTTTCTTCTTATCCCTGGTGTGATCCAGGGAATCGAAGATACAGACCTACTAGTTTTTGAGGGGATATGATTTTCGGCCGAAGTATGAATGAAAGAAGTTGTCAAATCGAAGCTCTCCTGCATGGACAGACCGAGCATCTGAATGACCATTAAAGTATTTATTTCTTGCAAATCTGAGCGCATCCTTCCTCATAGTTTCATAGTCACCTTTCTGATACTAGTACACCTTCCTCCGAGGTTTCTTTGTTGGTGGAATGTAAATTTTTAAATATCCGGAGACAATATTACGATCACTTAGTTTATCTGGAGACTGAATGTCTTCAAATTGTCCTGGCAAAGTCGTAAGGATCAAATCTAATGTTTTCTTATCACGAGTGAGGAAGTTAACAATTTGTTCTAATCCATGATCGTTCATAATGTCAATTAAAATTTGTCCTTCAGGCTGACTCAGCATTGTGCCTTGTTTGCTGAGCCTGTCAGGCCAGACACTGTCTCTGAAATTGAGGTCACATGGAACATGTACAGCCGGGAGATTTTTACCCTTATGCTGCGACTTAATGCAGTCCCTCTGATCGTTAAACAACTGGAAGTTCTCGACCGTACCATTTGGTGGTCGATACCAACTTGCTACGAAGTGAGAATATTTTATTTGCAAAAACCTTTACCCATACCGATTTAGTGTCGTTTTCCAGTTCCATGAAAGGCATGCGAGGGATGTCTCTGTGAATGAGCAACATCACCCCACCGCCATGAGAGTTCCTGTCTTTTACTGAGAAGTTTCAGGGAAAAGCTCAGATGTGGTAAGTGAACTGTCAATCTTTGTTTCTTGAATGGCCACGATATGCGGTTGAAACGTATCGAGGAAAGCTAAAAGTTCGAGATTTTTTCCTCTTAGTCCATTTATGTTTATACTACAAAGTTTCAAACCATTTACAAAATTTGGCTTATTTTTATCAGCAGTCTAAGATTTATCTTTCTTATCCTTGGCAGAGGTTCAAATCTGTTTGGCTTACTCAGTTTTATATATTCGTTGAAGAAGGAGTCTGAAAAGTTGCACACCTCGCAGTTTGGACAAATCCAGTGGCAGTTTGAGTTTACTAAAGTGCCATATTCCGCATCTGAAATAAAGGAACATTCAGTGTGTATCCACATTTCACACTGGTCACATAGAACCGCTTTGTGGCCATTAAGTACAGCACCACTGCAAAGACCACAGTCAGCTTTGCAGTCTTTGCAATACCAAGTTCCAGCTCCAGATTCAATTTCTAACAATTGACTGTTATCCTAATCAGAACATGAGGAATGAAAACGTTTTTTAATCCTCACATTCTATCCATTTCTGAGAGCCTTTGCAATATTTTTTTGCAATGCCCACAGCGAAATCTTGGACCGGGGTTAGATTCAACGTCTCCGGCCAAGATTTGAAGAATAGCCAAATTTGTTCCACCGGAGGACTTGAAGTTCCGTAAGCCCTCCGAACATCTTCTGTAAAAGCAAAGCGAATGCGACAGGTCTCGCGTAAAATAGATTTATATAAACGTGCGGATATGGATGGCCTTCGAAACCATATGGCGCGATTTAGGGATTACTTCCTTTCCTCTGACCTCTCTCGCATGTCAGTCAATGACTTGTGGGTCAGTTTTAAGAGCGAGCTCACGACGGCTATGGAAAGGTGCATACCAATAAAAATGACCAAAACAAAGCATAGTGTACCATGGATCGATAACACGATCAAACACCTAATCAGAAGGCGTGATAGAATGTACTTTCGTGCTCGGAAGTCTGCGTTAAGAACCATTACAAAAGGTTCAGAGCATATGTACAAAAGGTAATTAGAGATGCATATTGGAAGCATGTTTCCAGCATCTTTACCTTTGATGATGAAAGCATTGATCCCGAGGGCACACAGAAGAATGGAAAAGTCAAAAACATTTTGGTCATTTTTAAAGTCCCTGGAAAAAGAATCATTTTGGATCACCTAACTTAGGGAAAATGGAATTTTGACTAAAAGGGAAGGCAATGACGAGGAAGCGATACAATTAAACCACAGCCCCCATCAGGGACACAAAGGGAAATAAACACAAACATGAAACAACTAGACCCTAATGGAAATATCACTAGTGGAAAGCGGATGGGACAGTTACATTCCCACAAAATGGCCAAATGGCCAAAGCAAAATATTATGAGCGATATATACTCTCAAAGACAAGCCATAAAAATAAACCACGACAGAAGAACCGCCTTGGAATGGTCAGTGTTTAAAACGAATTCCACTTGGGGGGGGTGGTGCTTAAATCGATTTTACGTGGCCACAATCCTCGCCCTTACTTCCGTCGCGATATAGACAAATAATTTGTTCAGTCCGCATGAAGGCCTCCTAACTCATCAGTGCAACATCTCCGTGAACACAAAAATCAATCAACCACAGAAATGAAACAGCGGTGAGGACTCGACAGCAAGAAACCAAAACCACTGAAATGCTGGAGGAAAAGGAAATCAACAGTTGGACCCCGATGAGCCCAACCAGAGACAGACCATCAGGCACCATCCAACATTACATAAAATAAGATTCTCTCTAATTCTCAGTAAGCCTCTACGCTGGAACCGAACCGCGCGATAAGGCAAATATATCTAATAAGCAGTTTCAATCAGCGTTTACGCGTGAATCTGACGACGAGCTACCATCAAAAGGTAAAAGCCCGTTCCCCTGTATGGGGACATTACAGCTGACCCCAAGGAAGTCGCAAAACTGTTGGACAAGCTCAACATACATAAGGCATCTGGGCCTGATGGCGAAACAGAAGTAGTGTTGGCGAAATGCTCGATGAGCTGGAATGGCAATCGTGGAGGACCGTCGTGAGCAGTCCTCTTTAACCTTTTTTTATAAGATACACTCGGATACAGTGTCTCTTAATAAAGATAAATACTTGACCCGTATTACTACTTCAACTCAAACAAGGGCACCAACAATTAAACAGCAGTCAATATCGTAGGTACCAGGCCTATAGTGATGCCCGGGAGAATTCTTTCTTCCCTGGAACTATTCCTCAGTGGAATAGTCTTCCCTCCTCTGTGGTAAATGCCAAAACTGCAATGAGTTCAAAGCCCGCATGGTGTAGATTGGAACACAGAGGTATACGTTTTAGTACACCTCTGAAAGAAGATTGTAATTAGTTTTAAGAACTCATCCAGCGAGTTTTTATTTTATTTTGGCTTAATTCTAAATTTAGCGCACCACCCAACTGGGGTAATGGCGAAGTGTGACCGACTCAGTATATGAAGATAGATAGATAGGATGGTACCAGCCTATAGATACAACGCAGGGTTCGAAATTAACAGTAGCAAGTAGCAAATTTGCTACCTGAAAAAATCAGTTTGCTACATAGCCAAACAATTGGTCTCAAAAAGTTGCTACCTGATATAATACCCACAACATCGCCACCATGTGCTGTTTTTCATTTCATTATTTTTCTGCAAAAATAAGGTTTGACATTACATTTTAATCGATTCACATGTAATGCCAAGCTTTATTTTAACTGAAAATCGGGAAAAAATCTACCCTGAAAATGTCGCCGGCTACAGATACCGAGCGCTTGAAGGATTAATCCCCAAGATGCCTGCTACTGGACTGACACTTTTTGCTGATTTGCTACCTCTTTCAAACCAGGTAGCAACGACTTCTTACCTGTGTCATTACGAAAACACGCCTATACCAAAACATTGTAACCTTTATCGCCGAAAAAGTGAAAATTTTGAGATGAAAAATTGTGATATTTTTCTCATTTCTACTCTAAGATATAGATTGTAGGTACTCGTTAGAACCGCCTCGATGAGGCGGTTCTAACGAGTACCCACAATCTATATCTTAGAGTAGAAATAAGAAAAATAAGGTTTACCCCTTCAAACCCCAGTTTTACTATATAAAAGTGGGGTTCAAGGGGGTCAAATTATATAGGCGTGTTTTCGTGATGCAATATAGACATGGAACTTTGTCAGTATGTAGGTCTTGTGATAGTTTTTGTTTTGTTTTGGAGTTGAACGGTCCAGTCAACACTATTTTAGGTCATTTTTTAGCCGGACAGTTTACCTATCCACACTTTTCCTGGACAGGCTTATACGTAAGCGGTTAACCGGTATAGTGCACATTCTTTCGTCAGAAACTGACAACTGCCCTTCTTGGATCAGCGGAAGGGAGAGAATGACCGTAGAAAAGATTTCATGATCTATTTCCATAAAAGAATGTTGCCGACCCCGGCAGGTATCGAATCCGCGTCCTCCTGATTACCAGTAAGACGCGTAGTCTTGTGATGGTAAGTATGTGTATGAAGTTTCATGAAAGCAGTTCCGCTATTGTTAAATTTCGTGAGGGATCACTTGGTTTAATACGTCATACAAAATGGCTTTTACTACTGAAAGCGCGTCGATTCAAGGTATGATTTTCTACTAGCAGTCCCATCTTTCTTTTTTCAATGTTTTAAAATATGACGCAGAGTATGGCAAATAACGAACACTTTCATGCTTAGGTCAAAATTTCTCGGGACAGGTTCGCATTATGCCCGGTTAATCACTTCTAAGTTGGAAATATACTAATAAATGCGGGGATCTCGTGCACTGTTCTTGAATTTTAGACAACAAAACTGGATTACTTTCATGTATCACAAACATCATTTCTATTTGAAAACGAACACTTTTACAGAGGGTTGTTGCAAGACTAAAACTTTAAAGTTAACATTTAATGCTTACGATTCCGGGGAACTTTTGAGAAGCTAATCAAGTACACTGCTTCATATTACGCTGATCAGGTGCACTGCAATTTTCAACAGCTAAAGAAAGTGCTTTGCTTTTCATTTAGCGCCAGAAGTCATGCCTCATTTTGAGAACCAACCATTTGCCACTAGACCTGTGTGCTAGACCCCGCCATTACGAAATTGAGACATGGGCTTGGCTAGCTAGAAGCCCGGATTTGAATCCCCTGAAACATATTTTGGAGATTCTTGGGCGTCGGATGCAGAACATTGATCCCCCCACTCACACACACAGACACACACGTGGCTAGAGCTGATCAGTCATCAAAATTAATTCGACGTCTGACCGATGGGATGAAACGTAGGGTCTAGGAATCTTAAACAGACGTCTCTTTAATGTGAAAAAATATACATCTTGAACACGCAACGTATTCTGGTATTAAATACTACATTTTCTGGCCGGTTGTTGCTTTGTTATGTTAGTCATGGTGTTCGTGTTGAACAGTTGAACAGTTTACCATCTTTTGGGTCGATTTTTTCCATTCGATCCAAAGTAACTAGCTACAGAAGCTTCTCGCCTGCTATTGCCCACGTGACTATTGCTGACCATGTACACCATGAAGGTATCGGTTATTTATTGAAGCTCTGTTCTGCGGCGTCTGATCAGGGTCTACACTGTTTGCAAAGTCCATGTTCAACGGCCCAGTCGACATGGCGACCTGATGTTACAGGGAGAAGACTAGCGTTGCTATAAATGACTAGTACATGGATTTTGAACATGGTCAGTGTTAGTCACGTGGACAATAGCAGGCGCGGAGCTTCTGTAGTTAGTAACTTTTAGTCATTTGATAACTAATCGACCCAGGCGCGGCGTTTGATCAGGATCTACACGTTTTGCTTATAGTATATGAATTTAAAGGTTAAACGAAACATGTACCAATAAACACTCGAAGACAATCGACCCAAAGTGCTGTCAGTGCTTTGATATATAAATGGTGTTTGCAGCAATCATTACATGAGGAAGTTTGATACCGAAACCACCGTCAGAGCTAGAACTGCCAAATGTGACTATTTTACTGAAACGGGATTGAATGCGCGATCTCCAGAGGAGTCAGAAAACCCTCGGTCTCTTACATGATACACATGTTTGTTTTTTTTGTTTGTTTGATTGTATTGGAGTATTATGGCTCAGTCAACACAATTTTGTCATTTTGAGCGACTGAGCGTATAAAAATTTCATGATCAATGTCCACGAAAGAATGTTGCCGACCCTAAATGAATCGAAGCCTCTAGTTTTATAGTTCTTGAGAAATATTTGATAAAAATTAACATTGGCCAATATAGAGAGAAAGAAGAATGAAAGAACATATGAAAAATACACTGAAAAAGGCCATTGTCTTTTACTCGATAAAAGTAAGCCGATAATGACCATAGTCTCTACACAATGATATCACGTTATTTGCATACCCTGCTTCTAGCTTTTATGATTCTTGAGAAATCTTTGACTAAACAATAATGGTTTTATCCGGACGGATACTATCGCACATTTGTTCAAAGCGGGGGAATAATGAAACGGGGGTGTTTAACATTAACTGTGTGTATAGGATTTGATATCTCGTAATGTCTAGATATTAACTCGAAATTTCGAGATACTAAGTCGAAATTTCGAGTTAATAAGTCGAAATTTCGAGTTATTAGGTCGAAATTCCGAAATAGTATATATAATTATATTGTCGGAATGTCGAGTTACTAAGTCGAAATTTCGAGTTAATAAGTCGAAATTTAGAATTACTAAGTCGAAATTTCGAGATACCTATGCAAAGAAAAAAAAAAAAAAAAAAAAGTAAACCTGGCCCTTATGCTCTTTCGTAGTAATTTGAGGGAAAATTTTCAGTCACGGCACAATTTGTTTAAAACGATACTGTGTCCTCGCGTAATAGGCGATTTCATTATGAAAAGACACCTATGTAATTTTGACCCCATTAAACCCCACTTTTATATATAAAAAACTGGGGTTTGCAGGAGCATACATTATTTTCCTTATTTCTACTCTAAGGCATAGGTTGTGTGTACTCGTTAGAAATGCTTCATCGAGGCGGTTCTAACGAGTACCCGAAATCTACGTTTGAAGCAGAAATAAGAAAAACAAGCCGCAATTTTTCATCAGAAAATTTATATTTTTTTGGAGGTAAAAGTTTCAATATGTATAGATAGGCTTGTTTTCGTAATGTCTTAGATACCCACTGAGATGTAACAAAATTCTTTTTTTTTTTTTTTTCACATCAGTCAGCTTCTACATGCAACACTTACATGCAAACGTTTTAGTTTCAGTGGCAGATGGAATTCTATGCCAAAGTTGTGGAAAGACCTTCCGCAGTGAAAGGAGTGTACGGCAGCATGAGGCCGCCGTACACATGAAAACTTCACCCTTCCTGTGCTGCAACATCAATTTTCTCTCCGTCAGTCACCTTACTCGACATAGGTGTAGTGTACACAATGTCGAAAAGATATATGAATGCCAACGGCGCCATAAAAAGTTTGCTATTAACGCCGACCTACAGCGACATAAACGCAGGGAATCGCAGAAATTGCGTTTCAAGTGTAATTGTCGGAAACATTTTGAAACGAAGTCTGAGCTCGATGATCATTCTACAACCCACGAATCGAACTATAATCCTAAGAACCTGTGTCCAGTCTGTAACAAGGCTACTAATTGCGCACCCCTTGTGGCTGATCTGTTCTTGTATTGTTATGAAAGAGACTTCATTTTGTCGCTTTCCATTGATAACCAATCTGAAATTATTGAAGCTTTTAGCTCTACTTCTAGATATTTAGATGATTTATTAAATATTGATAATACCTATTTTGATGGTTTGATCAGTCAGATTTACCCCCTAGAACTTCAGTTAAACAAAGCAAATTCTTCTGATACAGAGGCCCCGTTTTTGGATTTACATCTATCTATTGTAGATGGATTTGTTTCGTGCAAAATTTATGATAAACGCGATGACTTTGATTTTGAGATTGTAAATTTTCCTTTTTTTGGATGGTGATGTTCCTCGTGCGCCATCCTATGGCGTTTATATTTCGCAATTAATTCGATTTGCTAGAGTGTGTAGTCATGTAACTGACTTCAACACTCGTAATAAATTATTAACGGCTAAACTCCTTAATCAGGGTTATCGGTACCATAAACTACGCAAAGCCTTTTCAAAATTTTATAGACGCCATTCTGATTTAATTTCAAAATCCAATATTGGACTTAAATCTCTTCTGCAACAAGGTCTATCGCAACCCGAATTTTATGGTGACTTAGTATATAAATTCAGAAAAATATATAACCGCAATGACTTTAGCACCCAATTTCGTAAAATCATTCTTCGATATAAAAAGATTGGGTACAACATGGATATTATACGACAGACTGCATGCATGGTAGTTAACCCAATCACGGTTGGCAACTTTGCTTCCCTCTTTAATTGCAAGCCGGTGGGTCAGGCCTCAGATTCTATGACGGTTCCAACGTAAAGGCTTATTGAGAATTAGAGAGATCTAATTCAAGGTCATGTTGGTTGGTGCCTGATGCTCTGTCTCTGGTCGGGCCCATCGGAGTCTAACTGTTGGTTTTCTTTTGCTCCAGCATTTCAGTGGTTTCTTGCTGTCGAGTCCTCATCGTTGTCTCACCTCTGTGGTTCTTTGATTATTTGTGTTCACAGAGATGTTGCACTGATGAGTTAGGAGGCCTTCATGCGGATTGAACAAATTATTTGTCTAAATCGCGACGGAAGTAAGGGCGAGGATTGTGGCCACGTAAAATCGATTTAAGCCCCCCCCCCCCCCCCCCAGTGGAAATCTTTCCACTGTCCGTTCCAAGGCGGTTCTTCTGTGGCGATTTATTTATGTTGTTGTTTGTTACTTACTGTGACAGCACCCAATTTCGTAAAATCATTCTTCGATATAAAAAGATTGGCATGTCGAACTGATGAGGCCTTATTGGCCGAAACTAGCTAGTCTGGCCCAGAAAACATGTACACTCACTATTTTTTCACTTCTGTGGTGTATTCCTTGCTTCCAAAGGATAACCCTTTTATAGAACATATTTAACTTCACTACAGCTGGTGTGTGGGAATGTGTGGCGGCGGTAAAACGTCTCCCTGCCCTACATCATAGTGTAGATTATATTTTCTTGTCCTTTGGGATCAATGATTCCATTGCGGAATTTTGAAAATATCTGAGGGTCACTGATGAGGCCTTATTGGCCGAAACTAGCTAGTCTGGCCCAGAAAACATGTACACTTACTATTTTTTCACTTCTGTGGTGTATTCCTTGCTTCCAAAGGATAACCCTTTTATAGAACATATTTAACTTCACTACAGCTGGTGTGTGGGAATGTGTGGCGGCGGTAAAACGTCTCCCTGCCCTACATCATAGTGTAGATTATATTTTCTTGTCCTTTGGGATCAATGATTCCATTGCGGAATTTTGAAAATATCTGAGGGTCACTGATGAGGCCTTATTGGCCGAAACTAGCTAGTCTGGCCCAGAAAACATGTACACTCACTATTTTTTCACTTCTGTGGTGTAATCCTTGCTTCCAAAGGATAACCCTTTTATAGAACATATTTAACGGACATCCAGGTAACTGATGTCGGCTAAAGTTAATGCATAGATTTATATAGGAACTTCATAATTATTTCCGCATAAAATAAAAACTTATAAGAATAACTTTTCTGTGCAAGCGGCTCATGATTTTACATTCTTTTTCTATTATCCACATGTATTTTTAATGAAATTTTATGAACAACTTTTTAGTCCTTTTTACATATATTTGGAAGCACCCACTAAATGTATAGAATATATAGTAAAACTATTGATTACAGTGACAAAAACTGATGAATTTCTTTTCATAACTTTTTTGTAAATTGTTATTTCGTTTCTGTGCCAGCGGAAGTAAAATTGCAAATTTATTGTGAACACGCCCATATACATTTTGTAAAATAAAAATGAAAATAATTTGGTCCTTTTTGAAAATGAAATACACTGCCCCCTTTTTCTATTTACAGTTTACCTTGGTCACCTAGGTAACCATGGCTAGGAGCTGTGGGAGATAATCATTTATTTTCTGTGTTGTACGCGTTAATTCCCTTCATTATCAGCATAGCTGAGAAAGGTCGTGTCCGCATAAGTCCGGTATGGGGTACAACATGGATATTATACGACAGACTGCATGCATGGTAGTTAACCCAATCACGGTTGGCAACTTTGCTTCCCTCTTTAATTGCACGCCGGTGAGTCAGGCCTCAGATTCTATGACGGCTCCAACGTAAAGGCTTATTGAGAATTAGAGAGATAATGTCGGTTGGTGTCTGATGCTCTGTCTCTGGTCGGGCTCATCGGAGTCTAACTGTTGGTTTTCTTTTGCTCCAGCATTTCAGTGGTTTCTTGCTGTCGAGTCCTCACCGTTGCCTCACCTCTGTGGTTCTTTGATTTTTGTGTTCACGGAGATGTTGCACTGATGAGTTAGGAGGCCTTCATGCGGACTGAACAAATTATTTGTCTAAATCGCGACGGAAGTAAGGGCGAGGATTGTGGCCACGTAAAATCGATTTAAGCCCCCCAGTGGAAATCTTCCACTGACCGTTCCAAGGCGGCTCTTCTGTGGCGATTTATTTATGTTGTTGTTTGTTACTTACTGTGTATATCACTTGTGTCTTTTTATTTTCGGATGGCCATATGGCCATTTGTGGGAAAGTAACTGTCCTTATGGCCTTCCTTTGTTTAGGTTTCCATTATGGTCTGGTCGCTTAATGTTTGTATTTCTTTCCCTTTGGTGTCTTTTATGGGTGGAGTAAGTTAACTGTATCAATTCCTGATCTTTGTTTTACTTCAAGACTTAACACGTACAGACATGTTAAAAATATCCACCACAAATAAACTAGTCCAATACATATAGATTATACATTCTCCTAGTTGAAATATGGGATTTATAAACCGAGGGAGGCAAAACAATCCGATAAAGAAACGAGTGCGAAGCACGAGTTTCTTTAACGGATTGTTTTACCTCCCGAGGTTTATAAATCCCATATTTCAAATAGGAGAAATGTATAATCTGTATATTACATGCACTTCCATAGACTTTTAGGAGAGTTTGGATCTTGAATTTTGGATCTGAATGCCCGTTCACTTGACTGTTTACAGCCCCTGTAAACGGTTCAATCAGCGAAGTGTTACAGAATCTGGGTGGAAGAACAACTGGATGGGCGCCATTTTGAAAGCGCTTTCTATAGTTTTGAACAAAAATAGAAGAAACAAAGTGTTTCAGTGATAAAACAAGTTAAACGTTAGATTAAATAAAGCAAAACTTACATCCTAATCAATGGTCATATCCATGTTTTCTTTTGTTTCAGCGTTGCATCCGACTCAAACGTCACGCATTCTGAACGTCTGTTGATATTTCTTAGACGCCATTACAATGACGTCATGAATAACGTCGCCGTGATTGAAACTTTCCCGCGTTTGAATAGAACAATTTCACTGCAAAGCGGTATCTCGTATCTTGTACATGAAGTAGTTCCAGCTGAAGGGATTTATTTCCCCGGCTAAGAGGAAATATTTCTTCTTAGCAAAAAGGAAAATACCAAGTTTATGTCTGGTAGAAATCATGGTATTTCTCTGTAATGCATGTAATATTAATGTTTATTTTTTAGTCCCCAGTAGCGACAGCAGGGACATATTGTTTTCGCCCTGTCTGTTTGTGTGTTGGTTTGTTGGCCAACTTTAACATTGAACATGAATTTTAAGTAGTTGTTAATGTGGAATATCTTATTGTACAATTTCTTTCTTTCTACATGATACAGAGAACATTGTGAAAGAAAATGCATATCATTTTCTATACTGTTCAGATTATAATGCTTACATAGTCATTCCGATCATGCTATAGTTCTTGGTTTTGCATATCTGCCAGATTCAATCAAAAGATTATGAGCACTTAGTCATAGTTTACATGTCATAGGGGTGTTTGCTGTATGGTACACATATTCGTGAGCAATCACTGTGGGTTCATATACTTCGGATTGAAGCCCAGGGAAACACAACTCCTGGTTCTGATGTATGCTGAATTATTTACAATGATGATTGAAGAATGGCAACAGGATCAGCAACTGCAAATATAATATGATATCCACATAAATATTATACATGTGGAAGATGCTAAACATGTAATTGGAAGCAACGTCTCCAAAACGACCTGTACAGTGCTGACGGGGACGTTAAATGTAAAATCAAACAAACAGAAACTTAGGAAACAACCAACAGGATGGAAGAATAGATGGATGAATGCTTACTAGCTAGTCTGGCCCAGAGGATATGTGCACTTCGTATTTTCCAGTTCTGTTGTGTATTCCTTGCTTCCAAAGGATAGCCCTTTAATAGAACATATTTAACGTCACTACAGCTGGTGTCTGGGAATGTGTGGCGGTCGTAAAAAGTCTCCCTACCCTACATCATAGTGTAGTTTATATTTTCTTGTCCTTTGGGGTTATTGATTCCATTGTGGAATTTTTGAAAATATTTGAGGGTCACTGATGAGGCCTAATTGGCCGAAACTAGCTAGTCTGGCCCAGAGGATATGTGCACTTCATATGTTCCAGTTCTGTTGTGTATTCCTTGCTTCCAAGGGATAGCCCTTTTATAGAACATATTTACAATTACTTGTTCATCCATGGCTGTAAGTGACGGAAGGAATAAAAAGATAAAAAATACACAGATATATGCGTACATACATGAATGCATATAACGGAATGTATGGATGCATGTATGCATGCATGGATGGATGGATACATGCATGCATGGGTGGATGGATATGCACACATGTACGCGTGCATGCATGAATGCATATAACGGGATGTATGGGTGTAAGGTTACATCATAAAGCAGTTCACATACAATTTTGTTGTTATTGCAGAAAATTGTCGCATATAAGTATTAACAAACCTGTGAAATACACCTGTCATTAATCTTTAGGCTGTAAATAATTAACCAAACACTGTTTGAAGATTCATTGATGTCTTTGCAGTATATTTAAGTATCTACAACACTTGTCAATCGCTGTCAAACAGATTAAGAGGTGTAAAAGCTGCCCCATGCCACTGCAGTGGGTGTGGCAAAGATCTCATTGCCAAAGTGATCAATCACATTTCCCTAATATGGGTATTATACACTGACACAAGGCTTTATTCCTATTATGTACTTTTTTATTTATTTATCTGCAATCTAGATAGTATCTTATCAGCAAGCTACTACTGAAGGTGTCAAAAATGAATGAAACATAAATAGAAGTGAAGGCAATGATCAGGAATCGATACAATTAACCCATAGCTCCAATCAGAGACACAAAGGGGAAAGAAACACAAACATGAAATAATTTGACCCTAATGGAAACACCAATAGTGGAAAGCCAAAAGGACGGTTACTTTCTCACAAAATGGCCAATTGGCTATCTAAAACAAAGAATAAACAAGAGGGCCCACAGGGCCCTGGTTCGCTCACCTGTGTGTCACTGTCTCGAGCACATTCTATTTTTAGCTATGGTGGCTATCTTGTTCATCAGCAGAGTGATTTTAGCTTATTTGGTAGGGAGTAACCAAGGCAACATTCCTGTGAGGTTTGAATCAAATTGGCCTTAGGGTTTAGGAGGGGTTCACATTTGAGTCAAATTTACAATATTTTTCTATTTTTAGCTCCGGTGGCCATTATGTTCATCGGAGTGGGATTGTTTAAGCCTTTTTGGTAGAGGGTCATCTAAGCAACATTACTTCGAAGTTTGAATGAAATTGGCCCAAGCGTACAGAAGAAATTGTTGTTTTTTATTTTTTTTTTATTTTTAGCACTGGCAGCCATCTTGTTCATTGGAGTGGAATGAGTTTTAACTATTTTGGTAGGGAGTCACCTAGGCAACATTCCTGTGAAGTTTTAAAACCAATTGACCCAAAGGTTTAGGAGTTCGCATTTGAAGCAAATTTACTATGTTTTTCTATGTGACCATTTGTAAATCGTTATGCTATTTTCCTAGAGGGTCATCTACACAACATTCCAATGAAGTTTAGAAGCCTTCATGGTGATGTGGCCATGCTACTTGCCTTGTAAACCAGGGGTAGCAGGATCAATCCCAGGCTTCTCCAAACTTTCAGATTGGTCTTTAAACAGAGGTCCCATCACTGTATGACCTTAGCTGTTGGTGAGACTAAAACTCAAACACTCACTCCTATAAAGGAACCTATATGCCAAATATGAAGGTTGTATCTTAAATGCTTCAAAATTTATGACAAAGTAGATCAAAGGTCAAGGTCATGGCTCAAAAGTTTTGAATGGTTGAGAAAACCTTGTCACAAGGAACATTCATGCCAAATATGAAGGCTCTATCACATATGGTTCAAAAGTTATGATAAAGTAGGTCACAGGTCAACGTCACAGGTCAAACCTTTATATGAGTGGGAAGCCCTTGTCAAAAGGAACCTACATGCCAAATATGAAGGCTCTATCTCAAATGGTTCAAAAGTTATGACAAAATAACCTACTGATCTACTTTTTGATTTGACATGACCCATATTCGAACTTAACTGAGATATTGTCCAGATGATCATTCTGAGCATGTTTTATGATGATTTGACTAAAACTGTGGCTCTTAGAGTGTTCAAAACGTTTTTCTATGATTTGACCTGCTGACCTACTTTTTGACCCGACATGACCCATATTCGAACTTGACCCAGATATTGTCAAGATGATCATTCTGAGCAAGTTTGATGATGATCGGACCAAAACTGGGATCTCTAGTTTGTCCACAAGGTTTTTCAACATTCTGATCTACTGATCAACTTACTGACCAGATATGACCCATATTCTAAATAAACTGAGATATTGTCAAATGATCATTTTGAGCAAGTTTGATGATGATCGGACCAAAACTGTGGCCTCTAGTGTGTGTTCAGAGGGTTTTTCTATGATTTTATCTACTGACCTACTTTTTGGACCGACATGACCCATATTCGAACTTGACCGAGATATTGTCAAGACTCATTCTGAGCAAGTTTGATGATGATTGGACCAAAACTGTGGCCTCTAGTGTGTTCACAAGGTTTTTCTCTGATTTGACCTACTAACCTACCTTTTGACCTGGCATGACCCATATTCGAACGTGACCAAGATATTATCAAGATGATCATTCTGAGCAAGTTTGATGATGATCGAACCAAAACTGTGGCCTCTAGTGTGTTCACAAGGTTTTTATCTCTGATTTGAACTATTGGCCTACTTTTTGAGCCGACATGACCCATATTCGAACTTGACTCAGATATTGTCAAGATGATCATTCTGGGCAGGTTTGATGATGATTGGACCAAAACTGTGGCCCCCACAAGGTTTTTCTATGATTTGACCTAGTGCCCTACTTTTTGACCCGACATGACCCATATTCGAATGTGACCAAGATATTATCATGATGATCATTCTGAGCAAGTTTGATGATGATTGGACATAAATTGTGGCCTCTAGTGTGTTCAGAAGGTTTTTCTATGATTTGACCTACTGACCTTCTTTTTGACCCGACAATACCCATATTCGAACTTGACTGAGATATTGTCAAGATGAAAATTCTGGGCAAGTTTGAAAATGATCTGACCAAAACTGTGGCCTCTAGTGGCTTCACAAGGTTTTTTTTCTGATTTGAACTACTGATCTACTTTTTGACCCGACATGACCCATATTCAAACTTGACGGAGATATTTTGTGGTGGTACAAAATGTGTGCAAGTTTTGTTATAATCAAATCATAAATGAAACAGCTATCATGCAGACAAGACCAAAATAGGCAATTTTTGCCCTTTCAGGGGTCGTAACTCCGAAACACATGATGCGATATGGCTGGTTCAAGAAAGGAACCCAGATCTCATGGTGGTACAAGTTGTGTGCAAGTCTGGTTAAAATCAAATCATAAATGAAGATGCTATCGTTCGGACAAGACCAAAATAGGCAAGTTTTGCCATTTCAGGGGCCGTAACTCAGTAACACATGATGCGATATGGCTGGTTCAAGAAAGGAACCCAGATCTCATGGTGGTACAAGTTGTGTGCAAGTCTGGTTAAAATAAAATCATAAATGAAGATGCTATCATGCGGACAAGACCAAAATAGGCAATTTTGCCCTTTCAGGGGCCGTAACTCCGTAACACATGATGCGATATGGCTGGTTCAAGAAAGGAACCTAGATGTCATGGTGGTACAAAATGTGTGCATGTCTGGTTAAAATCAAATCATAAATGAAGATGCTATCATGCGGAGAAGACCAAAATGGGCAATTTTTGCCCTTTCAGGGGCCGTAACTCCATAACACATGATGCGATATAGCTGGTTCAAGAAAGGAACCCAGATCTCATGGTGGTACAAGTTGTGTGCAAGTCTGGTTAAAATCAAATCATAAATGAAGATGCTATCGTGCGGACAAGACCAAAATAGGCAATTTCTGTCCTTTCAGGGGCCGTAACTCTGTCACACATGATGGGATATGGCTGGTTCAAGAAAGGAACCTAGATCTCATGGTGGTACAAGTTGTGTGCAAGTCTGGTTAAAATCAAATCATAAATGAAGATGCTATCGTGCGGACACGACAAAAATAGGTGGGCCCGACCAGAGACAAAGCATCAGGCACCAACGAACATTACCTTGAATTAGATCTCTCTATTTCTCAATAAGCCTTTACGTTGGAACCGTCATAGAATCTGAGGCCTGAACCACCGGCGTGCAATTAAAGAGGGAAGCAAAGTTGCCAACCGTGATTGGGTTAACTACCATGCATTCAGTCTGCAAGTCCGTGAAATGAACACCCCCCCCCCCCCCCCACGCACACACACACACACTAAAGTAGAAGTAAAACAAAGATCAGGAATTGATACAATTAACTTACTCCACCCATAAAAGACACCAAAGGGAAAGAAATACAAACATTAAGCGACCAGACAATAATGGAAACCTAAACAAAGGAAGGCCATAAGGACAGTTACTTTCCCACAAAATGGCCATATGGCCATCCAAAACCAAAAGACACAAGTGATACACACAGTAAGTAACAAACAACAACATAAATAAATCGCCACAGAAGCGCCGCCTTGGAACGGTCAGTGGAAGATTTCCACTGGGGGGCTTTAATCGATTTTACGGGGCCACAATCCTCGCCCTTACTTCCGTCGCGATTTAGACAAATAATTTGTTCAGTCCGCATGAAGGCCTCCTAACTCATCAGTGCAACATCTCCGTGAACACAAAAATCAAAGAACCACAGAGGTGAGACAACGGTGAGAACTCGACAGCAAGAAACCACTGAAATGCTGGAGCAAAAGAAAACCAACAGTTAGACTCCGATGAGCCCGACCAGAGACAGAGCTTTATATTGGGAAAACACCCCACTTTATATTGGGAAAACACGGAATTGCGAGGATATACAATATTTGTTTTATTTCTGCTCCAAGACATAGATTGTTGGTACTCGTTAGATTGAGGCGGTTCTAACGAGCACCCACAACCTATGTTTTGAGTATAAATAAGGATAATATCACAAATGCATCAGCAAATTCACCGTTTTGGAGATGCAAAAAATGCACTATGGCGCACGGGTGTGTTATCGTAATGATTTAGAATTTAGCAAAAAAACATCACTGGATCAATTTTTAAAACTGTTTACAATCTGCTTTCAGATGTGTACTAAAACGCGTACCTCTGAGTTCCAATCTACACCATGCGAGCTTTGAACTCTTCTGCGGTTTTGGCATTTACCACAGAGGGGGGATGACTCTTCCACAGAGGAATACTTATAGGGAAGAATGATTTCTTCAGAGCAACACTATAGGCTTGGTAAAGTAACTGTCCATATGGCCTTCCTTTGTTTAGGTTTCCATTATGGTCTGGTCGCTTAATGTTTGTATTTCTTTCCCTTTGGTGTCTTTTATGGATGGAGTAAGTTAATTGTATCAATTCCTGATCTTTGTTTTACTTCTACTTTGGTACCTACTATATTGACTGTTGTTTAATTTTGATGGCCTTGTTTGAGTTAGAGTAGTCGCAGGGGACAAGTATTTATCTTTATTAAGAGACACTGTATCAGAGTGTTTCTTATAAAAGAAGCATAAAGAGGACTGCTCACGACGGGTCTCCAAAGATGGCCATTCAAGTTCATCAAGCATATCGCCAACACTACTTCTGTTCCGCCATCGACTATAGGCCCATCGGGCAGCTGTCCTCTATACCTTCTCAACCTGTTGAATCTGAGTTTTAACAACGGGGTGCCAAGCACACTGAATCAGAGTGTATCTTGTAGAAGAAGGTTAAAGAGGACTGCTCACGACGGGCCTCCAGGGACGGCCACTCTAGCTCATTAAGCATGTCACCGACGCTACTTCTATTTCGCCATCGCCTACAGGTCCATCGAACAGCTGTCATCTGCACCTTCTCCACCTGCTGAGTCTGAGTTTTAACATAGGGATGCCAAATGGGTGATGCGTATTCAAGTTGAGGGCGAACCAATGTTTTATATGCAACATCCTTTGTCTGCCTAGGTGTAAAAGCCAAGTTCCGTCTAAGGAATCCTAAAGTCTTGGTTGCTTTAGATGTAATCTCAGAGATATGTTGACCCCAATCAAGATCGTCAGTGATGGTGATACGAAGATATTTGGCGGATTGAACATGTTCCAAAATTTGCTGGTGACGTGTATAGTCAAATTTAAATTGCTTGTCCGGAGGGTTTCGTGACACCCTCATTGAGTGACATTTGGCCACATTGAACTTCCTTTACCAATCGGCCTCCCACTGTGCAAGTTGATCCAGGTCATCTTGTAAAATAAGACAGTCAGAAGGAGAATATATGTTCCTATACAGGACACAATCATCAGCAAACAAACGGACCGATGACCTGATATTATCGGGGAGATCATTAATGAAAACCAAGAAAAGGACCGGTCCAAGGATCGAACCTTGTGGGGGGGGGGACTCCAGATAAAACAGGGACTGGATCAGACGCTTGGCCATCAAGTACAACTTATTGTGATGGCCCAGAGAGCCATGAGCTAATCCACCTATGTGTGGATCCTCTTATCCCATAGTACTCCAGTTTATGTAATAGCCTTCTGTGAGGTACCTTGTCAAAAGCCTTAGCGAAGTCAAATCAACAGCTTACAAGACACTCCTTAGACCACAGTTGGAATATGCCTCCACTGTTTGGTCACCACACACGTACAGCCACTGACATTTACAAATTAGAACCTATGAAGCGCAGAGCTGCCAGATGGGTCTCTCGTGACTACAGGTATACAACTAGTGTTACCGATATGCTAAACAACCTTCCGTGGCGTCCATTAGATCAGAGACGCATAGACAGCCGACTCACTATGCTATTCAAAGTCACATATGACCTTGTTGCCATTCCTGCAATATAATACCCCATTCTACATATCAGGAGGGACTCTAGACAAACCATCCTTTGGCATACAGACTCATCACTACCCCTACAAACTACTACAAATTTTCATTCTTTCCCAGAACCATTTTTCAAAGGAATGCTCTACCCCGCAAAATAGTTATGCTTCCCACCCTGGCACAGTTTAGTGATGCTGTGGGCCGGGTGGTGCACGTGTCTCCCTAGTCACTGGCCTCTGTTTTTTACTTTTAACTATACTAACACTCTCCTCGCACTGTACAAACTCATTTCACCTGCTATACTTATCTTTTATTTCAATTAACCCCCTTCAGTACTTGATATACTGGAACCCCCGTTCATCGACAAGACAATTCATCGACAAGACAACTCATCGACACGGTTTTTGGAGACAATTCATCGACACAATTGAAGACAACTCATCGTCACTTTTTGAAGACAACTCATCGACACATTATTATGTTAAACTTATACACAGGCTGATAAAATGAAGACAATGTTTTGAAAATAAAATGATCTATCTATGATATAAAAGAAAATATTTAGGGAACTTGGTCAAATATTATTCAAAACTTTCATAATTAAAATAAAAAAGATGGAAAAAAGATATTTGTTTATGTGAGTTACATGTATGTTTTCATTTACCACCTAAATGTTTGTTGTTCGAATTTTGATAATAATAGGGAATTTGACTGTTAATCATGAGTTTTTAAACTGTCTGTCTGTCTCTGTCTGTCCGCCCGCCCGTCCGCCCGTATGTATGCAATACTGGTGAGTCTTTATATGCGTTTTTAAACTGTCTGTCTGTCAATCTATTTTTCTTTCTTTCATCATTCATTCTTAGACATTATGTGTCTTGTTTCTTTCGTTCATTCTGATACATTATCTTATTCTTTATTTATTTATTTATTTATTTATTAATTTATTTATTTATTTTGATGACACGTGCCATTTAATATAAAACGTGGACAAACAATCAATTACACCATTTCTCGAAATATTTTGTTAATCGGCGTGTGCCATAAAGTTACAAACATAACGATTATCAAATTACTCAATTTTTTTTTATCCTACATGTGTATTTGTATTTTTACCCCTCACAGATCAATCAAATACAACTTACCGCTTATCCATGATTACACTTAATTACATATGATTGCCAATTACCTTCAAACAAATGTGTCGATGAATTGTCTTCAAAAGGTGTCGATGAGTTGTCTTCAATTGTGTCGATGAATCGTCTCCAAAAACCATGTCGATGAGTTGTCTTGTCGATGAATTGTCTCGATTCCTTTGAAAGTCCGCCTCGGAGGTTTAGAAGTATTGGCAGATTGATAGATAGATGTTGGTCTCTTGTCCTAAATAAAGTATAGGCACAAAAGGCTGCAATATACTTACAACCATGGGACTGTAACTGAAGTTAAGTAACTGCATGATGTATGAGTCTGCAGCAGCCATAACCTTATATGAAAAAGATTAAGGCAACTTTTAGGAGCGCCTTACACGAAAGCGATAAAATAATAAGGAAATAAGATAGATAGTGTTTTATGATACAGAATTCACAACGATTAATTTGATGAGACAAATATTAGGATCTAATTATTCAGAACTTCTATTTAGTCAGTGCGTTTTTCGGAGTTGGTATACACAGCCTTAATAATGCCTTCTATTGCTATAGACGCTATAGATAATGCTGAGTCGACCCCTAATCGAATTCTATACCACTTCCTGTTGAAGCGCCATCTGCAACCGAAAGCACGAAAATTTATCATTCAGTTGATTATTGACAGCTGAGTACAGAGCATTCCTGAACAGCAATAAATCATCGGCTTTTGTAGAAAGCAGGGTATATGAAATGGAATACGGTTAATAAAAAGAAAAAGTTAAGACTACAATAGAAATATCTGGACACTCAGCGAACCGGTATCCGGACAGTTTACCGGTCAAACATGTTTTACAAAATGGTGAAAAATTCTTGATATTCTCTCTGACTCTACATGCTGTATGCTAGCCAGTCGGGGCTACCATGCAATGCAATAAGTACATTTTTCAGCTTTGTCTCTTTGGACTGTCTTTAATTCAATTATCAGATGGAGAGTTAAATGGTCATTACACTGGAGAATGGGCAGTTCACATCCAGGGAGGGGAAAGCAGGGCAAAGAAGGTGGCTGAAGACTATGGATTTGAATTCCTTGGCAAGGTAAGTTTTACTTTCTGCATTCTAGGTGTTCATATTTTTACATTTATATGCTGGTTATTTATATTGTTATTCTTCGGACCGCACATGCAGTAGCAAGAGAACACTGGCACCTCAAACCTTGAATTAATTGAATAAATAGCAATAAACCACAAACTCTTTGTACACATCGAACAATATGAATTTTATTCTGGTAGCTCACTTTCACTAATAATGTTTGGACCAGCCTTATACAGTCTGAAGGGAGAATGGATACACTTTTGAGGTAGGTAGTTCTAAAAAAATGACTGTCTCCTTTAGTATCGGAGCGTGATAGCTCAGTGCACTTGCCTCTGATGCTAGAGGTCCCGGGTTCGATCCCGGGAAGCGCCAATAAAATTTCAGTGTCCGAACATGCTCCAATGGCATCATTTGCAGGGATGAATGTCATAAAGTGCACCGTCCTTCAGATCGGGATGTTAACTGGAGGCCCCCTGTGCAGGTTAAAGATCCCTACCGTAATTACATGACTACTGTGTAGGCTGTCATCCTGCAAAACCTGGAGTGTATGTAATGTACACCTGTGGTAATGGTCCATTGTGACCGACGCAATTTCGGTAGACAGACAGACAGTATAAGGGGCTACTCTTAAGAGTAAGCCCATTTTTTGGATCAATCACATGGACCTGTTTCAAGCTTTTAGAGAGTGTATATAATGTACACCTGCGGTAATGGTCTAATGTGACCAACGCAGTATCAGTAGATAGAGTGGTGTATGGATGTCTTTTGACGTGTCACCAGTAACAATTTTGATTAGAGATAGATAGATAGAGAGGAAAGATATACTATCCTATAATAACATTATATACCACAATGCAAGTTGTTCCCATTTGAAAACAGGCAAAAATATATATGTGAAGGCCGACCTGGGTAGCTCAGTCGGATGCGTGTCTGACTGGTGATATTAAAGGAGGATGTGGATTCGATACCTGCCCGGGTCTGCAACATTCAATTGTCAAGATTGATCATGAAATCTTTTCTACGGTCATCTCTCCCTTCCACTGATTCAAGAAGGGCAGTTAACAGTTTCTGGCGAAAGAATATGCACTGTACATGTAAACGGCATACGTATAAGCTTGCCCAGGAAAAGTGTGGATAGGTAAACTGACTGGCTCAACAATGACCTAAAATAGAGTTGACTGGGCCGTTAAACTCCAAAACAAACAAAATCTATCTATCTCTCTATCAATCTTCTTATACGGAGTCGGTGATATTTGGCCATTACCTCAGTTGGGTGCCTAGCTAAATTATGAATTTAGCCGGAATTTAGCTGAAAAAAATTTATAAACAATAGAGAAGTCACTGGAGGAGTCCTTAAAACTACATGTATTTACAATCTGAATAACAGAGCTATACTAAAAATATACCTCTGAGGCTCAATCTCATACTTTACGGGCTTTGAAGTTTGAACTCCTCTGCAGTCTTCGCATTTATGACAGAAGACGGAAGACTATTCACTGGGGAATAGTTCCAGAAAAAAAAAAATAAATTCAGGGCATCACAGGACTGGTACCAGCAGTGTTGTGAGTTGTTTACCTTTTGATGCCCTTGTTTGGGTTGAAACTGTCGCAGGGGTCAATTATTTGTCTTTATTTATGGACACTGTACCTGAATGTATCTTACAGAAGAAGGTTAAAGAGGACTGCTGGTGGCGGGCCTCTGAGGACGGCCATTCTAACTCATAAAACATGTCACCAACACTACTTGAACAGTAACTCAGAGTTCTCGTTAACTAATTTACTCCAACTTTTTCATTTCTGGCTCAAACGTTTGGGAAAGTCTCGATAAAAAAGTATGGTATCTAGAGGACAGCATTTTTACTCCAATTTTTCAGAATCCTAATGAGAACCCTGGTACTTCTATTTCGCCATCGTCTGCAGGTCCATCCAGCGACTGTCCTCTTCACCTTCTCCACCTGCTGAATCTGACTCTGAGTTTTCACATACATGTAGGGATGCCAAATGGGTGATGCATATTCAAGTTGAGGGCGAACCAAAATTTTATATGCAACATCCTTTGTCTGCCTGGGTGCAAAAGCCAAGTTAGGTCTAAGAAGTTACTTTCGATGTTATCTCTGAAATGTGTTGACCCCAATCAAGATCGTCCAGTGTTTGTGATACCAAGGCATTTGGCATATTAAACCTGCTCCAAAATTTGCTGGTGTAGTGTATAATCAAACTTTATTTGCGTGTCCGGAAGGTGTCGTGACACCCTCATTGAACTTCATCTCCCAATCCGCCTCCCACTGTGCTAGTTGATCCAGGTCATCTTATAAAATTCGCCCCCGCCCATAGGGGTTTGAAGAAATATATGGGCTGCATGATGCTTCCACGCAGAGCTGAATCCGGCCCGCACACTACAACTGGTAAACCGCTTAGAGGATCTAAGCCTGTCCAGGAACCGCGGTGCGAGGCGGACCGTCCATGCTAATAAACACTATCGGTTTCATTGGGCTACAGGACTCGAGATGTCATTTCATCTCAGTGTCGGGTAAAAGTCCCACAAAAATGGAAGCAATGTCTCCAAAATGACCTTTACAGTGTTGACAGGGACGTTAAACCTCAATCATCTTATAAAATAACAGTCAGAAAGAGGATATGTGTTCCTATGCAGTACACAATCATCAGCAAACAAACGGACAGGGCACCTGATATTATCATGGAGATCATTAACCCTTTTTGTACCAAATGGAATCTTCCTCCTTATATAGCAGGAGTCCATTTCAAAATCAAGGGGTGTCTGGTTGTGTTTTCTTCAAAATGGCACTGATCAGATGCCATGTTCTGCGGTGTCTGATTTTGGCCTGCACTGTTTGTCAATTAATGTACAAAATAGGTTAACGAATACCAGGAAAAGGACCGAACCTTGGGGGACACCAGATAAAACAGGGACTAGATCAGACGCTTGGCCGTTGTGAGCGCCCAGGGAGCCAAGAGCTAATCCACCCATGTGTGGATCCTCTTATCCCATAGTAGTCCAATTTTACCTTATTGATCCTAAGTATTGGGACAGTTAGGCCTAAGCAAACATTGCAGATCCAGATCAAACTGCTACTAAATGAGCAGTCTGATCAGAGTCTACACTGCTCCGAACCTTGGGGGACACCAGATAAAACAGGGACTAGATCAGACGCTTGGCTGTTGTGAGCGCCCAGGGAGCCAAGAGCTAATCCACCCATGTGTGGATCCTCTTATCCCATAGTAGTCCAATTTTACCTTATTGATCCTAAGTATTGGGACAGTTAGGCCTAAGCAAACATTGCAGATCCAGATCAAACTGCTACTAAATGAGCAGTCTGATCAGAGTCTACACTGTTTGCCATTCTGTTTGTACCTTTTGGATGTGGGGGTGTGGGATCCAGGTAGGTGAGTAAGATACTCTGAATTGCCTGCTACATAGGCTGGGACCCAGCATCTATCTATCTTCATACACTGAGTTGGTCACATTTGGCAATTACCTCGATTGGCTGGATGGCTAAATTTAGAATTCAGCTTTAAAAAAGGTTTTCAAAAAACACCCAAGATTGACAGTGTATCCCCAGAAAATATCCAGTATACAGGGGCTGACAAATCCATTGCCCGGCCACCCGAGATAAGTCGGAAATCGCGCCCGGCAGGTGCTTTTTGACTGTACAAAGTCCAATCTGGCAAGTGCAAAAGAACGTCTACAACTGTCAGTCTTTTGAGTCCCTAAATACGGTAAAACTGGACCAGTAAGTAAATCACAATAATTGCTGCACTGTCCCGTGTTGTCAGCGATCATGAAACAATAAAGCGAAACTACTGTTTCTATAATTGTCAATTAAACATGACTGCCCTTTGCGTTTATCCCTCAGCAATAACCTATGTCCAAATGATTTAATAGTTCCTGAGACGATTAGCTACATCTAACGGTAGTTGTGTGCATAATAAGTATGGACAATTCTACTGTCTAGTGAATGGTTATGTTTTGGCGCCAAATAGCAGACATTTGGCTGGAAAAGTCGAACACTTTGTGTAATCACATCTGTTTCCTGTTGTTGTTGGTTGACATGGAGCTTCCGGGAATGTTGGGATTTGTGGAGGGCGTCATTCTGTATCCACAACAGTTTAGCTATCGAGGAAGTATTTTTACCAGTACCAAACATTTTTTTATATAAGAAATATCCCCATTAAAATAAAACATTGACATTAAACACGGGTGGAGTTGCTGGGGTCGGATGACGTCATTTACCAATGGCATGCAGAAAAATGGTAGCAGTGGTTTGTGGACAGCGATTTGGGTGATAGACTACTTTAATCTTCTCCCTGAACTTGCTTGTAGTTGGCTCATATTGGATGGAGGGGTCCTTGTCATGTGACTGGATCATTAACCCTTTTTGTACCAAATGGAATCTTCCTCCTTATATATAGCAAGAGTCCATTTCAAAATTTAGGGGTGTTTATTTGGAAAATGTCAGAACATTTAGCAAATAGTGGAGGGCGCCATTCTGTATCCACAACAGTTTTGCTAATGAGAAAATATTTTTACCAGTTCCAGGGTCTGCACTGTTTTCCAAGGTATCCCTTTAGGGGTTTCCGGTACTGAATGGGTCAAAAACTAACTGCATTAATTTTAATGGAAGTGGCTATTGACAGCGAGAATTTCGAATATTTATCGTGTGATTAAACTCATTTCTTCTTCACAAAATTAACGGATCATTGTCAATTTGTGTTTTTGAAGTAATAAATGATATAGAACCAGTCTCTTCTGATATTTTATCGCACATTTTGTTGCCTAAAAATCGTTATAAAACTACCCACCATCATGCCAAAACGTAGTAGATGCACTTTATTTAACGAAAGGAAATAAGATTAAAGCATGTATATTTTCTATCCAATTTTATACGAAAAAGAATCAGTTTAATGTCAAAAATGGTTTGTGGCAAACAGTTTTGATAGAAAGACGATTTATCAATAGTTATTACAGAAAATAATTTGTGCTACATCAACGGTAGAGTATAGAACCGGAAGTTTTTTTGTCCACCAGATAAAACCAGGCTAATGACCTTTGACCTTGAGTGATGTAGACTTTGGATGTGTCTATATGGGCTGCAGCTCATGTTTATCAGGTGTGTCAAGCTAAATGAGTTTATATAACTATCTTTAATTGCTAATTGGATAAGGTGTTATGGCATGTCTGCAATTACATGTAGCTTGAAAAAGTAAGTTATTGACTGTGACATCTACAATGATTTTGGATTAGTATGTCATCAGATCTGCAAATAATGTCTGCCAATTTTAGCACACCAAAAAGTTCCCAAAATATACTGGCTTGCCTTCTCAAGTTCTGTAAAGAAAATAAATTGTGTTTTGTTTCTGCCTATAATGATTGTATTTGGTAAAAAAAAGAGCTTTTGTCGTTTCTAACGCTATCACTCTGTAGCTACTATAAAACCACTGAATTGTTGTGCAGCAAGGAAAATAAAAAGGTAACTAAAACAGGGAGGAGTTGCATAAGGCGAGTGCTACAGAGTGCTTTGTAGCACTTCCATATGCAATAGTGCGTTTTCAAAACGTGCTTCGTAGCGCTTTGTAACAGTGTTTGGAGCTGCCTTGCTCTCTGAAACAGAACATTGCATAGCAACCAGGCAAAACAAAATGGCAGCTCCATTGAGATTTAATGTTGTTTTATTTTTATGCCCCCGGAATCGAGATTTGGGGGGCATATAGTTTTTGGTCTGTCTGTCTACAAAAACCTTAAATTGGGCATACCTTTTGAATGGGAATAGATAGAGCTTGCATATTTAACATGTGTATACCCTATCACAAGACCTTTCCAGTGGTACCATAATTTTTGATCTCTTGACCTTGAACTTCGACCTACTTTTTTCATTTTTTTTTTAAAACTTTAACATTGGCCATGACTTTCGATTGATAAGTGATAGGGCTTAGTGATGTCTAGCCCCATTCCGGGTCATCAAACCTGGGGTAAGTAGTCGGTCCCAAACATGACTGCTTTCTGAAGAGTGGCAGTCGACATTATGAAAATTTTGAGAAAAGAAAATAGCACATTGAAGCTGAAAAATTTTCTAAGTTAAAATGACATGGTGAACATTAAACGTTGGGATCGCACATATTATCGACAGTCGCGCCGTCTAGTGTCCATATGAACACTTAAGTGTCACGTTGGATACTAAGCATTGCGACTGCTCAGTGTTCATATGGATACTAAGCGTCCTATGGACACTAAGTGTTGTTAGAGATTCAAATGGGCCCTGATGTCCAAGATGATTTCAAACTTGAGAGGGAACAAAGCGGTTAACTTTAAAAAACAAGAGCTGTAGCTTTACAGTGCCCTGATGTCCAAGATGATTTCAAACTTGAGAGGGAACAAAGCGGTTAACTTTAAAAAACAAGAGCTGTAGCTTTACAGTGCCCTGATGTCTAAGATGATTTCAAACTTGAGAGGGAACAAAGCGGTTAACTTTAAAAAACAAGAGCTGTAGCTTTACAGTGCCCTGATGTCTAAGATGATTTCAAACTTGAGAGGGAACAAAGCGGTTAACTTTAAAAAACAAGAGCTGTAGCTTTACAGTGCCCTGATGTCTAAGATGATTTCCAACTTGAAAGGGAACAAAGCGGTTAACTTTAAAAAACAAGAGCTGTAGCTTTACAGTGCCCAGATGTCTAAGATGATTTCAAACTTGAGAGGGAACAAAGCGGTTAACTTTAAAAAACAAGAGCTGTAGCTTTACAGTGCCCTGATGTCTAAGATGATTTCAAACTTGAGAGGGAACAAAGCGGTTAACTTAAAAAAAACAAGAGCTGTAGCTTTACAGTGCCCTGATGTCTAAGATGATTTCAAACTTGAGAGGGAACAAAGCGGTTAACTTTAAAAAACAAGAGCTGTAGCTTTACAGTGCCCTGATGTCTAAGATGATTTCCAACTTGAAAGGGAACAAAGCAGTTAACTTTAAAAAACAAGAGCTGTAGCTTTACAGTGCCCTGATGTCTAAGATGATTTCAAACTTGAGAGGGAACAAAGCGGTTAACTTTAAAAAAACAAGAGCTGTAGCTTTACAGTGTCCTGATGTCTAAGATGATTTCCAACTTGAGAGGGAATAAAGCGGTTAACTTTAAAAAACAAGAGCTGTAGCTTTACAGTGCCCTGATGTCTAAGATGATTTCCAACTTGAAAGGGAACAAAGTGGTTAACTTTAAAAAACAAGAGCTGTAGCTTTACAGTGTCCTGATGTCTAAGATGATTTCCAACTTGAGAGGGAACAAAGTAGTTATCTTTGAAAAAACAAGAGCTGTAGCTTAACCCTTATCTTGCTGAATATTCATTTTAAGCCACACCCATTCTGTCTATCAACCAATCAAATTACTTGATGTAATTAATTTCTACAAATTCATAAACTGAATGCCAAACAGTGTAGATCCTGATCAGATGGCTTCTTCAGAAGCCATCTGATGTGGATCTACACTGTTTGCAAATATAGGGGTTGTCGTGAACAGCAAGATAAGGGTTAACACTGCTATGAACAACAGGGCCCTGATGTCAAATATGATTTCCAACTTGAGAGGGATTGAACACAAAGTTGTTAACTTTAAGACTGTCTTTGAAAACAAGTGCTGTACCAGTTAAAAGTTCCAATCAGATATTGCTTAGACTTGTGTCGATTCTTGGTTTCAATTTTGGCAGATCGCCAGACAAATAAAGTGATATTGATGTAGAAAACCTATTTTTGAGATATCAAGACTCTTTGCCAGAGTCTCTCAGATCAAAATAAAGATCTATAATTTCAATATTCATTTATCAGGATAGCGGATTCCTAGCAAGCTTGACTGCGGAGGAATTTCCAGGAAATTAGAACAGGGCTAACTGTACTATGGGAGGCATAGATAATGGGGATGGGCACACTCACTACGCACAGAAATTGACAAGGTGGTTTTTTGTCAGTTCTCCATAAAGACCTATGTTGTGAGTATTCATTTGAACCAGCCTAGTCGTGGTGGTTCAAATGACGACACACAACAAAGGTTTATATGGAGACTCCTTCACTTACCACCAAATACCCACCTTGTCCGTGGCTAACTCTGTTAACCCTTGACATGCTGAATATTTATATATGTCACACTCATTACCGATTATCAACCAATCAGATTACTTTATGCAAATTATTGCAACAAATTCATGAGCTGAATGACAAACAATGAAGATTCTGATCAGATGCCATCTGATCTGGATCTTCATTGTTGGGAAAACAAAGCTTACTACATGTAATCTATTCATTTTTGTACCGGAAACCCCAAAAAGGTACCCTGGCAAACAGTGCAGGCCCAGATCAGAAGCCGCAGAATGCGGCGTCTGATCAGGGCCTACACTGTTTGCGAAGACGTTCTGCCAATTTCCAAAAACATTTTGAAGCAAACACAACCTGACACCTCAAAATATTGAAATGGACTCTATCTATCTATCTTCGCCCCCGCCCATAGGGGCTGGAAGAAATATATGGGCTGCATGATGCTTCCACGCAGAGCTGAATCCGGCCCGCACACTAGTACTGGTAAACCGCTTAGAGGATCTAAGCCTGTCCAGGAACCGCGGTGCAGGGCAGACCATCCATGCTAATAAACCCTATTGGTTTCATTGGGTGACAGGGCTTGAGATGTCATTTCATCTCAATGTCGGGTAAAAGTCCCACAAAATTGGAAGCAACGTCTCCAAAATGACCTTTACAGTGTTGACGGGGACGTTAAACCTCAAATCAAACAAACAAAACTATCTATCTATCTATCTTCATATACTGAGTCGGTCAAACTTGGCCATTACCTCAGTTGGGTGGTGCGCTAAATTTAGAATTTAGCAAAAAAAAAAAAAACTCCTGCTATATATAAGGAGGAAGATTCCATGTGGTACAAAAAGAGTTAAGCGTGGTACAGTATTTCTGCCCATCTGTTTGTCTGTTCGGCAACAATTGTGTCAGTCCATATCTTGAGAACTACATTCACAAGCACAACAAAGCGTTCAGCCGAATGCTTGTCTAAAATGAACTCGGGAGGCCTCTTGAATGTCACTTTGATTGAATATGTTGGGGGTTTAACAACACGTCAACCCTTGTGGATCATTTTGTGTCGTCGCCTATAGAAAGGGAGAAAAGGGATAGTAAAGAAAGGGAGAAAAGGGATATTTGAGATAGTAGAGGAGATGAGAGGGATAGGGAAATGAAAGAAAGTGAAGAAATAACAACATTCATCCCAACAAACATAACAAGGACAGCAGGCCTTGCCCAACTGTTAGCCCCCGGTCACATAACTTGGATACAGGACACCTTTGCCTCACCCAAACACCCCACTACTAAAATGTGAAATATTCTGTTCAGATGAAAAGGGGGTAAAACAACATGGTTATTATCACTATGGCTGTATGTGCTGTACATTATGACGAGGGCCATTCCTTCACTTTGTCACATAGTGACATGGTTCAGCTTTGGTGACCATTCAATGTCCGTCATGCGTCTGTCAACAATTTACTTAAGACATCTTCTAAACCAGTGATCATATTTTGAAATAATTTTACAGAAAAGTTCCTTGTGTGACCCTCTACCAAAATTGTCTAATGGCTCCAGTCTGTTGAACAAGATGGCCACCAGAGCTAACAAGAGGGCCATGATGGCCCTGGATCCCTCACCTGATCCATAGTGTAACAAGTAGGCCCTGCCAGGGCCATTATTGGCCCCAGGACTATAATTTGCATTATCTTGAGGGAGGTCTAAAAGGTGATGCTTCATACCAAATATCAAAGACCTGAGCATTCTGGTTTCAAACTAGAAGATTTTTAAGGGTTTTCCTTATATAAGTCTAAAATTTGAACAGTCTTGGTCTAGGTCCACCAGACAAAGCTGCGTACCAAAGATCAAGGAACTGAGCCTTCTGATTTCAGACAAGATGATCTTTTAAAGGTTTTCCCTATATGAGTCAATGTAAAACCAAAGGGCCCCAGGGCAGGGGCATTTTTGGCCCCAGGGCTATAATTTGAACAATCTTGGTAGAGGTCCACTAGATGAAGCTACACACCAAATATCAAAGATTTGGGCCTTGTGGTTTCAGAGTAGAAGATTTTTTAAGATTTTTCCTATATAAGTCAACGTAAAACTAAAGGGGCCCAGGGGGAACATTTTTGGCCTCAGGGCTATAATTTGAACAATCTTGGTAGAGGTCCACTAGATGAAGCTACACACCAAATATCAAAGATTTGGGCCTTGTGGTTTCAGAGTAGAAGATTTTTTAAGATTTTTCCTATATAAGTCAACGTAAAACTAAAGGGGCCCAGGGGGAACATTTTTGGCCCCAGGGCTATAATTTGAACAATCATAATAGAGTGAACAATCTTGATAGAGGTCCGCAAGATGAAGCTTCATACCAAATATCAAACACCTGTGCCTTCTGGTTTCAGACAAGAAGATTTTTAAGGCTTTTCCCTATGTTAGTCTATGTAAAACCAGAGGGCCCGGGGCAGGTGCATTTTTGGCCCCAGGTCTATAATTTGAACAATCTTGATAGAGGTCCACTAGATGAAGCTACACATGAAATACCGAAGGCCTGGGCCTTGTCGTTTCTGAAGAGTTTTCATTAAAAAAGAAAGCTATTTTTGCCTCCTGTGACCTTGATGTACAATGGACTGGAACCATTTGAACAAATTTGAAAGGGGACCACCTAAGGATTATTCCTGTGAAGTTTGGTCAAAATCCGATCAGTGGTTTAGGAGGAGATGATGTTTGTAGAAATTGTTTACGGACGGACGCATGACGGACGTAAAGTGATCCCAAAAGCTCACCTTGTCGTTATATGACAGGTGAGCTAAAAAAGAAAAAAAAAAAGAGAAAAATGCCTTAAAACGACATCTCCTAAGCCACTGGCCAAGTTGCAAAATAATTTCACAGGAATATTCCTTGGGTGATCCTCTACTAAAATTGTCCAAACCCGTTCTGCTAGGATGAACAAGATGGCTGCCAGAGCTAAATATAGAAAACATTTTCTCGTCTGTCAACAATATACTTAAAAGACATTTCTTAAACTGGTGAACGGATTTTGAAATAATTTACGGAAACGTTCCTTGGGTGACCATCTACCAAAATTGCCTAAATGGTTTAACTCCGCCAAACAAGATGGCCACTAGAGCTAAAAATAAACAAAAAAACCTGAAAGTCCCCGCTCCTCCTAGGCCACTGGCCCAATTTTAATATAATTTCACAGGAATATTCCTTGGGTGACCCTCTACAAAAATTGTCCAAACCATTCCACTCGGATGAACAAGATGGCAGAAAGAGTTATAAATAGAAAAATCTTTTAACGACTTCTCCTCCTTAACCAGTGGACAGATTTGGAAACAATTTTACAGTACCAAAAATGCTCATACCATTAGGCTCTGGTAAATAAGATGGCTGCCAGAGCTCAAAATAGAAAAACCTTTAAAGGACTCCTGCTCGTAACAGGAGCGGATGAATTTTACAATAACTACACAGAAATGTTTCTTGGGTGACCCTCAACCAAAATTGCTCAAACATTTCAGCTTGGGTGTACAGGATGGTCACCAGATATGTAAAAAGGAAAAATGCTCGGATGAGTAAGATGGCCTCCAGGGCTTAAAATAGAAAAATCTTTAAACAACTCCTCCCTAACCAGTGAAAGAATTTTGAAATAATTTTACAGAAATGTTCCTTGGGTGACCCTCTACCAAAATTCAAGTCATTCTGTTCCGCTTGGAGAATATTTTGCTTCACTGAGCATGATGGCCACCAGACCTAAAAATCTCAAACCACAAATTACAAACCTCTCCTAGACAGCTGAGCATGAAATTTGTGGTGCTCTTAAAAATTAAAACACTAATAAGTTGAATGACTTTTCTTTCTCAGATAGCAGAGAATGTTATTTGTCCTACTCACAAATTGTTAAATTCCAACAATTGTTGGCATTTTAAAATTTGTGAGCAGGACAAATTTCATGCTCGCGTGGGATGAGCATGAAAAACGTTTTATAACCTCGGGGCCAGACTGATTTTGAAATAGTTTTACAGAAATGTTTCTTGGGTCAAACAAAATTGCTCAAACCCTCTACTCCACCAAATATTATCTACAATTTCATTTGTACGATATGGATCAGGTTTAGCGATCCAGGGCCATCATCGTCCTCTTGTTTGTTCTTGAAAAACTATATATTGTGTTTCCACGCAGAGCTGAATCCGGCCCGCACACTAGTACTGGTAAACCACTTAGAGGATCTAAGCCTGTCCAGGAACCGCGGTGCGAGGCGGACCGTCCATGCTAATAAACCCTATTGGTTTCATTTGGGCGACAGGGCGTGAGATGTCATTTCATCTCAGTGTCGGGTAAAAGTCCCACAAAATTGGAAGCAATGTCTCCAAAATGACTTTTACAGTGTTGACGGGGACGTTAAACCTCAAATCAAACAAACAAACTATATATTGTGTTACAAATGACTTATTTCATAAAGTATTTTGGTGTTTATCCATTAGTCTGCTGTTGTTTTGCTGTTTGGCTAACTGTAGCAAACAGATGGGCTTGTTTAGCCTTCCTTCGTCTGTGTAAATGCTCATACCGGATATATCATGAGCAAACATTTAAGTTTTTTATTAGCCTGCACATTTGTGCAGGCTAATAAAAACCTTCAATGTTTGCATGCTGATTTACTTCCTGGGCCCAGTCTGCTGTTCCCGTTTTGCTGGTCCCTGGCTCATCAATGATTGATGGTGGTCATGGAAAAGGTCAATAATAACCTAACATTGGTTTTTATGCAATAATAGAGTGTATTCTAAACAGCATTGTCTCTGTGCTCTTGGCTTTGTGCCTGTTTGTAGGTGCCAGGGGTCTTGTAAACAGTGCCATATTTTCTCTTAATGGCTTTGGACTGGGATGTGGCCGTGGGGGGGGGGGGGGGGGTTTGTAACTTCTGGGCTTAAAATCATATTTTTCTGCTTCACGGAGAATCTACTGCAACGTTCTGTGGCATCTGTTCTGGACCTGCACTGTTTGCCAAGGTACCCCTTTAGAGATTTCCCGCAGACAATGGAAAACACTGGTTTAGCGGGACAAGCGTTTTATAGCTTAGGTCCGAACATGCCAAGTTAAATTGTGGTAAATCAGCATTGTTGATTACAGGTGATTTTCTACTATTCCTCAGGGGCCGAAAAAGGGCCCCATTCCCAACTGAAAATACCCAATTTAATTAAAAAATTCCCAAATTGATGAGAGAAAAAAATCAACACAAAGAAACATCTGAGACACTGCATTGCTAACTGAAACTTCAAACAGTCATTTCTGAAACATCAGACCAGTAAACAGTCACAGAAGAAAGGTATGGTTGCTTGAATGAAGCAGTAATTCTTGTTCCCAAGTTCACTACTTTTGTCTTTAATTTCCCAAATTTAGTAATTTTCTTGCTATTTTTCCCCAATTTAAGTCAGGGGCCTTTTCCCAAAATACCTGGATAAAGCCCTGGATTAGGACGTTTTCAACTCCAATACTAACAAAATAAGCAGTTTTAAATGGAATTGTTTTTGGACATTCTGTCTGCAGTAAGATTCAAAATTGGTCCCCGCCCTTCAGGGCTTGAAGAAATAGATTGGGCTGCATGGTGCTTACACGCAGAGCTGAAACTGACTGCAAACCGCTAAGAGGGTCTAAAACTGCCCAGGCAAAGTGGTACGTGTCAGACCAGCCATGCATAAAAACCCTATTAGTTCCATTGGGCAGCAAGGATTGATTCATCAAGTCCAACAGAATTGGAAGCAACGTCTCCACGTATATAAGTTGACGGGGACATTAAAAACCTCAAACAAACCAAACAAGATTCAAAATGGTTAAGAGTATTAGATCTCTTACTGCTGTGGGTTTGGGCCACATTGGTGTCTCATTTGAGATGCCAGTTACTGCAACAGAGTGTCAAGTGGCAGATGATTCAGATTGATATTGTGAAACAAACAAACACACACACACAGACAGACAAAAAACAGGAAATATTCAGGCCCACAAGAATTTACATGTAATTTTAGAATAGATATGACAGAATACAAGTAAGATAGTGCAAAGATAGGGTTTAACCCTTTTTGTACCAAATGGAATCTTCCTCCTTGTATATAACAGGAGTCCATTTCAAAATTTAGGGGTTTCCAGTTGTGTTTTCTTCAAAATTCTTATGGAAAATGTCTTATTGCAAACAGTGTAGGCCCTGCTCAGACGCCGTGTTCTCCGGCGTCTGATCTGGGCCTGCACTGTTTGCCAGGTTACCCTTTTTCAGGTTTCCGGTAAAAGATGGGTTAACTACTGACCACTGGAATACCATTATCATTAATCACCCATATTAAGCTTGGCCTGCTATCAATCTATCATAGTAATCTAGCCAAATCCTATTAACTTACTGATACTTATATATGCCAAAACTGCTGCTGGAGTTATCTTTTATGACATAATATGACCCAGTTTAACCCTTTCACCCCTGATTTTCTGAGATGGACTTAACTACAATAAAATTTCGCTATTTAAGTCACCTAAAATTAAAACTAAATTTGCTTTTAAAAGCTTATTGGGAATAACATTCTTACACCATGTATTGTGTCTTTTCTACACCCAATGTCTCCTTATAAAGAGACCACCTTTGGGACTGAACAGAAGTGGTCTTAAGACCACTTTTGAACAGTCCCAAAGGTGATCTTAATTTTGCTATTTTAGTTTATCTTTGAAATAAACCAATCCAATGTTTGTTTGGTTTGAGGTTTAACGTGACAACATCCCTATCAACACTGTATAGGTCTTTTTGGAGATGTTGCTTCCAATTTTGTGGGACTTTTACCCGACAATGAGATGAAATGACATCTCAAGCCCTGTTGTCCAATGAAACCGATAGGAATCGGCTGTTGATTGTGAACTGGGATTGGCTGATGAGGGGCTGCTGTTTGGTTACTGGGTCTGGGATTGGCTGATGAGGGGCCGCTGTTTGGTAACTGGGTTCAAACTGTGGCAGGTATGCTGTATGGTTGTCATCAGAACATTGGTCGGCCGATGCAGGATCTGGTGTTTCGGCAGTTGATTGATACCGATTGTTACCCAGTGGTAGAAATAATTTGCTTTCTTTGCCGGCGCTATGTTTTTGCTACGATACAGTAGATAAACGGTAGCAAACCCACTCAACAGCTCGAGCCAGCACTAGTAAAGCACTAATTCTGATAGAGATTGCGTAATCATTTCCTTTCATACAAAAATTTACAAGTAGCGACTTTTACAAGAGAAGATACCGCACAGCCCACAGCTGAAAAAAAAAAAAAAAAAAAAACCCAGAGCACCTAACAGAAATTCTGTGTGCCTGATCTGCGCAAACATTTTTAGCTCTGCTGTTTTCGAAAGAAACGGACGAGGTATTGTCATAGCACCGGCATCGTTGTCGTGCAAAAACTTGGACATTTTGTAATATCTCTGTCATTACTGAACATATTTACTTGAAACTTGGACTAGTAGTTCATTATGAAAATGGGCTGCAACAGAGCGTTGGCACCCGCATGCGGTGCTCTTGTTTTAATGTGCGCCATAATGATTCCCTGTGCCCATATGGTGCAGGTAGTTGGTTTTGATGCTTCATAGAGGTAGAAAAAGCCCACAAAAGTGATCCATTGCCTTATATTGCTGTTAACCCTTGTCCTGCTAATCCCGGATATGCCTTATCTTTGAAACAATGTAGATCCAGATCAGATGGCTTCTGACGAAGCCATCTGATCAGGATCTACATTGTTTACCATTCAGATTGTGAATTTGTTGCAATAATTTGCATCAAGTAATCTGATTGGTTGATAATCGGTAGTGGGTGTGGCATATATGAATATTCAGCAGGACAAGGGTTAAGAAATCCATCATCCAGTCTTTGATTGTATAGACAGAATCTGTGTACTTAGGAAAACTGAAGACTGCCTTTCAGACATGTAATTTCTGTAATCTGAAAATCAATTGCAGTCAGAAGTCAGTGCTTTAATCTAATTTTATGCATAACAGAAAATTTCTAGTAGCAAATTTGATTCCCAATCCCGCAAGTTCCTCCACAAGAAATGATGTACATTGACCCCGGTTCTAAAAAATGTCAGACGGGGAAGAAACTGACTGAGTGGAGAAGTGATTCTTCCCTGGGTGGGGGGATGTGGAGAGCGGCCTGTTGCACTGGTACAAAGTAGGTTAACCCATTTTGTACCGGAAACCCCAAAATGGGTACCTGGGAAAATACTGCAGGCCCAGATCAGATACCACAGAATGCGGCGTCTGATCAGGGCCTCCACTGTTTGCTTAAAGTTGAGCCATGTTCCAAATCAATTTTGAAGAAAACACAACCTGACAAGCCTAAATTTTGAAATGGACTCCTGCTATATACAAGGAGGAAGATTCCATTTGGTACAAAAAGGGTTAACTAAGCACCTTCAGCAGATGGTATTTTCTTTTGAGATAAGGCTTGACATTTAAGATGATTCACATGCAATTTCAAGCCTTTTTTCACTGAAAAATAATGAATAATCTTGGATTACCATTTGCTCTAGACTCTGCAGTGCTTGAAGTTTAAATAAGTTTTCTTTCTCTTATTCCCCTGTCTTCCTTAGCCCTCTCTTTTACTATACTGACCATTCTTCTTTTTATGCCCCCGCATCATATGATGCCGGGGGCATATAGTTTTTTGATTTTCTGTATGTGCGTATGTGCGTACATGTGTACCTCCGTCTGTACGTGTGTGTGTACGTACGTACGTGATCCTGTAACCTCAGGTTAAAGTTTTTGTAACAGGTAGAGCCTGATTTATGAATGGCATTTGGCGGGGACATCCGTGTCCTATGGACACTTTTTCTAGTTTGATCAAATTATCTTGCTGAATATTCATTTAAGCCACACCCATTTCTGTCTATCAACCAATCAAATTACTTGTTGTAATTTATTGTTTTTGTTTGTTTGATTTGAGGTTTTACGTCCCAGTCAACACTGTAAAGGTCATTTTGGAGACGTTGCTTCCAATTTTGTGGGACTTTTACCCGACACTGAGATGAAATGACATCTCAAGCCCTGTCGCCCAATGAAACCAATAGGGTTTATTAGCATGGACGGTCCGCCTCACACCGCGGTTCCTGGACAGGCTTAGATCCTCTAAGCGGTTTACCAGTACTAGTGTGCGGGCCGGATTCAGCTCTGCGTGGAAGCATTGTGCAGCCCATACATTTCTTCAAGCCCCTATGGGCGGGGGCGGTATGTAATTTATTGCTACAAATTCATAAACTGAATGCCAAACAGTGAAGATCCTGATCAGATGGCTTCTTCAGAAGCCATTAATTTTGATCTGGATCTCCACTGTTTCCAAAGATAGGGGTTGTTGTGAACAACAGCATGATAAGAGTTAAACAGTTTAAAATGTTTGAGGTCTTAACCCATTGTATACTAGTGGACTCTTCCATTGCTATATTTTGGACAAGTCCATTTGTCATATATGAGGTGGTAGGCCTATTTTTTCATTTTTATTCTATTGTTTACGGAAAATCCTGTAAGCAAATAGTGCAGGCCCAGTTTAACCTTTTCCCTGTTTGCCAAGGTACTCCTTTAGGGGTTTCCCCGCCTGCAATGGGTTAATGTTTCTTAACCCTTGTACTGCTGAATAAATTGATTTAGCCACACTCATTTCTGACTATCCACCAATCAAATTGCTATATACAGTCAAACTTCAATGACTCGAATACCTTTGGGACCACGAAAATCTGTTCCAGACAGGGGTAGTTCGAGCCACTGCGGGCTACTGCCAGGAGGCATAACGACATACATGTACTTTGGGACATCTTTTCGGTGTACTGTAATGAAAAAATGTATGCTGTGTGTACTCATTAGAATCGCCTCATTGAGGCGATTCTAATGAGTACACACAGTATACTCTAATGAGTACACACAGTATACATTTGCAAGATAAATCGAAAAAAATCCTAGATTTTACCCTCCCTATTTCTTATGTAGAGAAATTCCATAGGGACTCAAGAACTGGTTCGACTCAGCCATGGTAAATGAGCCATCGGTGTTCGAGCCATCGAAGTTCTACTGTATTATGTATTCGTTCAATTCACCAACTGCATGACAGATGGCTGTAGACATCTAATCTGGACCTAGACTGTTTGCAAAGGTAGTTAGGGTTAAGTTCCTGGATTATATTTTTGTAAACTGGCGGTTTAGTCAACTTCGTTAATAGGAAAGTGACAGCCCTGCCCGTCGGGGCTTGAAGAAATAGATGGGCTGCATGATGCTTCCACGCAGAGCTGAATCCGACCCACACACGAGTACTGGTAAACCACTTAGAGGATCTAAGCCAGCCCAGGCAAAGCGGTGCGAGTGTCGGACCGTCCATGCTTATAAACCCTATTGGTTTCATTGGGCGACAGGGCTTGAGATGTCATTTCATCTCAATGTTGGGTAAAAGTCCCACAAAATTGGAAGCAATGTCTCCAAAATGACCTTTACAGTGTTGACGGGGATGTTAAACCTCAAATCAAACAAACAAACAAAATAGGAATGTGAACAGTGTAGATCGGGAAGAGATGGCTTGTTGTGAGATGTCTCATTTGGATCTTAACCCTTCTCTTGCTGAATATTCATTTAAGCCACACCCATTTCTGTCTATCACCCAATCAAATTACTTGATGTAATTTATTGCTACAAATTCATAAACTGAATGCCAAACAGTGTAGATCCTGATCAGATGGCTTCTTCAGAAGCCATCTGATGTGGATCTACACTGTTTGCAAAGATAGGGGTTGTCATGAACAGCAAGATCAGGGTTAATTGTTACCATACCTGTGAATATACTGGTCTTAATTTAGGGTAAAAAAGTGTTAATTTTGCTGCAGCAAGAAATTATTTTTTTTATTTATTTTTAAACCTAACATTTGTTTCTTCGACATCTAAGTGTCTTCTCTAATGTGTGGGCTTAACCCATTTAGTACCGGAAACCCCAAAAGGGGTACTTGGCAAACAGCGCAGGCCCATATTAGACGCCGTATCAGGGCCTCCACTGTTTGCTGAAAGTTCAGTCATTTTCCAAATAAATTTTGATGACAACACAACCTGACACCCCTAAATTTTGAAATGGACTACTGTTGTAAATGCGGCCCCCGCCCATAGGGGCTTGAAGAAATATAATTATGGGCTGCATGATGTTTCCACGCAGAGCTGAATCCGGCCCGCACACTAGTACTGGTAAACCGCTTAGAGGATCTAAGCCTGTCCAGGAACCGCGGTGCGAGGCGGACCGTCCATGCTAATAAGCCCTATTGGTTTCATTGGCGACAGGACTTGAGATGTCATTTCATCTTAATATCGGGTAAAAGTCCAACAAAATTGGAAGCAACGTCTCCAAAATGACCTTTACAATGTTGACGGGGATGTTACACCTCAAATCAACCAACCAACCAGCTGTAAATAAGGAGGAAGATTCAATTTGGTACAAAAAGGGTTAACACATTTTATATGGGAAACTTCGAGCAAACAGTGAAGGCCCAGATCAGATACCACCAAATGCAGAATCTGATTAGTGTTTTCACTATTTAAAAAAAAAAATGTCATTCATAATAAAATTGAGCTGGTGCACAGCATTTCCTACAACTTACATGTTCACACAGCGAAGAATGTGATCATCCTGGACATCCATATAGTCCAACCAGCGACTTCTCTTGCTGCATGAAGGAGCATTGGGCCCTTAGCTGTCCTTACAGCGCACAACGAAGACTCTGATCAGACTTCATTGGGTGCACATGTTTTATTGTAGGTTTTGTCATGCGCTGGCTCAATTAACACATCCTGACACCCCTATATTTTGAAATGGAGTCTTACTGTATACAAGCAGGGAGATTTCATTCAGGACAAAATGGGTTAAAAATCAGTCACCCAGAATGAATAATGTCTCTGTAGCCTTAAAGTAAATTAAAGCTTACAAACTTTGCAAGATCTTTCTCAAATATTTGTTCAGCGCCTGTTAATTTATCAAGCGTAATAGGCAGTTTGTCAGCTAGGGCTGCTGTTACACAATCAATAGGTTTCTTTGTACTTTAACCCTTAGAGCAACACAGAAATTTTTAAAGCAGACCAATTTTAATTTTCTGAATAAATTTTCTGAGAATTTCAAGCCTCTTTTTATCTAGAACAAATTAAATACAAAAAATGTTTAATGACAAAATGTCAGTTCATGAGTTGCAATTGTGTTTTGCAGTTTAGGAAATAAGGCAATAATTTCTTTTGCTGATCAATTATAATCTGATATTCTTGAATCAATCTAGGATGTCAAGTTCAAATATTTCAAATACTTTCCATTGACTCCTTTTGAATGTAACTGTCTGATTTTGAATACAGGGTAGCTGTGGGTTAAACACTGGGGTTAAAGGATCCCCTAATGCCAGTTGACAAGTGTTGTTTTGACCCACCATCAAGAAATGACTAAAACCCCTGCAGTATTTGTGTAAGACTCAAGTAAATTACTATTGCATGTAATGTAATTTGAATTTGTTTGCAATGTTCAGGCAGAATTGTTCAAATTTAGGCTGCCGCCCATGGGGCTTGGAGAAAAGATTGGGCTACATGATGCTTCCATGAAATCGACCGCACACGAGTACTGATAAACCACTTAAAAGGTTGAAGCCTGCCCAGGTAAAGTGGTCCATGCATATATAAACCCTATTGGTTTCATTGGGTTGCAGGGATTGATCTCAATGTCGGGTAAAAGTCCCACAAAATAGGAAGCAAAGTCTCCAAAATGACCTAATTATTGTTGATGTGGACATTAAACCTCAGATCAAACAAACAAAAACAAATTTAGGCTCGGTATAAGACTGAACAGGTCATGGCTGTAATAATATTGCTTTCCTTCTTTGTTTTTGTGTTAAGGTGAGGTTGGAGATGCACGTTTTCATGTTTTAATGATTTTGAACTGACATTAAAATGCTTTCTTACTGCAAGTAGAGTTTGCCTTCACTTCCATTTTGGTAATCTTACTTAATGTACGCATGATAGGACTGCCAAACCACATAGTGCCAATAGTGACCCCCACCCCCATCACTCTGAGGCAAAAACTAACTTCATATTATGTATAGATCATATAAAATGGTCATTATAGAAAAATGACCATTAATCATCATTTTTCTATATAATCTACTGGTATACATTTTGGGGACCCATCTTGAAGCTGTGTAATATCCAAAACTGTGTTATAACGAACCATGTTAAAACGAGGTTGTTGTGTACATGTTTGTGTCCCTATTTTGGAGGACCTGTTGGCATATGAACAGTTATGCAATTAACATCAATACACCAGAACCGCTTTAAAACATTGTTAATGGGGTCTAAAGCAGAAATTCTTTTAGTTAAACAATCATGTTATATCGAAACTTGAATACTGTCGATGGCGTGCCATCGCAAATCCCCACGCTTTCTACAGAGGGGCCAAGTACCGAAAACCCCTCACCCTGGGCCCTAATTTGACTCCATGGTCAAAATATTACCTGTATTATATTCTACTAATCATGCCCTTCAATTTCATATGCCACATGACTATGTTCCAAAAAACTTAAATTTTGACCCTTTGACCCCTCTCCCAGGGCCCCAATCTGACCCCAGGGTCAAAATTTTACTTGTAGTTTATTCTACCCATTATCCCCTTCGCATAGATATGCAACATGACTATGTTCTGAAAAACTTTAATTTTGACCCCAAGGGCGTGATCTAGGGGTCACAGCCAAAATCCCGTTCAATATGTTTTACTTTTTTCATAACTAAGTACATGTGCAAAGTTTGGCTTCAAAATTGACTTTGTAATTGAATTTTATTGATATTTGACCTTTTGACCCCTCCCCAGGACCCTGGGGGCGGGGACAAAAAAAATGTGCTCTTGCGCAAGCCATTCATGTAAGCAACTCGCATACCAAATTTGGTTGAATTCCGGCTAACGGTTTAGGAGGAGATAGCCGGACGGACAGACGGACAGACAGACGGCGGCGATTGCAATATCCCCACTTTTTTTTTAAAACGTGGGGATAATAAAATGTATAGACTATACAGAAAAATGACATTTTTGGTCAGGCCCCCGCCCATCGGGGCTTGAAGAAATATATGGGCTGCATGATGCTTCCACGCAGAGCTGAAACCGGCCCGCGCACTGGTAAACCGCTTTGAAGATCTCTGCCTGCCCAGGAAAAGCGGTGCGTGTCGGCCCGTCCGTGCTTATAAACCCTATTGGTTTCATTGGGCGGCAGGGCTTGAGTTGTCATTTCATCTCAATGTCGGGTAAAAGTCCCACAGAATTGGAAGCAACGTCTCCAAAATGACCTTTACAGTGTTGACGGGGACGTTAAACCTCAAACCAAACAAACAAAGACATTTTTGGTCATTTTCTATATAATCTATACATTTTGGGGATCCATCTTGAAACTGTTTTATATTCAAAACCTGGTTATAATGAATCATGTAAACGAGGTCGTGGTGTACTGCCATAACACTTTGACATCACATTAACAAGTCTGTGTAGTGCATACCATTGTAAACATTACTTTATATGAAGAGAAATAGGGTTTATAAATACCGTAAAAATCCTGCAAATTCGGACACCTTAAGGACTTGCTCTAATTATCCTAAAATTTTAACAAATTGGTTTCATGGTCCAGCAAGGATTCCTGAAATTACAGATGGAATAGTAACCAGTGTAGGCCCTGATCACACTGCTTATTCTGGAGCAGTCTGATCTGGTTCTGAACTGTTTGCTTAGGCCTGTCTGTCCCAATACTTAACATCATTATGGTAAATACATTGTTTTCTTATGAAAAGCTCAAAAAGATAGATTGTGGCCAATTTGTGGGTCCTGATTAGAATTTCCGCATGTCGCAAGACTAATTATCACCTGCAATCTATGTTTGTAGCGGAAGCGATTGTTAAATTACTCATAAAATTTTAATTTTTGACCCATAAGAGGAAGCACTATCTCTTTTGATAACTAAAAAGTCACCATGCTGCTTTCAATGAGTTTGCTTCTCAGGGCCTCCATTAACTCCCAAATTCAGGAAGTCCCGGACTTCCTACCCTTGAAATCTGAAAGTCCCACTGGAAAATTCTGGAAGTCCCAATTTTGAAGCAAGGTGTTTGCGGATCGTAGAATTGTTTTGGTGAAGAAATATATATTATTTAATCTATGAATCTCTTGTTTGCATTTTTAATCACCTGTATATTCTTTTAGATGGCTAGTAAAGTGTGGATAGGTAAACTGACCGGCTCAAAAATGACTTGAATAGTGTTGACTGGGCCGTTAAACTCAAAACAATCAAGCAAAGCTCTGTGAGGAAGTTAAAACTACTCATAACTATGTGACCTACATGCGGTCAGTACAGTGCAGAGGAGTGCATACAAAAAAAAAGAAAAATATTTTTGCTTGGCCAGTATAAATTTTATAACTTTCCAAGCAAAACTCCCCCCCCCCCCCCCAAAAAAAAAAATAAAATAAAATAAATAAAAAGTAAAGAAAACAATATATATACATAGTGGCCTATTTTAGGGTCATTAGCAAACCGTGTAGACCCAGGTCAGACGCCACAGAACATAGCGTCTGATCTGTCTACACTGTTTTTAGAACTTAACACAAATAAAACAAACCTGACACCCTTTGTCATATATGGATTAAAAAGAAATAAAGAAAAATTCTTTTGTAAAAGATTTTTGCCAAACTTTGCAAAACATACGCTTCGAGTCTTCACTGTACTCTAAACCCTCGGAACTGCTTCAGACAAACATGCAGAAACACATGCAACTTTGGTCAATTGGAGAAGGCCTAGACGAGTCAGCGGTAGTGCTTTTTTTTTTTTTTTTTTTTTTTGCTTTTTGGCTAACAGACAGATCAGACTGCAGCTCGGACCCCGACGAACCGGCCTAGTCACATTCGTCGGTTTTACGTATTTTCGGGGCGCCAAATTCAAACAGCGATCGCGGCGACATTTTGCGATTTTATAAATTATTTTCGTCATTTCACCTAGTGAACACCTGCTATTTACTCAAGAAAAAATGCGTATCTATCTTTGAAACTACATGTATTGTCACACTTTGCATCGCTAACGATAATCTCACTTCCAAACACCTGAATTACGACCCGCTTTAATTTAAACAGTAACAAGTTCACAGGATTAAAAACACATCGTCGATGAGATAATTAGTTTATCCTCAACTACTAATCCGTTTAATTATATGTGAACACAGAGCAATCACCTCGACACGTTTTTCACACACCGATAATGATCAAAGGTGTGCCGACGCACGTGATTCTGACTGTCAATATAATACCGCGCAGGCAGAAAATGGGATGTCCTTAGTACTCAATAAACACAAAAAGCGGTTTCAGCTAAGGAGGCGGAGCAAACTTTTTACAAACCGCTAAAAGTGGGCGGGTTTATACGTCTCGGTAAAGATTTTTGGCCGTACAGAGAAATTTTCGGGAGTCCGCGGGACGCCTTTGATGTTTAATTCGGGCGTCCGGAAGCGATTTCAGGACGTAATATACGCCGTACGCCCGCTTAACGGAAGCCCTGCTTCTGTTTATATTTCTGTTGTATTCACTGCTAACAACAGACTGGTCCAGTCTCCTTATAATAATATTCAGAAAAATATCTCATATTTTTGTCTGAATTTGATTTCAGAGCTCCCACATATGACATTTTTAGAATCTTATACATATACTTAAATTTCAAAGTGTCTGGGCTGTTTTATTTGTTCTTAGTTTTACAAAAATTATCGTAGTTTCAGGGAACACTGATCAGGTGCCAGCTGATTTGAGTCTCTGATGTGTGTCAGTGTGTGTTTAGGCTGTTAGGCGTATAAGGGTTATGTAGATATCTAAACAGTGTGCATGGTGCAGATACAGGCAAACAGAGCCAATCCATGGTACTTTTGAGAATATCTCTTTTATCATTAATTGCTGAAACAAAGATTTGAAGTGATGATACTCAGCTGGAACAGAAAGATTTCAGTTGCAGTTGCTATGAGCATATCTTTAAAAATTTTGCCAAGAGTTGATTAAATAGGCTCCTGATATATAGTCAAATTATCAATCTAGATAAGAAGTCTGCAGTTAAATTTTTGTTGCCACTACAGTGTATCACCTGTTTAATTGAGTTAAACAGAAAATTTGGCAATGGCTTTTTGAAAAGTTGACATGTTATGGCTGTGATTTCCATATGGTGCCAAAATCCAGCTTGTTAGTAAAATTGAAGCACAGAAGGCTTTGGTGGGTAAAATGGCTCTTGATATGGGCTGAAAAGAATGGTCTTGAAACAGAACTTTGAGGTTATTTTGTTCCTGTAAATTACTGTACTTTAAAAAATCAGTGAGGACCCTTATCAAACACAGCATTCTGTGTTTGATCTGGGTCTACACTGTTTGTCAGTATCCCATTCTGCATAAGTTAACTGTTCAAACCTTGAAAAACCGTTTCTGGTACGTTCTGGTCCTTTATTTCAGTTGTGCTGGTCAGTGGCAGTCACATGGACATTAGAAGTATGAAAGTTTTGTATCTCAAACTTAGAGTTGATTAACAAACAGTCAACAAATCAGGAGCTTGATTTCCTTCTTGTAACAGAAAACTCTTGTATTTGGGTACTTGAGCCTCACTTTGGATTTTCATGCTCAGTTTAACAAAGTTTGTAGTTTCATCAGGATCAATGTTGTTTGTCATCCTGATAGTGAATTCGACTAAACCCCCCCCCTATATACAAGAATGCATGTGTCCAAATACAAAGATATACCACAACCTCTTTATAACACTATTAACCCATTTTGTACCGGAAACCCCATAAGGGGTAATTGGCAAACAGTGCAAGCCAGACCAGACGCCACAGAATGTTGCGTCTGATCAGGGCCTGCACCATTTGCAAAAAGTTCAGTCATTTTCCAAATAAATTTCGAAGAAAGCACAACCTGACACCCCTAAATTTTGAAATGGACTCCTGCTATATATAAGAAAGAAGATTCCATTTGGTACAAACATGGTTAATGGGGTCCAAAGCAGAAACTGTGTTAGTTAAACAACCGTGTTATATCCAATCAAAAATGTATATATATAGAAAAATGACCATTTTTCATTTTTCTATATAAAATTTACACATGATTGGGATCCATCTTGAAAACCTGTTTTATCCGAAAACGTGTTATAACAAACTGTGTAATAACGAGGTTGTCGTGTACAAACTAGACTCTGCTTCAGAAAATGCGAAATTCTACTAGCTGAGTTCCTTTGTCCATTTGTTTTTAACTGCACAAATAAAAATACCTACCAGAACAGCCACTTGTTCTGAGAGTTTGAAGGGAACATAGATAGAGCTGTCAGGTTTTGAGTACAAAATTTGATTTATTCCTGTCAGAAAGCTTCAGTGCAGGTAGTTTTGTAAGATAAGAGATTATCTGAGCAGTGAAAATGTGTTTTCAATCATGTATCCTCAAATCAGCCGGGACACCCACTAAGTCGGGACACTACCTTTTATGTTTAAGGTCAAAGGACATACAGCATCAAATGAAGACTGATCAGACGGGCCCAGATGTGCAGGCAGGTCTGAGTGTTTGCTGTTGGCACACATTAAGAGATGCATTTTAACATGTCGAGGCTCAGATAACAGAGAGATTATCTACCCCAATATAAATGTTGCCAGAGGTCCATAGGAAATATTTGGGTTGGAAAATACACTTCCTTGCTTTCCACTTTTATAAACACAGGTCTCCATGATGTCCTCCATGGCCAAGTAGGTAGGGATTCTCATTGGTGTTGGTTCGAGCCTTACTCGTCACATCAGGATGTGTGAGGCTCCCAAGTTCTGCAACAGAAAGTTATTTGGTTTTCTTTGGGCCCTCCTTTTGCCCAACTCCGATTATCAATCAGCTCGAAATAAGTGATAATTTAAAAGGGCTGTAAAACAACAAAAAAACAACAACAAATTCTTATAAACACAGAAAGTATATTTGTATCTAGCATTGTGTTGCCCATGAAGTGATTTATCCTGTGCCCTCAATGAACTTTTCTGCATTTTGTATTGAAAGAGCCCATTTTTATTTTTGTGGGTGTCAGATTATTTATTTACGGCCCCCCGCTCATAGGGGCTTGAAGAAATAGATTGGCTGCATGATGCTTCCATGCAGAGCTGAAACTCTGGTTAACCACTTAGAGGATCTGATCTAAGCCTGCCCAGGCAAGGCGGTGCGAGTCGGAACGCCAATGCTTATAAACCCTATTGGTTTCATTGGGCTACAGGGCTTGAGATGTTGTTATATCTCAATGTCAAGTAAAACAAAAGTCCCACAAAACGGGAAGCAACATCTCCAAAATGACCTTTACAGTGTTGACGTGGACATTAAACCTCAAATGAAAAAAAAAATTATTTAAATATGGCTGAACTTCTTCCTAACAGTATAGGCTGCATTCTTCAGCTACTGATCTTGGCCTCCACTGGTTGGCAATGGCCCAGTTTGGGGTTTGAATGGCTTAAATTTTGGCAGTGTGCTTGGGTGCGGAAAAAAACAACATTGATTTCTTGTCAAATTCTGAATGATTGAATTTATAGCATGGACAGCTTAATCCATCTGATATGCACTCCAGTCGATCATGACCCGTTGGGCAGACCATTTGACTGTATGTACTGTCTGTCTGTGTGATTCAGACTGATTCACATTGAATCACGTGAAACATGATAATTGTCTGTTATACAAAAACTGAACAGGACAAAGAAAAACCCTAGCAAGCAGCCAGCAAGGTCTGTGATCAGTTTGCATACAAGATGACTGGCACAAGAATTTAGAACACTGGTATTAACCCTTATCATGCTGTTCACGACAACCCCTATCTTTGGAAACAGTGTAGATCCAGATCAGATGGCTTCTGAAGAAGTTTATGAATTTGTAGTAATAAATTACATCAAGTAATTTGATTGGTTGATAGACAGAAATTGGTGTGGCTTAAATGAATATTCAGGAAGATAAGGGTTAAAAGCAACAGATAAGGTAAGTATTTTGTGATGCCTGAATGATAGTTTTTGTCAATCCTCCATAAAAACCTTTGTTGTTGGTATTCATGAGAACCACCTCTGTGAGGCGATTTTAATGAGAACCCACAACATAGGTTTATAGGGAGAAATAAAGAAAAATATCCTTCAATTATCACAAAATACTTATCTTATCCATTGCTATGGCAACACTGTCTAACACTGTTCATAACAACACTGTTTAAAGATGGATCCCAAAAATGAAGAAATTATAGAATAGCACATTATTGACCTTAAATAGTCATTATTTTGGATATATTAGTGTTTTTAAGGTTTCACCCAAGAAAGTATAGATTTTATAGAAAATTGACCATAAATGATCATATATATATATATATACAGTCAAACCTGTGAACAAAGGCCATCTATGGGACAGGACAAATTTGGCCGTTATTCACAGGTGACCTTTATTCGGAGGTTTGACAATTACCAGCAGGCCATCAGTGACCAAAAATTCTTACATTTATTGATTAAATAGCAAGCTGTCACTGGATGAAGAAGCATATTGTTTCCCATTTAATTTACATGTTTATTTGTTGCGTCATCCGACGCCAGCAACCACACACGTGTTTAAATCTTTCATAAAAAATGTTTGGAACCGGTAAAAAATATTTTCTCGATAGCTAAACGGTTATGAATAGAGGGGGGTAGAAAACAGCGCTGTATAGCTCCCGAATTATCCTCCGTGTCAATAACCAACAACAGCGTTCGACTTTTCCCGCCGAGCGTCTGCTATTTGGCGCCAAAACATAACCATTCATGAGATCGTAGAGTAGTCCGTTTTTATTATGCAAACATATACCGTTAGATGTATCTAATTGTCTGAGGAGGATTAAATCATTTTCACATTGATCTTGGATTAAATTTTATGACTGGAGGATAAACGCAAATTAGAGACATGACTTGACCATATTTTCACACCTTATCGACACGCACCGCAGGGTCGCAATTATATGACAGGGATTAACAATGGTGTCATACTTGAACCGTAATAAATACACAGATGGTTTGTCTCTGAATTGACAGTGCTGCAATTATTGTGATTTACTTACTGGGCTAGTTTTACCGTCTTTAGGATTGTCCGCCAATTAAAAAAAAAATGTTAAGTAAATTTTTCTTCACTTTTCTAATAAACTATCTTCAGTGCTTGTGTAAAACAGAATGCAATGAAATTATTCAATTCAAGTCACTCACAAACCGTAACATGTTTGACCAGATCGCCAGGATTAAGGACTGCAACACCAATCAAGCAGGCCAATTATATGCCAATCAATGGCGATAATTACCTCAAAGCTGAAATCATGAGCGTGATGGATTCAATTATAGACCGTTATTCAAGGACAGCAACTCAGTTTGGGACTGAATAACGTGACCGTTGACCGTAGTGCACAGTGGACCGCTATTCCCAGTTAATTTATTAGGGAATTTCGATGGGAGGGGTTGAAAAAGACCGTTGTAATAAGGAGACCGTTATTCGGAGGTGACCGTAAGCACAGGTTCGACTGTATATATATAAACACAGTGTTAGAAGGAGACTGATTTTACTATGAACTGCTCATTACGATTTGTATGGTTTGATCTAACCAGAGTGTGTGGATGTGCAGGGTGATCTTAGTCGGTAGTTTTCATTTACAGTAAGCAATTTTGCTGGCATTTCTATGAGCCAGCGCATTTATTGAACAGCATCAAGTGGATATGATCTTTAACTCAGACAAGAAAATTTTGACAGCGGGCCAAACTTGGATAGAAAAGAGATAAATAATACTCTTGATTTTGCTGTATCAGAACAAATAGCTTCATCTCCAAATGGAGTGATTCTCTTATTATTCTCTATTGAGACAGTTCTAGCCTATGAAAAATACTTACAATATTCATGAACCCATTCACGCTTAACCCTTGTCCTGCTGAATATTTATATATGCCACACCCACTACTGGTTATCAACCAATCAGATTACTTGATGCAAATTATTGCAACAAATTCAAAATCTGAATGGCAAACAATGTAGATCCTGATCAGATGGCTTCGTCAGAAGACATCTGATCTGGATCTACATTGTTTCAGTGATAAGGCATATCCAGGATTAGCAGGACAAGGGTTAACATCCCAAACAAGGCACATTGGGACATATGGCAGACCAAAATGCTGCAAAATCAGGATCTGCACTGTTGTGTTATTACTGGATACTCTAGTTTTCAGATGATGCCGGGATCATATATTTTTTCGTTTTTTCTATAATTCTGTGTGTACGACTGTACATGTATGTGCGAACTTGCATACACATGTACATCCTTCTGTACAAATGTGATCTTGTTAAGCTCAGGTTAAGGCATTTGTACCAGGTAATACCTGAACTTTTAAGAGCTCCAATTTTTCAAACTATAAGATGGATTCCGTTCAAATATGGTATGATGATAGATATAGGTCAAAAGTTTTATTCAGCAATATCCCCACCAATGGCGATGACCTCAAGGTAAAGGTCGCAGACTTTTTTTTAAGTTACTTGAAGAGCTCATATTTTCCAAACCATATGATGGATTTCGGTCACATTTGCTGTGATGATAGACACAGGTCCTAAGTTTTATTTAGCAATACACCTGCTTAAGTCCAGAACCTCAAGGTCAAGGTCACAGCCATAGAAATTTGTAAAGTTAAATTTTATAAGAGCTGACACAATGGATTTGCTTCATATTAGATACAGGTCCAAAATGATATTCAGCAATATACCCCCTCCCCCATGCCCATGACCTCAAGATCAAGGTCATGAACTTAGAAATTTTTTTTTGTAATGTTCAAGTTTTTTGTTTCTTTTGGACAGCTCATATTTTCCAAACTACATGTACTTGCAACATTCTTGGGGTAAAATACATCACCAAGAATGAAAAGTGAAGGTATCCAACAGTCTCTAGAATTTGTTCTGACAGAGAAGACCTGGAAACAATCAGATGATTGATTGTAGATAAGAGGGGATCACTTACAACAATTAACACCCCTGCTCCAGGAATGCACTCCTGCACATATTCTGCAAAGAAAAAGATGTATTTCCCTGGAAGCTATCACCTGGTGTCTATTATATAATGAACAGCAATAATTTTCTTTGATGGAATGGTGAAGACTTTTGTCAGCAGGCAAATTAACCCATTTCGCACCAGTCTTGTCCATAGCAGATGAATTTTTAAAATGCAGAATGCCTCTGGCACAAAGTGGGGGAGGGCTTACAGTTTCACCATTGTCCATACATAGGTATAACAATACATACACCAGTCCAACTGTATTTACCGTTTGTATTCAGACAGACAGGCCTAAGACCCAGATGAGGTCCCTTGGGGCTTGAAGAAATAGATGGGCTACATGATGCTTCCACACAGAGCTGAAGCCGACAGCAAATAGGCACTGGCAAACCGCAAAGCGGTGCGAGTCAGACTGTTCATGCTTATAAACCCTATTGGTTTCATTGGCAACAGGGCTTGAGATGTCATTTCAGTGTCAGGTGAAAGTCCCACAAAATTGGAAGCAATGTCTCCAAAATGAGTGTTGATTGGGACGTTAAACCTCAAATCAGACAAAGAAACAAACACCAGTCCACAGTTTACTGTTTGTATTTGGACACACAGGCCTGAGACCCAGATGAGATGCCACAGAACATGGCATCTCACCAGGATCTTCATTGTTTGCCACACATCCCACTATTCTTATATGATGTAACTCTCGCCATATAGTGGGGTTTAACCATGATCATATAGTTTTACATTCTGAAAGTTAGTACAGTCCACTCTCGTTTTCTCAAACTCCAAGGGACTGGAAAATTTGGTTTGAGATGACAGGACTTTGAGATACATGGAGTTGAAATATAAGGAACATATAGCAAACCTAACATAACTTACAGTGCACAAAATTTAGTTTGACTTAAGCCATTGTTTGATATTTCAGATTTTGAGATAAAGAGAGTCTACTGTACTTTGCAAATAAATAAGGTCAAAAAACGTTTCTGTATTTCTTTTATTTTCGGATCAAGTAAAAATGGCCTCTTTTAGTTTTAATATTACATGTTAACATTGAAAGCATTTTAGTCAAATGAAAGCTTGACTAAAATCGAAATCTTTGAGACAGGCATTGCTTAGGGCCAAATCTAGCCCTTATATGCACACTGAACACTAGCAAGAACCCGACTGCTACATGGTTAAAACCCGACTGATTTGACATGATCAAACTGGAAGTTTTATATGTTTTAGAGCATTCCACAGGCTTCTGTTCTCACCTAAACACAGTTTCTGTTTATACCAAATGCCTATCAATAACTAAAATGTTAAAAGGCATTTCAACATCTGCTGGACACCTGTACCCACACCTGCAGGATACTATGCACCTAAACAATGGCCAAACTGCCCACATGATTGGCATAAACAGAAGCATGCACCCATATGTTTAATTGATTGATTGTTTTGGGTTTAATGACACGTCAACCCTTGTGGGTGATTATGTGTCATCTCCCAGAGAAAGGGAGAAGAGATAGTAGAGGAGACGAAAGTGAGGGACAGAGGAGAAAGAGGAAAAGAATGGAAGTGTAGAAACAGATGAAATAACAACATTCCCCCTCTACCCTTACCTGCTGCAAGGACAGCAGGCCTTGCCCAACTGTACACAAATATTAGTTGGATGCCCCAGTGACACAAGATACACGTCACTTTTGCCTCACCCTACCACCCTTGCACCCATATGATTGACGTTTTGTAGATACATTTTAGCTTTTATGTAAGCTTGCTTTTTCTTTTCCAGCCAAATCTAGTTTGAAAAACAGCACATTATCTGTGTGTAGAATAATTTAAAAGTCAAGTTAAATGTCAATGGTTTTGAATAGGCACCAGTGTAAATATCTCTTTTTGTATAATGTAGCTTTTAAAAAATAGAAGTGGAGGCAATGATCAGGAATGGATACGATTAACCCACAGCTCCCATCAGAGACACCAAAGGGAAAGAAACACAAACATGAAACAACAGACCCTAATGGAAACACCAGTAGCGGAAAGCCAAAAGGACAGTTACTTTCCCACAAAATGGCCAGTAGGCTATCCAAAATAAAATAATATAAGCGACACAAACACCCAAAGACAAACCATAACCAAAATAAACCGCGACAGAAGAACCGCCTTGGAACGGTCAGTGGAAATGAATTCCACTGGGGGGCTTAAATCGATTTTATGTGGCCACAATCCTCGCCCTTACTTCGTTGTGATTAAGACAAATAATTTGTTCAGTCCAAATGATGGTCTCCTAACTCATCAGTGCAATCCGTGAACACAAAACTCAAACAACCACAGAGATGAAACAACGGTGAGGACTCACCAGCAAGAAACCACTGAAATGCTGGAGGAAAAGGAAACCAACAGTTAGACTCCCGATTTAAGCTTGAAAGGAAAAAGTTTCAAAATCTAACTGTTTCATAGCCCAATCAACATAATCCTAAATACATTTATTACCCATTCAACGGCATATTGGTCATATGAAGTTCTTAGTACTCATCAACATTATTTCAACTATTCTTGAACATGCCTATGTAATGAAAAGTGCATCATTTTACAATCTGCCAACACTATTTGAATCATTAAGATCACATGCCTATGTTACTATGTTACACACCTCCCATTTTTATAAAATTTATTTTCTTGGTAAAATTAATTTAAATATATATTTATGTACACATGGTGAGTTGATCATGAATTCAGTTTTGTCATACAATACAATTTGCATAAGCTTAATTAATCTTATATGACCATATAGGATAGACGTGCATAAAATGCATCAATCTTATATGAAGTAATTAAAGAGTATTTTTAAATAACTATCAATAGTAGTATTGATAGTCAGCAAACAAGTTATCCTGAAATCAACATGTTAAACTTATTTATAGCAATATCTAATGTCATTTTGTCCCATATCTAATAATGCTTATTCACTTCTATGCTGTTAATGTCTTCTGAAGCTTTAAGTCTTAAGTCCATTTTACTATAATTTATATTTAAAACACTTAAAAAAACTGAATGAAAACAAAGCATATTTATAGAGTATATTGTTCACTGCATAGCATTTTCCTCTTCGATTGTTGGTTTCTGCGGTATAGAAATCCTGGAAACTCTATTCTTGGTTACCAGCATGCTGACATCAGACGACAAACATTGAGTATACTGGTTTACTATCAGGTACACTAGAACATGAGGAGATCTTCTCGTTTGTTCATAATAAGATTCCCTCATAGCTGCCACGTCATCAGTATATGTTGATGACTCGAATGAAGATACAATGCATGTGTTTAATAACTATCTGTCTGTTACAATTAATCTTCACCATCAGCTTAACCTTAAGGGTTAAACCTAGGACTTATCTGTGATATAATACAGTTAATAAACTAAAATATCATATCACTATTCTTCACCACCAGCATGACCTTTAGGGTCATACCTAGGACTTCTTATTAATTATGTTATTTACAATGAAATTTAATTGGGATCCAATTAATTTTCTTCTGTATAGCTATTTTCTCCAGGCCAACATGGCATCCGTCTGTCAGGGGTTGTGTTTGTCCCTCGGGCTGGTTATGGTGGTCCCTATTATCCATTATGACAGACATCTCAAAATCACCATCAGCACTATGCACAGGTGATTGTTACACATTTTTCTCACAGTCATATGCATTGTTCTTCAGCATCACAAATACAGTGTAGCAAGAGCAAATTAGACAAGAGCATCTAGCTTCTGCTATAGGTATGCTATTCACCGTGTGGGTGCCAGTCTAATCTGATTGGTTGAACAAATTCAGTGTTTTACTGAGGTTTCAGAGTTCATTGAGAAATATTGTTTAAAATACCAGTCAGTAATGATTCCCTGCTGTTTGTTTTATTGCTTTTGCTGAGAAACCCTTTAACCACTCTGCTACATACAGAAAGTGCCTTATGCAGATGAAAGCAGTACAGGCTCTGATAAGCGTATTTAGCGTTCATAACCTCTATAATTAGTAATCAGTACCTATAGGAATCCAGGATAACTGTATTGACTGCTCACATATGCAGACTAGCGAGATATTTTGCCGACCGTAAATATGTTAGGCACCTTTTGACATGATGCAGCTCATAATTTCTACACATGATAACATCATTTTTAATGAGTTGCAAATTCCTGTGGTAGGGAATAGTTTTCTTTAGTTATGAAGAGTCTGATAAAATTAACCAATCATAGCCAAGCGGCTTCCACGAGCTGAATTTATACCTGAAAGCTCCTATGATGTGCTACTTGAGTGTAGGTAATTCATTTTACATCTACATTCTCAAGATCATACATATTAGCCTGCCGTTTACCAATTATTTGGCTGAAGTTACATGTACTCTTATGGGGGTGGGGGGAACTAGGAGAGGTTTATCTTTAGAATCTGGGCTGGAATCATGTGTTGGGTTTGGTTAACATTATAGATCCAGTACGCAGTGTCTAATCAGGCCTTATCAGGGTCTATGCTATTTGCTTAACGTACAGGAATTTAAGGGTCAGATGCAGAAAAATGCTGCACTGGTAGGACGAATTGATGGACAGCAATGACAATTGCAATATCCGCACTTTTTTTGTTGGGATAAAAATGAGGACTTTTGAAATCTGAAGGAATAATGCTGCAGGTGAGGTTATATATGGGCTTCTTCAGCAATCAAGGGTTTACCCCTGCCCATCTTGGCTTGGATAGATTGGGCTGCAAGGTGCTTCCACGCGGAGCTGAAACCGACCACTCATGAGTATAGTCTGGTAAACCACTTAGAAGGTCTAAGCCTGCCCAGGCAAAGTGATGCGAGTCGGACCGTCCATGCATGTAAACCCTATTGGTTTAATTGTGCTGTAATTTCATCTCAATATTGGATGAAAACGCCACAGAATTGGAAGCTGTGTTTCCACAAAATGACCTAAATAGTATTGACTGGGGATATTAAACCTCAATTCAAACAAACAATATCATCAATCAAGGGTACATAATTCTGTGATTGGTAACATGGTTGATGTCTCAGTTACATACACTGTGATTCTAGGTACCTGTGTTTTAGAGTGGTTAAGCAGCCTTATAAACCAGGCGTTGTCTTTTTGGTTCTATGCTTCTCCAGGCTTTCGGATGAGTCCTTTTGAACTGGAGTTCTGTCTCCATATGACCTTACATGTTGGTGGGATGTAAAATTCAAAATACACGAATATACACCATTTACAGATTAAATCAAAGCACTGACAATACTAATTGATTGGTTATCACTGAGAGTAGACTTGGAAAATTGTCCGGCGTAGGGACTTAGACTTTTATTAAACCTTAAAATTCCTGTTTTTTTTTTTTCAGCAAACAGTGCAGACCCTGATCAGACACCATGTACTGTGGTGTCTGATCTGGGTCTAAACTGTTTTCCAATGTCCCAGCACATGGGCCTAGTCCAGGTTTAACACATATCAGCACTCTGACCTTGCTATAAATAACCATCTCCAGGATTCTGTAAAAAAAGTACTGTAATTATCCTAAGTATTGGGACTGATAGGCCTGCTGCAAACAGTGCAGGCCCAGATCAGACTGCTCCTGAAGGAGCTGTTTGATCAGGAGCAGTCTGATCAGGGTCTATACTGTTTGCCATATGAGGTGCATATCCTGTGATAATTGAAGGATAGTTTTCCTTATTACCCCATATAAACCTGTGTTGTGAATATTCATTAGAACCGCCTCGTCGAGGTGGTTCTTATGAACGCCTCGTCGATGTGCTTCTAATGAATACCTACAGCATACGTTTTGATGGAGAATTGACAAAAACTATCCTTCAATTATCAGAAAATGCGAACCTTGCATTCTATCAGTGTAACAAATGTGTTAAACTTTTAGGAAAATTATAGCAAGTTCGCAAGGTGTCCTAATTTTTAGGATTTTTACGGTAACATGCATGTGGGGTTTAACTTTATTGGTCATGAAAACAATTTCTGGGAAGCTTCTAGATCATGACGAAGTATCTTTGGGTTGAGTCTCAAAAACCACTGTGCTTGCAATCTCTTGTATACAGTCGCATTCTAGAATTTGGTGCAAGCAAGAAAAAACTCTGTTAAAATAATATTGCTGGTAGGGAAAGGTAAATAAGAATTATCTTGTAGTTAAGTGAAAAACCACACAAACAGCTATGCTTTTTTCTTAACCCATTCAGTACCAGAAACCCCAAACAGTGCAGGCAAACAGTGCAGGCCCAGATCAGACGCCGCAGAACGCGGCGTCTGATCAGGGCCTCCACAGTTTGCTAAAAGTTTAGCCATTTTCCTAATCAATTTTGAAGAAAACCCAACCTGACACCCCTAAATTTTGAAATGGACTCCTGCTATATATAAGGAGGAACATTCCATTTGGTACGAAAAGGGTTAATATTACAGAAGGTTTTCAAGAGAAAAGATGATACTGATATTACTTATATTCAGAGTGCCAGTTATCATGAAATTTCTATCTGTATTAATTTTGGAAAATTGATATCTTTATGGGTTGATCGCTGTCTTTTGAAGCTCCTCAGTGCTGATGCCCATGTGACTATCACAGAGTTGTCAAATCCTGGTAGTGGTAACCCCCCATTATTGCTGTGCCTCAGAGGTTTATCTTTAGAATCTGGGCTGGAATCATGTGTTGGGTTTGGTTAGCAGTATTTATCCAGAATGCAGTGTCTAATCAGGGTCTATGCTATTTGCTTAACATACAGGAATTTAAGGGTCAGATGCAGAAAAATACTGCATCTGCTTAGGGTCTCTACTGTTTGCTTACATTACAGTAATTTTTGCTGGAAAGCCCAAAATGGGTACATGGCAAACAGTTCTGGCCCAGATCAGACGCTGCTGAACGCCACGTCTGATCAGGGCCTGCGCTATTTGCTGACAGAATTTTCCATCAAAAATAGAACAAGAACGAAAAAATAGGCCTACTACCCTTATATGACAAATGGACTTGTCCAACATATATCATTGGAAGAGTCCACTAGTATATGATGGGTTAGATGTGCTCCAATATAATGATGGGCCCAATCCAAAGCCAGAAGACTTCAAGAGTCCTCTTTAGAAATTTGGGGGTGAAAGTGTTAACCCATTTTGTACCGGAAACCCCAAAATGGGTACCCTGTCAAACAGTGCAGGCCCAGATCAGATGCTGCAGAATGCGGCGTCTGATCAGGGCCTACACTGTTTGCGAAAAGTTAAGCCATTTTCCAAATAAATTTTGAAGAAAACACAATCTGACACACCTAAATTTTGAAATGGACTCCTGCTCTATATAAGGAGGAAGATTCCATTTGGTACAAAAAGGGTTAATCCTTCCTATATCTTCCTATATCTGGAACTATGGAGGTACACTATTGCCTGTCAGATATTTTTGTACTTGATGAATAATAGATAAGGACCACTCATTGATGATCTTCTGCTGGTTGTAGTGGGTCCCTGGGGACATTTTTTACGCTAGATCCCCAGAAAAGGAATCTTGGTACTGTTTTATTAGTACCGTATTCCTCCCATTAAGCGCCCCTGCTCCTATAAGCGCCCCCTCACTGTTTTTCCAAGAACAAAATAACAAGCGCCCCTTCTGCTGTTGGAGGAAAAAATATTTTGGCTTACCTAAAGGAAAGGTTTCAGCCGTTCAGTCATCACCGTTTCTGCTGTAAATCGTATCATGCAAGGTATTTCTAAACCCCTGGCTATCTAGGTACTTTACATGTTATGGTTCCACCATATTAGAATGGAAAACTACTACATGTAATTGGTTTAAAACTCTGAGTTCTGTTAATATTTTTGTCTCTTATAAGCGCCCCCTCTTTTTTCAATTTTTTAAGCGCCCAGGGCGCAACGGGCCTCTGTGGCCTAGTGGATAAGAGCGCTAACTCTTAGTCATTAGGTCTCTCACCGCCGTAGGTTCGAGCCTCGCTCGGGCCACGTGTGAGACGCCAAGTTCTGCAACGGAAGGTCAGGTGGTTTTTCTCCGGGTACTCCGGTTTTCGCCCACCTCTGATTATCGATCGGCTCGATATGAGTGAAATAATCTTGAAAGGGCCGTAAAACCCAAACCAAAAAAAAAAAGCGCCCAGGGCGCTAAATGGGAGGAATACGGTAATCCTCCTGACAGTTGTTTGGTAAGAAAGAACGGAGGGAAAGTAAGAAAGAAAGAAAAGAAGAAAAATGTTGTGTAGGATCCAGTTTTCCTGTATGACCACATTATGCATAGCCCCAGAACTAGGACATTGAGTTATCAGAATTTGAGATGGGAGTCAATTGTAAGCATCAAGACACACTGTCTAATTTTTAAGGCTTTTCTTAGTCTATTAACCCTTATCTTGCTGTTCACGACAACCCCTATCTTTGCAAACAGTGTAGATCCAGATCAGATGGCTTCTGAAGAAGCCATCTGATCAGGATTTACACTGTTTTGCATTCAGTTTATGAATTAGTAGCAATGAATTACATCAAGTAATTTGATTTTTAGATAGACTGAAATGGGTGTGTCTTAAATGAATATTCAGCAAGATAAGGGTTAAGTTTGCCTGAGCCTTTTGTTTTCATTACAATACATGAAAGTCTTGGTATGAGAAAAATCCCTATTGAGTGCTTTTTCAATTGTTTAGGAGTCCAACAACAATTACTACTCATTTCCATGTATGAATAACAACAAAAACTTGGGACAGTATATTCTGCGATATACTGTTGGAAACTCAACGTCATGATGTAACGTCACTTTTTATTGGCTGATATTTGTTTTTGGCTACTATTTGGTCTTACGCCGCTCACAGCGCTTAAATGCCGCTTTGTTAAAAATAGTACAATTTTTGACAAAACAAACGAATGGGGATAACTGTATTTCAAAATTTTCTTTCGGTTAAAAGTAGCCGGCAAACAGTGTAGACCCAGATGAGACCCTGCATTTTACGGTGTCTTATCTGGGTGTACACTGTTTGCCCAGGCCTCCCTGTCAATGTGAATACTAACAGTAAACACAGCCCTAAAACCCTAGCAGTTTCTTTGAGCAGTAGAGTTTGAGATGTCATTTCAGCGCAATGTCAGGTAAAAATTCCAAAAAATTGGAAGCATTGTCTCCAAAATTAGCAAAATAGTGTTGATGGGGACATAAAACCTTGACACAAACAAATAAAGTAAATACAATTCTACAAGGAAATAATTTTGAGAAAAATGCTTGTCGATGAAAGACTCTCCCTAAGGATGGCTTAATTGTGTTACTGGTTGTAAATATAACCATTAACAATGGTCATTTTTGTTTTTGGCTGGCATTTACACTATCATTCCAGCGTTTTCCAAATATAGGCTTTAAGTGACATGAGCACTTCAGACACCATGAAGTTTGTTCGAGATCGCTAGCTCCAGTTAACCCTTATCTTGCTGAATATTCATTTAAGCCACACCCATTTCTGTCTATCAGCCAATCAAATTACTTGATGTAATTTATTGCTTCAAATTCAAGAACTGAATTCCAAACAGTGTAGATCCTGATCAGATGGCTTCTTCAGAAGCCATCTGATCTGGATCTACACTGTTTGCAAAGATAGGGGTTGTCGTGAACAGCAAGATAAGGGTTAAGGTGCTTTTTTTTCATCCCAAAAGTACTGATATTTTTCTTATGTATGCACAAAAACATGTTGGTTCTCATTAGAAGTGCCCCACTGAGGTGCTTCAAATATGAGTACCCATAACATATATGCTGGGGGATGATACTCCACAACTTCTTTATGATATTATTGTTGGGGCATAAACCAGAAACCATGTGGTAGTGATGTTACATTACAATAACACACTCGTGTGACATTGTGCATTTTTCACATTTTCAAAATGTCTACTTTTCTGGTGAAAATCCCTGATATTTTTCGTATTTATGCTGCAAACACCGCCTCATTGAGGTGATTCTAATGAGTACCCACAACCTATGTTTTAATGAGGCAGTTCTAACGAGCACTCACAAGCTATGTCTTGGAGCAGAAATAAGAAAAATAATGTATACCCCCGTAAACTCTAGTTTTCTCGATATAAAGTGGGGTTTAGGGGTTGTTCATTTCACGGACTTGTTCATGTGATGTGCATGTATCGAAACAAAAATGTATAGATTGTGTAGAAAAATGGCCTGGTCATTTTTGATGTTCCTTCTTTGAGCATGGCGCGATATGAGTCTTGTTTCCATCTTAACTGTTGTCCATCTGAGTAATGTCGTCAACTTAAGAAAAGTGATGTTACATGATGTCAGGTAACTTACAGTATATTCGTAAATTTTTGAAATTCACGTTACATATGTAAGTGCGTTTTAATATGCTTGTTAGAAGAGATTTCCAAATCCTTTCTGCCTATTTAGTGATGAAGTTATGGAATTCATAAGCAAGAAAATAGAAGAAACTTTTATGAAAGCCCTGGGGATAATTTTCTGCTTATGGCAGCAAGTTTAAGGCAGAGAATCAATAAAACATTGAACTACACCAAACATCTTTAACCCTTTTTGTACGAAATGGAATCTTCCTTCTTATATATAGCAGGAGTTCATTTCAAAATTTAGGGGTGTCAGGTTGTGTTTTTATCAAAATTTATTTGGATAATGGCTGAACTTTTTGCAAACAGTGTAGGCCCTGATGAGACGCCGCGTTCTGCGGTGTCTCATCTGGGCCTCCACTGTTTGCCAAGGTACCCGTTTTGGGGTTTCCGGTACTAAATGGGTTAAACCCAAAGATTGGAAAATATTGGGATTGCGACAGGACAAGAAAAAGTTAGTGAATTGCTCCGTATGCATACTGATACCGATACCGATACCGAACAACCAGCTTATTCAAAAGGTTTTGCTTCTTCACTGAATGCAGTCATTAAGAGTACCCAAGATCCTGACCAGATTGCGCCTATGTTACGCTTAATGTAGCTGATTTTTTAGCTCACCTGACCGAAGGTCATGGTGAGCTTTTGTGACCGTAAGATGTCCGGCGTCGTCGTGCGTCGTCCGTCGTCCGTCGTGCGTAAACTTTTTCTTGTGAACAAACTAGAGGCCACAGTTTTGGTCCAATCATCATCAAACTTGCTCAGAATGATCATCATGACAATATCTCGGTCAAGTTCGAATATGGGTCATGTCGGGTGAAAAAGTAGGTCAGTAGGTCAAATCATAGAAAAACCTTGTGAACACTCTAGAGGGCACAGTTTTGGTCCAATCATCATCAAACTTGCTCAGAATAATTATCATGACAATATCTCGGTCAGGTTCGAATATGGATCATGTAGGGTCAAAAAGTAGGTCAGTAGGTCAAACCATAGATAGTCCTTGTGAACACTCTAGAGGGCACAGTTATGGTTCAATTATCATCAAACTTGCTCAGAATGATCATTGTGACAATATCTCGGTCAAGTTCGAATATGGGTCATGTCGGGTCAAAAAGTAGATCAGTAGGTCAAATCATAGAAAAACCTTGTGAACACTCTGAAGGCCACTGTTTTGGTCCAATTATCATGAAACTTGCTCAGAATGACCATTGTGACAATATTTCAGTCCAGTTCGAATATGGGTCATATCGGGTTAAAAAGTAGGTCAGCGGGTCAAATCATATAAAAACCTTGTGAACACCCTAGGGGCCACAATTTTGGTCCAATCTTAATCAAACTTGCTCAGAATGATCATCATGACAATATCTCGGTCAAGTTTGAATATGGGTCAAATGGTTCCGGTCCGTTGCACATCTAGGTCACAGGAGCCAAAAACAGATTTTTTTCACCAAAAACTTAAAAAATCTTCTTCTCTGAAACCACAAGGCCCAGGTCTTTGTTATTTGGTATGAAGCTTCATCTAGTGGACCCCTACCAAGATTGTTCAAATTATAGTGCTGGGGCCAAAAATGCCCCCGCACGGGGGCCCTTTGGTTTTACATAGGCTTATATAGGGAAAATCTTTAAAAATCTTCTTCTCTGAAACCACAAGGCCCAGGACTTTGATATTTGGTATGAAGCTTCATCTAGTGGACCCCTACCAAGATTGTTCAAATTTGAGTGCTGGGACGAAAAATGCCCCCGCCACGGGGCCCTTTGGTTTTACATTGGCTTATATAGGGAAAATCTTTAAAAATCTTCTTCTCTGAAACCACAAGGCCCAGGTCTTTGATATTTGGTATGAAGCTTCATCTAGTGGACCCCTACCAAGATTGTTCAAATTATAGTGCTGGGGCCAAAAATGCCCCCGGCCCAGGGCCCTTTGGTTTTACATAGGCTTATATAGGGAAAATCTTCAAAACTCTTCTACTCTGAAACCACAAGGCCCAGGACTTTGATATTTGGTATGAAGCTTCATCTAGTGGACCCCTACCAAGATTGTTCAAATTATAGTGCTGGGACAAAAAATGCCCCCGCCACGGGGCCCTTTGGTTTTACATTGGCTTATATAGGGAAAATCTTTAAAAATCTTCTTCTCTGAAACCACAAGGCCCAGGTCTTTGATATTTGGTATGAAGCTTCATCTAGTTGACCCCTACCAAGATTGTTCAAATTACAGTGCTGGGGCCAAAAATGCCCCCGCCCCGGGGCCCTTTGGTTTTACATAGGCTTATATAGGGAAAATCTTAAAAAATCTTCTTCTCTGAAACCACAAGGCCCAGGTCTTTGATATTTGGTATGAAGCTTCATCTAGTGGACCCCTACCAAGATTGTTCAAATTTTAGTGCTGGGACAAAAAATGCCCCCGCCACGGGGCCCTTTGGTTTTACATGGGCTTATATAGGGAAAATCTTTAAAAATTTTCTTTTCTGAAACCACAAGGCCCAGGACTTTGATATTTGGTATGAAGCTTCATCTAGTGGACCCCTACCAAGATTGTTCAAATTTTAGTGCTGGGACAAAAATGCCCCCGCCACGGGGCCCTTTGCTTTTACATTGGCTTATATAGGGAAAATTTTTAAAAATCTTCTTCTCTGAAACCACAAGGCCCAGGTCTTATATATTTGGTATGAAGCTTCATCTAGTGGACCCCTACCAAGATTGTTCAAATTATAGTGCTGGGGCCAAAAATGCCCCGCCACGGGGCCCTTTGGTTTTACATAGGCTTATATAGGGAAAATCTTTAAAAATTTTCTTCTCTAAAACCACAAGGCCCAGGACTTTGATATTTGGTATGAAGCTTCATCTAGTGGACCCCTACCAAGATTGTTCCAATTTTAGTGCTGGGGCCAAAAATGCCCTGCCCCGGGGCCCTTTGGTTTTACATAGGCTTATATAGGGAAAATCTTTAAAAATCTTCTTCTCTGAAACCACAAGGCCCAGGACTTTGATATTTGGTATGAAGCTTCGTCTAGTGGACCCCTACCAAGATTGTTCAAATTATAGTGCTGGGACAAAAAATCCCCCCCTGCCACGGGGCCCTTTGGTTTTACATAGGCTTTTATAGGGAAAATCTTTAAAAATCTTCTTCTCTGAAACCACAAGGCCCAGAACTTTGATATTTGGTATGAAGCTTCATCTAGTGGACCCCTACCAAGATTGTTCAAACTATAGTGCTGGGGCAAAAAATGCCCCTGTCCCGGGGCCCTTTGATTTTACATAGGCTTATATAGGCAAAATCTTTAAAAATCTTCTTCTCTGAAACCGCTAGGCCCAGGTCTTTGATATTTGATGTGTAGCTTCATCTAGTGGACCTTTGACAAGATTGTTCAAATTTTAGCCTTTGTTGATGTTTGGTATGAAGCTTCACCTTTACGACCTCCCTCAACATTATGTACATTAAAGCCCTGGGGCCAATAATGGCCCTCTCTGGGGCCCACTTGTTACACTATGGATCAGGTGAGCAATCCAGGGCCATCATGGCCCTCTTGTTTATGCAAAGTGCAAATGTAGGTTTTCATTCTGTCACATCTTAAATCTTCTTGAAAGATTTCAGAGGGCAGAAGTTTCAGAGGAATGGTTAATAGGAATATTTATTGGTAATTGTGTGATGATTGTCTCCTATTTCCTTTTCAATGTCTATGTTGTTGTACTCATTAGAATCACCTCGATGAGGCGATTCTGATGAGTACCACAATGCATTTTCATATTGAGATTTGGAGGAAAGTATCCCTAAATTATCACCAGATACTTTTCGTTCCTCTGAGAAATGGTAATTTTCTTGAAGCGATTAATGCGATCCCATGGTGAATTAAACAACTTGGCTAGCCAGTTGTCTTCAGGGGAAAATTGCTGAGTATGCATAATTAGGATCAATAGAAACAAGTTGTATGTATCCCAGAGAAATTATCCTTATCTAAATTATGATCAGTGATCATTCATTTGCACATTCATTGGTTGCTGTTCCAAAAATGCATGTACTGTCAGCCTAAGCAAAGATTGATGAGAGTGTAAAAATAGATAGGCATGCTTACTCCATAGTTCCTTGCATGTTCAGAAAGGACCCTTGTTACTTGTTCTGGCTCAAATATGAGCCAGCGCACGACAAAACCTACAATAATACATGTGCGCCCAGCGAAGACTCGGATCACCCTGCGCATCCGCGCAGTCTGATCAGAGTCTTCGATATGCGCTCTAAGGATAGCTAAGGGCTCAATGCTCCTTCATGCAGCAAGAGAAGTCTCTGGTTAGACTATAATGGATGTGCAGGCAGATCTGATTCTGCGCTGGGCGCACATGTAAATTGTAGGAAATGCTGTGCCCCGGCTCATATCATAGAAACAGACCATACTTTATTGATTGCTCATATTTGGTAATTTTATGGTTGCATCAAAACTGCTCTGGCTGACCAGATAATTGATTGGCAAAAGTGCTTGTCTAGCTGAGTACTATATGTTGAGGGTCAGATGCAGAGGATGAAGATTGATTGAATGAAGTTTAATGCTTTCCCTTTATGAATTCATATAAACTTCTATAATTTGCCAATTATTTCACAACTGAAGCATTGTTTTTCTGGAAGTTAAAAATGTAGGAAAAGATTACCTTGGATATGATTTCCCAATCCTCATGATGGAGCCTTGCCCTTTGTTCTTAGCATACCATATTTAGGGATATTCGGGCACCTCAACTCCTTACCATACATGTTCCAAAATGTGAATAGTATAATTTCTTACTAATAGTGTTGATTGGGTTTTAAACTCCACAAACAAAGATTTGATGTGACTTAACCTTTAGCATGCTGAATTAATTTTTTTATCGATACTCTGTCCCACTGAATTGTTTTTATCAAATACTACCATTTTCAGCAACTTTTAACACGCAAAAACCCGTATTTTTCTTGATTTCTCCACCATTCAAAGCATATGGAAAACGAAAGTAGCCTACTGTCACTCAGCTGACTGAGTCGAAAAATCGTTTAAAACACCCTTTCAGAGCGTATTTTGGGCTCGATTAGATCAAGTTCGTCAAAAAGTAGCGATTTCCTCCAAAAAATTGCATCCTTACCCAGAAAACCCGAAGAAAATCCATCCAAAAACATCGAAACGGCAAGTTTTTTTTTTCATCGATGCCCGGATGTTATTTGATACCGAAATGCCAAACCGCACCGAAAAACGAGAGTTCCTCCTTTTCTTTGAGTCGCACCAAGCACACCAGTCAATTTCGGCGCACGATTGCGCCTACAGCGTGGCGCCATTACATTTTCACGGGCGCACGAATGCGCCTACAGCATGCTAAAGGTTAAGACTGATTGTATCACAATCAGTTAAAGCTGGAAAATGTGCTTAAAAGAACACTTTTCAAGAACTCTAAAAGCTTTATCAATACATGTAATACTTGGTACAACTTGCATCTTGGGATGGCAACTTTAATGCAGGCATCCATTTTGCCCTTGACCTACATTTCATGGTTCAAGGCTTTGTAAACTTTTGTGTCAACCCTTGCATTCACCCATGTGTAAGAGTCCATTTCTAGCTTTATTAATGATACTTGGTACAAACTTGCATCTAGGGTTGGCATGTTTAATGCAAGCATCCATATTTGACCTTGACCTACATTTCATGGTTCCCTGACTTTATAAAACATTGTGTCAATCCTTCATTTCTCAAGAACTATAAGAGCTTCATTAACTGATATTGCGAGTTTGCAAGCATCCTATTGTTTGATCTTGACCTATATTTCATGGGGTTCATTGACTTTGTGAAATTTTATGTCAACCGCAGTGTTCACCCTAATGTTCATAGTTATCATTGGTTCAAACTTGCATCTAGGGATGGCAACTTTTATGCCAGCATCCATGTTTGACCTTGATCTACATTTCATGGTTTGGGGATGTAGCCCTTGTGGGAGCACCCCAAAAGGTGTGACATAGCCTTCGGCAGAATTCTTGTGATTAAATGAAATTGATTAACCCATTGTATGCAGGGAAACCGCTAAAGGGGTACCTTGGCAAACAGTGCAGGCCCAGATCAGACGCCGCAGAACGTGGCGTCTGATCAGGGCCTGCACTATTTGCTAGAAGAATTTTCCGTCAAAAAGAGAACAAAACTGAAAAAATAGACCTGACACCCCTTATATGAGAAATGGAATTGTCCAACATATAGCAGTGGAAGAGTCCACTAGATGCATGACTGTTGCAAAAAGAAAGTGTTTTGCAGTTTGTTTGAAGCTTTGTAAAGAATTTAATTGGTGAAATTCTATTAGCCAATTAACAAAATATCACTTGAAAAACCTATTAAACAAATGCTTTTAATACTGGGTTTGATAGCTATATGATAGGTATATGAGAAAGATCAAAGCTTAAAATTGAAATGAAAAATTCAAGAGAAAGATAAAGGCTGCTTTTTGATCCTTTGAAATCGTCAGAAATTTGTACTGAAGTTTTCCATTCTGATTGTAAAATAATTAAAGAAATAATTAACCTGTTGTATGCTAGTGGACTCTTCCATTGCTATATGTTGGACAAGTCCATTTGTCATATTGAGGGGTATCAGGCCTATTGTTTTTGCTTAGTTTTATTTTTGATAGAAAGCTGTTTAAGCAAATAGTGCAGGCCCTGATCAGACGCCATGTTCTGCGGTGTCTGATCTGGGTCTGCACTGTTGGCCAAGGTACCCCTTTAGGGGTTTCCCGCATACAATGGGTCAAAGAAATATATTCAGTGCTACAGTAAAAAGAATACTGGGCATATTGAAGGGACATACATCATCACCAACACCACCTACACCATCGTTATCATCACCATCATCATCATCATCATCATTGCTTGATTGATTGATTGTTTAGGGTTTTTCAACACCTCAGCCGTTGTGGGTCATTTTGTTTTGTCTCCCAGAGTTAGGGAGAAAAGAGATAGTAGAGGAGATGAAAGTGAGAGACACAAGAAAGAGGAAAATGAATGGAAGTGTGGAAACAGAAGAAACAGCATTCCCCCTTTACCATTACCTGCTGCAAGGACAGCAGGCCTTGCCCAGCTGTAAGCCACTATGAATTGAAGCCCCAGTGGCGCAAGTGCCTCACCCAACCACCCCCATCATCATCATCATAATCATCATCATCATCATCATCATCATAATCACTGTGTCTGTCATAAGTGCACCTCACTGAGTTCTCCCATATTTAGAAATCTGCTTCTAATGGTAAAAGTACAGCCTTTTATGCTGTGTCCATGGCACACAGTAGATATCATAATGATCCTAAGTATTGGGACAGACCGACCTAAGCAAACCGTGTAATCCCAGATCAGACTGCTCCTAAAGGAGCAGTCTGATCATGGACTACACTGTTTGCCATTCTGTCTGTATTTTTAGACGCCCTGCTAGATCGCAAAACAAACCTGTTAAAATTTCAGGAGAATTACAGCAAGTCCTCAAGGTGTCCAAATTTTTTGGATTTTTACTGTAATTAACCTTTAAAGCACTAATCATCACTTAAGCAGATGACATTTTCAGATTTTTATATTTTTCAGAAAAGATAAGGCTTGACATTTCATCATATTCATCTGTTTTGCAGCTGATTCACATGAAATGTCAAATAGAAGTGGAGGCAATGATCAGGAATCGATATAATTAACCCACAGCTCCCATCACAGACACCAAAGGGAAAGAAACACAAACATGAAACAACAGACCCTAATGGAAACATCAATTGCAGAAAGCCAAAAGGACAGTTACTTTCCCACAAAATGGCCAATAGGCTATCCAAAATAAAATAAGCGACACAAACACCCAGAGACAAACCATTACAAAAATAAATTGCGACAGAAGAACCGCCTTGGAACGGTCAGCCGAAAATGTGGTCTGCTGCACAGTTTTCGTGTTGTCTTTGAGATGCCTCCAAGAGTCACTAGCTCTACTACTAAAACTTCTGTTGGCTAATTTTTCCTGAAAAAAAAACAACAACAACAAAAAAAAAAAAAAAAACAACAACAACAAAAACTTTCTTCTTCCTTCCTTACTATCCTGTAGGTAATGATTGAGGTGTTCGAGTAGAATAAATTTGTTCCCAATTGAAGCCATAATCTCTCACCCTTCCTTCCTCATTGCTTCTTTATTACATATTCATCTGTTGCTCACCATTATCATTAGTAACTTAACAACATCATTGTCTTCTGCTAGAGAGTTTAGCTTGGAGCCTTGCCCAATGTAACACTACATTCAAAGCTCCAGATGGAAGTCGGTACATTTAACCCTTGTCCTGCTAATCCCGGATATGCCTTATCTTTGAAACAATGTAGATCCAGATCAGATGGCTTCTGACGAAGCCATCTGATCAGGATCTACATTGTTTGCCATTCAGATTGTGAGTTTGTTGTAATAATTTGCATCAAGTAAGGCATATATAAATATTCAGCAGAACAAGGGTTAATGGCACTTAACCCTTCTCTTGCTGAATATTCAATTTAGCCACACCCATTTCTTACTCTGAACCAATCAGATAACTTGATGTTATTTATTCCTACAAATCCATAAACTGAATGTCAAACTGTGTAGATCCTGATCAGATGGCTTCTTCAGATGGCTTCTTCAGAAGCCATCTGATCTGGATCTACACTGTTTCCAAAGTTAGGGGTTGTCGTGAACAGCATGATAAGAGTTAACCCTTTTAAAAGCTACCTGGCATTGTGGTGGGGGGACTGCATCTTAAAAGGTCTGTTTTTGTCATCTGCTGAGTCTTAAACATATTTATGCACACACAGGCAAACAGTGTGGACTCTGATCTTTTTTGCATGGACACAGTCACTGATCAGACTGCTCCCAGAGGAGCAGTTTGATCTGGGTCCATACTGTTTCCAACAATGACTTTTAAAGTTGCCAGCACGGGCCTCCATGGCCTAGTGGATAAGAGTGTGTTCAAGCCTGGCTCGGGTCATATGTGAGACTCCCAAGTTCTGCAATGGATGGTCAGGTGGTTTTTCTCTGGGTACTCCAGTTTTCGACCACCGCAGATTAACAATCAGCTCGATATGAGTGAAATAATCTTGAAGGGCAGTGAAGCCAAAAGAAAAAAAAAAGAAAGTAACCAGCAGCCGACAAAGTGGTAGGCAAAGCAGACAACAGTTAGTGAGGTTCTACGTTCAGGGACTAGAGAGTTTAGCTTGGAGCCAAGTCTGGGTTTTTACTGGAGTAAATGCTGTCCTCCAGAAATAGTTGGAGTTTTACCATACTTTTCTTTTGAGACTTTCCAAAAAAAAATGTTGGCGTCACAATAAGGAAAGTTGGAGTAAATTACTCCTAATTTGGAGCTAACGATAACACTGGCAGTGTAAACTACCTTAATGATCCTAAGTACTGGGTCAGATAGGCCTAAACAAACAGTGCAGACCCAGAACAGACTGCTTTTACAGATCAGACTGTTTCTGTAGGAGCGGTCTGATCAGGTTCTACACTGTTTGCCATTCCTTTTGCACCTTTTGGACTCCTTGCTGGATCATGAAGCAAATTGCTAAAATTTTAGGATGTAGCAATTTTAGGAGAATTACAGCAAGCCTTAAAGGTGTCCAAATTTTTAGGATATCTACGGTACATTCAAAGCTGCAGATAAGGAGTTCGTTTGTTTGAATTTAGGCTTTACGTAAGCGGTCCTCCTGATCACCATTCAGACCCGCATAGACTGAGCTACCGAGGCCGGCTAAAATGGATTTGGTGTGATGATAGATATTATTACTAAGGTCCAAACGTTTGTTCTGCAATACCCCCACCTATGCCCATCACCTTAACCCTTATCTTGCTGAATATTCATTTAAGCCACACCCATTTCTGTCCATCAACCAATCAAATTACTTGATGTAATTTATTGCTACAAATTCATAAACTGAATGTAAAACAGTGTAGATCCTGATCAGATGGCTTCTTCAGAAGCCATCTGATCTGGATCTACACTATTTGCAAAGATAGGGGTTGTCATGAACAGCAAGTTAAGGGTTAAGGACACTTTTCCAGGAGATCTATGCTGTTGTCATAACTTACATTTTCTGTACTGTATTATGTATACAAATCAAAGCATTGAGAGTACTGGTGTTTTGATTGTCTCCGAGATGGGCCTGAACTGGGACTTGGTCTGTTTCGTTTAGCCATTAAATTCATGTAATGTAACCAAACCGTGTAGACCCTGATCAGATGCTGTGTTTTCGGCATCTGCCTTAAATTCCTGTAAGCAAACAGTGTAGACCCAGATCGGAGGCCACATTCTGATCTGGGTTTACACTGTTTGCCAAGCCCAACCCATGATTCCAGATAACCCTTTTATGCAATATGATAAAATTCTATAAATAAGTTACATGGATTTCCTACAAATCGGTGATTATTTTTAAGTCATATGGGCCCCGTCAAGCGATTTTGGTACTTATCGCCTATGCGAGCAGCGAAGGTTCAGGTGAGCCTGCGCATCCGCGCAGTCTCGCCAGAACCTTCGCTGCTCGCTCATACAAGCAGTGAATCAAGAGGAACCTTCAGTCAGATGGCCCCTCTGAATGGCTGGGCATGTGCAGTTAAAATTTACATGACGGAATGCTCGAAGACACAAATTCGCTTGGCGGGGCTCATATGTGTGGACACCGGCACTAATAGAGGTTTTGTCCTTCTAACTTTGCATCGATTGTTGAAAATGTTGAACAATCGACGTAAAAGTGACAGAAATTATCCACAATAAGCTTTTCAACCGTGTTCTCTTTCATTTGTGATTAACTTCATAGTTTTTGCCTGTAAAGATGGAAAAGCAATTTGTTTTACAAGAAACTGATTACCAACAAACCAAAACAAGGAAAGGTAAGCCAGGAAATGTTGATCTTAGGTTTGCCACTTTCGTCATGCCGATTTCATTCTAATTACACAATGAACTGGGTGCTTGCCTTGTAAATAGTGGTTTAGAATGATAGAAATCCATTTGCCAGGAGAAGATTAGCACTTTTGTGAAATGGAATTTGCCACCTTCTAAACATTCTCTTTTGTACAAATAAGCTCTTGTATCACTTTTCTCATTTTTCCTTTAGGAATATAAACATGCCCTTTTCACAATAATAAACATCACACAAGCATTTGTAAGAACTGTAGTTGTTTTTTGAAAATGAGAATCTAATGCCTAAAATTCCTTAGATAAAATAATGACATTTCATATGCAGTCTTTGGCTAAGTCTCAAGCCACTTTAAATATTTCACAATGGGGATTGAATCTTGATGATTTTGGCTGCTCTCAATTTTTTTTTTTTTTCAGTGTCCAACATAATACCTGTAAAAAGATTTTCAGGACTGAGACACATTAGACAATTTCATTTCAAATTTGATACACCACAACCTCTTTATAATACTGGACATTATTACACTATTTTTGCATGTAGCAAAGTTTAACCCTTATCTTGCTGAATATTCATTTAAGCCACACCCATTTCTGTCTATCAACCAATCAAATTACTTGATGTAATTTATTGCTACAAATTCATAAACTAAATGCCAAACAGTGCAGATCCTGGTCAGATGGCTTCTTCAGAAGCCATCTGATCTGGATCTACACTGTTTCAAAAGAAAGGGGTTGTCGTGAACAGCAAGATAAGGGTTAAAGATGGATCCCAAAAAGGTATAGATTATATACATGTAAAAGATGACTATAAATGGTCACTTTTTCTTTATGACTTACGTTGTTTGGATATAACACATACAGAGCTGAAACTGACTGAATAGTACACCACAACCTCTTTATAACACTATTAATGGAGTCCAAAACAGAAACTGTATTATTTTTGGGATCCCATCTTGAAACCGTGTGATCCAAAACTGTGTTATAATGAACCATGTTACTGTGTTATAACAAGGTTGTGATGTACCACTTAGAAGATCTAAGTTTACCCATGCAAAGTGGTGCGCGTCCCTTAAACTTGAGCAGTTTCTTTGCACGGTCATTTCATCTCATTCATGTCGGGTGAAAATCCCCACAAATGGAAACAATGTCTCAATCAGAAATCCCTTTCTATAAGACTATATTTAAAGCGAGAAGAGTCCTGTTCAGAAACATAGGGATGGAAGAGTAAAATCTCAAACCAGTTGCATAAGCGCGTAGGAAAATAGTCCCAGAGTATTGTTTTCTTGTCAGAATTAGTCTTTCTGTGCCAATTTATATTCAATCCGTATAAAGTCTCAAAAAATGAAATATTTTGAAAGACGTTCCATACCTGCAAAATTAATTTTCAAGAGTTCCTTTGGAATATTTTATGCAGCGAACGAACAGCGGAAGTGGAGTAATGCGGTCCAGTACCGGAAGTAGAAATGTAATGACATAGAAACTTGATTTTAAAAATCAACTTTCAAAAATGAACTACCGGTGAGGATGTAAAACCCCAACACAATCAAAAACATGATTGTTTAACAAACATGGTTTTCTGGTTTGGAACCAGGGTTAACCCATTTAGTACCAGAAACCCCATTACGGGTACCCTGGCAAACAGCTCAGGCCCAGATCAGAACGCGGTGTCTGATCAGGGCCTACACTATTTGCATTTGATGAAAACACAACCTGACACCCCTAAATTTTGAAATGGACTTCTGCTATATATAAGGAGGAAGATTCCACTTGGTACTAAAAGGATTAAAATGTTTTTCTTTTTACTTTCAGATTCTGGAAGATTACTATTCCTTTCGGCACAATAAAGTTTCAAAGCGCTCCAAATACCCTAGCAGATTCTACCATGAAAATCTAGCCAAAGATCCAAATGTAAGTACTTGTACATGTGCATGCATGTCATTATCCCTTTTTGTACTGGAAACCCCAATACGGGTACCCTGACAAACAGTGCAGGCCCAGATCAGATGCCGTGTTCTCCTCAGAGCATGGCGTCTGATCAGGGCCTCCACTGTTTGCTAAAAGTTCAGTCATTATCCAAATAATTTATGATGAAATCACAACCTGACACCCATATCTTTTTAAATGGACTCTTGCTGTCTATAAGAAGGAAGATTCCATTTGGTACCTTTCAACCCTGTAGCCTGGTACAGATATGTACACAAACAGTTTAGAAGTGAAACCAAAAGTAGTCTCTCAAGAAGGCAAGGAGGATAAATCTGGAACCATATAGAATTCAATATAGGTTGACAAAGTGTTTCTTCTCTTGTGACTGTGCATTGTTCTCAGTCGTTGCTCAGTTTACGATTCTGCTTTTGATTGACTGGATTTATGCTTTTCCCATACCTAATTCATTGGCTTCTTGTCTACATGATTTGTCTGCTTTAAAACATTAATTCTTTCTTCCAAAGTTAAAATTTTCCATTTCAGTATCCCAGCCATTTTCTTTCTTTGATTTCAGACTGATTCACAATATTTTTACCTGAAGTAATGCGAATGGACTCTATCACATAATCTGATAGGTAAACTAGAATCACGCAGTCGATGGCAAGCCATCGCATATCCCCACGCTTCCCTGTGGGCCCCACCCCCTGGGCCATCCCCTAGGGGTGTTTGACCCGAGGGGTGTGATCAAAATTCAAAAAGTGTCATGCACTCCCCAGACCAAAGATCTATCAGTTCCCAAAGTTTCAAGTTTCTATCTATAACCGTCTAGGAGGAGTTATCGGGTAAAGGGGTCAAAATCAGTTTTTGACCTCTGGTGACCTCAAAATTGACCCCAGGGGTCAAATTTTGGTTGTAATGTTTTCTACTCATCATGCCGTTCACTTTGATATATTACACGACTATGTTCTGGAAATTTTTATTTTTGACCCCCGCGGCCCCACCCCCTGGGCCCACCCGTAGGGGTGTGATCAAAATTCCGAAAGTGTCATGCACTCCCCAGACCAAAGATCTATCAGAGCCCAAAGTTTCAAGTTTCTATCTATAACCGTCTAGGAGGAGTTATCCGGTAAAGGGATCAAAATCAGTTTTTGACCTCTGGTGACCTCAAAATTGACCCCAGGGGTCAAATTTTGGTTGTAATGTTTTCTACTCATCATGCTGTTCGCTTTGATATATTACACGACCATGTTCTGGAAATTTTTATTTTTGACCCCCGCGGGGCCCACCCCCTGGGCCCACCCGTAGGGGTGTGATCAAAATTCCGAAAGTGTCATGCACTCCCCAGACCAAAGATCTATCAGTTCCCAAAGTTTCAAGTTTCTATCTATAACCCTCTAGGAGGAGTTATCCGGTAAGACGGACGGACGGACGTACGGACGACGAAGACCATTACAATATCCCCACTTTTTCTTCGAAAAGCGTGGGGATAACCAGTCTCAAAAATACACCATTCTATTTTTAGACTTCAGAATTTCGGTTTCGGTTTCCAAAGACAACATTATTAGTGAGCTAATTATTAGTACTTGCGCACCATTTGTTCTCCCTGTATTACGTCACACGGGGCAGGGAAATTTTACAATTTGGACAATTTTTATGCGGTCATTGGGCAGTTTGGTGCTCAGGACGGGTAATTTAACATTGAATATCGCTCAGGAGGATTGCATGATGGTGGTTTTAAGACAGGAAACCGTTTAAGACAGGTGGTTGCTCCCACAGTTTCAGTTGTAGCTCATAATGTGTTATTTCATCTTGATTGACACTGCTTACCATCGTGTTGATGATTATCAGGGTGATAAAACACCCCATTTAAGGGGAATGGGAAACACCTGGCAGATTTTTCCATCATTTTTATGCCCCCCCGCATCGGATGATGCCGGGGGCATAGAGTTTTTCGGTTTTCCGTACATGCGTACGTGCGTACTGGTGTCCGAATGTACGTCCTTCTGTATGAAAGTGTGTACGTACATACGTACGTAATCCTGTTAGACTCCGGTTAAGGTTTTTTTGGTCAGGGTAGAACTTGAGCTCATATTTTTCAAACCATGCAATGGATGTGGTTTATATTTAGTATGATGATAGATATGGGTCCAAAGTTTTATCCAGCAATACCTCCACACCTACCCATGGTCTCAAGGTCACGGACTTAGAAATTTTGAATGTTTAACACTCTGGTTAAGGTTTTTGGCCAGGGTAGAACTTGAGCTCATATATTTCAAACCATGCAATGGATCTGGTTTATATTTAGTATGTTGATAGATATGGGGCCAAAGTTTTATCCACCAATACCCCCACACCTACCCATGGTCTCAAGGTCAAGGTCACGGACTTAGAAATTTTTAATGTTTAACACTCAGGTTAAGGTATTTGTACCACGTTGAACTTAAACGTTTATGATTCATTTGGTTTATATTTGGTTTAATGATAGATGCAGGTCCAAAGATTTATTCAGTAATACTCCCACCTATGCCTATGACTTCAAGGGCAAGGTTGCAGACATAGAAATTTTCAAAATTAAGTATGTTAATAGCTTATATTTTCCAAACTCTATAATGGATTTGCTTCATATTTGGTATGACAATAGTTGCAGGTCCAAAGTTTCATTGAGCCATACCCCCCACCCCTTAACTGAAGGTCAAGGTCACCGACATAGAAATTTTTTATATTATATTTTTTGAGAGCTCATATTTCTTGAACCATGTGATGGATTTGCTACATATTTGGAACGATGATAGGTACATGTCAGAAGTTTCATTCAGCCATAACCCCGCCCCTGCCGCATGACCTTAAGGTGATTGGGGGGGGGAGGTAAGTCCCTGGGTGGGGGCATTTGTGTTGTATTGACACATTTCTAGTTCCAAGGGAGATAACTTCCGGGACTTCCTGTTCACTTTTCTATAAGCTCTGTCCCACTGAAAAAGGGGTCTGCTCTTAAGGAAAGAATTTGCTCCTCCTGAAGAATTTGCTCCTCAGGAGCAAAAGAAGGAGCAAATTCTTTCCTTTAAGAGTTTACCCCTATTGACATGGGAGACAAAAATCCTTTTGCAGGAGTTGTCTCCCCTGGAGGTGTTCCCATTCCCCTTTGGAGAATGGACATGCCCAGTTTCAATGCTGGAAGTGTCTGGAGTGAAAAGGATAAATGATTTTGTTCACTTCTAGAAAAGCGCTGTAGCTCAAACCATGTTTTAATGATCTGTGTTAAAAAGAGGTTGTTGTTGCAGTGAGTCTAGCATTGACAAATTGTTGAGGTTGCGGTGGGTCTAGTGTTGACAAATTGTTTCAGATAAACTTTATATTACACAGTACCCAAGCATCCTATTTCATTCTATTTCATTAAACAGATTCAATAATTTTAATGGTTTGTAGTTAAAATAATTTTAGAATATTATAGTCTTCAGTGCCACAAAGTAAATGAAAGCTTCTATTTTGAATCTGTGATCAGATAAAGTTTTAATTATTTTAACTAAAATATCTTCAGACAGGACCTATTTACACTTATACCCCTTAAGATGCCAATCACAACACTTGTTGTCTGCTTTATTGTTTGCCGGTTACTTTAAAAGTCATGGTTGCAAACAGTGTGGACCGTATCAGACTGCTCCTCCTGAGCAGTCTGATCAGGGTCCACACTGTTTGCCTGAATGCAAAATATTTCTTGAAAATGTTTTCAAGAAGATACAGCAGATGACAGGCTTGAGTTGTCATTTCATCTTCATGTTGGATAAAAGTCGCACAAAATCGGAAGCAGCATCTCCAAGTCTCCAAAATAACCTGAAGCTATGGCCCAAAGAAACCACTAAGGTTTATATGCAGCGACAGTTTGACATGCACCACTTTGCCTCCTTTTAAGCGTTTTTGGAAAACTCATTCGGTCTGTATATTTGAGCATGCCAGTTAGTGTCTTATACCTGGTGGAACAACTCAAAGACAGGTTTTTTTCAGGATGTTTCTGTCTGCATAATTAACCCTGATCCTGGTGCAGACAAATTTGGTAGTTTGGGGATATATTTCAAACTTAACACCTTAACCCTTATCTTGCTGAATATTCAGTTTAGCCACACCCATTTCTGACTTTGAACCAATCAGATTACTTCATGTAATTTATTCTTACAAATCCATGAACTTCATGTCAAACAGTGTAGATCCTGATCAGATGGCTTCTTCAGAAGCCATCTGATCTGGATCTACACTGTTTCCAAAGATAGGGGTTGTTGTGAACAGCATGATAAGAGTTAAGATGCCAGGAAAACCTGGGCTGGTTATGTTCTTGCATATATTTTTGACTATCTAGGCAAACATTGTGGTTACCCCTTTATCCTGCAAACATTGTGGTTACCCCTTTATCCTGCAAAGCCGAATGAGTTTTCCTAGTGGAGCAGTCTGATCTGGGTCCACACTGTTTTCAAAAATTACTTTCAAAATCGCCAGCAGACCAACATTTGCTGTGATTAGCAGTCGAAACATGAGGCAAAATTGCAAAGCGGAAGCATTGTAACTTTTTGTCATTTTTCAGGGGAAAAAAACCACGTATGTCGATTCTTGTTTTCTGCAGAAAAGAAAAAGAAAGAAAAATATTTCAAATATATATTCTGCTAACTGTTGTTTTTGGCTCTTTAAGGGGTAAATCTGCAAGAAGCAGACAAAACATAGATCATCTTCTCAAATTTGACATGTCCTTGAAATGAAATATTGTTGGGTTGTTTGGATGTGTCTGGCATAGTAAAGTGTACCCTTGTTGGACCACTAATTTGAATGGCTAAGATAGAAAAAGAAAAGTGTAAAAAAAAACAAAAAAAACATAACAAAACAAAGTCTGTTAAACTTGGCTGGGCCGCTTTGGGACCATGAAAATCTGTTCGAGACTGGGATAGTTTGTACTTCAGGAGACATTATGGGATTAATCTTGGGACATCTTTTCGATGTTCTATAATAAAAATGTATGCTGTGTGTACTCACTAGAATCACCTCATCGAGGTGATTCTAGTGAGTGCACACAGCCTACATTGGCAAGATAAAAGTAAAAAATCTCTCCAATTATCCCACACTATTTCATGTGAAGAATTCCCAGGATACTTAAGAACAGGTTAAAATCCACCATGGTAAACGAGCCATCGGTGTACCAGCCATCACAGTTCTGCTGTACTACAGAAATGAAAATACTGCTTCTGTGCAGATTTGGTAGTGGTTGTAACATGACAAGTTTAGCACTGTCCCCACAGGTGTCTATCTAATCCCAACAGCTGATATTCTCTACCTTTGCAAACACTGTATATCCGGATTAGATGGCTTCTGGAGTTGTCTGTACTGGATCTTCTCTGTTGTTCAGTTGATGAATTTATCAGAACAAAGTAATTTGGTTGGTTGGTACTCAAAATGGATGTGGCAAACTCATTTATTCAGCAGAACAGTAGTTATATTCAGCTATTCTCACATGTTAGTTTATGATAATCTGTCATCTATAACCTTATCAAATTTGACTAAGATTTGAAAAGCTTCTGATTTTTTTTCAAAAGTGCTAACGCACCAGATGATGGATTGCGGTGAGGTTCACATTTCGAACTGGTCAATTATCAGAGGTAGGCATATAAACTTCGTATTCAGAGAAAAACCACCTCACCTTCTGTGGCTCACATGATCTGAGTGAGGCTGGAACCCACAGCAGCGAGAGACCTACTGATTAAGAGACAGCGTTCCGTCAGGTCACAGAGGTCGGTTATCTTCTGTTTGAGCATCTCTCACGACTGTTACCTCGAAATGTTTAAATTTGAGGGTTTAATGACAAGTATAAAAGTGAAAATTGCTGCCTTGGTTAATTTTTGTCCCTGTTGAAAATGTTATTGGGACAACTTCTCTCCACTTCTCTTGGTACTTGATCCTCTTGTCAAACTCGGAAATGAGCACCCATTGCAAGAAAACCTGTCTCTGGGGATTGTGGCGAGGTAAGACCATAGCAGCAGATAAGGTGGGTATTTTGTGATAATTGAAAGATAGTTTTCCTTATTTCTCCAAATAAACCTGTGTCGTGGACGTTTTTATGGAGAATTGACAAAAACTATCCTTCAGTTATCGCAAAATACCCACCTTATCTACAGATAAGGTGGGTATTTTGTGATAATTGAAGGATAGTTTTCCTTATTTCTTCATATAAACCTGTGTTGTGGGTATTCATTAGAACCGTCTCGCTGAGGCGGTTCTAATGAATACCCACAATATAGGTTTTTATGGAGAATTGACAAAAACTATCCTTCTGTTATCACAAAGTACCCGTGGCCCCTGCCCATAGGGGCTTGAAGAAATATATTGGTTGCATGATGCTTCCATGCAGAGTTGAAACTGACCGCACACGAGTACTGGTAAACCGCTCAGAGGACCTCAGCCTGCCCAGGCCAAGCTATGCAAGCCAGACCTTCCATGCTTATAAACCCTATTGGTTTCATTGGGAGACTGGGCTTGAGATGTCATTTAATCTCAATGCCGGGTAAAAGTCCCACAAAACTGGAAGTAATGTCTCCAAAATGAACTGTACAGTGTTGACGGAGACGTTAAACCTCAAATCAAACACCTTATCTGTTCTGCACAGCTGCATGGGGCCCAGGCATTGCGGTGCGAGTCAGACCGTCCATGCTTAAAAACCTTATTGATTTCATCGGGCGGCAGGGCTTGAGATGTCATTTCATCACAATGTCAGGTAAAAGTCCTACAGAATTGGAATCAATGTCTCAGCATAAACAAACAAACTAACAACACTGCAACAGTCTTGAAATTTTAGACCTTATCCTACTGAATAAATTCATTTTGCCACACCCATTTCTGACTGTCAGCCAATCAAAATACTTGCTGTAATGTTTCATTCAAATTAGCTAACGAATTGTCAAACAGTGTAGATCCTGATCATGAAGAAGCCATCTGCTCTGGATCTACACTGTTTGCAAAGATAGGGGTTGTCGTGGGTTAAATATAAAAACTTGAGGTGTTGTACTATGCAAGCAGCGAACAAAAAAATTTAATATGCTGACAAATTGTATGTTGTTTCCAGACACGGCTCGAAAGGTCCTTAATTCAGATTATTCAGGAAACAAGTAGATCAAAATTGAAGATGCATTGTTGCCTGGACCAAAATTGTTCTGACAGTGATTTGTAAGAAAACCAGTTATTAACCCTTGTCCTGCTGAGCCCGGATATGCCATATCTTTCAAACAATGTAGATCCAGATCAGATGGCTTCTGAAGAAGCCATCTGATCAGGATCTACATTGTTTCCCATTCAGATTGTGAATTTGTTGCAATAATTTGCATCAAGTAATATGATTGGTTGATAATCGGTAGTGGGTGTGGCATATATGAATATTCAGCAGGATAAGGGTTAATAGCCATGCTGTTGTCACAAAGCATTGTGTAAAGAGGGTTACCTGTAGAACCCTTCAAGTACTATAGAGTTTCAGAGCAGACTGCAATCCATTTTCTTTTTACTTCTTTAGCTCACCTGAGCATGAAGTGCTCATGGTGAGCTATTGTGGTTGGTCAATGTCCGCCATGCGTCATCCGTTTTGTGGTGTCAACAATTTGCTTTAAATGAGCCATGGGCCAATTTTAATCAAACATCATAGGAATGTATTTATCTATTTAATCTATTTTACTGGTAACCGTCTTTACACAACACTTTTCCCGCCCATCGGGACTTGAAGAAATATATTGGCTGCATGATACTTCCACACAGAGCTGAAACCGACCCGCACACGAGTACTGGTAAACAGCTTAGAGGATCTAAGCCAGCCCAGGTAAAGTGGTGCGAGTTGGCCCATCCATGCTTATAAACCCTATTGGTTTCATTGGGCGGCAGGGCTTGAGATGTCATGGCATCTCAATGTCGGGTAAAAGTCCCACAAAATTGGAAGCAACGTCTCAAAAATGACCTTTACAGTGTTGACGGGGATGTTAAACCTCAAATCAAACAAACACAGCACTTTTAACTTCACAATGGTAAGAATATCATGGCTATAAATAACTGTTAACTTGATTTCGTACAAATCAGTAGTAATAGTAATGTGGACATCATTAATGTTAAGTTACTGTGGTTTGTTACTTTGGATTGATTGACAGAATTAAAGATCAGCCCAAAAACTAACCTTTGAAAATGACATCCATGGTGCTTTAACTCTTATCATGCTGTTCACGACAACCCTTTTCTTTGCAAACAGTGTAGAACCCAGATCAGATGGCTTCTGAAGAAGCCATCTGATCTTGATCTACACTGTTTGACATTCAATTTATGAATTTGTAGGAATAAATTACATCAAGTAATCTGATTGGTTCGAAGTCAGAAATGGGTGTGGCTAAACTGAATATTCAGCAAGAGAAGGGTTAAGGGTTGAGAGAAAATGTATTGATACTTGCGAGTGCCAGAATGGATTAGTTCCCTGGGACCCCACCAGCTGACGACCCGCGACACGGGGAAACTGGAAACAACAACAACAATTGATACTTGCAGACACATTTTACCATCTTCTTTATATAAGTAACTTGACTTTGCTCTGTTGATTTTCCCTCAATCCATTTCAATTCCTCTGGGATTAATCTGCAGCCTTGATCAATATGTGGCAATCTCCAGTAACCTTTTTATCTGGCTACTACAAATGCTTGGAAAAACATCCTTTCTTCAAGTGCTAGAAAAAATTCTTGAGCTCAGACAGCAATCTGATTTTTATGCCCAGGCCATTCGGAAAATGGTGGAAGGGGCATATAGTGTTGCCCATGTTCGTTGGGCCATCCCTGCGTCCGAAACTTAAACACGGTCAATAACTTTCTTATTTCTGGATGGATTTTGAAATTATTTTGCAAAACTGTTGCCCATCATGAGACGATGTTTCACGCACAAAACCCAGGTCCGTACCTCAAAGGTCAATGTCGTACTTAGACGTCAAAGGTGAAAAAAATGCCCGAAACTTAAACTCGGTCAATATTTCTGAATAGATTTTGAATTTACTTGGCAGAAACGTTCATCATCACGAGACGATTTGTCACAATGCAAAACCCAGGTGTGTACCTCCAAGGTCAAGGTCATACTTAGAGGTCAAAGGTTATAAAACGGGTCCGAAACACTTGGCAGAAATATTCATCATCATGAGAAGATGTGTCACTTGCAAAACCCAGGTCAGTACCTTCATGGATTGAACCCCCTGTTTGAAAGTTGAAACCATAGTTTAAAGAATTATTGTGAACTTTTTCTTTGAAACAGTGGCTTGAAGTTTTTAACCCAAGTTTCAAAACTACAAACCGGGGTTTTAACTTCAAACCATAATTTGAAGATTTATTTGCAATTATTTTCTGTCCTTCAGGAATCAGAGGCTCATCTTCAAGTGACTGTGAGAGAATGACTGTAGAAAAGATTTCACGATCAATCTCCATGAAGCATTGTCACCATCCTGCAGGCATTGAATCCACAACCTGATTACCAGTCAGACGTGCATCCGACTGAGCTACTGAGGCCAGCCTACTGTAAATTTAAAAATCTTTAAAGTTAAGACACCTTGAAAACATGTTTAACAAATTTGTTTCCTGATTAAGCAAGCAGTCCATAAGGTGCAGATGAGTGGCAAACAGTGGAGATCCTGATCAGACTGCTCCTTCAGGAGCAGTCTGATCTGGGTCTGCACTGTTTGCTTAGGCTTGTCTGTCCAAATGCTTAGGAACATTGTGATATAATATAGTTGACAAAGACCACAACATTGTTTCTAACAAGAAAGAAAAAGAATTATTCCTGTTATGCTTCCTCTATGCCTGCCTCGGTGGCTGAATCGGACGATTTGTTTGTTTGTTTGATTTGAGGTTTAATGTCCCCGTCAACACTGTAAAGGTCGTTTTGGAATCCAATGAAAGTCTGACTATCTGACTTTTTAGCTCACCGTCACATAGTGACGAGGTGAGCTTTTGGGATCACTTTTTGTCCGTCGTCCGTGCGTGCGTGCGTCCGTGCGTCCGTCCGTCCGTCCGTAAACAATTTCTTTAAACGACATCTCCTCCTAAACCACTGATCGTCTTTTGACCAAACTTCACAGGAATGATCCTTAGGTGGTCCCCTTTCAAAGTTGTTCAAATGGTTCCGGTCCGTTGCACATCTAGGTCACAGGAGCTAAAAATAGATTTTTTTCACCAAAAACTTAAAAAATCTTCTTCTCTGAAACCACAAGGCCAAGGTCTTTGATATTTGGTATGAAGCTTCATCTAGTGGACCCCTACCAAGATTGTTCAAATTATAGTGCTGGGGCCAAAAATGCCCCCGCCCTGGGGCCCTTTGGTTTTACATAGGCTTATATAGGGAAAATCTTTAAAAATCTTCTTCTCTGAATCCACAAAGCCCAGGTCTTTGATATTTGGTATGAAGCTTCATCTAGTGGACCCCTACCAAGATTGTTCAAATTATAGTGGTGGGGCCAAAAATGCCCCCGCCCCTGGGCCCTTTGGTTTTACATAGGCTTATATAGGGAAAATCTTTAAAAATCTTCTTCTCTGAAACCACAAGGCCCAGGACTTTGATATTTGGTATGAAGCTTCATCTGATGGACCCCTACCAAGATTGTTCAAATTTAAGTGCTGGGGCAAAAAATGCCCCCGCCACGGGGCCCTTGGGTTTTACATTGGCTTATATAGGGAAAATCTTTAAAAATCTTCTCTGAAACCACAAGGCCCAGGTCTTTGATATTTGGTATGGAGCTTCATCTAGTGGACCCCTACCAAGATTGTTCAAATTATAGTGCTGGGACAAAAAATGCCCCCGCCATGGGGCCCTTTGGTTTTACTTTGGCTTATATAGGGAAAATCTTTAAAAATCTTCTTCTCTGAAACCACAAGGCCCAGGTCTTTGATATTTGGTATGAAGCTTCATCTAGTGGACCCCTACCAAGATTGTTCAAATTATAGTGCTGGGGCAAAAAATGCCCCCGCCACGGGGCCCTTGGGTTTTACATTGGCTTATATAGGGAAAATCTTTAAAAATCTTCTTCTCTGAAACCACAAGGCCCAGGTCTTTGATATTTGGTATGAAGCTTCATCTAGTGGACCCCTACCAAGATTGTTCAAATTATAGTGCTGGGACAAAAAATGCCCCTGCCACGGGGCCCTTTGGTTTGACATTGGCTTATATAGGGAAAATCTTTAAAAATCTTCTTCTCTGAAACCACAAGGCCCAGGTCTTTGATATTTGGTATGAAGCTTCATCTAGTGGACCCCTACCAAGATTGTTCAAATTATAGTGCTGGGGCCAAAAATGCCCCCGCCCAGGGGCCCTTTGGTTTTACATAGGCTTATATAGGGAAAATCTTTAAAAATCTTCTTCTCTGAAACCACAAAGCCCAGGACTTTGATATTTGGTATGAAGCTTCATCTAATGGACCTCTACCAAGATTGTTCAAATTATAGTGCTGGGACAAAAAATGCCCCCGCCACGGGGCCTTTGGTTTTACATTGGCTTATATAGGGAAAATCTTTAAAAATCTTCTTCTCTGAAACCACAAGGCCCAGGACTTTGATATTTGGTATGAAGCTTCATCTAGTGGACCCCTACCAAGATTGTTCAAATTATAGTGCTGGGGCCAAAAATGCCCCCGCCCCGGGGGCCCTTTGGTTTTACATAGGCTTATATAGGGAAAATCTTTAAAAATCTTCTTCTCTGAAATCACAAGGCCCAGGACTTTGATATTTGGTATGAAGCTTCATCTAGTGGACCCCTACCAAGATTGTTCAAATTATAGTGCTGGGGCAAAAAATGCCCCCATCCACGGGCCCTTTGGTTTTACATAGGCTTATATAGGGAAAATCTTTAAAAATCTTCTTCTCTGAAACCGCTAGGCCCAGGTCTTTGATATTTGATGTGTAGCTTCATCTAGTGGACCTTTTCCAAGATTGTTCAAATTATAGCCTTTGTTGATGTTTGGTATGAAGCTTCACCTTTAAGACCTCCCCCAACATTATGCACATTAAAGCCCTGGGGCCAATAACGGCCCTCTCTGGGGCCCACTTGTTACACTATGGATCAGGTGAGCGATCCAGGGCCATCATGGCCCTCTTGTGTTTTATATTAGGATCACTTTTTGTCTGTCATCCGTGCGTAAACAATTTCTTCAAACAACAACTCCTCCTAAACCACTGATCGGATTTTGATCAAACTTCACAGGAATGATCCTTAGGTGGTCCCCTTTCAAAGTTGTTCAAATGATTCCGGTCCGTTGCACATATAGGTCACAGGAGCCAAAAATAGATTTTTTTAATGAAAACTTAAAAAATCTTCTTCTCTGAAACCGCAAGGCCAAGGTCTTTGATATTTGGTATGAAGCTTCATCTAGTGGACCCCTACCAAGATTGTTCAAATTATAGTGGTGGGGCCAAAAATGCCGCCGCCCCGGGGCCCTTTGGTTTTACATGGGCTTATATAGGGAAAATCTTTAAAAATCTTCTTCTCTGAAACGGCAAGGCCCAGGTCTTTGATATTTGGTGTGAAATTTCATCTAGTGGACCTGGATCAAGATTGTTCAAATTATAGCCCTTGGGCCAAAAATGCCCCCGCACCGAGACCCTATGGTTTTACATAGACTTATATAGGGAAATCTTTAAAAATCTTCTTCTCTGAAACCACAAGGCCTAGGTCTTTGATATTTGGTATGAAGCTTCAGCTGGTGGACCTCTACCAAGATTGTTCAAATTATAGCCCTGAGGCCAAAAATGCCCCCTGCCTTGTGGCCCTTTGGTTTTACATAGACTTATATAAGGAAAATCTTTAAGAATTTTCTTCTGTGAATCCACAAGGCCTAGGTCTTTGATATTTGGTATGAAGCTTCAGCTAGTGGACCTTTACCAAGATTGTTCAAATTATAGCCCTGAGGCCAAAAATGCCCCTGCCTCGTGGCCCTTTGGATTTACATAGACTTATATAGGGAAAATCTTTAAAAATTTTCTTCTGTGAAACCACAAGGCCTAGGTCTTTGATATTTGGTGTGAAATTTCATCTAGTGGACCTGGATCAAGATTGTTCAAATTATAGCCCTTGGGCCAAAAATGCCCCCGCACCGAGACCCTATGGTTTTACATAGACTTATATAGGGAAATCTTTAAAAATCTTCTTCTCTGAAACTGCAAGGCCCATGTCTTTGATATTTGGTATGGAGCTTCATCTAGTGGACAATTATAGCCTTTGTTGATATTTGGTATGAAGCTTCCCCTTTTTAGACCTCCCTCAACATCATGCACATTATAACCTTGGGGTCAATAATGGCTCTCCCTAGGGCCCACTTGTTACTCTATGGATCAGGTGAGCGATCCAGGGCCATCATGGCCCTCTTGTTTTTTCTTGCCACCGCCCATAGGGGCTTGAAGAAATATATGGGCTGCATGATGCTTCCACGCAGAGCTGAATCCGGCCCGCACACTAGTACTGGTAAACCGCTTAGAGGATCTAAGCCTGTCCAGGAACTGCGGCGCGAGGCGGACCGTCCATGCTAATAAACCCTATTGGTTTCATTGGGCGACAGGGCTTGAGAAGTCATTTCATCTCAATATCGGGTAAAAGTCCCACAAAATTGGAAGCAACGTCTCCAAAATGACCTTTACAGTGTTGACCGGGACGTTAAACCCCAAATCAAACAAACAAAAATCTGACTTTTGAGTTGACAACATACTTTGGTGGAGATTGTTCTAAAGTCATTCTCTCCCTCCAGCTGATTCAAGAAGGGCAGTTGTCAGTTTCTTTCGAAAGAATATGCACTGTACTGGTTAACTACTTATGTATAAGCCTTCCCAGGAAATATCTGGTAAGATTAACTAACTAGCTCGAAATGACCTTAATAGTGTTGACTGGGCCATTAAATTCCAAACCTATACTCTTCCTTATCTGGAGGTACGAAAGAGAGCACAGATTTTGCAATTTGACATTACAAGTTTGCCCCCGCCCATCGGGGCTTGAAGAAATATATTGGCTGCATGATGCTTCTACGCAGCGCTGAATCTGACCCACACCCGATTACTGGTAAACCACTTAGAGGATCTAAGCCTGCCCAGGCAAAGCGGTGCGCAAGAGTCGGACCGTCCATGCTTATAAACCCTATTGGTTTCATTGGGCAACAGGGCTTGAGATGTCATTTCATCTCAATGTTGGATAAAAGTCCCCACTAAATTGAAAGCAACGTCTCCAAAATGACCTATACAATGTTGACAGGGACGTTAAACATCAAATCAAACAAATCAGCAAGGAGTCCATAAGGTACAGACGGTGCGGCAAACAGTGGAGATCTTGATCAGACTGCTCCTTCAGGAGTAGTTTGATCTGGGTTTGCACTGTTTGTGTAGGCTGGAGGTACGATTGAGAGCACAGATATTGCAATTTGACATTATGAGTTTGCTTTAACTGATGAAATATCTTACACAGAGTATCATAACTTTTGTAGAAACTTGGAAATTATTCAGCGCCAAGAAAAATTTTGCTGATTAATCAAGGCAACTTGACACTGAATGCGAACGACATTCGCACAAAGGTTTCTTCCAATGTTGCTTTGTATTTGGAGATGCAAATTCTGACAAGATATTCATAGTAATCTTATAGCAGGACTCCACTGTATTGATCCGATTCTAGATTTACACAATTTCAAAGTACCTCGCGAAAACGGGTCCATGAGCATGTGCACCAACAAAGACTCTGATCAGACTGCGCAAAGCTTCATAAAGTATGCGAAGGCTTTAATAGGACAATATTTTTGTACTGACTGATTGGAGACTTTGGCGAGCGCACAGCTGACCAAGACCCATTTTCGTTTGTCGCGACCCGACTGTCAAAAGATGTTGGCCCATAAATCTCAAAAGGCATTTCCAGAGCTTGCCTTAAGGAGGCTGAAGCAATTATTTCACTGTTAAGTGGATGTCAAGAAATAAGACAAGATAGGATAGCAAATCTTTATGAAATAGACAGTTTTCCAGTCAGACAGTTAGTTCACTGGTAAAACCCATATTTGGAAACTGGCCTCCATGGCCTTCTGGGTTGGCCCAGCGCTGATTGGTTAAAGCGCTGACGCCTCATCATTAGGTCTCGCTCGGGTCAGATGTGAGATGCCAAAGGTCATGTGTTCATTCTCGTGGGAGGATTTAGCCCACCCCAGATTCTGTGGCGTGTCATTAGGGTTTACACTGTTTGCTCAAGCCTATCTGTCAGAATACAATTCCTGTGAATACCATGTTCTGAAAGGGTGGTAAAAACCAAAAAAATAATAAAGTAGATCGCGCAGTCGATGGCGCGCCATCACAAATCCCAACGTTTATTGCAAACATTGCCCTTGTAGAGCACATCATAGTTTTAAGCAAATTTGACCTTTTGACCCCTCCCCAGGGCCCCTGGGCGCGGGGTAAAAAATGAACGTGATCTGGCGCAAGCCATTAATGTTAGCAACTCACATACCGAATTTGGTTGGATTCCAGACAACGGTTTAGTAGGAGATCGCCGGACAGACGGATGGACAGACGGACGAATGGACAGACGGAGGCAATAACAATATCCCCACTTTTCTTCGAAAAACGGGATAAAAAAAAAGGGTAAAATAAACAATATCGAACAAATAGGCCCTGGTGCTGATTACAGGGTTTTCTGACAGCAAAAAGCACTTGGCAAGTTTAGTAAAATAGACTGTTAAGGCACATTTGCATAGCCCTCATTATGCACTATTATCACTGTTATGTAAATTTAGATGGCTGCTGGGAATTCAAATCAGGTTTCATTTGAAAGACACCAGAAAGTAAAAGTTAAGGCTTGGAATAGCTAGTGCCAGGGTTAGAATGAACCTATATATGCCTAGCATCCAAAAAATGGGACTTCGGCAAACAGTAGAGAAACCAGATCAAAAGGGGTGTACAACTGATAGGTACCATCTTAACCCTTATCCTGCTGAATGAAACCCATTTCTTAATATCAAAATAATTTTGAATTTGTTCAACTCACAAACAGAATAACAAATTGTGGATCCTGATCAGGAGCCATCTCTGTTTGCAGTGGTAGGGGTTGTCGTGTTCAGTAGGATAAGTATTTAAGTTGGGCAAGACCTGAGCACTGTGTTTGTAGCTGAGAACTATAGGTTCTTCTAGATCTGTTTCTGCAATTTCATTCCCTTCTGTTCTTTTCCCTCTCCATTCCACTTCTGTCTTTCTGCCTGAAGACCACTTTTGAACAGTCCCAAAGGCGGTCATAATATAGAAATTTTACTGTAACTCAATCTGGCACCAATGAAATTGAAAATTAGCATATGTGTCGGCCAGATTTACCATTTCTTCTTGAATGAAAACATGAATTACATCATCAGGAAATATGCTGATATCAGCTGTATCTTTTAACTATAAGTTGATCTTTACAGAATGCAAATTAATGACTATGTGATAATTTGGAAGCATCTCTTTTTCTCTGAAGGAATTTTATCAATGAATGTTTGCCTGTAGTTTTCACTCCCTGCAGATTACTAGGTCTTTGGGATCATGATCATCCATTCTCTTCTTGTCTGTTATCACTTTGTAATATTTATTATAAATTGTTTAATGAAACAACTCCTGTTTTATGACTAAAATCATCAATTTTTCTAACCCACCTGTTGCTAACAGTTGCAAGGAGAGCATCATTTTCTGGTGTTAACTCATGTTCAAGAGCAATTTATTCAAGGGTGCTTTGTTATCCTTTTTGAGCTCCAGGTAACAAAGGTAATTGTGGGATGAAGTATTTTTATGAACTAACTGTATGCGGGTCCTTGTTAGATACCCTCAAAAATGATTTTGATGACGGCAATTTTTGTGACTGGCTGCCTTAAACATTAGGTCTTTCCTGCAACATAATTATAAGAAGCCAAGTACTGCAATGAAAGGCCAGGTAGTTTTTCTCCTGGTACTCAGTTTTTCACCCACTTCTGAGTAGCATAAGTGAAGCAATTTTGAAAAGGCTGTACACCCCCACCCCCTCACAGACACACAAATTACCTTTTCATAGTTATGCACTTTATTTTCACATATTATGCTATTTTGAAGTTGTCTTGCACCTTCAAGTTATTGGGCCACTGGGTCATGCTTAGAATAGTCAGTCAGTTTGCAGTTTGTTAATCACTCGCTGCGAAGCGGAGCGGGGATTATAGGAAGGCCTTCATCTGTCCATTTGTCCACCTGTCCATCTGTCTGTTCGTAACACTTTCTTGTCCGCTCTATATGATATCTCCTGAACCCTTTGATAGATATTCATTTAACTTTGTACAATTATTTGTCTCAATGAGCTGATGTGCAGAACTCATAAATGAACCATGCCGACTCAAGGTCAAGATCACATCTAAAGGTAAAGAGTTTGAAACTTGGAATTTTGTGTCTGTTCCATATCTCCTTTACCCATTCCAGGATTCTCATAAAACTTTGGTCAATTATCCCTCTCAGTGAGCAGATGTGCAGAACTCATAAATGAACCATGCTGACTCAAGGTCAAGGTCACATTTGAAGGTCACCAGTTTAAAACTTTGAATTTTGTGTCCTTCCATATCTCCTTTACCCCTCAAAGGATTTTCGTTAAACTTTGGTCAATTATCCCCCTCAGTGAGCTCATGTGCAGAGTTCATAAATGGATCATGCCGATGTGGGGTGCATGATGCTTCTGTGCAGAGCTGAATCCTACCACACACGAGTTCTGGAAGACCGCTTGTCCACTCCATATCTCCTGAACCCTTTGATAGATTTTCATTAAACTTTGGACAATCATTAATTTTGTCTCAATGAGCTGATGTGCTAAAACCCATAAATGAACCATGCCCACTCAAGGTCAAGATCACATCTGGAGGTCAAGAGATTGAAACTTGGAATTTTGTGTCCGTTCCATATCTCCTTTACTCCTGCAAGGGTTCTCATTAAACTTTGGTCAATTATCCTCCTCAGTGAGCCTATGTGCAGAACTCATAAATGAACCATGCTGACTCAAGGTCAAGGTCACATTTGAAGGTCACGAGTTTAGAACCTTGAATTTTGTGTCTGTTCCATATCTCCTTACCCCCTCAAAGGATTTTCATTAAACTTTGGTCAATTATCCCCCTCGGTGAGCTCATGTGCAGAGTTCATAAATGAATCATGCCGATGTGGGGTGCATGATGCTTCCGTGCAGAGCTGAATCCGACACACGCGTACTGGAAGACCGCTTAAAGGATCTAAGCCTGCAAATATCTTCTTACCCTTCAAAGGATTTTCATTTGAAACTTCGTATTTTGTGTTTGTTCCGTATCCCCCTTACCCCTGGAAAGATTCACATTAAACTTTTGTCAATTATCCCCCTCAGTTAGCTGATGTGTAGAACCCATAAATGAACCATGCCGACTCAAGGTCAAAGTCAAATTTGAAGGTCACGAGTTTTGGTCATTTACCCCCCTCAGTGAACTCATGTGCAGAGTTCATAAATGAAACATGCCGACACCAGGTCAAGGTCACATTGGAAGGTCACAAGTTTGAAACTTTGAATTTTGTGTCTATTCCAAATCTCCTTTACCCTTTGATAGATTTTCATTAAACTTTGGTGAGCTGATGTGCATAACACATAAATAAACCATGCCAACTCAAGGTCACAATTGAAGGTCACGAGTTTGAAACTTCGTATTTTGTGTCCTTTCCATATTTCCCTGTCCCCTGGAAGGATTTTCATTAAACTTTTATCAAATATCCCCCTCAGTGAGCTGATGTGCAGAACCCATTAATAAACCATGCCAACTCAAGGTCAAGGTCTAATGTGAATGTCACAAGTTTGAAACTTGGAATTTTGAGGTCATTCCATATCTCCTCTCCTTTATCCCTGGAAGGATTTTCATTAAACTTTTGTGAAATATACCCCCTCAGTGAGCTGAGTCCATCAGACTGCTTTCTTTTACTTTTTTGTTGTGTTTGATTTGAAGTTTAATGTCACCGTCAACACTGTATAGGTCATTTTGGAGATGTCTCTTCCAGTTTTGTGGAAATGACATCTCAAGCCCTGTAAGCCAATGAAACCAATAGGGTTTATAAGCATGGACAGGCCGACTCGCACTTCTTTGTCTGGGCAGGCTTAGATCCTCTAAGCAGTTTACGAGTACTCGTGTGCAATCAGTTTCAGCTCTGCATGGAAGCATCATGCAGCCCATTTATTTCTTCAAGCCCCGATGGGCGGGGGCCCTTGTTACTTTTGTATTTTGTGAATAGCCTCATAGCCTCAGATAGGGAGGAGTAACGAAATATCATTTACCCTTATTCTGCTGAATAAATTAATTTAGCCACACCCATTTTTGGCTTTTAACCAATCAAATTACTTGATATGGTATTACATATTCAATTCACAAACTGCATGACAGTGTAGATCCTGATCAGATGGCTTTAGAAGCCATCTGATCTGGATCTACGATGTTTGCAAAGGTAGGTGCACTGTCCTGTTCTGCAGGATAAGGTTTTTGAAAGAGTTTTCTTAACCCTTGTCCTGCTAATCCTTGATATGCCTTATCTTTGAAACAATGTAGATCCAGATCAGATGGCTTCTGACGAAGCCATCTGATCAGGATCTACATTGTTTGCCATTCAGATTGTGAATTTGTTGCAATAATTTGCATCAAGTAATCTGACTGGTTGATGATCGGTAGTGGGTGTGGCATATATAAATATTCAGCAGGACAAGGGTTAAACCCATTTTGCAAGAGAAAGCTGATTCTAATATGAACAGTATTTACATGTATAAAATGGGTTACCATAATGATCCTGAGTATTGGGACAGACCGACTTTAGTAAACAGTGCTGAAGGAGCAGTCTGATCGGGTCTACCCTGCTTGCCATTCTATCTTCTTTTTTTGGACTTTTTTCTGACTCGTGAAACAAATTTGTTAAAATTTTAGGAGAATTACAGCCATTTCTCAAGGTGTCCAAATTTTTAGGATTTTTTTAACTGAATATGAATAGAATCATAGCACATCTCAAAATTTAGGGGCTTTGGAAATTTTGGGGTTTTGGGTTATGCAAATTTTAGAAGTTTATTATTAAGGCCATGATAATAGGATCCTGTTTTGGGGGAGCCATTTCATTCTCACAGTTTGTCAAATTGAATTTTAAGTAGATGAAATTCAGCTATATTTGGGAAAAATGTTTGAAGTTGTGAATCAAGCTTTTTACATTTCCTTGTTAAGGGAGCCTTTGTATCTGTGAATATATTGACCTTTAGAAAAGCGACCTGTGGTGAACCATTGTGCCCATAAGGATGACTTCAGGATCGTTTTGCTTATCATTTGGCTTTTTCTGCATTGAAACAGCTTATTATATTGAACATATTGTTTGTTTGATTTGAGGTTTAACGTTCCCGTCATCACTGTAAAGGTCATTTTGGAGACGCTGCTTCCAACAATTTGTGGGACTTTTACTCGACATTGAGATGAAATGACATCTCAAGCCCTGCCACCCAATGAAACCAATAGCGTTTATAAGCATGAACGGGCCTAATCCCACCGCTTTGCCTGAGGAGGCTTAGATCCTGTAAGCTGTTTACCAGTACTCTTGTGCAGGTCGGTTTCAGCTCTTTGTGGAAGCATCATGCAGCCCATCTATTTCTTCAAGCCCCGATGGGTGGGGGCCAGAACATATTGTGGATACCCATATGATAAGGAGAAGTAGCAAGGAATTTTTTGGATAAATATTATTGTTTCTCCATTGACCCATTAAGTACTGGAAACCCCAAAATGAGTAATTAGCAAATAGTGTAGGTCCAGATCAGACACCACAGAACGGGGCGTCTGATCAGGGCTTACACTGTTTGCAAAAAGTTCAGACATTTTCCAAATAAATTTTTGAAGAAAACAACCTGACACCCCAAAATTTTGAAATGGACATGGGCTAGTTTGCATTTGCTACAAATTTGGGTTAAACCATAACGATGTTGTCGGTACTTGTTAGAATCAGCTTGACATTAATTTTGCTTGTTTGCATGACATGTCAAGCCTAGTTTCTTCTGAAACATAAGGAATAAATATTTGAATTTGACATCTGCTGTCAGGTTGTGATAGGTGTTTAAGAGGTTTTGTCACAAGGTACCCCACAGCCTCTTTTTAACACTAATCGTTGTTATAGTATTTAAAATTGATCCCAAAGGTGTATATGATTGATTGTTTGGGGTTAAAGACACAGCCCTTGTGGGTCCTATTATCTCCTAGTATAGGAGGTGAAATAGAAGGATAGGGGAGAAAGAGGAAAATACATGTAAATGGAAGTGTAGTAATAGTTCCCTCTATTATTCCCCATACCTGCTGCAAGGACAGCATGCCTTGCCCAATGGTAAGCAAAATTATCTGTTGAACGCCCCAGTGACCCGCAAGATTCATAACACCTCACGCAACCACCCTGCCAAAAGTGAATGGTTTACAGTAAAATTCATATATTAAGACCACCTTTGGGACTGTTCAAAAGTGGTCTTGATGACCACTTTTAAACAATCCCAAAGGTGGTCTCTGACCAGAGGACACTGCATGCCGACAGCACAAAGAAAGAATAACTGGAACAAACTGATCCAGGATGTCAATATTTTACAAAGACACTGACTTTGTTTGTCTTCGATGTTTTTCTTCCGCTCTGACAATTAATGATTCTCTGTGGGTTTTCCATGAAAGCAATCGATACTTCATCTGTAGTAATTCCGTCGTCTACTATTTTTCGTAATGAAGAGCGCAAGTAATTGACTCTAAATGGGGTTAAAACGTTCAGTTTCCAGTATATTCTCTGTGGAAAGATATGTCATTTCTATAAGGGAAGGAGATAAGACATGTATTTGAAGAATATCATATTTAAAACCTGAATATGTATTTGAAACATAGCCATTTTAACCCATTTTGTACTGAATGGACTCTTCCAGCTTTTATAATATATAACACAAGTCCATTTCGAAATTGAGAGGTATCAGGATGTGTTTTCTACAGAATTTATTTAGAATATGGCTGAATTCTTGTCAAATTGTAAATGCTATATTTGGGTTTTGCTTTCTATGGGTAAGCACCTGGCTTTTTGAGAAAAAACGTGCATTTGTGTGAAATTACGTCCCTTTTTTGTGTGGGAGCACCGTGCAACTGATGTCTGGTGTGTTTGAGACATTACAGAGATGGCATACCCCTCCAAAACAATAATGGTTATGATACGATATACTAATGATCCTAAGTATTGGGACAGATAGGCCTAAGCAATTTGTTTGATTTTAGGTTTAACGTCCCCGTCAACACTGTAAAGGTCATTTTTGAGATGTTGCTTCCAATTTTGTGGGACTTTTACCCGACATTGAGATGAAATGACATCTCAAGCCTTGCCGCCCAATGAAACCAATAGGGTTTATAAGCATGGACGGGCGGACTCGCACCGCTTTGCCTGGGCAGGCTTAGATTCTCTAAGCGGTTTACCAGTACGCGGGATGGTTTCAGCTCTGCGTGAAAGCCTCATGCAGCCCATTTATTTCTTCAAGCCCCAATGGGCGGGGCCGTATAGACCTAAGCAAACAGTGCAGATCCAGATCAGACTGCTCGTGAAGGAGCAGTCTGATCTAGGTTGCATATAGCATATAAAGGTACACTAAGAAAGTTTTTGTGTGGCAAGGCTCATTTTATTGTATAAAATACAGTAAAATTCCTATATTAAGACCACCTTTTGGGACTGTTCAAAAAGGGTCTTTAAGACCACTTTTGAACAGTCCCAAAGGTGGTCCATAACCAGAGGTCACTGTTTGCAGAAAAGAGAAAGAAAGAATATCTGCATCCTCCTAAATACGCTTTTAATCCAGAAAACGTCTTCATTTTAGGTGGTCTAAACCCATTTAGTACCAGAAACCCCAAACCGGCCCCGATAGCTCAGTTGGTAGAGTGTCCGCTCCGGGGAATGGGAGGTCACGGGTTCGATCCCGGGCCGCGACATACCAAAGTCGTTAAAAATGGTACTAGCTGCTCCTCGCTTGGCACTCGGATTTACGGGGAAGAGCTAGGACTGGTCGATCCGGTGTCAGGATAATGTGACTGGGTGTTGTATCATGTTCTGTGTCTGGGACATGATACTTCAGTGAGGCAGCACTATAAAAGTGAGCATTGAGCTCCCTGTCACAACCAGACACCGTCGTGATATGACTGAAAAATTGTTGAAAGCGCCGTTAAACCCGAATTCACACACACACACACCAGAAACCCCAAAATGGGTACCCTGGCAAACAGTGCAGCTGCGGCCTCTGATCAGGGCCTCCACTGTTTGCTAAAAGTTCAGCCATTTTCCCAATAAAATTTGATGGAAAACACAGCCTGACACCCCTAAATTTTGAAATAGACTCCTGCTATATATATTAGGAGGAATATTCCATTTGGTACAAAAAGGGTTAATAGCAGAATTTCACTGTAGTTGTCATGGAAAAGCGACAGTTTGATTATAGCCTCCATTTGTGATAAAGAAAGATTACATGTTGTGTCTGACATGAGATAATTGGAGAAAAAATTGAACCTCCAGTTGCTGTGTCGTATGAACTTTAGCAGTGTTTGGGAAAAATAAAATCAGCTGTGCTAACACTCGTGCTGCATGTAGACCATGTACTTGGGTTTCTGGGGCCCCCGCCCAGCGGGGCTTGAAGAAATATATGGACTCACAACCTCTCGATCATAAGTCTTATGATCGAGAGGTTGTGATTTCGAATCCGGCCACCGGTATTGAGGTGTGTCCTTGGGCAAGACACATAATGACACTGCCCCACTCCACCCAGGTGTAAATGGGTAGCAGTGGTGTAAAAAGCCACTGCCTCTCTCTCTCGCGCGCGTGAAAACACCCGGAATGAGTGTTCGAGAGCGATTCAATAAGCTTGAAGCTTTCATCGCAATCGAACTAAAATAAATTTGTATAAACTAAATATATGGACTGCATGATGCTTCCACACAGAGCAGAATCCGACCCGCACACGAGAACTGGTAAACTGCTTAGAGAATCTAAGCCTGCCCAGGCAAAGCGGTGCGAGTCGGACCATCCATGCTTATAAACCCTATTGGTTTCATTGGGCGACAGGGCTTGAGATGTCATTTCATCTCAATGTCGGGTAAAAGTCCCACAAAATTGGAAGCAACGTCTCGAAAATAACCTTTACAGTGTTGACGGATACGTTAAACCTCAATTCAAACAAACAAACAAAACTTGGGCTTCTGTGGGTATTAGGTCTCTCACCACTGTGTGTTGAGCCTTGCATGAGTCAAAATATGCAACAGAAGGTCAGGTGGTTTTTCTTCTGGTACTCCCATTTTCGCCATCCTGATAGAGGATGGGCTCAATGAGAAAAATATCTTGAGAGGGCCATAAAACCCAAAAGAGTAGAGCTCAATTTTCAGAATTTGTTCTGCTGTTTCCAGGAAACTGGACATGAAGTCGGGAAACTGAAATATATCTTGCATGTAAAAATACTGGAAAATATTTTGATTGTGTCCATTACCGGGTCCATTACCCTTACTTTGAATGGGCCCTCGCCCATTGGGGCTTGCAGAAATAGTTGGGGCTGAATACTGATTAACCGTTTAGGAAGGTCTAAACCTCCCCAGGAAAAGTGATGTGAGTCGGACCTTCCCTTAAACCCAAGCAATTTTTTGGGGCAATAGGGCTTGAGATGTCATTTCATCATTTCATCTCAGTGTCGGGTAAAAGTCCCACAAAATTGTAAGCAACAGCTTCAAAATGACCTAAACAGTGTTGACTGGGACGTAAAACCTCAACACAAACAAAATTGCCAGTAACTGGCTGAAAGACCTTGCACATGTTCAAGCCTAGTATAACCCTAAAACAGGTCACTGGCAAACTCTGCAGGCCCAGATCAGACATTTCACAATGTAACTCAACCTGGAACCCCTAAATTTTGAATTGACTCCTGCTGTATGTATGGTGGATGATTCCATTAAGTACAAAATGGGTTAATCATTAACATGTAGGTCTGTCACCGATGTATTGCCCTCACCCATTGGGGCTTGAAGAAATAAATGGGCTGCTTGATGCTTCCACGCAGAGCTGAATCCGATTCACGAGTACTGGTAAACCGCTTAGAGGATCTAAGCCTGCCCAGGCAAAGTGGTGCGAGTCGGACAGTCCTTGCTTATAAACCCTATTGGTTTCATTGGGCAACAGGGCTTGAGATGTCATTTCATCTCAATGTTGGGTAAAAGTCCCACAAAATTGGAAGCAATGTCTCCAAAATGACCTTTACAGTGTTGACGGGGACGTTAAACTTCAAATGAAACAAACAAAACAAAATGGGTTAAACATTAACATGTAGGTCTGCGACCGATATGGGCTTGCGCCTTGCTCAGATCACTTTTCAGTTTTGAATTGCCTGGTTCTGCAACAGAAGAGTAGGGTTATTTTTGTGTACTCAGGTCTTTGCCCACCTCTAATGATTATCAGCTCCAGATAAGTGAAATAATCTTGAAAGGGCCTAAAAACCAAAATAAACAAGGACCCAACATGTGTTCAAGCACCTTGCAGACAACATTTTCATCTTGAAGTGACATCAGGAGATGACTTCAGACAAACGGTGATTAGTAGACAGAAAATGAAAGAACGTTTATTAAACATCAGCGGATTCTGTCTCTTAATTCCCAAAACTGTCTATACCTTAGTCAATGCTTCACGTTTTGTGTCAAATTCAATGCGAGACAGTACCATTAACACTTAAGATGCCAAGAAAAACTGCATCTGAAAATGTTGCCTGTTTATGTTGTCTGCTGGGTTCTTGCAAACATTTTTTAAAATGTTTTGCATACAGAGTAGCAGTGTGGACCCTGATCAGATTGCTCCTAGAGGAACAATCTGATCTCAGTCTAGACTGTGTAAAACAATAACTTCTAAAGTAACAAGCACAACAAAGCTGATAGCAATTGTTTTGATTGCAGTTCTCAACCCATCGCGACAATTGTCGTCTGCTTTGTCGTCTGCAGGTTACTTTAAAAGTCCTTTTTGCAAACAGTGTGGACCCAGATCAGACTGCTCCTCTAGGAGCAGTCTGATCTGGGTTCACACTGTTTGCCTGTAAGCAAAAATATTTTTAAAAAGTTTGCAAAAAAATTTTGCTGACGACATAAGCAGACGACATTTTTAGATGTGTTTTTTCTCGGCGTCTTAAGGATTAAGCCCATACACGGTGAAAGTTAAAACTGTAGTAGACAGCACTTGTAAGTATTTTTGGTCTCTTATTTTTCAGAGAAAATAAGGCTTGATATTTTATGTGAATATTGTCTGCTGCAGATAATTCACAGGAAACGTCAAGTCAGATTTTTTTTTCTGAGTTGAAAGGAAAAATTATTAGACTGTCATCTGCTTGCAATTTTGTTCCACACTTGAAGAGTTAAGCATTGAACTTCTGTTGATGCTGTGCTACTGAATGCAGAAAAAAATTGATAATATGGAGCCAAGTGGCTATTAATGCTTTTTAAGGTCTTTCAGAGCAAATTGTTTATCAATATATTGATGTTTGCTGCTTTAGAGACAATATTGCATGGTCTTATATGGCTCTGATGGGAGTGGAGTTTTTATGGAAGTTAGAAGCCTCCGTGGTGAAGTGGTTAGGCCACCAGGGATCGCAGGATCAATCCCGGGCTTCTCCAGACTTTCGGATGAGTCTTTAAACCGAGGTCCCGTCTGTGTATGCCCTTAGCTGTTGGTGAGACGTAAAACTCAAACACTCACTCAATTTATAGAAGTTAGCTGTCCTGTGTGCATGTGTTAAGAGTTTTACATCCTGCCTCCCAAAAAAACTACGGTCATATGGAAACATGACCTCAGTTTAAGGACTCATCCGAACGTCTGGAGAAGCCCAGAATAAATTCCACAACCCCTGGTTTGGGAGGCGAGTAGCTTATCCACCACCATAGGGCTTATCTTGGCTGTCCTATATGAAAAGTGAAAGAATTGTTGTTGGACTACTGCCATGTGAGTTTTAGGGGTACCATCCACATCAGTAGTTTTCATCAGCATCTGCATAATATTTTTATCACTTATCCTGCTGAACATGACAATCCATACCTTTGCAAACATTGTAGATCCTGAAGAAGCCATCTGATCAGGATCTACCCTGTTTGTCATGCATGGTGACTTGAAACGAATACATTTTATCAAGTTGGTTCATAGTCAGAAATGGGTGAGACTGTTTATTCAGCAGGATAAGGCTTAAGCTTTGCAATAACATTCATAAGAATGTATGTAGTTCTTCATAAAAACCTGTGTAATGTGAGGGTAGTTGTTAGAACTACCAAGAACTGGTATTTGTTGAACGTTCATTTGATTTGGTTCATTTTATTCAGTTTACCTAACCACACTTATTTGCAACAGATGTATATGTAAGCAGTTTCCTTCTTTCACCAGAAACTGACAAATGCGCTTCTTGGATCAGCTGAATGGAGAGAATGACTGCTGAAAAGATATTGTGATCATTCTCCACAAAAAATGTTCCTGAATTGGGAGGTATCGAGCAGGGGTCTCTGATGCCACAAAAAATGTTACTGGCCTGGCAGGTAACGAACTTGGGTCTCTGATGCCACAAAAAATTTTTTTAGCTGACCTGACAGGTATGGAGCTGGGGCCTCTGATGTCACAAAAAATGTTGCTGACCTGGCAGGTATCTCTGATGCCACAAAAAAATTTTGCTGACCTGGCAGGTATGGAACTGGGGATCTCTGGTGCCACAAAAAATGTTGCTGACCTGGCAGGTATGGAACTGGGGTCTCTGATGCCTCAAAAAATGTTGCTGGCCTGGCAGGTATCCTACTGGAGTCTCTGATGCCTCAAAAAATGTTGCTGACCTGGCAGGTATCCTACTGGAGTCTCTGATGCCACAAAAAATGTGCTGACCTGGCAGGTATGGAACTGGGGATCTGATGCCACAAAAAATGTTGCTGACCTGGTAGGTATCCTACTGGAGTCTCTGATGCCACAAAATGTTGCTGACCTGGCAGGTATGGAACTGGGGCCTCTGATGCCACAAAAAATGTTGCTGACCTGGTAGGTATCCTACTGGAGTCTCTGATGCCACAAAAAATGTTGCTGACCTGGCAGGTATGGAACTGGGGTCTCTGATGCCACAAAAAATGTTGCTGACCTGGCAGGTATGGAACTGGGGGTCTCTGATGCCACAAAAAATGTTGCTGGCCTGGCAGGTATGGAACTGGGGTCTCTGATGCCACAAAAAAATGTTGCTGACCTGGCAGGTATCCTACTGGAGTCTCTGATGCCACAAAAAATGTTGCTGACCTGGCAGGTATGGAACTGGGGCCTCTTATGCCACAAAAAATGTTGCTGACCTGGCAGGTATCCTACTGGAGTCTCTGATGCCACAAAAAATGTTGCTGACCTGGCAGGTATGGAACTGGGGCCTCTGATGCCACAAAAAATGTTGCTGACCTGGCAGGTATCCTACTGGGGTCATTGATGCCACAAAAAATGTTGCTGACCTGGCAGGTATCCTACTGGGGTCATTGATGCCACAAAAAATGTTGCTGGCCTGGCAGGTATGGAACTGGGGGTCTCTGATGCCACAAAAAATGTTGCTGGCCTGGCAGGTATGGAACTGGGGTCTCTGATGCCTCAAAAAATGTTGCTGACCTGGCAGGTATGGAACTGGGGTCTCTGATGCCACAAAAAATGTTGCTGACCTGGCAGGTATGGAACTGGGGATCTCTGATGCCACAAAAAATGTTGCTGACCTGGCAGGTATGGAACTATGGTCTCTGATGCCACAAAAAATGTTGCTGACCTGGCAGGTATGGAACTGGGGGTCTCTGATGCCACAAAAAATGTTGCTGACCTGGCATGTATCGAACTGGGGAGTCTCTGATGCCACAAAAAATGTTGCTGACCTGGCAGGTATGCAACTTGGGAGTCTCTGATGCCACAAAAAATGTTGCTGACCTGGCAGGTATGCAACTGGGGAGTCTCTGATGCCACAAAAAATGTTGCTGACCTGGCAGGTATCGAACTGGGGTCTCTGATGCCACAAAAAATGTTGCTGACCTGGCAGGTATCCTACTGGAGTCTCTGATGCCACAAAAAATGTTGCTGACCTGGCATGTATCCTACTGGAGTCTCTGATGCCACAAAAAATGTTGCTGACCTGGCAGGTATCCTACTGGAGTCTCTGATGCCACAAAAAATGTTGCTGACCTGGTAGGTATGGAACTGTGGATCTCTGATGCCACAAAAAATGTTGCTGACCTGGTAGGTATCCTACTGGAGTCTCTGATGCCACAAAAAATGTTGCTGACCTGGTAGGTATGGAACTGGGGGTCTCTGATGCCACAAAAATGTTGCTGACCTGGTAGGTATCCTACTGGAGTCTCTGATGCCACAAAAAATGTTGCTGACCTGGCAGGTATCCTACTGGAGTCTCTGATGCCGCAAAAAATGTTGCTGACCTGGTAGGTATGGAACTGTGGATCTCTGATGCCACAAAAAATGTTGCTGACCTGGTAGGTATGGAACTGTGGATCTCTGATGCCACAAAAAATGTTGCTGACCTGGTAGGTATGGAACTGTGGATCTCTGATGCCACAAAAAATGTTGCTGACCTGGTAGGTATCCTACTGGAGTCTCTGATGCCACAAAAAATTTTGCTGACCTGGCAGGTATGGAACTGGGGTCTCTGATGCCACAAAAAATGTTGCTGACCTGGCAGGTATGGAACTGGGGTCTCTGATGCCGCAAAAAATGTTGCTGACCTGGCAGGTATCCTACTGGAGTCTCAGATGCCACAAAAAATGTTGCTGACCTGGCAGGTATGGAACTGGGGTCTCTGATGCCGCAAAAAATGTTGCTGACCTGGCAGGTATGGAACTTGGGCCTCTGATGCCACAAAAAATGTTGCTGGCCTGGCAGGTATGGAACTGGGGATCTCTGATGCCACAAAAAAATGTTGCTGACCTGGCAGGTATCCTACTGGAGTCTCTGATGCCACAAAAAAATGTTGATGGCCTGGCAGGTATCAAACGTGTTTCTGATGCCACAAAAAATGTTGCTGACCTGGCAGGTATGCAACTGGAGATCTCTGATGCCACAAAAAAATGTTGCTGACCTGGCAGGTATGGAACTGGGGGTGTCTGATGCCACAAATAAATGTTGCTGGCCTGGCAGGTATCCTACTGGAGTCTCTGATGCCGCAAAAAATGTTGCTGACCTGGCAGGTATGGAACTTGGGCCTCTGTTGCCACAAAAAAATGTTGCTGGCCTGGCAGGTATCCTACTGGGGTCTCTGATGCCACAAAAAAATGTTGCTGGCCTGGTTGGTATGTAAATGGGGCCTCTGATGCCACAAAAAATGTTGCTGGCCTGGCAGGTATCAAACGTGTTTCTGATGCCACAAAAAATGTTGCTGACCTGGCAGGTATGCAACTGGGGGTCTCTGATGCCACAAAAAATGTTGTTGACCTGGCAGGTATGGAACTGGGGGTCTCTGATGCCACAAAAAATGTTGCTGACCTGGCAGGTATGGAACTGGGGTCTCTGATGCCACAAAAAATGTTGCTGACCTGGCAGGTATGCAACTGGGGGTCTCTGATGCCACAAAAAAATGTTGCTGGCCTGGCAGGTATCCTACTGGAGTCTCTGATGCCTCAAAAAATGTTGCTGACCTGACAGGTATCCTACTGGAGTCTCTGATGCCACAAAAAATGTTGCTGACCTGGTAGGTATCCTACTGGAGTCTCTGATGCCACAAAAAATGTTGCTGACCTGGCAGGTATGGAACTGGGGCCTCTTATGGCACAAAAAATGTTGCTGACCTGGTAGGTATCCTACTGGAGTCTCTGATGCCACAAAATATGTTGCTGACCTGGCAGGAATGGAACTGGGGCCTCTTATGTGACAAAAAATGTTGCTGGCCTGGCAGGTATCAAACTGGGAACTCTGATGCCACAAAAAATGTTGCTGACCTGGCATGTATCGAACTGGGGTCTCTGATGCCACAAAAAATGTTGCTGACCTGGCAGGTATGGAACTGGAGATCTCTGATGCCACAAAAAATGTTGCTGACCTGGCAGGTATGGAACTGGGGGTCTCTGATGCCACAAAAAATGTTGCTGACCTGGCAGGTATGGAACTGGGGTCTCTGATGCCACAAAAAATGTTGCTGACCTGGCAGGTATCCTACTGGGGTCATTGATGCCTCAAAAAATGTTGCTGACCTGACAGGTATCCTACTGGAGTCTCTGATGCCTCAAAAAATGTTGCTGACCTGACAGGTATCCTACTGGAGTCTCTGATGCCACAAAAAATGTTGCTGACCTGGTAGGTATCCTACTGGAGTCTCTGATGCCCAAAAAAATGTTGCTGATCTGGCAGGTATGGAACTGGGGCCTCTGATGCCACAAAAAATGTTGCTGGCCTGGCAGGTATCAAACTGGGATTCTGATGCCACAAAAAATGTTGCTGATCTGGCAGGTATCAAACTGGGGATCTCTGATGCCACAAAAATGTTGCTGACCTGGCATGTATCGAACTGGAGATCTCTGATGCCACAAAAAATGTTTCTGACCTGGCAGGTATGGAACTGGGGTCTCTGATGCCTCAAAAAATGTTGCTGACCTGGCAGGTATCCTACTGGGGTCTCTGATGCCACAAAAAATGTTGCTGACCTGGCATGTATCCTACTGGAGTCTCTGATGCCACAAAAAATGTTGCTGACCTGGCAGGTATGGAACTGGGGCCTCTTATGTCACAAAAAATGTTGCTGACCTGGCAGGTATCCTACTGGGGATCTCTGATGCCACAAAAAATGTTGCTGACCTGGCAGGTATGGAACTGGGGTCTCTGATGCCACAAAAAATGTTGCTGGCCTGGCAGGTATCAAACCTGTTTCTGATGCCACAAAAAATGTTGCTGACCTGGCAGGTATGCAACTGGGGGTCTCTGATGCCACAAAAAAATGTTGCTGGCCTGGCAGGTATGGAACTGGGGATCTCTGATGCCACAAAAAAATTTTGCTGACCTGGCAGGTATGGAACTGGGGGTCTCCGATGCCACAAAAAAAATGTTGCTGACCTGGCAGGTATGGAACTGGGGTCTCTGATGCCACAAATAAATGTTGCTGGCCTGGCAGGTATCCTACTGGAGTCTCTGATGCCGCAAAAAATGTTGCTGACCTGGCAGGTATGGAACTGGGGGTCTCTGATGCCACAAAAAAATGTTGCTGGCCTGGCAGGTATGGAACTGGGGTCTCTGATGCCACAAAAAAATGTTGCTGACCTGGCAGGTATGCAACTGGGGGTCTCTGATGCCACAAAAAAATGTTGCTGGCCTGGCAGGTATCCTACTGGAGTCTCTGATGCCTCAAAAAATGTTGCTGACCTGACAGGTATGGAACTGGGGATCTCTGATGCCACAAAAAAATTTTGCTGACCTGGCAGGTATGGAACTGGGGATCTCTGGTGCCACAAAAAATGTTGCTGACCTGGCAGGTATGGAACTGGGGTCTCTGATGCCACAAAAAAATGTTGCTGACCTGGCAGGTATGCAACTGGGGGTCTCTGATGCCACAAAAAAATGTTGCTGGCCTGGCAGGTATCCTACTGGAGTCTCTGATGCCTCAAAAAATGTTGCTGACCTGACAGGTATCCTACTGGAGTCTCTGATGCCACAAAAATGTTGCTGACCTGGTAGGTATCCTACTGGAGTCTCTGATGCCACAAAAAATGTTGCTGACCTGGCAGGTATGGAACTGGGGCCTCTTATGTCATAAAAAATGTTGCTGACCTGGTAGGTATCCTACTGGAGTCTCTGATGCCACAAAAAATGTTGCTGACCTGGCAGGTATGGAACTGGGGCCTCTTATGTGACAAAAAATGTTGCTGGCCTGGCAGGTATCAAACTGGGAACTCTGATGCCACAAAAAATGTTGCTGACCTGGCATGTATCGAACTGGGGAGTCTCTGATGCCACAAAAAATGTTGCTGACCTGGCAGGTATGGAACTGGGGTCTCTGATGCCACAAAAAATGTTGCTGACCTGGCAGGTATCCTACTGGGGTCATTGATGCCTCAAAAAATGTTGCTGACCTGACAGGTATCCTACTGGAGTCTCTGATGCCTAAAAAAATGTTGCTGACCTGACAGGTATCCTACTGGAGTCTCTGATGCCACAAAAAATGTTGCTGACCTGGTAGGTATCCTACTGGAGTCTCTGATGCCGCAAAAAATGTTGCTGACCTGGCAGGTATGGAACTTGGGCCTCTGATGCCACAAAAAATGTTGCTGGCCTGGCAGGTATCAAACGTGTTTCTGATGCCACAAAAAATGTTTGACCTGGCAGGTATGCAACTGGGGGTCTCTGATGCCACAAAAAAATGTTGCTGACCTGGCAGGTATGCAACTGGGAGTCTCTGATGCCGCAAAAAAATGTTGCTGACCTGGCAGGTATGGAACTGGGGGTCTCTGATGCCACAAAAAAATGTTGCTGGCCTGGCAGGTATGGAACTGGGGCCTCTGAGGCCACAAAAAATGTTGATGGCCTGGCAGGTATCAAACGTGTTTCTGATGCCACAAAAAATGTTGCTGGCCTGGCAGGTATCCTACTGGGGTCTCTGATGCCACAAAAAAATGTTGCTGACCTGGCAGGTATGGAACTGGGGGTCTCTGATGCCACAAAAAAATGTTGCTGACCTGGCAGGTATGGAACTGGGGTCTCTGATGCCACAAAAAATGTTGCTGGCCTGGCAGGTATCCTACTGGGGTCTCTGATGCCACAAAAAATGTTGCTGGCCTGGCAGGTATCCTACTGGGGTCTCTGATGCCACAAAAAAATGTTGCTGGCCTGGCAGGTATGTAAATGGGGCCTCTGATGCCACAAAAAATGTTGCTGGCCTGGCAGGTATCAAACGTGTTTCTGATGCCACAAAAAATGTTGCTGACCTGGCAGGTATGCAACTGGGGTCTCTGATGCCACAAAAAATGTTGCTGGCCTGGCAGGTATGGAACTGGGGATCTCTGATGCCACAAAAAATGTTGCTGACCTGGCAGGTATGGAACTGGGGGTCTCTGATGCCACAAAAAAATGTTGCTGACCTGGCAGGTATGGAACTGGGGTCTCTGATGCCACAAAAAATGTTGCTGACCTGGCAGGTATGGAACTGGGGGTCTCTGATGCCACAAAAAATGTTGCTGACCTGGCAGGTATGGAACTGGGGCCTCTTATGCCACAAAAAATGTTGCTGACCTGGCAGGTATGGAACTGGGGCCTCTGATGCCTCAAAAAATGTTGCTGACCTGGCAGGTATCCTACTGGGGTCATTGATGCCACAAAAAATGTTGCTGACCTGGCAGGTATGCAACTGGGGCCTCTGATGCCACAAAAAATGTTGCTGACCTGGCAGGTATGGAACTGGGGTCTCTGATGCCACAAAAAATGTTGCTGACCTGGCAGGTATGCAACTGGGGGTCTCTGATGCCACAAAAAATGTTGTTGACCTGGCAGGTATGCAACTGGGGGTCTCTGATGCCACAAAAAATGTTGCTGACCTGGCAGGTATGGAACTGGGGTCTCTGATGCCACAAAAAATGTTGCTGACCTGGCAGGTATGCAACTGGGGGTCTCTGATGCCACAAAAAAAATGTTGCTGGCCTGGCAGGTATCCTACTGGAGTCTCTGATGCCTCAAAAAATGTTGCTGACCTGACAGGTATCCTACTGGAGTCTCTGATGCCACAAAAAATGTTGCTGACCTGGTAGGTATCCTACTGGAGTCTCTGATGCCACAAAAAATGTTGCTGACCTGGCAGGTATGGAACTGGGGCCTCTTATGTCATAAAAAATGTTGCTGACCTGGTAGGTATCCTACTGGAGTCTCTGATGCCACAAAAAATGTTGCTGACCTGGCAGGTATGGAACTGGGGCCTCTTATGTGACAAAAAATGTTGCTGGCCTGGCAGGTATCAAACTGGGAACTCTGATGCACAAAAAATGTTGCTGACCTGGCATGTAACGAACTGGGGAGTCTCTGATGCCACAAAAAATGTTGCTGACCTGGCAGGTATGGAACTGGGGTCTCTGATGCCACAAAAAATGTTGCTGACCTGGCAGGTATCCTACTGGGGTCATTGATGCCTCAAAAAATGTTGCTGACCTGACAGGTATCCTACTGGAGTCTCTGATGCCTCAAAAAATGTTGCTGACCTGACAGGTATCCTACTGGAGTCTCTGATGCCACAAAAAATGTTGCTGACCTGGTAGGTATCCTACTGGAGTCTCTGATGCCACAAAAAATGTTGCTGATCTGGCAGGTATGGAACTGGGGATCTCTGATGCCACAAAAAATGTTGCTGACCTGGCAGGTATGGAACTGGGGATCTCTGATGCCACAAAAAATGTTGCTGGCCTGGCAGGTATCAAACTGGGAATTCTGATGCCACAAAAAATGTTGCTGATCTGGCAGGTATCAAACTGGGGATCTCTGATGCCACAAAAAATGTTGCTGACCTGGCATGTATCGAACTGGAGATCTCTGATGCCACAAAAAATGTTGCTGACCTGGCAGGTATGGAACTGGGGTCTCTGATGCCTCAAAAAATGTTGCTGACCTGGCAGGTATGGAACTGGGGCCTCTGATGCCACAAAAAATGTTGCTGACCTGGCATGTATCCTACTGGAGTCTCTGATGCCACAAAAAATGTTGCTGACCTGGCAGGTATGGAACTGGGGAGTCTCTGATGCCACAAAAAATGTTGCTGACCTGGCAGGTATCCTACTGGGGTCATTGATGCCACAAAAAATGTTGCTGACCTGGCAGGTATGGAACTGGGGTCTCTGATGCCTCAAAAAATGTTGCTGACCTGGCAGGTATGGAACTGGGGATCTCTGATGCCACAAAAAATGTTGCTGACCTGGCAGGTATGGAACTGGGGATCTCTGATGCCACAAAAAATGTTGCTGACCTGGCAGGTATGGAACTGGGGTCTCTGATGCCACAAAAAATGTTGCTGACCTGGCAGGTATCCTACTGGAGTCTCAGATGCCACAAAAAATGTTGCTGACGTCTCTGATATCACACAAAAAAAAATGCTGCTGGCCTGGAAGGTATGGAGCTGGGGCCTCTGATGCCACAAAAATATTACTAACCAGGCAGGTATGGAACTGGGGTCTCTGTTGCCACAAAAAAATGTTGCTGACCTGGCAGGTATCGAACTGGGGTATCTGGTGTCACAAAAAAATATTGCTGACCTGGTAGGTATCGAATTGTTGATCTCTGATGATAACCAGTCAGACATGTTTCTGACTGTGCATTGACAGCCTTAAATACATATTGTGAGGAAGTTTCAATTTAAAGTATCTTCCACCTCTTAAATAGAGGGAGTCCATGGTTCGAGCCTCGCTCAGGTCACATGTGAGATGCCAAGTTCAGCAATGTAAGGTCGGGTGGTTTTCTCCGGGTACTCCAGTTTTTGCCCACCTGAATAACAATCTGCTTGAAATAAGTGAAGTACCTTGAAACAGACGAGGCTGAGCAGACTGTAGACCCAGATGAGATGCTGCAGATTGCAGCGTCTCTTCTGGACCTACACTATTTCCTACTCATCCAACTACATTTGGGCTCAACAGCGGATAACAAGATACACTTGTTCTAATTTTAAGGAGTTGGGGTATATATGAAAGCTTTATTATTTGAAGCTTGAAGTCATATCGGGCTATCACAGTTGTGAAATATTAACTCGGGAATTGCCGGTGTTATATATCTTACTGCTATTTATGATCTCTTGTATTCCTTTTATAGCAGTTTATGTTTGGGTGGGATGTAGTTCTCATGAATAATAAATGTCTCGGATTTGTTTCCATCACTTTCGAAGAGCATGATTTGCACATCAGATATTTATGATTCTGTTTTAACCCATAACGTGCCAATCAGGACAATTATCGTCTGCTTTGCCATCTGTCGGTTACCTTTTAAAAGTCATTTTTTCGCAAACATTGTGGACCCAGATCAGACTGCTCCTGTGGGAGCAGTCTGATCAGGGCCCACACTGTTTGCCTGTATGCAAAAACATTTTTTTTTTAAAGTTTTCAGAAAAATTCAGCAGGCGACATAAGCAGACAACATTTTCAGATGTAGTTTTGCTCAGCATCTTAACCCTTAAACTGCCAATCACTACATTGGTAGTCAGACTGAGATTTGATCCCAGCTACTTCCAGCAACAGGTCCTTTTGTGGAGAAAAGATCATGAGATCTATTCTATGGTCATTCTATTCATTCCACTGAGTCAAGATTTCTGGCAAAAGAATCTCTGCTATAGCGTTTGTACAATATCCAATTTACACTACATCACAACGTGATGCTAAAAATAGCCTCAACCCACGCTTTCGGACAAACATTCTATAAAAATGGCTGCGCGTAATGCATTTCATTGCATAGTTCTTCGTGAAAATGTGTTAAATTAGTGTATGAATCGGTAGAGAAACTTTCCAACATACAGTTAATGAGATGGCTGGAATGTAGAAGATTTACGAAAATATTTCCTTCCACAACTTTCTGACCATCGATAACACTAGAATCGCCATCACCATACAAACCATGGTGAAGAAAATAAAAAATTGCGTTAAACTGACAAATAAAATCAATGTTTGGCTATTAAACTTCAAAAAAAGGATACACTAACTTAATATCTATTGAAAGTCTTATATATCAGACGTGCAAGTTAGAACTTTAAAAAATCGATTTGAAATAAATGATTTTTGTTTGCAAGAAGCGAGAATAGGGGAAAGTGGCGGACATGCGAGGATGTGTATTGACAGCAAAACATCTGAGAGGTAGAACAGCTGATCGATTTTGACAGAAAAATATTGGGACCCTGGCTTTTTAACCCTTTTGGTACCAAATGGAATCTTCCTCCTTATATATAGCAGGAGTTCATTTCAGAATTTAGGGGTGTCAGGTTGTGTTTTCTGGAAAAAGACTAAATTTTTAGCAAACAGTGGAGGCCCTGATCAGATGCCGCGTTCTGCGGTGTCTGATCTGGGCCTGCACTGTTTGCCAGGGTACCCATTTTGGGGTTTCTGGTACTAAATGGGTTAAACAGCTGTAACATTTTTATTTGGTGATTGATTTTAATAATTTAAACACCATTTTCTTTCTTTGAATTCTTGTTATCAGCCCTGCTTTCAAATATAGAAATTTTTAAAAAATTCAAAATAACTTCGTTATCGCTACTTCACTCTGTTTTTGGAAACCATTTCCAAAACCAATAAAAAAAAGGCACCTGCAGGGCATCCTGTCCTTGTCACTTTTACGCTCTTCCTAGGAACAAGGTTTTGTTGTGACCATGATAAGATGCGATGAATAATTTCTAAATTTTACTGAGAATTTAACTTGTGTACAAATATCTGGCACCATTGTTTGTCCGAAATTAATATGGCTGCATGCTGCTGTAGGCGGAGCTTGAAACTGTAGCAGAATCTAATTGAATATTCAATCCTTATATTGTACAAGCACTTTACTGGTTAACCACTTGCATAATAAGCCTGCCTATTACCTAATATATATATAAAATGCTGTTTCTGGGATATAGTGAAATATAGTCCAGTCCTGGCAGTCCTCAGACTGCTTTTTATATATGCTTTGCACAAAGCATATTCTGATTTGGAAATTCTGGATATATTCTTGTCTAAAAGTTCTCTGGTGGGGTTTTCCCATAGTACTATTACGCTGTAGTACTATTACGTTGTACTACTATTACGCTGTAATAGTATTACAGTGTAATTACAGTGTAATACTATCATCCTGAAATATTATTACTTTATAATACTATTACGCCATAATACTATTACGCTGTAATATTATTACGCTGTAATACTATTACGCCGTAATACTATTACGCTGTAATACTATTACATTGTAATACTATTACTGTAATACTATTACGCTGTAATACTATTACGTTGTAATGCCTTCTAAAGCAGATTTATAAATAATGTCTCTTTTATTGCTCCTAATACACAACTCCAGTGATTTTATTGATTCCACACACTTATCTTCCGTTTCTAAATTAATTTTTATTTCGTCACTAATCCTCCTCTCTTCTGAATATGATTCTAACAATTTATTTTTAACTTCCTGCTTAACAACGCTCCGTGTCCGCTTGAGCATAAAAAAAAATTAAATTATCGCCCTCTCAATAACACCTGAATCATCCTCAACACTCTATCATACTCAATCTTGCAATTTCCTGCTTAAAAGGTTTTATAGAGTTAAAATATCTCTGTTTTTCTCTAAAATTCTTTCCACCACACTTATCACAGATTTGATATTTTGCTGTAGTACCTTTACCACATTGCAAACATTTCACTACTTTACTTTTGTTATGTTTTATAATAAAATTATGAGCCTTGCAGTATATAGAATGCTTTACTGATTTGTTTTTACATGGTTTATTTGAACCTAACGGCAACATAGCACATATATTTTGCATCTTTGCTTTTTCTATATCCATTTTTATTATTATATTTAAAAAATTTTTTTTATAGTTTAAAAGAAAACAAAAAATGAGTTCTGTAGAGAGACTGATACAATTGCATAGTGAAGGAAGAATTAGTGATGAGGCTTTAGACAAGGGTCTTAAATCCTTAGATATTGAGAAACAGAAGAGTGATGCACCACAACAAACTTCTGCATTAGATAATCTGCGTAAAAGACGTAGAAATAAAAAGAAAAGAAAACAAGCCGTCAATGCAGAAGTAATAAATGATGATATAAAATTTGTTGATAATCCATTATGCAATTACTTCAAAGCGTATGAAATAGATGCTCATAAATATAAAGACCCAAATATTTTGTTTAATGATAAAAAATCTGTCATTAGGGCCCCGCACTGAAAGTGTGGGTGCCCTATAGTAATCACTCTGTCCGTCCGTCTGTCTGTCTGTCCGTCCGTCTGTTCGTCTGTCCGTCCACAAATTTTTTTATCCTCCATAACTTTTTATTATTCCTGGATGGATTTAAATATTACTTGGCATCATTCTGTCCATCCGTCTGTCTGTCTGTCTGTCCGTCTGTCCGTCCACAAATTTTTTTATCCTCCATAACTTTCTTATTCCTGGATGGATTTAAATATTACTTGGCAGAAATGTTAACCATAATGTGATGGAGTGTTGCGCGCAAGACTCAGGTCCGTACCTCAAAGGTCAAGGTCATACTTAGAGGTTAAAGGTCAAAAAAGGGTCTTTCCTGTGTCCAATTAATATCTTTGTTATTATTCCTGGATGGATTTAAATATTACTTGGCAGAAATGTTAACCATAATGTGACGAAGTGTCACACGCAAGACCCACAGCCGTACCTCAAAGGTCAAGGTCATACTTAGAGATAAAAGGTCAAAAAAGCGTCTTTTTCATTGTGTCCAATCTATAACTTTCTTATACCTGGATGGATTTAAATATTACTTAGCAGAAATATTAACCATAATGTGACAGTGTGTCACGCGCAAGACCCAGGTCCGTACCTCAAAGGTCAAGGTCATACTTAGAGGTGAAAGGAAAAAAAAAAACGTCTTTTTTAACATCAACATTTTCCTACTCCTCTGATAGCGCTGCCGGGGCCCTAGTCAGTTTCACTGACAGCTCTAGTTATAGATAAAATTAATGAAAACATTAAAGAATACAATGGTATTAAATTTTCAATTGGGTTATCTATAAAGTTTTTTAAAGATGAACTTAATGGTGAAAGAAAAGAAGTTATCGGTGCATCACACGGAGAACAATGTGAAGTTCTTAATGAAAATAATTTAGATGAAAACTATAACAAACAAACAACTTATATACAAACATGGATTGAAAAATTCACAAATACCGCAACAGGTTTAGAAATTGACCATTGTATCAAACTCTATGTTAACATAGCAAAATATGAACCACTTAAAGGCTCATCATACATTTCTTTACCTGAAGCATTGGCAAACAAAAAAGCAATAATCAACGTGCAAAACGACGATGATAGATGTTTAGAATGGGCTCTTAAATCAGCTTTATATCCAGCAAAGAATAATGTTTCGAATAAATATAGCTACACTAAATGCCCTAATCTGAATATGGAAGGAATTGACTTTCCCACACCAATCTCACAAATACCAAAAGTTGAGAAACAAAACAATATAGCAATCAATGTTTATGGATATACAATCACAAAAAAGACAGAGAAACTTACTGTATTTCCATATCATATTTCAAATCAATCAAATGATAAAGAAAGAATTAACCTGCTTTTGATAACAGAAGTTGAAGAGGAAATTGATGATAATGAAGAAGGAGAAATAGATGAAAATTATAATCCAGATGAAAAACCACAAAAGGAAACAAAATATCACTACTGTTGGATTAAAAGCCAAAATAGATTACTTCGTAATCAGAATAACAAACACGGAACTACTTACTTTTGTGAAAGATGTCTTCACGGTTTTTCAAGAGAAGACCTACTAATCAAACACAAAGAAGACTGTGAAGGCATAAATAAATCTCCAATGCGAATAGAAATGCCATCAAAAGGTCTTATCAAGTTTAAAAACCATCAAAATCAAATGCCCGTTCCATTTGTTATCTATGCTGACTTTGAAGCACAAATCAAACCCAAATCACAACAAAAAGGAGACAAATCAGAAATAACAAGCGAACATGAAGCGTGTGGATTTGGATATCAAGTTGTTAGATATGATGGTAAAGCAGACAAACCAGTAATATACAGAGGTGAAGATGTTGCAGAGGTTTTTCTAAATCATTTAGAATGTGAAGTAGAAAACATTAACAACATTTTCAAACATCCTAAAAAAATAATAATGACAGAAAAGAACATACAAGATTATGAAGAGGCTACTCATTGTTGGATATGTGAAAAAGAAATTGATAATGAAAAGAATCCAAAAGTAAAAGACCACTGTCATTTCACAGGAGAATATAGAGGACCAGCACACAAATCTTGTAATCTAAAACTTGCAATCAAACCAAATAAAACCAAAATTCCAGTTGTCTTCCACAACTTAAAAGGTTATGATAGCCATCTAATAATGCAGAAAATACACAAAGCAAGTGGAAACATTACTTGTATTGCAAATAATGCAGAGAAATTTATCTCATTCAGCATTGGACAACTGAAATTCTTAGACAGTTTTCAATTTATGGCTTCCTCTCTTGAAAAGTTGGTAGATGGAGCAATTGGTGTAAGTACAGAATGTGAAAAATGTAAAGATACAGAAGAAATAAACATCAATGAAAATTGGTTATTAACAGCAAAATGTAAAAAATGCCACAATACAAGATATAAAGAACTCAACAAATCAGACTTACCATTAACTGTAAAACATACAACTAACACACATCTTCTTGCTCGTAAAGGTATCTATCCATACGAATATATTGACAGTCAAGAAAGATTCAATGAAACTGAACTACCACCAATAGACAAATTCTACAGTTCTCTAACAGATGAAAGTATCAAACAAAAAGACTATGAACACGCTCAAAAAGTATGGAAACAATTTAACTGTAAAACACTTGGTGATTATCATGATTTATATCTCAAAACAGATGTTCTCTTACTTGCAGATGTTTTTCAAAAGTTTAGAGAAACCTGTATGAATAACTATAAACTTGACCCTCTACATTACTACACTGCACCTGGTCTATCTTGGGATGCTCTTCTAAAATACACAAAAATAGAATTACAACTTCTATCAGATTTGGATATGCATCTTTTCATTGAAAAAGGAATGAGAGGTGGAATAAGTATGGTTTCTAAAAGACACGCAAAAGCAAACAATAAATATGTCGCAGATTATAATCCAGATGAAGAAGACAATTACATAATGTATTTAGATGCAAATAATTTATATGGTCATTCAATGAGCCAACCACTTCCATATGGTGGTTTCAAATGGATAACTAATAAAGATTTAATAGATGGAGAACTTCAACCACTAAAAAAAGGTAGAGGAAGAATATATGAAGTAGATTTAGAATATCCCAAACATTTACATAAACTACATAACGACTATCCACTTGCACCTGAAAAATTAGCAATTAAAAAAGAATGGTTATCCGACTATCAAAATGAACTAATTGAAAATAGTATGTTAAAAACAGAAAAACTTGTCCCCAATCTAATGGATAAGAAGAAATATGTAGTACATTACAAGAACTTGAGACTATACAAACAACTTGGTATGAAAATAACAAAAATACACAGAATATTAGAATTTGATGAGAAACCTTGGATGGAACCTTACATACGTCTGAATACAGAATTACGTAAAAAAGCAAAGACTACATTTGAAAAAGATTTCTTTAAACTTATGAACAACTCAGTATTTGGCAAAACAATGGAAAACATACGTAAAAGAGTTGATATTAAATTAGTCAAAACAGATGGCAGTGAAAATGAAAAAATCCGCAAGATAATAGCCAAACCAAACTTCAATCGTAGAGTAAAGTTCTCTGATGAGTTATCTGCCATTCAAGTGAATAAAACAAGATTAACTCTAAATAAACCAATATATGTTGGCTTCTGTGTTTTAGATTTATCAAAACATCTTATGTATGATTGGTATTATAATACATTGAAAAAGAAGTATGGTGATAACTGCACCTTGTTATACACCGATACTGATAGTTTATTAGTAGCCATTAAAACTGAAGATGCTTACAAAGATATGTCTGAAATGAAAGATGAATACGATTTCTCTGATTATCCAAAAGAACATCCACTATACGATGAAACAAACAAGATGGTCATAGGTAAGATGAAGGATGAATGTGCTGGTGTTTCAATATCAGAATATATTGGTCTTCGTCCTAAATTATATTCAGTATTAAGAGCAGATGAACAAGTCATCAAAAAAGCGAAAGGAACAAAAAAATATGTAATCAAAAAACAAATCAATTTTGAAAACTACAGAGATGCATTATTCAACAAAAAGAAATACACACACTCAATGAACATGCTACGCTCAATGCATCACAACATATATGGATTAAAAGTAATTAAGACTACACTTTCTCCTTTAGACACAAAAAGATACATAGCACCAGATGGAATCACGACATACGCGTATGGGTATCAGCCGGAACAATAAGTAATTCCTCTTTGACAAACCCTTTCTTAGGTGCAGGAGATTTCAAATAATAAACTCTTATTCCCTGCGTTATAATATGATAGTCAATCTTATGAATATCAACAGACCATACTGGGTCAGTAGCCCTTCTCTTTCCACCACCTTCTAATTCTCCAGGTTGATACAAATATCTTACATTTGCATAAGGACAAATTTCAGCATCAACTTTTCTTGTTATAATTGGAGGAGGTTTTTTCGTCTCCTTATTTAATGCTTTAATAACATCAGATAATCTCTTAACCCATTCTCTGTTTCTTTTTTTAGTATCAATCTCTTTAGCATACTGATAACCAAACAATCTTTCTGCTAAGGTTCTATTAAATCTTTCTACTATTCCTTGGTCTCTGTGTATTTCTTTTCTACCTCTTCTTATTTTGGTATTATGCTTTTCCATCAAAGTTGAAACGGAACTCATAAATTCTCTACCAGGGTCAACTTGCAATAGTTTAGGATACTTCAAATGTCTTTTATAAATCTTCTCAAAAGCATTTGCAACTTCTTTACTATCTTTCGACGTCAAAGGTTCGGCTTCTTTATATCTTGTTCCAATATCAACCACTGTTAATGCATACTTGTATGTTTTTCTACCAATAGTATCGTGAGGTAAAAACAACAAATCAGCCTGATGAACTTCATTCTCTGCAGACACATCAAATTTTGGTCTTATTATTCTCTTAGGTGCAGGTAAATATATTTGCCAAATTGCTTGTTTCTTTAAGAACTCTAATGCTTGTTTCTGACTAACCTTTGCTTCTTTTGCTAATTTACTAACTGCTGAGTGTCCTTTCCAGAAACCTTTTGGACTATAGTATATCTTCTCCATTTATTTATATTTAAGAAAATTTTATAAACATAAAAAATGTCAAACAACAATATTCAAAATATCTCAACTGATGAATTTGAAGCGTTGTTAAAAGAACAAAGTCAATTTGACACAAAGAAATGGACTGATTTAGAAATCAACAACATTTATACAATCACTGACTACAGAACAATTGACACAGACAATGGTGTGAGTGTAATTTTAACTCTCAAAGACAATGGTGAAGTATGGAGTCCTGCACATCTCACAAAGAAGATAGAAGGTAAAGAACCACCATTTTATGTAAGACCACTTGGTTTGAAACCATGTAAGAATAATAAAAAAAATAAATATCATGCTTATGATTTAGTTTTTCCAAAGAAAGAATTACATGCATAAAGATTATGTCAAAAAATAATTTTTTTTTACCTACATCAACTTCCAAGCAACAAATCCTGTCAATGCCATACCACCAACAACAAATGCAATCTCTCTATTTTTCTGGTCTTCTGATGGAGTGTAAAAATCACTTAATGTAGGTTTTGGTGTGGATAAATTATCTGGTAATTGTTTTCCTGTAATATAGTAATACTGTTTCATAGCAGTATCAACATCACTGAACTCATTCAAAGCATGATGTTCCTTCTTCAGTTGTTCGTTAATAAAATCCAATCTTTCTGTTCTCTTCTCATTCCACGCAGTTGTTGCTGATTCTAATTGTTCCATCGCCTTATCATGCCTCTTTCTCTCTTCATCACTATTGCTACCTATGTGTGAAAATAAATAATTACTACCTGAAAAGGCTAAGGCGTTTGTAATTGCTCCTCCAACCATTAATGCTACTGCACTTGCCATTTTATATAATGGATAAAAAAAAATATTAAAATTACTTCATTATATCTGCAGGAATAATACCTTGCTTAACAAGCATATCCTTTGTTGCCATTGCAAGTAATATATCAATGGACAACATACCAATATCTGTCATATTAAAATCTACTTTTGGTGCTGGTCTTTTCAATAGTTTTCTACCTAATTCTGAATATCCAACAGTTAATACAGTTTCCACTCCAGCATGATATAACATGTTTGCAATTTGTTTTCAGTCTATTGAGGTTGTCATTTTTTTTTAATGAGAATATTATTTTTTTAAATTAATTAAATTCAAATGGGTCAATTTCTTTTTGTTGTATAATAGGTGCAGGTTGTTGCATCATAGGTTGTTGTGGTACAACTTGTTTAGACTTGTACATATACAATCCTATTCCAACAACTCCAACTGTTATGCATAATGGTATATAATTTTTGTATATATTTATATTCTGTGAATTTGGAGAGCCGACTTCATCATCTTTTGTTATAGATTTTAATTCCATGTTTTCTTTCTTTATAGTATCAGTCTCCTTTCTTCTTAATTCTGCATTTCTTTTTCTTGCTTCTCAACCTTTCTTACCAGCAACTACTCGTCTTGGGTCTTTTGTTTTAACTTCACTATCACTCATTATCTTTTTCTAAGGGGATATTTTCTTTTTTATTAAAATCAATATGTCTTGCTGTTGTTAGCATTGCAGTTAATGGAGCAAGATACATTCCATATCTATAATACAATTCACAACACGAACTTGTCAAAGCGTGATTGATAAAAGGGTCTTCCTCTAAGTCTTGTATCAGTTTAGGTGGATTAACAACATTGAAATACTTTGATACACCCATAACGTATAAGTTAATGAAAGAATTACCCAATGTCTTAGTCATACTTGCTCCCAATCTTGCTTCATATCTGCAGTAAAGTTTGTTTATTTGTACTGCTGTCATTGTATCAATGTCTGATAGTTGTAAGTCTTTACCAAGATACTGCTTACTACCACCACCAGCAACAATGGCTGATAATCGCTCACGTTTTGTTTCTTGTTCATTATTTTCTACATAAGTGCTTTCACATTCAATGTCTTGTAATAATTCTTCAGCATTCATTTTTATTTTATGTAATTTATTTTTTATTTTTAAAAAATAAAACATCGCATATCCGACTATTGATAAGATTGCAGTGTTTGTTATGATTATTGATAAGATTGCAGTGATTGATAATATTTCTAACAGCATTGTTTTTTAGTATTGCTATTTTACTTAAAACATTGCATAAGCATTACTTAAGATTTGCTACAGCATTGTATAAGCATTACTTAATCATTGCATAAACATTACTTAATCATTGCTAAAATAATCAATCAACCAACCAATAACCAGTAGGCTGGTCAGTCTTCAAAATTAACTTACAATGCTTCTTTTTTTTCAGTTCTTCTTTTATTCTCTGTCGTTCTTCCAAAGTAGGAATAACATCATTCTCTCTTAAACAATTTTCAAAACTATCTCTATCTTTTGTGTAGAACATGCATAGCCATTTTGTTTGTTCTCTTAAATCTTTTAACACAGAATTATATCTCTGCGAAATAACCCACACTGATTGTTCTGCATGCCTACCAGAAAATGCTAATTCTGATAACATATCTTTTTTCTTTGTTAGTTCTTTCGTTGCACTGCAATCATCAATAATGTAGAGAGTAGAATGACCAGCATATTTATTAAAGAACATTCTTAGTAGTTCTTGTAATTTCTCTTCATCATTAATAATAGGATTAACAATTATAAGATTCTTTGTTTTAGGTTTCCTGACATCACCAATCCACTCACGATTTTTATAAGCCTTGTTCCATTGAATGGTTGGGCAAAGTATAACAATATGTTTAAATACTTGACGATATTCCTCTTCCAAAAGGTCAAGGACAAACTCTGTTTTCCCGCATCCAGTTTGACCACATATAATAGCACAATGAGGATATTTTGGTAGTTCCATTTTTATTTGTAAAAAAAAAAATATTAATAACTGACTTCTTTAAATCTACCATCTTCAAAGTTGATTTGTGCATCTTGTATAACAAACAAATAAAGATTGATTGGTTCATCTGCTCCTGCTTCTTTCGTTATTTGTATTGTGATACCTTCTGATGCATTTTCAATTCTTCTTCCAGAACCATGAAGTGTATTATCATCAGTTGAACGTAAATCCAACCATAAAGCATACCTGTTCGTTAGATATTTTTCTATTGTTGTATCAGTAAAATATAAATCTTTAACGACCATACTTGTTTCTTTGTTTCTTTTTGAATTCAAAGCAAAGAATTTATTTATTTCGTCCCAGTGTTGGTGGGACTTCATTCCTTGACTATACAATTGATTCGGAATCCCTTCTATTGTCATTTCCACTTTTGTAATTTCTGGATTATAATATTCTTCTGTGCTGGCCCTTTCAGGTTCTTCGAATAGCATAAGAATTCCTTTCATACTTCTTGCAGGTACATTTAGATTGATATTCCATAGTGTATCAGATTTGTTTTTAGTTATTTTTCTGTGTCTTAGTATTCTGTCATACAAAATAACCATTTTACCATCAACTTGCTGTCTTATTTGTCTTGCTAATTCAGTATCAGAAACAATATCAAATTCCAAACAAATATTTTTGATTGTATAAGATGAAGTTGCATCGCCTGATTTAATTACTTTATTATAATCATTGAATGTAAGTTCATATTCAAGTCTATCTCCTAATCCAGCTTGATAAAATGGCATATGGGTTTCCAATAATTCAAAATCAAGTGGGATGCAAAACCTGTTTCCATATGCTTTTGCGATGGCTTTATCTTCTTTATCTTCTGCTGCGTTTTCTGCACCCACTCTATGTTTCAACATGTTCTCTTTGCCAATGCCTTGGTATGCCATATTTACGCGTTCTGTAATAGACTTCCATAAATCAATATAACAATGATAGATGTCACTATCGTCAATGGACATAACTTCATTTCCACTAATTCTAATTGTTGTTTTCTTAATTATTGCTCTTCCTATGTTTTGAAATATAGTTGCATTTACATCTCTAGAGGTTAGTTCAATTTCAAATGCTAATCTGACTGTTCCGGGAACAATAACATCATTACCACTTAGATTAGGAAATCTCACTAACAATTGTTGATTTTGGTCAATAGTTGATGGATTATTAGTTATCACTACACTTTGACGGATACCTCTCACACCTCGTGGTTCTCTTAATTTTCTGTAAGGGTTTAGTTTATCTCCGTAAGCTGACATGTTTTTATTAAAAGATAAAAAATATTTTTAAATAATAAATAAATAATGGCTGAATATGAAAATCCTGAGTATGACAGGGAGGATTATGATAAAGAAGCAGAAACATCTTTTACAGATGAAGAAGAGTTTCAGAGAACATTAAATAGTCAGTTTGCTGGTTTGAATGATTTAACCGGTGATGATAGGAAAACTCTGCTTAATAGCATAGGTCAAAAAATGATAGATATATTTTACGAAAGGAATGAAGAACCTAAACGTAAAATCAAAGGTTTGTCTCTCAAGAAAGATGATATAGGGAGACCAATGTTATATGTTAAAGATGAAGGTGGAAAGGATATTGCATTAACATATTATCGTTCCAATGCACCAGATGAAATAGCAACATTTTTATCATTTAATACTTTGCAAAGGAAATATGGTGTTGATTTTGTTAGGAATGTATTAGGTGTAGATGATTTTAAACCATCTGCTACAAGACTTAAAGAAGGTAGAACAGCATTCGCACAATTACTTCAAACGAGAACTCAAATAACACAAACAGAAGAAGAAATACCTTTACAAGATATATCATCACAAGAACAAACTCAAGAACTATTAAATACAACAGTTGATGTAGAAACTGCTGTGAAAACATTGGAGACATCATTTACTAATGAACAAGAAACACAAACAGATTGGACAAAAAGAGAGATTGATGGAATAGCAAATGCAATGACAACAGTCAAAGAAGAGATAGCAAATGAATTGGCAAAACTGAATGAAACAAATAAAGACTTAGCAAAAGAAAATACAAAATTAGAACAAGCCAAAGCAGACAATGATGAATTTCAAATAGAGAGGATAAGTAGTCGAATCAAAGAGTTAGAAAGTGAGAGAAGTGCAAGATTGGAAGTTATTAATGTTAATAAAGAAAAACTACGTAGTCAGGTAAATAGAATCAAAGAGACTATAAACAAAGTATTAAAAGAAGACACTACATTGGGTGAAAGAATTAGAACATTATTCAGAGAACAAGGCATTACAATTGTTAGTGTTTTAACTGCTTTTGGAATGATTATTGGAGTTATTGTTGAAGCTGTTATTCCTACTGGTGGTGGTACTACTTCAACCCCTCCTTCTCCACCAAAAGGTGGTGTTAAAGATTGGGTTAAGAAACAATTATCAAATCTTGGTAAATTACTTTCTACCCTTGCAGGAAAAGTAGCTACTGCATTACCAGGTGTTATTGGTTCTATTGTGTCTTGGTTGTTGTCTTCTGCGGGTAAAGTTGTTAATTGGTTTGGAGAACATCTATGGGCATTAGTTGTATTGGTTGCTGGATTGTTATATGCATCTGCAAGAGAGTTTATAAGAAAAAAAAGAACTTAATAAATTTCATACATAATTAATAGTCCAATTACAATACTGCCAACTATCAATGCTGTTTTGTTGTCTTCGTGTTGTATTGCTTCTTTTTTTTTCAACGGGTTCTTGTAGAGATTTCTTTGTTTTTGTTTCCTGATGTTTTGGTTCTGGTAGAGATTTCTTTGTTTTTGTTTCCTGATGTTTTGGTTCTGGTAGAGATTTCTTTGTTGGTGTGCCTTGTATAGTTGCAGGTTGTGTAGTAGGTGCAACAGGTTTAACATTTACATCACTATTGAAACCAAGTGTTTGATTTTCTGTTGCAATTACAATTTTATTATTATATCCAGCGATAGTGCCAATTTGTAAAATCATATCACTGGGAGACATATATAATCCAATACCATAAACAAAATCTACTTTACTTCTTGCATATTTGAGTGTGTTTTGATATCTTTGTATTTGACTTGGTAAATCAACTGGACTATTAATAGCGTCTTCAATGTTAGCAAGAAATTGTTTCTGAGCATCAAATCCTGTGCCTATTTTTAGTATTTCTACACGTGTTTGAGATTGTGCTCCTAATAGAGCCCATACAAACATTCTAATACTTTCGTTAATTCGTTCAATACCTGTTTTTGTTAATCCTTTTGATTTGTCTAATATAAACATTGTCCATGCCTCACTAATATCTACTGTAAGTGCTATTTTATCATTTGGATTAAAGAATGGTCCATCACTTCTATGTTCTTGTCTATATTTTCCACTTGGTTTAAAATATTGTGTGTAACTCCCTAGACCACTGCATTTAGAACTACTTTCTAATTTTTGACGCCAATCTGTATTAGGTGAAACATTGAATTCATTGCATAACTTTTGATAGGTTGCTTTGTCGTATGGGTTTTTGTAATAACAAAATGATTCATCTGTTGGTAAAGGTGTTTTAAGTTCTTTCAAAATACGAGCAATACAATAATAAACATGAAATGTATATACTGTTTTAGTTAGTCCTGAAGTGTTTTGCAAATGGTCTTGATAACTTACACCACATCCTGCAGTGGCACACCAAACAGCAAAATTTAATTGACATTGCCACCAGTCAAATGATGAATGAAGCCATGTATTCCACGGTTCATTGGTGTGTAATGTTGGATTTTGATAGTTTTGAAATAAGTTTGGAAAAGATGTTTTGAAGTTCTTATTGTCAGATGTGATTGCTATGTTTTGATTTATGATATCTATTTGTTTTGATTTAAATGTGCTACTGTGAGGGTAATGAGCGTCATCATTGTATTTAAATTCTTTGGTTATCATTTTTATTATTGATTATATATAAAAAATAAAAATGTATCATACAATTTCGAATATTGACAAGACAATAAACTTGCAACAATACATTGATAACAGAGATGGGAATAAACGTATTGGTTTGAAATCTATAACATATGGTGTTGGATGGTATAATGTTGTTGATGAATATTTGCAGAAGACTGGAGAGAGACCTCATAAGATTATAGATGGTTATAGTTTCCAACAAATAGCAGATTTATTTCAAAGTAATAATATTACATTATCTGTAAATGAAACAAATGGAATTGCTTCTTTAATTACACCGGATGAATTGAAGATAAGCAAGGGCTTAAAACAAATGTTGGGGTTTGGAAATAAGCGAAAGTTTGCTGTTAATGAAACTCATTATGGTGAGACTGTAGATTTTGCTGTTTATAAATCATTGTATGTTCATTTGGAACAGATTAATACTTCAAATAATTATTTAGATGGTATGCCGAGTACTGTGTTGGCTGTTGTTCCAGTGGAAAATAAAGAGTTTGGAGAGATAACAACAGTGAGATTTGAGCATCCAGAATATAAGTGTTTGGTGAATGATGCTATAGCAGAATTGAAATTAGAAATCAGGGATGAAAATAACAACAAGGTAATTAATCATCTACCAATTAATTGCGTTTTGGAAATTATATAATTATAATAAAAAAATGAGTATATTTGGTGCTAAGAGAAAACACGTAGATGCATTGGGGCTGAAACAAGAAATATTTAATATGAGAAGTCAAGCATTTACACAAATAAATACATTGAATGATAGACATACAGGACTTCAAGATAGATTTCGGGATATGTATCTCAATCATCGATTATTATATAATAAGGTTGATAATATGTCAGACAGAAAATTGATAAGCATTTGTGCGGAGAGTAAAGGTTCCTTACAGAAGAATGAAGTGTTTGGCTTTGGAAATGGTGGTAGAGAAGTAGGTGTTGGATATGTGATGAACTTTCCTGGCCAGATAATAGGTGTTGGACTGTCGAGTAAAAGAACAAAAGGCGATGTGTCTGTGGCGATTGCAATTAATGGAAATCCACAAGCAGGATATGATATATCATTGAATAATATTTTAAGAAAACACGATAACTTTGCTACACCGTTAAAGGTTGAGGCTGGTGATGCAATTGATTTTGTTTGTCAGACTAATAATGCTACATGTGTTAATACTGTGGCTTCGATGATAATTGAATTATTTATTGAATAAAAAAAATATATGTTATCAAGAAAAAAATTAAACAACCTAATGCACCGCTATATCCAGAGTTGCCTATTGAAGATGGGCAAAATTATAGATTACAGAAGATATCTGAGATAGAGAAGACGTTAATTAAGAGAGAGATGTGAGAAAAGCATTATACAAAAAATACAAACGTGGAATAAATATTACTGATGGAGTTGATACTGGTTTGATATCAACAAGTGTTATTTTGGCAGGTGTTGGATTAACTGTTCCAATTATGTTGCCTTTAGAGATTGGTGCTGTTGTGTGTGGGAGTTTGGGTGTGTGTGTTAAACTAATTAGGCGTAAAATGACTTCAAAAGCACAGAAACATTATGAGATTAAAACTATTGCTGATAGTAAGTTGAATAGTATAAAGGATTTGATTTCTAAGGCTTTGACAGACGGACAGATATCTGAGAATGAATTTAAACTTGTGTTGGATGAGTTGGACAAATATAATAAACTCAAAGACAATATACATTCAAAACAAACAGGATTGAGTGAAAGTGAGAGAAAGAAACTTATTGAGGAAGGCAAGGCTAAAGCAAAGAATGAAATGAAAAAAAAGATAGAAAATGCTTGATTTTATTCAATAAAATTACAATAGTAAATGACCCACCACCAAAATATGAAAGTTAATATTTTTTTTTTGCTTCACTTCCGACCTACAATGTTGAAATTTTATAAGAATGTGCATTTTGTATGTTGAAACATATGTACAAAGTTTGGTGGTAATTAGTTGAACCAATGTTATTTTACAACAATTCAAAGACTTGCAGGAAATTCCAAAATGATGCTAGAACTTTGAAATTTTGTGATAATATGTATATATGCAACCCAAATACATATGCAAAATCTGAGACTAATCGGTTGATGGGATTCCACTTTTAGGAAGACTCAAAGACTTTCAGAAATTCCAAAAGTTGTCATAGGAACTTGGAATTTTAATATGTTATACAGCCTTAAAGTCTTGTTATATGTGCAAAATCTGGTGGTCATTGGATTATGTAAAGGCACTTTCAGGAGGGGTTAAAGTTTTTGCCCCAAAGTGGAATTTTCAAAATTCTTTTTAATATGTTTCTATATAGTGTCTATCCGCGACTTTTGTCGGAGCAGATTTTTAATATCACCTCTAATTATTGTTATCTGAACACTGACTGAGACGCATCACACCTTGATACAAAGTGCACATGATACGCCCCTTTTTGTGATGGCGGAAAAAAGAGACAATTGTGTTAAAGAATTGTGCGATTATCTGGATAAAGTACTTCCTAAGGACGAATTTATAGAAAAGTGGAAACAAAATTATGAAAGTGAATTCTTCAAAAAGCGACCCATCTTGAAGAGAACCCACAGTGTTATAAAAAGTGAACTAAAAGACCGCTTGTTAGAATCATACTCTGAAAATTATGAAGGAATACGTGGTGAATTACCGGGAGTAGATTCCGTCGATAATTGTGTAAAAAGTATAAAAGTCTTAGAAAATTGGATTTACTTAGTAAAAAAGGGAAAGGCACTAGCACTGAGTGCCATTCAAAAAAAAAAAAGATAAAAGATACGCGATGTTATTCAATAAATTTGTATTTATAAATGGCCACAGTCTAATTTTTGACCTGCCATTCTATAAATACTTCGTTAGTATTCGGTCGTTTCCGCCAAGGCGGTGACCAATTATCAGCTGATAAAGTAGAATCTGATATCAGCACAAAGTGCAAAACGCCCCCTTCGCGTAGTACATACTGTGAATGATTCAAAGTGTTAAACGCCTTCCTTGCAATGGCTGAACAATCTCTACTGGAAGAACTTTATAACTATCTCACTACAACATATCCAAGTGATGAGAATATACGAATGTGGTTTATGAAATATCAAGAACAACAACAGCAGCAGCAGCAACAACAGCAACAAAAACAGCAGCAACAAAGACCAAGCCTGAAACGGACGCGGAGCGTGATAAAAGCTAATATCAAAACAAAGTTGTTAAACTCATTTTCAGAAGAAAGACGCATTGAAGGAGAGATAAGCATTAATATATCAACAGAGGATAATTGTGTAGAAACAATTCGTTTATTAGAACTGGCCATTCAAAGTAATAAACGAGATATAATTTACAAGTCTGCATTGGTGGGCAAAGTGATTCATCATCTGAAAGAAATTAAAAGTGGAAACATAGGCGTGTTTTTAACTCAGAGAGGAATAAAATATTCCGTTTCATATTGTTATGCCCTTGTGAGACTGTTTAAACTTGTAGAGAAATATCCAAATTTACAGAAGTGCGCAACTGACCTTGGATTAATAATGAAAAATATGAAGATTATAGAAGAAATTTGCAAGGAAGAAAAATGGTGAATGGTGAATATGTTTCTAATGACAGTCTGATTTTTGTGCAATATAGCATTACAGTATGATATTATTACAGGGTAATAGTACTATGGTAAACCCTTAATAGAAAGGCAGCATAATAGCATTACAACGTAATAGTATTACAGCGTAATAGTATTTCAGTAATAGTATTACAATGTAATAGTATTACAGCGTAATAGTATTACGGCGTAATAGTATTACAGCGTAATAATATTACAGCGTAATAGTATTATGGCGTAATAGTATTATAAAGTAATAATATTTCAGGATGATAGTATTACACTGTAATTACACTGTAATACTATTACAGCGTAATAGTAGTACAACGTAATAGTACTACAGTGTAATAGTACTATGGGAAAACCCCACCAGAGAACTTTTAGACAAGAATATATCCAGAATTTCCAAATCAGAATATGCTTTGTGCAAAGCATATATAAAAAGCAGTCTGAGGACTGCCAGGACTGGACTATATTCCACTATATCCCAGAAACAGCATTTTATATATATATACCTAAGAAAGTTTGGTTGGGTCAGCTGACCCGACTTGACCTTAATAGTGTGTTAAACTAGGCTGTTAAAACTCCCAACCAAGCCAAGGGCGTAACTGCTCTTGAATAGAGTTGAACTTATAGACAGCAAGCATATTTTCCCATAGCTACAGAAAAGATTCTTTTTTCATCTGAAAAGTACTGAAATTTTTTTTTTATTTCTCCACGAAAATATATGTTGTGGGTACCGGTACTCATTAGAAGCAACTCAGTGAGGTGCTTCTAATGAGTTCCCACATGTTAGAAAAATAATATATGGATACCCCTTTTATCTGGGGCTATGGATTCCCTTACACTGCATTTCTGATACATGCCTGAAATTATCCTTTTAACTCATTTTATACAGGAAACACTTGTTACAGAGTGCAGTGTCTGATCAGGGCCTTTCCTGTTTGCAAAAAAATTAAGCCATTTTCCAAATAAATTTTAAAGATAACACAACCTGGCACCCCTAAATTTTGAAATTCCTGCTATATATAAGGCGGAAGCTTCCATTCAGTACAAAATGGGCTAAAGCACACTCTTCTTTTTCTTTTAGCTTGCCATTTGATTCACATGTAATGCCAAGCCTTATTTTCAAAATAAAAGAAATTCAAAAATGTCTTTGGTTATGATGGGTTTTTATGCTCCCCGAAGAATTTCGGGGGAGCATATAGTCGCCGCTTCGTCTGTGTGTCCGTGCGTCTGTCCCGCTTTTGTCCACACAAATTCTCAGAAACTACTGGTCGGATTCCAATGAAACTTCATGGGAATATTAAGTATAGAAGGTGGATGCGCATATCACCTGTGTGTTTTGGTTCAATGATTTTTCCAAGAGTTATGGCCCTTTGATGAATTCTGCATGAATATATAGGGTACTGTTCATGTCCACGCAAATTCTCAGCAACTGCTTGCAGAAATTCAACGAAACTTCAATGGAATCTTAAGCAGCAATAGGGGATGCGCATATTATCCGTGCTATCTGGTTAGATGATTTGTCACAAGAGTTATGGTACTTTGTTTAAAGCTGCAGTGTTAGGTCACTGTGGCTATTTTTAGAAAAACTTTGTCATCACTCTGGTGCCTACATTTATCGATGGATTTTAATTTAACTTCACACAAATGTTCCTTATGACAATATCTCGAGCTATTTTGGCTTTCAAGGTCGTGGCCTCAAGGTCAAGGTCACTGTGGCTATTTTTAGAAAAACTTTGTCATCGCTCTAGCGCCTACATTTCTTCACTGATTTCAATATAACTTCACACAAATGTTGGGTATGATAATATCTTAAGCATGTTCAACTTTCAGGGTCCTGGGCTCAAGGTCAAGGTCACTGGGTATTTTTAGAAAAACTTTGATTTCGCACTAGTGCCTACATTTATTGATGGATTTTAATACAATTTCACACAAATGTTGAGTATGATAATATCTCGAGCAAGTTTAACTTTCAGGGTCCTGGGCTCTAGGTCAAGGTCAAGGTCACTGTGGTTATTTTTAGGAAAAAACTTTGTCATCGCTCTAGTGCCTACACTTATTGATGGATTTTAATATAATTTCACACAAATATTGGGTATGATAATACCTCGATCAAGTTTGACTTTCAGGGTCCTGGGCTCAAGGTCAAGATCACTGTGGCTATTTTTAGAAAAACTTGCTGGAGGCAGAAATCTTTCCAACTGTAAACGGAGTTCCATTGCACACAGCCTTTCATTATCAACCTCTCATCATTCTGATATGACTGAAATACTGCTAAAAAGGATGTAAAATCGCAAGTCATCCATCTACATTAGGGTTGCAGATAAATTGGATCAAAGTGAAAGAAGCTAGTCTTGGCAAATGGTCAAAATGACCTTTTTTGACAGTCAAAGGGATAGGATCAGATCCATTTTCGAACCCGTCTGATATTTTATATGCATGTAAAGGCACCCAATACGGAACCATACCTATGAGGATTGCCTCTGTGTAAGTTAGTAAGTTTCCATTATTTGTATTAAACAGTTTTACCCAATTAATATAGCTAAACTACCACCCAGGATCTTGGGGTATGGTATCGTACCTGAAGACCCTTCCTTTCATTTATTCCGACTTTTGTGTTGCTGATGTTTGTATGACAGTGCCATCAGGCAAGCTAATCTGTCCACCGACCGGTTTTGTTATACTCCATTTTGAAGTACAGTGAGTATACACAGTATACCACTCTTTAACTAGGATAATGTTTCCTGTTCCGACTACTGCATCTTCAGGGAGCATCCATCGGTTTCACCGATATTATTGTTTAATTCTTATCCTGCTGAATAATTTTATTAGCCACACCCATTGCTTACAGTCAGCCAATGAACACAAACTGAATGATAAACAGCGTAGATTCTGATCAGATGGTTTCAGAAGCTGTTTGCAAAGGTAGAGGTTGTCTTTTCAGGGTTATGGGATTCATATTCAGTGACTTCATTTAAAGTATGTTTGTTTTAACATAATTTGGCATTCTTCCTATCCAGGAAAGGTTTTTATCAATGAAATACCTTTTCTCACCTTCAGAACTCTTGGTTGTAAATAAGAACAGACAAAGCATGAATTTTAGCATGTGTAGGTGTGTATGTTTACCTGACTTTTGTCTTTAACACCAGCTCTTTTACAATAAGTTCTGATGGATGGTTATAGTGTGCCAGAGATTTCCAGCCACTTGTTAATGATATCAGTTAGTGCATCAACCTGTTCTTGAAACTTGCTGCTATCTGTGTCTATATCCAGGCCAATATTGAACTTATCTGATATTTTCCTGTTTTCATTTCATCATTTCTTTCTGTCTCTAACTTAACCCTTGACTTGCTGAATATTTAAATATGCCACACCCACTACTGATTATCAACCAATCAGATTACTTGATGCAAATTATTCCTACAAATTCATAAACGGAATGTCAGTGTAGATCCTGATCAGATGGCTTCTTCAGAAGCCATCTGATCTGGATCTATACTGTTTGCAAAGATAGGGGTTGCCGTGAACAGAAGGATAAGAGTTAACCCTTTTTGTACCAAATGGAAGCTTCCTCCTTATATATAGCAGGAGTCCATTTCAAAATTATGGGGTGTCAGGTTGTGTTTTCTTCAAAATTTATTTGGAAAATGAGAACTTTTTGCAAACAGTATAGGCCCTGATCTGGGGCGTCTGATCTGGGCCTGCACTGTTTGCCAATTACCCCTTTAGGGGTTTCTGGTATTAAATTAGTTTCATTATTATACCCCCTCCCAAACGAAGTTTGAGGGGTTATATAGGAGTTAGCTTGTTGTCCTGTTTGTCTGTCTGTTCGTACCAGAATTTTGTCAGGACTAAAACTCCAAAAGTTCCAAATGAAACTTCACACTCTTTGGAAGGGCACTGAGCAGAAGTGCACAAGGGCCATAACTCTATCTGGAATATTAGCAGAGTTATTGGACTTTGTATTTTTGTAAAGAACTTTGTCCAGATAATAGCTGTATGATGACCTTTTTATTATTGCCCCTGCCCATCAGGGCTTGGAGAAATGGATTGGGCTGCATGAAGCTTCCATGCAGAGCTGAAACTGACCCCACATGAGTAATAGTAAACCGCTTAGAGGTTCTAAGTCTGCCCAGACAAAGTGGTGTATGTTGGCCTGTCCATGCATATATACCCTATTGGTTTCATTTGGCGACAGGGCTTGAGATGTCCCAAAGTCCCACAAAATTGGAAGCAACATCTCCAAAATGACCTATACAGTGTTCACGGGGACATAAAACCTTAAACAAACAACCAAATTTAGGGTGTAGTGCAGATGAATGAAGATGACAACTTCGTGTTCGGATTGGTCCATTTTAAATTTAGTAAAGAACTAAGCAAAACAGAGCTGAGCAGGACAGAGGTGATGCTGTTATACTGATTGGCCTATGTCACTCTGCTGGTAGGAAGCTTTTTGATCTAATAATCAATGACAGGGTGAAAGACTCCATTGAATTAATAGAGACATGCCAGGGAAACAGAAATACAGAGGACCCGCGTTATAATGACATTCGTTATAACGACAAAACTCGTTATAACGACAATGTCAATGGAATGATTTCTTAGCTCAAGGTTTAGCCTCAATTACGAGCGGCTTGGGCTCCCCTTGGTTTGGAAGTACCCAAATCGAATCCATAGTCATGAAAGAATTCTTGTAATTTAATGCTCCAAGAAACAAATGTTATAGATATTTGTTAGAATCGCCTCATTGAGGCGATTCTAACAAATGTCTATAACATTTGTTTCTTGTGGTAATAATATGGAAATGACCTTTTATAACCTATCATAATCCTAAATGGGATTCTTTATAACGGCAAATTCATTATAACGGCACAATAATAGGGAACAAATACTGTCGTTATAACGCGGGTCATCTGTAGTAATATAGATTTTGTATCATCTCAACTTCAAAGAAAATCTTGTGCCCCAGTTGTTAAAAATGGAAGTGAAGGCAATGGTCAGGAACAAGTAGCACATATCAATACAATTACCTGCAATAAACCTCCTGTCCAAGACGCCAAATTAAAGCCTGGTAAGCTTATTAACCCTTATCTTGCTGTTCACGACAACCCCTATCTTTGCAAACAGTGTAGATCCAGATCAGATGGCTTCTGAAGAAGCCATCTGATCAGGATCTACACTGTTTGGCATTTAGTTTCTGAATTTGTAGCAATAAATTACTTCAAGTAATTTGATTGGTTGATAGACAGAAATGGGTGTGGCTTATTTGTTTGTTTGATTTGAGGTTTAACGTCCCCGTCAACACTGTAAAGGTCATTTTGGAGACGTTGCTTCCAATTTTGTGGGAATTTTACCCGACATTGAGATGAAATTACATCTCAAACCCTGTCGCCCAATGAAACCAATAGGGTTTATTAGCATGGACGGTCCGCCTCGCACCGCGGTTCCTGGACAGGCTTAGATACCAGGTGTGGCTTAAATGAATATTCAGCAAGATAAGGATTAAACAAGTAACTGTTCTAGCAAGTATTGTATCTGTAAATACACTACAACCTCTTTATAACAATATTGTTGATGGGCAAAGCTGGGAACAAGTTAGTTAGACAACCATGTTATATCCAAACAAAATGTATTTAAGTTTATCTGTCTTCATGACCAAAACAACCTGCAATAAGCTTATGCACAAAAACGAAGTTAGTCCGTGTTATTTACCCTGCCAGTGGGAAAAAAATACATGGGTGTCTTCAAAGATTTAGTGCAAGGTAAGATGGAAGGTCTTGAAATCACATCCTGAAGTTAACCCTTGTCCTGCTGAGCCCGGATATACCTTATCTTTCAATGTAGATCCAGATCAGATGGCTTCTGAAGAAGTCTGAAGAAGCCATCTGATCAGGATCTGCATTGTTTTTAATTCAGATTGTGAATTGGTTGCAATAATTTGCATCAAGTAATCTGATTTGTTGATAATGGGTAGTGGGTGTGGCAGATTAAAATATTCAGTAGGATAATGGTTAAGAAAAATACAGGTTTACATATTTGCATTGTACATGTAAGTAGATCAGGTGTGGAATGATGCTTTTTCTTAGAGATCTTAGAGATCTTAGAGATCTCCTTATAACTTTTATCTGTCTGTGAAACTTTTACTACAAGGTTAAGAAAACCAGATCAGACCTTATCAGCTTCATGATTCTTATCTTTATCTTTAAACCATTTTAGAGTTTTTATTTACTCCCAACAAATGGCCTCTTCATCGCAGAAACTTGGGTTCAAGCGCAGCATTTATGGCACTCCCAGACAAAGTCCAAAGTCACTAAGTGCATTGCTATCCAAAAAGACTTGGTAAGTTCATCAAATTCTTGTTTGGGTTATTTGGATTATTTGACAACAAACAAGCAATACCTTACATGGACTGACCAGTTTTAAAGATCATAATCTTAATATTCAGGATTTCCTTGTGGTTTAAGATTAATTCATACAGCATTACCAAGTTCTGATTCTTGCACCATCTCCATTTGACCGAATTATTTTGGGGATTTTTTTAACCTACATACTACAACAATGGCAACAACAATGACAGCAAATAACAACAACAGAAAAACTGATGTTGAAAAAAAAATACTTGAAGAAAAAAAAACAGCAACAACAAACAAACATTTTTCAAGTAGAAACTAGTATAATATATTCTAGTTTCATGATCCTGGTGTATTTCCTAGTTTCATGAAGGCATTTTTGAGAACCAATGATGAAAAAGGCCCAATTAAGTGTGTAACATGTTCATGATATTAAATAACAATTTTGCTTTGTGCAGTCAGTCTACCTGAATCATGTTCTGGTTTGCAATACAATAGTTTATATTATTTAACTTATTTGTGCTTAATTTTGAGAGAATGTTTTCCAGAAATAACTACAATTTGTTTATTTACATGTACATCTGTCAGGTGCCCCCTCTCTTACCTATAGATATCTTAATTTTTCATCAGCCACCTGTCTGGTGTCATTACCTGGCTTATCAACACTAGTGTGGCACATGCCAATCTCCTCATCAATTTATGTAGACTTTATCAAAAACTACAATAAACTCATTAATGGTTGCTGCACAAGGAGCTAGTCTTTCAGCATTATGGTCCCTGACTGGGCATGCATTAAAAAAAAAACAACAACAACAGATGAGGAAATCAGACTGAACTATTGGTTGACTTGGCATCCATATAGCACATAAGAAAGACTGATCAGACTGCACAGATGGGCAGGCTGAGTTGAGTCTTTACACATGTTCAAATATTTACAACTCAAAAAATCTTAAAAATTCGGACACCTTGAGGACTTACTGTAATTCTCTTAAAATTTTAGCAAATTTGTTTTACGATAGTGGAAGAAGTCCAAAAGGTGCAAGCAGAATGGCAACCGGTGTAGACCCTGATCAGACTGATGTGGGTCTACAATGTTTAAGCATATTTGTCCCAGTACTGTTAAACATATAAATTTGACGGCAGCAAATTTTGTTGGCTGATTTATATTTTTTGGCAGATTTTCGATTTCCCAAATTAAAAAAAGAATTCAAGATTCCTTACTTAGCCCTGTATGTCTTATGGATGCAAGTTCTGCATCGTGATTTGCAAGTCACATGCAGTGGTTTTCAACTGTTTTCCACATTGCATTGTTCTTGGTGTGTGAGTGGATGCAAATCCGTTCTATTGCTATTTAATTTCTCAATAAAACATATTTTGAGTTATAATTATTTGCGGTTTTCTTTCTTGCATTCACGCTTTGGCTACTCAAAATTTCGGACTAGGTTAACAGTATTCCTGCCATTTATCACCCCGGGTGTTTTTAAAAGAGGGGCCCCTTATTAGGAACAAAAAGCTAACCACACACGTGGTAGTTATTCCATAAGAATTCATGTAACATGGTGGAATCGTAACATGTAAAGTGATCCGCAGTCAACACAGACTCTGTGATAGCAAAGGGTTTAGAAATACCTTGCAAGATACAATTTATGGTAGATCCGGCGATGACTGAAAGGCTGAAATTTTCATTTTAGGTAAATCAAAATATTTGTTCCTCTGCTAGCAGAAGGATGCTTCTTATGTTGTTCTTGGAAAAACAGCGAGGGGGCGCTTATAGGAGCATGGGCGCTAAATGGTAGAAATATGGTACAAAGCAGTTAATCCGTTACCAATTATATATATGCAATGTTTGACAATGGCAACATGTATTTGCTTTTATTCAGCCCTGTTGACGGCCCCCGCCCATAGGGGCTTTAAGAAATATATGGGCTGCATGATGCTTCCACGCAGAGCTGAATCCGGCCCGCACACTAGTACTGGTAAACCGCTTAGAGGATCTAAGCCTGTCCAGGAACCGCGGTGCGAGGCGGACCGTCAATGCTAATAAACCCTATTGGTTTCATTGGGCGACAGGGCTTGAGATGTCATTTCATCTCAATGTCGGGTAAAAGTCCCACAAAATTGGAAGCAACGTCTCCAAAATGACCTTTACAGTGTTGAGGGGGACGTTAAACCTCAAATCAAACAAACAAATCAGCCCTGTTGAGTATGTTAAATGGCTTCAGGCTGCATGAGTGACAAGCTAAGCAACCAGAAAGACTTCACAAAATATCTTTTACTGAAAATTAACTCTGGCTGGAATGAATAAACTTTGATCTACAGTCCCCAACACTATGTTCGACTTCTAAAGAAGTCAATAATTCTCTCTTTTGTCATGGATAAATCCCTTGAGTAATTGAAGTTGTATTGCCCTATATCATACTTAAGATATATATTGGGAATAAAATTTCTGCAGTGTGTTATTCTTCTCTTTGCACTCTTTAATCTTTTATTGGCAAATTTTGCTTTTTGGCATTTTTTTTCCTGGATCGCAAATAGCGCCAAAATAAAATGACTGCCAAATATAAGTGTTTTACAATACTTAGGATTGTTACGCTACAAGAATTACAATGAAAATAGATTGAAGCAAGTGGTTTGTGGCAGGAATCAAGATATTGACCATTTGCTGGCTACATTTCATCCAATTTCATGTTAAATGTTTTTGACATAATCACATTATACATTATCTTATTTCTGCATTATTCCAATATTCTCAAGAGTGTTAGCCTTTTCACCCTGGTTTGTAATGATAACAGGGAAAACATTTTCTCTTAATGCATGATATTCACAAAAAAAAACAAAAAAAACAACTGATACATGATATGGGAATTGAATAGGCCTACTCCAGAAAAAAAAATTATAACCTTTACAAATTTGGCTTTCAGTCTGTAATCACTTAAACTGTAAAAGTGTTCAACATGTTTAGAAAATCCTGAAAATTAGAATAAAATATCTATTGAAATATGATGGTTTATAGTTGGATACATTGTATTTCTAAATATGGTCATTTGAAAGAAAAACATCATATCTAGGCAAGTGTCTGCCAAATATCAACACATTTAGGTAAGAAATATGATTGTTATGCATTTTTGTCGCGCCTGCTATTAGCATGGCGCGATATAGGCACCTGGTTTTTCTTTCCGTTCGCCTGTTCGTCCGTTTAGCAAGGCGTCAACATTTGCGACCACCCTAGCGTTCACCCTAATTATGTCTCCATCCGTTTTTTTGGGAGGGACATATTGTTTTTCCCCCGGGCGTCTGTCTGTCCGTCTGTCTGTCTGTCCATCTGTCACACATTCGTGTCCGCTCTATAACTTGAAAACCGTTCGAGGTATCTTCACGAAACTTCATATAAATATTAATCAGCATTAGACGACGTGCAGTGCGCAAGAACTATAACTCTTGCATTTATACATTTTGAATTATCTCCCTTGGAAGTTTGTCGGTATGTATATCTGTATGGGCAAATCGTGTCCGGTCAATAACTTTCTTATTTTCAGATGGATTTTAAAATTACTTGGCAGAAATATTAACAACCATGAAACGATGTGTGGTGCGCATGAGGCAGGTCGGTACCTCAAAGGTCAAGGTCATACTTGGAGGTCAAAGGTAAAAAAGGGGCCTTTTTTTCGTGTTTGGTCAATAACTTTCTTATTTTGAGATGGATTTTGAAATCACTTGGCAGAAATGTTAACCAATATAAGACAATGTGTTGCGTGCATGACCCAGGTTGGTACCTCAAAGGTCAAGGTCATACTTAGAGGTCAAAGGTAAAAAAAGGGGGCCTTTTTTCGGGTTTTGTCAATAACTTGCTTATTTTTAGGTAGAATTTGAAGTTACTTGGCAAAAAATTTGACTATCATGAGACGATGTGTTGCATGCATGATTCAGTTTGGTACCTCAAATGTCAAGGTCATACATAGAGGTCAAAGGTCAAAAAAGGGGCCTTTTATCATGTTTGGTCAATAACTTTCTTATTTTTAGATGGATTTTGAAATTGCTTGGCAGAAATGTTAACCACCATGAGATGATTTGTTGCGTGCATGACCCAAGTTGGTACCTCAAATGTCAAGGTCGTACTAAGAGGTCAAAGGACAAAAAGGGGCCTTTTTTAGTGTTCAGTCAATAACTTTATTATTCCCCGATAGATTGTGAAATTTCTTGGCAGAAATGTTAACCATTATGTGGTGCACACTAGACCCAGGTTGGTACATCCAAGATCAAGGTCATACTAAGAGGTCAGAGGTAAAAAAAGTTTTTTTTGTTTTTTTTGTGTCCAGTCAATAACTTTTTTTTTTTTTTCTGGATGGACTTTATAAAGTAACCATGCAGAAATGTTCACCGTCATTAGAACATGAGTCATGTGCAAGACCAAGGTCCATACCTCCAATGTCAAGGTCATACCTAGAGGTCAAAGGTAAAAAAAGGGACAGTCAATAACATCCTTATTCTTTGATGGATTATGAAATTACTTGGCAGAAATGTTAACCATTATGAGATGATGTGTTGTACCTCAAAGGTCAAGGCCATACTTAGAGATCAAAGGTAAAAAAGGGCTTTTTTGTATACGGCCAATAACTTTTTTATTTGTCTATGAACATTTTTGAAGTTACTTTGCAGAAATGTTCATCTTCATTAGATGATGTGTTGCACACAAGACCCAGCTCAATACCTCCAATGTCAAGGTCATTCTTAGAGGTCAAAAATGGGGGAGACATCTGTGTTTTTGTAGAAAAACAAATTCTAGTGTTCAAGTTTGTTTCTCAAGAACTATAAGAGCTTCATTAATGATCCTTGGTACAAACTTGTATCTGGGGATAGCAACTAAAATGCAAGCATCCATATTTGACCTTGACCTACATTTTATGGTTCACTGACTTTGTAAAATATTGCGACCACCCAAACTTTCACCCTAATGGTCAAGTTTATTTCTCAAGAACTATAAGAGCTTCATTTATGATATTTGGTACAAACTTGTATCTCGAGATGGCAACTTAAATGCAGGCATCCATATTTGACCTTGACCTACATTTTATTGTTCCCTGACTTTGTAAAATATTGCGACCACCGTAGCGTTCACCCTAATGGTCAAGTTTATTTCTCAAGAACTATAAGAGCTTCATTAATGATATTTAGTACAAACTTGAATCTGTGGATGGTAACTTAAATGCAAGCATCCATATTTTACCTTGACCTACCTTTTATGGTTCACTGATTTTGTAAAATATTGCAACCACCCTAGCATTCACCCTAATGGTTAAGTTTATTTCTCAAGAATTATTTGAACTTCATTAATGATACTTAATACAAGCTTGCATTTAAGAATGGCAACTTTTATGCAAGCATCTATGTTTGACCTTGGCCTAGATGTCATGGTTGGGTAACTTTGCGCCCCCACAGGCGCGACATAGTCTTCGGCGGAATTCTTGTTAATACAGGGAACCCACTAGGATCAAGTATGATAAAATTGCTCATTGGCACAAGCCATGCATTTTGTTATAGAGTCAATATATTTTTGAGAGGCTGTATCTCTGGAATTTGTAAAGATATCATTTTCGATATTTCTTAGTTTTATAGTGGTCACAAAATGTATGAAATTTCAGAGGGCTAGGTGGACAAGTTTTTAAGTTGGCATTTTCCTGATAAGCCCTATTGCAGTTTTGTAGATTGCCAGAGAAACACTTATCCCAAAGGGCTCGGTGATTCTGTGGCATTTATAAATGGACAGATGGACAGAACCTTCTATACATCACTCAGATCATTATTTATACAGTGATTGTGCTAAGATTTCATTCTAATCATGAAGACCTTTACAATCATTATGCTTCATATGCCACTTTTGGACATGTTTGGTAGAACAAACAGCCATGTCCAAAGTTGGCATAAAGAGCATAGACAGTAAAATCCGCTATTAACCCATTTAGTACCGGAAACCCCTAAACGGGTACCCGGGCAAACCGTGCAGACCCAGATCAGACGCTGCAGAACGTGGCGTCAGAACAGGGCCTCCACTGTTTGCTTAAAGTTCAGCCATTTTCCAAATCCATTTTCCTAAACTTTAAAATGGACTCCTACTATATATAAGGAGGAAGATTCAATTTGGTACAAAAAGGGTTAAGACCACCTAAAATTAAGATTAGTTCAGCTTTTAAAAACTACTTGAGAGAGTTTCAGTTATTCTTCCATTCTGTTTCATACACCCAGTAGTAAGAGACCATCTTTGGAACTGTTCAGAAGTGTATAAGACCACTTTTGAACAGTTCCAAAGGTGGTCTTAAGATAGGAAAAAAACAAAAAAGTTCCTCAATAAACACACATCAGCAATTTGTCCCTCTTTATCGCTAAAAGCATAATAATTGCTGTGACGGTGTCCTTTTAAGGTGCATTATTGAGCTACCGGGTCTCAAATTTTTTTTCTGGTTTTTATCTTCAATGCATACTCCTTTGTCATGTGTACACTTTTGGAGCCAAATACAGCTTCAGAACTTTATGAAAATGGTCGTTTTCATTCGTGTTTACCCTTAGCTCTGAACATGTGTTCGGAATTTCTGTTCTAAAAATAAATCTGTCACTTTACACATACATGGCGACAGTATCGTTTCTGAGTGTCGTTACTTATGGCATGGTATTCAGCGTCATATTTCTTCCGATTCAGGCATGGCCTAAGCAAACAAGGCCAAAAATGAACGTCGCATAACGTCATATATGGGGATTCTATTTTTGTCACGAACTAAAAATAGATCTAACTAGTGTGCGAAACCTAGTTAGGGAATCCCTCTCAAACTCGTTTACCTGTCATCATAATTGTTCGCATTTTTGCATAAAATGCATTCATTTGTATTGTTTTAAAGAAAAATACCGGGTATATGTATTTCATTTTTGGAAGCATTTTTTCCAGATAGCTCAATAATGCACCTTTAAACTCCAAAAAAACCCCAAAACAAACAAACTTAATTGGGTAACTTGAACCATAGCACCAGGTAAGTTAAGTATTTTGTGATAATTGAAAGATAGTTTTTTGTATTTCTCCATACAAGCCTATGTTGTGGGTACTCATTAGAACCTCCTCAATGAATACCCACAACATGGGTTTTTGGAGAGTCTTGTTTGTTTGTATTGGAGTTTAGCGCTGCATTCTTTATGCTTTAGCTTCTCTGTTCTTCTGTTAGAAGCCTCCGTGGTGTAGTGGTTATGCTACTGGCCTTGTAAACCATGGATCGCAGGATCGATCCCGGGCTTCTCCAGACTTTCTGATGAGTCTTTAAACCGAGGTTCTGTCTCTGTATGACCATAGCTGTTGGTGGGACGTAAAACTCAAACACTCTACACTTTTATTCTTGGGCTTCTTTATGTTTCTGCATCTTTATGTTGCACCACTTTATACTTCAGCATCTTTAAGCTTCAGCCTGGCCCCCGCCCATCGGGGCTTGAAGAAATAGATGGGTTGCATGATGCTTCCATGCAGAGCTGAAACCGACCCACACATGAGTACTGGTAAACTGCTTAGAGGATCTAAGTGGGGTTTAGGGGATGTTCCTTTTTCCTAAAACAACAACAAAAAAAAAAAAAAAAAAAAAAACAGATATTGTGTGTCCTCGTTAGAACCGCCTCATGGAAGCAGTTCTAACGAGCAGTCACACTGTAAAAACAAATTGATGGTACTCGTCTGAGCCTCTCCGCTGAGGTGTTTCTAATGAGTACCCACATGGTACTCGTCTGAGCCTCTCCGCTGAGGTGTTTCTAATGAGTACCCACAATATATGTTTAGAGCAGAAATAATAAAGTTATCAGGATTTTATCCGAAAAAAAAAAAAAACCTTTTTGATGGAAAAAAATTTACTAGTATATTTGAATTGGCATTTTCTGTAATGATTATAAATAAAGGCTACTAAATATAAAATCGAAAAAAAGTGCTGCTGCTTCTTCCATGCAAATCAAAATAAGGACTTAGGTGTAAATGAATAGATGTCAAATGTCAAAGTCATATTCCTAGGTAATTTATTACCCTCTCTTGGTCCCCTACCTGTATGACAGCCTGAATACCCCAAGTGTATTTTAACGCAATGCTGGATTCTTTAATAAACGGTCATTAGGATGTTATGTAATCGAAAAATGTGTCTTTAAGCACAGGTATAACTTCAGCAGATTGCAAAATCTGGTGTCAGGTAATATTAGAACATGTGGGCTAATTACAATGAATACAGTACTTATGATCAACTGTTAAGGAGACTTCAACCCAAACATTGCGTATATTCACTTGTTTATATTCTGTCGAAATTTAGGAGAAAAAAATGCACTGAAAAACAGTTTTTATCTCATGAAGGATCTGACATGTGGTTCAAAAGCGTGCCATGAAATTTATAGTAGTGTAACTGTCTGTCTGTGAATAAACCCTTGAAATCATAAACTTTCCCAAAATATTGGAGAGATATTTATGTTGCATGTAAACGTTCATTCTGGGGCCAGTTGTTCAAAATTAATGACATCGTTAGATAACGTATCTTTAAAACTGATCATTAAATATGGCAAGGATGCTAAATTTTTTGCTGAAAAAATGTGAGCAGCTTTTGCGGCTCACATTTTTTAAGCAAAAATACCAAAATTTTAGATATTGTACTTGCTAGAACAGTTAATAATATGACCACTAACGAGCTTTTTAAGCTAACGATGCTTTGAACAGCTGGGCCTGGGTCTTTTGGTGCATCATGTACAAAATCCTGGTAACGGTTATTTATAGCCATGCTTTTTAGCTCACCTGTCACGTAGTGACAAGTTGAGCTTTTGGGATCACTTTTTGTCCGTCGTGCGTCCGTGCGTGCGTCCGTGCGTCCGTCCGTAAACTTTTCTTCAAACGACATCTCCTCCTAAACCACTGATCGTATTTTGACCAAACTTCACAGGAATGATCCTTAGGGGGTCCCCTTTCAAAGTTGTTCAAATGGTCCGTTGCACATATAGGTCACAGTAGCCAAAAATAGATTTTTTACACCGCAAATTTAAAAAATCTTCTTCTCTGAAACCGCAAGGCCCAGGTCTTTGATATTTGGTTTGAAGCTTCATCTAGTGGACCCCTACCAAGATTGTTCAAATTATAGTGCTGGGGCCAAAAATGCCCCCGCACGGGGGCCCTTTGGTTTTACATGGGCTTATATAGGGAAAATCTTTAAAAATCTTCTTCTCTGAAACCGCAAGGCCCAGGTCTTTGATATTTGGTATGTAGCTTCATCTAGTGGACCCCTACCAAGATTGTTCAAATTATAGTGCTGGGGCCAAAAATGCCCCCGCACGGGGGCCCTTTGGTTTTACATGGGCTTATATAGGGAAAATCTTTAAAAATCTTCTTCTCTGAAACCGCAAGGCCCAGGTCTTTGATATTTGGTATGAAGCTCCATCTAGTGGACCCCTACCAAGATTGTTCAAATTATAGTGCTGGAGCTAAAAATGCCCCCGCAAGGGGCCCTTTGGTTTTACATGGGCTTATATAGGGAAAATCTTGAAAAATCTTCTTCTCTGAAACCGCAAGGCCCAGGTCTTTGATATTTGGTATGAAGCTTCATCTAGTGGACCCCTACCAAGATTGTTCAAATTATAGTGCTGGGGCGTAAAATGCCCCCGCACAGGGGCCCTTTGGTTATACATGGGCTTATATAGGGAAAATCTTGAAAAATCTTCTTCTCTGAAACCGCAAGGCCCAGGTCTTTGATATTTGGTATGAAGCTTTATCTAGTGGACCCTTACCAAGATTGTTCAAATTATAGTGCTGGGGCCAAAAATGCCTCCGCACCAGGGCCCTTTAGTTTTACATAGGCTTATATGGGGAAAATCTTTAAAAATCTTCTTCTCTGAAACCGCAAGGCCCAGGTCTTTGATATTTGGTATGAAGCTTCATCTGGTGGACCCCTACCAAGATTGTTCAAATTATAGTGCTGGAGCTAAAAATGCCCCCCACACGGGGGCCCTTTGGTTTTACATGGGCTTATATAGGGAAAATCTTGAAAAATCTTCTTCTCTGAAACCGCAAGGCCCAGGTCTTTGATATTTGGTATGAAGCTTCATCTAGTGGACCCCTACCAAGATTATTCAAATTATAGTGCTGGGGCCAAAAATGCCCCCGCACCAGGGCCCTTTTGTTTTACATAGGCTTATATAGGGAAAATCTTGAAAAATCTTCTTCTCTGAAACTGCAAGGCCCAGGTCTTTGATATCTGTATGGAAACCACAAGGCTTAGGTCTTCGATATTTGTTATGAAGCTTCAGCTAGTAGACCTCTATAAAGATTATTCAAATTATAGCCCTGAGACCAAAAATGCCTCCGCCATGTGGCCCTTTGGTTTTACATAGACTTATATAGGGAAAATCTTTAAAAATCATCTTCTCTGAAACACAAGGCTTAGGTCTTTGATATTTGTTATGAAGCTTCAGCTAGTGGACCTCTACCAAGATTGTTCAAATTATAGCCCTGGGGCCAAAAATGCCCCTGCTCCGGGGCCCTTTGGTTTAACATAGACTTATATAGGGAAAATCTTGTTTTACATAGACTTCTATATGCAGGGTAAACTTTTAAAATCTTCTTCTCTGAAACCAGAAAGCCCAGGTCTTTCATATTCGATATGAAGCTTCATCTTGTGGACCTCTACCAAGATTGTTCAAATTATAGCCCTGGGGCCAAAATTGATCCTGCCCGGGGCCCACTTGTTATACATTGGATCAGGTGAGCGAACCAGGGCCCTCTGGGCCCTCTTGTTTGCTTTGACGTCAGAAGTAAAGTTATTGGTATCTGTAAAACATGGTCTGGGCTTGTTATGCTGGCAAAGAGTGTACAGATCAGACACCAAAATCAGACTGCACATGTTTTATTTGTTTGATTTGGGGTTATACAACCCCGTCAACACTATTTAGGTCAATTTGGAGATGAAATGACACCTTGAGGACTTGCTGTAATTCTCCTAAAATTTTTAACAAATTTGTTTCACGATCCATCAAGGAGTCTAAAAGGTGCAGATAGAATAGATGCAGACAGTATAGACCCTGATCAGACTGCCCCAGTACTTAGGATCGTTACGGTAAAGCAGGTTCGTATGTGTCTTGCGAAGTCACAATTTTTTGTCCAACCATAGTGGTCCGAATAGGAGCATCCCTGCATATATTTTGAGGGTAGGGCTCAAGATGTCATTTCTTCTCAGTGTGGGGTAAAATTCTCACAAAATTGGAAGCAACCTCTCCAAAATGACTTCAGTGTTGTTGAGGAGGACACAAAGTCTCAGCACAAACATACAATCTGGTTTTCTAAAATATTGACAGGTCTCCAGTCTTGATATAAATGTCTGTGTCTCATTGGCGTGTGTCTATTTTCAGGTGAAATGGCTTGAACAACAAGTGGCTAAAAAGCGAGTTAAAAGATACGTGGAATTCAATGATCCCAAATGGTCTCGGATGTGGTACCTGGTAAGTGTATAGGCGAACTATTTCATGATTCTGGACTGCCAGGCTGATTTGAATTAGGAAATGGATTTAAAAGGGTTGAACATTCTGCAAACAGTGTAGACTCTTATCAGACTCAGCAGTCTGATGTGTCTGATCTGGGGCTGCAATGTTTCCTAATAACCAATTTTTGGACGTCCTGTTTTGGGATTTATGAACTTTCAGTGTCTGGAGTCAAACTGCCATTAGGTGGGTGCAGGTTTGATCCTCTCCAGGTCTCATGGAGATTGATCATGAAATCTTTTTGACCTTCATTCTCTCCCTTGAAGGCAATTGCCAGTCTCTGGTGAAAGAATGTGCCTATAATACTGGTCAGCTACTTACATATAAGCCTGCTCAAGAAAAGTTTAGTTGAGTATACTAGCCTGCTCAAAAGAACCCTAAAGCCAATCCATGGCCGACACCCATCGGGGCTTGGAGAAATAGATTGGGCTGCATGATGCTTCCACGCAGAGCTGAAACTGACCACACATGAGTGCCGTTAACCGCTTAGTAGGTCTAAGCCTGCTCAGGCAAAGTGGTGCGATTTGGACCAGCCATACATATAAACCCCATTGGGCAGCAGGGCTTGAGATGTCATTTCATCTCAGTGTTGGGTAAAAGTCCCACAAAATAGGAACAACATCACCTAAATAGTGTTCAGGGGGGGGGGGGGGGGGGGGGGGCATTAACCCATTGAGTACTGGAAACCCCTAAAGGGGTACTTGGCAAACAGTGCAGGCCCAGATCGCGGCGTCTGATCAGGGCCTACACTGTTTGCAAACAGTTCAGTCATTTTCCAAATAGATTTTGAAGAAAATACAACCTGACACCCCTAAATTTCGAAATGGACTCCTGCCGTATATAAGGTGAAAGATTCCATTTGGTACAAAAAGGGTTAAACAGCCAGTCCAATCTTGAATTTTATTATTGCAATAATAACCCTATCCCAGGAGCTCAAGTTGTGTGGCATTTTCTGAGATGAAATAAATCTCAAATTGAGAGGTTAATTTAGTTGTAATGAATAATATCCTAGGGTTGGACAAGGGTATCATACTGTCAATGATGGACACTCATCATAACTGATATTTATCAGAAAGAAAGATGATAAGTCTTATAAGATAAGTTCAAGTAGCTATTAGTATAAATATTGGCTTTTGGCAAAACTTCCTGTGAAAATAAGTACATGTACAGCGAAATTCCGCTATTAAGACCACCTAAAATTAAGTGTAATTCTGCTTTTGTGTTTGTTTGATTTGAGGTTTAACATCCCCGTCAACACTGTAAAGGTCATTTTGGAGACGTTGCTTCCAATTTTGTGGGACTTTTACCCGACATTGAGATGAAATGACATCTCAAGCCCTGTCGCCCAATGAAACCAATAGGGTTTATAAGCATGGACGGTCCGACTTGTGCGCACCGCTTTGCCTGGGCAGGCCTAGATCCTCTGAGCGGTTTACCGGTCGGATTCAGCTCTGTATTCTGCTTTTAACCAATATTCAGTTTAGCCACACCCATTTCTGACTTTGCTTGATGTAATTTATTGCTACAAATTCATAAACTGAATGTCAAACAGTGTAGATCCCTGATCAGATGGCTTCTTCAGAAGCCATCTGATCTGGATCTACACTGGTTGCAAAGATATGTGTTGTCGTGAACAGCAAGATAAGGGTTAAAAACCTATTTCATAGGTCGCAGTTATTCTTTTTCTGTTTTTCTGCATATGGTGTCCTCTGGTCAGAGACCACCTTTGGTACTGTTTAAAAGTGGTCTTTAAGACCACTTTTGAACAGTCCCAAAGGTGATCTTAATACAGGAATTTTACTGTACTTGCAAGCTCTATTGGATAAGGTTGTTTGTTTGTTTGATTTGAGGTTGAGGTACTTAGACACAACATCAGGGTCCAGTTGTTCAAAGCATCGTTAGCTTAACAAGCTCGTTAGTGGTCAAATTGTTAACTGTTCTAGCAAGTACTCAATCAAAAATTTTGGTATATTTGCTGGAAAAATGTGAGCAGCTTTTGCAGCTCACATTTTTTTCAGCAAAAATTTCAGTATTTGCCATATTCAATGCTCAAAGTTTTAACGATACATTAACTAACGATGTCGTTAGTTTTGAACAACTGGCCCCAGGTAGTAAGTGGTACTTGTTAAAATTTTAGAACAAGTATGGTTGAGCTTTTGTTATACCCCCGCAAATGAAGTTTGAAGGGGGTATATAGGAGTCAGCTTGTCGTCATCGTCTGGCGTCGGTCCGTTGCAAAAAACTTTAACATTGCTCATAACTTCCTTATTCTTTGACCGATTTCTTTAATATTCACACACCACACACCTTGCCACTAGTACTTAAGATTGATATACACAAACCTGACCTTGACCTTTACGTTGACCTTCCTCAAGGTCAAATACTTGTAAAAATTTGTCTGACAACGCATGCGGGGGTATAATTGGCGCCCGTTAGGCGGCAGCTCTAGTTTTTGTTTGATTTGAGGTTTAACGTCCCCGTCAACATTGTAAAGGTCATTTTGGAGACGTTGCTTCCAATTTTGTGGGACTTTTACCCGACACTGAGATGAAATGACATCTCAAGCCCTGTCGCCCAATGAAACCAATAGTGTTTATTAGCATGGACAGTCCGCCTCGCACCGCGGTTCCTGGACAGGCTTAGATCTTCTAAGAGGTTTCCCAGTACTAGTGTGCGGGCCGGGTTCAGCTCTGCGTGGAAGCATCATGCAGCCGATATATTTCTTCAAGCCCCTATGGGCGGGGGCTTATGTGTGGTTGAGCTGCTCGCATATTTAGGGTAGATACGGTAATTTTGGTGAAATGAAAAGATCCACCCAAAAATTTCGGGTTTAGTTTTTTCTGCAAGACTTAGTTGTGATTCGGGTTTGAAGGGCTAATTAGCAGAGAAAATTAGGCAAATTATGTTAATGGCATTATTTGATGGTCTTACTGATTGCTCTGTAGATGGAATCTTAGACAAGAAGTCTATCTTAATAAGAGTGATTTTCATCCCCTGAATAGCAAAAATGGAATTGTTTAACCCTTTTTGTACCGAAAGGAATCTTCCAGCAGGAGTCCATTTCATATTTTATGGGTGTCAGGTTGTGTTTTCACCAAAATTTATTTGGAAATTGACTGAACTTTCGGCAAACAGTGGAGGCCCTGATCAGACGCCGCGTTCTGTGGCGTCTGATCTGGGCCTCCACTGTTTGCCAGGGTACCCTTTTGGGGTTTCTGGTACTTTTCTCTTCAAATTAGGCAATCTCAGTTTCTTAGAAAATGAGCATTTAACGAATGAGCCACATTAGAACCTACAAGATAGCATGTCCAGTCAGGCAAGACAAATCAGTCCTCACAACATTGTTTTAGTCTTTGGGGTTGAAAGAGCATTATTCCATCAATTAGTAAAAAGTTTTAGTAATTAGTCAGAGATACTAATTTGATCTTGTTATGCATTGGAAGTTCCTGTGGGAATGTTAACACTGCACTTGCATATAGGGTTGGTCAGGTGAGATGAAGGTAGGGCTTGCTAATCGGACCTGAAAAGATAATCGATTATCAGTTATGTCATTGCGATCGATAATCGATTAGTAATCGTTATGGTTTTTGTCATTATTTTACCTGTCTAGCTTTCTGTCTGAGCATGACTCTTGCCATATGTTGCACTTTACCATATGTATATTTGAACAGACAGGCCTGAGCAAACAGTGTAGACCCAGATGAGACGCCACATAATGCGGCGTCTCATCAGGGTCTGCACTGTTTGCCACTCATCTAGCTATTTTAGGCATAACTTCGGGTAGTAAATTGTTCCTATCAAGTAATCGATTATAAGAAAATCAGAAATGATAATCATTTTTGTTGAGTTTACCGATCGATTGATCAATTATACGATTAATCCTGTCAACCTTAGATGAAGGTGTTGTGTGGGCATCAAACTGTAACTGCTGGGCATCACTTGACTCACAGTTGGGAAGTCTTGAAGCTCGTGAGGCAGAGGGGACATTTTATATTTCTTTTTGGTTCTTCCATTTTCCTTAATGCAATGGGTCAAAGCCTTCAAAATCTGTAAAGGTGTATATATACAAGAACCACCATTAATCACTGCCAGTTGTGTCTGATGTATAAAAAAGCTGAATTGAGTTAATAAAACATAATTTACAAATTTGTTATAATTTGCCATTTCCTGAGGCCTGTGTTTATGGTTTCTTTGCATTGTAAGACTCCAATTTGAAATCAAGACAACTTCAAAAGCTGGACAAATTTCACCCTTCAGGCACGGAGGAAAAATTCAAAGCATTTTGAAGTGATCTTTTAGAGAAAGAAAATGCATCTTATTTCATGTGAATATTTCTTAGCAGAATATTCATATGTAATTGTAAGTCTACTGTAAACATCCAAAAAATTCAGACAATGTCAGGTCTTGCTGTAATTCTCCTGAAATATAACAAATTTGTGTCACGATCCTGCAAGGAGTCCAAATGGTGCAGACGAAATGGCAAACAGTGAAGACCCTGATTAGACTGCAGTCTTGAAGGAGCAGTCTGATCTGGATCTGCACTGTTTGCTTAGGCGTGTCTATCCCAATACTTCAAACCATTACGGTAATTGTTTTTTTTTAAATCTCACCTAGCCGGTTTTGTTTTGTTTGTTTGATTTGAGGTTTAACGTCCCCGTTAACACTGTAAAGGTCATTTTGGAGATGTTGCTTCCAATTTTGTGGGACTTTTACCCGACCTTGAGATGAAATGACATCTCAAGCCCTGCCGCCCAATGAAACCAATATGGTTTTTAAGCATGGACGGGCCAACTCGCACCGCATTGCCTGGGCATACTTAGATCCTCTAAGCGGTTTACCAGTACTCGTGTCAGGTCGGTTTCAGCTCTGCATGGAAGCATCATGCAGCCCATATATTTCTTCAAGCCCCGATGGGCGGGGGCCTACACCTAGCCGGTAGGTAGCTGATTGATGATCAGGCAATTGTTGGTTCGATACCTGCAGGGTAAGCACATTTTTTTCGTAAAAATTGATCACAAAATCTTTTCTGCTGTTGTTCTCTCCGTTCTGCTGATTCAAGAAGGGCAGTTGTCAGTTTCAGGTAAAAACCATAACGCTATGGTTAAGCCTGCCTAGGAATTGAGAAGAAATGTGGTTTGTTAAACTGCCTGACTCAATAGGACCTAAAACGGTGTTGACTGGACCTTAAATCTTCAAACAAACAAACTTTGAAATGTTGAAAATGTCATCTTCTAGTCATGAGTACCCAGTAGTGCTTGAAAGATTAAACTTAACCCATAAAATGCCAATCACGACAATTGTGGTCTGCTTTGCTGTCTGCCGGTTACTTTAAAGTAATTTTTAGCAAACAGTGTGGACCGAGATCAGACTGCTCCTCTAGGAGCAGTCTGATCTGGGTTCAAACTCTTTGCCTGTATGCAAAAATAATTTTTAAAAAGTTTTCAAGAAGATACAGCAGACAAAAGAAGCAGACCACATTTTCAGATGTAGTTTTTTGCAGCGTTTTAACCTTATCCTCCTGAATAATTCTATTAGCCACACCTATTTCTGACTATCAGCCAATCAGATTACATGCTATATGTTTTTGTTCAAATTCACAAACTGAAGGACAGAACAGTGTAGATCCTGATCAAACAGCTTCTTCATAAGCCATCTGATCAGGATCTACCCTTTTTGTCATTCTGTTAGCGAATTTGAACCAGTAAATGACATCAAGTAATTTGATTGGTGAACTATAAATGGGTGTGGCTAAATTAATTTATGGAGGGGGTTAAACTGAGATTTATCAAGGCTGTTGCAGATGTCACTTTCAAATAGTTTTCAGAAAAAAAAAAATCCAGACTTGACATCTAATATTATGAATTGTCTGCTGGATGATGATTCACATGAAATGTCAAGCCTGCTGGTCATTGGGAGGGAGGAAATATGGAGAAAAAAAAAGCCAGCAAGTGTTATTTTAGTCAGAATCAGTAGCTTCTTCATTGGGATAACAGTTCATGACACCCATCTTCATTTTGAAATATTTGGTTTCAGGAAAAATTGACAAAGTGTGAATTGCTTTAACTCATTAATGCCTAGTGGCCTTTTTCTAGAATAGCCCATAGCTCAAGATACTAGGCGGAGTAACAAGGGTATTTTTGAGAACTATTTTCTTTTTTTATTTTTCTACTTAAACGACCAAACTAAAAAATAAAATTATCAAAATATATAATTCAAGAGGTGACCGATTTATTTTGTTTTATCTCGTTTTTGAGGAACTTGATACCTTGATCCAGACTGTCTGCCAGAGTCCATTTTTATATTGGATGGATTCAATGGAATCTAGATGCCACCAAGGTGTAGTTGTAATGCTACTGGTCTCATAAACCAAGGGTCATGGGTTTGATTCCAGGCTTCTCCAGACTTTTAGATGAGAATAAACCGAGGTCCAAAAGCTGTCACCATATGACCTTAACCCTTATCTTGCTGTTCACGACAATCCCTATCTTTGAAAACAGTGTAGATCCAGATCAGATGGCTTCTCTTCTCAGGATCTACACTGTTTGGCATTCAATTTATGAATTTGTAGCAATAAATTGCATCAAGTAATTTGATTGGTTGACAGACAGAAATGGGTGTGGCTTAAATGAATATTCGGCAAGAGAAGGGTTAAACACAACACACACTACTGAATGGAATCTCAAAATTTCAAAATATTAGGGGGCACCAGGTTGAGTTGATTTTTGAACTTGACTTAAAGGACAGTCAAACGCCATATTCTATGGTGTCTGATCTGGGTCTGCACTGTTGTTTTGAGGGGTTTGCCCCTGTATAAAATGGCTTAACCCTTATCTTGCTGTTCACGACAACCCCTATCTTTGCAAACAGTGTAGATCCAGATCAGATGGCTTCTGAAGAAGCCATCTGATCAGAATCTACACTGTTTGGCATTCAGTTAATGAATTTGTAGCAATAAATTGCATCAAGTAATTTGATTGGTTGACAGACAGAAATGGGTGTGGCTTAAATGAATATTCGGCAAGAGAAGGGTTAAACACAACACACACTACTGAATGGAATCTCAAAATTTCAAAATATTAGGGGTATCAGCTTGAGTTGATTTTTGAATTTGACTTAACCCTTCTCTTGCTGAATATTTATTGTAGCCACACCCATCTCTGACTTTTAACCAATCAGATTACTTGAAGTAATTTATTCCGACAAATTCATAAACTGAATGTCAAACAGTGTAGATCCTGATCAGATGGCTTCTTCAGAAGCCATCTGATCTGGATCTACACTGTTTCCAAAGATATGGGTTGTTGTGGACAGCAAGATAAGGGTTAAAGGACAGTCAGACGCCATATTCTATGGTGTCTGATCTGGGTCTGCACTGTTGTTTTGCAGGGTTTGCCCCTGTATAAAATGGCTTAGTAAGTTTTTACCGTAAAAATCCTGAAAATTCGGACACCTTGAGGACTTGCTGTAATTTTCTGCTAAAAATTCATGTCCAGCAAAGAGTCCAAAAAGTGCAGACAGAATGACAAACAGTGTAGATCCAGATCAGACTGCTCCTGCAGGAGCAGTCTGATCTGGGGCCTGCACTGTTGCTTAGGCCTGTCCATCCCGATACGTATGATCGTTATCGTAACATCCAGTCTTCTATTTCCAACTCATTTGTATGGTGTGAGAATTTTGAAACACGAACATGTACACAGGGTGTTAAAACTCATTAAAACCTGGCTTATTATTTTACTATAGCTATATAAACCAAAGAAAAATTATTCAACATTACCACCCCATAAACCAAAGAAAAATTATTTAACATTTTAAGTGAGAAAGAGTTAATGATAATTATCATGTGTTGTGAGTTTATGGCCTTTTTGATAGATTTTGGGGCAGTAAAAATGGAATTATGGCGAATTTGAGAATCTGTGTCGCCTCCAGGATCCCAACCCAACACCTCAATGAAGTTGAATGAACTGGTGAGGGGTAAGGTGACTGATTCACTTGCAGGGGGAGCAACTCTTTAACCCATATTTAATCACGACAATTGTTGTCTGCTTTGCCGTCTGCCGGTTACCTTAAAAGTAATTTTTGCAAACATTGTTGATCCAGATCAGACCGCTCCTATAGGAGCAGTCTGATCTGGGCCCACACTGTTTGCCTGTGTGCAAAAATATTTTCAAAAAAGTTTGCACGAAGAGCGATTCAGCAGCCGACCTAAGCAAACGGCATCTTCAGATGTTGTTTTTCGCAGGTTAAGGGTTAAAAATAATTTGGTCTCGCTTATCAACAGGTTCAGCTGTGTTAGGGGACAGCAGAAGTCAAGTTTTTCTGTGAAAAAAAAAAGAAAATGAAGTCTGCATGTTTGGCATTTTATGCCACACAAATGCATTGCACATTGCCTCACAGCTAAAATTCTCAAATGTTGTATTTTTTTTTTTTGAAGAATTATTAAAAGTATTTTTTTTTTTAAAGAATTATTAAAAGCGACTTAAAAAGCCGGAAAAATGTAATGGGTATATAAATAGGGATTGAATTTAATGCTTTACGACAGTTTAGTTGCTAAAACTGCACCTGCGATTGTAGAAAACATCAACAGGATTATTTAAGCACCTGTTGCAGTGCAATGAAATGCAGATGAAAAGAATTCTTATTTTAATTGATATTTGATTGGTGGTTTGATGCTTGATTTAACCCTTATCCTGCTGAATGATTTTATTAGCCACACCCATTTCTGACTACGAGGACTGTTCAAATATGAATGCAAGTAGAACGTTTTCTCATACACTAATGCGAAAATCACCTGGAAATAAATATCACAGCGTAGAAAAACATTTTACCTATACACTGATACCAAACCTGTTAAAATGTGTGCACTTTAGCCATGTATAGCGTTCGATAAACCCTGTCTACTCTTGTATACTAATACAAAACATGGTTGGAAGAAGGTCAGAGTATGCCGTTGAAATACGGTCCTATATTAAGAATCGTTGTATTCTTGGTATACGGTGCAAAGCATTTTTGATGAAATATGTTCGGTTTATGAGCATAATGAAATGTCTTTTCCGACAGTTTTTCGTTGGTGTAAGAAATTCTGCTGTGGGTTAGGCTCAACAGAAGATACACCACATGATCGTCGGCCGAAAAGAGCAACATCTGCCAAGATGGTTGCTAGAGTGAAAGAAATAGTTGCTACCAATGCACTATACACCACTAGGCAAATAGCTAGTATGGTTGGCATCTCATTAGGAGCAGCTCATACAATTCTGAAACGGGATTTGAAAATGAGAAAGATCTGTGCTAGATGGATTCCCCATCTGTTGACAGATGAGCAGAAAAAGACACGCGTTCAGTGCGTCAAGAAGTTGCTTAAAAAGTTTCCAAATTACAATGCACGGTCTTTCTCTAATGTCGTCACAGGTGACGAGACATGGGTTCACTTTTTTGAGCCAAAACGAAAGATTCAGAACAAAATATGGGCAACAAAGTATTGCAAAAGACCATGCATTGCAAATCGGACCATGAGCTTCAAGAAGGTAATATATGCCATATTCTTTTCAAATCAGGGCCCTGCTATTCAGGTTGCTGTGCCTAAAGGCAAATCTGTAAGTTTGAAGTTTTACAAGAATAAAGTTCTTCGAAAACTGAAGAAATATTTCAAAGAACGAAGACCCGCAACTGGTTTGGACAATGTCAGATTGCTACATGACAATGCGTCATCGCACAAGGCGTTCATTGTGCAAGACTATCTGAAGCAGGAAAAGGTTGTTGAACTCCCTCACCCCCCGTATTCCCCTGACCTTGCCCCGTGTGACTTTTTTGTTCCTGCGGCTGAAAAAATACCTTTCTGGTCGAAAATTTGTACAGCTCTGCAATATTCCAGTGCCTTCATAGTATACCCCGAAAAGACTACCAGAATGCATTCAATGATTGGATCAAAAGACTGAAAGTTTGTATATCTGTTAAAGGGGAATACTTTGAGGGGACAAAATAAATCTTTCATCGAAATCTATCACGGAATCATTTTTGTGTGCTTAGTTGCATTCATATTTGAACAGTCCTCCTATCAACCAATCAGATTACATGGTATAATATTTTTATTCAAATTCACAAACTAAATGACAGACAGCTACTGATCAGATGGCTTCTGAAGAAGTCATCTGATTTGGATCTACACTATTTGCAAACGTATTGGTTGTCGTGATCAGCACGATAAGGGTCAAAAGACAAAAGTGGCTGTGGAGCACACACATTTGTGAACAGGAAAGACTGATTAGTTTGTGCATCAAGCCAGTCTAGGTCAGCCCAAAAACTAGAAAAAGGCCATACTGATCAGACTGCAGGAATGCACTTGCTGGTCTGAGAGTTGCTCCTTGTAAGTTTTGTTGTGTGGCAGTGATCAGGAATCGATACAATCAAACCACCATCAGACACCAAAGGGAAAGAAACACAAACATGAAATAACTAGACCCTGACCCTTATCTTGCTGAATATTCATTTAAGCCACACCCATTTCTGTCTATCAACCAATCCAATTAATTTATTGCTACAAATTCATAAACTGAATGCCAAACAGTGTAGATCCTGATCAGATGGCTTCTTTAGAAGCCATCTGATCTGCATCTACACAGTTTGCAAAGATAGGGTTTGTCGTGAACAGCAAGATAAAGGCTAATGGAACATCAATAGCAGAAAGCCAAAAGGACAGTTACTTTCCCACAAAATGGCCAATTGGCTATCCAAAACTCAAAAGTATAATTGATATACACACTCAAAGACAAACCATAACAAAATAAACCGCGACAAAAGAACCGCCTGGGAACAGTCAGTGAAACGAATTCCTCTGTGGGGCTTAAATTGATTTTACGTGGCCGCAGTCCATCGCGATTTAGACAAACAATTTGTTCAGTCCGCATGAAGGCCTCCTAACTCATCAGTGCAACATCTCCGAGAACACAAAGACTGAAATAAAATCAAAAGAAAAGATTTTTTTACCCTAAGTATTCAGACACCTCATTTCTTCTTATTACCATACTTGTTCTGAAATTTGAACAAGTGTAATTAACTACAAGGTGTTGTGACTAAAAATAGATGGATGAGTGGCAAACAGGGAAGATCCTGATGAGATGCAGCAGAATGTGGCAACACTGTTAGCTCAGGCCTGTCTTTTGGAATTGGTAATTTTATTCACACAATTACGATTTAAAAATTCTTAACTGGAAGGAAACGGCTACACCTCCATGGGAGGCACCTTTTTTAAAAAAAAAAATAATAATAATATTTTTATGTAGACTACATGTATTTTAAAATCAAAGAATTTGGAACAAAGTCTTTCCCGTAACAGTAGACCCCGTTTTGAGAAGGGTTCAGCAAATAGGAAGTTACAAAAAATTGTATTCCTTGAAAAAAGAATCTAGATTTCCTGTCCTTGTAATCACAGGTGTCCACAGTCTAGGGGCAAATCCACTTACCTGAACTCAGGACCTGTGTCTTTTACAGGAATTTAACCCATTTAGTACCAGAAACCCCAAAACGGGTACCCTGGCAAACAGTGCAAGCCCAGATCAGACGCCGCATAACGCAGCGTTGATCAGGCCTCCACTGTTTGCTAAAAATACAGCCATTTTCCAAATAAATTTCGATGAAAACACAACCTGTCACCCCTAAAGATTGAAATGGACTCCTGCTATATATAAGGAGGAAGATTTCATTTGGTACTAAAAGTTTACTTTTATACTGGTCATTATTCAGTCTTACATTTTGATCTTTGAATTTTCAGAATCGAGGCCAAGGTCTTGACATGAATGTTCAGAAAGCCTGGAATATGGGATACACGGGTAAAGGTGTGGCTGTCACGATATTGGATGATGGAATCGAAACGGAACACCCAGATCTAAAGAATAACTATGTAAGTTTATACTTTTTATTGATCAGTCACTTTTTCCAAGACCCAGGGAACCCCCTCTGGGTTGTTCGAAGCATGTTGAGGCGATTTAAATAAGTACACACAGCATACCTATATTTCATATAAGCATTATGCTTCCTGATATGGCTCGTTGAACAACTCTCTGTGGCTTGTTATTTCCCCTGACAATATAACGATGGTGCTTGGTACAATTGAACCTTAAGAAGGCATTTCATGTGCAAGAACTGCAACTCTGACAGTATGACACTGTAATTTTCATAACTCCCAACATCTTTTTGTGATATATTGGCTGTGCTTCGTTTGGTTGTGAAAGGAATGGTTGTCCAGATATATCTAGATACACAGGCCTGTTTTCTGATTAGTGATCCATCTATACAAGAAAATTAAATTGAAACTCAACAGAAAGCTCTTAGAGGAGGTGTTAGGGGAAATTGGATAACTGATTCTTACTGTTTCATGCCAAGTTCTCATTGGATGAGAATGTTTGTTTACTACTTTGCTACCATAGTTTTACTAAACAGCTGGACACAAAAAAAAAATGCCCGGACATGTTTCAGGTTAAAAAAATATAAATATATGCAAAGGGAGACTATATATGCAGAGGGAGACAATAGAACAAGGACTACCATTTATTATTCCTCTGTGTAGAAAGTGACTATGGACACCATTCAGCAAGATCATGCTTTTAGAATCATCCATTGGACACATTTCTGGTTTCTTTACTATTTCAGAGAGAATTCTGGAAAGTATGAACAAAATAATGCCTTAAAAATGTTGAATGTATGTCATGATCAACATTTGAAGGGTTAACAGGAATGGGAACACCTAGCAGAATGTTTGATGCCATTTTTCAAAGGGAGACAACTTTTGGGACTTCCTGTTTGCTTTTCTATAAACCTGTCCTACTGAAAAAGGGATCTACTCTTAAAGGAAAGAATTTTCTCCTCAGAAGCAAAATTTAATTCTATCCTTTAAGAGTTGACCCCTATTGGCATGGGAGACAAAAATACTTTAGCAGGAGTTGCTTCCCCTGAAGGTGTTCCCTTTCCCCTTAAAGGTTAAAGGAAAGACTTCCCTACTGCATGCTTCATGACTGTTTTGCAGCATTTAGCAAAAATGCAGGTTTTCTCTTTTGCTGGGGTGGTCAGCTTATGCCTTGAAGTCACAAACTTTGTAAACAAACTCTTGATGTCCAGAATCAAGTTGTTCAAAGCATCGTTACTCGTTAAATGATGGAAACATTAAATATTCTAGCTATACATGGCTCTAATGCACTGAATACAATGACATTTTTGCTGAAAAAAATGTGAGTAGACTGGCTTTTTTTGCGCAAAAATATAAATGTGTATGAGATGAATGATTGAGATTATAATGTTTCTTTGTTAGCTTTTAGCTTTGAACAAGACCTACTGACTCTTGATTTTTAGAGGAAAAAGTGTTGATTAATTTTATTGGGGTTAGGCTGGTAAATAAGATTATTTTTGGATTATTGGCTTACTTGGAAGTAATAGAAAGTCCATAAATTTAATGGAGTTGATGTAAAAGTCTATGAGGTGGTAAAAAGTACAGAGCAAAAAGTACAGTTCATGTGTTATAATATTTGCTTTCAAGATGTCACTTTGGAAAAGCTGTTTATCTTAAAAATTTCGAAACCCAAACCCCACTCCCACCCCATAAGAAGGAAAGACTGCATGAAACAATGGCATGAAACCATTTTGATTTAAAAGAACAAAGTGGGATGCTGTATGACCCTGTTCAGCTGACCACACAGTCCTCCCCATTGGGGCTTGAAGAAATAGATGGGCTGCATGATGCTTCCACGCAGAGCTGAAACCCACTGCGCATGAATACTGGTAAACAGCTTGGAGGATCTAAGCTTGCCCGGGCAAATGTGTGCGAGTCTGGACTGTCCATGCTTATAAACGCTATTGGTTTCATTGGGCTACAGGGCTTGATGTCATTTCATCTCGGTGTCAGGTAAAAGCCCCACAGAATTGGAAGCAGCGTCTCGGAAATGACCTATACGGTGTTGACGGGGACGTTAAACCTCAAATAAAACAAACAAATCGCCTGACCTCAAAATGAAGGGTTTGGGGTTCAATTCCTTCCAGATGAAGATAACTTTGGGACAGGTTTTCTTACTGCTTCATTAAAGCATATGTACTTCCGTGAGCGGATTCTAACAAGTTTTATGTGAGGTTTAACGTCCCCGTCAATACTGTAAAGGTCATTTTGGAGACGTGGCTTCCAATTTTGTGGGACTTTTACCCGACATTGAGATGAAATGATATCTCAAGCCCTGTGGCCCAATGAAACCAATAGGGTTTATTAACATGGACGGTCCACCTCGCACGGCAGTTCCTGGGCAGGCTTAGATCCTCTAAGTGGTTTACCAGTACTAGTAGGCGGGCCCATTTCAGCTCTGCGTGGAAGCATAATGCAGCCCATATATTTCTTCAAGCCCCTATGGGCGGGGGCTGAGGTGATTCTAACAAGTACCTACAATATGTTTATTACAATAACCAAGAAAAATTATCTCTTAATTGGTCATGTTCTTCCTCCTTGCTTGAGCTATGCTTCTGTGGAATTCTCCCTCTTCTACTGCTGTTTTAGCAGTCCAAACCTGCCAAGGAACAGCCAGGGCAGGTTTCTTGACTAGCCTGTCTTGAGCATAATGGTGTTGTCTTGGCCATAAAATGCCAAAACAAGCAAAACGTGGGCTGGACCACTATGTTGAATTTCGGAAAGAAACGAAGCTAGGATACCGTGTTTACACTCACCTTCTCTCACAGTCTGATTAATTTAGTTCTTGATTACATTTGCAGACATCTTTATTGGAGAAAACAGATGATATAACAAGTGCAGCCACTTCCATAAAACATACCTTAGGGTAAAGGCAAACACCTGATGTAAATTTCCCACCATTTTTTACAAAGGAAAAGACATTTTGCTTTCCTATCCAAGAAGTCTCTTTGGAAAAAAGGGGTCTACTCTTAAAGGATAGAGTTTCGCTCCCAAGGAGCAGATTCTTTCCTTTAAGAGTACAACCAAAATAGTACATCACTTATGATGAGGTAGGCAAAACTATTTTCTTAAGTTACATCCCTAGAATGCAGAGGGAGGCCACTCTAACGGAGGGACGGTTTTGCTGTCGAGTCTGACAATCTCATGTCGGGAGAATTTCCTTCTCTCTTTACCCATAGCTCCAGAGAAGAAGTACCGTAAATGTCAAAACAAAATTGAACACAATCAGGACTTGCTATAGAAGCCCCCTGGTGTAGTGGTTATGCTACTCACCTCATAATCCAACGGTCGCAGGTTCGATCCCGGGCTTCTGCAGACTTTCGGATGATTCTTTAAACCAAGGTCCCATCTCCATATGACGTTAGCTGTTGGTGGGACGTAAAACTGAAACTCACACACTCACTCACTCAGGACTTGCTATACTTCTCCTAAAATTTTAACAATTTTGTTTCATGATTGGAATGGCAAACAGTGTAGACCCTGATCAGACTGCTCCTTCAGGAGCAGTCTGATCTTGGTCTGCACTGTTTGCTTAGGCCTGTCTGTCCCAGAACTTAGGATTATTACAGTAATAAGGTTAAGTTTTCTTTTCTGCCGGTCTCAGTAGCTCGGACGCATTTCCAGTTGGATGCCCCCACCCATCAGAGCTTGGAGAAATAGATTGGGCTGCACACTGCCTCTGCACAGAGCTGAAACCGACGTAACTTTTGAGTACTGGTAAACCACTAAGAAGGTTTTAACCTGCCCAGGAAAGTGGTGTGAGTTGGACCGTTCCTGAAACACTAGCAGTTTCTTTGGGTGGTAATTGGTCAAAGTCCAAAAAAATCGGAAGCAAAGTCTCCAAAACGACCTTAACAGTGTTGATGGGGATGTACAACCTCAGCACAAACAAACAAAGTATTTCCGACTGGTGATCATGCGGCGGCAGGGCAGTTTTGGGTGAAAGAATGTAGGCTGAAAATTAATTTAAATTGCCTGCCCAGGAAAAGCATAGCATACAATAGTGTTGACTGGGCTTTTAAAACTTAAAATTAGCTAACCAAATCTTAATTCTCCATAAAAACATATGTTATTAAGGTGATTCTAACTAGTACCCACAATTTAATCCTACTTGCTCCTTCTAATTGGGAGCTATGCTCTATCTCACCCTCTGGTAAAAGTGAGTGGATAACACCTTCAAAACTTAATAGAGACAGTCCTCGATTAACCATAATACAGTAGAACTTCGATGGCTCGAACACCGATGGCTCGTTTACCATGGATGAGTCGAACCCATTCTTGAGCCCCTAGCGAATTCCTCTACATAAGAAATAGTGGGGGATAATTTAGGAGATTTTAGCCTTTTATCTTGGAAATGTATGCTGTGTGTACTCATTAGAATCGCCTCGATGAGGCGATTCTAATGAGTACACACAGCATACATTTTTATTATAGAACGGCGAAAAGATGTCTAAAAGTTTCTCGTTATGCCTCCTGACAGTAACCTCAGAGGCTCGAACTACCCCTGTCTCAAACAGTTTTTGAGGTCCCAAAGGTGTTCGAGCCATTGAAGTTCAACTGTACATAATGTGAAACAGACTTATTGGACTCAGAATGGTTGTGTGAGGCAGTGAGTGGAGTCATGACATTGTATCTTTCAGAATCAGGGCATTGAACACAGATAGGCAGGGCCTGTTGCCCTTACAGCAGGTAGGGATAATAAGGGGGATTATTTTGCCTCTATATCCCTCCACCTTTAATCTATTCTGCTGTCTTCTCCGTTCTCTGTCAAATGTTGGGATGTCATTTAAAATGAAATGTTTTGTTTGTTTGATTTGAGGTTTAACGTCCCCGTCAACACTGTATTGGTCTATTTTGGAGATGTTGCTTCCAGTTTTGTGGGACTTTTACCCGACATTGAGATGAAATGACTGACACAGGGCTGGAAAATTTTTGAAAAATCCACTCGTCCTGTAGGACAAGTGATTTGGAAAACTCACTCGTCCTGCAAGACAGTCTACTCGTCCTGCAAAATGTTGTCAACATACAGTACTGGTTGAATATTCTTTAAAAACAAATATGAAGTTGGTTTACATATTATATTTGCATGACATATTATGTTTTGTTAAGTGTTGACAACTTGTTTGTGTTTCCTTAACACTTCACAGATCACTCATGTCACTGGTATGACTGTGATTCACTTACATTAATACAATGTTACATTATGTATCATATTTTGCTTAAAATTATATATTTGAAATTAAATGTTTTTTTGTTTTCTTAATACTTCACAGTTGTGATTTATATGCTATAATACTTGCATGAAATAAAACTGTATGAAATTAAATGTAGTTTGTTTTCTTCACAGCAAATAGATCCATTCACTCACTGTCTGTGTTACTGACACCCCCTGTGTTAACTTTGATTCACATGTTATATTTGCATGTAATGAAACTTACTATCTGAAATGAAATGTTATAAATTTTCTTGACACTTGTACACAGATGACATTCTGTATCTGTGACTGCGTTAAGAAAATAAACAATATTGAATTTCAAAAAAGGTTTATTTCATGCAAATTTATATAATGATTGATATGGTTGAACTGACAGTCTGTGTGACTGGATTGATTTGACTATGTGACTCACATTGATACTCATGTTTTATGATTATTATTTGCATGAAATAAATCTTTTTAAAAACTAAATGTTGTTTATTTTCTTAATAACCAATGATCATATAATAGTATTTGGACTGATAAAAACAGTTGTGGTTCTCATTATTTTAAATGACTTTGCATCGAAAATGACTACACAGATAGCTATCCTGTCAGTCTGAATCACTGTCTGTTTCACTGGGCTGATTTCTTCTGATAGGACCCCGTGGACCAGAGCAAGCATGACCTTTAGTATGTCTTGTGCCAGTTGCACTTTCCATCCAGTGATGTATAGCTGGAGTGGGATTAAACTGTTCAAGTTTGGGGCCATCCACATTTATTCTTAATAAATCTTGTAAAGTGGATTGACACATGGATGTTCTGGACTGTGTTTTTATTCTGTTCATAGTACTGAATCCTCTTTCACATTGTGCTGTGGAAGGAGAAATGGTAAGCATAATTTGCACAAGAGGAAGAATATGCTTAACACGTTCATGTTCTGTATGAGTTGGGTGTAACAAATCTTCATAAGTTTGTAGCACAGGTTTGGTCATGTTTCTGCTAACAATCAGCTTTAAGTCAAGCCACTGATCCAATCCATTTTCATTTTCTTCTTCACTCAACAGTGGTGCAAACAGCTTTATCAGACTGTCAATCTGATCTTCGCCATAAAGCCTAAATTCTTCTCCTGCTTCCCTATCGGGCCACAGCTTAAAGTTGAATGCATTAAAGAAGCAATGTGGTTCACCTCTTGAATACTTTACAAACCTTTCCTCCAGGAAAAATATGGTGTCATTCAACAAATCATTAAAGTCACCAGCTATAGCAGCTGGATTTTGCTCCCTTGGATCTTCTCTCCTCCCAGCTGGGTTAAATGTTAATGTTACTCCTTTGAATTCTCCACCTGCACTATCTCTTTCAAATCGTCTAAGATGTTTCCCTCTTCTCTGTTTCATGTGCTCAAACTTCTCTTTCAGCTCTTCTATTCTTTGATTAACTTGAGACACAAGACATAATTCCTCCTGAAATACCTCAGAAACTTGTTTTATCTGTTCTGTCCAGTCAAGCATGAAATGTAAAAAGCTAACAAACCTATTAGTTTTTAGCTCTTTTAGGTAGGCCTTGGCCTTTGATGCATTTTCATCATTTTTGTTAGCTATGTGCTCAAGATGGATGATGGTGGTTTCATAATTGTCAAGTAATGCCTTCAACGCTCTATGCTGACTGGCTACCCATCTGATTGTTTGTACACCACCAAAGTGTTTAAGTTCTTTATTTAAATTCACAGCAATCTCATAAAGTTCTCTTCTTTTCTTGGGGGAGAAATAATAAAACTGGAAGACTCCTTTAAGTACATCCTCAAATTTGTTCAAATACTGGCAATTTTTTTTTGCATCACACACCGCTAATTCAATATTATGTGCTATGCAGTGAATTACAGTTATGTAAGATCCATACTGATCACCTTTTCTCTCTTTCACTTCATCTATTAGTCTCTTAATGGCCTCAGACCTTTTCCCCATATTAACAGAAGCCCCATCAGTATTGATGCCAACAATTTTGTCTGCAAACGCATCTACTGATATACCTACTGCATCTAAACTCTGCAAAATACCCTTTTTAACTCCTACAGCATCTCCATGTTCTAAATCTACAATATCTGCTAGTCGAGTCTGCAAACGGCCATCTCCATCGACATATCTTACATAGACCACCTCCTGCTCTGAAACAGCTCTATCTGTCGATCCATCAGCAAGAATACTAATAAAACGAGTGTTTTGAAAGTTGTCAACAGTTTCTGATTTAATATTACTTGAGATGGAAGTCAAAAAGTCACTGCATCCATGGTTATTTCTATAGTTAGTTCCTAGATCAACACCATTCTTTTCTTGTAGGTCACACAGACTGGGGAATTTACTCATTGGCTCTCCTTCTACAGCTATGTAGTAAGCTGTGTTGAATAACTTTTCATATTTCTGGCTGTTCTTATCATGTACCTTTTTAATGGACTGTGCCATAGCTGAAGTGCTTGGGCTCTTTAAAGCAGATTCCCGACTAACACATGTATGATGTTTCAGACTTCTCTCGTGAAATTTCAGGGTCTCTTTTCTAAATTTGTCTTTAATTCCACAAAATAAAGCTGACGAAGTATCTGCATGATTAGGGAACTTACGACAGACACTGCAAAATAGTGCATTTTGGTTTTCATCGTACACGGCCCATGTGAACTCTTGCAACCAAGATTCTTTAAATAAACGTTTTCTTTTCATCTTGTCATACTCCTGTTGAGAAAGTTTTCTTTTTTGTGCCACTTCCACATCACCGCCTCCTTGTTTATTGGACGGACTCTTGCCAAAAAAGCTTCTAATATCGGCCATCGTAACAAATTTGAGTGCCCCTGCATACAGCAGACGACGGAAATGCGTAGCTACGGTATCGCTAAATTGCGAGTGGAAGGGCCTTTTGTAAGCGCTAATTTATGCTCTGTCGCTACCAACAACATGTGAAGGAATAAATGCAGAAAGAACTAATGTTTTTTTTTTTAATAAATTATTGCTAAAAATAATTATTTCTTGGCAACAAAGGCTAAGTTAACGGACCTGACTACAGAACGTTTTAATGGTTTTCATGACGTGCTTTAGACCTGACGATCTTGGATGTAAACTTCCGGTTAAAATACGATGCACAGTTTCGGTACTTTTGGGACCTTTTTACTATCTTTTTTCATGGAGTTAGCGTTTACAGCTAGTAAAAAAATGTTTAAGGCATAAATCTGCGCACTCGTCCGGCAGGACGAGCAGATGGGAAAGCCTACTCGTCCTCTGACGATGTCTACTCACCATGGCGAGCGGACGAGTGGAATTTTCCAGCCCTGCTGACATCTCAGGCCCTGTTTCCCAATGAAACCAATAGGGTTTATAGGCATGGACGGTTCGACTCGCTTAAAATGAAATGAACTAATGCATGACAAAACTACAATAAGACTTGTGTGACTATTAACCCATTTAGTTCCGGAAACCCCGAAATGGGTATCCTGGCAAACAGTGCAGGCCCAGATCAGACGCCGCAGAACGCAGTGTCTGATCAGGGCCTCCCCTTTTTGCAAAAAGTTCAGCCATTTTCCAAACCGATTTTGAAGAAAACACATTCTGACACCTCTAAATTGTGAAATGGACTTCCGCTATATATAAGGAGGAAGATTCCATTTGGTACAAAAAGGGTTAAGTTAGTTACCTTAGGTTTTCACCTGGAGCAGCTCAATCAAACATGTTGTACAGTTATATCAGACAGGATCAAACAAGTTTTGGCACCAGTAATTGACAGCTTCGGAAAAATGAGGCATTATTAGTGTAAAACATTTTCGCAGGAAGTAACTGACAGCATAAAAATCTGAGAAATCACACTAATTTTTATAAATAATACACCATTAATATTATACCTCCTGGTCCTGAGTATTATGTATACTGTGAGGTATATACTGTCTTAATCGCGGAATCGACCACCTTTATAAGCGCAGCTATGTAAAAGCGCCAGTCTGAAACATTCCCCGATGATTTTCACTATTTGATTTAAAGCTACCGGGTCTCAAAATTTTTTTTCTGGTTTTTATCTTCATTGCATACTCCTTTGTCATGTGTACACTATTGGAGCCAAATACAGCTTCAGAACTTTGTGAAAATGGTCGTTTTCATTCGTGTTTACCCTTCTTTCTGAACATGTGTTCAGAATTTCTGTTCTAAAAATAAATCTGTCACTTTACACATACATGGCGACAGTATCGTCTCTGAGTGTTGTTACTTATGGCATGGTATTCAGCGTCATATTTTTTTCCGATTCAGGCATGGCCTAAGCAAACACGGCCAAAAATGTACGTCACATAACGTCATATATGGGGATTCTATTTTTGTCACGAACTAAAAATAGATCTAACTAGTGTTCAAAACCTAGTTAGGGAATCCCTCTCAAACCCGTTTACCTGTCATCATAATTGTTCGCATTTTTGCATAAAATGCATTCATTTGTATTGTTTTAAAAGAAAAATACCGGCTATATGTATTTTATTTTTGGAAGCATTTTTTCCAGATAGCTCAATAATGCACCTTTGATGTTCCCCGATTGCAACCAGGCAGAAAGTTTGTTTGTTTGTATTAGAGTTTAACGGCCTAGTCAACACTATTTTAGGTCAGTTTTTAGCCGGTCAGTTTACTTATCCACACTTTTCCTGGGCAGGCTTATATGCAACCAGTCCAGTGCACATTCTTTTGCCAGAAACTTGTTGCAGGGTAGGGCGGCCCAAAAAGTCTTTCGATGGAAACTCTTCAAACTGCCTTTCTTTGCATTATTGGCAAATTCTTACATTAAATACAGTCCAACCTGTATTAAGCAAGCACCTATGGGATATTCAAAAAGTGCTTGCTTAAGACAGGTGCTTGTTTAATGCAGGTGAAGTTTAATGCATTTTCCCTTTTCGGGAACTGAATTCCTGCTTGCTTAAGACAGGTTGCTTGCTTAATAGAGGTGGCCACTAAGGCAGGTTTTACTGTACATGATTTTAGCTCACCTGAGGTGAAGGCTCTGGGAAGCTTGTGTGATCGTTCACCGTCTCTCATTGTCGTGGTTCTGTCCGTCCATTCGTCTGTTCACAATTTCGTAAAACACATCTACTAAACCACTAAACAGATTTTGATCAAACTTGGCAGAAATGATCTTTGGGTGGTCCTCTCTCCAAGTTTTTCATAGAATTTAATTCCATGCAGAACTCTGGTTGCTATGGCAACGAAAAGGGTAAAATAAGAAAAAAAAAACCTTCAAAGATATTTGTGCCAGGGCCCACTGGTTTTACATAGGCTTATATAGGGAAAACTTTTATCTTCTTATCTGTAACCAGAAGGCCCAGGTCTTTGATATCAAATTATAGCCCTGGGACCAAAAATGTCCCTGCATTGGGGGCCCACTGGTTTTACATAATTATAGGCTTATACAAGGAAAACATTTGAAAATCTTCTTGTCTGAAACCAGAAGACCCAGGTCTTTGATATTTGGTATGTAGCTTCACCTAATGGACCTCCACCAGGATTGTTCAAATAATAGCCCTGGGGCCAAAACTGGCACCAACCCGGAGCCCACAGGTTTTACATAGACTCGTAAGGGAAAAACCTTTAAAAATCTTTGAACATTGCAAAAATGGCAGTTTTAACCTTGTCCGCACCATAAATCAAAAACCATTTGAGGTATTTTCATGAAACTTCACACATGTAAAGCACTATAAGATGATGTGCAGGGCGCATGAATCCTAACTCTGGATCACCTACTTTTGGAGTTATTGCCCTTTGAACATTGAAAAATGGCATTTGGAATAAACTCAGTGCAGTAATAATTTGTGTCCGTTCCACAGGCTGAAATTTTTCTTTTCTGATAGGGCTATAGAAGGGCTATAGTCAGATCCTCTGACAGTTCTAGTTTGGCATAGACTTATAGTAAAATTCTCCAGAAGGCCCAGGCCTTTGATATTTTGTATTAAGCTTCATTTAGTGGACATCTACCAAGATTGTTCAAATTATTAATCCCCTGTTGGAAGCGGAGCGGGATTATAGGAATGGCCTTCGTCTGTCCATCTGTCTTTCCGTAACACTTTCTTGTCCGCGACATATCTCCTGAACCCTTAAATAGATTTTCATTAAACTTTGGTCAATTATTCGTCTCAGTGAGCTGATGTGCAGAACCCATAAAATGAACCATGCCAACTCAAGGTCAAGGTCAGAGGTGAAGGTCAAGAGTTTGAAACTTTGAATTTTGTGTTCGTTCCATATCTCCTTTGTCCTTAGAAAGATTTTCATTAAACTTTGGTCAGTTATTCGTCTCAGTGAGCTGATGTTCAGAACACATAAATGAATCATGCTGACTCAAGGTCAAGGTCACATTTGAAGGTCAAGAGTTTGATGAAACTTTGAATTTTGTGTCTGTTCCATATCTCCTTTACCCATCAAAGGATTTCCATTAAACTTTGGTCAATTATCTCCTTCAGAGAGCTCATGTGCAGAGCTCATAAATGAATCATGCCCTGTCTGTCCATCCGTCTGTGTAAATCTCTCAGCTCAGACAAGCGATCAAGCGATGTAGGACCATCATGGTCCCCTTGTTTAAATATTACTCCTTGGTTCTATGGGCCATTTTCACTAATTGATCATAGCTTGCATTGCATTTTCAGGAATCGTGTCAAAACATTTTGCCCCCATGTTTTTCGGCATGGATGACGGTAAAAAATTAAAAATGGCCCATTGCTGTTGAATTAAGACTTGTGCAATTAGCTTTGCTTTTCATCCTGATTGAACCTTCAAAAGGCAACCACCTGTGTATAACAGTCAATTTTGCCATTCCCAAAGGTGGCTCTCTTATACAGGTTTGACTGTAGTTTCTTAACTTTGGTTTGTTCATGGTGTCTGTCTGTCTGCCTGTCTGTCTGTTTATTCATTTATGCCTTTACAGTCAAACTTATTGTAATGCTTAACACTCTGGGTAGAAATTTCAGCAGATGAAATTTTAAATATTTCTGAAGACAGTTTGCATGTAATGTAGAAACCTGTTTTCAGGAAAAAAAAAATAAGAAGAATTTGTCACCAGAGAGTGGTAAAGATTAAAGGTCCATTTTGCAATCAGAATCTGACACCTGTATTAACCCTTGTCCTGCTGAGCCCGTATATGTCCTATCTTTCAAACAAAGTAGATCCAGATCAGATGGCTTCTGAAGAAGCCATCTGATCAGGATCTTCATTGTTTGCCATTCAGTTTATTAATTTGTTGCAATAATTTGCAACAAGTAATCTGATTGGTTGATAATGAGTAGTGGGTGTGGCATATTTAAATATTCAGCAGGACAAGGGTTAAGAAGCCAATTTCATTCAGATCCCAGCACATGCAAATATACAGAAGTAGTACAGTACCAGTGATTTACAGCAACTCTCATCTTCTACCTGCCACATATTGGAACCATGTCTGCAGGCATTGTGTTGAAACAATAAATATGTTTTTGCAACAAAATTATCAGGTTCAAAGACATGACTTACATTTGTAACTGTCAGACTGGGATAATTGAGACAAAGAGCATCATTCTCGGCATTACCATGGTTTTCCTAAATAACGGGAATGCTGAGCCCTTCAACAGCCAATCGCAACAATTTGCAGACGTCAGTTTCAAATATTTGTCATAATTTTCAGAGAAAATAGTCTTGGCAATTCATTATTCACATGCATTTTCATATTTTATCTGAGAAATAATTTAGTAAATATTAATAAAAATTGTGTCTGCTCTAAAAATGGCAATGGTGCCTCTAGGGTTAAACTACTTTTCTTATTACGTAAAGAGAAATAGATCAATCTTCAGGGCAGGCAACTTTTTAAAAGAATTTGTCTCTCTTACTGAAAGGGGTTGCTCTTGAGGAGCAAATTCTTCCCTTGGACCCTTAAAAAGACATGTATATTTTAAGAGCTGATGACAGTTTTATTTATGTCCCCCCCCCCCCCCCCCCCCCCCCACGAGTAGTGATAGCTGGGGACATATTTTTTGCCCTGTCGGTTTGTTTGTTGGTTTGTTCAGGGAAAAAGGCTTGACATTACATTAGAATCATCTGCCATGTAATATCATAGAAAAACGTATTTGAAAACTGTTGTCTGCAAATGTCGTTATTGGCATTTTAAGGGTTAACAGACACCTCCATCCAGACTCGCAAAAGTTGTCTCCCATGTAAAAATGACTCAAAAATGTACCAGATTACTGAAATTACTGTAAAAATCCTAAAAATTCGGACACCTTGAGGACTTGCTGTAATTCTCCTAAACTTTTAACAAATTTGTTTCATGATACAGTAAGGAGTCTAAAAGGTGCAAACAGAATGGCAAACAGTGTAGACCCTGATCAGACTGCTCCTTCAGCAGCAGTCTGATCTGGGTCAGCACTGTTTGCTCGCACCTATCTGTCCCAATACCCTCATCTAGGTCAAGATTACCAATGAAAGGTATGGTGAGGTAAACTTACTGGCTGAACATGATCTAAATGATACTGACTGGGCCATTAAAGTCCTAAACAAACCAAATCAAAGAACAAGATTTACCCTTCAACTTCTATAGCATATGCTGGGCAGACAATTCACATGTAATATCATGCCACATTTTCTCTGAAAAGATAAAAAAAAAAAAAAAAAAGGTACACTTTGGAAATGCTTCTCTGCTGGTTGTGTTGCATGGTTAACAGTGATGTGTTGAAACAATGCTGGCAGAGTGGCCAACAATGCAATAGCTTTTGAAAAAGAATATCTTAAACCATTTGTCAGAGTTATGCCCCTTTTTGGACTGAAAGAACCTTGTGAAATAAAATTTATAATAAAAGTAATATGCTGGCTGAGATGAGGTAATGACAGAAGTAGATGGATCCTGACCACTATTGTTTGTACTGATAGGCATATATGGTGTTTTTTTTGTTTGTTTTTTTGTTCAGAAAAATAAAGGTTTATCCCACGTTTTCATGGTTCCGTCTGTCATGTTAACCCCACTGAAGGTTCAGGTCATTTTGTGACCCTGACCTACTTTTTATGAGTCCATTTTGTAGTTACAATTGTGGATTTTAAAATTCAGAGTTACTGATCTTCTTCCTAATATATGTGAAATTTAGGGTTTTATCTTGTAATGTTGAGTTATTTTCAGAAGTTCATTTTATTTTAGGAAAATGTCAGATTTTGCAGCATCTGATCTGGGCCTGCACTGCTTGCCGGTTTCTGGTTTTGGGGTTTCCCATTTAAAATAGGTTAATACCAGCATTTATATCTTTAAGTCTGATTTGTTTTTGTGCTATTTGTTTATACTGACAGGAAATGAAAGAATAAAAAAAAAAAACTATCTTGCTGTTAAATTTTTATGATACACATATTATTTTTGTATATAAACCACAGTATGAAGATAAAAGCTTGATCAAATGTCTGCAATTCTTACAAATGTTTGAAGGCTTTAAGAACAAAGCATTGCAGTTGTATGGCAAAATCATTTACAGATTTTGCCTCAGCATCATAGAACAGTAAAGTCTGCAGCCATATGCAGAAGTTACTAAATGCACCTTGTGTTCTGACATGTGGCTGATATTTCATGGAGCATGATGTGGAAGTAATGCACTCAGAACTTGGCCACTTGCGTTGAGACATGGCTGTTAGCTTTTAGGCTTGTGGAGTGTGATTTGTGCATGCCTCTGTTACTAGAGTAGAGGTCCCCGGTGGGATCCATAGTAGGGGGTGATAAAATTTCTGTGTCAGAACAAGCTCCATTGGCATCATTTGCAGGGATGACTTTCATAAATTTGCGCCGTTCTTCGGATCAGGACTTTAACTGGAGGTGCCTTGTGCAGGGAGAGTCATCCCCTGAGCTGGTTAAAGACTCCTGCCATAATTACACAATTACTGTGACTAGTCTTTTATCCTGCGAACCTTGAATGTAAATAATGTACACGATCTGATGTTCTCAAAATGGAGGTTAACTCTTAAGCTGCCCTTAAAATTTTGTCAGTTTTTGTCATCTGTTCAATCTTCTTGCAAACTTTTCAAACATATACTTGCATACAGGCTCCATTAGGAGCAGTCTGATCTGGGTTCACACTGTTTCCAGTAATGACTTCTAAAGTGACCAGCAGATGACAAAGCAGGTGACAATTTTTGTCATTGGCATCTTACGGGTTAACCGAGATACCTTTGAGAGTTCTCCACCAGTTTTGACAAGAAAGACAACTTTCCTGACCTCATGTTTGCTTCCCTGTATATCCAAACCCCTTCCAAAAGGGGTCTAAGGTAAACCCCTGTTTCAGAAACATTTTGAAAGAGTTGCCTTCTTTGAGATTGGCAATGTAGAGATGCTTGACCTTTTGCTTATTAACCCTTATTCCGCGGCATTAATTAATTTAGCCACATTTCAACCAATCAAATTCCTTTATGTAATTCATTCATACAAATTCACAAACTGGGTGACAAACAGTGTAGATCCTGATCAGATGACTTCTTCAGAAGCCATCTGATCTGGATGTACAGTTTGCAAAAGTAGAGGTTGTTGTGAACAGCAGGTAAGGGTTAAAAACCAAGAATCAGGCTGCAGCACCATGCAGTGGCATGTAAGGCTGCCACGATTAATCGGATAATCGATTAATTGATCGATAGATTCCAGAAATATGATTATTGATACTGATTTTTCGTAATCGATTATTTTCTTAGTAGAATTTACCAGCCAAAGAAATTTCTTAAATAGCTAGATGAGTGGCAAACAGTGCAGACCCTGATGAGACGCCGCGTTCTGCGGCGTCTCATCTGGGTCTACACTGTTTGCTCCGGCCTGTCTGTGCAAATACCTAGAGTTAAGTACAACATATGGTAAGAGTCATATTCAGACAGAAAGCCAGACAGGTAAAATAATGACCAAATCTACAGTGATTACTAATCGATTATTTATCGATATGGCAAGACCGATAATCGATTATCATTTCAGCACCGATTAGCCAGCCCTAGTGGCATGTCAGGGTGGTTGGGTGAGGTATGGAGTATCTTATCCAGTTGATAATGGCATGCACTTGGGCATAAGCCTGCTGTATTTTTGCAGCAGGTAAGGCTTGCAGCAGTTAGGAGTAAAGGGGAATGTTTTTGTTTCTTCTGTTTCTTCAGTTTCAGCCTCTTTTATCCCCCTCGCTTGAGTCTCCTTCGCTGTCTCCTCAGCTATCTGTTCTTGTTTCTACCTTTTCATTGTAGACAGCACAAGTTCAAACAACCCACAAAGGTTGACATAGACAAGAACACACAACAATGGCATGTTTCTCTTTGTTTTGGTCCCAAGTTCTTCTTGTAATAAACCAGTCGGAGAAATGTTGATTTCAGTATGTACCGTTACCTGTGTTTGAACTCTTCTAAATGTCATGGTGTGTTCAAACACGATCAATGCTTTTTGCAGAAATTGAACTGCTGATTTCTTCCTGTCTTATCTGCCTACTGCATAAATTCTTCCTCAAAATATTTACTTTATAGAACTCCCCTTATAATTCCCAGTAGATATTCATTATTGATATTATCTTGGCGCCTTTTCATTTTTAGCTCACAAAAAATCTTAATTTCATATCTATACATATCATCTGAAATATTGAGACTGGTTTCCTCATCATCATCAGCCATGATACTAGACTGGTGCACATGTTTAACATATGTGAACATGATTTCACTGAAAAAGCATCTATAACCAATCCATAGATGATTATGTAACTGCCACTTTTTGGCTGCTGATTTGCTAACTAAGTGGTTGTTATGATTTTAGTGGTGCACTTATCACCTGAACGATTTCAACATAACTGTAAAAAAGTGCTTTGTTTTACGATTATTCTTTTGTAGGAGGGCTTGATTTCGTCAAGAATGACTTATTACCTGTAGTTTCTGCAGCTTCCATTAATTTTTGACTGCAACAAGTTAGTCTTTTATTTACGGCACTCGGAAAATGTTCAAAGATCTAAAAGCAGTAATTGTGGTATAATTTTTTATGGCGTGTTTGGCATTTGCCATCGTCAAGGGTGTGATGCTATTAAAATTGAGTATGATCTAACTTTGCTGCACCAACATGATACCATGTGTTTTGCGTTAAAGGTGAATTGATACACATGATTGAACTAGCCACCAGATTTCAAAGGGAGGCAACTGCCAGTGTTGTGTTGTGCAGTGCAGATGAAAAGATACATCTGACTGAATTAGTGGCCATCTTATATAGGGAGTCTAATTGTGGAAATGGGAAATGACATTCCTGGAATTAAGGAGGGCTACTCTTGAAGGAAAGAGTTTGCTCCCATTGGGAGCAAAAATGGGAGCAAATTCTTTCCTTTAAGAGCTTGCTACCACCGCGAGAAAGGAGACAATTTGTTCTATTTAATTTGAGAGTACAGTAAAACCTGTCATAGTGGCCACCTGTTAAGCAAACAACCAGAAAAGGAACATGCATTAAAATTCACCTGTATTAAGCAAGCTCCTGTCTTAAGCAAGCAGATATTTATTATCCCTTGGGTGCTTGCTTAATACAGGTTAGACGCAAGCACCTGTCTTAAGCAAGCAAATTTTGATTATCCCTTTGGTGCTTGTTTAATACACTTTCCGTTGTTGCTTGTGAATCTTTCGACACTAATGTAACATCTCAGCAAGCTGTATAAGATTGCTTTGACTTGCGCATCATTCCTGAAATTTTCAAAGCATAGCAGACTTGATCCTCTACGATTTATTCACATAATTTGTTAAGACCATGCAGCATGTTCAAAGCAGACACACTGAGCAGATTGAGGCAAGCTTACATGTCCAGCCACTATATGTCTAGAAAATTAAATTAATTATAATTTTTATAAGTTATTTTTAGCTTGTTTCAAAGTTGACACTGGCAGACAATGCAGGCCAAGATCAGATGTTGCAGGACCCAGCATCTGATTAGGACCTACAAAACCTGAAAAAAGCTCGACCATTTTCGAAGTTGTTACATATTGGAGCAAGTTCCTAAACCCTTATCCAGCTGAATTAATTAATTTAGAAATACTCATTTCTGACTATCAACCAATCAAATTACTTACCGTATTCGCCCTAATTACCGCACCGTGCGCTTCGTTTTTTCAAAATATTGTCAAAAAATCATGTTGAAAAAATCTACCTAATTAGCGCACACTTGATACAAAAACAATAGCTTCCGAGATGATGCATACTGATATTTAATGGGACGGAAAAGGACACTTAAGCATTGCCTTCACTGTTGAAGAAATAACAGTAAGTTTTTGTAGATTTACTGAGAAAGCTTCAAGGGGAGGTTACTGTAAAGTGTGTGCTTATGCATTTCCTTTTCAAAAATAAGTTAGGTGTGCGCTTATAGGAGCATGTGCGGTAATTAGGGCGAATACGGTAATTTAAAGTGTTTATTCATTTCACAAACAAACTGAAAAATAGTATAGATCCTGATCAGATGGCTTCTGATCTGAATCTACACTGTTAGCAAAGGTAGGGGTTGTCTTGTTCAGCAGGATGAGGGTTAATAAACACGAATCAGCAATTTGACACTCTTTGTCACAAATGCATGATATTTAATAGTCGTCTTCAGCAGATTACAAAAGTATTGGTGTGCACTAATAAGGACAAATACGGTAGCATCCAAAGAGTCTGAATACCCAATAAAAATGTGTTACAGTACTAAAACCATGTGAGCAACCAGTATTTAAATACATTGCCAATATTATATGATTTATATTGATTATTTTATGGAAAACTTGTTCTTACATAAAAATGGTTTCAATAGAGAATGGTGATATTGCATGACTTATGGCATGTAACCCATATTACACATAGAAATCCAGGTCACATTAACCCATTTAGTACCAGAAACCCCAAAACGGGTACCCTTCCCAGATCAGGTGCCGCAGAATGCGGTGTCTGATCAGGGCCTACACTGTTTGCAAAAAGTTCAGCCATTTCCAAATAAATTTTGAAGAAAACACAACCTGAAATCCCTAAATTTTGAAATGGACTCTTGCCATATATAAGGAGGAAGTTTCCATTTGGTACAAAAAGGTTAAAGTTTTGCTTGAAAGATGGTTTGAATTTGATTGTTTTAGGGTAACGCTTGTGAGTCATTTTGTGATAGAAGCGATAGTTAAAGAGATGAATGTGAGGGACAGGGGAGGCAGAGAAAATGAATGGATGTGTAGAAACTGAATAAATTACAACATTCCCCCCTCTACTCTTACCTGCTGCAAGGACAGCGCTGTGCTTGCCCATCTGTAAGCCAATATCAATTGGATGCCCCAGTAGACGCAAGATGCACACCTTGGCCTCGCCCAACCACCCCACTGATGATGGATGGATGAATGAAGGAAAAATAAAATCATTGGGTCCAATAAAACTCCCATGTTAATCCTTTCTTTACTGGTTCAAAATCAACGCTATTTAGGTCAGTTATGAGATGCTGCTTCTGATTTTGTGGGACTTTTACCCAACATTGAAGTGGAATGACATCTCAAGCCCTTCCGCCCAAAGAAACTGCTTTGGTTTAAGAAATGGTCTGATTCACAAAACTTTTCCTGGGCAGGCTTAGACTTTGTTAGTACTTTACCAGTTCTCAAGTTTGGTGGGTTTCAGCTCTGTGTCGGAGCACCATCCAGCGTAATCTTTCTCCAAGCCAGGATGGGGTGGGGGTGGTGGTAGGGGTGGGAGGGGGGTGCAAGAAAATATTGTATAATAATAATTATTCTTGCACACCAGACAAGGAAATCCGTGATTTTACCCTGGGATAGAAATTTATGTTCTGACCCTGGTGTTCCGACCCCAAATCGAATATAATCGCATGTTTGATAAATGCACTGGTTGATTAAAACCTCATGCGCGGCGGCGTCATGCGTGACGTCACTAAACATTCCTGTTGTGTCATCACAAAATGGCTGACGCCGGTAACCGAAGTGACAGCAGCATTTAAAATTTGCAATAGAAATGGAAGGTATGCAAGAAAAAGAATCCAATATGGATGTGAGGGGTGGATAGAAAAATCCGTCCCTCGGGACCACTGTCCGGCATCACTCGGCAAGCCTCTTGATGCCGGACAGTGACCCTCGGGACGGATTTTTCCATCCATCCCTCACACCCATATAAGATTCTTATATCCTCATGTTTCCTCAGGAGCTGTCAAAGTGATCCAAAGTATTGGGAGACAAGCTGAAGCAAACAGTGCCGACCCAGATCAGTCTGATCAGCATCTACATCATTTGCTATTCCGTCTCCACTTTTTGGACTCCTTGCTGGAAGGGGTAACAAAATTTTCGGAGAATTATAGCAAGTCCTCATGGTGTCTGAATTTTAGGATTTTTATGGTAGGATAAAATCTGTCTGCACCAGTTCACTTTAACCCTTCTCTTGCTGAATATTCATTTAAGCCACACCCATTTCTGCCTATCAATCAATCAAATTACTTGATGTAATTTATTCCTGCAAATTCATAAATTGAATGTAAAACAGTGTAGATCCTGATCAGATGGATTCTTCAGAAGCCATCTGATTTGGATCTACACTGTTTGCAAAGATAGGGGTTGTCGTGAACAGCAAGATAAGGTTTAAGTACATGCATATTTATTCACGCTTTCTTTCTTTCAGGATGAGAAGGCAAGCTACGATGTCAATGGCCATGATTCCGACCCTTCTCCAAGATATGAGTACACCAATGAAAACAGGTAGGTTTTGTTCTCTTCTGACGTGAAGCAAAGTTCATTGCCTAGCCTGTACACTTCAGTACCCAGTTGTTCAAAACATTATTAATTGATTATCCTGTATTACAGCGGGTCACCCCATATTCAAAAATCATAAATCATGTTTTTAATTGCGTCAATTATTAAAATTGTCATTAATCAAGTAATTTCGTATTGGCCAAGTTACAGGTCCTCGGTCAGCTGTATTGGCCTCGGCCTTCGGCCTCGTGCCAATACAACAGACCTTGGACCTGTAACTGGGCCAATACGAAATTATTTGATTAATAACATTATATTGTTAGCTCTTTAGTTGCCAAACCTTTAGTTAAGCTAGCAGTACAATATCTAGTAAACTGGTATTTTTGCAGAAAAAATACGAGCAGCTTTTGCAGCGGCACAGTTTTTCAGCAAAAATGTTATATGCCATATTAACCCATTTTGTACTGGAAACCCCAAAACGAGTACCCTGGCAAACAGTGCGTCTGATCAGGGCCTACACGGTTTGCAAAATGTTCAGCCAAACATGTATTGAGGGATCTTGTTTGAATACTTCATTGGGGGTGATTCTAACAAGTGCTCACAACATGTTTTTACCCTTGTCCTGCTGAATAAATTAATTTGCCACATCCCTTACCGAATATCATACAATTAAATCACTTGATATAGTATGTTAATTTAACGAAAATAACAAACTGTAGGCTTCTGATCTGGATCTAGGTAGAGGTTGTTGTGTTCATCAGGTCAAGGGATAAGGCCTGCTGAACATGACAACCCATCTGATCAGGATCTATACTGTCATGCAGTTTTAGTATTGAGCAGGAAATTTATATCGAGTAATTTGATTGGTTAAATGTGGCTTAATTCTAAGGGAATGGTTTGTTGCTATAAAAGTGGTTGAGACACTAGCCAAACAAACTAGGAGTTTCGGGTTTGATTTGATTTTGGGCTTCTCCAGTCTCTACGATTTTACGACATGTCTTTAAACAGAGATTCATTCCCAGTATGACCTAACTTGTTGGTGGAACATAAAAAAAACACAAAAAACATCCTTACCCTTTAATACAAGGGAAATAACTTACGACATGTCTTTAAACAGAGATTCATTCCCAGTATGACCTAGACTAGCTACTAGTCGGATATCATATTTTAAAGTTAATAAGTAATATTTTTCTATATATTTTTACTTCTTTTTCCCTCTCTGATAGCAACTTGTTTCATCTTGGGAAGTTATATCTGAGACAAGATTAAAGATATTTGATAAACACACCAGGAAGGTTGGTCATTGGTAAATATGACATTAAGGTCTAGGAGCTAGACTAAGTATGACCTAACTTGTTGGTGGAACATAAAAAAAAACACAAAAAACATCCTTACCCTTTAATACAAGGGAAATAACTTCGAAAGTTCATAGCAATAGTATAGTTTGGATTAGGGGTGTTTTTTGCTTGGACAGACATGGATGTGGACACAGCCCTCTTGTCAACACACTCTGATCTGGGTCTGTATTTGCCAGTACAGATAGATGAATTTGGTTGATCATCTTGTTAACCCTTATCTTGCTGAATATTTAAATAGCCACACCCATTTCTATCAGCCAATCAGATTACAGGATATGGTATTTTCGTTCAAATTCACAAACTGAATAACAAACAGCGTAGATCCTGATCAGATGGCTTCCTCAGAAGCCATCTGATCTGGATCTACACTGTTTGCAAAGGTAGGGGTTGCCGTGAACAGCAAGATAAGGGTTAATAGGGGACATTTGCAAAAGTGTTGACTCCCAGATCATAAAAGGCTAAATATGGCTTTTGCTATGAGCCTTTACTGTTTGCCTTTCAAAGAATAAAAGGAAGGCAGACACTCTTTATCCCCTAACCAATTAGCAAAAGTATGAAACAGGTAACTTCCAAACCTTTTTTTTTTAACCCTTGTTCTGCTGAGTCCGGATATGCCTTTTCTTTGAAACAATGTAGATCCAGATCAGATGGCTTCTGAAGAAGCCATCTGATCTGGATCTACATTGTTTGTCATTCAGATTGTGAATTTGTTGTAATAATTTGCTACAAGTAATCTGATTGGTTGATAATCGGTAGTAGGTGTGGCATATATGAATATTCAGCAGGACAAGGGTTAATTTTTCAGAGGAAATCAGTAAATTATATTTCATGTGAATCAATTGCCAAGCAGAGATGCTTCACATGATATGACAAGCCAAAATAAAATATCATCTACTCTGAGTGCTGATTGGTGATTTAAGTGTTAAAAAAAGATAAAAATAAAACACCCATTTATTCTTGATTATTGAGGACTATCATTTCATTACATAATATTATGTAGCCCTCAGTGCTAACTGGAGAGAAGTCCTCTGTCTTCAACAGGTAAGGGGCCGCCTTGGGGAAATCAATAAATTACTTACTGTTGACTGGTGTACATTATTGATTTTCCCCTTAAGTGCCTCAGTCAAGGGATTCAACAAGAGCTACTAATCACCCTATTAAGGGCCGCCTTTGATCTGCTATAGTCAGTATATCACAGGGGGCAATAAAACAATTATGGACACACAGTGTGTTTTACTGTTACAGAATAAATGCCTTTAAATTGAAAATGGACGCATCCCAACTATTAATGGTTCGAAGAGTCCACAAAATAGAAAGAACTGTTTTGGGGAAGGTAGGGTTAAGTAGCTACTAAAAACTTTCAAAAAAGATTATCAGAGGGCTTATCTATTCATTGCAAGAGCTTATCTTCACAATTCTTCCATCTTCTAGATGATAGGATCTATGTTTTCTCAAAAGAGGTTTCTGAAAATTGTCTGTATCATGTCTGGTAAATGCCTGTAAAATGTACTTTATCTGTTTAAGAACCAAGCGAAATTTAGCAGATGACACGGACAGTTTCAGATACAATTAATCTGCTGAACATGACAACCCCTACCTTTACAGACAGTGTCGATCCAAATCAGATGGCGATCAGAATCTACACTGTCATGCAGTTTGTATGTTTGAATCTTTTGAACTGAGTTTTATATTTTATATCTATTTGTAAATTGAATGAATGCATTGTATCAAGTAATTTGATATGTTAACCCTTGTCCTGCTGAGCCTGGATATGCCTTATTGTTCAAACAATGAAGATCCAGATCAAATGGCTTCTGAAGAAGCCATCTGATCTGGATCTGCATTGTTTGTCATTCAGATTGTGAATTTGTTGCAATAATTTGCATCAAGTAATCTGATTGGTTGATAATCAGTAGTGGGTGTGGCAGATTCAAATATTCAGCAGAACAAGGGTTAATAGTCAGCTATGTGTGTGGCTAAATCAGTTTATTCAGCCAGATAAGGTTAAGAAAACTTCTGAAGAAGCCATCTGATCAGAGTCTTCACTGCCATGCAGTTTGTAAGTTGAATGGTTACATTGTAAGTAATTAGGGCCCCGCACTGAAAGTGTGGGTGCCCTATAGTAATCACTCTGTCCGTCTGTCCGTCTGTCCATCCACAAATTTCTGATAGCGCTGCCGGGGCCCTAGTCAGTTTCACTTACAGCTCTAGTTTGATTGGTTAATAGTCAGCTATGGGTGTGGCTAGATCAGTTTATTCTGCAGGATAAGGCTTAGTTTTGTTTAAGAATAAAACTTCAAATTTCATGCACATCATATAAATTATTTGGAAAATAATGAAACAAGTATATTTGAAAATTTGCCACAAGTGAAAAGGGGTTTTAAGCCTGTGTGCCTATTGGGGATTCAGATCAGCTTTCAAAATGGACTCGTCCTACATTTAAAGTGGAATACTCCATTCAGTAGAAAATGGGTTAACCATTTCTGAAACAAATCTGGTACCCTTCCTAGGGAAGAGTTTGTCTTCATTGGCAAAAGCATGCTGGGAACCATGACCACTTGCCCACACTGCCCTGCTTTCCCAGTGTACCACAACCTCTGTTTAACACTGTTGTTGGGCTCCAAAGCCAAAACTGTGTTAGATAAATAACCATGTTTGTTTGATTTGAGGTTTAACATTCCTTAACACTATTTTGGTCATTGTGGAGATGTTGCTTCCAATTTTATGGAACCTTTACTCAACATATCTCAAGCCCTCCGCTCGATGAAACCAATAAGGTTTATAAGCATGGACGGGCCGACTCGCACCGCTTTGCCTGGGCAGGCTTAGCTGCTCTAAGCGGTTTACCAGTACTCGTGTGCGGGTCAGTTTCAGCTGTGCGTGGAAGCATCATGCAGCGCATCTATTTCTTCAAGCCCCAATGGGCAGGGGCCGTGGGATCTGTCTTTAAATCATGTTATATCCAAAACCATGTTGAAGTGAACAGTGTTATAAATAGGTTGATGTGTATTGGGGAATTCTGGTAGGTATTTTCAGAAACCATTTGTTACCCCAATTTCCAGCTTTCTCCTCAACATGTCAGTACAGTAATGATGAACCATTAGGATTAATTACTGGCAATTTACTGGGTTTCTTGTAGACAGTTTTATAGATAAGTTAATTACTCAGAGAAACCTTGCACCTGAGACTGGCAGTGAGAGTACCAAAATGCCATGAAACTTGCACATTGGTATAAGCAATAATTTCACTTGCATCCTTGATAGTCAAAACTACAGCAAACAACATTCTAAATATTTTAACCCTTCTCTTGCTGAATATTCAGTTTAGCCACACCCATTTCTGACTTTGAACCAATCAGATTACTTGATGTAATTTATTCCAACAGATTCATAAATTGAATGTCAAACAGTGTAGATCCTGATCAGATGGCTTCTTCAGAAGCCATCTGGCTTCTTCAGAAGCCATCTGATCTGGATCTACACTGTTTCCAAAGATAGGGGTTCTCGTGAATAGCATGATAAGAGTTAACATGTCATCATCATGGTGAAAAAAAGGGTGGAAAAATCTGCCAGGTGTATAGATTCCCCTTAAATGACCACTCAAGTGAGTTCCTCTGTTTATAACAGTCTGATCTGAGTCGGCATAATTGAAACTGCTGCACACTAGACATACATAGAAATAATATACCGCCACTAAGAGCTAATGAAAACTTTGAAACCATATACGTAACATAAAGATCCTAAAAATTTAGACACCTTGAGGACTTACTGTAATTCTCCTAAATTTGTGACAAATTTGTTTAACGATCCAGCAAGGAGTCCTAAAGGTGCAAACGGAATGGCAAACAGTGTAAACCCTGATCAGACTGCTCCTTCAGGAGCAGTCTGATCTGGGTTTGCACTGTTTGCTTAAGCCTATCTGTCCCAATAATAAGGATCATTACGGTACTACGGGTACTCTAAAATACACAAGTTTGAGTCTCAGGAGATTGTGACTAGACAGGAGTCATTTTCAGGAAACCTGTTTTTATTTTCCTGCTTTAAATGAAGCATTTTGTGTTTTGGCTTTGTCTTGGAAAATTTCATACTTCAGTGCCACTTAAACAAGACCTCTGCCCTATTGCAAGTGTTAACCCTTAAACTGCCGATTACAACTTTTGCAGACAACATTTGCACACATCTTTTTTAAATATTTGTCTATTTATGTGATTCTGTGTGTTATTAATGGATTATAGACAGGGTGTGCAGATGAGCATCCCTGTCTATCAACAGTCTTGTTTAGTCTTAATTTCCACATTTCTTTTTCTAATGAGTATATATTTTGTGCTTTTATTAGTTTCCAAGGAGCTGTATACATTCAGTTTAATAACACTTGAAGGATTCTAGTATTGATAAGTATTGGCAGCGATGGTTTAATGCTGTTACAGTTATCAAAGTGTGTCAAGTGATGTTTTAGGTGTGAATTAGGAAGATCTGAAAAAAAAGTTCCAAGAAAAATGATCTCAGGATTCTGTGATCAATGATGCTACAAATGCCTTTGTCCAAACTGCTTAAAATAGAATATCTCTTGTTTAAGGCTTTGTTCACACCCATTATTTCATATGTGCAAACAGCAAGGATCAGGCGAGCTTGGGCTTAAGCGCAAGCTCGCCTGATCCTCGTTGTTTGTTGATGGATAAGTAGCATTTTCAAATGGACAAGCTCCTCTGTTGTGCTTTTTAATGATTAAGCAAACCAGATATTAAAGCTCAAAAAATGTTTGATAGATCCTTTTAATGCCTACCTGTTTTCTCTCAGATTATCAAAAATATGATAAAAAGGTAGTGTGTTGATATTTTTTTTGTTCAAATGGGTATGACTTTTCAATTTCCAGCAATACAAGGATGCATTTTACTCACACATAAAAAAAACAAAAACATAGGGGGGAAAAAGCACAGATTCCCAATGCTTTAGAAACCAGTATCTGACAGACAATTTGATCAACTCTTTATTGACCAATAAAATCATCCATCTAGTAGCTTTGGAGACATGTCCAGCTACAAGTTAAGGCTGTAAGGCTTGCTTTATAGGCTGAGCTGAGCCAAAGGCTCTGGAGTACTGGATAGTTATTGTGATTGATCACTGCCCATTGTCACTATACTGCTCTTTGGATTAGGGTATGTCTGTAAAATTCCAATGGCAGGGGAAGTAGGGTGAAACATAGCTCATAGTCGGATATGACTTCAGATTGTTTGTAGGGGCAAAATGTTAGGGAATAAATACTGTGGTTATAATAAGGGGCCTCTGTATTGTTAGCAATGATTTCTGGGAATGTCTATTACTTTGTCATTTTAGGCATGGTACCCGGTGTGCGGGAGAAGTTGCTGCTCAAGCCAATAACAGCGAATGTAGTATTGGTGCTGCCTATGATGCCAAAATAGGAGGTATGCATGATGGTTTAACCCATTTTGTACCAAATGGAATCTTCCTCCTTATATATAGCAGGAGACCTTATTTGGAAACTAGCGGAACTTTTTGCAAACAATGTAGGCCTTGATCAGATGTCACATTCTGCAGCATCTGATCTGGGTCTGCACTGTTTGCCAATAATCTGTTTTGGGGTTTTCAGTACAAAATGGGTTAAATGCCGTTTATGGGTCATAGGGATCTAGTGCTTAAGAGCACTGACTGGGAAATATTAGGTTTCTTGTCACTGGGGGTTCTAGCCTCACTCTGCTTAAATATGTGATGCCTAGTACTGTAATGTAAGGTCAGATTGTTGGGGACTCAGGTCTTTTCCCACTTCTGATCAGCCACCGGCTTGATATAAGTGAAATGGTCTAAACCGTCTTGAAAGGGCAGTAAAACAAAATGAAACTAGAATTGCGCAGTCGATGGCAAACCATCGCATATCCCCACGCTTCCCCGGAGGCCCCACCCCCTGGGCCATTCCCTAGGGGTGTTTGACCCGAGGGGTAAAATTTTGATTGTGATTTATTCTACTCATCATGCCGTTCGATTTAATATGCTACACGACCATGTTCTGAAAACTTTGATTTTTTATCCCCAAGGTGCCCCACCCCTGGCCCCACTCCCAGGGGTAGGATCAAAATTCCGAATGTGTTATGCTCTCCCCAGACCAAAGTTTTATCAGTTCCCAAAGTTTCAAGTTTCTATCTATAACGGTCTAGGAGGAGTTATCCGGTAACAGTAATGTATGGGTGTAAAGGGGTCAAAATCAATTTTTGACCTCTGGTGACCTCAAAATTGACCCCAGGGGTCAAATTTTGGTTGTAATGTTTTCTAATCATCATGCTGTTCGCTTTGATATATTACACGACCATGTTCTGGAAATTTTGATTTTTGACCCCCGCGGGCCACACCCCCTGGGCCCATCTTTTGGGGTGTGATAAAAATTCCGAAAGTGTCATGCACTCCCCAGACCAAAGATCTATCAGTTCCCAAAGTTTCAAGTTTCTATCTATAACCGTCTAGGAGAAGTTATCCGGTAACAGTAATGTATGGGTGTAAAGGGGTCAAAATCAGTTTTTGACCTCTGGTGACCTCAAAATTGACCCCAGGGGTCAAATTTTGGTTGTAATGTTTTCTAATCATCATGCTGTTCGCTTTGATATATTACACGACCATGTTCTGGAAATTTTGACGGACGTACGGACGGACGACGAAGACCATTACAATATCCCCACTTTTTCTTCGAAAAGTGTGGGGATAAAAAAAATAAATAAAAGATTAAAAATGAAGAAGACATTGAAAACCCCTACTAAATGTGATCTTAGGATGTTATGTCTATCTGACAGTGAAAACAACATGGAAAAAAAAAACTTTTAAAAAATGTCGTTATTAGCTTGCCTGTACAAAAGCTACTCAAATTTTTCAGCAAAAATATCTGTATATAAGTTAGTGGCCTTGCTAGACGCCGCATGTGAACTTGTTTTCCTGTACCACTCTTTGGGCAGACAACAAATACAGTGAAATTCCGCTATTAAGACCACCCAAACTTAAGACTAATTCTCCTTTTAGAAGCTTATTTGGAAGGGTGCAGTTATTCTTTCTTCATGTTGTCTGCATACAATGTCCTCTAGTCAGGGACCACCTTTGGGAGACCACTTTTGAACAGTCCCAAAGGTGGTCTTAATAGATGATTTTTACTGTAGTTGACATTTTTCTCAGAAAACAGAACTTCACATCTCCTGCAATTTGTCTCCATAGGAGACAATTTGCATGAAATGTCAAATCCTGTTTTCTGGAAAAAATACATGTATTTCAAAATGTTGTCTGCTGAAAAAAGTACCCAGCATGCAGGGCATTAAGCTAAACTGGATCCAGATTTCCAATTCGTTGGTTCTCTTATTCTGCAGGAGTGCGAATGTTGGATGGGGATGTGACTGACTCAGTTGAGGCCCAGTCTCTGAGTCTGAATCCCCAACATATACAGATCTACAGTGCCAGCTGGGGACCAGATGACGATGGGAGAACTGTTGACGGGCCAGCAACTCTTGCCACAAAGGCCTTCTATGATGGGATTGCCAGGGTAGGTATTTTTTGTCTCCCTTGTCACTAGGAAATATTTTGTTTAAAAGCAAATGTCTCTGGGATTATGCTGGAAAATAGTCCTGAACAGAGACCTAGACTATTTCATATAACCCTTCATTTTCTGTTCTTTAACCCTTTTTGTACCAAATAGAATCTTCCTCCTTACATATAGCAGGAGTCCATTTAAAAATTTAGGGGTGATAGGTTGTGTTTTCAACAAAATTTATTTGGAAAATCACTGAACTTTTAGCAAACTGGAGGCCCTGATCAGATGCCCATTCTGCTGTGTCTGATCTGGGCCTGCACTGTTTGCCAAGGTACCCCTTTAGGGGTTTCTGGTACTGGATGGGTTAAGCAAAGAGTGTAATTCCTGATCAGATGCCACTTTCTGTGACATCTGATCTGGGTCTACACTGTTTGCTTATTTAAACTGAGAACATGAGACCAGTCCAGATTTTACAGAAAGCCCTCTAAACAGAGTACTCATTAAGATTACGGCTCCCACCCATAGGGGCTGGAAGAAATATATGGGCTGCATGATGCTTCCACGCAGAGCTGAATCCGGCCCGCACACTAGTACTGGTAAACCGCTTAGAGGATCTAAGCCTGTCTAGGAACCGCGGTGTGAGGCGGACCGTCCATGCTAATAAACCCTATTGGTTTCATTGGGCGACAGGGCTTGAGATGTCATTTCATCTCAATGTCGGGTAAAAGTCCCACAAAATTGGAAGCAACGTCTCCAAAATGACCTTTACAGTGTTGACGGGGATGTTAAACCTCAAATCAAACAAACAAAAACTCATTAAGATTAGCATGGCTACCACTAACCATTATCTGGATTTGATACAAACCTTTTTTGCGTGATTATAGGGATCAACCATGGTTTTTCATGCATTAACATTTGCCGGATCCCGAGGAAGCTGTTTGAACATGAGGCACCTAGGCTGAATGTTCAAATATCTTCCGAAGGATCCGGCAAATGTTAATGCAATGAAATAACCATGAATGATCGTTGTTCTTGCATAACTTACGAATCCAACGGCAAATTTTGACGAAAACGCCCCAAAATTCAATACAAATTCCATATAAACTCTTCAAATGCGACAGGCAAACCAAAAAGGCGGCCAGTTCAGAATGTTGTTTACAACGACGTTGTCATGCAGTGACGTCATCATAGAACCTTAAAACCCTATGTTCAGGGCGATAACGTTACGTCGTTCAACGTAAGTAAATAAAGCAAGGCCCATCTTGTGATATCAAAAGCTCAAAATCCATGTTCAAACAGTACGCGAATTTCATGATTGGAACAAGGTTTTTGCTGTTTGAGCACGGCTTTTGGTCCATTTGACAATGGCTTCAAACAGCCATGCGCATAGATATTTATGCAAGAATTAACTTTCAAGAATGATCAGTGATTGTCACATGGACAGCAGCTGTGTAACTCAAATTCATCACAAACTTAGGTTTGATTGACAATCATTTTACCCAAAAAGCAAACATGAAATTTGTTTCCTTTGTAAACAGATGGATGAAAATCTGTCTGACAGGTGTGTTTGTTTGATTTGAGGTTTAATGTTCCCCTCAACACTATTCAGCTCATTTTGGAAACATTGCTTCCAATTTTGTGGGACTTTACCCGGCATTAAGTTGAAATGACATCTCAAGCCCTGCCACCCAAGCACTGTGCAGCCCAATCAATTTCTTCAAGCTTGGATGGGCGATCAGGTGTGTATTGTCTTAAGATCTGGTATCAAAAATCCCATTCAAAAACTTAGAATCCTTTGAGAGCCTTTTCAAATGGTTTGTGTTTTGTACATATGGTAAAATTATGACATTTCCACATACCTGAACTGGATAACATAAGCTTGAAGTGAAATAATCTTGACAGGCCCGAAGAAAAAAAAATTGTCAGAGATAGGGGTTCTTTAACCCATTGAAGGCAGGGAAACCCCTAAAGGGGTACCTTGACAAACCTTATTGTCCCAGATCAGATGCCGCAGAATGTGGCGTCTGATCAGGGCCTGCACTATTTGCTAACATAATTTTCTGTCAAAAATAGAATAAACATGAAAAAATAGGTGTATAGCTAACACATGAGACTGGTGACCTCTATTGCCATAATTTCCCACCCGACTGGATGCATATATTTATCTTTTCCGAAGAGGTCGATATTGTTATTCAATATAATAGAGGTCGGTAAATGGGTTGCCATTCACGAGATGCCGACATTTCACGAGAAGTTTACAAAAACCAACCATTTTGGCGATAGTATTGACTAATTTATTCTTTGCATAGAGGTCAGTCTCATGTCAAATTACACCAGCTATACCACCCTTTATATGAAAAATGGACTTGTCCAATATATAGCAATGGAAGAGTCCACTAGTATACAATGGGTTAAGCCACTGTGGATTTATCATAATGCCACGTCAAAAGGCATACTGGGAATGACTTAGGGATAGATTTTCATGCTTTTTGAAATAAAAGTATGTTGTCCATCACGTGATCAAGTCCGTGAAATGAAGACCCCCTATACCCCACTTTATACAGAGAAAACTGGGGATTACAGGGGTATACATTATTTTTCTTATTTTTGCTCCAAGACATAGGTTGTGGGTACGTTAGAACCGCCTCTATGAGGCGGTTCTAACGAGCACCCACAACCTATGTTTGCAGTATTTATAAGAAAAATATCACGGATCTCCATCAGAAAAATAGCCATTTTGGAGTTTTTGAAAAAATGCACTATGTAGCACGGGTGTGTTATCGTAATGTGTATGCATTAGGATCATCTCATCCAGGCGATTCTTGTGAGTAAACACAACTTGTATTGTCAAGTTAAAATAAGAAAAATCTGTCTGAATTATCCAATGGAGTATGGGGAAATATTCCCAAGAGACTCAAGAATTCAGATCAGCCATTGGTGTTCAAGCCGTCAAAGTTCTACTGTATATTTTTGTCTGTTTCAGGGCAGAGGAGGACTGGGCTCTATATTTGTGTGGGCCTCTGGTAATGGTGGGCGGGACGATGATAGCTGTAATTGTGATGGTTATACTAACAGTATTTACACCCTGTCAATCAGCAGTGTGACAGAGAACGGCAAGATTCCGTGGTACTCAGAAGCTTGCTCCTCTACTCTTGCGACAACCTACAGTAGTGGGTCTACTGGGGAAAGACAGATTGTGAGTGCTGTTGACTATCGTTGGATATTAACCCTTTTTGTACCAAATGGAATCTTCCATCTTATATATGGCAGGAGTCCATTTCAAAATTTAGGGGTAACAGGTTGTGTTATCGTCAAAATTTATTTGGAAAATAGCTGACTTTTTGCAAATAGTGTAGGCCCTGATCAGATGCCACGTTCTGCGGCATCTGATCTGGGCCTGCACTGTTTGCAAGGGTATCTGTTTTGGTGTTTCCAGTACAAAATGGGTTAATGCATTTTCAACTGAATGCAAGGTTGGATAGGTTTATCAAGGAAACAGGCATCATGTCAGCTGTGACACTACAAAGGTGTCTTTCAGCATGACTCCAATCTATCTGCAGAAAAACAAACTGCCCACTCTGTATGTAGCTCAGGCCCCTTGGTTATAAAACTTTTTTCATGCTCAACTCACTGAGCATGAAATTTGTAATGCTCATAAACATAATACAAACAAGAGGCAACTTTCGTACTCAGATCACCACTGAAAGTTCTTTTTTCTGCTCATAAATTTTAAAATGAAGACGACTGTTGGCATTTTAAAATTTAATAGCAGGACAAGTGAGTTGTGCATGAAATTTTTTTATAGCCTTGGGGTCTGGTTTGGTGGCTGTCCTTATAGTCTGAGAAGTCTGTGTGGATTAGCTGGCTGATCTGAGTCTTTGCTGGGTGTACATGATTGAAGATACATTTCCCTTGTCATCCCCCATGTGTCAAAATCAAATTATAACGTAAAAATCCCCATTAGGGCTTGGAGAAATAGATTGGGCTGCATGGTGCTTCTGGACAGAACTGAAACCGACGGAACTTGAGTACTGGTAAGCCGCTTAGGTCTAAGTCTGCCCAGGAAAAATGATGCCAGTTGGACTGCTCCTTAAACCCAAGAGCTTTCTATGGGCGGTAGGGCTTGAGATGTCTTTTTGATCTCAGTTTCAGGTTAAAGTCCCGCAAAATTGGAAGCAACGTCTATAAAATGACCTAAATAGTGTTGATGAAGATGTTAAACCTCAAATAAATTCGGACACCTTGAGGACTTGCTGTAATTGTCCTAAATTATTAACAAATTTGTTTCACATTCCAGCAAGGAGTCAAAAAGGCGTAGACAGAATGGCAAACAGTGAAGACCCTGATCAGACTGCTCCTTCAGGAGCACTTTGATCTGGGTCTGCACTGTTTTGCGAAGGTTTGTCTGTCTCAATATTTAAGATCATTACGGTAAACATACACATCATTTTTCCCATTTTAATACAGACACTCATTTCTTGATATTAAGTCACAGTTAGAATGTATACATAAAAAATCAACAAAATAAAAAAAGGCTTGGTTTCTGCTTCCAGATTATCTTGTATATATTATACTTGTAAATTAAGATGAACACCTTAAATGAAATACGTGTCAAGAGAAAAATCTGTGTTTGTGGTTTGATGACAAGTAAGATACAAACTGGTCTGTACAGCTATGCAAATCAACTTTACATCTACCATAAGGAACCGGAGTATTGGGAAAGATAGGCCAAAGCAAACAGTGCAGATCCTGATCGGACTCCTCCTCGTGGTCCACACTGTTTGCCATTCTGTCTGCAACTTTTGGACTCTTTGCTGGAATCATGAAACAAATTTGTCAAAATTTTGGAAGAATTATAGCAAGTCCTTAGTGTGTCTGAATTTTTAGGATTTTTATGGTAGAAATGTGAGGGAATGTACTATCGAAGCTATGAACACTTGGGCACTGATCCCACTGTGCAGACAGGCAGGCTGATCTTTCCTTTTCTTGTTTACAAATGGCAAAAAACAGGTTTTCTCATGAAGTGGCCAATATGAATACTCAGAAAGTGTACATTTCTCAGAGAAATGATCAATTTCATACATAAAATTTTGTAGATTAAATTAAATGAAGCAGAAATACAAATTTCTTCTTTCTGATATATGTATTAGATGTATTAGATATATTTTTTATGTTTTTCAGATGTAATATTCTTCACAAGTCTTTCTTATGTTTAAATGTCAGCATATGCATTTGTACTTGATTACATTTGTGCCTTAACCCTTATTGTACCAAATGGAATCTTCCTCCTCATATATAGCAGGAGTCCATTTCTAGATTAAGGGGTGACAGGTTGTGGTATCTTCAAAATTGATTTGGAAAATGGCTGAACTTTCTGCAAATAGTGTAGGCCCTGATGAGACGCCGCCTTCTGCGGCGTCTCATCTGGGCCTGCACTGTTTGCCAAGTACCCGTTAAGGGGTTTCCTGTCTGAAATTGGTTAAAATGCCATTCAAAACAGCATAGCAGATGACATTTATTTTTTCTTGGCAAAAGAATGTGCGCTTTACTCGAAAACAGCTTGTGTATAAGCCTGTCCAGGAAAAAAATAAGTGAGTCTGTTTAAGCCTGCAGAGGAAAAAAAATAAGTGAGGTTAGATAAATTGACCAGCTCAACATGACCTAAATAGTGGTCTCCATAGGGAGTTTGAAATTTAGTTTTATATTGAAGACAATGCATGCAATTAAAGATCCTGTCAATTTAACCATTGTTCTGCTGGATAAATTAATTTTGCCTTACCCATTTCTACGTGTCAACCAATCTAATTGCTTGATTGAATGTAGTCATTCAAATTTGTGAACTGAATGACAAACAGGGTAGATCCTGATCAGATGGCTTCTTGAGAAGAAAAAACAACCCAACACCCCTATATTTTGGAATGGACTCCTGCTATATGTAAGAAGGAAGATTCCATTAGGTACAAAAAGGGTTAAATATAATTCTGTCACCTTTATCAACAGGGTGTACTCTTGAAGGAAAGACTTCGCTTTTCAGGAGCAATTTCTTTCCATTACAGTAAACATATCCGTGTTACATAGTGCAGTCTTTCTTATCTACAAATGGTTCATTTTCTGTCGAAAATTTGTCATATTATAATTGTTTATACTCAAAATGTAGGTTGTAGGTGCTCATTAGAACCACCTCATTGAAGTGGTTCTAATGTGTACCCACAACCTATGGCTTGGAGCAGAAATAAGAAAAAATAATTAAGACCCCCTTTTTACTCCAGTTTTCTCTATATAAAGTGGGGTTTATTGGGGTGTTCATCACATGAATTATTAAAATGATGCTCTAATAATAACCCCCTAAGGTTAAAGGAAACAAAAAGCTTTTGGGAGAGTTCTCCTCCATGAAGGTGTTTCCGTTTTGTTAAAAAATATTTTTTAATGTTTTGCAGGTAACTACTGATATACGGCGTAGTTGCACAGAAACTCATACAGGAACATCGGCTAGTGCTCCGCTCGCAGCTGGTCTGTGTGCACTGGCTCTGCAGGCTAAGTATGTACACACTTTTAAACCATTATGTGAACATTTTTAACTTATTTTACCCAATGAATTCATCCAATTATATATATTGAGAGAGTCCTTTTAGAGTTTTGTCGATATCAGATTGAGTTACAGTCGAACTTCGATGGCTCAAACTCACCGGGACCAGTGAAAAAAGTTTGGAGAGATCGGTAGTTTGAGACATTGAATTTTCAACTCAGACATTTACATGTCGATATGTGACAACGAAAGACAGAGACTGGCAAGCCTACATGTGCAATACATGACAAGATGTATCTGTTCTACAAGGAATTAAAAAAACAATAAACATTTTTTTTTTTGCATTACTTTTTATTTACACATGAATTTATAACAATGACATACATGTAGTTTTTAACGTGGAACAAACAAATGCAGTGCATGTACGATTAAAGTCCGTTTCTTATAGAGAAAAGAATACAGTCCATTCAGCACACAATATTTAAAAAAAAGTCAATTTCTATTTTCATTTCCTATTTTCAATTCACTTCTTAGAAAAAGTCTAAATTGGTGACCATGTCTCCGTTGATGTTTTAATTGCTACCTGCTAGCATATTTCACACTTTTCACCAAAACAACAGTTCAGCAATTAAGTTTCGCCAGGTAAATGCGTTCAAGCGCAAGGCTGTCATAATTGCCGAGCGCTTATGACAATAATAATCAAATAATCAAGCATTTGGAAGATCTGTAAAATGGAAGTTATTGTTCGAGACATCGATGTGTATTTTCACTAAAAATTGTTCTAGGGACCTTATGAGGAGTTTGAGAGTTCGGCCATTGGTGTTCGAGCCAAGGGTGTAAATTTACATTAAAAATGTAGGCTATTTGCCGGGACCAGGGCGTGAGTTAGAGTGATCCCGGGTGTTCGAGCCAACCAAGTTTGAGCCAACGAAGTTTGACTGTATATATAGAAATGTACCATAATGATCCTAAGTATTGGGACAGACCTAAGCAAACAGTGCAGACCCAGATCAGACTCAGGAGCAGTCTGATCAGGATCTACAGTGTTTGTCATTCCATCTGCATTTTTTGGACTCCTTGCTGGATCATGAAACAAATTTGTTCAAATATTTGGAGAATTACAGCAAGTTCTCAAGGTGTCCAAATGTTAAGCATTTTTATGGTATTTAGAAAATGGCTGAACTTTCAGCAAACATTGGAGGTCCTTAACAGTGCCACAGGATTCTGAATCTGATCTTGGCCTAGTCACCAGTTTGGGGATTTCCCGTCTGAAATTACTTGGCCAGCTGCTGATAGTATAATAAAAATTACTGGGGACACAATGTCAAAAATAAGTATGACTTGCTTGTCCAAACTTTTGTGGTTGATGAATGCCAAATAGACAATAGATAATACCAATTTTCCAGTTAAAATCTCAATCGTGCTTTGATCTGGAGAATGTAATTCTATCACGCCTGTGAGAGAGTTACATAGGCTCTTGGTTTTGGTGCAACTGGTTTTGGTGCAAAACCGAGTATTTCTTAAAAAACAAAAGTAGCACATGTAGCTCAGAAGTGATTTGTTCCTCAAATATGGGGTACTGACAATGGAACAAGGGAGCAAATTCTCCTTGAGAGTGGTCCCTGTTACACAGGAATATAGTCTTTTGTTTGGTGATCTCTCTTAATTGTAAGTACACCGCAACCCCTTTATAACACTTTGTCAGGATCCAGAGCGGAAACCCTGTTAGTTGAATAACCTTGTTACATGTATTTCCAAACAAAATGTATTAATTTTATAGAAAAACGACCAAAGCAGAAACCATGTTAGTTAAACAACTGTGTTATATCCAAAGAAACGTATATAGATTATATAGATCAATGACCATTTATAATTTTCACATTTTTGGGATCCATTTTTAATCTGTGTTAGAGCTATAACTTTATTACAGTAGCACTTCGATGGCTCGAACACCGATGTCTCATTTACCATGGTTGAGTCGAACGCGTTAGGATAGTTTCATCTTTTATCTTGCAAATGTATGGCGGGTGTACTCATTAGAATCTCCTTAATGAGGTGGTTCTTAATGAGTTCACACAACATACATTTGTATTATAGATCAATGAAAAAAAAGTCTAAAATTATCCCCATTTGATCTTCCTGGAAGTAGCCATCAGTGGCTGGAGCTACCCCTGTCTCGAACAGATTTTCGTTATCGCAAAGGTGTTTGAGCCATTGAAGTTTGAATGTTAATGAACGGTTTTAAATGGGTTTATATGTAGTTTCCTTCTATTTGCATCTGTAATGGTCATAAGGACTGTTACACCTTTCTGACAGGTTCCACTCATCATTCTGTTGGTTTGTCTATACTGTGGTATCTGATTTTGGATATCCTTTTCAGCCCCATGTTGACGTGGCGGGACCTGCAGCATATTGTTGTTATGACAGCAAAACCAGACTACCTCGAAGATCCTAATTGGGTCACTAATGGTGTAGGGAGAAAAGGTAAATACTCCGCTAAGTTAAAGCATCACATTGACAATTCCATGAAATTAACATTCCCTAAACCCACTTTATATAGGGAAAAGTGAGGTTTACAAGGGTATGCATTATCTTGCTCAAAAACATATGAGCTGGCGCAGATCAGCCAGAGCATCCGTGTAGTCTGACCAGAAACTTCTCTTGCTGCATGAAGGGCTGCATGGTGCTTCTACGCATAGCTGAAACCGACAGAGACTTTTGAGTACTGGTATCCACTCCTAAAGGAGAAAATTCTTTCCTTTAAAAGTGGACCCCTATTGAGATACGTCTGAAAAAGTTACCTCCCTTGAACCTGAATCAGTTTCCTATGTGAGAAGCTGCCATGATGTAGTGGGTAAGCTACTCGCCTTAAAAAGCAGGGGCCGTAGGTGCGATTCTGGGCTTCTCCAGACTTTTGAACAAGTCTTTAAATGGAGGTCCAGTCTCCATATGAGCTTAGTTGTAGGTTTGACATAAAACTCTACACGTACATATAACCATGCTTAACCCTTATCTTGCTGTTCACAACAACCCCTATATTTGGAAACAGTGTAGATCCAGATCAGATGGCTTCTGAAGAAGCCATCTGATCAGGTTCTACACTGTTTGACATTCAATTAATGAATTTGTAGGAATAAATTACATCAAGTAATTTGATTGGTTCAAATTCAGAAATGGGTGTGGCTAAACTGAATATTCAGCAAGAGAAGGGTTAAAACATACATGGAAAGATAGAGATAGCTGAACCATTGCTCTGTTGCAGACAAGTCTGTTAACCTTGTCATGAAAAATAAGTTGTTGGTAGCAGCTTGTCCTTCCTATGTTAAAAATAGGATAAACAGAGGTTGTTGTTTATGCTCCATTAATGTTATTTATTTATTTTATAATTTATGTAGTTTCGTTCCTTTGCTGAAAGCTTGTTTAATTGGTATAACAAGAGTAGGGCTGGCTAATCGGAGCTGAAAAGATAATCGATTATCAGTCATGCCATTGCGATCGATAAGCGATTAGTAATCGCTAAGGTTTTTGTCATAATTTTACCTGTCTGGCTTTCTGTCTGAGCATGACTCTTACCACATGTTGCCCATTACCATATGTATATTTGAACAGACAGGCCTGAGCAAACAGTGTAGACCCAGATGAGACGCCGCAGAATGCGGCGTCTCATCAGGGCTGCACTGTTTGCCACTCATCTCTCTATTTTAGGCATAACTTTGGGTAGTAAATTGTACCTATGAAGTAATCGATTAAAAGCAAATCAGAAATGATAATCATTTTTGTGGAATTTATTGATTGATTAATCGATTATACGATTAATCGTGTCAGCCTTAAACCAGAGGTATAAAAAATGCCATGTATAGAGATTGTCAGTGAGGCATTTCTAGCATACCCACAATACTTGTTAGGGAAAAAGCCTTTCTATTACTGATTGTAACCCTATGCTTTATTCGGATTCTTTATAGGGACAAATTCTCTCTGTACAGGAACGAATACTGTTGTATAAAGGGTCCTTGCATATGGTATTTCTATGCCCAGCTCATACTTCTGTAACATGGATGTGATCTCTTTCAGTGAGTCATTCCTTTGGTTATGGTCTGATGGACGCAGGTGCTATGGTCCAGCTGGCCAGAAACTGGACAACTGTACCTCCACAGCATATATGTGAGAAACGCTCAAAAGATGAAAACAGGTAAACCTTTTGCTGTCTTGAAAAATTTTAGACTGGCTTCAGATTTTTAATTGTCACCTATACTTTTATAGACTAGACAGGAAATTTTATTTCAGTTTTTGATCAATTTGTGCCTGTTGATCTTTCCATCCATCAATCCACCCATTATGTCAGCCTTGCAATTGCTGCTATTTCTGAGAAGCACAAGGCCCATTAAAGGTGCATTATTGAGCTACCGGGTCTCAATTTTTTTTTTCTGGTTTTTATCTTCAATGCATACTCCTTTGTCATGTGTACACTTTTGGAGCCAAATACAGCTTCAGAACTTTGTGAAAATGGTTGTTTTCATTCGTGTTTACCCTTCGCTCAGAACATGTGTTCGGACTTTCTGTTCTAAAAATAAATCTGTCACTTTACACATACATGGCAACAATATCGTCTCTGAGTGTCAATACTTATGGCATGGTATTCAGCGTCATATTTTTTTCCGATTCAGGCATGGCCTAAGCAAACAAGGCCAAAAATGAACATCGCATAACGTCATATATGGGGATTCTATTTTTGTCACGAACTAAAAATAGATCTAACTAGTGTTCGAAACCTAGTTAGGGAATCCCTCTCAAATTTGTTTACCTGTCAATATAATTGTTCGCATTTTGCATAAAATGCATTCATTTGTATTGTTTTAAAGAAAAATACCGGCTATATGTATTTTATTAATGGAAGCATTTTTTCCGTATAGCTCAATAATGCACCTTTAACTTCAAACTTACATGTATTACCTTCTCCAGTTACATTTATTGATGAATCAGTGGGTTTTATGGCCTCGTGGTTAAGAGAGCTGAGACTTAAACAATCTCTCACCGCTCTGGATTGGAGTCTCACTTGAAACACATGTTGGGTGTTTTGTCCCCAGGAAATCCAGTTTTCGCTCACAGAGGCAAGAGATAGCCTTCAGCAGGAATTTTTGTCTATTAGATCTATTCCATGAATGGAAAGGTAACGGTCCACTTTGGTAGTCACAGGCACAACATAACCTTCTGGGGAATTCTTGTCCTCGTATCATACCGTATTTATCCTAAATATTCGGACACCTCTACTCCTTACCATACTCATTCTAAAATTTGAACAAGTACAATTTACTACCTGATGGGTCTAAAAATAGCTGGATTAATGGCAAACAGTGTAGACCCTGATGAGACGCCGCAGAATGCGGCGTCTCATCTGGGTCTGCTCTGTTTACTCAGGCCTGTTTGTCCGAATAGATAGGGTAAATATTGTAGCTTCTATGAAAATTAACACTGTTATGAATGTTTCAGATCTATTCCCATGAATGGAAAGATAACAGTCCAGTTATACACAGATGGTTGTGAGGACACAGTGCATCATGTGAAGTATTTAGAGCACGTCCAGGCTCGAATTACTCTCAAAGCCAGTAAGCGTGGAGAAATTCAGATATATTTAACGTCACCCATGATGACTACATCAACGTTGTTAGCAAAGAGAAGTCAGGATTCATCCCGGGAGGGATTTAATAATTGGGCTTTCATGACTACTCATAACTGGGGTGAGCTCGCCAAAGGCTCGTGGCAGCTAGTAATTGAGAATGGCGCTCATTCATGTAAGTTTTAATTGAAACCTCTCCTTGTTGGAAGTTTCTGAAATGAATTTGTTTATTGTGATCTTATCCTCTTTTCTGCTGAGTTTTTTTTGCCCCATATCTGTTTCCTCTTTCTTTTCTTTTATTTTTCAGCCTTAAAGGTGCCAACCCAAAGTTGAAACAGTTGACATTAGATTATTTTTGTTATTCAGAAACAGTCACACTTGCATTTTATAGTATTTCATAGTCTGATGGACCAGTTGTTCAAAGCTTCTCACATTTTTTTTCAGCAAAAACACAAAAATTTTAATTGTACTTGCTAGAACAGTTAACAATATGACCATTAATGAGCTTGTTAAGCTAGCAAGGCTTTGAACAACTGGACCCAATCCTTCTTGTCTCTGAAAAGTAAGAAGGAATATTTAAAAATGTCCTGTGCAACAACTGTTGTGCTTGGCACTTTAAGGTTTAATAATAAACCCAAAATAACAAACAATAATGTTACATGCATCGATGGCCATGTAATGCTTATATTATGTATCCGTGTATAATAGAGGAAAATGACTAATGTACATTACTTTGTAGCATGTTAGATATTTTTTCCATGCATCGTTGATGTATTCTGATGACATTGTAGTGCAAATGGCTAACTAAATATACTATCTACCGTACACAGTTTGTGAACGTATAGGCTATTGTGCACACCAATCCAGTCTAGTCATTACTTGTTGAATCATTACATATAGCACAGGAGAATAGTTCATCCTAAAAATCCAACAAATTCGGACACCTTGACATTACGCAAACATTACTTGTTGAATCATTACATATAGCACAGGAGAATAGTTCATCCTAAAAATCCAACAAATTCGGACACCTTGACATTACGCAAACATGCCTATACAAATACATTGCCACCTTTATCGCCGAAAAAATGAAAATTTTATGATGAAAAATTGTGATATTTTTCTTATTTCTGTTCAAAATATAGATTGTGGGCAGGCACTCTTTAGAGCCGCCTCGATGAGGTGGTTCTAACGAGTACCCACAATCTATATTTTAGAGCAGAAATAAGAAAAATAAGGTATACCCCCGGAAACCCCAGTTTTACAATATAAAAGTGGGGTTCAAGGGGGTCAAAATTATATAGGTGTGTTTTCGTGATGGGACTTGCTGCAATTCTCCTAAAATTTTAACAAATTTGTTTCATGATCCAGCAAGGAATCAAAAAGATGCTGATGGTATGGCAAACAGTGTAGACCCAGATCAGACTGCTCCTTCAAGAGCAGTCTGATCTGGGTCTACACTGTTTGCTTAGGCCTATCTATCCCCAACACTTTGGATCATTATGGATTGTTGATGTGTACACTGGTCTTTGCATGTGGCATCATCAGAGACTATAAAGTTAAATGTTTCCAAATTCCATTTCTGGGTGTGATTGGAGTTCATTAATTTTGCTGGTCAGTTTCAGAAGTAAAAGTTTCTGATTTTAGTTCTTCATTGTTTTTCCCTTGGTTGCTTTTATTTTCTCATTCCACATTAATATGACATTTACAAGTTGGTATTCCATTCCATTTTTTTTTTAAATACTGTTAAAGATTTTTTTTTTTTTAAATACTGTTAAAGATTTTTTTTATAATGTAATCAAATATATCTTAACCTTTTTGACAATAAGCAGAAATTTTGGCAGTTGATAATATATAAAATGGTCTTTTTTTTTTTTTTTTTGGCTTGATCATACTTGCAACAAATTTAGTCTGGTAAATATGTTATGCAACGATATGTTTTATAAAGTTTTCCTGGTGAAGACTTCGATCAGCCTGTGGATCCACACAGTCTGATAGTTTTAACAAGGTTTAACCCATTGCAGGAGGGAAACCCCTAAAGAGATACCTTGGCAAACAGTGCAGGCCCAGATCAGACGCCGCAGAACGCGGCGTCTGATCAGGGCCTGCACTATTTCAAAATTTGCTAACAGAATTTTCCTTCCGAAATAGAATAAAAATGAAAAAATAGGCCTACACCCCTTATATGACAAATGGACTTGTCCAACATACAGCAATGGATGAGTCCACTAGTATACAATGGGTTAAACTGTTATGTGCAAAACTGTGTGACAATTAACAGTGCTATTAAGGGGTTTATGGTAACTTTATGAAAATCTTAATCTTAACTGAGCAACCAAAAAAAAAAAAAAAATCAGTTGATAGACATTTTCTATAGCCTATACTAGGCTTATGTCATTTGTTTTCTTAACAAACAAATACAGTACTCCATTATATTATTGTAGCATGGTCTAAGAATTCTGGCAAATCTGATGATGACAGTAAGTAATGGACGTCAAAGAAAAGTTTCTATTAGACATTGTTTTCTGTCTTTTTTACCAACCTGAAGGACAGAGACAATTCATTGTCATTATGTGTTGCAAAAAAAGAATCAAATCATTAGACAAAGAATGATATATAACAAAAATAAGAATGGGATCTTAGAAAGTTAGGTTTTACCCTCAACTTCAGTTAACAGTTAATGCCATCTGTGTAACAGAACAAAAAAAATTCTCCATATTGAAACCGGCCCCCGCTCATCGGGGCTTGAAGAAATAGATCGACTGCATGATTCGTCCATGCAGAGCTGAAACCGACCCGCACACGAGTACGGGTAAACCGTTTAGAGGATCTGAGCCTGCCCAGGCAAAGCGGTGTGAGTCTGACCGTCCATGCTTATAAACCCTATTGGTGCCATTGGGTGGCAGTGCTTGAGATGTCATTTCGTCTCATTGTTGGGTAAAAGTCCCAAAAAATTGGAAGCAACGTCTCCAGAATGACCTTTACAGTGTTGACGGGGACTTCGAACCTCAAATCAAACAAACATATCCATATTTAAACATGCAGTCAAAAAATAATCTTGGAGCTATTGTAGCCTATAACTGACATGTATATCTTGGTCTGAGCAGTTATTTGCCTTTTCTCTGGACGCTGTTGAGGCGAAGGTCCAGTTTATCTTTTGCCATTGGGGCAGCCAACTGATATTGGCTTACAGTTGGGCAAGACCTGATGCCCTTGCAGCGAGTGTGGTAGAATGGTTACCATTCTTTTATTTTGTTCTCTTTCATATCTGTTTCCCTCATTTCTCTCTCCCTTTCACTGGGAGACTACTCAGAATAGCCAATGCCATTATGACCCCTAAAACCACAACCGTTTCTCTGCAACTTTGCCCTTGAGTCAGCTGAAGCTCAACAGCAAAATTTACAGACTTTATCTTGATCTTATTTTTCTCTGTTTAACACTTAGTTGCTGCAGATAATGTTATGGCAGATAGCATATAATTATTGACTATTGGGTCATTGGACATTTTTTAATGTTGACCAGAGAATACAGTAAAACTTCGATGGCTCGAACACAGATGGCTCGTTTACCATGGCTTAGTCGAACCCATTTTTTAGCCCCTAGGGAATTCCTCAACATTAGAAGTAGTGTGGGATAATTAAGGACATTTTCGACTTTTATCTTGCAAATGCATGCTGTGTGTGCTCATTAGAATCGCCTTGTCGAGGCAATTCTAATGAGTACACACAGCATACATTTTATTATGGAACACCAAAATGATGTCCCAAAATTAACCCCATTATGCCTCCTGGAAGTAACCCTCAGTGGCTCGAACTACCCCTGTCTCGAACAGATTTTCGAGGTCCCAAAGGTGTTCTAGCCATTGAAATATGACTTACAAATGTTTAGCTTTGCCTCAGTCAATATTGATATTCTCCGGTCGACATCACATCATGCCCATTGACTCAATAGTCAATAATTATATATTTGTTTTTCTTACTTTTCAAAATAATGAGATTTGATAACTCCCGTGAATTACCAGATGGTGCCCTTGTCTATATTATTATAGGGTAGTATATCTTTCCTCTCAAAAACCTTGATACTGGCCCCTGTGGGTGTGACATAGCCTTGGACGGAATTCTTGTCTCTGAAATACAGGAAAGAATACTTTGAACAATGCCATCTGCCAGTTATGATAAGCACGCTGTAATGAAGGCATGTAAGCTCCTCCATTCATCCATTTGCATTTCTGCCTAATCATATCGCCATCATATAAGTACATATAGTTTCACACAGACTTCTTTGCCATTGATCATCATTTCTAGATAGATGCAGTCTGAGCCCTTAAAAATCCAAGCAGTATTGCATTACATCAAATTCAATTTTGTGTTGTTGTTTTTTTTTTTTCAGGGAAAATCAGATTTGTCATTTCATGTGAATCGTGATTCCCATAAACTGTCAAACCAGACTTTCTCTGAAAAAATATGAAAAAAACAACAAAAAAAAAACAAAACAACAACAACAAAATAACATTTGAAAATGATGTCTGTGACATTGGCAGCTAGTAATTGAAAGGTTAACCCTTGTCCTGCTGAGCCCGGATATGCCTTATTTTCCAAACAATGAAGATCCAGATCAGATGGCTTCTGACGAAGCCATCTGATCAGGATCTACATTGTTTGCCATTCAGATAGTGAATTTATTGAAATAATTTGCATCAAGTAATCTGATTGGTTGATAATCGGTAGTGGGTGTGGCATATATGAATATTCAGCAGGACAAGGGTGAAGTTGAACAGCCATTGTAACTACCGTAATGATCTTAACCCTTCTCTTGCTGAATATTCATTTAAGCCACACCCATTTCTGTCTATCAACCAATCAAATTACTTGATGTGATTTATTGCTACAAATTCATAAACTGAATACCAAACAGTGTAGATCCTGATCAGATGGCTTCTTCAGAAGCCATCTGATCTGGATCTGCACTGTTTGCAAAGATAGGGGTTGTCGTGAACAGCAAGATAAGGGTTAAGGATTGTGACAGACAGGCCTAAGCAAACTGCAAATCCAGATCGGACTGCTCCTTCAGGGTCTATACTGTTTGCCATTCTGTCTGCAATGTTTGGACTCCTTGCTTGATCGTGAAACAATTTTGTAAAAACTTTAGGAGGATTACAGCAGGTCCTCAATTTGTTCACAGTTTTAGGATTTTTATTTAACCCTTATCTTGCTGTTCACGACAACCACTATCTTTGCAAACAGTGTAGATCCAGATCTGATCAGGATCTGCACTGTTTGACATTCAGTTTCTGAATTTTTAGGAATAAATTACATTAAGCTATCTGATTGGTTCAAAGTCAGAAATGGGTGTGGCTAAAATGAATATTCAGCAAGAGAAGGGTTAAATACTGCTTGTACTGATAATCTCAGGGCAAGGCAATGATCATGATAGCCATTTCTTTTTCTTGTGATTTGATTCCATGCTGTAGAAAATTTGAAATATGTTGCTAAATTATTATTCTTTTCAGATCTTTTGGCCTGTCATTGAAAGTCATTTTTTGCTGCTTTGAATGTTGTTTTTTCTTACGCTTTGTCACCCTTTTATCAGGATTTTTATGTGTAAGAAAATTCACACTATAAATTGCCCATTCAAGTTTCACAGAGAGAGAGAATATGAGAGAGAGAGAGAGAGAGAGAGAGAGAGAGAGAGAGAGAGAGAGAGAGAGAAAATGGATTATAAGCACTTTTAAAATTTTGGTAATCTCGTATTTTCTTTTTTTCACAAACATGTATATTTTTCTGTATATATATTTTTATGTAAGTACATGTATCTTACTTGCTTCGTATGAGCCTAGATTTGCACCTTTTGTCAATGTATTATGCACTGATATGCTGGTCTTTTACCCACAGCTTTCTGAAATCTGGCCTTGTTTGCCAATTGAACTTTCTTTCGTCTTTCTTTCTTTCTTTCATTTTTCTTTCTTTCTTAATGCGGTATTTTGATGTTGATCAAGGATACAGTTTTCAGTTGTTGGTTTTTTGACACAGATTTTTGGACACACATAATCTGTTTAAAGCAGCTTGAATGAGAGTTGTTTTATTATATGAGTAAACTATGTTGACCCTTAAGACACTGAGAAAAACTACATCTGAAAATGTCTCTGCTAATTTTTTTTTTTGCAAATTTTTTAAGAATATTTTTGCATACAGGCAAACAGTGTGGAGCCAAATTAGACTGAGGAGCAGTCTAATTTGGGTCCATACTGTTTGCAAAAAAGCAGACGTCAAAGCAGACAACAAAAGTCGTGATTGGCTAAGTGAAATTATTTCTTCAGAATGTGCAAAATGAAGATAGAAATCAGTCTGTGCATCCACGCATTCAACATAATCTTCTTTAACCCTTCAAATGCTAATCATGACAATTGTTATCTGCTTTGTTGTCAGCTGGTTACCTTAAAAATCATTGTTGCAAACAGTGTGGCCCCAGATCAGAATGCTCCTCTAGGAGCCATCTGATCAGGGTCCACCCAATTTGCCTGTATACAAAAATATGTTTGAAAAGTTTGCAAGAAGATGAAGCAGACGGCATAAACAGACGACATTTTCAGAAGCAGTTTTTCTTGGAATCTTAAGGGTTAAAAATAGTCTGCCTGGCAATTTGGGTCAGTGACACTCCATTTAGTGCCTAGTGGAAGCTCTGAGTGTGGATGCTCAGACTGAACATATTGATGTTCAAACTTAACACATGGATGTTCAAACTGAACACTGAACATATGGATGTTCAGACTGAACACATTTTCGCCTAACTCTACTCAGTTTCTCTTCAGTGCATGTTTATAAATAGGTGTATATGTTCTGAGTGCATGTGTATGTTTTATTTTCATAGTTGTTTTATGAAAACGGATATTATACACTTTAGAAACACAACTCTTAACTCTGCAGCACAGAGGACATTTTTTTTCATTGCTTTTCTATGCAAGTAGTGTTTGACACTTGATTTGAATCAGCAGATGACGCGCATGTAATGTCAAGCCTCATTTTCAATGAAAAATAAGAAGAAAAAAAAACTAAAATGCCGTCTGCTAAACTTCCTTCGGTTTTGACTGTCAGTGGTCATTACAAAAACATGCCTATTCAAATATATTCATAGAAATGGAAAATTTCAGATGAAAAATTCAGATTTTTTCCTCATTCTTCTCCAAACATAGATTGTGGGTACTTGTTAGAACCGTCTAGTCGAAGGGGTTCTAACGGGTACCCACAATCAGTGTTTGTGAGCAGAAATAAGAAAGATAATATATACCCCTGTAAACCCCAGTTTTACTATTTAAAAGTGGGGTTCAAATGAGTCAGAATTATATTTACGTGTTTTTGTGATGTAAAATGCAAAGCACAGTCAGAACAGATTACATTTGCAAACATATTTTTTTTTCTAAGAAAATAAGGCTTGATGAATAATTCACATGAAATGCCAAGTCTTTTTTTTTCTGGAAAATAACAATACGAATGATCATATCATCTGCTGAGATTTTGTTAGATAAGAGTTAAATTGAATAAGGCTTGGTATGATACCTTTTGAAAGTAACACAATTAAGGAGTCCTTCTGTTCTGAGTCTTTGTGCATCTTTTAAGAATGCATCTCTTGATATTTTATGTGTTTTTCATTTGTTCTCTGTGTATGATTCATGATATCTTGTATGAGGGGAATGGATATGCTTGAAAAATTTTCATCTTTGTAAATAGCAGAATAATTTTTACACATGGAGCAGAATAATTTTTGCGCATGGATTAGTCTCTTTTCATGAAAGGGGCTCAGTTAAGAAAAAAAAAAACCTCCGGCAGGAGATATAGTTTAACCCATTCTCCTGCTGAATAAATTAATTTTAGCGACACCCATTGCTGACTAGCAACCAAATAAATTACTTGATACATTGTATTCATTCAAATCTCAAACTGCTTGATAAACTGTAGATTCTGATCAGAAGCCATCTGGCCCTTCACTGCAAGATCAGAAGCCATCTGATCAGGATCTACACTGTTTGTCATGCAGTTTGTGAACTGAATGAATACAGTATGCAAAGTAATTTGATTGGTTGATAATCAGCAATGGGTGTGGCTAAATTAAATTATTCAGCAGGATAAGGGTTAAGTGTCCTCCCATTCAGTCCTTTTAAAATGACTCCAGTGACAATTAAGGCAACTACTTTCTGTCAGAGAGCTGCTTCTTGAAGTCTATCCATCCCTCTGTAATGACTGGAAAATGTGCACTTTCATTTTAGTAAAACATGTATTAATGTGATCATGTGATGTTTTAGTTGCATTTTGGAATATTTTCTGTTGATATCTAGCAGTTTTATAGATGTAATTTATTTTTTTTTTGCTTAGTTCACATTTTCTTTTTTCAAAGTTTGATAGCTTTTTGTTTAATGATACAGATTTAGTTGAAGATTTTGTAGTAGATGTATCGTCAATGCTTTTCTTCATTGTTTTTCAATTCTTTAAGTTCATTAAAGCACCATAATTGCACAGCAAACAACATACCAAATTATTTTCAGAAAAAATATGAGGACACTTTCTTTGAATCATGTGCTGACAGGTGATTCATCGGCCCCCACCAATCGGGGCTTGAAGAAATAGCTAGGCTGCATGATGCTTCCACGCAGAACTGAAACTGACCGCACACGAGTACTGGTAAACCGCCTAGAGGATCTAAGCATGCCTAGGCAAAGTGGTGCGAGTTGGACCGTCCATGCTTATAAACCCTATTGGTTTCATTGGGCGACATGGCTTCAGATGTCTTTTCATCTCAATGTCAGGTAAAAGTCCCACAAAATTGGAAGCAACATCTCCAAAATGACCTATGCAGTGTTGATGGGGATGTTAAACCTCAATTCTAATGCACTTACGTATGTAACGCGACGTCTGATTGGGTAACGTCAAAAATTTGCGACAGTATATTCCACGATATACTGTCGGAAATCCGACGTCACCACGTAACGTCGTTTTTCATTGGCTTACATTTGGTTTTACGCAGCTCACAACGCCTGCCGGTTTGTGCAAAATAGTACAATTTTCAACAAAACAACCGAATATGTGCATTAGAATGGGGATAACTGTATTGAAAATTGTCATTTGGGGAGGTAAATCGGTGGTTTTACGGTCGCAAATTACGTTTTACGGCTCCGCTGACGCGTCGCCGTAAAACGAAATTTCCGACCGTAAAACCACCGATTTACCTCCCCAAATGACAATTTTGAATACAGTTATCCCCTAAATCAAACAAACAAACAGGTGGTTCACATGAAATGTCAAGTCTCTGGAAAATAAGAAAAGAGAGAGAGAGAAGAAAAACAAACTTTATCTGCTTTATTTGTGTTTGACACTTGTAGGAAGGGTTAATTCAGAGAGTGAAATAACATATTTGCCGTCTTAGTGGCCACCTCTATTAAGCAAGCACCCTGTCTTAAGCAAGCATGCATTTGGTTCCCAAAAAAGGCAAATGTATTAAATTTCACCTGTATTAAGCAAGCACCTGTCTTAGTAAGCACATTTTGGTTATCCCATACTTAATACAGGTTGGACTGTACTTAGAAATTTCATTCTATTAATATAAAAAAACAAGCTCAAGAAAATACATGTACTGATATTAAGCGCTTGATCAGATGCAACCTTATATTCCTTATTCCCACATTGGACATGTTTGGTTGAAACAAATATGTCCAAAGTTAGCATATGGAGCATGTATATTAAAAAACCTTATCCTGCTGAAAAAATTCATTAAGCCACACCCATGTCCGAATAACAACCAATCAAATACTTGATATAAGGTATTCATTCAAATTTGCAAACTCAAGGACAAATAGTGTAGATCTTGATCAGATTACTTAGTCAGAAGCCATCTGATCTGGATCTACACTGTTTGCAAAGGTAGGGGTTGTCGTGAACAGCAGGATAAGAGTTAGAACACAAAGATTTCCTCAATAAAAATAAGCCAGCAATTTGTCTCTCTTTGTCACAAAAGCATAATAATTGATATGTTAGGGTGATAATCATCTTTTAGCATTGTTACAAAGTCTGAACAGAAGACTGCGAAATCTTTCTCGCTCTAAATTAGTGTCAACTCTGCTTCTTGAAGAACTGATGTACACTTAATAGCGTGTGTGTGCTAATTACAGCCAGAAGGGTATGTGAGGTGGCATTTGGGTGGGTGGAGGAGTGCCTGTCTGTGTGGTTGCATGCATTTAAATTATCATGCGTACCAGAATGTTTGATGAAGAGAGGAATTGCATTTGTACACATTAAATTATGATATATGTTCCGTATTTACCCTGAGTATACGGACGCCTCAAATCCTTACTGTACTTGTTCTAAAATTTGAACACATACAATCTACTACTCAATGTTGTAACTATGAATAGCTGCATGATAGGCAAACAGTGCAGACACTGATGAGATGCCGCATTCTGCATCATCTCATTTGGGTCAACACTGTTTGCTCAGCCTTGTCCGTCCAAATACATATAGTAAATATGGCACTTAAAGAGATGTTTCTTATGAGCCTTGTCCTTTATGGTCATTTTTCTTTTTAATTAATATATTTTTAGGTCCATGTTAACCAAACAAAAAGATGAACATTATATAGAAAAATGAACATTTAATTGTGATTTTTCTATATAACTTACCGTATTCGCCCTAATTACCGCACATGCTCCTATAAGCGCACACCAAAGCTATTTTTGAAAAGGAAATGCATAAGCGCACACTTTACAGTAGCCTCCTCTCGAAGTTCTCACAGTAAATCTTTAAAAACTTGCTGTTATTTCTTCAACAGTGAAGGCAATGCTTAAGTATCCTTTTCTGTCCCATTATATATCAGTATGCATCATCTCGGAAGATATTGTTTCGTATCAAGTGTGCGCTAATTAGGTAGATTTTTCACCACGATTTTTTGACACGCTTTTGAAAATACTAAGCGCACGGTGCGGTAATTAGGGCGAATACGGTACCTATTTTTAGGTCCATGCTATCCAAACAAAAAGATATAACATTATATAGAAATATCACAAGAATATAATGTATATATATTTTGAGATCCATTGTTAAACCGTGTTATATCCAAAATTGTGTTGTAATGAACAGTGTTTTAAAGAGGTTTACGTGTACTTGCGTATTTTAGTGCAAAAGTTACAGAATGTAAAACATAATTATCGATTGCACAACAACTAACAATTCTGATTGTTTACTAAATTAATGTAGAAATGAAGCACCAGTTACTAAATGAGCTATGCCACAAGAAGACAACATCTTGGAGGTCCACAGACTACTTGCATTTCTTAACCCATTTTGTACTGGAAACCCAAAACGGGTACTTGGCAAACAGTGCAGGACCAGATCAGACGCCGCAGAATGTGGCATCTGATCAGGGCCTACCCTGTTTGCAAAAAGTTCAGCTATTTTCTGAATAAATTTCAAAGATAACACAACCTGTCACCCCTAAATTTCAAAATGGACTCCTATATAAAGAGGAAGATCCATTTGGTACAAAAAGGGTTAATTATCCAATTTGTACCAAATGGAACCTTCCACCTTACATACACCAGGTTTATGGGAACCAGGTTGAATTGATCTAAAAAAAAAAGAAAAGAAAAAAAAGGCTGACCTTTTTGCAAACAGTGCAGGGTCTGATCAGATGCAGCATTCTGCAGCATTTGATCTGGACCTACACTGTTTGCCATCTACCCGTTTTGGTGTTTCCTGTAAAATGGGTTTAATATAGAAGGCATAGAATGGTTTCTTCGTGGCAGACCTAGGTGAAGGCTCGGATTTGACTGTGCAGATGCACAGGCTGATGTGAGCCCTTGCTTGCCAAGCATCTTGTGTTTTCTGTGACATAGCTCATGTTTATTGCACATACCCTACACATCTAAAAACCTTAGCCGTCATGAATTCTTGCTTTACACTTGGTTAATTTGAAGTCACAGTTCTGTTTGTCTGCCTTTCACATACGTATTTGGACACACAGGCCTGAGCAAACTGCAGACCCAGATGAGATGCCGCAGAATGCGGCATCTCATCAGGGACTACACTGTTTGCCACACATCCAGTTACTTTTAAGCCAAGTTTGCCAATTTGAATGGATAATTGTATCAACTAATTGGATTGGTTGATAGTCAGAAATCAGGTTGCAAAGTTTATTTATTCAGCAGGACAAGGGTTAAATCCCCTTTGTTTTTAAATAAGTCGGAGCTAGTGCTTGGTCACGGGTTCAAAATGGGCAGTTGTCAGTTTCTGGTGAAAGAATGTATGTCATACTGGTTAACTGCTTTGGCATAGACCTGCCCAAGAAAAATGTGGCTATGTTAACTGACTGACTTGATAGAGTAGAATCTATTCTGTCTGCATTAGAGAGCTCAGAATAGCAAAGCTGTTCCTGCATGCAGTAAACAGGTGTGTGTGTGTCTGTGGCACATGCACAGTTGGGTGGCTTCATTTTGCAAATTGTGTAAAATAGAAGTAGAGGCAATGATCTGGAATCGATACAATGAACCCAAAGCTCCCATCAGAGACACCAAAGGGAAAGAAACACAAACATGAAGCAACAGACCCTAACGGAAACACCAACAGCTGAAAGCCAAGGATCCTGCATGTGTCTCAGCTCTCATTTTAATCATAAACTGCAACACATGTATCACATTGTCTTTCCTAACAAAGAGACAAGAAATGATAAAGCAAGGATTCAGGTTTTGTAGTTTTGTATATATAGTTACACTAACAGCTAGTTTTGTATTGATTTTGTTTGCAGTTCGTGGAGCCCGCTTGAAGGATTGGGTTCTTGTACTGTATGGCACAGACCGAAATCCCCATTTCCCTATGACAACCACAGCGCCTACGAGTTCTACTAGCAGCCCAACCACTACCACACAAAGAAATAGTCGACAACGTAAACATAAACCATCTGGATACATTGATAATTATTGGCAATCTCGATACTATAACACAAATTATAGGACCGAGTATAACAATAATTATAATTTTAACTATAAAAAGACCCATAACCGGAAAAAACAGCGGCCACGTCCTCGGCCGCGCCCAAGGCCCACCACCACAACTACTACCACAGTACCAACCACTACTAAACTAAGGCCATTCTTGCATAGACACCCGTATTATCAACAGCCAAGACAAAAAATTAAGTCAAGATACGGGCATGAGACTCACATGTGTATCTTTGAGACATTGGCAAAGAAGAATAATATGTCGACGCTGCAGTACTATGAGATGATCAAAAAAGACCTCAGCTCAGGCAAGGATTGTGTCATGTGACAAAGTCATGTGATAGGTCACATGGTCTTTAATTTAGCTAAGATTATAGGTGTTTTGAAGATACTGCATTTTCTGAACGTACACATTGGTCTTCTTGTGTTGAGACAATTAAAGATCATGTGATTGGTCATAAGACATATCATGTGACCTGCATGCTTGATGTTGTGGTAGTTTAGTTTGAAATTATTCCCAGACAGCCTTTTGAGATGGCCATTCTTTATTTACAGTTAAATGCCCAGAGCCCCATTCCAGTCTTTGATATAGAACCACTTTTCTTGTAATCTTTCTACTTTCTGTCTATAATTCTGGCAAATCTGAGGAGCATTTGGAATATACTGGCAATGAGGTCATATCTCAGATATAGATTTAATGTGCATGAAATCATTATATCATGTAATCTGATCAGCTGATAGTCAGAAGTGTATGTGCCTAATAAATATTCAGCAGGATAAGGGTTACACTAAATTTTTGCAGCATTGGACCCTTTATAGTCTGCTAAGCATAAAGCTACTGTTAACCTAAAATCTTTCGAAAATTTTCAGTAATATATTATTCTGATAATTAAAATTTCAGATATCTTGCTACAGCATCATTACATATATCTTTCACATAGCAACAGAATTATAATGAGAGGCCTAAATGTCTTCAATTTGTTGGAAAAAAAAAAGCATGGCTGCCAATGGGCAGAAATTGTTGCCTTCAAAAACTTCAAAAATCTCCATAGAATGTGCTGCATAAATTGACCTTATGTGAGTCACTATCATTTGCCTTCAAATCATGTTGAATGGTCAATACAACACATGGGCACATTAGGCAGGGGTTTTGGCAGCATGCAGGTTTTGTGGAAATTTCGACAATGTAAAATCCTTTTTGAAAAGAGCAAGTTTCATACTGACATACTCATAACAGTGACAAAAAAAAAACATGCATAGATTAACTGACAATGATGTAGCTGGAATATTTTGAAAAAAGTATTTCCAGAAAGGTGCAAAATGGTTAAAGGTGAATAATCCAGGGCCATCATGTCCCTCAATTTGAAAAATGATTTATTTAAATGGCATCAGTGTATTGAAAAAGATTTTTCTATCAAGATATGCACACTTCTGGTATCATCATATAATCTTGTTGTCACTACTTTCCAAATGCCCCTTTTAGATGGCACTAAGTTCAATACTGTATTTATCTTAAATCTTCGGATAAATTAACTCCTTACCATACCTGTACTTAAATTTGAACAAGTGTGCTACTACCCGATGATGTATCTAAAACAGCTTGGTAAGTTGCAAACAGTGTAAACCCTGATGAGATGCCACATTCTGTGGCATCTGATCTGGGTTTACAGTTTGCTCAGGCCTGTCTGTAGGAATACATATGGTAAATACTGCCATTAGTCAATTTTGTAGACATACAACATCTGAAATGTGCATGAAATGCCGTTTGAAAATAAAGTGCATTATGCATTGTAAGTCAAGAAACTAGATACTGTCTGCATTATGTATTCATACCTGTGTATCTGATGCATGATATTTCCGAAACAAATACTAAAATGCTAGCAGGTGACTAGGTTCACCTCCAGAAGGGGAGCTGGTTTACTAAAACTTAAGTCCCCAAAGGAATGTCACTAAAGGAATTTTCTCCTGAAGATTCTTTGTGTAGACACTTTTTTTCAAATGAGTTCAGGTTACCGGAAGGCAAACAGCACGTTTAATAGTTATTTCCCTTGTTACAAAAAATGCCGAAAATTACTGAAATCAACTAAAAAAGAGACTAATTCTTCTTTTAAGCCCATATCTTAGAGGTTTCAGGTTTTCTTTCTTGTTGTTTACTGTGCCCAGTGTCCTCCAGTAAGAGAACACTTTTTGGTCTGTGCAAAAGCGGTCTTCAAGACAACTTTTGAACAGGCCATAAGGTGGTCTTAATACAGGAATTTTACTATATGTTTGATGTTATTCTGAGTTGTAAACTCCAGCCTTTTGAGTGTGTCTATGGTTTTTATCTTACATCAGTCTTTTACGTGTAAGTCTTATGAAGATTGAGATGGAATGTTGTTCAAATCTCTCATGGGAAAGACTGGAAATGCCTGGATTTGATCTAAAAACACCTAGGCAAGGGGCTTGTCCATCCCACCACAAAGGTTTTGTTGTGTGCCCATAGGGTGCAAAAGAATTCTTTTTAAATGGAGATTTTAGGTTAAGAAGATGATTAGCCAGGATTCTGGCAGATGCACTTACAACAAACATCCACAATACTGATTGCTTATAAGTGAAGAAACAAAAAAGCAGAAAAAAAACAAACAGGGGTATTTTTTTTCTTATTTCTGCTCGGAAACATACATTGTGGGTACTCATTAGAACCGCATCACTGAGGCCATTCTGTCGAGTTCCCACAATCTATGTTTTGAGCAGTAATAGGAAAACTATCAGATTTTTTTACTTGAAAATTTTCATTTTTTTTTGGAGGTAAAATTTTCAATATACTTGAATAGGCATGTTTTCATTATGCCAATCAGTAGTGGTTGGACTGATTTTCTCCTTAAGAAAAGTTTCTGATGAAATCTTTGCAGTTTTTGTAGTTTTGTAAATCCCGTAATGAGATAGGGTGAGAAGGAGTTGAAGAAGAGGGGGAATAGCCTCCAGTTCCGTGCCTGACTTTCAGGGAGCATGAAAGTCTGCCACAAGTGATTGTAGATTTGCTGAAAAACACACTTTATAAATTGTCAACATGAGCTCTGGAATACATCAATGGCTGTGGTTGAGATTTTTTTTTGTTGTTGTTGTTGTTGTTGTTTTTTCAGCATAAGACATACCTGTACACATACATTTGTGCTTCTTATGTCTGCTTCAGCTGTCTAACACTGTACATGTACTTCTCGAAAGGCTTGCATTACCCCACCCTTTAATGTATCAGTATCTTATTTTATTTTATGACTACATGTATAATTGTCACTTCTGTTGTAAGATGAACAGAATACAGAAGAAGAGAAAGAAAAACAGGATGGAACAGTGATGTCTATTGCTTAGTCTGTGTCCTCACTGTCAAACATTGTCAGATTCCACACTGTTGTATTCAACACTAATGCATTGAACACAGGGCCTAGACACAGGGCCTAGATAGCATCAGATAAAGTGTATTTTGTGATAATTGAAGGATAGTTTTTCTTATTATAAACCTATGTTGTGGGTATTTATTAGAATGCCTCATCGAATACCAACAACTTAGATTTTTATGGAGAACTGACAAAAACTGTCCATCAGTTATCATAAAATAACAATCTTATCTGTTGCTATGGCCCAAGTGTGCTCTGATATCAAACTTGTTGATTTTGACTGTTCACATAATTAATCCTTATTCTGCTGAACATGATAAGCCCTACCTTTGCAAACTGTATAGATCCAGATCAGATGGCTTCTGAAGAAGCTGTCTGATCAGTATCTACACTGTTTGTCATTCAGTTTGCGAATTTGAATGAATAGATTATATCAAGTAATTTGATTGGCTGTTAGTCAGAAATGGGTATGGCAAAATTAATTTATTCAGCAGGATAAGGGTTAAATTTGTTGAATATTAGACATTGCTGACTTTTCAGTAACCCATCAATTGCTATACAAATTCCTGTTTACTGAAGAGTGGTCACTCTATTATAGTCTGTTGTTTGATGTTTGTAACTGTGCTTTTTATTTTTCTCTCTCTATATATTATTGCATACTAGTTTTAAAAAATTATAAACAATTTATTCATTTCTGTTCTTGTTAAATACACAACTGAACTTGAGTATCCATAGGTGTCAACCCATTTTAGATGTTTTCAATATTTCCATATTGTCAAGTCACATTTTCCGTACTGTCAACATACAAATCTGAACTTCTGTCCATTCTCTGATGACCTTATCAAATCAACCACTCACTGAAATTCGAAGTATGGGCTATCCTGTTTCTTGAGATACCTTCCCAACCTTGTTTAAATGAGTTTTTCTTTTGCCATTGACAGCTTACAAGAACTGTCCGTGTCAGCTATGTTGGTGGAATTAACACTGTGCGTGACAGGAAAAGAACTTGGTACCAGTAAATAGATTCCGGTTCCGGTTTCTAACAACAGCACAATGAATTTAAAACGTCAAAAAAAAATTGTCCTTATAGATCAGTTTTATGCATATCAGAATTGCCATACGATCATATTGACCGAATTTCATGATTTTTCCATACAGTAGTACAGGAAAAACATATACAGTCGAACTTCGATGGCTCAAACCCCTTTTGGACCATGAAAATTTATTCGAGACAGCGGTAGTTCGAGCCACTGAAGGTCACTGCCTAGAGGCATAACGAGACACTTTTGAACATCTTTCGATGTTAGATAATAAAAAATGTTTGTTGTGTGTACTCATTAGAATCGCCGCACCGAGGCGATTCTAATGAGTACATGCAGCACACATTTGCAAGATAAAAGACTAAAACCTCCTTAATCATCCCCCACCATTCCTTATCTTGAGGATTCCCTTGGGGGCTCAAGTACGAGTTCGACCCAGCCATGGGAAACAAGCCATCGGTGTTCGAGCCATCGAAGTTCTACTGTAGGTTGACACCTATGATTGTCACTTATGAGCTAGGTCAGGAAAAAACCCTGTTTTTGCCATTTACGAACAACAAAGGTGCACAGCATGCACAATCATGCAATCTGATCGGCACCTTTGTGTTAGCTCAATAGATAGTACAGTACAAATTCAAAACTGCTGCTATTGAATTTACCCTATTAATTTAGACATATAGACCTGAGCAAACAATGTAGACCCAGATGAGACACCGCATTATGCGGTGTCTCATCAGGGTCTACAGTGTTTGCCCTTCATCCAGCTATTTTTAGACACAACATCGGGTAGTAAACTGTACTTCGTAAAATTTCAGAAAAATATGGTAAGGAATGGAAATATCCATATACATTTGTTGATACGATAATCTTTGCAGCTGTACTGGAACAGTCTGGTTTGTTTCTTACACAATCACAAACCCCAGAGATAGGTTTTTTCCTGATGAGGCTGATACATTCTAATGCTCTTGCTAATGTGATGTGATGTATGATTGGATAATATTTAAAAGTTGTGACAATATATTTGATGACACCAAAGATCATGGTGTATCATCAATTTTCATTGGTTGTATAGATTGACCGGAGACTGGTGAACTCTATTAACATAATTTCACACCCGACTGAATGCATATATTTATCTTCGTCGTTTTCCGAAGATGGCAATATTGTTATACAATACATAGAGGTCGGTAAATGGGTCGCTATTCACGAGATGCTGAAAATTCACAAGAAGTTTATGAAAGCCGACATATTAGGTGATAGCATTGACTAATCTATTTCTTGCATAAAGGTCAGTCTCATGTCAAATTGTTTGAATTATATCTCCATTTTGAATGTTTGAGGTTTAGTTTGTGCGGCATTTATGCTGATTGCGACTTAAGGATTTCTTCAAATGATCAGGAAACATTGATCAAGAGAAGCCTGATCAGGCTATGGCTGCTTCTTTAAAAGCAGCATGATACGGTTGGGCACTTTCTTGCTTCAAGTATTAGCCCTCGTTCTGCTGAACCAGGATATTCTCTTTCCTTTGCAAACAGTGTAAATCCGAATCAGAAGCCATCTGATTTGGATTATCACTGTTTGTCACTCAGCTTGTGAATTCATTACGATAACACACCCGTGTGACATAGTGCATTTTTTTCACATCTCCAAAATGGCTACTTTCTGATGAAAATCTGTGACATTTTTCTTATTTGTACAGCAAACATAGGTTGTGGGTGCTCGTTAGAACCGCCTCATTGAGGCGGTTCTAACGAGTACCCACAACCTTTGTCTTGGAGAAGAAATAAGAAAAATAATGTATATCCCCGTAAACCCCAGTTTTCTCCATATAAAAAGGGGTTTAGGGGGTGTTCATATTACAGACTTGTTCACGTGATGAATGGAAATTAATTATATCTTGATTGGTTGATAGTCAAAAATGGGTGTTGCAAAATTAATTTATTCAGCAGAACAAGGTTTTGTGATAATAGTACAGTAGAACTTTGATGGTTCGAACTTTGATGGCCAGTGAAAACACCATGGATGAGTCGAACATGTGCTTGAGTTCCTTGGGAATTACTCAAGATAAGATATAGTGAGGGATAATCAATGGACATTTTCTCCTTTTATCTTGGAAATGTATGTTGTGTGTACTCAATAGAGTCGCCTCGATGAGGCGATTCTAATGAGTACACACAACATACATTTATATTACAGAACACTGAAAATAAACACCAAAATTACCTCCATCATGCCACCTGGTATGGCACTAATAGTAACCCTCAATGGCTCGAACTACCGTTGTCTCGAACACATTTTATGGTCCCAAAGGGGTTCGAGCCATCGAAGTTCGACTGTATGTTGCTTTACTTGCTTTTGCATTAACCTAGACGCCAAGCTTGAATGCCTAATGCTTATCTAGAATTTTCTCCTCTTTTTCAGCTGAGCTAAAAGAGTGGTCTCTTTTGATGATGGGCACATCTAAAAATCCCCAGATGCACGAGGTTACGCCACCAGCCAACTCTGATCAACCCTTCACGTGTTCAGGAATAACGTCTCAAGGAGTTTGTATAGGTCTGTGTATCATAGGATTTCTTTGTTATTACTTGGCATGCCTATTGTAGTGTTAGCCCTTGTCCTGCTGAGCTAGAATATGCACTACCTTTTGGGAACAATGTAGACACAGTATCTACACTGTTTATGAACAGTGAAGATCCAGATCAGATGGCTTCTGAAGAAGCCATCTGATCTGGATTTACACTGTTCCAGATCAGATTGCTTCTAATGGATCTACACTGACTGACATGCAGTTTGTGAGTTTGCAGAAATAATTTGCATCAAGTAATCTGATTGGCTGAAAATCAGAAATGGGTGTGACTAAATTAATTTATTAAGCAGGACAAGAGTAAGTCTTATTTCATGAGCAATTATATAGAAAAATAATGAGCTTCAATGATCATCCTTTTTTTTTCAGCAAAAAATACAACTGCATTTGATACTGTATTAAATAGTTAGCATTTTGGCTAATGAGGCTGTGGATCTGTGTATTTACAGTGTACACCACTTGAACTGGCCAATGATACTTTAGAGAAAGTAAAACTCCAGCAAAATATAAATCTTGTACTATATATTAAGACAACCACATGAATGGGAGTCATGAGAAAACATGATTTTCCCTTTGGGAAGGAACAACAAATGTTAATATGATGTGAAGTGCAATGGATACACTTTCAATACACTTTCAAGGGAGGCAACACTTCAAAAGAAATAATGTTATGACCCTGGGTTCATTCTAAAAGGGAAGAATTTGCTCTTGAGGAGCAGAATCCTGGTTTACAGGAATACAAACAGAATTATAAGAGGGAAGTAACAAGGATAAAGGATGATTTTCCGAAATCCACTTTAGAAACCTATGTTTTATGCATACTTATAAGAAATAGCATCATCAAAAACCTATGTTATGGGTACTTATAAGAAATGGCATCGTCAAAAACCTATGTTATGGGTACTTGTAAGAAATAGCATCATCAAAAACTTACGTTGTGGGTACTTGTAAGAAATGGCATCATCAAAAACTTACGTTGTGGATACTTGTAAGAAATGGCATCGTCAAAAACCTATGTTATGGGTACTTGTAAGAAATGGCATCATCAAAAACTTATGTTATGGGTACTTGTAAGAAATGGCATCATCAAAAACCTATGTTATGGGTACTTGTAAGAAATGGCATCGTCAACAACCTATGTTATGGGTACTTGTAAGAAATGGCATCGTCAAAAACCTACCATAAAAATTCGGCTATAAGGCGATTCGGCTATAAGACGGGACCCCCTTTTCAGCTTTTCTTAGGTGGGATTTTGCTTATACTCTTTTATAAGACGGGTCAAATTTTTGCCATATCTGTCGGGGCCTATCTGCTACCGCCAGATGCCATTTAGATGTGATAAATCGGCCTTTTTTTCGTTAGAAAACCCCTCAACTTAATTACCCCTAACATGGCTTGCTTGGCCACTTGTTTATGTCTGTTGACATTCTGTGTCTTCGTTTGTAAGAGTTACAAAGAGAGACAACTCTTATTGAATCTGAATAGGTACGTCTATTAAGCTTTGGGAAAGGGGGAAATTCATTTTCATCCACAAAATTCAGAAATATTTGTTGCAGCTTTTTTATAAGTAACTGAACGTTTTTTTTTTTATCGGGGAACACAACACCTAGCTATTCAGTTTCAGAATCAACGCCCCAGCTAGCACAAAATAGCGGCAAACGTCGGGCCGATACGTCGTATCGCTGTCGGCCCGGTACATGCTTTGCTGGCTTAGGCTACACAGACTCCTATTTAATAGACGACAGGGGCTGACAAATCCATTTCCCGGCCGTCCTGGACAAGACCGAAATCACGCCGGGCAGGTGCACTTTGACCTTATGACGCTCGGTCGGGACAAGTGCAAAAAAAAAAAAATCGTCTACACCCGCAAGTCTTTTTGAGTCCTTGAATACGGTAAAGCTAGACCAGTAAGTAAATCGCTGTCAATTCAGAGACAAACCATCTGTGTATTTATTACGGTTTTAGTATGACACTATTGTTAATCCCTGTCGTATAATTGCCACCCTGCGGTGCGTGTCGATAAGGTGTGAAAATATGGTCAAGTTATGTCTCTAATTTGCGTTTATCCTCCAGTCATAAAATTTAATCCACAATCAATGTGAAAATGATTTAATTGCTCCTCAGACTATTAGCTACATCTAACGGTAAATATTTGCATTATAAAATCGGACTATTCTACCATCTCATGAATGGTTATGTTTTGGCGCCAAATAGCAGACGTTGGCGGGAAAAGTCGAACGCTGTTGTTGGTTATTGACACGGAGCTTCTGGGGATAATTCAGGAGCTGTGCAAAGCACTGATTTTCTATCCACCTCTATTCACAACCGCTTAGCTATCGGGAAAATATTTTTTACCGGTTCCAAACATTTTTTTTTATGAAAGAGATACATGCAATGACATTAAACACGTGTGGGGGTAATGGCGTCGGATTACGTCATTTACCGATTGCGTGCAGAAAAATCGTAGCAGTGGTTTGTGGGCGGCGATTTACCGGTATATCAATTCGAAAATCACCGATCGGCTTTTTCCGTATGTCTGGTCTTCGCCGGACATTGCCGGAAAAAAGCCTGCAGTCCATGACCTCGGCTATAAGACGGGGTCACTTTTTTGGGCTCATTTTGGAGGGAAAAATCCTCGTCTTATAGCCGAATTTTTACGGTATGTTATGGGTACTTGTAAGAAATGGCATCATCAAAAACTTATGTTATGGGTACTTGTAAGAAATGGCATCATCAAAAACTTACATTGTGGGTACTTGTAAGAAATGGCATCATCAAAAACTTACGTTGTGGGTACTTGTAAGAAATGGCATCATCAAAAACTTATGTTATGCGAACTTTTAAGAAATGGCATCATTGAAAACCTGTGTTATGGTACTTGTAAGAAATGGCATCATGAAAAACTGTGTTATGGGTGCTTGTAAGAAATGGCATCATTGAAAATCTGTGTTATGGGTACTTGTAAGAAATGGCATCATCGAAAATCTGTGTTATGGGTACTTGTCAGAAATGCCATCAGAGGCAATTTTATCAAGTAACCACAACACAGGTTTTATTGAGGAAATAAGAAAAATATTTGTCAACTATCCCTGTTACTCTTTCTTATCTTGAGCTATGGCAGAAAATCCTGATAGTTGTTTTCTTCGTAAAATGTGTATGGTGGTGGGGGAGAATGTCATTGTATTCATTCCCTTTACCATTACAATTTTTAACCTTTCATGCAGTTGTTATTATTGAAGTAGTAGAATGTTTTTATTACCACCATTCACCTCTTTCAGTTTGTTAATGCTTTGTAGATCATGGCTAGATAATTCGTAGTAAAATAGGCTTTTGTTAAAGGTATGCAAAGTTTTCTTTAGTTGTTTCATTATATATTAAGTTATAGCATGATTAGTTCATTCTTCAGTTTTGTTTTAGATATTTTTAATATCTGCATTCATTTTGCAGCCAGTTATATCAGATTTATCATGAAGGCAGGGTATGGTCCAATTCATACCAGCTCATGTCAAATGGGCATACATATTTAACTTCACAACATCTTGTGTTCCACCCTGACCCATCGGGGCTTGTAGAAATAGATTGGTCTGCATGATGCTTCCATGCAGAGTTGAAACTGATGGCACAGAGTACTGGTAAACCGCTTAGAGGGTCTAAGCCTGCCCAGGCAAAGTGGTGCAAGTCTGACCATCCATGCTTAAAAACCCTATTGATTTAATTGGGCGGCAGGGCTTGAGAAGTCATTTCATCTCAATGTAGAATAAAAGTCCCACAAACTTGGAAGCAACACCTCCAAAATGACCTAAAAAGTGTTGATGGGGATGTTAAACCTCAAATCAAACGAACAAAACATCTGGTGTTAAGGGAATGCGTTGTGGCTGTAAATATTTCTAGTCCTTTGGGATCATTGATTCTAGTGGAATTTTGAAAATATTTAAGGGTCACTGATGAAACCAGCTAGTCTGACCCAGAAAAAAATTGTACATTTTACAGTTTTCAGTTCTTTGGGGTAATCCTTGCTTTCAAAGGCTAACCTGGCATTTTCATAGTGATAAACAATGTCACTTTGGCCCTACCCAGCCTGCATGAAAAAATCTAGAGTATGTTAATGACTATAACATTATAACATGAGTATTACAGAACTGTTCTTGTTGGCTTGTTTCATGTTGATTGTGGTGCACATTAATTTGGTCGAAAAAGTAGGTGCAGTTTTAGCTTCTTTCTTGTTTGCCAGCAATTTGGTCATTTCAAGTGGAATTGGTGTAAGGCAGGGTGAGTCAATATGATCACTACTATTTCAGCTCACTTTTCACATATGTTCAAAGTTATACTTGGCATGACTTCAAGACCTGATATTTTAAAATAAACTCTTGCTCAAGTCGCTTGAGCATGAAATTGTCCTTCCCATAAATATTAAAATGTTTACCTCTGCCCTTTGGGGCTTGGAAAAATAGATTAGGCTGCATGATGCTTCCACGCAGAGCTGAAACCGACTACACACAAGTACTGGTAAACCGCTTAGGAGGTCCAAGCCTGCCCAGGCAAGTGCCATACAAATAAACCATATTGGTTTCATTGGGCAGCAGGGATTGAGATGTCCTGTCATCTCAATGGCAGGTAAAAGTCCCACAAAGTTGGAAGCAGCATTTCCAAAATGACCTAAACAGTGTTGATGGGGACATTAAACCTCAAATCAAACAGAAACAACAATTGTTGGCATTTTAATATTTATGAGCAGGACAAAATAATATTCTTTTATATTCTCTTTTGTTTTTATCATGAAAATAATCCTAACATTTGATTTAAATATCTATAAGCAATAAAATATGCTCAGTTGAGTTGAGCATGAAAAGTGTTTTATCACCTTGGGGCCAGGTTTTGAAAGTGCATGGTCTAAAACTTCAAAGGCATTCAACTATTTCCTTCAATATATATCCATCACTGCTAACTTTTTAATCTCATTCGTCAGATTGCAACATATAGTTTCTCCATTTAAATGCTGTTACACTGCCAGGGGACACAAACAGTTACAAGTACCATCAATGTTGCCAGTAGGTGAGCTGCATTGTCTGACAACTGGTCTTGTTAAGAGTATTTTATAACATTCAGCTTAAAAGAAGTGTTTTGATGCTTAGAAAGAATTTTAAATTCAAAACTCTGCACAGCCATTTCAACAATGCCTCTGACTGCAAACATCAAAATCATGAAAAGTAATCGTGAGAACCTTTCTGTGGTCATTATGTTTTTCTTCTGCTGATGGAAGAAGGGCAGTTATCAGTTTCTGGCATAACTTGTTGAAACTGCTTAGGTACATGCAAAGTGTAGTTAGGTAAATTGACTGACTCAGTATGACCTAAAATAGTGTTGACTGGGCAGTTACTCCAAATCAGTCAATAAATCAGTCATCACAAAATCATGTAACAATCACACCATGATTTAACCCTTTCAGTCCCATAGTTAGGTCTCACAGTCAACTCATTTTGAGCTTGAAATTTGTCCTGCTCATAAATTTTAAAATGCCCGCTTTTTTGGCATTTCGAAATTAATAAGCAGGAAAAACATCATTCTTTACTCATCTGAACAGGAAAATTGCTTGATTTATTAATATTTGAATACTTATGAGCATTAAAATTTTCCTCTTCAGTTGAGTTGAGCATGACCTTTGGTACCAGTATAGATGCTGCCAGTGAAAACAATGTGGATCAGATGAGAAGGCTGATCACAAACCATCTTATCTGGATCAACATTATTTGAGCCCCGCCAAGCGTATTTGTGTCTTCGAGCATTCCGTCATGACAAATTTTAACTGCGCATGCCCAGCCATTCAGAGGGACCCGGGATATGGCTTTCTGTCTGACTGTCCGTCTCGACTCACTGCTTGTATGAGCGAGCAGCATCCGCGCAGTCTCGCCTGAACCTTTGCTGCTCGCATAGTCGATAAGTACCAAAATCGCTTGACGGGGCCCATTTTCCATCCTGTAACTGTAATAATTTTAATTCACCCCCAAGGAACTTCAAAAGATGGAAGAGTCCACAACAGAAACTTAGGGATGAAAGGATTAACTTAACCCTTTTTGTACCACTTGACTTGATAGATTTTGTAAGGTAACCGGGCGCTTAAAGCACATAGGGGCTACCCCTTTTTTTGTACCAAATGTAATCTTCTTCCTTATATAAAGGAGGAGTCCATTTTAATATTTAGGGGTGTCAGGTTGTGTTTTCTTCAAATTTTATTTTATTTGGAAAATGGCTTTACTTTGAGCAAACAGTGGATGCCCTGATCAGACTCCTCGTTCTGTGGCGTCTGATCTGGGACTGTACTGTTTGCCAGTTACCCGTTTTGGGGTTTCGGTACAAAATGGGTTAACCATTGTTTGACATTAATCCATGTAAACATTTCACTGGAAGATGGGATGTACATTCAACACTTGGATCAGTATCTTCATTATTAACCATTTCTAACATGTCATTTCAAAGAGCATTTTTTTTTCCCATCATTTATGTATTTGTTTGTTTGTTTGAATTGAGGTTTAATGTCCCAGTCAATACCGTATAGGTCGTTTTGGAGATGTTGCTTCCAATTTTGATAGACTATTACTCAACATTGAGATGAAATAACATCTCAAGCCCTGTCGCTCAATTAAACCAATAGGTTTTATAAGCATAGTGGTCCAACTTGCACCGTTTTGCCTGGGCAGACTTAGATCTTCTAAGTGGTTAACCAGTACTCGTGTGCGGTCGGTTTCAGCTCTGCATGGAAGCATCTCCACGCAGAGCTGAAACCGACTGCACACGAGTACTGGTCATCTATTTCTTCAAGCCCCGATGAAGCGACAGGGATTTCCATAAGGGTGAAATTTCTGTTGATCCATAGGACCAGCTTACCGCAACATCTACTGGTCTGACACTGTTTTAACTGGTCTACATATTTTGATGTTTCATGCATGATATCTTACCCTTCAAGGGCTAACATTCTTCCGTGGAGATTGATCATGAAATCTTTTCTACGGTCATTCTCTCCCTCCTGCTGATTCAAGAAGGGCAGTTGTCAGTTTCTGGTGACAGAATGTGCAAAGGACTGATTAACCGCTTACTTATAAGCATACCCAGGAAAAGTGTGCATAGTTAAACTGACCGGCTCAAAAATGACCTAAAATAGTGATGACTGGGCCATTAAACTCCCAATACAAACAAAACAAACCCTTCAAGTGCTAATCACAAGCAGCAGATGACTTTTTCGAAGCATTTGTTCTCTTTCAAAGAGAAAAAGGCTTGATATTTTACATGTGAATAGTCTGCTGGGGCAGTCAGATGCAAGTTCATTGGTGATCAGGAAGTTGCAGGTTGGATCCACACTGAGAGTGGTACAATAAAAATTAAACTCCAAACCAAACTTAACCAAAACCTTACCTTGTAGCACTGAGAGTACTGGTGGGTTGATTGCCTCTGAGTGTAGATTTTGGAACGGGAACTTAGACTGTTTCATTTAACCCTTAACCCTTGTCCTGCTGAATATTTAAATATGTCACACCCACCACTGATTATCAGCCAATCAGATTACTTGATGCAAATTATTGCAACAAATTTATAAACTGGATGGCAAACAATGAAGATACTGATCAGATGCCTTCTTCAGAAGCCATCTGATCTGGATCTACATTGTTTCAAAGATAAGGCATATCCGGGCTCAGCAGGACAAGGGTTAAATTCCAGTTCTGTAAGCAAACCCTGTAGACCCTGATCAGATGCTACATTTTTCGGCGTCTGACCCTAAAATGTCTGTACTGGAAGCAAACAGTGTTGACCCTGATCAGATGCTGTGTTTTGTGGCATCTGATCCGGGTCTGCACTGTTGCCAAGCCCAAACCATGATTCCAGCCCAGATTCTACAGATAACACTTTCACGCAACACGCTGGCCTCACTGCGATAAAACTTACACTGCTATTTTCTATAAATAAATTACATGGATTTCGATAGTCACGTGCACAACAGCACAAATTCAGTTTCTGTCCTGTTTAACTCTGTTGATTGTACAACAATCTACCCAAAAATCCTATAAATTCAGACACCTTGAGGACTTGCTGTAATTCTCCTAAAATTTTAACAAGTTTGTTTCTCGATCCAGCAAGGAGTCCAAACGGTACAGACGGAATGGCAAACAGTGTAGACCCTGATCAGACTTCAGGAGCAGTCTGATTTGGGTCCTCACTGTTTCCACAGGCCTATCTGTCCCAATACTTAGGATCATTGCAGTACGATAAACCGTTTATGCACAGGAAACCCCAAGACAGGACACTGGCAAATAGTGTAGGCCCTGATCAGATGCTGCAGAAGGCAGGATCTGATCAAGGGCTACATTGTTTGCAAAAAGGTCAGCCATTTTTTGAAGTGCAACTGAATATGTATTTACACTGGTTTACCAATTGCAGTTGAACTCCAATGGCTCAAACACCTTTTGGACCACGTAAATCTGTTCGAGACAGGGATACTTTGAGTCACTGAGGGTTACTGCCGGGAGGCATAACAGGGTTACTTTTGGGACTTCTTTTTGATCTATAATAAAAATGTATGCTGAGTGTACTCCTTAGAATTACCTCATCGAGGGGATTCTATGAGTACATACAGCATACATAGGCAAGATAAAATTAAAAAATCTCATTAATTTTTCCGCACTTTTTCTTATGAACAGGGACTCAAGAATGGGTTAAACTCAGCCATGGTATACAAGCCATTGGTGTTCGAGCCATCAAAGTTCTACTGTTTTTACAAGCATCACATTCTTGAAGCATCATGTGTTCCAGTTTTCTTGCTAATCCATGTTAAGCCAGACTCACACTAGGAACCTTGGCCCAGTTGGTCAAACATAACCAAGTCAGTAGTTAACGTATTGTTAAAACTAAAAAATTTGATCATCCACAAATATTTGCTGAAATTTATAAATTTTTCTCTTTTTGAATAAAAGTCCCACAAAATTAGAAGCTGCTGCAACATCTCCAAATCATTAAATGACCTAAATAGTGTTGACTTGGACATTAAACCGCAGTCGAAAAAAACAAACAAATGTAACCAAGTCATCAGTTAACATATAGTTAAAATCTGACCATTTACCCACCTTCTTAAAGTGAGAGACCACTAAATCCACTAAAATTTTTGCTGAAAAAAAAAATGCTCCATCAGATGGCTTCTGAAAAATCAAAAATGGGGTGTGGCTTCTGTAAATTAATTTATTGAGCAGGACATATGTTAGTCTTTAACCCTTATCTTGCTGCTCACAATAACCTTTGTAAACAGTGTAGATCTAGATCAGATGAAACCATCTGATCAGGATCTAAACTGTCTTTCAGTTTACAAATTTGAATGAATAAATTAACCCTTGTCCTGCTGAATATTTAAATATGCCACACCCTCTCCTCATTATCAACCAATCAGATTATTTGATGCAAATTATTGTGACAAGTTCATAAACTGAATGACAAACAATGAAGATCCTGATCAGATGGCTTCTATAGAAGCCATCTGATCTGGATTTTCATTGTTTGAAAGATATATCCGGGCTCAGCAGGACAAGGGTTAAGTCAAGTAATTTGATTGGTTGAAACGTAAATGGGTGTGGCTAAATTAATTTATGCAGTGGGATAAGGGTTAAATTTTCTTTTGCATGCTTTTCAGGAGAATGTTGACTTTACCTTTAAAGCACCAAGCACAAATTCAACAGATAACATTTATTTATTTTTATGATTTATTTGTATCCTGTTGAACACAACAACCCCTAACTTTGCAGACAGTGTAGATCCAGATCAGATGGCAACTGAAGTAGCCAGTTGAAGTAGCCATCAGATCAGAATCTATACTGTTTGTTTTTCTGTTTGCAAATTGAATGAATACATTATTTGAGCCCCGCCAAGCGAATTTGTGTCTTCGAGCATTCCGTCATGACACATTTTAACTGCGCATGCCCAGCCATTCAGAGGGGCCAGGGATAGCGCTTTCTGTCTGAAGGTTCCTCTTGATTCTCTGCTTGTATGAGCGAGCAGCGAAGGTTCTGGCGAGACTGTGCGGATGCGCAGGCTCGCCTGAACCTTCACTGCTCGCATAGGCGATAAATGCCAAAATCGCTTGACGGGGCCAATATGAAGTAATTGGATTGCCAATTGGATTGGTTGATAGTAAGAAATGGGTGTGGCTAAATTAATTTATTCAACAGGATAAGGGTTAAAAATTAAGTGTTGAAATTTTGCATTTTGATTCCAATATAATAGAAAGCCTAATTTCCTCCACAAAATAATGAAAAAAGAATAGAATGCTGTCTGTTACATTTGGTTTGGTTCTGTTAACCTTTCAGTCCTGTAGGCAGATGCACACAGTATAGATCCAGAGTAGATGGTTGATGTTAACCCTTATCTTGCTGAATATTCATTTAAGCCACACCCATTTCTGTCTATCAACCAATCAAATTATTTGATGTAATTTATTGCTACAAATTCATAAACTGAATGCCAAACAGTGTAGATCCTGATCAGATGGCTTCTTCAGAAGCCATCTGATCTTGATCTACACTGTTTGCAAAGATAGGGGCTGTCTTGAACAGCAAGATAAGGGTTAAGCCATCTCATCATGACCTTCAATGGTTTCCATCATGTTAACCCTTAAGATGCCAGTCACAACAATTGTCATCTGCTTTGTTGCCTGCTGGTTACTTTCAAAGTCATTGCTGCAAACAGTGTGACCCAGATCAGACTGCTCCTTTAGGAGCAGTCTGATCAGGGTCCACACTATTTGACTGTATGCAGAAATATGTTTGAAAAGTTTGCAAGAAGGTTCAGCAAAGAGTATAATCAGACAATGTTTTCAGATGCAGTTTTTCTCTGCATCTTAATTAACCCTTGTCCTGCTAATCCCAGATATGCCTTATCTTTGAAACAATGTAGATCCAGATCAGATGGCTTCTGACGAAGCCATCTGATCAGGATCTACATTGTTTGCCATTCAGATTGTGAATTTGTTGCAATATTTTGCATCAAGTAATCTGTTTGGTTGATAATCGGTAGTGGGTGTGGCATATATAAATATTCAGCAGGACAAGGGTTAAGGGCTAATGCCTATTGGCTAGACCTAGTTGCAGAAGTGATGTGTCAAGATTCAAAGATGGAACGGAAAGTCTACTTCTGAAACTTGGGGCTGAAAGGGTAAAGGGAAATAACTGATGTATTGCTGTATATGAAAACATAGAATGAGTTTCACCTACATGTATGCCTGACATTTTATATGCATGTTCTATTGTATGCAAACTTGGATGTTATTGTATCGAAATTGAAAAAATGTTCTAGTAGCAGTTTAGACCCAGTTCAGTCCTTTTTGCTCGAGATCTCTTTAACCCATATCCTGCTGAATAATTAATTCAGCCACACCCATCTCTGGCTTTGAACCAATCAGATTACTTGATGTAATTTATTCCTGCAGATTCAGAAACTGAATGTCAGACAGTGTAGATCCTATTCAGATGGCTTCTATGGAAGCCATCTGATCTGGATCTACACTGTTTGCAAAGGTAGGGGCTGTCATGAATAGCAGGATAAGGGATAAGAGGATAGCAGGATAAGAGTAGACCCCTTTTTCAGCGGGGCTTACTTACTAGAAAAACAAACAGGAAGTCCCAATATTTGTCTTCCTTAAGCTTGCAAAAAATGGCAGAAAATGTTTTCAAGGCAACCATTCTCCTGAATTCACCTTAACCTTTAAGGTGCCAAGAAAAACTGCATCTAAAAATGTTGTCTATGTTTGTCTGCTGCCGTATTTGTTCCCCTAAGTATTCAGACACCTCAGCTCCTGACCATACTTGTCCTAAAATTTGAACAAGTACAATTTACTTCCCGACGTTGTTGTCTAAAAATAGCTGGATGAGTGGCAAATAGTGTAGACCCTGATGAGACGCTGCATTCAGCAGCGTCTCATCTGGGTCTATACTATTTGCTCAGGCCTATCTGTCCGAATACATACTGTAACTGGAGCTAAATCCGGCCTGCACACTAGTACTGGTAAGCGGCCTAGAGGATCTAAGCCTGTCCAGGAACCGCGGTGTGAGGCGGACCGTCCATGCTAATAGACCCTATTGGTTTCATTGGGCGACAGGGCTTGAGGTGTCATTTCATCTCAATGTCGGGTAAAAGTCTCACAAAATTGGAAGCAACGTCTCCAAAATGAACTTTACAGTGTTTACGGGGACGTTAAACCTCAAATCAAAGAAACATACAGTAACTACTGAACATCTTGTGAAAGTATTTTTGCATAAGGTAAACATGGATACCTGATCAGACTGCAAGAGCAGTCTGATCTTGATCCATATTGTGTGCAACAATGACTTTTAAAGTACCAGCAGACAACATAGCAGACGACAGTTGTGGTGATTGGCATCGTAGGGTTAAATCTTAATGTGCTGTTAAAAGAAGCTGACTTTTCCCTTTTTGTCTATATTCCAGAATGCAGGCCAGGGTTTTATAAGCTGAATGATGGCTGTGTGGCAAACTGTCCAGAGCATTACTACGGCATCATGCAGATGGTGCAGCTTCGCTCGACGCTAAACTCCACAGCGACAAGACCAAAATTTCAAAGACATGGCATTTGCAATGAGTGTAATGAAGCTTGCAGAACTTGCAAAGGACCACTCGTGTCAGATTGTTTCCAGTGCAGTGACGGGTTTGAAAGACGTGATAATTTGTGTCAAAAGAAATTACTGCTGAATTTTCTCGACCCAGACATGCTGGGATTCTTTGTCTGGGTCATTGTACTATGCATTGCCGCACTTATTCTCTTTGCCGTTATATTTGGACTTTTACAAGCAAGGGACCACAAACTTCTGTGTTGGAAGGAGAAGAGACATTTAGAGACTGGTAAGGGAGATTACCGGGGAATGACGCTCACGAGGGAGGAGTTGGAAAATGACTTGGAAAATTATGATATTATACGTAATCGTAATTTTCGCCATGGCAGTGTGCCAGAAAGTCAAGATCACATGTGTAGGGTACATTTAACTGAACCATTGACTAGTCCGACCTTGTTTAGGTCAAGCAGTGGAACAGGAAGTAGAATTAGAGATTCCGGAGGCAACACAAGTCAAACACATATAGACTACGCAGAAAGTAATGTAAATGACTTAACAGTTAGTAATATTAGTGATACACATATAACTCGCACCAATAGTAATATTAGTGATACGCACAGAAGTCGTACAAATAGCAATTTAAGTGATGTGCATATAAGTCGTACAAATAGCAATGTTAGTAATGCTTACATGCATCGCACAAATAGCAATATTAGTGATACACATATTAGTCGTACCGGAAGTAATATCAGCAATGGACATATAAGTCGTAATAACAGCAGTTTAAGCAATGGACATGTTGGTCGTAACAACAGCAATCTAAGCAATGGACATACAAATCGTCACAACAGCAATATGAGTGATGTTCACATTAGTCGTACCAATAGCAATATGAGTGATGGTCATATGAGTCGTACAAATAGCAATATAAGTGAAGGACACCTTAATCGTACCAATAGTAATATTAGTGAGATTCATATGAATCGTACCAATAGTAATATAAGTGACTACGTAGTAACAGAAATAAATCCAAGTTCCTATAGAAGTAGTAGCGGTAGTAACCATAAACGTGGAAGTCGTTCCAGTGGACATAGCCGACACAGTAGAATGTCCTCAAGTCGACACTAGCATTACCTGAATTCGGAGATACTGTGCAATATGAAATCTTAGATATTAGCATATGGCAATGTATATATTTGTTATGCATATATATATTTGTTTTCATATATGCAATGATTGTAAATTTATTTATGTACAGAAGTTTATTTGCAGCAGGTCAATTTTTGTGGTAATTGTTGTTAGAAGACCAATATTGTTTAGCTGGCAAATCAAAATAGGGAAATGGTTGAGTTTCAATTATTCATATTTTCATGTCTGTCTGAGGTTTTTGTCCGCATGATTTTGTGGACTGGTTTTTCAATAGCTGTTTTGTTGAATCATCACGATAACACGTCCGTGAAATGAAGACCCCACTAAACCCCACTTTATATGGAGAAAACTGGGGTTTACGGGGGTAAACCTTATTTTCCTTATTTCTGCTCCAAGACATAGGTTGTGGGTACTCGTTAGAACCGCCTCATCGAGGCGGTTGCGGTTCTAACGAGCACCCACAACCTATGTTTGAAGTACAAATAAGAAAAATATCACTAATTTTCATCGGAAAATTAGCCATTTTGGAGATATGAAAGAATGCACTATGTCGCACGGGTGTGTTATCGTAATGTGAGAGAGAATGGACTGTAACAATAGGTCAACTGAGTCCAGCTGTGGGGTGTCAAATTTCAGTGTTGAATTAGACCAATATCCATGTGGACATTGTTTTATTATGTCTCCCCCGAAAAAAATTTTTTCGGAGAGACATATTGTTTTTCCCCCGGGCGTCTGTCTGTCCGTCTGTCCGTCTGTCCGTCTGTCCGTCTGTCTGTCTGTCCGTCTGTCCGTCTGTCCGTCTGTCACACTTTCGTGTCCGCTCTGTAACTTGAAAACCGTTAGAGCTATCGTCACGAAACTTCGTATAAATATTAATCAGCATTAGACGACGTGCAGTGCGCAAGAACCATAACTCTCGCATTTATACTTTTTGAATTATCTCCCTTGGAAGTTTGTTGGTATGTATATATGTATGGGCAAATCGTGTCCGGTCAATAACTTTCTTATTTTTTGATGGATTTTAAAATTACTCGGCAGAAATATTAACAACCATAAGACGATGTGCGGTGCGCATGAGGCAGGTCGGTACCTCAAAGGTCAAGGTCATACTTAGAGGTCAAAGGTCAAAAAAGGGGCCTTTTTTTCGTATTTGGTCAATAACTTTCTTATTTTGAGATGGATTTTAAAATTACTTGGCATAATTATTAACAACCATAAGACGATGTGTGGTGCGCATGAGGCAGGTCGGTTCCTCAAAGGTCAAGGTCATACTTAGAGGTCAAAGGTCAAAAAAGGGGCCTTTTTTTCGTATTTGGTCAATTACTTTCTAATTTTGAGATGGATTTTAAAATTACTTGGCATAATTATTAACAACCATGAGACGATGTGTGGTGCATATGAGGCAGGTCGGTACCTCAAAGGTCAAGGTCATACTTAGAGGTCAAAGGTCAAAAAGTGGGCCTTTTTTTCGTATTTGGTCAATAACTTTCTTATTTTGAGATGGATTTTGAAATCACATGGCAGAAATGTGAACCAATATAAGGCGATGTGTTGCGCGCATGACCCAGGTTGGTACCTCAAAGGTCAAGGTCATACTTAGAGGTCAAAGGTAAAAAAAGGGGCCTTTTTTCGGGTTTTGTCAATAACTTGCCTATTTTTAAATAGAATTTGAAGTTACTTGGCAAGCATGTTAACTATCATGGGACGATGTGTTGCATGCATGATTCAGTTTGGTACCTAAAATGTCAAGGTCATACATAGAGGTCAAAGGTAAAAAAGGGGCCTTTTTTCGTGTTTGGTCAATAACTTTCTTATTTTTAGATGGATTTTGAAATTGCTAGGCAGAAATGTTAACCACCATGAGATGATGTGTTGCACGCATGACCCAGTTTAATACCTGAAAGGTCAAGGTCATACATAGAGGTTAAAGGTAAAAAAGGGCCTTTTTTGTGTTGTCAATAACTTTCTTATTATGCCCCCAACTTTGAAAAAGTTTGAGGGGCATATTGGTTCTGGTTCGTTCGTCCGTTCGTCCGTCCATTATGCTTTTGATGCATAGCATAACTAAAGAACCGTGTATGCTATGGTTTTGAAATTTCATATATGGATTCCTCATGGAAAATTAGCTGACGCGTATTTTTTTTCTCATCCGGATTATGCCCTCTTCAAGAGTTATTGCCCTTTGAATTTTTTTTTTTAATAAAATCTTGTCAGCAAAATATCTCAAAAACTATTGGAGCTAGAGCCTTGAAAGTTGGTGATTATATTGATGGTGATGAGTAGATGAACTGATATACTTTTGACAAAATTCCCAAAAATACCTTGTGAGTTGTGGCCCTTTGTCATTTTGGTAATTTGTGCCCATTGTAATGTATGCTAAAAGTGATGCATAGCATAACTTTAGAACCATGTATGCTAGGGTTTTGAAATTTCATATATGGATTCCTCATGGAAAATTAGCTGACGCATATTTTTTTTCTCGTTCGGAATATGCCCCTTTCAAGAGTTATTGCCCTTTAAAATATTTTTAATAAAATTTTGTCAGCAAGATATCTCAAAAACTATTGGAGCTAGAGCCTTGAAAGTTGGTGAATAGCTTGTTGGTGATGAGTAGATGAACTGATTAACTTATGACAAAATTCCAAAAAATACTTTGTGAGTTATGGCCCTTTGTCATTTTGGTAATTTGTGCCCATTGTAATGTATGCTAAAAGTGATGCATAGCATAACTTTAGAACGGTGTATGCTATAATTTTGAAATTTCATATATGCATTGCTGATGGAAAATAAGCTGACGCGTATTTTTTTTTCTCGTAAGGATTTTGCCCCTTTCAAGAATTGCCCTTTGAATTTTTTTTAATAAAATCTTGTCAGCAAGATATCTCAAAAACTATTGGAGCTAGAGGCTTGAAAGTTGGTGAATATATTGGTGGTGATGAGTAGATGAACTGATTAACTTTTGACAAAATTCCAAAAAATACTTTTTGAGTTATGGCCCTTTGTCATTTTGGTAATTTGTGCCCATTGTAATGTATGCTAAAAGTGATGCATAGCATAACTTTAGAACCGTGTATGCTAGGGTTTTGAAATTTCATATATGGGTTCCTCATGAAAAATTAGCTGACGTGTATTTTTTTTCTCGTCCGGATTATGCCCCTTTCAAGAGTTATTGCCCTTTGAAATTTTTTTAATAAAATCTTGTCAGCAAAATATCTCAAACACTATTGGAGCTAGAGCCTTGAAAGTTGTTGAGTATATTGGTGGTGATGAGTATATGAACTGATTAACTTTTGACAAAATTCCAAAAAATACTTTGCGAGTTATGGCCCTTTGTCATTTTGGTAATTTGTGCCCATTGTAATGAATGCTAAAAGTGATGCATAGCATAACTTTAGAACTGTGTATGCTATGGTTTTGAAATTTCATATATGCATTCCTAATGGAAAATAACTGACACATATTTTTTTCTCATCCGGATTATGCCCCTTTCAAGAGTTATTGCCCTTTGAATTTTTTTTAATAAAATCTTGTCAGCAAGATATCTCTAAAACTGTTGGAGCTAGAGGCTTGAAAGTTGGACCATGAGTCATGTGCAAGACCAAGGTCCATACCTCCAATGTCAAGGTCATACCTAGAGGTCAAAGGTAAAAAAAAGGACAGTCAATAACTTCCTTATTCTTTGATGGATTATGAAATTACTTGGCAGAAATGTTAACCATCATGTGACGATGTGTTGTACCGCAAAGGTCAAGGCCATACTTAGAGGTCAAATGTAAAAAAGTGCTTTTTTTGTTTACGGCCAATAACTTTTTTATTTTTCTATGAACATTTTTAAAGTTACTATGAAGAAATGTTCATCTTCAGTAGATGATGTGTTGCACACAAGACCCAGCTCAATACCTCCAATGTCAAGGTTATACTTAGCAGTCAAAAACGGGGGAGACATCTGTGTTTTTGTAGAAAAACAAATTCTAGTACAAAACTGTTATTATTGTTATCTTGCTATAGAATGAGTTTTCTAAAATAACTAGGGGCCATGCATGTGTTTGTAAGGTAGCTTTTGTTCTTTCATTCTATAATGCATAATTGTCTGTTAAATTTCTAGCATTTTCATTTAACTCCAGACCAAGCCATTTATTTTTGTTTTCGTACGAATCTACCAGGTATCATTTTATTTTATTTTATTAAGTGAATATTTACATATAAGCTCCAGTATGAACAAAACTTGTCTTTGTGACAAGGCAGGACAAAAACTGGTCTACTTAACCAGACATTATAGCAAGTCTAGGAATTTTAGATGCTCATGTAAATTAATCAGTATTGGTGTCTGCATTGTTGTTTGCATCCAAGTCTCACTCTGTTTAAAGTTTTACATCATTTTTTTTTTTTTTTTTTTAAAAAAATACCTTCATACCTCAACTTGTGCAAGATAGATCCCTTCCAATTGGATGAGTGACAGTTGTAAATCCGAAGTTTTCGGCTTTACATTCAGTCATAACAAACGATGTTCAGTAAAGAAATCCCATGGTGAAGCCCCCTTTGGGACTGTTCAAAGTGGTCTTAAAGACCACTTTTGAACAGTCCCAAAGGTGGTCTCTCACTTTAAGAAGGTGGGTAAAAGCAAGAAGAGGAGGAATAAAAACCTTTTAAATATGCTTTTAAAAGCAGAATTGTTAATTTTGATTTTTAGCTGGTCTTTATAGTGGCATTTCGCTGTAATTCAGTCTCAAAGGGAGTGGGGCTATTCTTTGTTACGTCTGTCTATATTATGCAAAGGGAGGCAGGTATTATGCTTTTTTAGGTCAAGTTAATTTCTCTTAATGAATAATGAAGAAATGCGTCAACCATTTCCTTATTTTCTTTCAGCCTGCCGATGTAGATAATTGTTATATGAATAAGTTATAATTTGTCGTCTGTTGTTAAATCTCATTTGTTATTTTTGTTCTGTTTAGGTAATACTGTTGTTACTTAGAATATCAAAAAGTCAAACACTGGTCGGCTGTGGCCTCCTGTGCAGACTCTTAAATCTCACATGTTAAGTTTGAGCCTCAGAGAAGAAAAGGCCAATTTCTCTTACAGAGGGTAGAGTGTCCTGTTTCTGATAAGCTCAAAAAGTTCTGTGTTAAAAACTGGTCTGGGTTAATAGCTGGTATATAGAAAGCATGCAGCATTTTCAAACTTGTAATTTAGACCATAAGGGCCCCGTCAAGCGATTTTGGTACTTGTCGCCTATGCGAGCAGTGAAGGTTCAGACGAGCCTGCGCATCCGCGCAGTCTCGCCAGAACCTTCGCTGCTCGCTCATACAAGCAGTGAATCAAGAGGAACCTTCAGACAGAAAGCCATATCCCTGGCCCCTAAGAATGGCTGGGCATGTGCAGTTAAAATTTGTCATGACGGAATGCTCGAAGACACAAATTCGCTTGGCGGGGCTCATATATGAGCCATGCCATGGGAAACCTGTTTTTACCATTTGCGAACAACAAAGGTGCAGATCAGCCTGCAAATCCATGCATAGTCTGGGGCCAGTTGTTCAAAGCATCGTTAGCTTAACGAGCTCGTTAGTGGTCATATTGTTAACTCTTCTAGCAAGTACAATATCGTAAATTTTGGTATTTTTGCTGAAAAAATGTGAGCGTCCGCAAAAGCTGCTCACATTTTTTCAGCAAAATTTCAGCCATATTTGCCATATTTAATGATCAAAGTTTTAACGATACGTTAACTATTGACGTCGTTAGTTTTGAACAACTGGCCCAACTGATCAACACTTTTATGAGTACAATACCTCTAGCTTTTAAATTTTCAAGACTCTTGCTAATTTGACTAGCTGAGCAGGCCGGTTTGTGTTTTACTTGGTCACAAACCCTGAAGACAAGTTTTCTTGTGATGGGGTTATGCTTGGGGCCATAGGTACAATTAAGTGGATTGTTGGATTAATTTCATTTTTGTCAGTTTTACAAAACTTCTGATACTTTAAGCAAACAGTATAGCCCCTTACCAGATCCTGCCCTCTGCAGCAGCTGATATGGATCTACACCATTTGATAGTATCTTTTTAGGGGATGCTAGGCTTATATGGGTCAATACCATTTTATTTACTGGCTTAATGTGTCAGAGACTGAACTGACTTGACATTGATGAGGCCTATTTGGACAAAACTAGCTTGTCTGGCCCAGAAAAATTTGCACACTCAACAATTTTCAGTTCTTTCAGGTATTCTTTGCCTAAGAGCAAAATTCCTTGTTCGGCAGAGGACTTGGCAGTGATGAGGCCTATTTGGACAAAACTAGCTTGTCTGGCCCAGAAAAAAACACTCAACAATCTTCAGTTCTTTCATGTATTCTTTTCTTAAGGGGAATGGAAACACCTGGCAGATATATCCGCCATTTTTGAAAGGGAGACAACTTTTGGAACTTCCTGTTCACTTTTCTATAAGCCCTGTCTCACTGAAAAAAGGGTCAACTCTTAAAGGAAAGAATTTGCTCTCTGGAGCAAATTCTTTCCTTTAAGAGTTGACCCTTGTTGATAGGAAGTCAAAAATACTTTTGCAGGAGTTGCCTCCCCTAAAGGTGTACCTATTCCCTTCAATAGCAGAATTTCACTATACTTTATATTGGCCCATTTTAGATAGAAAACAAGAAACATGACACTGGCATACAGTGCAGGCCAATATCAGAGACTGCAGAAAGCAGCTTTTGATCAGGGCGTCTACTGAGTGCAAAAATTTCAGCCATTTCCTGAATGAATTTCTATAAATAGCTCACCCTGATCTGTGGTTCACCAGTATAAGTCCAAATTAGTTGATCATAATTTTATAGTCTGGACAGGAGTTTTATTCTTATGTCATTCTTCAACATGTTTTTATGTTTAAAAAAAAATCTGCATCAGGATCCAGTTGTTCAAAGCATTGTTAGCTAAACAAGCTCGATAAGGGTCAAATTGTGAACTCTTCTAGCAAGTACAATATCTGTAATTCTGATATTTTTGCTGAAAAAAAAAATGAGAGCTGCTCACATTTTTTCGGCCAAAAATATTAGCATATTTGGCATATTAAATTAATTAATGCAGCAGGACAAGGGTCAAGCTAACAATGCTTTGAACAACTGGGTTCAGGGTTTCTTATGACTGGGCTCAATGGCGTGTATTGGAAACCTATACTGAAGTGTATCAGTCCTCATGCAGTAGCTTGGTTTGTTTATGTGTTCAAAATGTTGTACGGGCTTAACAGATGTGGTAGTACTGTGTCATCTTAGAGTGGGCCTTACAGAAGGCAGTGACAGGCAGAGAACTTTCTATGGTCATTCTCTTTCTCCGCTGATTCAAGAAGGGTGGTTGTCAGTGCCATCTCATCAGGATCTACACTGTTTGCAATTCTGTTAATTGTGAAAACTCCTATTCCTAATACTCAGTGTGTCCAAATTCATGTATGAAAGAGTCCATTTCAGAAACACAGGGATGTAAAAGGGTCAGCTTCTTGGCAGAGCCTCGTTTATGATCTGCCAGTGATCTTTCCATTGAAAACCTATGGCAGACTAAGGTGCACATGAAATATACTCAGTCTTCTTCCGGTTCACTTCTGTTGGGCTCATTTTTCTGATGGCAGAGCTGACTAGCTCAAGCTGCTCAATATAATATATACATGTCTCAGTCTTTGTACATCATGTAATATATGTAGAATGTCACCTTCATCGCTATGGAAACGGTTCTGAAACTAAAGTACAGTGCAACATCAAAGTGCTGCTGAGGCACCTGCTGAGCACTCACTTTGTTACCTATGTTCTGTAGGCAACAAAGTGAGTGCTCGGCGGGCGCCCACGTTGTTGAACACACCTCTGATAAACCATGTTTGTTTCAAACTAGGTTTTGAGTCCCTCGGAAATGTTACCATAAATGCAGATATTTATATGTTTCGGGAAAATTTTCTTGTTTAACTTTGAAAATGTATATTGTGTGTACTCTTTAGAATCACCTGGCTGAGGTGATTCTGAGTACACACAGCTTACCTTTGTTTTCTAAAAAAAATTGAAAAGATCTCTATATTATGTCACTTGATGTGAAGTTATTCACCATATTTGCATTATTTGCTGGCTCCCAGCTTGCACATTGTCAATATTGAAAAAAAAAACAGGTAACCAGACCCCCCTGACCTTTCAAGGTCAGGGGGGTCTGGTTACCTGTTTTTCCAACACTTATAATCTTCAGACTAGGAACCAGCAGATAATGCAAATAAGGTGAATGATTAACTCTCAGTGGTTCAAACTACCAGTTTGTTTTATAAGAGTTTGAGACAATGACAGTTTCCAGTACTTGAATCTCTCGGGTTGTTTTTAAACCAATTTTTACTCAGAATCTGAAAATACACTTCAATCTTGCAATTTTGACGAGGGTATTTACCACTGAAGTGGTGTTTTAAAAGCCATTACTCTTCTTGTAAACAGTGTAGACCCAAATCAGATGCCACAAACTGTGGCATCTGATATGGGCCGTCAATGTTTGCAAATGCCTTCACTGTTGGATTCTGGCTATCACTGGGTTGAATCTAAATAAATAGCAGTGAATGTACTTAACTCTGATTGGTCAAATCCGTCACAACAAAGAATTACTTCATTAAAATGAAGAGTCACCTTTCACCATTATTTGGCATCACCAAATGAAAAAGGGGCTTTGAAGATGTGTGCCAAGTGAAGAATTAGGCCAGCCTGTGCATCCTGGCAGTCTGATCGGAATCTTCACTTGTGCTGCATGGATGGCCGTTTATGCAAAACTTTATGCAGTTAGGGAAGGTTATGTTCTCACGAAGTTCCTGTACAGACTGATCCGATTCTGCACTGAGGGCACATGTTCCAGGACGCTTTTTCACCTGTTGTGGCCCATTTAAACCTATTTTAAACTGATTCGAATCTTCCACCTTATATTTGAGCCAGCGCATGACAAAACCTACAATAAGACGTGCGCCCAGCGAAGACTCGGACCAGTCTGCACATCTGCGCAGTCTGATCAGAGTATTCATTGTGCTCTCTAAGGATAGCTAAGGGCCCAATGCTCCTTCATGCAGCAAGAGAAGTCTCTAGTCAGACTATATGGATGTCCAGGCTGATCTGATTCTTCGGTGGACATACATGTAAGTTGTAGGAAATGCTGTGTCCCGGCTCATAGCATTTCAAAATTTAGGCGTGTCGGGTTGTTTTCTTCAAAATTTTTCCTGAAAATGTCTGAACTTCCTGCAGTGGAGGCCCTGATCAGATGCCTCATTTTTCTGATCTGGGCCTGCACTGTTTGCCAATTACCTGTTTTGGGTTTTCAGTACAAAATTGGGTTAAACAGGCTGATCTGTATATATATATTATGAATAAAGGAAATACTGTCTGAATATTTAGAAAATTTATTGTATGTTAACCTTGTGAAAAATGGCACTTTTTTGAGTTGTAGAAGGTTTTGTTGACTGTTAACTTCATTCTGTTTTACTTTATTGTTTATTTGTTAACTTTTTCACCCCAAATGTTCTGAATTGGACTCATCCATGCTTAAATTTGTGTAAGTCCATTTTGTTCAACAAGGTTTAGTCAATAGACATTAACAGGATCTACATTGTTTGAATATGTACAGTCAAATTCTGCTATTAAGACCACCTAAAATTCAAGACTAATTCTGCTTTTAAAACCTTATTTTGAAGACTGCACTTAACATTTCTGACCACAGTGTCCTCTAGTGAGGGACCACCTTTGGGACTTTTGAACAGTCCCAATGGTGGTCTTAAGATAGGAATTTTACTGTATCTGTACAGGTACGGGCCTCCGTAACCTATTGGGTAAGAGCACTGATTCTTAATCATTAGATCTCTCCCCAAGCCTCACTCAAGTCACATGTGAGACACCATGTTCTGCAGTGGAAGGTCAGGTTGTTTTTCTCCGTGTATTCCGGTTTTTGCCCACCTCCAATTGTATAACCTTCACATTTTCACTTGGATAAAAGATGGAAGCCTCTGTGGTGTTTTGGCTAAACTACTCAACTCATAAACCTGGGGCCATTGTTTCAGTTCCGGGCTTTGCCAGACTTTCGGTTGAAACTTTGAACGAAGGTCCTGTCTCTGTATGACCCTAGATATTGGTGGGAAGTAAATCTCGAACATACAATGTTCACATGGATATTTCAGGATTGTTTAACTAGCATGCTTTCTGCTTTAGACCCCAACAATATTGTTATAAAAGGGTTGTAGTGGACCTATGCAAACTGTCAACCCATTGAATGTGGGAAACCCCTTAAAGGGGTACTTTGGCAAACAGTTCAGGCCCAGATCAGGGCCTGCACTATTTGCTAACATAATTTTCCATCAAAAATAAAAAAAAAAAAAAAAAAATAGGCCTGACACCCCTTACATGACAAATGGACTTGTCCAACATATAGCAATGGAAGAGTCCACTAGTATACAATGGGTTAATCCAGATGAAACGGCTTATAATGAGACCGGTATGTGTACTTATGCAAACAGTATAGCGGGTTGATCCCATTGAGATCACTTCTGAAATCTACACTGTTTGCCATCCCAAAAGTTGTCTCCCTTTGAAATATGGCAGAAAAATCTGCCAGGTGTTCCCATTCCCCTTAATGTACAATAACGGATTTGTCCAGATTCAAAGATGGAACAGTCCACTTCAAAAATTTGGAGGTGAAAGGATGAAAAAATTAGTGAAATATTTATGAGGCAAAATGATTCTCACAAGTAGGTACCCACAGCAAAACTTTAAGGAGAAACAAGCAAATTTGTCACAAAAAATCTCCAGGCATGTGTTCTACCTTAAGGGATCTGGGTACATCAAACATTTTTCCCAGCCATTTTGAACAAAGAAGACATCTTTTGGGCAACTTCCTGTTTGCTTTGGTGCAGGATGAACCCGCCCCAAAAAGAGGTCTACTTTTCATGGGGAGAATTTACTCCTCAGGGGGCAGATTCTTTACAGGTAGGGTTAGACACCTTTTGTAAAGGGAGCCACAAATATATTTCAAATTTCAAAGAATTGTCTGCCTGAAGGTGTATCCATTCCCTTTAAGGTTAAAAGAGATTCTTGAATAACTTGGCTGCGGAGACAACTATCTCGAACAGGAAATGGCTTTCTGAGGCCAGTGTTCAAAGCTTTTGTTCGAAGCCTTGTTAGTAGATAAGACATTAACTATACTAGCAAGCACAGTTTTTCAATACGATAGTATTTTTGCTGAAATGCAAAAGCTATTCACATTTTTTTCCAGCAGAAATATCAGTATATTTACCATATTAAATGATAAATATTTTAATGGTATGTTTTGAATGACTGGGCCTTGGGGAAATTAATACATATATTTTAATCTTGGAATCTCTAAAAGCAAAGAATTTCTCCCTCTTTCTCTCAGGACAGCCCAGAGAAAATGGAAACAAAAGTAAATCATACAACATGGCTATGGATATGGGGATTTACGAGGCTAATTAAAGGATATTTTGCTTGTTTCTGAATAAAAATCTGTTTTTGGGTACTGGTTTGAATTGCCTACCCACAATAAACAAGGAAACGTAAGGGGAATGGGAACACCTGGCAGATATGTCTGCCATTTTTTTCAAAGGGAGACAACTTTCAGGACTTCCTGTTCACCTTTCTATAAGCCCTGTCCCACAGAAAAAGGGGGCTACTCTTAAAGGAAAGAATTTGCTCCTCAGGAGCAAATTCTTTCCTTTAAGAGTTGACCCCTATTCACATGGGAGACAAAAATACTTTTGCAGGGGTTGCCTCCCCTGAAGGTGTTCACATTCCCCTTAATTGTTAACTTATCCTCTTTACTGCCCCTTGTCTACAGCTTGTTAACTTATCCTCTTTACTGCCTCTTGTCTACAGCTATGTCTACAAGAGTTAACACCCTGTAACTTCCCTTGCAGGTGTTTTCATTCACCTTTCACCCCTTTCAACCCTGAGTTCCTGAATAAGACACGCCTTCTGATTAGGAATGAACCATTATCCAAAATAGGGATTTCAGTTATGATTCAGAAGCTGTATCGCAAATCGTGTGGATTCTGATGAGACTGTTCATCATCTTGTACACTGTTTGCATAGGTGTATGTGCCTGTCGACAGGGTTGAAAGGGTTAAATAATTGTCTGCAGTATTATACAACAAGTGACCTCAAAGTCTTGTTCATCATTTTAACTCTTATCATGCTGTTCACGACAACCCATATCTTTGGAAACAGTGTAGATCCAGATCAGATGGCTTCTGAAGAAGCCATCTGATCAGGATCTACACTGTTTGACATTCAGTTGATAAATTTGTAGCAATAAATTACATGAAGAAATCTGATTGGTTCAAAGTCAGAAATAGGTGTGGCTTAAATGAATATTCAGCAAGAGAAGGGTTAAATAAAATCATGTTGTAGCATAATCTGGACTTGAAAATGGTATAGCCTTTAAGTGCCAGTGACGACTAGCAGACAGCATATTAAAGTGTTTTTTTCTTGTTTTCAGGTGAAATAAGGCTTGAATTACACATGAATCATATATTGATGATTCACATGAAATATGAAGCTTTTAATCTGAATAAAATAAGGCTTTACATTTCATTTGAATCATTATCATCATTTCATTTAACATCACTCCTGAACTGTAAAGCCATATTTCCTCTAGAAGAATTTGCCATATTAAATAATCAAAAAGTTTGTTTACTTTGTTTTCAGCAAATTGGCCAAGCCATTGTTTTCTTTTCAAAATGACTGGCTCAAGGTACTTAAGTAACTTCATAATAGTTGAAATGAAATCAATTCACCACAACTTTTTTTTTTTTTAGTGTGTTTGGTTTGTAGAATAATAACTGATAGCAACGGATAAGATGGGTATTTTGTGATTTTGTTTGTTTGATTCCCATTGACACTATTTAGGTCATTTTGGATGATTTTGTGAGACTTTAACCCGACATTGAGATGAAATGGCATCTCAATCCCTGCTGCACAATGAAACCAATAGGGTTTATAGGCATGGACGGGCCGACTCGCACCACTTTGCCTGAGCATGCTCAGACCTTCTAAGCGGTTTACTATACATGTATTTGGTGATAACTGAAGGATAGTTGAGCTTGTGTTTTTTATGGCAAACTGACCAAAATTATCTTGTACTTACCACCAAATACCCACAGTATCTGTTTCTATGGTAACTAGATGTATATGTTTAAGTGCCAAATTGAAAATCAGGGTTTTTGTATAGTATACTTTGGTTGTTTACCATCTTTTGTTTGTTGATTTGTATTTCATTTATTTGTCAAAGCATTTTACGTTATAACATGCATTTGTTTCTGAATTTATGTTAACACATGCATTTATTTCTGTATTTTTGTCAGAATCTTTTGTAACATTGACATTAAATTGAAGCAGATGGGTACCATTTCCAAAGAAATTTTTTGCTTTTGCTTGCTTGTGGGTGCGGGGATGGATATACTTTCATTTGAAACCTAAGCACTTTAGTAAAGAGAGAGTAAAGTAATAAATTAACACTAAAAGTGTCAGTCTTGATTGAGAGCAGACAACTTTTGTAAATCTTTTTCTTATTTTCAGAGAAAACCAGACTTGGCATTTTGACTTGTCTGTTTGATAGAAAAATAACTTGAAATGGAAAGCCCAATATATGGCACCTAATTCACATGAAATGAACATTTTTCTCCAAGCTGGCAGTTGATTTTTATTAAGTCTGATTTTCTCTGAAAAATGAAGAAAATAAAAATAATGTTACCTCTGAAATTTCACTTGGCATTTCTGCACTCTGCTGTTTGTCTTTTTCTACATTGATGGTTAAAGCAGCATCAGATTTGGGGGATTGCTGGTCACATGATCTAAGGTCCTTGACCTTGTATGATTTACCTCAATTTTAGTAGACATTTTTATGTGTCAGAATGTTGTTGTTTTAATACTTTTATAATTTTTTTTTTGCATTTTGGTTAGTTGAAGTAGTGTTGGCTTAATGTTCACTTGGTGATTATTAACCTTTACCCTGCTGTAGGCGACAAGCCCTATCTTTGCAAACAGTGTAGATCCAGATCAGATGAAGCCATCTGATCAGGATCTACACAGTTTGACATTCAGTTCATGAATATGTAGAAATAAGCTGCATCAAGTAATCTGATTGGTTCAAAGTCAGAAATGAGTGTGGCTTAATTGAATATTCAGCAGGTTAAAGGTTAAGGTTCTGAACTTACATTATGATAACACACCCATGTGACATAGTGCATTCTTTCATTTCTCCAAAATGGCTACTTTTCCGATGAAATTTGTGATAGTTTTCTTATTTTAACTCCAAACATAGGTTGTAGGTGCTCGTTAGAACAGCCTCGATGAGGCGATTCTAACGAGTACCCACAACCTATGCCTTGAAGCAAAAATAAACAAAATAATATATTACACTGTAAACCCCAGTTTTCTCTATATAAAGTGGGGTTTAGAGGGGTGTTCATTTCATGGGAATGTTAACATGATGGTTCTTCAAAAGTAAAAATATCATTAGGTATCGTTAAGTATTGTTAAAAGTTTGATAATTTAGTATGGCAAATATGCTTATATTTTTGCTGAACAAAAATGTGAGTGCTTTTGCTATTCATTTTTTTATCAGCAAAAATACCAGGGTATTGTACTTTCTGGAGTAGTTATCATTTAAGCTAATGATGCTTTGAAAAACTAAATGAACATGTTAGCTCAGCATCATTCTGTCTAGTGCAGTGTGAAATACACTGATATTTTAGCACTATTAACCCTTATCTTGCTGAATATTCATTTAAGCCACACCCATTTCTGTCTATCAACCAATCAAATTACTTGATGTAATTTATTGCTACAAATTCATAAACTGAATGCCAAACAGTGTAGATCCTGATCAGATGGCTTCTTCAGAAGCCATCTGATCTGGATCTACACTGTTTGCAAAGATTGGGGTTGTCATGAACAGCATGATAAGAGTTACACATTATTTTGCAAGAATTTCAATGTACAGTTGATGCTCACTATATCAAATTCCAAGGCACTGGGAACCCTTGTTTGAGGCAATAGCAGTTTGCGACAAAAGGAGTTGAAATCTAATGAATATGTAGCAAAACTAAAACAACTTTGTCCAAAATTTAGCTTGATTTAAGCAGTAGTTTAAGACATCAGTGTTTGAGATAATAATGAGAGTTGACTGTATTTGCCATTTGAATAATAACAGCTTTAATGTTACATCAACTAATGCTGTTGTTTGCTCTAAACAACTGAGTCCAGATTGCTATCAGTTTGATATAGGCATCACCAGCATGGGACAGATATTTGCTGTTTTTGTAGTTATTCTTAAATCATACATTCAACATGTCTTATTAGGGATATTAGGGAGCAGATGGAATAAAAAGCCAATCCTAGTTTTGCCAATAAATGAATAAAATAGAAAAATTAAGTACAATGTATTTATGTCCCACCACTAGCTTGATACTGTGGGCATGCGAGCCCTGTCACACCATTGGCTTGATGTTGGGGGCATGCGAGCCCTCACACCATTGGCTTGATGCTGGGCATGCAAGCCCTGTCACACCATTGGCTTGATGTTGGGGCATGCGAGCCCTCACACCATTGGCTTGATGCTGGGCATGCAAGTCCCTGTCACACCATTGGCTTGATGCTGGGGGCATGCGAGCCTGGTCACAGCATTGGCTTGATGCTGGGGGCATGCGAGCCCTCACACCATTTGCTTGATGCTGGGCATGCAAGTCCCTGTCACACCATTGGCTTGATGCTGGGGGCATGCGAGCCTGGTCACAGCATTGGCTTGATGCTGGGGGCATGCGAGCCCTCACACCATTGGCTTGATGCTGGGCATGCAAGTCCCTGTCACACCATTGGCTTGATGCTGGGGGCATGCGAGCCTGGTCACAGCATTGGCTTGATGCTGGGGGCATGCGAGCCCTCACACCATTGGCTTGATGCTGGGCATGCAAGTCCCTGTCACACCATTGGCTTGATGCTGGGGGCATGCGAGCCTGGTCACAGCATTGGCTTGATGCTGGGGGCATGTGAGCCCGTTCACACCATTGGCTTGATGATTGGCACATGTGAGCCCTGTCACACCATTGGACTGAATAAATTATTTGTCTTAATCACGATGGAAGTAAGGGCAAGGATTGTGGCCACGTAAAATCGATTTAAGCCCCCCCCCCCCCCCCCATCTACACAGTTTGACATTCAGTTCATGAATATGTAGAAATAAGCTGCATCAAGTAATCTGATTGGTTCAAAGTCAGAAATGAGTGTGGCTTAATTGAATATTCAGCAGGTTAAAGGTTAAGGTTCTGAACTTACATTATGATAACACACCCATGTGACATAGTGCATTCTTTCATTTCTCCAAAATGGCTACTTTTCCGATGAAATTTGTGATAGTTTTCTTATTTTAACTCCAAACATAGGTTGTAGGTGCTCGTTAGAACAGCCTCGATGAGGCGATTCTAACGAGTACCCACAACCTATGCCTTGAAGCAAAAATAAACAAAATAATATATTACACTGTAAACCCCAGTTTTCTCTATATAAAGTGGGGTTTAGAGGGGTGTTCATTTCATGGGAATGTTAACATGATGGTTCTTCAAAAGTAAAAATATCATTAGGTATCGTTAAGTATTGTTAAAAGTTTGATAATTTAGTATGGCAAATATGCTTATATTTTTGCTGAACAAAAATGTGAGTGCTTTTGCTATTCATTTTTTTTATCAGCAAAAATACCAGGGTATTGTACTTTCTGGAGTAGTTATCATTTAAGCTAATGATGCTTTGAAAAACTAAATGAACATGTTAGCTCAGCATCATTCTGTCTAGTGCAGTGTGAAATACACTGATATTTTAGCACTATTAACCCTTATCTTGCTGAATATTCATTTAAGCCACACCCATTTCTGTCTATCAACCAATCAAATTACTTGATGTAATTTATTGCTACAAATTCATAAACTGAATGCCAAACAGTGTAGATCCTGATCAGATGGCTTCTTCAGAAGCCATCTGATCTGGATCTACACTGTTTGCAAAGATTGGGGTTGTCATGAACAGCATGATAAGAGTTACACATTATTTTGCAAGAATTTCAATGTACAGTTGATGCTCACTATATCAAATTCCAAGGCACTGGGAACCCTTGTTTGAGGCAATAGCAGTTTGCGACAAAAGGAGTTGAAATCTAATGAATATGTAGCAAAACTAAAACAACTTTGTCCAAAATTTAGCTTGATTTAAGCAGTAGTTTAAGACATCAGTGTTTGAGATAATAATGAGAGTTGACTGTATTTGCCATTTGAATAATAACAGCTTTAATGTTACATCAACTAATGCTGTTGTTTGCTCTAAACAACTGAGTCCAGATTGCTATCAGTTTGATATAGGCATCACCAGCATGGGACAGATATTTGCTGTTTTTGTAGTTATTCTTAAATCATACATTCAACATGTCTTATTAGGGATATTAGGGAGCAGATGGAATAAAAAGCCAATCCTAGTTTTGCCAATAAATGAATAAAATAGAAAAATTAAGTACAATGTATTTATGTCCCACCACTAGCTTGATACTGTGGGCATGCGAGCCCTGTCACACCATTGGCTTGATGTTGGGGGCATGCGAGCCCTCACACCATTGGCTTGATGCTGGGCATGCAAGCCCTGTCACACCATTGGCTTGATGTTGGGGGCATGCGAGCCCTCACACCATTGGCTTGATGCTGGGCATGCAAGTCCCTGTCACACCATTGGCTTGATGCTGGGGGCATGCGAGCCTGGTCACAGCATTGGCTTGATGCTGGGGGCATGCGAGCCCTCACACCATTTGCTTGATGCTGGGCATGCAAGTCCCTGTCACACCATTGGCTTGATGCTGGGGGCATGCGAGCCTGGTCACAGCATTGGCTTGATGCTGGGGGCATGCGAGCCCTCACACCATTGGCTTGATGCTGGGCATGCAAGTCCCTGTCACACCATTGGCTTGATGCTGGGGGCATGCGAGCCTGGTCACAGCATTGGCTTGATGCTGGGGGCATGCGAGCCCTCACACCATTGGCTTGATGCTGGGCATGCAAGTCCCTGTCACACCATTGGCTTGATGCTGGGGGCATGCGAGCCTGGTCACAGCATTGGCTTGATGCTGGGGGCATGTGAGCCCGTTCACACCATTGGCTTGATGATTGGCACATGTGAGCCCTGTCACACCATTGGACTGAATAAATTATTTGTCTTAATCACGATGGAAGTAAGGGCAAGGATTGTGGCCACGTAAAATCGATTTAAGCCCCCCCCCCCCCACCCCACCCCATCCCACCCCGTTTACCGTTCCAGGGCTGTTCTTCTGTCGCGGTTTATTTTTGTTATGGTTTGTCTTTGGGTATTTGTGTCGCTTATATTTTATTTTGGATAGCCTGTTGGCCATTTTGTGGGAAAGTAACTGTCCTTTTGGCTTTCCGCTATTGATGTTTCCATTAGGGTCTGTTGTTTCATGTTTGTGTTTCTTTCCCTTTCGTGTCTCAGATGGGAGCTTAGTGTTCATGTATCAATTCCTGATCATTGCCTCCACTTCTACTTTGATGCTGGAGGCATGCTAGCCCCGTCACACCATTGGCTTAATGCTGGGGGCATGCAAGCACTGTCACACCATTGCTTGATGCTGGGGGCATGCAAGCCCTGTCATACCATTGGTTTGATGCTGGGGTATGCGAGCCCTGTCACAACATTGGTTTGATGCTGGGGGCATGCGAGCCCTGTCACACCTTTGGCTTGATGCTTTGGGCATGCGAGCCCTGTCACACCAGCTTGATGCTTGGGGCATGCAAGCCCTGTCGCACCATTGGCTTGATGCTGAGGATGCAAGCCCTGTCACAACATTGGCTTGATGCTGGGGGCATGCAAGCCCTGTCATACCATTGGTTTGATGCTGGGGGCATGCAAGCCCTGTCACAACATTGGTTTGATGCTGGGGGCATGCGAGCCCTGTCACATCTTTGGCTTGATGCTTTGGGCATGCGAGCCCTATCACACAGTTGGCTTGATGCTGGGGCGTGCTAGCCCTGTCACACCATTGGCGGAATGCAAGCCCTGTCACAACATTGGTTTGATGCTGTGGGCATGCAAGCCCTGTCATACCATTGGTTTGATGCTGGGGTATGCGAGCCCTGTCACAACATTGGTTTGATGCTGGGGGCATGCGAGCCCTGTCACACCTTTGGCTTGATGCTTTGGGCATGCCAGCCCTGTCACACCAGCTTGATGCTGGGGGCATGCAAGCCCTGTCGAACCATTGGCTTGATGCTGGGGGAATGCAAGCCCTGTCACAACATTGGTTTGATGCTGGGGGCATGCGAGGCCTGTCACAACATTGGTTTGATGCTGGGGGCATGCGAGCCCTGTCATTTCATTGGTTTAATGCTGGGGGCATGCAAGCCCCATCACACCTTTGGCTTGATGCTTTGGGCATGTGAGCCCCGTCACACCATTGGCTTGATGCTTGGGGCATGCAAGCCCTGTCACACCTTAGGCTTGATGCTAGGGGCATGCAAGCCCTGTCACACCATTGGTTTGATGCATGGGAGCCCTGTCACACTATTGGCGTGATGCTGGGGCATGCAAGCCCTGTCACACTATTGGCGTGATGCTGGGGCATGCAAGCCCTGTCAGACCATTGGCTTGATGCTTGGGGCATGGGAGCTCTGTCACACTATTGGCTTAATGCTGGGGCATGCAAGCCTTGTCACACCATTGGCGTGATGCTGGGGCATTCAAGCCCTGTCACACCATTGGTTTGAAGCATGGGAGCCCTGTCACACTATTGGCGTGATGCTGGGGCATGCAAGCCCTGTCACACCATTGGTTTGAAGCATGGGAGCCCTGTCACACTATTGGCGTGATGCTGGGGCATGCAAGCCCTGTCACACTATTGGCGTGATGCTGGGGCATGCAAGCCCTGTCACACCATTGGTTTGATGCATGGAAGCCCTGTCACACTATTGGCGCGATGCTGGGGCATGCAAGCCCTGTCACACTATTGGCGTGATGCTGGGGCATGCAAGCCCTGTCAGACCATTGGCTTGATGCTTGGGGCATGGGAGCTCTGTCACACTATTGGCTTAATGCTGGGGCATGCAAGCCCTGTCACACCATTGGCGTGATGCTGGGGCATGCAAGCCCTGTCACACCATTGGTTTGAAGCATGGGAGCCCTGTCACACTATTGGCGTGATGCTGGGGCATGCAAGCCGGTCACACCATTGGTTTGATGCTGGGGCATGCAAGCCCTGTCACACTATTGGCGTGATGCTGGGGCATGCAAGCCCTGTCACACCATTGGTTTGAAGCATGGGAGCCCCGTCACACTATTGGCGTGATGCTGGGGCATGCAAGCCCGGTCACACCATTGGTTTGATGCTGGGTGCATGCAAGCCCTGTCACACCATTGGTTTGAAGCATGGGAGCCCCGTCACACTATTGGCGTGATGCTGGGGCATGCAAGCCCTGTCACACCATTGGTTTGATGCTGGGTGCATGCAAGCCCTGTCACACCATTGGTTTGAAGCATGGGAGCCCCGTCACACTATTGGCGTGATGCTGGGGCATGCAAGCCCGGTCACACCATTGGTTTGATGCTGAGTGCATGCAAGCCCTGTCACACCATTGGTTTGAAGCATGGGAGCCCCGTCACACTATTGGCGTGATGCTGGGGCATGCAACCCCTGTCACACCATTGGTTTGATGCTGGGTGCATGCAAGCCCTGTCACACCATTGGTTTGATGCTGGGTGCATGCAAGCCCTGTCACACCATTGGTTTGAAGCATGGGAGCCCCGTCACACCATTGGTTTGATGCTGGGTGCATGCAAGCCCTGTCACACCATTGGTTTGATGCTGGGTGCATGCAAGCCCTGTCACACCATTGGTTTGATGCTGGGTGCATGCAAGCCCTGTCACACCATTGGTTTGATGCATGGGAGCCCCGTCACACCATTGGTTTGATGCTGGGTGCATGCAAGCCCTGTCACACCATTGGTTTGATGCATGGGAGCCCCGTCACACCATTGGTTTGATGCTGGGTGCATGCAAGCCCCGTCACACCATTGGTTTGATGCTGGGTGCATGCAAGCCCTGTCACACCATTGGTTTGATGCTGGGTGCATGCAAGCCCTGTCACACCATTGGTTTGATGCATGGGAGCCCCGTCACACCATTGGTTTGATGCTGGGTGCATGCAAGCCCCGTCACACCATTGGTTTGATGCTGGGTGCATGCAAGCCCTGTCACACCATTGGTTTGATGCTGGGTGCATGCAAGCCCTGTCACACCATTGGTTTGATGCTGGGTGCATGCAAGCCCTGTCACACCATTGGTTTGATGCATGGGAGCCCCGTCACACCATTGGTTTGATGCTGGGTGCATGCAAGCCCCGTCACACCATTGGTTTGATGCTGGGTGCATGCAAGCCCTGTCACACCATTGGTTTGATGCTGGGTGCATGCAAGCCCTGTCACACCATTGGTTTGATGCTGGGTGCATGCAAGCCCTGTCACACCATTGGTTTGATGCTGGGTGCATGCAAGCCCTGTCACACCATTGGTTTGATGCTGGGTGCATGCAAGCCCTGTCACACCATTGGTTTGATGCTGGGTGCATGCAAGCCCTGTCACACCATTGGTTTGATGCTGGGGCATGCAAGCCCTGTCACACCATTGGTTTGATGCTGGGTGCATGCAAGCCCTGTCACACCATTGGTTTGATGCTGGGTGCATGCAAGCCCTGTCACACCATTGGTTTGATGCTGGGGCATGCAAGCCCTGTCACACCATTGGTTTGATGCTGGGTGCATGCAAGCCCTGTCACACCATTGGTTTGATGCTGGGTGCATGCAAGCCCTGTCACACCATTGGTTTGATGCTGGGGCATGCAAGCCCTGTCACACCATTGGTTTGATGCTGGGTGCATGCAAGCCCTGTCACACCATTGGTTTGATGCTGGGTGCATGCAAGCCCTGTCACACCATTGGTTTGATGCTGGGGCATGCAAGCCCTGTCACACCATTGGTTTGATGCTGGGTGCATGCAAGCCCTGTCACACCATTGGTTTGATGCTGGGGCATGCAAGCCCTGTCACACCATTGGTTTGATGCTGGGGCATGCAAGCCCTGTCACACCATTGGTTTGATGCTGGGGCATGCAAGCCCTGTCACACCATTGGTTTGATGCTGGGTGCATGCAAGCCCTGTCACACCATTGGTTTGATGCTGGGTGCATGCAAGCCCTGTCACACCATTGGTTTGATGCTGGGGCATGCAAGCCCTGTCACACCATTGGTTTGATGCTGGGGCATGCAAGCCCTGTCACACCATTGGTTTGATGCTGGGTGCATGCAAGCCCTGTCACACCATTGGTTTGATGCTGGGGCATGCAAGCCCTGTCACACCATTGGTTTGATGCTGGGGCATGCAAGCCCTGTCACACCATTGGTTTGATGCTGGGGCATGCAAGCCCTATCAAGAGAAATTCTGTCACTACAGCTTGCAACCTGATAACACATACTGGGCTGCTCAGCTACATGCAGTAAAATTCCTATATTAACCCTTATCTTGCTGTTAACGACAACCCCTATCTTTGGAAACAGTGTAGATCCAGATCAGATGGCTTCTGAAGAAGCCATCTGATCAGGATCTACACTGTTTGACATTCAATTTATGAATTTGTAGGAATAAATTGCATCAAGTAATTTGATTGGTTGATAGACAGAAATGGGTGTGGCTGAAATGACAATTCAGCAACCACCCTTACTGGAGGACCCTGCGTGTAGAAAACACAAATAAATAAATATGCTTTTTTAGAAACTAGAGCAAACACAAAGATGTTTATCAGACTGCATTAATGTGTAGGCTGATCTACACAGTTTTGTTCCCAAATGGCAAATACAGGTTTTCTCATCACATGCATTACGAATACACTCCTATACAAATACATTGTGAATTTTACCGCCTAAAAAAAACGAAAATTTTAGACGAAAAATTGTGATATTTTTCTTATTGAGGCAGTTCTAACGAGTATCCACAATCTATATTTTAGAGCAGAAATAAGAAAAATAAGGTTTACCCGTGTAAACCCCAGTTTTACTATATAAAAGTGGGATTCAAGGGGGTCAGTGGATAGAGCAATACTGTGTCCTTTGGACACATTTCTTGTTGGTTCCATCATTTCATTATGTCATTTAGTAATACTGTTGTCTTTCTATTCAGTCTGCAGTGTATACCCTGCAGAATTGTTGTAAACTACGCAGTTTTTTTTATATATATACAAAATTTTTTTGTTTAAGTGATTTCAAGCAGAGTGTTTTTTGACATACGTGTACAATCAAAGGTGTCACAAATATTTTGATAAGCATGTCCATCTGCACAGTCTGATCATTGATCAGAGCATTAGCTTGCTTAACCCTTAATGCACTTAGTAAAACATCAGAAGACATTCAGATACTTTCCTCATACATGTACTATTTCAGAGAAAATTAGATGATGTCATACAATATCATCTGGCTTGACATTTTGTTTGAATCAGCTCATTGATTCACATAGAATGTCAAATCTGATTTCCACAGAAAAATAATAAAAAAAATATGTTAGCTGCAATATTGCTGAGGGGCCAGTTGTTCAGAACTGACAACGTCATTAGTTATTTGATCATTCAATATGGCAAATGTGCTAATATTTTTTGCTGAAAAAATGTAAGCAGCTTTTGCAAATGCAAAAGCTGCTTACATTTTTCCAGCAAAAATACCAGAGTATTAGATATTGTACTTGCTAGAACAGTTAACATCGCTGACTCTTGATCATTAGGTCTCTCACCGCTGTGGTTCGAGCCTCGCTCGGGTCACATGTGAGACGCCAAGTTCTGCAACGGAAGGTCAGGTGTTTTTTCTCAGGGTACTCCGGTTTTCGCCCACCTGATTAACGATCGGCTAGATATGAGTGAAATAATCTTGAAAGGGCCGTAAAACCAAAACCAAAAAAAAAAAAAAAAAAGAACAGTTGACAAGATGACCAGTAACGAGCTCGTTAATTCATGCTTTGAACAACTGGACCCAGGAGTTAACCCTTTCAACCCCAGAATTTCTGAAGTGGACTCTTCCATCTTTAAAATTGGACATATCCATTCATACAGAAAGGGATTTTGTAACTGGACTGTTGATCTGGAACTTCCTTGTCAAAATGTGCACCATGCCTTTTTTATGACAAATATGGTAACATAAAAACAGCTTGGCTATAACAAGGCTTAAAGGTGCATTATTGAGCTATCTGGAAAAAATGCTTCCAAAAATAAAATACATATAGCCGGTATTTTTCTTTAAAACAATACAAATGAATGCATTTTATGCAAAAATGCGAACAATTATGATGACAAGTAAACGAATTTGAGAGGGATTCCTTAACTAGGTTTCGAACACTAGTTCGATCTATTTTTAGTTTGTGGCAAAAATAGAATCCCCATATATAACGTTATGCGACGTTCATTTTTGGCCTTGTTTGCTTAGGCCATGCATGAATCGGAAAAATATAGGACGCTGAATAGCATGCCATAAGTAACGACACTCAGCGACGATACTGTCTCCATGTATGTGTAAAGTGACAGATTTATTTTTAGAACAGAAATTCTGAACACATGTTCGGAGCGAAGGGTAAACACAAATGAAAACGACCATTTTCACAAAGTTCTGAAGCTGTATTTGGCTCCAAAAGTGTACACATGACAAAGGAATATTCATTGAAGATAAAAACCAGAAAAAAATTTTGAGACCCGGTAGCTCAATAATGCACCTTTAATATAGCATGTTGTATTTTGTGAAAATATTATGTCATGGATTTGGGATATTAGTAAGTACTGTAAAAGGGGAAAGTTTGATATTACTAGAAAATGGGAAAACTTTTGGACATGAAAATAAATTGTTTTACACAATGCACAAGCTGTCTTAAAACATGTATATTAAACCTCCTCTTTGCTTGAAATGACTTACCTCATGCAGTTGTCATTTTTGTACTTTTTGTCTCAGTTTAAGGGGAAAGGATACGCCCTCAGGAGAGGCAACTCCTCCAAAAGTATGGTTGTCTCCTATGTCAGTAGGGATCATCTCTTAAAGGAAAGAATTTGAGGAGTAAGAGTAGGCCCCATCTTCTGTGGGACAGAGTTCATAGAAAAGGGGACAAGAAAAGCAAACAGGAAGTCCCAAAAGTTGTCTCCCTTTGAAAAATGGCAGAAAAATCTGCCAGGTGCATCCATTCCCCTTAAGAGAAATGGATACCACTTTTCAGGAGAGGCATTTGTTCCAAAAATACCATATTTTCCCTTGTTCTGTTTGCTTTGGCACACCCATTTTTGTCTATAGACCAATCAAATTACTTGATGAAATTTATTCCTATCAATTTGCCAATAGAATGACATCTGATCAGGATTTTTACTGTTTGAAAAAGGTAGAGCATGGCCAGGCATAGCAGGACAAGGGTTAAGCTGGGATCTTTTGTTAAAGGAAAGAATTTGCTTCGGAGAAACAAATTCTTTTTGTTAAGAGTTGACCCCGTTTTTGGAGGGACACAGTATAGAGGAAAACCGGTCACAAAAATTGTCTCCCTTGTGAGAATGAAAATATATGAGCTTCGTCAAGAGAGAACTTGTTCTTGCCATTTGTAACAACTAAGGTGCTGATCAGCCGGCACATCCAAACAATCTGATCAGATCCTGATTGGAAAGTACTACAACACCTCTAGTTTCTGTACTGCAATGATCCTATGTATCGGGACAGGCAGGCCTATGCAAACAGTGCAGACCCAGATCAGACTGCTCCTGAAGGAGCAGTCTGATCAGGGTCTACACTGTTTCCATTCCATCTGCACCTTTTGGACTCCTTGCTGGATTGTCAAACAAAATTGTTAAAAGTTTAGGAGAATTACAGCAAGTCCTCAGGGTGACCAAATTTTAGGATTTTTACGGAATCTAGAATTTCAATATTCTTGCTAGTCTGTGTACATTTGCTCACAACAGGAACCTGGTTGCAACCTGTGGAAACAGTTTTTCTTACGACGCGGCTCATATGAGTGTATCCATTTTCCGTGATTGGTCGTAGCAAGCAGTTATGTTTGTTATGCTATATGTCAACAATGAGAATAAATTTTATCCAAACAATAACATTGATCAATGGACTCGCATGTTCAGAATCTTCACTACAGATTCTTTATAACATTGTTCTTTGGCTCCCAAAAATGATGGTTGTTTAAAGAACTGTTATCAAGATGTAGTGCACTTTGAATTCCAAAGATCGGAGTTCACCAGTCAAGATAATTAGTACAGCCATAAATTATAAGATACATGTGTTGCATGCATACACATTAGAATGCTTTTTGTCAGTAGCAATTTTAAAGTGAAAATTTGTGATAATTTTATTTATTTATGCAATTCCTTAGAACCGCTCACTGAAGCAGTTTCAGAGAGTACCAACACTCTATGTACTTTTAACTGATATAAGAAAGTTATTGTTCACCACCAAGAAATATATGCGGGTAAAGTGGTATTTTTCCATGGTGTTTCATTATCCATACGTGGTCATGTGATTTGCTTCACTGTGCTGATTGATCCATATGTTTGTTGTTGGCATATTGCATATTGATGTAATTGTACGTCAGGGCTGTAAGGGGAATGAACACATCTTCAATATTGTCCACCTCTTTTCATCACGTAAACAAGTCCGTGAAATGAAGACCCCCCTAAACCCCAATTTATATAGAGACAACTGGGGTTTAGTGGGGTAAACAGTATTTTTCTTATTTCTGTTCCAAGACAAAGGTTGTGGGTACTCGTTAGAACCGCCTCAATGAGGCGGTTCTAACGAGCACCCACAATCTATGTTTGAAGTATGAATAAGAAAAATATCAAGGAATTTCATCAGAAAAGTTGCCAGTTTGGGGATGTGAAAAAAATGCCCTATGTCGCGCGGGTGTGTTATCGTAATGTGCAAAGGAGACAACTTTTAGGATAAGGACTTCCTGTTTATTGCCCTTGAACCTGTACTCATCTGCAAAAAGGGGTCTACTCTTAAAGGAAAGAAGTTGCTCCTAAGGAGCAAATTCTTTCCTTTAAGAGTAGACCCCTGTTGACAAGGGAGACCAAAACACTTTGAAAGAGTTGCCTCCCCTTAAGAGTAGCGACCCCTATTAACAAGGGAAAATAGTTAACTCCCCTGAAGATGTATTGATTTCCCTTAATGTCCACTCTTCAGTGTGTTGAGTTTGTGTCTCTTATAATCAAATAAAAACACAGACTCCTTGTGTATGTGATAAAATAAAATAGAAAAAAAAGCAACTGTTGTTTTCATTTTATTTCTGTGAAATCTACATAACAACAAGAACATGATGGGCAATGTAATTAGTAACATTCTTTGAGATTTTAGGTCTTATGGAGGTATATGGTTGATTTTCAGATATTCCTATTCTTTAAGACAAGGGCATCTTTCAAAACACTTTATGCAATAAAAAATAAAGACAAGCCCTTATTTTCAGTATTATGGCTGCTTTTATACAAGTACTATCTGAGTACTAGATAATTCACAAATGGCCCTATGTCACCAGGCAGTAGTTATTCTAGGCCCTCACCCATCGGGGCTTGAAGAAATAGATGGGCTGTATGATGCCTCCATGAAGAGCTGAAACCAACAGCACACGAGTACTGGTAAACCACTGCCCAGGCAACAGGCAAAGTGGTGCGAGTCAGACTGTCTATGCTTCTAAACCCTATTGGTTTCATTGGGCGACGGCTTTAGATGTCATTTCATCTCAATGTCGGGTAAAAGCCCCACAAAAATGGAAGCAGCGTCTCCAAAATGACCTACAGTAAAAATTCGGCTATAAGGCGATTCGGCTATAAGACGGCACCCCCTTTTCAGTTTTTCTAAGGTGGGATTTTGCTTATACTCATAAGACGGGTCAAATTTTTGCCATATCTGTCGGGGCCTATCTGCTACCGCCAGGTGTCATTTAGATGTGAGAAATCGGCTTTTTTCATCAGAAAACCCCTCTACTTACCCCTAACATGGCTTGTTTGGCCGCGGCAAACGTCGGGCCGATACATCGTATCGCTGTCGGCCCGGTACATGCTTTGCTGGCTTAGGCTACATAGACTCCTATTTAATAGACGACAGGGGCTGACAAATCCATTTCCCGGCCGTCCGGGACAAGAACGAAATCACGCCGGGCAGGTGCACTTTGACCTTATAACGTTCGGTCGGGACAAGTGCCAAAAAAAATCGTCTACAACTGCCAGTCTTTTTGAGTCCTTAAATACGGTAAAACTAGACCAGTTAAGTAAATCGCTGTCAATTCAGAGACAAACCATCTGTGTAATTATTACGGGTCAAGTGTGACACTATTGTTAATCCCTGTCGTATAATTGCCACCCTGCTGTGCGTGTCTATAAGGTGTGAAAATATGGTCAAGTTATGTCTCTAATTTGTGTTTATCCTCCAGTCATAAAATTTAATCCACAATCAATGTGAAAATGATTTAATTGCTCCTCAGACTGTAAGCTACATCTAACGGTAGATGTTTGCATTATAAAATCGGACTAGTCTACGATCTCATGAATGGTTATGTTTTGGCGCCAAATAGCAGACGTTGGCGGGAAAAGTCGAACGGTGTTGTTGGTTATTGACACGGAGCTTCTGGGGATAATTCGGGAGCTGTACAAAGCACTGATTTTCTATCCACCTCTATTCACAAGCGCTTAGCTATCGGGAAAATATTTTTTTTTTTATGAAAGAGATACATGCAATGACATTAAACACGTTTGGGGGTAATGGCATCGGATTACGTCATTTACCGATCCTGTGCAGAAAAATCGTAGCGGTGGTTTGTGGCGACGATTTATATCAATTCAAAAATCAGCGATCGACTTTTTTCGTATGTCTGGTCTTCGCCGGACATTGCCGGAAAAAAGCCTGCAGTCCATGACCTCGGCTATAAGACGGGGTCATTTTTTTTGGCTCATTTTGGAGGGAAAAATCCTTGTCTTATAGCCGAATATTTACGGTATACAGTGTTGACGGGGATGTTAAACCTCAAATCAAACAAACAAAACAGTAGTTATTCTAAAACCAGTAATTAGTTTTATGTCACCATTTTAGTTTATTGACATTAATAAAATTCACTGTTCCTTCTGATGGCATATACCCACACAAGCCAAAAAATCTCTTTGAATTTAGTTTGGAGTTTAATTGGCCAGTAACGAACCTCTGTGGCCTAGTGAATAGACGACTGACTCTTAATCATTAGGTCTCTTACCGCTGTGGTTCTCGCCTCACTCGGGCGACACATGAGACGCCAAGTTCTGCAACGGAGGGTCAGGTGGTCGGCAAGCCAGTCAGTTAACCCGATCACATTTTTCCTGGACCAACCGCACATTTTTTTTTACAACTGCCCTTGAATCAGTAGAAGAGAGAATGACCATAGAAAATATTATCAAGCTCCATGAAAGAATGTTGCTGGAACCAGCAGGGATCAAACCTACATAACCAGTTGTTCAAAGCATGGTAATATTACCCCTGTGTGCAGGCTTGAAAAATGATCCAGAACCTGTGCCCAGTTATTCAAAGCGTCATTAGCTTAACAAGCTCATTAGCGGGCAAATTGTTAACTGTTCTAGTAAGTACAATATCTAATACAGTGGTATTTTTCCTGAAAAAATGTGAGCATCTTAGATGCAAAAGCTGCTCTCACTTTTTCAGCAAAAATACTAGCATATTTGCCATACAATTTTAACGATACGTCACTAAACAACATAATTTGTTTTGAACAACTGACCCCTGAAGATGTGGGATTTGCCACAGTATACTTTCCTATTTCAAAACTAGTTGGAAAGAGGCTGACGAAATTTGTGAAGGTATAGAAGTCACAGTTTTAGACTGGAAGGGCTGAGCTATTGTTTGCACCTGCCTTCAACAAAAAGGTGGTATACCAAATAATGAGAACTCAACCGTAACACAAAGCTGTGGTGTATATGACCATTTGGTCAACTTGATAAAAGCATGCGAAAGGCACTGCCGAATCTTCTTGAGGACGGAGTGAATTTTGGATATACTGACAAGTCCTGGTTCATATGTTCTGCACGTTGTCTCATGGTGCCCAAGAGTCGTATGTTCTGCATGTCGTCTATTACAGAAATGGCTATGTTCAAAGGGCAACAACTCCAAAAGTAAGAAAATCAGAGTAATGGTTTATATGTTCTGCATGTCGTCTTATAGTGCTCTGCATAATGGTATCAGAGTTATGGAGCAGACACGAAACTAATAGCAGCAGCTATATTCAAAGTTCAAAGGGCAATAACTCCCAAAGAAGGAAAATCAGAGTTACAGTTCATGTGTTCTGCACATCGTCTCATGGTGTTCTACATATCTGTGAAGTTTCATAGAAATATCTTAAATGGTACCGAAGTTATGAAGCGGACACGAAAATATGACAGAAATGGCTATGTTCAATGTTCAAAGGGCAACAACTCCAAAAGTAGGAAAATCAGAGTTACGGTTCATATGTTCTGCACCTCGTCTTATAGTGCTCTATATATCTGTGATGTTTCATGAAAATATCTCAAGTGGTATCAGAGTTATGGAGCAGACATGAAACAGATAGCAGCAGCTATATTCAAAGTTCAATGGGCAATGACTCCAAAAGTAGGAAAATCAGAGTTATGGTTCATATGTTTCTCTCATGTTGTCTCATGGTGCTCTACAAATCTGTGAAGTTACATGTAAATACCTCAAACAGTATCGAAGTTATGGAGCGGGCACGAAAATATGACAGAAATGGCTATGTTCAATGTTCAAAGGGCAACAACTCCAAAAGTAGGAAAATCAGAGTTCCGTTTCATATGTTCTATCGTGAGTGAGTGAGTTTTAGTTTTACGTCCCACCAACAGCTAAGGTCATACGGAGACGGGACCTCGGTTTAAAGACTCATCCGAAAGTCTGTTATATATGTTCTATCGTCTAATAGTGCTCTACTTACTTATCGGTGAAGTTTCGTGAAAATATCTCAAACGATATCAGAGTTATGGAGTGGACACAAAACTATGAGGCGCTGATGGATGGACATATGGATGTACGGACGGACACTCAATACTTCAGAGGGTATAACATAATAGCCCGCCATTTTTTGAATGGCTGGGCATAAAATAATGTGAAAGACAGTATGATTAAACATGAAATGTGTTTTAATAAAAAAAAATACATGTACGCAAGTATACAAAAATATAAAAAAAATGTGAAAGACAGTATGATAAAATATGGAATGGCAATCTTACCTTAATGATCCTATGTACTGGAACAGATAGGCCTTAACATAATGATCCGAAGTACTGGGACAGATAGGCCTTAACGTAATGATCCTAAGTACTGGGATAGATAGGCCTTAACATAATGATCCTAAGTACTGGGACAGATAGGCCTTTACATAATGATCCTAAGTACTGGGACAGACAGGCCTTAACATAATGATCCTAAGTACTGGGACAGATAGGCCTTTACATAATGATCCTATGTACTGGGACAGACAGGCCTTTACATAATGATCCTAAGTACTGGGATAGATAGGCCTTAACATAATGATCCTAAGTACTGGGACAGACAGGCCTTTACATAATGATCCTAAGTACTGGGATAGATAGGCCTTAACATAATGATCCTAAGTACTGGGACAGACAGGCCTTTACATAATGATCCTAAGTACTGGGATAGATAGGCCTTAACATAATGATCCTAAGTACTGGGACAGACAGGCCTTAACATAATGATCCTAAGTACTGGGACAGATAGGCCTTAACATAATGATCCTAAGTACTGGGACAGATAGGCCTTAACATAATGATCCTAAGTACTGGGACAGACAGGCCTTAACATAATGATCCTAAGTACTGGGACAGATAGGCCTTAACATAATGATCCTAAGTACTGGGACAGACAGGCCTTAACATAATGATCCTCAGTACTGGGACAGACAGGCCTTAACATAATGATCCTAAGTACTGGGACAGACAGGCCTTTACATAATGATCCTAAGTACTGGGACAGACAGGCATAAGCAAACAGTGAATACCCAGATCTGCAGTCTGATCAGGGTCTTCACTACCCTTTTGGACTCCTTGCTGCATTGTGAAACAAATTTATGAAAAATTTTTGAGAATTACAGCAAGTTCTCAAGTTGTCCAAACTTTTAGGATTTTTAATGTACGTGTACTTGAAATCAATGAACTGAAATGTTTAAATAGAGGATCTTACATTAGTGTTCATGTATTATTGAATTTATTAAACGAGTTGAGGAAAAGTGATAAAATGGGAGGCTTTGCCGAGCATTTTACCCCTTTTCCTCAACAAGTTTAATAAATTCAATGATACATGAGCACGAATGCAAGATTCTATTTATCATATGACATTTAAAACGCATTTTTTTCACGATTGTTTACAAAAATATCAATATTCCGCCGTTAGTAAATGCGACGTCCTTATGAACGTTGTACATGTAACGTTACGGGACGTATCTAGCTAATTTGCATATTTAATCCACTAGTGGATTATCGAAAATATTGCATGGCGTTATTACACTCTCAGACGCGACGTCATATGATAAAAGTAAATATCACAGCTGTGTAATCATGACACCAACCCTTAACCCATTATAAGCTGAATAGAATCTTCCTGGCTATATACAGTAGGTGACCATTATGAAATATAGTGTTGTCAGGTTGAGTAATTCATACAAATTGATTGGGAAATGACCACATTACGCAAACATGCCTGTAAAAGGACATTGCCACCTTTATCGCCGAAAAAATGAAAACTTTAAGATGAAAAATTGTGATATTTTTCTTATTGCTGCTCAAAATATAGATTGTGGGCACTCGTTAGAACCGCCTCATCGAGGCGGTTCTAACGAGTAACCACAATCTATATTTTAAAGCAGTAATAAGAAAAATAAGGTTTACCCCTGCAAACCCCAGTTTTACTATATGCAGACATGTTAAGTCTCCCGAAAATCGCGGGAGACTCCCGAAAAATTAGCTTTTCTCACGCCTCACGAAATTCAGGATAAAACTCCCGGAAAAATGAAAATACCGTCTTGGGGCAATTTTTTAAAAAGCTGCGCTTGTATTTTCGTGTGTGAATCGGAGTTAATCCGTGAGTAAAACTGATAATAATTAATGCACTGTCCAGTGTTATTGGGGATTAGAACATGGTTCCACACCTGCAGATGGGCATTAACAAATGAAAACACTTTCTTGAAGTGTTTGCAAAAATGAAAGTAAATCATAACGGTTAATTTCCTTCAACCAACGGACCGTATTAGTTAACCGAATCGTGTTATAAACGCCAACCGTATTTGTCACGGTTCAGTCTATTCTACTATTACACTGTAAACACATGCCTCCGGTACTCTAGATAAGCCTATAATCTTCCGCGTGACAAGGTGTGAAAATAAGATTAAGGTATATCTCTTATTTGCATTTATCCCCCAATCATAAAATTTAATCCAGAATCAATGTGAAAATGATGTAATCGCTCCTTAGACGTTTAGCTACATCTAACGGTAGATGTTTGCATACTAAAATGGACTTTTCTACTGTCTCGTGCATGGTTATGTTTTGGCGCCAAAATAGCAGACGCGTGGCGGGAAAAGTCAAACGCTTTAACGTGTGTAAACACATATGTATGCTGTTGTTGGTGATTGACACGGAGCTTCCGGGGATAAGTCGGGAATTGTGCAAGGCGCCGTTCTCTATCCAGCTCTATCCACAACCGTTTAGCTATCGAGAAAATATTTTTTTTACCGGTTGCAAACATTTTTATGAAATAAATACGCCACATTAAAATGAAATAAAACAATGACATTAAACACATGCGGGGTTGCTGGGGTCAGATGACGTCATTTACCGATCACGTGCAAAAACGGTAGCGGCGGTTTGTGGACGAAGGCTATCATGGAAATTTTGGTGGCGGAGATCTTTGATGTTCGCCTTGAACTTGCTTGTTGAGCGGATGTGAAAGTTTTGGATGGAGGGGTCCTCGTCATGTGACTGGATCATTAAATTATAAACTAATATGCATTCTTTATTCTCTATATCTCGCTAAGCTGACAGTTTTGATTTGAGTATATCAGCTGCAAGTTAATCATGTGTGTCAAGTTTATATAACTATCAGTATCATTAATAGCTACATGTAATTGGAAAAGCTGTTGTGACATGTCTGCAATTAACTTGAACTTGAACAAGTACCGTTATTGACCGTGACAACTACAGTATTATCTACCGTATTTCCGCACTTAAAAGTCGGAGGGGAATAAAGTTGTTGTGCTAGAAACTTGATAGAAACCTTGGATTATATTTATGAATGTTAGCTGGTGAAAATTTGGGTATCCAAAGCAAAACCGTGCTGTATCCGATTTCATGCTGTAACGAATCATGCTATTACAAGGTCCGGGTGTATCTGTTTATCTATCTGGGCATAAATGATAAGATATGCTCTTGTGCTGTAGCATTATGCACCTGGGATTGTGTGTGGGGGGGGGGGGGGGGGGGGGGTGGGGGGAGGGCACTGGTATGGCTAGGTGTTAGCTTGAAGGCATCTTCCCTAGGAAATGATTTTTAAAAATATTTATTAGTTATTTATCCATGAACAGGAGTGTTAAGTATAAGCAAAAAATGTTCAAAAAGCTCTCAGAATGCACCATTTTCTAGCTTATCCTGGGAGCTTGCCACCAAGGCTTCGCGCCTTTGGCGCTCGCCAATCCTCCTCCAACGCGCTGTCTCCCTCATTTTTATTTTCAAAACTTAACATGTCTGTATATATAAGTGGGGTTCAAGGGAGTCAGAATTATTTAGGAGTGTTTTCGCAAACAATGTAGGTTCTGATCAGATGCCGTGTTGTGCAGCAGCTGATTTTGGCATGCACTTTAAGGCAGGATTATAAGACTCTTACATGGGTGTGAGGGGTGAATAGAAAAAATCAATCCCGAGGGTCACAAGGTTTGCCAAATGATGCCAGACAGTGACCCCGAGAGAAAAAGTTTTCTATCTACTCCTCACACCCTTTAAGATTCATTTTCTTGCAAACCTTTTATTTCTGAGAGAGGATTTTCTATGATACAGTACATCACTCTGGCTAAATTTCGATGACAATAATGCAGCATTTTTGAAGTCAATGTATGCGAAATGACGTCAAACTTAACAACAGAATACATGACATCCTATTTAACCAGTGCACAGCAAACCCGTGAAAATCCTTGTTTTTTTTTTATCCTATCACTGGGTATGATAACATGGGTAAGATAAGAATTCCTATCCCATGGCTAAGTCCAGGATTTCCTTATCTGGTTTGCAAGAAGATTTTGATTGTAACAGCTGCATTAAAGGAAAATTTGTCCTCAGTAATATATTCTCTATGAATGCACAGATCAGCCTGTGAACCGATTTCTCTGTACAGGGTACAGCAGAGACAATGATAGACATTACGATAACACGCCCGTGTGATATAGTGCAATTTTTACATCTCCAAAATGGCTCATTTTCTGACGAAAATCTGTGATATTTTTCTTACTTATACTGCAAACATAGGTTGTGGGTACTCTTTATAACCGCCTCATTGAGGCGGTTCTAACGAGTACCCACAACCTATGTCTTGGAGCAGAAATAAGAAAAATATTGTTTACCCCCGTAAACCCCAGTTTTCTCTATATAAAGTGGGGTGTAAGAGGGTGTTCATTTCACAGACTTGTTCACGTGATGGTAAAATCCCATCATGAAAACACGCCTATATAATTTTGAACCCCACTTTTATATAGTAAAACTGGGGTTTCCGGGGGTATACCTTATTTTTCTTATTTCTGCTCTAAAATATAGATTGTGGGTACTCGTTAGAACCGCCTCGATGAGGCGGTTCTAACGAGTGCCCACAATCTATATTTTGAGCAGAAATAAGAAAAATATCACAATTTTTCATCATAAAATTTTCATTTTTTCGGCAATAAAGGTGGCAAAGTATTTGCATAGGCGTGTTTGCGTAATGCTTGTAATTTCCTCCACTATAACCAACCTTTCCACACCACCTCCTCTGCCCCAAGCTTTGGGGTGACATGGCTACCAATTACTGATGCATAATTTCATATTATTCCAACAGCACAGATGTGCCAGCTGAAACCTCTTTATAACATTTTTGGGGCTCAAAAGCTGCTATTGCGTTGGAGATAAACAACAATTACGTATATACGAACAAATATGTATAGATATATAGAAATATGTCCATTTATGATCATTTTCTTATATAATCTATGCATATTTGGGCCATTGCGCACTGGTGGACTCATCCATTGCTATATGTTGGACAAGTCCATTTGTCATATATTAAAGGGGTGTCAGGCCTATTTTTTCTTTTTTATTCTATTTTTGACAGAAAATTCTATAAGCAAATAGTGCAGGCCCTGATCAGATGCTGCATTCTGCAGCATCTGATCAGATGCTACATTCTGCAGCATCTGATTTGGGCTTGCACAGTTTGCCAAGTACCCCTTTAGGGGTTTCAGGCATGCAATGGGTTAACCTTTAACCTGCTGAATATTCAATTAAGCCACACCCATTTCTGACTTTGAACCAATCAGATTACTTGATGCAGTTTATTTCTACATATTCATAAACTGAATGTCAAACAGTGTAGATCCTGATCAGATGGCTTCTTCAGAAGCCATCTGATCTGGATCTACACTGTTTGCAAAACTAGGCTTGTCGCCTACAGCAGGGTAAAGGTTAAACAATGTTATATCCAAAACTGTGTAATGATGATCAGTGTTATAAAGAGGTTTCCATGGATACACATGACTGGAGGTTTTGCAGCTATCCAAACAGTAAAGCTTGGTTTAAAGTATCTTCCTTATAAGGATATAACATCGGATATTCCGAAATTTGTGGAAGATTATTGAAACAGTTCCATGAACAACAGAAAGCTAAATATAGTCCTACAACACCCTGGGGCCTGACAACTCCCTCTCGGACAACTGGGAAAGCCGAGGTGTAGATGTTATCCCTGCAGAATAAACAAATTGCTGCACTGTCTCGCAATAGCCGTTCAAGCTTCTTCGGTATGCTGTCATTTTCAATAAGATCTGAAATAACAATGAATTATAGCAATACATATTCCAGGGCCCGGGTTTTTAAAACTTTTTTTTCACTCAGCATTAAAACTGTCCTGCTCACAAATATTATAATGACAACAATTGTTGGCATTCTGATATTTATGAGCAAGACAAATATTAATTTTCCTGTTCACAAATATTAGAATGCCAACATTCATTAGCATTTTGATATTTATGAGCAGGACAAATATTATTTTCTACTTGTCTGAGCAGGAAAAATGCCTCATTTACTGGTACACAACCATGTTATAATGAACAGTGTTACAAAGAGGCATTAATATACTTAATTTAGGGAGATTTTGTCATATTATATCTTGAAAAGAAAATGCATGGTGTGTGATTTATTAGAATCACCTCTTTGAGGGTTGACAATCATTACGAAAACACGCCTATATAATTTTGACCCCCTTGAACCCCACTTTTATATAGTAAAACTTGGGTTTCCGGGGGTAAACCTTATTTTTCTTATTTCTGCTCTAAAATATAGATTGTGGGTACTTGTTAGAACTGCCTCGATGAGGCAGTTCTAACGAATGCCCAGAATCTATATTTTGAGCAGAAATAAGAAAAATATCACAATTTTTCATCATAAATGTTCATTTTTTCGGCGATAAAGGTGGCAATGTATTTGTAGAGGCGTGTTTGCGTAATGATACACAACACAGTAATATTCTAAAGATTGAAAAGGTATCCCTACACCATCCATGTTATGCCAGTATGACTAACCGTCAATATCTTGAACAATTTTTCACTTTCGAGTCAGTGACAGTATAAAGTCATGTATAAATGCCCATGATCATTTACCTGGCCATGTATACAACAGTCTGCCAACCTTTCTTAGAGCCATTTCCTGCAGACATGGCACACAATTCTTGTCTGGTTCTAGAACTTCTTCTATCTCTAAAGGGAGGATAACTCTAGTGGGTTCAGCATCACAATGTTTAGTTACATGTATCACATGGCCTGGTGTCTTCTTTTCTGTTGGTGACAGGCCACAGCTGAAAGCATCAAAACATAGTTAACAGACCACAAGGTCATTTCACAGACCAGTCATGTCACAAAGTATCATTCCATCCATTTTTTCTCATTTGGCAGTGGCAAAAACCTTACATTACGACAACACATCTGTGCGACATAGTGCATTTTTAACATCTCCAAAATGGCTACTTTTCTGATGAAAATTCAGGTATTTTTCATATTTATACTGCAAACATAGGTAGTGGGTGCTTGTTAGAACTGCCTCATTGAGGCCATTCTAAGAAGTACCCATAACTTATGTCTTGGAGCAGAAATAAGAAAAAAATGTATACTCCTGTAAACCCCAGTTTTCTCTATATAAAGTGGGATTTAGGGAGTTTTGTGATTGATTTAATTGAGGTTTAACATCCCCATCAACACTATTTAGGTCATTCTGGGGATGTTGCTTCCAATTTCGTTGGACTGTAACCCGACATTAAGATGAAATGACATCTCAATCCCTGCCACCCCAACAAACCAAAAGGGAATTAATATGTAGGGACTGTCCAACTCGCACCACTTTGCCTGGACAAGCTTAGGTCCCTAAGCGGTTATTCAGTACTCATGTGCAGCCGGTTTCAGCTCTGTGTGGAAGCATCACGCAGCCCAATCTATTTCTTCAAGCGCCGGTTTAGTGGGGTGTTCATTTCACGGATTTGTTAACGTGATGACCCTGAAGATGCCATGAACAATTGCATCTGAAAATGTCATATGTTTATGTTGTTTGCTGCACCTTCTGGCAAACACATGTCAAACTTAATTTTTTGCATACTGGTAAACACATGGACCCTGATCAGCCTGCTGATCTGGGTCCACACTGTTTGCAAGAATGACTTTTTAAAGCTACCAGCAGAAGACAAAGCAGATGACAATTGTTGTGACTGACATCTAAAGGGTTAAAAAATTATCCCTGATCCTTTATGATTTAGGACAAAAAGAATCCATTATTTTATAAATTTAAAGAGTTTAAGGAACAACAATACATAGAGAGTTTGGTTTCAATGTACGTTCTTTCACCAGGACCTGGATTCAGTGGGAGAGAATGAAGGTAGAAAAGGATTCATGATCAATCTCTGCACTGGAATGTTGCCCACTTGGCAGATATAGAACCCTGGACCTCCTTATCACTAGTCCTATGTGCACCCGAATGAGCCAGTGAGGTCGCCTTTCTCAACCCACAACATGGCAACCACAACAATTGTTGTCTGCTTAGTGGTCTGCTGGTAACTTTAAAAGTCATTTTTGCAAACAGTGTGGACCCAGATTAGACTGTCTTGTGACAAGGTGTGCACATGTGAAATATGAAAGCCCTACCACTTACCAATTGAAAGTTATGGCCAAGGGCTTTCCACTTTCCAATTGAAAGTTATGGCCAATGTTAAAGTTTTTAAAAAGTAGGTCAAACATCAAGGTCAAGGTCACAAGGTTAAAAATTATGGTACCACTAGAACGGTCTTGTGACAAGTAATGCACATGTGAAATATGAAAGCCCTATCATTTACCAATCCAAAGTTATGGCCAATGTTAATGTTTTTAAAAATTTTGAAAAAAGTAGGTCAAAGATCAAGGTGAAGGTCACGAGATCAAAAATTCTGGTACCATTGGAAAGGTCTTGTGATAAGGTATACACATGTGAAATATGAAAGCTCTATCTAATACCATTCAAAAGTTATGCCCAATGTTAAGGTTTTTGTAGACAGACAAACAGACAAACGGCCAAACGGACAGACAGATAGACCAAAAACTATATGCCCCCCCCCCCCCCCCTGAATCTAGATTCCGGGGGCATAAAAGAGTGATTTTTGGCTGTTTTTAGTTTTCAGTTATCACTCATTAGATTTGTGAGGCAGTATAGGGAAACCACTTTGCTGTAACCTCTGAAAATGGCAGACCTCAGCAGAAGTGACATCATGCTCACACTGACTACACATTTTTGTTTTGCTAGATCCTTCATCCTGGGTAAAACAAACAGTCTTCATTTGTCAACCCTGTATCTGCAAATAACCGCATTTGTAGATGTTGTTTTCAATATTTTTCCCTTATTTGGTAGGCTCAACAAAAGGACCCACCAAAGTTTCTAAAGTTCTACAGAAGCTTCCCGTCTGCTACTGTCCAAGTGACTATCACAAGAGTCTGTTAACCCTTATCTTGCTGTTCACGACAACCCCTATCTTTGCAAACAGTGTAGATCCAGATCAGATGGCTTCTGAAGAAGCCATCTGATCAGGATCTACACTGTTTGGCATTCAGTTTATGAATTTGTAGCAATAAATTACATCAAGTAATTTGATTGGTTGATAGACAGAAATGGGTGTGGCTTAAATGAATATTCAGCAAGAGAAGGGTTAACTGCACAGCTGTCATCATTCAACTGACAAAGGTTTACACTGCACAAAAATGAAAAAAGAAATCTTGAATTGTACAGAAAAATACTATGAGTTCTATGAATTTATTGAATAACTAACAACATCATTAGTTTTGAACAACTGGGGCCAGTTGTTCAAAACTAATGATGTTGTTAGTTAACGTATCGTTAAAACTTTGATCATTAAATATGGCAAATATGCTAAAATTTTTGTTGAAAAATGTGAGCAGCTTTTGCGCATGCAAAAGCTGCTCACATTTTTTTCAGCAAAAATACCAAAATTTTCGATATTTTTCTTGCTAGAACAGTTAACAATTTGACCACTAACAGCTCGTTAAGCTAACGATGCTTTGAACAACTGGGCCCTGGTTCCAGGTGATTATAATTGATTTGTATGAAATCCAGGTAACAATTATTCATAGCTACACTATTTCGTGTCATTCAGGTGTCATAGTGCTTTTAAAGAAAGCTATCTGTAAAACATTTGCCGAGATTTTAGCAAACACTGTAGACCCAGATCAGACACCAATGAACATGGCGTCTGATGAAGGTTTACTCTGTTTGAATTAAATACAGGAATTTAAGAGCAAAACAAAACAGCATTATTCTGTGTTAAAGACCATATTTTCAGCTCAGACAGTACTTTCAGTGCTTTGAATAATAACTGCTTACAATAATATCAAAATGTTATTTTTGAGAGAAAAAACAAAGCAGAATTATTCCTGTTTTTACTTCCAATATATGGCTAATGGGTTATAATTAGCTCTAGCTGTTTAATTGAGTGGCTTTAGGGTCAGCAAAGTGGCTTCAAAGCAGAGGAGATAGGTGGCTGCTCAGCAAAGGTTGAATATATAGGTATATGCTTTGAGGGGAATGATTGTGGCTGTTAAACAGAGGAGACCATTAGTGGAGATTTGACTGTTCCTGTTTTTCTTTTTTCTTTTTTGACAAAGTCCATAACTTCAGAAATAATGTTTGAAGAGATATTATATCTGAAGTGTTTGAAAACTGGATGTCTGGCAAGGATTGAGATGTAAAGATGTCAAGCGACAAAACATACTTTTCTTATGTTTTTGAATTTATTGTGCATGCAAAAGTATATTTTCTCTTGCCTTTGTTTGTTTGATTTAAGATTTAACATTCCCGTCAACACTATATAGGTCATTTTTGAGATGTTGCTTTCAATTTTGTGGGACTTTTACCCGACACTGTGATGAAATGACATCTCAAGCCCTGCCGCCCAATAGAACCAATTGGATTTATATGCATGGACGGTCTGACTCACACCACTTTGCCTTGGCAGGCTTAGATCCTCTAAGCGGTTTTACCAGTATCAATGTGCGGTCTGTTTCAGCTCTGCGTGAAAGCATCATGCAGCCCATATATGTATTCAAGCCTCAATCGGCAGGGGCTGGACTGTTGCCTTTGAGTACAGTAAAAACAACAAAAACAGAAACAAAATCTGCAACTTTTCTATTAAGCTGGCTACAAAAAGCAGGATTACCGTAGATAAGAATTTCTGTGGCTAGTGTCAGTTGTGAAGCATCCTGTCTGAACGAATTTCTTAACATAAAATACACTTTCTAGCCTACCCCTTCACTCACCATGCGGGGGCTTACCTATGGAATCCCACTCTTAATCTCTCGGAGGAGACAGGCAGATATGTTAACTGTGGGTTATTATCAAGGTTTAAGGCATACAAAGATTTTAACTCGCCAACATCTGAAAAAGTAACCCATATTACACAGATACAAATTTTGCCATCACAAGCAGCTTCTGTGTGATCTTTTCTGGTCTGGGCCCAATTCCTACAAGCTAATGAAGCCATTAATTAACATACCGTATTCGCCCTAATTACCGCACCGTGCGCTTAGTTTTTTCAAACTCGTGTCATAAAATCATGGTGAAAAATCTACCTAATTAGCGCACACTTCATACGAAAACAACAGCTTCCAAGATGATGCATACTGATATTTAATGGGACGGAAAAAGATACTTAAGCATTGCCTTCACTGTTGGAAGAAATAATGGTAAGTTTTTATAGATTTACTATGAGACCTTCAAGGGGAGATTACTGTAAAGTGTGCGCTTATGCATTTCCTTTTCAAAAATAGCTTTGGTGTGCGCTTATAGGAGCATGTGCGGTAATTAGGGCGAATACGGTAATGCTAAAAACTCGTTTATTGCAGTCAAAACTCATATTTTTGCTGAAAAAAAAATGTAAGTAGCTTTTGCAATGCAAAAGCTACTTACATTTTTGTTTTCAGCAAAAGTACCAATGAATTAGGTGTTGTACTCACCATAACAGATAAATGTTTGGTCACTAACAAATTCATTAATCTACCGAGGTTTTGAATGACCATGGCCTAAAACAAAATTACTAATTTTCCCATTTTGCCTTGAAAAACAGACGTGCAGCCTGCTCTGAATATAGCTCTGTCTGAAGACATATTTTGCTTTTTGTGGCTCATTGACGGATTGATTGATCAATTGATTGTGTCAGGATTTAAAGACATATTAACGCTTGTAAAGTAGAAGTAAAACAAAGATCAGGAATTGATACAATTAACTTACTCCACCCATCAAAGACACCAAAGGGAAAGAAATACAAACATTAAGCAACCAGACCATAATCATCATCATCATCAACGGATTTTTGATTAACGTGCAGGTACAGGGGCAACGTCCACATAAGCGGGCCCCCCTCCAGGTAGCTGGCTTGCTGCACGCATGGCAGATCTTACACCAGATCTCCAGGCTTGTCTATCATGAGGATCGATAGCAGAGAGCTTCCATTCTCTGCAATCTCTTTCTGTTAGCTGCTTCCAGGTCATCTTGGGCCTTCCTGGCCCCCGCTTTCCACTTACCTGTATGTCACAGGCAGTCTTGATTGCACCGTTGGAGCGTTCCACATGTCCATACCAGCGAAGTCTTCTCTCTTTCAGGATGAGGTCCAGGTCCTCAATGCCAAGACGCTCCAGTAACTCACTGGACCTGATGGTGACAGTGTCCTGTGGCTTGACATTGCAGATCTGTCTGATCATTGCCCTGTCATTTCGCTGTAGACGTTGGAGGTTTGGCTTTGTCAATGGCCATGTCTCACTGGCATGGAGCATTGCGCTCCGCACACAAGAGCTATACACACGGCCACGTGTCTTGAACGAGAGGTGGCAGGAAGAGAGAACTGGTAGCAACTCCTTGAATTTCTTCCAGGCTGTTTTCACACGTGATGTAGTTGAAAGGTCGCAACCACCCCCTGCAGAGAGCATATCACCTAGGTAGCAGAAGGAAGCTACAACCTCCAGCTTGTCTGATCCGACTTGAACTTCCCTCTGTGGTCTGCCATCTAAGGGGCGTGCAGTTCCTTGGCACCGTGTACACCTGTACTCAGGGTCCTCTATCAAGCGTTTGAGCCCACTGCATTTCTTGTGCACCCAGAACTTGCAGCCATTACAAAAGATACTGTTGCTGCCAACTCCAGTGCGACATACAGCGCATGGGAACTGGCCTGTACTCTGCAAGAGGTCCAGACCTGTACCACAGATCATGATCTTTGTCTTTCCTGCATTCACTCTCAGCCCTTTCGCCTCCATTGCCTCTTTCCAAGTTAAGAGCCTCCTGACACATTCCTCAAGGGATTCAGCTATGATGACAAGGTCATCAGCATACAGGTCCTCCCAGGGGACTCCAGAGCGGAACTCGCATGACAAGGCTTCAAGCACAATGATGAAAAGCAGTGGGCTGAGAACAGAGCCTTGATGAACACCCACCTTCACCTCGAATTCTTCACTGTAACCATCACCGACGCGGACACGGCTCCGAGCATTTGCGTACATCCCTTGGACCAGTTTCACAATCCACTCGTCCACTCCAAGTTTTCTTAGTGCCCACCAGATGACTTTCCGAGGCACTCGATCAAATGCCTTCTCCAGGTCTACAAAAGCCATGTAGTCTCTTGTTGGCCGCCAGATACTTCTCTTGCAGCTGTCGGACAACATAAATTGCATCTGTTGTGCCTCTTCCTGGGACGAAGCCAAACTGGGAATCGTCGATGGACACCAACTGCCTAATGAGGCCATCCACAATCCTCTCCAGGACTTTCATGACCTGTTCTGTCAGCTTGAGACCACGGTAGTTGCCCCGTTCCAATGCATCGCCCTTGCCCTTGTAGAGACAGACAATGAAACTCTGTTCCCAGTCAGAGGGTACCTTCCCATCACGGATGATTGCAGCTGCAAGGTCACGGATCATCGAGGCACCCGCATCACCTGCAGCTCTTATCATCTCCACCACTATGCCAGAGGGACCAGGTGCTTTGCCAGTCTTCATCTGAGAGATAGCCTTCTTAACCATATAAATAGTGATTGGGATGGGTGGCCCTTCCACTGGTGGTTCATCAGACAGGTGGTCTGGGTCCCAGTCGAACTCAACATTGAGTAGCCTTTGGTAGTGTTCTAACCAGGCCCTCTGCTTTGAGTCATCACTCATTGACATCTCCCCTGCATCATTCTTTACTGGTTTGTCACCTACAACATCGGCATTCTCTCTTCGATTCTGTCTGAGACTCTTTGCACTTCAAAAACTTTCTCTATCCACTCTTCTGCCACAAACACTCCTACACCAGCAGTGCCTTTATCGTTTCCAGACCAGTAGAGCTTATACTTGGTGTCCTTGCCCTTGATCGTGCGGCAGTTTCCACCACGGTATCTGGTCTCCTGGACACAACAGACATCCACTTTCCTGCGGGATAGTGTTTCCACTACCTCGCAAACTCTTCCTCTCAGGGTGTTGACATTGAGTGTTCCCACCCTGAATTTCCTCAGGCGCTTGCTTGATTCGCCACAATGGCCCGACCCTGCCTCCCACACCTGAGAGGAGGCCAAGCCGGAGACGTCACCAACAGAGCTTTGTTGTCTGTTGGCACCGCCTAACCTTGATTCTGAATTTGTAGCTGCCATGATATGTTTTGACGGTTGTAGTTTACAGGACCGCCTGTCCTGGCTGACGTCCCTACTCAATTCTTTTACGGCACCTGAGCAAGCCGCCGTTCCCAACTCACTAGGGCAGGTGTGCTTTACCGTTGTCCTTGTACAGCAAGGATCATCCGCCAAACCACAGTAGCTAGTACACCAAGCCATCGGTCTGTAGATGGTTGCTGCCTAGCTCTGCCACCCAGGTTGTGGCAGCCTCATAACCCTGAAGGTGGGGAGGCAACTGTGATAATGGGCAACCTCACATTCCCACACTCATTTAGAGTGTCACAGCTGGATGCATTTTTACGTCATACCCAGGACCCAATAATGGAAACCTAAACAAAGGAAGGCCATAAGGACATTATCCACATAAGTCATTTTGTGTCAAATTCCAGAGAAAAGAGATATTCTTGCACATCAGACAAGGAAATCCGTGATTTACCCTGGGATAGAAATTTATGTTCTGACCCTGGTGTTCCGACCCAAAATCGAATATAATCGCGTGTTTGTAAATGCACTGGTTGATTACGACCTCGTATGTGCCGTCGTTAAAGTGAATGACAACCATTTTTTTTCTCAGGTCCATTTTACAACAACACCATTGAGGAATAATAAAATCATATTCCCCTCCTAAACTGTTGCTCTAATTAATTGTAATGGCTCATTAAAGTTGTTTATAGGGTGTCAGACATTTTTACAGACTATATCTCCTGCAATGACCTCAAGGAAACTGTTCAGTTCATGTTCTGACAGCTAACTTTAGCAGCTGAGGATTTTAGAGGAGAAAGTCAACTTTAAAATTATAACAAGAGTTGTCAAAAGACAACATAGCTCGCCTTTGGGGGCCTAAGATGGATGAGGGCAAGTTATCAAAAAAAAAAATCTTCTGTAAAACAGCCCAATAGACTGCAGCAAATGAAAGAGAACCAAAATGTACCCCTAATCATCCTGTTTTCGAGCCTTTCCACTGCAAAAAAAAAAAAAAAAAAAAAAAAATGAAAAAGAAATCTATATTTGATAAAAAAAAATTCTACAAACTACCAAGTAATAACAAGGCATCACAGACGATACAAATCCCCTCGAGCAAGACAAATTAAAAAAAGCCTAGCCTAGCACTTGTGTAAAATTACATTATATCCATCAATAAATGTAGGTACTTAAGAGTGATGACAAAGTTTTTCTAAAAATAGTCACAGTGACCTTGACTTTGAGCCCCAGACCCTGAAAGTTGAACTTCATACCCAACATTTGTATGAAGTTATCTTTAAATCCATCATTAAATCTGGACACTAGAGCAATGATCAAGTTTTTCTAAAAAATAGCCACAGTGACCTTGACATTCAGCCCCTGACCCGGATAGTCAAAGTCACTCAAGATATCATCATACCAAACATTTGTGTCAAGGTATATTAAAATCATCAATAAATGAAGGCGTAAGAGCGATGACAAAGTTTTTCTAAAAATAGCCACAGTGACCTTGACCTTCAGCCCCAGACCCTGAAAGTCGAACTCGCTCAAGATATCATCATTGTCAACATTTTTGTGAAGTTATATTGAAATCCATCCATAAATGTAGGCACTAGAGCGATCACAATGTTTTTTTTCTAAAAATAGCCACAGTGACCTTGCCCTTGAGCCCCGGAACCTGAAAGTCGAACTTGCTAGAGATATCATCATACCCAACATTTGTGTGAAGTTTTATTAAAATCCATCAATAAAATTAAGGTGCAAGAACGATGACAATGTTTTTTCTAAAAATAGCCACAGTGACCTTGACCCCGTGACCCTGAAAGTAGTGACCTTGACCTTAGGCCCCGGACCCTGAAAGTCAAAGTCACTCGAGATATCATTATACCCAACATTTGGTTGAAGTTATATTAAAATCCGTCAATAAATGAAGGCGCTAGAGCGATGACAATGTTTTTCTAAAAATAGCCACAGTGACCTTGATCTTGAGCCCCAAACCCCGCTATGTCTTTAAAAAGAAAAAAAAAAAAGAAAAAAGAAAAGAAAAAAAAAAAAAAAACGTTCCTCCCCCGGGATTTGAACTCACGCAGCTTGCAGGTAAACTTTAACACAGAGGAGTAAGGGAGGTAATACAGAGGAAAATATTAACTTCTCAAAAAGTGGATTCATAATCTTGGAACAGAGAATCCTAACATCAAGACATTTGTTTATGCAAAGCATAACATTTGTGCCAAACAATTTGAAGATAGCTGTTTTCAAGTGGACTTGAAAGTTTGTTGATTACCGTACTTGTTTCTTTTCTTTTCTTCATTAACTAATGCCTATCAGTATCATTTAACCAATCATTACGTTAACACGTCCTGACAATTTTAGGTAATATTTCATGGCATTTCTATCTATCTATCTCTATCTTCTTATACTGAGTCGGTCATATTTGGCCATTACCTCAGTTGGGTGCGTAGCTAAATTTAGAATTTAGCTTAAAAAAAAAAAAAAAAAGAGAAGTCACTGGATGAGTCCTTAAAACTATTTAAAATCTGAATAACATGGTATTTTGTGATATTTTTCTTAACCCTTTTTGTACCGAATGGAATCTTCCTTCTTATGTATACCAGGAGACCATTTAAAAATTTAGGGCTGTCAGGTTGTGTTTTCCTCAAAATTTATTAGGAAAATGGCTGAACATTTTGCAAACAGTGTAGCCCTGATCAGATGCCGTGTTCTGTGGCGTCTGATCTGGGCCTGCACTATTTGCCAGGGTACCTCTTTTGGGTTTTCTGGTACTAAATGGGTTAATTTAGATTGAAGCATAGATTGTGGGTACTCAATGAGGCGATTCCTTTGTGTTCCCATTATTTATGTTTTCATTTTTGGATAATGCAAACAGTGTACAGGATACAAGGTCTGGAATACAAAGTGATAAACTGTAGATCAGACAAGGATTACAGAAAACAATTGTTTTGTAGAAAATGTAAGGTAGAACAGGTTTTGTTTGTTTGAATTCGTGTTTAACATTCCCATCACCACTATTTTGGGCATTTTGGAGATGCTGCTTCCAATTTTGTGGGACTTTTACCCGACATTGAGATGAACACCACCAAATGAAACCAATGGCACCAAACTCAGGAAAACTGTCTTCAAAGTCTTTATTTTCATCCAAAGACATAATGAAGCCTGTTTGATGGATCCTGAACTGACAACCTATTTAAGGATTTTTGAGAGTGCAACCTGATTAGAGAGCCTAATTACTTCTACTTTAATAGCTGCATAGAGAGACATGCAGCTTCAACGGTCTCCATGAGATCAGGATTTTAGCAAGCATGTTGAACCCTGGGAAACATTTGGATTACCTTAGGGAAAATATGGCCGCTGCCAGAAGGCTTCAGTGAAACCATTAAATGTTGATTTAATTACCTTAGCAGATTTCAATTGGTAATAATAGTCAGAGATTATTCATTACAGTAACTTTTTCTTGCAAATGAATAATTATATTTTAAAGGTGGTCATTCACTTTAAGGTTGACATCACAGCAACGTCACTAAACATTCCTGCAGTGTCACCACAATATGGCAGATGTTGGTATCCGAAGTGACTGCAGCATTAAAATCCGTTTTAAGAAATGGAAGATATGCAAGAAAAAGAATCCAATATGGGTTTGAGGGGTGGATAGAAAAATCTGTCCCTTGGTATCACTGTCCGGCATCACTCGGCAAGCCTCGTGATGCCGGACAGTGTCCCTCGGGACGGATTTTTCAATCCACCCCTCACACCCATATAAGATTCTTATAGTAAAGATAGTAAACCAAGTATAACAAATGAGATTGAGGGACAGTAGAGAAAGAGCAAAATGTGAAAGAGCTGCAAGTACTGCATGATGCCCCGCCACTACAATTACATCAAGCAATTGCCATATCACAGTGAAAAAGGAATTCAAAGTAAGGATGCATTACTCTTTCCCTTAATAAAGTTGACAGGAATACATGACTAAGATGACTATTTTCAATGTTCAAAGAGCCATGGCCCAAAAAGAAATTAAACCAGAATTACAATTCTCATTTTCAGTTTTTGGGGGCCTGTGCCCTTTAAAATAAAGTCAAGGTCTTCAAAATCAATTATTCCTTTAATAGAGTTGACAAGAATACATGACTGAGATGACTATTTTCAATGTTCAAAGAGCCATGGCTCCAAAAGTAAGTAAACCAGAATTACAATTCTCATTTTCAGTTTTTCGGGGCCTGTGCCATTTAAAATTAAGTCAAGGTCTTCAAAATCTAATCAAATCTTTGGTCAATTGCAATGATATATTGTACCAAGTTAGACCACATTTCATTGGTGTGTTCAAGAGATTGGGTGAAAACAAGCCATCTTTGGCCCAAAATTAACAGATTCTGGGGGGCCTGTGCCCTTGAAAATAAGGTCAAGGTCATCAAAACCTAACAGCTGTTTTCCCCCAGCCTAGTGATGTAACCATGCAATCATTAGGTTCAGGTAATATAGTGTTTTAAACAGACTACATGATAGAAATGGCTATGTTCAATGTTCAAGGGACGATAACTCCAAAAGTAGGAAAACCAGAGTTATGGTTCATATGTTCTGCACATCGTCTCAGGGTGCTCTACATATCTGTAAAGTTTCCTGAAAATATCTCAGATGGTATCAGAGTTATGGAGTGAAACTGATAGCAATCGCTATATTCAAAGTTCAAAGGGCAAGTAGGAAAATCAGAGTTATGGTTCATATGATTGCATGTCGTCTCATGGTGCTATACATATCTGTGAAGTTTCATGGAAATATCTCAATGGTATCAAAGTTATGGAGCGGACAAGAAACTATGATAGACATGGCTGTTCAATGTTCAAAAGGCAACAATGCCAAAAGTAGGAAAAAAATCAGAGTTATGGTTCATACATTCTGCATGTCGTCCCATGGACGGACGGACGGACGGATAGACAGGCACTCAAAACTTCGGAGGGTATAACATAATACCCCGCCTTTTTTGAATGGCGGGGCATAAAAACATTCCCCCTATATTCTTACCTGCTGCAAGGATAGTAGGCCTTACCCAAATGTAAGCCAATGTCAGCTGGATGCCCTGGTGATGCCAGATGTACAACATCATCGCCACACCCAAACACTCCAAGCTCACTTAATATCTATTACTATAGTTCCCCACGCTCTAAGCAAACAGACTATATCTTGACTAGACTGTCTCCAAAGGGGCAGTCTAATCAGACTTTTTGATTTTTATTTGACAGTACTTATTGGAAACATTTAGACCCTACAGATTCTTTTTCTTCTTTTAGGGCAATTTCAGTAACTGGCTTCTGGTTTCCCCATATTTTGAATACAGTAAACTTCAATGGCTCGAACAGTGATGTCTCCTTTACCACGGTTGTTTAGAACTTGTTTTTGAGTCCCAAGGAAATTAATTCTCATAGTTCCAGAAAAAAAATATTGAGGCATGTTTTCCTAATTTATCTTCAAAAGTATGTCATGTGTACACAATAGAATTGCCTCGATGAGGCAATTCTAATGAGTGCACATAACATAACTTTATAATTATAGAACATCAAATCAGTTCAAGCATTTGGCTTCTTTCAAAAATAAAGAATTTTTTATCTCTCTCACACAGAGTGCAGTATTACAAATCCTACATCCAGCCCCATATAGATTTCTGTAACATTATCTGGGGTAATACATCTGAAAGTAATAAAACGAAGCTCTTAAGATTACAAAAACGAGCTTGCCGTGTTATTTTAGACTATAATGTAGAAAGTATTACAGAAGCTATGAGCACACTTGGAATTATGTCTATTTTTGACAGAATATTTCTTAGAAAAGCAAAATTAATGTTTAAGGTTTACAATGGTTTGGCCCCTACTTATATTTCTGAACATTTTGTGCTAAGACAGGTAAATGAAACAATACCATCCCTCAGATCAACAACATCTGGGTGTTTTATCCCACCAAAACCAAAGAAAGAGCTCTTTAAACAGTCGATGAGATACTCTGGGTGCCTTATATGGAATTCTCTACCAAACAGTATCAAGCATTCTCAGTCAGCTGAAGCTTTTCATAGAAAATGCATCAAATGGTTGACTGGTGATTAATCTCAAAGACGAGTACATAGACTGATATATATATAGTTTGTAAATGTTAGTGTACATGTAACTGTCTTTACACACACACACACACACACATGCACACAGGCATGCACACATTATGCACACACACACAATACACATGATTTTCATTGTTTTTTTTTTTCTTTCTTTCTTTCTTTCCTGACAGCTACTTGTATTTATGTTAGCTGTATTTGTATATTATGTTTTAATGCTTGTGTATATATTGTAAATGTTTTGAGGGCCTCATGGAAGATTAGCTCCTATGCTAAATTTGTAACCCTCGTAAAATAAAGACTTTACTTACTAGACTTTACTTACTTATCAATAGAATACACCTAAATCATTCTGACCAATCACTCTGGATAACTCTCAGTGACTCAAACTATCTTGAAAATTTTTTCATGGTCCTGAAGGTGTTCGAGCCATTGAAGTTTGACTGTAGCAATGACAGAACACACATTTTAAAGCAGAAATGAGAAAATTAGCACAAAGCTCCAGCTGGACAGGAGATTTTCAAGCAAACGATCCTAAATTCAAAAGTGAGCGTATCTATCAACACCAGTCATGATAAAATCATTGGCAAACCTGTCTTTAAGCCCATCTCCATTTGACAATCCTCAGAATGTTTAACTTCACCACAGCTGGTGTTAAGGGAATGTGTGGTGGCCGTAAAAAGTCTCCCTGTCCTTCATCGTAGTGTGGGTTATATTTTCTAGTATTTCGGGATTATCAATTTCACTGTGAAAATCTTGTACACTCCAAAATCTCATTACGCAAACACACCTATACAAATACATTGCCACCTTTATCACCGAAAAAATGAAAATTTTATGATGAAAAATTGTGATATTTTTCTTATTTCTGCTCAAAATATAAATTGTGGGCACTCGTTAGAACCGCCTCAATGAGGCGGTTCTAACGAGTACCCACAATCTATATTTTAGAGCAGAAATAAGAAAAATAAGATCTACCCCCAGAAACCCCAGTTTTACTATATAAAAGTGGGGTTCAAGGGGGTCAAAATTATATAGGCGTGTTGTCGTGATGTGCAGTTCTGTGCTGTAGTCCTAGCTTCCAAAGGATTACCCCCTTTTTCAGAATCTCTTACAAAACACTCTGACCTCACAGCTAAAAGAATGGTGTGGCCACAGGTAAGGCTGGCACGATTAAATCGGATAATCGATTATTCAATCGATACATTAATCGATACATTCCACAAAAATGATTATCATTACTGATTTACTTGCAATCGATTATTTGATAAGTACAATTTACTACCAAAAGTTGTGCCTAAAATAGCTGTATGAGTTGCAAACAGTGCAGACCAAGATGAGACGCCGCGTTCTGCGGCGTCTCATCTGGGTCTACACTGTTTGCTCATGCCTCTCTGTTCAAATACATAAGGCAAAGTACAGCATATGGTCGGAGTCATGCTCAGAAAGAAAGCCAGACAGGTAAAATTATGACCAAATCTTCAATAATTACTAATCGATTACCAATTGCAATGACAGGAATGATAACCGATTATCTTTTCAGCTCCGATTAGCCTGTCCTAGCCACACACGCTTGAAGTTTGGTCCATCAAAACATATTGAAAATGTCCAAATATAAAGACTCTAATACAATTTCAAAGATTTCAATTTCTTACGAAATTGCTAAGTGTCATTTTTGATTTTGAACCATATGAACTACTTATGGACAGAACTTCAAGCTCCTGTGGGTATGGCTATTTCCTATAAATAAATGTTACCCAAATTTCCTGCAAATCAGTGATTACAACATTGACATCAACAACAAAAAGCTAATGTGCTTAGGAACTTTGATTAATTGACAATCGATCCCAAAACTGGCCTGGCATTGATCATACTGTTACTGGTGTTAATGTATCTGCTCACATTTGAATAAAAAAAGTAAGCAAAATTACCTATCACAGTCAGTGAAAATATATCTTGCACCATATGGAAAGGCAGTTAAGTTTGGATTGCTGGTTGCAAAAATAAACTGTAAAGAGCACAGTCTATGTATACCTGAAAGGGAACAAATGATAGTTGAACCCCATCATGAAAAACCCTTTTTTTGTCATTCATCACGAAAACACACCTATATAATATTGACCCCCTCTAACCCCACTTTTATATAGTAAAACTGGGGTTTGCAGGGGTAAACCTTATTTTTCTTATTTCTCAATGAGGCGGTTCTAACGAGTACCCACAATCTATATTTTGAGCAAAAATATCACAATTTTTCATCTGGAAATTTTCATTTTTTCAGCAATAAATGTGTCAATGTATTTGTATAGGCTTGTTTTCATAATGCAAGGAATAGATTAGCTCTAGTAGTGATTTGTTAAGTAACGAATCACAGTGTGGGGATAGTTTGGTGAGGCAAAGGTGACATGTATCTTGTGTCACTGGGGCATTCAACTGATATTTGCTTACAGTTGGACAAGGCCTGCTGTCCTTGCAGTAGGTAAGGATAGAGGGAGGAATGTTGTAATTTCTTCTGTTTCTACACTTCCATTCATTTTTCTCCTTCTCCTCTGACCTTGACATTCATCTCATATACTGTCTCTTTTCTCCCTTTCTCTGGGAGACGACACAAAATGACCCACAAGGATTAACGTGTTGTTAAACCCAAAACAATCAATCAATCAATAAATCACAGTTTGGATGCCAGTTGTGAAGCAGATCAAATCAGGAGCACTTAGGTTGAGTTATTTGTCTACTTTCAACTGACTTACAAATTGATTTATTATGCAATAAATCACACACAAGAGCTGATCTATTTTGATTCTAACACACTAACAAGAGGGCCCAATGGCCCTATATGGCTCACCTGTGTACCAGAAAATCATTAGTGCAGGAGACCACTTGACATTGCTACATACTAAATATCAAAGCTCAGGCAAAGCAGTGTCCATGCTTATAAACCCTATTGGTTTCATTGGACGACAGGGCTTGAGATGTAATTTCATCTCAGTGTCGGGTAAAAGTCCCACAAAATTGGAAGAGACATCTCCAAAACTACCTATACAGTGTTGACGGGGATGTAAAACCTCAAATCAAACAAAATCTATGCCTTATGGTTTGGGAGAAGAAGATTTTTTGAAGTTTTTCCAGTATAAGTCTATAGGAGCTAATGAGCCCTGGGGCTTGGCCAATTTTGACCCAAAGGGCATGGTTGGCAGGATTTATGTAGGCGACCATTTTGTGTTGCTATATACTAAATATCTACGATCTGTACTTCATGGTTTCAAAGAAGATGTTTGAAGCTTTTTTTCCATTATAAGTTTGTTGGAGTTAAGGGGCCACAGGATAAATTTGGCCAATTTGGACCCCAGGGGCATGATTGGCAGGATTCATGTAGGCGACCACTCGACACTGCTACATGCTAAATACCTATATAAGCTCTGGGACTTATGGTTTCAGAGAAGAGTTTTGAAGATTTATTTTCCCCATTTTAAGTTGTTTTTGTGTGTGTGTGTTTTTTTTTTCATTATAAGGGCCCTGTGGTTTCAGAGAAGAAGATTTTTGAAGTTTTTCCAATTGTAAGTCTATGGAATCTAAAGAGCTCTTGGGGTGGCCAATTTGGATCCCAGGGGCACAACTGACAGGATTTATGTAGGTGGCCACCTGACGTTGCTACATACAAGGGTAGGCTGAAAAGTTCTGAGCCTGACCAAGATCCAATGGTTTGTCCATGTTGAAAGTGCCTTATTTTTCAACATAGTCTCCCTTCCTGTCCACACACTTCCTCCCGCGATGCTGGAGTCCTTGGATCCCAGTGGTATAGAAGGTCTCATCTTGGTCCCTGAAAAACTCCTCCACAGCAGCTATCACCTCCTCGTCTGATCGATAATGCTCCCCAGCCAAGTGCTTTTTCATGTTTGGAAACAGGAAATAATCTGATGGAGCTAGATCAGGTGAATACGGAGGGTGATCGACAAGTGTGAAGCCAGTCATGCACAGCAGCCACTGGGACAACCAATTTATGAGCAGGCGCATTGTCCTGATGGAACAAGAACCCTTTTGAAATTTTCTGGGTTGTTTAGCCTTAATTGCTTTTCGCAATTGTTTTAGCAGATCTGCATAATACTCCCCATTAATTGTTCTGCCCTTCTGAAGATAATCTATGAATATTATACCCTTGGCATCCCTGAACACTGATGCCATCACCTTCTCCTAAGCTCTGGGCCCTGTGATTTCAGAGAAGAAGATTTTTGAAGCTTTTTTCCATTATGAGTCTATGGGAGCTAAGGGGTTGATGATGATGATGATTTCTTGTTTAACGACGCGTCAACCCTCCTGGTGGGTCATAAGCGTCAGTCGGTTAACGGTTAAACGGCATGAATAATTATGATGATATTAAAAGTAACAAGTCAGAATGATAATGTATAAAAACCTGAAACAGTTAAATCTTATGAAAAAGACCAATTTCTTTTAAGAATAAAATAATGTTATCAACAGGTACATCTCGAAACAGTTGTTGCAAAGTGTCAGCTTTGAAATATAAAATACGTGAGGGTGAAAAGTCAACACAGTCAATTAAGATATGTTTCACAGTGAATGGCTGATCACAACCTACACAAGAAGGCTGATCATCAGCATTAAAAATATAAGAATGAGTAACTCTAGTATGGCCGATGCGCAGTCGTGTTAATACTACGTCCTCTTTTCTGGAAAACTGTGGAGGAGAGCATTTTGTACTAACGACAGGTTTAATGGCATGGAGTTTGTTATTTATTGCACGGTCCCATTCGCCTTGCCATTCCGACAAGATGTATCTATTGATAAATGGTTTAAAATTATTAAAAGGAATTTTAAAAACAGATGGATCAAGATTGAGCGATTCCTTTGCTTTCTTGTCAGCATATTCATTGCCGACAATGCCAATATGGCTCGGAAGCCAACAAAACAAGATTTGGTGTGTTTTAGAAATTTCATGATGTTTTTCGATCAATTTTTGAATTTGAGGATTTTTAGATGATGAATGGTCTAAAGCCTTAAGCACAGAAAGTGAATCAGAAAATATAATTGCTTTTTGAATTGTTGAAGAACTGATAAAATCTAAAGCTAGGTCTATTGCTTTGGCTTCAGCTGTAAAAATAGGGAGCTAAGGGGGTCCCAGGGTGTGGCCCATTTGGACCCCAGGGGCATGATTGGCAGGACTTATGTAGGTGACCACTTGTCATTGCCACATGCTAAATATCTAAGCTCTAGGCCCTGTGGTTTCAGAGAAGAAGATTTTTGAAGCTTGTTTCCAATATGAACAGCATATTAATTTAAACTAGAATGTATTTTCAGATATAGAAAGTGGCACTTTTTTTTCAAAGATAATTTTGTGCATTATGCAGTGCTTTTTTGGTGCTGCCATTGAAAAAGTCAAGAATACATATACTGTAGTGGGGGTTAGCAGCTAAGTCTGTGCCTGGCACGGGGTTAGCAGCTAAGTCTGTGCCTGGCACAGACTTAGCTGCTAACCCCCATTACAGCATATGTATGGGGTTATCAGCTAAGTCTGTGCCTGGCACGGGGTTAGCAGCTAACCCCGTGCCAGGCACAGACTTAGCTGCTAACCCGAGCCAGGCACAGACTTAGCTGCTAACCCCCACTACAGTATATTTATTTTTGACTTTTTCAATGGCAGCACCAAAAAAGCATTGCATAATGCACAAGATTTTCTTTGAAAAAAAAAAAGTGCCACTTTCTATGTCTGAAAATACATTCTAGTTTAAATTAATAGGCTGTTTATGAGTCTTTGGGAGCTAAGGGGCCCTGGGGTGTGGCCCATTTGCTACATGCTAAATATCTAAGCTCTGGGCCCTGTGGTTTCGGAGAAGAAGATTTTTGAAGCTTTTTTCCATTATGAATCTATAGGAGCCAAGGGGCCCCGGGGCGTGGCCCATTTGGACCCCAGGGGAATGATTGGCAGGAATTATGTAGGCGACCCCTTGCCATTGCTACATGCTATATATCTAAGCTCTTGGCCCTGTGGTTTCAGAGAAGAAGATTTTTGAAGCTTTTTTCTATTATGAGTCTATGGGAGCAAAGGGGCCCTGGGGCATGGCCCATTTAGAACCCAGGGGCATGATTGGCAGGAATTATGTAGGTGACCGATTGCCGTTAATACATGCTAAATATCTAAGCTCTGGGCCCTGTGGTTTCAGAGAAGAAGATTTTTGAAGCTTTTTTTACCATTATGGGTCTATGGGAGCTAAGGGGCCTCGGGGCGTGGCCCATTTGGACCCCAGGGGCATGATTAGCAGGATTTATGTAGGTGACCACTTGCCGTTGCTACATGCTAAATATCTCAGCTCTGGGCCCTGTGGTTTCAGAGAAGAAACTTTTTGGAGCTTTTTTCCATTATGAGTGACAGAGTCTATAAGAGCAAAGGGGCCCCGGGGCGTGGCCCGTTTGGACCCCAGGGGCATGATTGGCAGGAATTTTGTAGGTGACCACTTGCCGTTGCTACATGCTAAATATCTAAGCTCTGGGCCCTGTGGTTTCAGAGAAGAAGATTTTTGAAGATTTTTTTTCCATTATGAGTCTATGGGAGCAAAGGGGCCCCAGGGTTTGGCCAATTTGGACCCCAGGGGCATGATTGGCAGGAATTATGTAGGTGACCACTTGCCGTTGCTACATGCTAAGTACCTAAGCTCTGGGTTTGGTTTCAGAGAAGAAGATTTGTGAAGCTTTTTCCATTATGAGTCTATGGGAGCAGAGGGGCCCCCGGGGCGTGGCCTATTTGGAACCCAGGGGCATGATTGGCAGGAATTATGTAGGCGACCACTTGCCGTTGCTACATGCTAAATATCTGAGCTCTGGGCCCTGAGGTTTCAGAGAAGAATATTTTTGAAGCTTTTTTTTCCCATTATGAGTCTATAGGAGCTAAGGGGCCCCGGGGTGTGGCCAATTTGGACCCCAGGGGCATGATTGGCAGGATTTATGTAGGTCACCACTTGAAATCGTTACAAGCTAAATATCAAAGCTCTGGGCCCAGTAGTTTCAGAGAAGAAATTTTAATTTGTTCCCATTGTAAGTCTATGGGAACTATATGTTGCCATGGCAACCAGAATTCCAATCTGATCAGCCCAAAAACCTTATGCAGCCTTTCCCCCTACCTGATGATGCTTCTCATGAAATTTGATCAAGATTGACCATGGGGTATTAGAGATATACTTATTTGAAATTGTTTACGGACGCACGAACGGACGCTCGCACGACGGACGACGGACAAAAAGTGATCACAAAAGCTCACCTTGTCACTACATGACAGGTGAGCTAAAGAGCTAAAAATTGACAATGATTTTCTTGTTTCCTTCAAAATCTCCCATCCTTCTGCCATTGTTAGAGGAAATCCCGCCATATTATTGAACGTATCACACTCATTTATGTCCTTGTAATGATGTGAGAAAATAACCCTTCACCATCTGACAACACGGAATCTATGAGCGGCATGATAAAATGGCAGCATTTAAAGTCTATTTTTTATCTTTTTTGCTGCATTTTCGGGGATAACTTTTTTATTTTTGATCAATACATTCTGCAAGAGAGCTGTTGAGGACAAGATTCGCCATCTTCTCAAAAAGGTTTCATGTCCCTAAGTTATCTGAGAGAGCTGTAATCAGATGCAGATTTCTGTGATTTCCACTTTGTGCCAAATTTTCTGTTTCCACCAGTCCCGCCGTGATGGGTTGGTTTGTCAAGTTGTCGCCTGTTCAGTGCTTGACTGATGGAAAGTTATGAGGGTCATTTAAATATCCTGCAGATTTAAGATGACTGTGCACATTCGTGAGTGAAACCAAAAGTCACAATTACTGGTGTAGTATTTTTAATATTTAACAATATACAGTCGAACTTCAATGGCTCGAACACCTTTAGGACCTCGAAAATCTGTTCGAGACAGGGGTAGTTAGAGCCACTGAGGTTACTGTCAGGAGGCATAACGAGATACTTTTAGACATCTTTTCTGTGTTCTATAATGAATATGTATGCTGTGTGTCCTCATTAGAATCGCCTCATCGAGGCGATTCTAATGAGTAAACACAGCATACATTTGCAAGATAAAAGACTAAAATCTCCTTAATTATCCCCCACTATTTCTTATGTAGAGGATTTCGCTAGGGGCTCAAGAATGGGTTCGACACATCCATGGTAAACGAGCCATCGGTGTTCGAGCCATCGAGGTTCGACTGTAGATCAAATACGTAAGATCTGTATTGTCTCTACTAAGGTGACTAAAACCATTTAAACCATGAATTTCATGTTTTTGCCTGTCTTCACCCCAATGCTTTGTACAACGTCCCTTCAATTGAACGCTTCATTGAATGCATGGGGTATTTCCAGATACAGATATCGTTTCATCTAGGCTAGACATTTGTTAACATTTCGAAAGTGTGAGTGACAGAATTGGACTTTGTTTTTATCAAAAACTTCAAAAACTGAGTCAAAAAGTCCATCTAATTAGAGCTAAAAGTATACCATTCAAGAGGCTGAATCTTTAATGAGAAGTTGACGGAACTTCTACTCGACTACTTCCTCGCTGTGTGTATTGATCAAAAATAAAAACAAGAGGGCCATGATGGCCCTGGATCGCTCACCTGATCCATAGTGTAACAAGTGGGCCCCAGAGAGGGCCATTATTGGCCCCAGGGCTTTAATGTACATAATGTTGAGGGAGGTCTTAAAGGTGAAGCTTCATACCAAACATCAACAAAGGCTAAAATTTGAACAATCTTGTCAAAGGTCCACTAGATGAAGCTACACATCAAATATCAAAGACCTGGGCCTAGCGGTTTCAGAGAAGAAGATTTTTAAAGATTTTGCCTATATAAGCCTATGTAAAATCAAAGGGCCCCGGGACAGGGGCATTTTTTGCCCCAGCACTATAGTTTGAACAATCTTGGTAGGGGTCCACTAGATGAAGCTTCATACCAAATATCAAAGTTCTGGGCCTTGTGGTTTCAGAGAAGAAGATTTTTAAAGATTTTCCCTATATAAGCCTATGTAAAACCAAAGGGCCCCGTGGCAGGGGGGGATTTTTTGTCCCAGCACTATAATTTGAACAATCTTGGTAGGGGTCCACTAGACGAAGCTTCATACCAAATATCAAAGTCCTGGGCCTTGTGGTTTCAGAGAAGAAGATTTTTAAAGATTTTCCCTATATAAGCCTATGTAAAACCAAAGGGCCCCGGGGCAGGGGCATTTTTGGCCCCAGCACTAAAATTGGAACAATCTTGGTAGGGGTCCACTAGATGAAGCTTCATACCAAATATCAAAGTCCTGGGCCTTGTGGTTTTAGAGAAGAAAATTTTTAAAGATTTTCCCTATATAAGCCTATGTAAAACCAAAGGGCCCCGTGGCGGGGGCATTTTTGGCCCCAGCACTATAATTTGAACAATCTTGGTAGGGGTCCACTAGTTGAAGCTTCATACCAAATATATAAGACCTGGGCCTTGTGGTTTCAGAGAAGAAGATTTTTAAAAATTTTCCCTATATAAGCCAATGTAAAAGCAAAGGGCCCCGTGGCGGGGGCATTTTTGTCCCAGCACTAAAATTTGAACAATCTTGGTAGGGGTCCACTAGATGAAGCTTCATACCAAATATCAAAGTCCTGGGCCTTGTGGTTTCAGAAAAGAAAATTTTTAAAGATTTTCCCTATATAAGCCCATGTAAAACCAAAGGGCCCCGTGGCGGGGGCATTTTTTGTCCCAGCACTAAAATTTGAACAATCTTGGTAGGGGTCCACTAGATGAAGCTTCATACCAAATATCAAAGACCTGGGCCTTGTGGTTTCAGAGAAGAAGATTTTTTAAGATTTTCCCTATATAAGCCTATGTAAAACCAAAGGGCCCCGGGGCGGGGGCATTTTTGGCCCCAGCACTGTAATTTGAACAATCTTGGTAGGGGTCAACTAGATGAAGCTTCATACCAAATATCAAAGACCTGGGCCTTGTGGTTTCAGAGAAGAAGATTTTTAAAGATTTTCCCTATATAAGCCAATGTAAAACCAAAGGGCCCCGTGGCGGGGGCATTTTTTGTCCCAGCACTATAATTTGAACAATCTTGGTAGGGGTCCACTAGATGAAGCTTCATACCAAATATCAAAGTCCTGGGCCTTGTGGTTTCAGAGTAGAAGATTTTTGAAGATTTTCCCTATATAAGCCTATGTAAAACCAAAGGGCCCTGGGGCGGGGGCATTTTTGGCCCCAGCACTATAATTTGAACAATCTTGGTAGGGGTCCACTAGATGAAGCTTCATACCAAATATCAAAGACCTGGGCCTTGTGGTTTCAGAGAAGAAGATTTTTAAAGATTTTCCCTATATAAGCCAATGTAAAACCAAAGGGCCCCGTGGCGGGGGCATTTTTCGTCCCAGCACTCAAATTTGAACAATCTTGGTAGGGGTCCACTAGATGAAGCTTCATACCAAATATCAAAGTCCTGGGCCTTGTGGTTTCAGAGAAGAAGATTTTTAAAGATTTTCCCTATATAAGCCTATGTAAAACCAAAGGGCCCCCGTGCGGGGGCATTTTTGGCCCCAGCACTATAATTTGAACAATCTTGGTAGGGGTCCACTAGATGAAGCTTCATACCAAATAACAAAGACCTGGGCCTTGTGGTTTCAGAGAAGAAGATTTTTTAAGTTTTTGGTGAAAAAAATCTGTTTTTGGCTCCTGTGACCTAGATGTGCAACGGACCGGAACCATTTGACCCATATTCAAACTTGACCGAGATATTGTCATGATGATCATTCTGAGCAAGTTTGATTAAGATTGGACCAAAATTGTGGCCCCTAGGGTGTTCACAAGGTTTTTATATGATTTGACCCGCTGGCCTACTTTTTAACCCGATATGACCCATATTCGAACTGGACTGAAATATTGTCACAATGGTCATTCTGAGCAAGTTTCATGATAATTGGACCAAAACAGTGGCCTTCAGAGTGTTCACAAGGTTTTTCTATGATTTGACCTACTGACCTACTTTTTGACCGGACATGACCCATATTCGAACTTGACCAAGATATTGTCATGATGATCATTCTGAGCAAGTTTGATTATGATTGGACCAAAATTGTGGCCTCTAGGGTGTTCACAAGGTTTTTCTATGATTTGACCCGCTGACCTACTTTTTAAGCCGACATGATCCATATTCAAACTTCACTAAAATATTGTCACAATGATCATTCTGAGCAAGTTTGATGATGATTGGACCAAAATTGTGGCCTCTCGAGTGTTCACAAGGTTTTTCTATGATTTGACCTACTGACCTACTTTTTTACCTGACATGACCCAAATTCGAACTTGACCGAGATATTGTCATGATTATCATTCTGAGCAAGTTTGATGATAATTGGACCAAAACTGTGGCCTCTAGTGTGTTCACAAGAAAAAGTTTACGCACGACGGACGACGGACGACGCACGACGACGCCGGACATCTTACTGTCACAAAAGCTCACCATGACCTTCGGTCAGGTGAGCTAAAAATAAAAAGTTATCACCGAAAAACGAGGCAAAAAAGATAAACAAGAGGACCAAGCTGGTCCTATATCGCTCACCTGAGCTAACAGATTCAAAGTTTCAGGAATGACAAGTTAACCCTTTCCCACTCAGATATGTGTTTTTACGTGTCTGCACCCTCCCCCCCAACCCCACTTTAAGCCCCAGAAGCACCTAAAATCTGCATTTCTTACTCCTGGATAGTTAAGTTTGCTTTAAGATTTGTTGGGCAAAAAAGTGACCTGTTTTTTCGCGCACCTCCCCACTAAAAATATTCTGGGGGTGGGGATTGAAGGGGGGCCAAATTGGCCGCTAAAATTTATATCTGAGGGTGTCTGGGGTCAAAAATGCCTCAAAACTGATGCTGATAAAACATGCTGCAAACAGTGAAAATGGCCAGAGCCAAACCCCTTAAATGTTGCCTTGACAGCTGTGTGAAGATAAAGATTTGGTCAAAAATTCATGTGAAATCACACTTTTTGCTAACTTTGAGATGCCCCCTCATTACCATGACAACAATGATCAAGTAATGAAAGGTTGCATTTGAAAGGCTACAGCCCAATGAACATTTGTATCGAGTTTGGTGTAAAACAGACCATCCATTATGAAACAATGGCTAGTTGAAGTTGCTGTCAGGCACAACACTGTGAAAATCAGGGAAATTCACAAACTCCCTGAGTGGTAAAGGGTTAAGCATTTTCTGCAATCAAGTAGAATGTAACTCTATGATAAATAGGCTGACCTCACTGGTTTTCCAACTCATTCAAGCTTTTATCCCTGATTTGTTTATATGTAACTTTCAAGAAGATCCAATGTAAATTGAAGGGGCTATGGTGATGACGAGGTCAAAAATAAGCAATTATTTGCTGCAATCAAAGGGATGTAATTCTATGATAAATAGGCCTTACTCACCAGTTTTCAAACTCCTCCGAGCTTTTCTGCCTGACTTACTTGTTTGTAAGTTTCATGAAGAGCCGATCAAAACTGAAGGGGCGGCAGTGATGACAAGGTCGAAAATAAGCATTTTCAGCCAAGCAGGGGACATAACTCCATGATTAATTGACTGGCATTGCTAGTTTTCAAACTTGTCTGAGCTTTTATCCCTAACTTACAAACATATAAATTTGAAGAAGAGCCATGACAACTGAAGGAGTTACAGCCAAAAAGAGGCATTTTCTGCAATCCAAGGGGTGTAACTCTATGATAAATAAGTTGACCTCATCAGTTGACGAACTCATCCATTTTATCCCTAACTTACTAACATATAAGTTTCAAGAAGATCCAATAAAATTGAAGGAGCTATAGTGATGACAAGGTAAAACAGCAGGCATTTTCTGTGATCGAGGGGACATAACTCCCTGAAATACAGGCTGACCTCACCAATTTTTTATGTCAACCGAGGTTTTATCCTTTACTTACTCACATGTAAGATTCAAGATGATCTGATGAAAACTGAAGGGGGCTTTGGTGATGACAAGTTCAAAAATAGGTATTTTAAGCAGTAAAAGGGACACAATTCTATGTTAAATAAGCCAACCTTGTCAGTTTTGGAACTCATCCAAGCTTTTATCCCTGACTTACTTGTTTGTAAGTTTCAAGAAGATCCAATCAAAACTGAAGGGGCTAAGGTGATGACAAGGTCAAAACAAAGCATATTCAGCAAAGTAGGGGACATAACTCCATGAGTAATCGACCTACATCCCTAATTTTCAAATTTATCTAAGCTTTTAACCCCAACTTCTTTGTATGTAAGTTGCAGGAAGATCTTATCAAAACTGAAGGGGTTATGGTGATGACAAGGTCAAAAACAGGCATTTTCTATAATCAACTATAATCAAGGGGGGCATAACTCTCCCAAATATAGGCCAACCTCACCAATTTTTTAACTCAGCCAAGGTTTTATCCTTTACTTACTAATATGTAAGTGACAAAAAGATCAGATGAAAACTGAAGGGGCTATGGCGATGACAACATCAAAAATAGGCATTTTCAGCAGTAAAGGGGATGTAACTCTACAAAAGATGAGCCAACCTCATCAGTTTTTTAAATCATCCAAGCTTTTATCCCTTACTTATTTGTTTGTAAGTTTCAAGAAGATCCGATCAAAACTGAAGGGGCTAGGGTCATGACAAGGTCAAAAATAAGCATTTTCAGCAAAAGAGGCGACATAACTTTTCAGTAATCGCCCCACATCGCTAGTTTGCAAACTCACCCAAGCTTTTAACCTGGACAAACTTGTACTTAAGTTTCAGGAAGTTCCAAAACGGAAGGGGCTACATAGATGACAAGGTCGTAAATCGGTATTTTCAGCAATCAAAGGGATGTAATTCTATGATAAATGGCCGGATTTCGAACTCATCCAAGCTTTTATCCCCAGCCACCTTACATATAAAGAAGAAAGATCTGATCAAACCTAAGGGGCCTACAGTGATGACCAGGTCAAAAATCTGCATTTTCAGCAATCAAAGGGATGTAACTCTATAATAAATGGGCTGACTTGGCCAGTTTTCAAACTCATCCAAGCTTTTCTCCCAAGCCACCTTACATATAAATAAGAAAGATCTGATCAAAACTGGAGGGGCTATGGTGATGACAAGGTCAAAAATCGGCATTTTCAGCAATCAAAGGGACGTAACTCTATGATAAATGGGCCAACTTGGCCCTTACCCGAACTCATCCGAGGTTTTATCCCAAGCCACCTTACATATAAGTTTCAGAAAGATCCGATCAAAACGAAAGGGCCTACAGTGATGACAAGGTCAAAAATCGACATTTTCAGCAATCAAAGGGATGTAACTCTATGATAAATGGGCCGACTTGGCCGGTTTTTAAACAAATCCAAATTTTTTTACTCAGCCACCTTACATATAAGTTCCAGAAAGATCCGATCAAAACTGAAGGGGCTACGGGGATGACAAGGTAAAAAATCAGTATTTTCAGCAATCAAAGGGACGGAACTCTATAATAAATAGGCCGACTTGGCCGGTTTTCGAATTCATCTGAGTTTTTATCCCCAGCCACCTTACATATGAGTTTCAGAAAGATCCAATCAAAACTGAAGGGGCATGGTGATGACAAGGTCAAAAATCGGCATTTTCAGCAATCAAAGGGACGTAACTCTATGATAAATGGGCCGATTAGGCCGGTTTTTGAACTCATCTGAGGTTTTATCCCAAGCCACCTTACATATAAGTTTCGGATCGGATCAAAACTGAAGGGGCTACAGTGATGACAAGGTCAAATATCTGCATTTTTAAGCAATCAAAGGAACGTAACTCTATGATAAATGGGCCGACTTGGCCATTTATCGAACTCATACAAGTTTTTATCCCCAGCCATCTTACATATAAGTTTCAGAAAGATCCAATCAAAACTGAAGGGGCTACGGTGATGACAAGGTCAAAAATCAGCATTTTTAGCAATCAAAGGGACATTACTCTATGATAAATGGGCGGACTTGGCCGGTTTTCGAACTCATCCAAGTTTTTATCCCACGCCACCTTACATATAAGTTTCGGAAAGATCCAAACAAAAATGAAGGGGCTACGGTGATGACAAGGTCAAAAATCGGCATTTTCAGCAATCAAAGGGACGTCACTCTATGATTAATGGGCCGACTTGGCCGGTTTTCGAACTCATCAAAGTTTTTATCCTCAGCCACCTTACATATAAGTTGCAGAAAGATCTGATCAAAACTGAAGGTGCTACGGTGATGACAAGCATTTTCCCATTGTAAGTCTATGGGAAATTAGGATTACCATAGCAACCAACGTTTTCATTCAATTTTGATAAAAGGCTAAATTCTTAGTCGCCCCACCCAAGGCATGCTACAGATAAGAAATGATTGAGATCAGCCTGCAGGCTGCAGAGATATAACTGGTCAAAGGTGGTGACGGACAGACGACTAACAACGGCCGACGGACGACGGATGACCAGTTATACTATAAGCTCCCCTGGAGCCTTCGGCCCAGGTGAGCTAAAACTCGACTTTAATGACGACTTTGACTTGTGATTTGTTGGTTAACAAATCACAGTTCCTTTCCATTGCCTTTATAGGTGTGCTGTTTGTTTGATTTGATTTGAGGTTTAACATCCCCGTCAACACTGCATAGGTCTTTTTGGAGATGTGGCTTCCAATTTTGTGGGACTTTTACCTGACATTGAGATGAAATGACATCTCAAGCCCTGTCGTCCAATGAAACCAATAGGGTTTATGAGCATGGACGGTCCAACTTGCACCGCTTTACATGGGCAGGCTTAGATCCTCTAAGCAGTCTTCGAAAACAGCCGAGCTAAAAATGGCCATTTATGTTTTTTTTTCTATATGATATCGATTCATTTTTTGGCATCCATCTTTAAACCATATATTATCCGAAACTTATAATGAACAGTGTTATAATGAGATTGTGGTGTACTTACTCTGTGGAACGAATTCTAGGAAGTTTCCACACACTGACAGCTCTTCAAGGAAATGAAGATTACACAGTTGTCGTGGAAACCATGTGAGTTTGTTTCTGTCTAATGAGAGAACTTTTAACCTTCTACAGAATCCCAGCTCCAATGGAATGTAACAGAGACTATTGTTGCTAGCTTCCAGTGTCACAAGGCTGGTCAGCTGACCTATTTCTGAAAACAAAATGGTCAAAGCGTATCACTACATAATACAAAGAAAATAATCTTTTATTACATTTCTGCTACTTTCTTTTATGCTTAGCAATGAAATACTGATATTACTGTTTCAAACAATGCAGATATGATTTTTATTTTCACTGTTTGAAAATTGGATTTATCATGGAACAAGATGTGTTTGTGAAACATGAAAATGTCCCCGAGCAAGATCAATTTTTCCTTCAAAGTTGGTCATAGGTCAAATTCACAGGTCAAAATGTTTTGTTTGAGTGGGAAGCCCTTGTCACAAGGAACCTATATGCTAAATATTAAGGCTCTATCTCAAATGGTTCAAAAGTTATGACAAATGATATTTTTTTTCTTTAAAGTAGGTCAAGGTCAGAGATCAAAATTTTTGTAAGCCCTTGGCTCAACGAACCTAAATGCCAAATGTGAAGGCTCTATCTCAAACAGTTCAAAAGTTATGACCAATGTTATTTTTTTTCTTTTATGTATGTCACAGGTGAAGGTCAAGGTCACAGGTCAATTTTCTTGTATGGGTGTGAAATCCTTGTCACAGGGAACCTACATGCAAAATATAAAGGCTCTATCTCAAACAGTTCAAAATTTATGACTAATGTTATTTTAATGCCTCCGGAATCAAAGATTCGGGGGCATATAGTTTTTGGTCTGTCTGTCTGTCCGTCTGTTTGTTTGTCTGTCTGTAAAAACCTTAACATTGGGCATAACTTTTGAATGGTAACTGATTTATGCCCTCGGGGGCATATAGTTTTTGGTCTGTTCATCTGTTTGTTTGTTTGTCTGTCTGCCAAAACCTTAACATTGGGCATAACTTTTGAATGGTAACTGATGGTAACATATTTCACATGTGCATTCCTTGACACAAGACCTTTCCACTGGTACCATAATTTTTTATCTTGTGACCTTGACCGTTGACCTACTTTTGTAAAAATTTTAACATTGGCAACATTGGGCAAAACTTTTTAATGATAACTGATAGGGCTTTAATATTTCACACATGCATTCCTTGTCACAAGACCTTTCCAGTGATACCATTATTTTCGACCTCGTGACCATGACCTTGATCCTTGATCTACTTTTTAAAAACTTTAACATTGGTCATAACTTTTCATTGGTAAGTGATAGGGCTTTCATATGTCACATGTGCATTCCTTGTCACAAGACCTTTCCAACAGTACCATATTTTGTCCCCTTGACCTTGATGTTTGACCTACTTTTTAAAGACTTTAACATTGGATATAACTTTCGATTGGTAAGTGATAGGGCTTTCATATTTCACATGTGCATTTTCTTTTGACATGACCTTTTATAATGGCACCATAATTTCGCACCTTGTTACCTTGACCTACTTTTTAAAAACTTGAACATCAGCCATACCTTTTGATTGGTCAGTTATAGGGCTTTCACATTTCACACGCCGTCCGGGGGCATTAGTGTTTCACAAACACATCTTGTTCTCTTTAAAGTAGGTCACAGGTCAAGGTCACTGGTCAAAATCTTTTGTATGAATGTGAAATCATTGTCACAAGGAACCTACAGGCCAAATATGAAGTCTCTATCTCAAAACTTATGACGAATGTAAAAGTTGTCCAACAAACTGACAGACAAATCAACAAACAGACAGGGCAAAAACAATATGTCCCCAGTAGTGATATGTATTCTGTGTTTATTTGATGCCAATAAGCTAAACTTAATTAATGTGACTGAAATTACATCATGCAAATCTGATTGTCATTTAGATGTTGAAGATGTCACTTTTAGCACAGATATATTTACGTAACTGAAGCATGCAATGCTAGGCCTGCTTATTTAACTGTGGACATAATTTGTTTGCAAATTCATTTGATGAAATAAAAATCAATCTCCTCAAGTATCCTCTATATATTACATATTTTTATATTTTTCATTGTGAAAGGAAAAGTGCAAAAAGTACAGTCTACTCTCATTATCTCTAACTCAAAGGGACCTTATAAGAGTTTGGGTTATGACCTAACTACGATGTCATAGGAATGTCAAAGCAGTCTGTCTGTCCTTTGAATTTGGAAGGCTCATATGCATGTATGTAGTATTTAACTGCCCAAATCGTAATTCCTAGATTGGTATCGGTCTGTTTAATAGAGCAGTTTCATAAAACACTGCAAAACATATACACTAATATAATGTTAACAAGTAGTGTTTGATTTAACATGTATTTTAGATAAGGGGCAAATAATACATATTTCTACTGACACATCCAAAGTCTACGTCACACAAGATCAAAGGTCATTAGCCTCGTTTTATCTGGTGAGCAAAAAAACTTCCCATTCCATACTCTACCATTGATGTAGCACGAATTGTTTTTTATAATTACTATTGTTAAATCATCGTTCTATCAGAACTGTTTGCCACAAACCATTCTGGACATTAAAATGCTTCTTTTTCGTATAAATTTGGATGGAAAATACATATTCTTTAATCTAATTTCCGTTCATTAAATAAAGCGCATCAACTACGTTTTGGTATGATGGTGGGCAGTTTTATAACGCTTTTTAGGCAACAAAATGTGCGATAAAATGTCAGAAGAGATGGGTTCTATATCATTTAATACTTCAAAAACACAAAATTACAAGGATCAGTTAATTTTGTGGAGAAGAAAGGAGTTTAATTACACGATAAATATTCGAAATTCTCATTGACACGTACTATACAGCAACAGTCATGTTTTGCCAACCAGATAAAAGAGGTACTCTACAGGGGAGGTAATTGGCAAAAGCGCAGTGAAATGTAAACAAAGTCCCGTGCCAAAACATTGGATCCATCTATAGCTTTACTGTAGTTGTGTACCTTGTTAATAAGAATCACTTAAATGCAGGGTCTGATTGCCAGGCTAGGTAATTCCTTGATTTAGTATTAAAAAATACATGTTTCTGATTCTATATCTACCTGAAGGCAACTTTCTCAAACTGTTGTTAGATATTTGTAGTTTCCTGAGTTGGGAGAGTTTCCCTATAGACGGTGGTAACTCTGTCAAACAGTTTCCTTCAACATCCAGCACTTCAAGACATTTCAGCTGTCCCAGACCTAGAAGGAGAAAATTACGTCATGCAAAAATGATGAGTAATCATGGGTATAGCACTCATAGAGGATCTTACATGAGTGCTCATGTATTATTGAATTTATTAAACAAGTTGAGGAAAAGGGATAAAATGCGAGGCTTTGCCTCGCATTTTATCCCTTTTCTTCAACAAAGCCTCGCATTTTATCCCTTTTCCTCAACTCGTTTAATAAATTCAATAATACATGAGCACGAAAGCAAGATCCTATTTATCATATGACATTTAAAACGCATTTTATTAACGATTGTTTAATAAAATTGTCAATATTCCGCCATTAGTAAACGCGACGTTGTTAAGGATGTCATACTTGTAACATTACGGGGCGTATCTAACTAATTTGCATATTTAATCCACTAGTGGATTATCGTATTTATTACATGACGTTATTACACTCTCAGACGCGACGTCATATGATAAATTATGCATATTACATCAGATGTAATGAAAACTTTTGCAGTATTGCAAGACATTGGTCAGAGAGACTTGAATCTACTGCTTGATAAACCCTTATCCTGCTGAATAAATTAATTTAGCCACATCCATTTCTGTCTATCAGCCAATCAAATATCTTGATATAATGTATTCATTCAATGACGAACAATGTAGATTCTGATCAGATGGCCATCTGATCTGGATCTACACTGTTTGCAAAGGTAGGGGTTGTTATGTTCAGCAGGATGAGGGATAAACATGGATCTGCAGGACCAAAGGATGTAATTCTGACTTCATATTCACCATATTTGCATTATATGCTGGGGCCCAGCTTGCACATTGTCAATATTGGAAAAACAGGTAACCAGACCCCCCTGACCTTTTAAGGTCAGGGAGGTCTGGTTACCTGTTTTTCCAACACTGAAAACCTTCAGACTATGAACCAGCAGATAATGCAAATAAGGTGAATTGTAATGCCCAGTTGATTACATCACTTTAACAAGTCTGTGTAATGAACACCCCTGTAAACCCCACTGGGTAAACTGGTTAGGGATATACCTTCTTTTCTTATTTTTGCTCCAAGACATAGGTTGTGGGTATTAGTTAGAAAGGCAGTTCTAACAAGCACCCACAACCTATGTTTGGAGTAGATCACAATTTTTCATTAAAAAACATTTCAGAGATATGAATGAATGCAGTATGTGACATGGATGTGTATTGTTTTGAGTATAATATTATTGAACAACTTGTAATAATTTATCATTTGAGTTCCAAATATACCAATTTGAGTCCAGGAAAAAGCTTACTTAGCATCTTGTACAACACAAATCGAGCTGGACAGTAAGTCCTGTAACCTGCCAGAAAGTGCCAGAGATTCTGGAAAACAGTCTGTTTTGTCTGGCAGTCCTAAGGGTTTTGTGAAGGCTGCTAGATTTGCGCATAATAGGAAATACTTGCATTAAAGAGGAATCACGAAAACATTTCTTTTCATCTTAACCCAAAATGGCTAATTGGCAAACAGTGCAGGCCCAGATCCAGGCATCTGATCAGGGCCTACACTGTTTGCAAAAAGTTCAGCCATTTTCAAAAAAAAAAAAAAAAAAACACACACAAAAAAAAAAAAAAAACACAATCTGACACCCCCAAAGGACGGGTTACAGTTTAGCCATATTTGTGCCTACGATGGATCTGGATGAAACTTATATGCAACATAGTCCAACATATGTGCGTTCATATGACAACACTATTTAATTAACCATGACATGTGCAGTCATGTGACTTCCGTTTTTCTACAAGTGGGGTAATTGTCAGTATTTGGTGATTTGCCAAAGTAATATGACATTTTTTAACAATTAACCGCATTAAAGCGTGTTAATTTACATGTCCATATCATAATCTATGTTTCTTGTATCCCGTGACACAATATTATGTACAGTATGTGCATAAGAAATTTAAATTGTATTGAAGTTATATGTATTAAGTATAATATGTTGGAATTGCTTAATAATACGGAATGTATTTTCAATTCTGAAATATATATTTAAAATGTTGGCAGAAAGAAAACAACAGTACAATATATCATTACAACATACAACAGATTTGATTGGATTTTGGTGACCTTGACCTCATTTTTCAAGGTCACAGCAACCCAAAAACAGTCATTTTTAAGTCAAAAATGGCTTGTCTGTACTCTATCTCAATAACGAATTGATTAATTTTAATCAAACTTTGAACAATATATCATTACAACATACCGGGAATTTGATTAGATTTTGGTGACCTTGACATTTTTTTCAAGGTCACAGGCCCCCAAAAACAGTCAATTTTGGGCCAACAAAGGCTTGTCTGCACTCTATCTCATTAAAGAATGACCAATTTTCGTCAAACATGGTACAATATATCAATATAACATACCGCAGAATGGGTTAGATTTTGGTGACCTGGACCTTTTTCAAGGTCACAGGCCCTCAAAGACAATCAATTTTGGGCCAAAAATGGCTTGTCTGCACTCTATCTCATTAATAAATCGCTTAATTTTAGTCAAACTTAGTACAATATAATATTACAACATGACGCAGATTTGATTATATTTTGTCGACCTTGACCTTTTTTCAAGGTCACAGGCTCCCAAAAACAGCTGATTGTGGGACAAAAAAAGGCTTGACGGCACAATTTCTCATAAACAAATTGATTAATTGCATTCAAACTTGGTATAATATACAATTACAACATACCTCAGATTTGATTAGGTTTTGGTGACCTTGACTTTTTTCAAGGTCACAGCCCCCCCCCCCCCCCCAAAAAAAAAAAAAACAAAAAACAAAAAAAAAAAAAAACAAAAAAAAAACAGTCAATTTTGGGCAAAAAATGGCTAAGGATAACCCTTTCTACAACTTATTTAGCGTCACTGCAGCTGGTTTCTCTGAATGTGTGGCAGCCTTAAAAGTCTCCCTGTCCTACATCATAGTGTAGTTTACATTTTCTTGTCATTTTGGGATCACTGATTCCATTGTTGAATTTTGAAAATATGTTAGGGTCACTGATGAAGCCCAATTGGCCAAAACTAGCTAGTGTGACCCAGAAAACATGTGCACTCCATATTTTCCAGTTCTGTTGTATATTCCTTGCTTCCAAAGGATAACCCTGTCTGCAACTTATTGTCTGCACTCTAAGGCCAAGGTCTCCCGAAACCAAATCTTTTAGGGCCAATAATGGCTTATCTGTAACCTATATCATTTAAGAGTTCATGAATGTTGGTCAAAATCGGTACAATATTTAATTGCAGTATACCAAATTTGTCTGGTGATCTGAGCTTTTTAACGACTGTTTGTTTTTTAAGGTCATAGGCTTCCACAAAAACTGTCAGCTTTTGACCAAAAGTGGCTGGTTTGCAGCTTACATTTTGTTGACGTTAATCTAGTTATTAAAGTCAAATGGGTGTTTAAGATACATTTATGGTGAGGAGACATTGTTTTCCTCTGAAAACATTTTTATTTATACCAGCATTCAGGGTACATCTGCAGACAATATGAAATGTTACATACCCTGTAAACAATATAAGACAGAAACTGGTAATGGAAGGTAAACATGAATGTATGTCATACAAGTAACATGCACAGCATGTGACAGCTGTTCCATGATAGTCCTTTAATTCATCAATGAATAGCATTCCCATTTGCCCAGCAAGGAATGATGGTCGTGCTCATACAGATGGCCAGCCGCTGTCCTTCTGTATATGTAGACTATATTGACTTTTTCCTGTGCGAGTATGCACAGTACTTTGATTACATTGATTTTCTCACCTTATTTTATCGATAAAAGTTTATTTTTCAACATCCTCCACATCGTTAACCGCCAAAACATCAGCATTTTTGAAAGCATTATTGTTTTTGGAATAAAGTGGTGTGTAATTTTCTCTGGTTAACGATGTGGACGACCATGCAATTTTCCTTTGAACACCACAGGGGTCTTCACTTTTTCCATAGGCGCAATGTTAGACATGACCAGTTGTGCATGTATTCAACTGGAAATTTTGTTACGCAAACGCATGCGGATTAAAAAGTAAATATTTGTCCAACAAACCAGAGATATTTGGTCACCTTATGAGTGAATTTTGATCAGTTTTTGTTGACTTCAAGAATTAGCTCTTTCAGTAGGCACTTTGCAATAGAAAACTGTAACCCGTCCTTTGGAAATGGACTCCTGCTATATATAAGGAGGAATATTCTATTTGGTACAAAAAGGGTTAACAGAGATTACTTGTAAGGAAAGAAATTCTTTCCTTTAAGAGTACATGCTAATAAATCTGTGCACTGAACATCCCTCTGAACCCGACTTTATATAGAGAAGAAGTCAGGTTTACAGGGTATTCATGATTTTCTTTATTTTTGCTCAAAACATACATTGTTGGTAATCATTAGAACCCACTGAGGTGGTTCTAACGAGCACCCACAATCTATGTTTGGGAATGAAATAAGAAAAATACCAAACATTTTCATCTGAAAAATGCTAGTTCTGGAGATATGAAACATGCCATTTTAGCACATGCATGTTTTATCACAAGAGGCCCAAGAGGGCCTGTCGCTCCACCGGCTACCAAGCAGGCACATGACGTAATTGTGACGTCACATCGACGTCGGTGCGACGTCATGACATTTATACAACGTCATATCTACGTCGGTGCAACGTCGTGACATTGCACCGACGTTGATTTGACGTTGTCCTAACGACGTGTGCCTGATGGGTAACTTCAGACAATTGTCATATTTATTACATTAACCAATTGTATACTAGTGGACTCTTCTATTGCTATATGTTGGACCAGTCCATTTGTCATACAAGAGGCTCAATGAGCCTAAACCGCTCACCTGAGAACCTTAAGTTTTAACAATTCACAGACTTGACTACTAAATCTGCTAATAGAACCCTTACAGGATATAAGTCAACATTATTGCATTGCATTCCAAGTTTGAGACTTCTAGCTTCTATAGTTCCTGAGAAATCTTTGACGAAAATTTAACATTGGTCAAAATGGAGAGAAAGAAGAATGAAAGAACAGATGAACAAATAAGCTGAGAAAGCCCAATGTCTCTTACACAAAATAAGTCATCATTATTCTATTGAATACCAAATTTGATGCTTCTAGCTTTTATAGTTCCTGAGAAATCTTTGATTAAAAATTTAACATTGGTCTATTATCTCTATATGGAGAGAAAGAAGAATGAAGGAACAAATGAACCAGACTAGCTCCAAAACCTAATGCAGCCTTTCCCCTTGCCCAATGGTGCTACACATAAAATTTAAACAAGATTGGTCGACTGCCTTCTGAGATATGCTTCATTGAAAGTGTGGACGACGGATGGACGGACGACAGACGACGGACTCCAGAGCCTTGGTATACTATCAGCTCACTGGAGCCTTTGGCTCAGGTGAGCTAAAAATTCAAGTCGCTATTTCTGTAAAAAACATTTTCCCTACGTTAAGTCTATGGGCAAATTTTTTTGTCTCTCAAGGTCACGTAACTCCGAGGTCAATATTCCAATTCGGCCCAAAATCGAACTTAACCGAGATTTTATGCCTGTCCACGTTACCTGCAAGTTTGAAGCTGATATGAATAAAAATAAAGTTGCTATCGTGGTCACAACGTATTTTTTTATGCTCAAGGGCAGGTAACTCCAAGGCAAATATTCCGATTCGGCCCAAAATCGAACTTAACCGAGATTTTATGTCTGTCCTTGTTACCTGCAAGTTTGAAGCTGATCTGAAAAAAATTCAAGTCGCTATCGTAGTCGCAACATTTTCCCTAATTAAGTCTATGGGCAAATTTTTTGTCGCTCAAGGTCACGTAACTCCGAGGTCAATATTCCGATTCGGCCCAAAATTGAACTTAACCGAGATTTTATGCCTGTCCTCGTTACCTGCAAGTTTGAAGCTGATATGAATAAAAATAAAGTTGCTATCGTGGTCACAACATATTTTTTTATGCTCAAGGGCAGGTAACTCCAAGGCAAATAATCCGATTCGGCCCAAAATCAAACTTAACCGAGATTTTATGTCTGTCCTCGTTACCTGCAAGTTTGAAGCTGATCTGAAAAAAATTCAAGTCGCTATCGTAGTCACAACATTTTCCCTATGTAAAGTCTATGGGCAAATTTTTTGTCGCTCAAGGTCATGTAACTCCGAGGTCAATATTCCGATTCGAACTGAGATTTTATGCCTGTCCACGTTACCTGCAAGTTTGAAGCTGATCTGAATAAAAATAAAGTTGCTATCGTGGTCACAACGTATTTTTTTATGCTCAAGGGCAGGTAACTCCAAGGCAAATAATCCGATTCGGCACAAAATTGAACTTAACCGTGATTTTATGTCTGTCCTCGTAACCCGCAAGTTTGAAGCTGATCTGAAAAAAATTCAAGTCGCTATCGTAGTCACAACATTTTCCCTATGTTAAGTCTATAGGCAAATTTTTTGTCGCTCAAGGTCACGTAACTCCGAGGTCAATATTCCGATTCTGCCCAAAATCGAACTTAACCGAGATTTTATGCCTGTCCTTATTATCTGCAAGAATGAAGTCGATCAGAAAAAAATTGACGGAGCTAGAGTGATGACAAGCTTTTTCCTATGTTAAGTCTATGGGAGCTATATGTTGCCATGGTAACCAGAGTTCCACTCAGATCTGCATGAAAACCTTATGCAGTCTTTCCACTTGCCCAATAATGTTACACATGAAATTTGATCAAAGTCGGCCAAGTAGTCTTCAAGATATACATTTTTGAAATTCACATTAACCCTTATGCAAAAATGCACAAGGGCAGGTAACTCCTAAGTGTATGATCCGATTCTGCCAATTATCGAACTTGACCGAGATTTCATGGCTGTGCTGGTTATCTGTAAGAATGAAGCCAATCTGAACAAAATTGAAGCAGCTACAGTGATGACAACATTTTCCCCATGTTAAGTCGATTGGCAATTTTTCGGGCGCTCAAGGGGACGTAACTCTTGAGTGAATTATCTGATTCGGCCCAAAATCGAACTTGACCGAGATTTTATGCCTGTACTGGTTATCTGCAAGAATGAAGTCGATCAGAAAAAAATTTACGGAGCTAGAGTGATGACAAGCTTTTTCCTATGTGAAGTCTATGGGAGCTAGATGTTGCCATGGCAACCAGAGTTCCACTCAGATCTGCCTGAAAACCTAATGAAGCCTTTCCACTTGCCCAATAATGTGACACATGAAATTTGATCAAAGTTGGCCAAGTAGTCTTTAAGATATACATTTTTGAAATTCCCATTAACCCTAATGCAAAAACACACAAGGGCAGGTAACTCCTAAGTGAATGATCCGATTCTGCCAGTTATCGAACTTGACCGAGATTTCATGGCTGTGCTGGTTATCTGCAAGAATGAAGTCGATCAGAAAAAAATTGACGGAGCTAGAGTGATGACAACATTCTCCCCATGTTAAGTCAATAGGCAATTTTTTCAACGCTCAAGGGCACGTAACTCCTGAGTGAATAATCCGATTCAGCCCAAAATCGAACTTGATCGAGATTTTATGCCTGTCCTTGTTATCTGCAAGAATGAAGTCGATCAGAAAAAAAATTGACGGAGCTAGAGTGATGACAAGCTTTTTCCTATGTTAAGAACGCTCAAGGGCACGTAACTCCTGAGTGAATAATCCGATTCAGCCCAAAATCGAACTTGATCGAGATTTCATGCCTGTCCTCGTTATCTGCAAGAATGAAGTCATCAGAAAAAAATTGACGGAGCTAGAGTGATGACAAGCTTTTTCCTAATTCCCATTAACCCTAATGCAAAAACACACAAGGGCAGGTAACTCCTAAGTGAATGATCCGATTCTGCCAGTCATGGAACTTGACCGAGATTTCATGGCTGTGCTGGTTATCTGCAAGAATAAAGCCAATCTGAAAATAATTGAAGCAGCTACGGTGATGACAACATTCTCCCCATGTTAAGTCAATAGGCAATTTTTTCAACGCTCAAGGGCACGTAACTCCTGAGTGAATAATCCGATTCAGCCCAAAATCGAACTTGGTCGAGATTTTATGCCTGTCCTCGTTATCTGCAAGAATGAAGACAATCAGAAAAAAATTGACGGAGCTAGAGTGATGACAAACTTTTTCCTATGTTAAGTCTATGGGAGCTATTTGTTGCCACGGCAACCAGAGTTCCAATCCGATCTGCCCGAAAACAGTATGCAGCCTTTCCCCCTACCTGATAATGCTTCACATGAAATTTGATCAAGATTGGCCCACTGGTTCCAGAGATATACTTCTTTGAAAGTGTGGACGACGGACGACGACGGACGACGGACGCCGGCTCGTGGTATACTAATACCTCACATGAGCCTTCGGCTCAGGTGAGCTAATAAGGGGTGTCAGGCCTATTTTTTTCTATTTTTGATGGAAAATTCTGTTAGCAAATAGTGCAGGCCCTGATCAGACATGGTGTTCTGTGGGGTCTGATCTGGGCCAGCACTGTTTGCCAAGGTACCCATTTAGGGTTTTCCCGCATGCAATGGGTAAAAAAGAAACAAGTGATCCACCCAAGGAATGTCCATTCTATATTTTTTGGACCCCAGAGCCATGGTTGGCAGGATTTATGTGAGTGACCATTTGGCATTGCTCCGTTCTAAATATCTAAAGCTCTGGGCCTTATGGTTTCAGAGAAGAAGACTTTTTTTAAGTTTTTCCTATAATAAGTCTATGGGAACTAATATGCCTCTGGGCGTGACCAATTTTTTACCCGTGGGGCATTGTTGGCAGGATTTATTTGAGTGACCACTTGACGTTGCTGCATACTTAATATCTAAGCTCTGGGCACTGATGGTTTCAGAGAAGATTTTTGTCAGTTTTTCCCAGTATAAGTCTATGGGAGCTTATGGGCCTCAGGGTGTGGCCAATTTGGACCCCAGGGGCATAGTTGGCAGGATTTATGCAGTTGAATACTTCAAGTTGCTACATACTAAGCTCTTGGCCTTATGGTTTCAGAGGAGAAAAGTTTCAAGATTTTGTCATTATTAGTCTATGGGAGCTACTAAGCACCGGGGCGTTGCCAATTTGGACTCAAGAGTCATAGTTCGCAGGACTTAGTAGGTGACCACATAACTTTGCTACATACTACAGTTCGACCTGTATTAAGCAAGTGCCTAAGGGATAGTCAAAATATGCTTGCTTAAGACAGGTTCTTGCTTAATACAGGTGAAATTTAACACATCTGCCTTTCATGGGAACTGAATGCCTGCTTGCTTAAGACAGGTTGCTTGCTTAATAGAGGTGGCCACTAAGACAGGTTTTACTGTAAATGTCTTAGCTTTAGGCTTTATGGTTTCAGAGAAGAAGTTTTTCCGTTTATTGGTCTATGGAAGCTAATGAGCCAAAGGTGGTGGCCATGGCGGCCATGTTTTTTGTCTGATCAAAATTTCTTCAATGAATCTGACAATGGTAGACACAAGGAACATTCATGAAAATTAAGAACGAAATCCATTCAGCGGTTTTGGAGGAGAAGATTAAAAAAAAAAAAAAGATCCCTTTATGAGTCTATGGAAGCTAATAAGCCAATGGGCGTGTCCATGGCGGCCATGTTTTTTGTCTGATCAAAATTGCTTCACGGAATCTGACAGAGGTCCACCCAAGGAACATTCATGCAAAGTAAGAATGAAATCCATTAAGTTGAGCGGTTTTGGAGGAAGAGGTTTTTAAAACTTTTCCCCATATAAGTCTTTGAAAGCTAATGAGCCAAGGGGCATGGCCATGGCAGTCATGTGGGGCATGGCCATGGTGGCCATGTTTTTTGTCTGATCCAAATTTCTTCAAGGAATCTGACAGGGGTCTACCCAAGGAACATACATGCAAAATAAAAATAAAATCCATTGAGCAGTTTGGGAGGAGAAGATTTTTAAATATTTTTTTTTGGTTTCGATGCCATTTTGTTCTGCATGTAACAAAATTCTTTGAAGGAATTCAGAAGAGAACTATGTGAGAAACATTCCTGTGAAGTTTGGTTACAATCGACCAAGTAGTTAAGGGGGAAATGTTTAAAGAAAAAAGTTAATGCACGGATGCACAACCGCACAGACGCACAACAGACACAGGGCCATAACATATAACATAAGACCCGCCGGTCTTTGGCCAGTGGAGCTAAAAAATGAACAGATTTATGTTTTTATTTCTTTATTTATTTATTTTTTCCTTTCCTCCGTCGGATTCGGTATGCCTCCCTTTTCAACTAAGCCATTTTAACCCTCAGGGATCTGGAGAACTGTTGACACTGTAGTATAATTAGGTCTAATAAATCAATCTCCCTCAGTATTTTGAATTTATTTTGAAACATCAAGTCGTATAAATAGAGTTTGTGTTGAAAACATCAGTTCTATCACCAGTGTGATGGGCAAGTGAAATTTCTGATGTTTTGAATTTTAGAATGACAATTTGTAGGTGGACCTCTATAGATATGTGATAGTCAGCAAAATTGGAGGAGATTAATTCAGATACAGGAAGGTACTTTAAAATCAATAAATAAATAAATAAATAAATAAATAAATAAATAAATAAATAAATAAACAAGAACTTTTGAAGAAGAGAAGACTTTTTTAACATTACACTACATGTTATATAGTGAAAATAAACCCCGCCCACTGCAGCCATGTTTTTTGTCGGATCAAAATTTCTTCAAGGAATCTGACAGAGGTCCACCCAAGGAACATGCATGCCAAATAACTATGAAATAAAACAAGAACTTTTGCAGAAAATATTTTCAGCATTACACTATATGTTATATAGTGAAAATAAGCCTCGCCCATGGCGGCCATGTGTTTTTGTAAGATCAAATTTTTTTCAAGGAATCTGACAACAGTCCAGCCAAGGACAATTCATGCAAATTACAATGAAATCCCACAAGTACTTTTGCAGAAGAAGATTTTTTAGCATTACATTATATGTTAAATAGTGAAAATAAGCCCCGCCCATGGCGGCCATGTTTTTTGTCGGATCAAAATTTCTTCAAGGAATCTAAAAGAGGTCCACCCAAGGAACATTCATGCAAAATAAAAACAAGGCATCGCATGCGATACAAATCCCCTCGCACTAGACAACTTTGTGTGTGGAAAACACTGAAATGGCAAAAGTCCAACTTGCTTGAGATATTATCATATGCAACATTTGTGTAAAGTTTGTTTAAAAATCCTCCAATAAATGTACATTCTAGAGTGATGACGTTTCTCTAAAAATAGCCATATTGACCTTGACTTGAGGCCATGACCACGAAAGTAGATCTTGCTCAAGATATTATCATAAGCATCTTTTGTGTGAAGTTATATTAAAATCTGTTAATAAATGTAGGCGGTAGAGCGATGACAAAGTTTTTCTAAAGATAGCCACAGTGACCTTGACTTTGAGGTCATGACCTTGAAAGTCGAAGTAAGTCGAGATATTATCATAAGAAACATTTGTGTGAAGTTCTATTACAATCCATCATTAAATGTAGGCGCTAGAGCGATGACAAAGTTTTTCTAAAAATAGCCACAGTGACCTGGACCTTGAAAGTCTAAATAGCTCGAGATATTGTCATAAGGAACATTTGTGTGAAGTTATATTGAAATTGGTGAAAAAATGTAAGCACTAGAGCAATGACAAAGTTTTTCGAAAATAGCCACAGTGACCTTGACCTTGAAAGTCAAACACGCTCGAGGTATTGTCATAAGGAACATTTGTGTGAAGTTATATTGAAATGGGTGAAGAAATGAAAGCGCTAGAGCCATGACAAAGTTTTTCTAAAAATAGCCACAGTGACCTTGACCTTGAAAGTGGAACTCACTAGAGATATTGTTATAAGGAACATTTGTGTGAATTAATATTGAAATTGGTGAAAAAAATGTAAGCGCTAGAGCAATGACAAAGTTTTTCTAAAAATAGCCACAGTGACCTTGACCTTGAAAGTCGAACTCGTTCGAGGTATTGTCATAAGCAACATTAGTGTGAAGTTATATTGAAATCAGTGAAGAAATGTAGGCGCTAGAGCGATGACAAAGTTTTCTAAAAATAGCCATAGTGACCTTGACCTTGAAAGTCGAAATGGCGAGATATTGTCATAAGGAACATTTGTGTGAAGTTATATTGAAATCGATGAAGAAATGTAAGCGCTAGAGGGATGACGAAGTTTTTCTAAAAATAGACCCAGTGACCTTGACCTTGAAAGTGGAACTCGCTAGAGATATTGTCATAAGGAACATTTGTATGAAGTTATATTGAAATTGGTGAAGGATTGTAAGCACTAGAGCGATGACAAAGTTTTTCTAAAAAATAGCCACAGTGACCTTGACCTTGAGGCCTTGACCTTGATAGTCGAACCCGCTTGAGATATTGTCATAAGGAACATTTGTGTGAAGTTATATTGAAATCAGTGAAGAAATATAGGCGATAGAGCGATGACAAAGTTTTTTCTAAAAATAGCCACAGTGACCTTGACCTTGAGGCCATGAGTTGGAAAGTCGAACTCGCTGGAGATATTTTTATAAGGAACATTTGTGTGAAGTTATATTGAAATTGGTGAAGAAATGTAGGTGCTAGAGCGATGAAAAAGTTTTTCTAAAAATAGCCACAGTGACCTTGACCTTGAGGTCATGACCTTGAAAGTCCAACTCGCTCAAGATATTGTCATAAGGAACATTTGTGTGAAGTTATATTGAAATCAGTGAAGAAATGTAGGAGCTAGAGCGATGACAAAGTTTTTCTAAAAATAGCCACTGTGACCTTGACCTTGAAGCCATGACCTTGAAAGTGGAACTCGCTCGAGATATTTTTATAAGGATGATTTATGTGAAGTTATATTGAAATTGGTGAAGAAATGTAAGCGCTAGAGCGATGACAATGTTTTTCTAAAAATAGCCACAGTGACCTTGACCTTGAGGTCATGACCTTGAAAGTCAAACTCGCTCGAGATATTTTTATAAGGATCATTTGTTTGAAGTTATATTGAAATTGGGGGAGAAATGTAGGCGCTAGAGTCATGACAAAGTTTTTAAAAAAATAGCCAGAGTGACCTTGACCTTGAGGTCATGACCTTGAAAGTCGATCTTGCTCCAGATATTCTCGTAAGGAATGTTTGTGTGAAGTTATATTAAAATCGGTCAAGAAATGTAGGCGCTAGAGCGATGACAAAAGGACGTACGAACGCACGTGGCGGTAGAGCGAAGACAAAAGTACATACGTACGTGGCACTAGAGCGATGACAAAAGTACGTACGTACGGGACAAATGCTATATCCCCCCTCACAACTATGTTGTGCGAGGGGATAATGAAATCCAACAGGTGGGTTTGGAGGAGAAGATTTTTAAAGATTTTTAATTTTTTGTGTGGTTTTGTTGCCATGGCAACCAGAGTTCTGGGTGTAACAAAATTCTTTGAAGGAATTTAGAAGAGGACTAAGTAAGGAACATTCCTGTGAAGTTTGGTTACAATTGGCCCAGTAGTTTAGGAGGAGAAGATGTTTTAGCATTACACTATACGTTAAATAGGGAAAATAAGCCCCACCCATGGCGGCCATGTTTTGTCGGATCAAAATTTCTTCAAGGAATCTGAAAGAGGTCCACCCAAGGAACATTCATGCAAAATAAAAATGAAATCCAACAGGTGGTTTTGGAGGACAAGATTTTTAAAGATTTTTAATTTTTTGTGTTGTTTTGTTGCCATGGCAACCAGAGTTCTGGGTGTAACAAAATTCTTTGAAGGAATTTAGAAGAGGACTAAGTAAGGAACATTCCTGTGAAGTTTGGTTACAATGGGCCCAATAGTTTAGGAGGAGAAGATGTTTTAGCATTACACTATATGTTAAATAGGGAAAATAAGCCCCACCGATGGCGGCCATGTTTTTTGTCGGATCAAAATTTCTTCAAGGTATCTGAAAGAGGTCAACCCAAGGAACAGTCATGCAAAATAAAAATGAAATCCAACAGGTGGTTTTGGAGGAGAAGATTTTTAAAGATTTTTAATTTTTTGTGGTTTTGTTGCCATGGCAACCAGAGTTCTGGATGTAACAAAATTCTTTGAAGGAATTTAGAAGAGGACTATGTAAGGAACATTCCTGTGAAGTTTGGTTACAATTGGCCCAGTAGTTTAGGAGGAGAAGATGTTTAAAGAAAAAGTTAACGCACGGACGCACGACGGACACAGGGCCATGACAATAGCCCCGCTGGCCTTCGGCCAGTGGAGCTAATAATGAGTCCCCCTTGCTATGTGTAACAATAATTTTGTTCTATTGCAATCTGTTTTCCAAGTTTTGGCCAAAGATAGAAATTACTGAAATTGTTGAATGAATACCACATACATGTATACAATTACGACTCATGCAAGAGTCTCTGTTTATTATAAGGCAGACTTTCTTGTTAAATTATTATGTAACCAAATCATTTAGCAAAGGATGTCCATACTCTTTAGGATGGGCAAATCCTGTTCTATTCCCTTTCATGAACATTCATTATACTCAATATGAGGCCACACTTGAAACCATGAGATACAAATGGCAAAATGTGCCGACTCAGTACATGTATATGAAGTAGATAGATAAATCAGTCCCCGTTTTTAGAGTATGACTAACTGTATTATTGATATAAGATTAACATACAGAGTTAACTTCCCACTTGGGGGACTGTGAATTTTACTGATTTCCATAGTGTTGCCTAGGAGAGCAACTTCATATAGCCATTATTTCATAATGAATGGTCTGTTTTACATCAAACTTGGCAGGAATGTTCACTGGGTAGTAGCCTTTCAAATGGGCCATTGAAATGGCTAAATCATAGTTGCCATGGTAATTAAGTGGCATCTCAAAGTTGTCAAAAAGTGTGATTTCACATGCATTTTTGACTGAATCTTAATCTTCACACTGCTGTCAAGGCAACAATTAAGGGGTTTGGCACTGGCAATTTTTACTGTCTGCAGCATATTTTGCCAGCCTCCCCCCCCCCCCCCCCCCCATTTTTAGGACAACTTATCCTTATGCAAACATATCTGTCCAGGGGTGGGGGACGCAGATTTTAGGTGGTTCTGGGGCTCATAAAGTATGTGTATATGTGTGTGGTGGTGGTGGTGGTGGGGGTGGGGGTTCAGACACATAAAAAGGCACATCTGAGTGGGAAAGGCTTAAACCTCCAAAACAAAAACAACGAAAACAAATTGTAGCTAGTACTTACAGTCTGGTAAGCATCTCAAATTGTTAGACTGTACATGTCTGTAAACAGAGAAAATCAATCAAAGCACTGAGAGTACTGGTAGGTTGATTGTCTTGGCTTAGAAAATAGACCATAAACTGTTTTGTTTAACCCTTAACTTCCAGTATTTATAGCAAACAGTGTAGATCCTGATCAGATGCTGATGTGTAATGCGGCATCTGATTTTAGTAATTGTTTGCCATTGATCAAGTACATGAGTCCCAGTCCAAATTTTACTTTTTACGCAGGGCTAATTTAAGACTGATGACACATGGAGAAGACTAGTACTGCTATAAAAAAAACGGCACCTGGATTTTGTACATAGGTGATTGATAAACAATCAACCCAGATTTAGTAATTACATGAGCAGCATTCACTATACCTAGTGCAAAGCACACCAATACTTTTTCACAATAGTGACCTTGGCAATAGTGCTTTCCTGATAGTGGCAACAGTAATAGTTTTGGCAATACTTATATATATTATAGTGATTTCTCTATCACAACAGTTTCAACAGTTCTATCAACAGAAATATTAGATGTACATGTATAAACAGAAATCATAGGTCTATGAATAGAAAGTATTTGTTTGTTTGTTTGTTTGAACTGGAGTTTAACGGCCCATTCAACACTATTTTAGGTCAATTTTGAGCCGGTCAGTTTACCTATCCACACTTTTCCTGGGCAGGCTTATACATAAGCGGTTAACCAGTGCAGTGCACATTCTTTTTCCAGAAACTGACAACTGCCCTTCTTGAATCAGGGGAAGGGTGAGAATGACCATAGAAAAGATTTCATGATCAATCTCCACAAAAGAATGTTGCCGACCCAGGCAGGTATAAATAGAAAATATCTGCATGTATTAACAATAATAAGGAATTGTACTGGAATTTGCATGCCAGAACTCTAAAATGTATAACACTTTTGGTGTCGCTCATCAAATATTACAGCAACAGAATGGCTTTCAACTGAATGTCATCAAAACTAAGGACATTACTTCAGCAATCTTGTTTTTTAAGCAATTGATGTTCCAACTAGTGATCACAATAGTATTGCAATAGGAACCTGCAATAGTAATAGTATAGCAATAGTGCTTTTGCCAATAGTAACATTATTGCAATAGGAACCTGCAACACTAATAGTATAGCAATAGTGCTTTTGCCAATTGTAACATTATTGCAATAGTCACTTTGACCTGCAATATATATGGTTAACCATAGATCAAAAGCAGAAACAATGTTTTTTAAACAACCATGTTACATGTTATCATAACCATGTTACATGTTATCATAACCATGTTACATGTTATCATATGATTTCAATGACATTATGGTAAACTGCTGAATATATTGGTCCCCAACTCCTCGCCCATCAGGACTTGGAGAAATAGATTGGGCTCCATGATGCTTCCATGTAGTGAGTGGCACAGATCTGAAACTGACTGCCTGGTAAACTGCTTAGAAGGTCTAAGCCTGCCCAGGCAAACAAGGCAAAGTGGTGTGAGTCTGACTGTCCCTATTGCTTTGTTTTGACGGTAGGGCCTCAGATTACATTTCTCTCAATGTCGGTTAAAAGTCCCACAAAATTGGAAGCAATGTCTCCAAAATGACTAAATAGTGTTGATGAGGATGAAAAATCTCAATTCAAACAAACAAACACTGCTGAATTACAGTGACGTCATAATTGTTAATTAAATTAAACCAGCATACTTACAGTTGCGTTAGAGCGGTCAGCTTTCCTAGTTCTTTGGGCTGAGGAAAAACAAATGAAAAATACCTTAACCCACTCCTAAAGGGGTACCTTGTCAAACAGTGCAGGCCCAGATCAGGCGCCGCAGAATGCAGCGTCTGATCAGGGCCTGCAGTATTTGCTAACAGAATTTTCAGTCAAAAATAGAATAAAAACGAAAAAAATAGACCCGAAACCCCTTATATGAAAAATGGACTTGTCCAACATATAGCAATGGAAGAGTCCACTAGTAAACAATGAGTTAAGGGGAATGGGTACATGTGACATATTTTCTGCCATTTTCAGGGATAATTCTGGCTCAGAATATCATGGGAGAAAATATCTCACCCAGCTGAAACTGGTGAGAAATTACGAAATTTCAGTGAAACAGTACAGTAATGTCCTAAATAGTCAAGTAAGGTTTTGCTATGAGATTTTACTAGCGCTTAGTCAATTTCAATGAGATTTTTGGCAAAAAAGTGAGCAAATCTCTCCAAATCTCACCCAAAAATGATCACTGCATTTTTACAGGGGATAAAACTTTCAGGATTTCCTAATTGCTTGCCTGTAAACCAAAGGGTCTACTCTAAAGGGAAAGAATTTGCTCATTTGAAGCAAATTCTTTCCCTAAAGCGTTGACCCTAGCCTGGTCCCTGGCTATGAGTTGTAGGATTCTAAAAAAGATAATGTACTCCTCCTTGACTAATTTTCTGCACAGATTAACTCCCTTACCTGGCAGAAACTCATAACTGTTCAACCAAATCAGCGAGAAACCCTTTGCTAATGATTTTATATATAAAAAAATTAAGCATTTTAAAATGTCTAAGTTATCAGCTAGATGGGAGCCAGTCAAGAGCTGACCCCTAAGTACAAGGGGACAAACATATTATTGAAAGAATTGTCTCCCCTGAAGGCATATACATTCCCTTAAATACATACAACTTGAACACCATCAAGAAAACAGACCTATATAATTTTGACCCCCTTTAACCTCACTTTTATATAAGAAATATGGGGTTTACAGTGGTATACATTATTTTTCTTAATTCTGCTCAAAATCATAGATCGTGGGTACTCCTTAGAACTGCCTCACCAAAAATCGCCAGTCCAAACCCCTTAATTTTTGTCTTGACAGCTGTGTGGAGATTATTATTCAGTCAAAAGGACATGTGAAATACTGAGAGATTCCACCTCTTTACCATGGCAACATTGATTAAGCCTAAAGAAGGTTGCATTTAAAAGATTCAAGCCGAGTTTGGTATAAAACGGACCATTTGTTATGAAAAGTTACTGTCAGGCGCAACACTGAGAAAATCAGCAAAATTCACAAAGTCCCCATGTGGTAATGTGATAACAGCTAGCTACAAGCAGAACAGTGCATCATTTGTTTGTTTGTTTGAGTTGAGGTTTAACGTCCCCGTCAACACTATTTAAGTCATTTTGGAGATGTTGCTTCCAATTTTGTGGGACTTTTACCCAACATTGAGATGAAATGACATCTCAAGCCCTGTCGCCCAATGAAACCAAAAGGCTTATATGCATTAGATGGTCTGACTCACACCATTTTGCATGGGCAGGCTTAGTCCTAAGTGGTTTACCAGTACTCATGTGTGGTCAGTTTCAGCTCTGCGTGGATGCATCATGTAGCCCAATCTATTTCTTCAAGCCCCGATGGGCAGGGGCAGACAGTGCATCATTTGTGTAAGTTACAAAACATTTTATTTCAATAAATTTAAGGTTTTCAGAATTGTACCTCTCACATCAACCTTGCATTCTGTACATTATGTTAACAATAACAAGACTGTGATATGAGTGGGAAGACCTTGTCACAAGGAACCTACATGCCAAATATGATGGCTCTACCTTAAATGGTTCAAAAGTTATGAATAAAATGGTCAAAGGTCAAGGTCACAGGTCAAAAGTTTGTATTGGTGGGAAGCCCTTGTCACAAGGAACCTACATGCCAAATATGAAGGCTCTATCTGAAATGGTTCAAATGTTATGGCAAAGAAGGTCAAAGGTCAAAGTCACAGGTCAAAATTTTTGTACGGGTGGGAAGCCCTCTTCATAAGGAACATACATGCAAAATATGAAGTCTCTATCTCAAATGGTTAAAAAGTTATGATAAAGTAGGTCAAAGGTCAAGGTCACAATATTTTTGTATGAGTGGGAAGCTCTTGTCACAAGGAACCTTCATCCCAAAAATGAAGGTTCTATCTCAAATGTTAAAAAGTTATGACAAAGTAGGCTCAAGGACACAGGTCAAAAATTTTTGTATGGGTGGGAAGCCCTTGTCACAAGGAACTTTCATGCCAAATATGGCCCATATTCAAACTTGACTTACTGTGACCTCTAGTGTGTTCACAAGGTTTTTCTATGATTTGACCTAATGTAGTACTTTTTGACCCAACATTACCCATATTCAAACTTGACCGAGACATTGTCAAGATGATCATTCTGAGCAAGTTTGATGATAATCAGACTAAAACTGTAACCTCTAGTGTGTTCACAAGGTTTTTCTATGATTTGACCTACTGAAGTACTTTTTGACCCAACATGACACATATTCAAACTTGACCGAGATATTGTCCAGATGATCATTCTGAGCAAGTTTAATGATGATTGGACCAAAACTGTGGCCTCTGGAGTGTTCACAACGTTTTTCTGTGATTTGATCTGCTGACCTACCACTATGTCGCACGGTAGTGATATTGTAATGGTTTACAAAACTTGTCTTAATCACATTATTTCCAGCTCCCACAATTTATGTTTGCAGGAAAAATATTAGTAAAATGTATTTTTTGGAGCTGTGAAAGAATTCATTTAATCACATTGGTGAGTTACTGTACCATATAACGGTTCAAATCTATTGATACTGACTTAGCGGTATGCTGATATGGGCCTCCATGGACTAGTTGGTAAGAGCCCTTGTAAGAGCGCTGTCTCTTAATCATCAGTTCTTCCAAGCTCAGCTGCTCTGCAAGGGAAGGTCAGATGTTTTTTTATATTGTTTGTCACTTGTTCCAAAACTATAAAGTTCAGAAGCTTTTCAATGTGACACTGACTTGTCTCTGATTAATAATCAGCTCAAAATAATTGAAATAATCTTGAAAGGCAGTTTGGTTAGACAAATTTTTAAAAACAATAACAACAAAAAAAACCTGCCAAGTCTGGTCACTGTAATCTCTCTTACCAATTATTGTTTCAAATATCAACTCATCATCAACTCATCATCAAATAAACATCTGATCAAGTCAATCGACTTCTATAGATGCATCTCGACTGTATAGACGAATCTCTCTGGTGTGGTGGTCGGTTTTGTAACATACAGGATCAAACTTGTATGGATGCCCATGCCAAAGTTTGTTCAGTCTGTTTTTGAAAGCGTTCACGGAGGGTGCATTAACAACAGTATTGGGGAGTTGATTCCATTCATTCACAACTCGGTTACTGAACGTGTTTGCATGAAGATTCAGCCTTGATCTTTTCTTTTGAAGTTTAAATGAGTGTCCTCTTGTTGCTCTGTACTCAGCCAATTTGAATAATTTGTCTTTATCTACTAAATCAATGTCATGTAGTATCTTATATACTTGAATTAAGTCTGTCCTTTCTCGCCTATATTCTAGCGATGGGAGCCCTAGTTTGTGCAACCTCTCTGAATATGGTAGATTTTTTAGGGTTGATACTAATTTGGTTGCTCGACGTTGGACGTTTTCAATAGTAATTTTGTCTTTTTTATATAACGGTGACCAAACAGGGGTAGCAAATTCAAGGTGCGGTCTAACCAGAGATTTGTATAAGTTCAAAAACATTTCTTCGTCAATAAAAGTGAAGGTCCGAAAGATGATACCTAGGTTCCTATTTGCAGTATTTACTTTTGAGCTTATATGGTCTCTGAAGAGTAATTTTTTGATCTATTATAACTCCCAGATCTTTCTCGGTTTCGACTGATTCCAGTTCAATTGTTTGGCCTTTAGATATCATGGAGTAATTGGTGACTCTGTCTTGTTTGCCAATACGTAGATGGTGGCATTTATCCGTATTGAACAACATTTTCCAAATGTCCGCCCAGTCCACTGCCCTATTTAAACTTCTTTGGATATTGCTTTCAGTATCAATTGGTGGTACAACAGAATAGATCTTGGCATCGTCCGCAAACAATTTAATGAACACATCAATGACTTCTGGTAGGTCATTTATGAAGACTAGGAGCAAGACTGGCCCTAGTACACTACCTTGGGGAATTCCACTCGTAACGTTTTTCCAGACTGACTTCGATCCATTTACAATGACACGCTGTTTTCTGTCGGACAGGAATTCTTTTATCCAACTATGGACCTTACCCCTTATACCGTAGCCATATATTTTCTTTAATAGCCTTTTGTGTGGTACCTTATCGAAGGCTTTGCAAAAATCGAGATAGATCACGTCTACATCGTCCCCATTATCAATAGTTTGTGTAAGATCCTCAAGAAACTCGATTAATTGCGTTGTACATGACCTGCCTTTTATAAACCCGTGTTGTGACTTGGAAAAAAGATTATTACTTGTCATATGGTCAACAATACTATCGCGGATGAGCTTTTCCATTATTTTGCAGGGTACGGATGTTAGGCTTATTGGTCGGTAATTCCCTGGATTTTTTTTCACACCCTTCTTAAAGATGGCACTTACATTGGCTTGTTTCCAAATTTCAGGCAGTTTACTTTCTTCTAGAGACCTTTGGAAGATGGTCATTAAAGGGACTTTTATTTGTTCCACAGTTTCTTTCAAATATTTTGGATGGAGGAGATCGGGTCCTTGGCTTTTGCCTGGTTTTAAGGCTCCTATAACCTTCGTAACACTTTTTTCGGTAATTGATATATTTTCCAAAGGCTGAGTAAAAGTTCGGTCATTGAAAGTAGGGAGGGGTTGGTCAGTTTCACTCTCAAATACATTTGAGAAATAATCGTTTAGTGTGTTCGCAGTCTCCTGGTCGTTTGTAGTAAGATTTCCATTGGGCATTTCTAATCTTGATACAACTGTTTTGGTTTTGGTTTTGGAACGCACATAGTTCCAGAAGATCTTGCTATCTGTTTTTATCTTCAGGGCTAGATTTTTCTCATATTGGTATCTTGCAGTCCTTATCTTGGATGTAACATTGTTTCTTGCAGATTTATATTTGTTGTAGTTGGAGTCTGATTTACAATATTTGTATTTTAGCCAGCGTTGTCTCTTCTCTTTGATCGCTATTTGACAAGGTCTTGTGATATATGGTATGCGCTTAATACCCTCAGGGAGAGGTTTGTTAGCCGGTACATTGTTCTTGATTAAGTTGATATTTATTTCTGCAAACCTGGACCAGGATTGTAGCAGGTTCAGACCATATAATTCTTGTTGCCAATTTAGTTGACTAAGTTGGTTTCTAATATTGTTATAGTTGCCTTTGAAAAAGTTCAATTTCTCCATACTACATACATCTGTTGTCTGTGTCGTATAACATGTTAGTTGGAAGTGGATGACTAAGTGGTCACTTTTTCCTAGACCTGGATGAAGGTTAATTTCATTAGCCATTTCTTCTTCATTGGTTAAAATCAGATCTAAAACCGATGGATCATTGCCTTCCCGATATCTTGTTGGATTGAGAATATGTTGAAAGAAGTAGGTGTCCCTGACACACTCTACGAATTGGCTGGCGATGTGATTTTCACTAACATTTGTGGTCATTTCACACCAATTGATTTCTTTAAAGTTGAAATCACCCATTAGGAGCTTGTGCGTAAAGTTTAAATCTCGACATTTGATTAATAGGGTTTTTAAGTGCAAAAAGTTTTCTTCTGTAGCATTAGGGCTTCTGTAGATACATCCAACCAGAAGCGCGTCTGTATGTTTTAGGCTGATACGACACCATACAGATTCCTTAAAGTCAGTTTCCAGAAATATCTGCTCTGCAGACAAATAGTTTTTAACGTATAGGAAAACTCCTCTGCCTTCTTGGAGGTTAGCGTAGAACATGTCATAATTTTCTAAATGGTAAAAGGTTTCCATATTGTCAAAATATTTGTGTTTTGGGAAGACTTCAGTGATTCCTATAATGTCTGGCGAATATTCTTGTATACTTAGTTTGAGCTCATCCATTTTTGATTGGGTAAGGCAATCTGCATTAGTGTACAGGGCTTTTAGTGTATAAAAACCACAATTATTTACATTAAAATACTCAGATTGTACATTGCTAAAACTTGCCTCCTATAGAGAAGACTCCGAGGCAGTTGCATCTAGACCAACAGCTCCAGGTTGTGATAGGCCACCAATAAACTTCTCTTCAGTGTGGATTGTGTTGGAAATCGTCGTCTGATCGTAGACTCCCATCTGTGATTCAATGATAGAGTTATTCAGGACGTTGAAGTGGGGCTGTTGTTCAGATTGTTCATCCCTAATAGGGCTTGGGGCAGTGCCACTAATTGCCATTTCAGGTATTTGAACTGGTATAGGGTCCCTTAATACGAACTGTCTAGTAGGTGGGGTAACAGCCCTAGCATCCATTGGTGAAGCTTGTTGGCGGAGTTCATTCTGTTGCTTTTTAGTTTTGAATTTCTCTATTCTTTCTTGCCTCTGTTCTGGGGTCAGGTCTTTTGTGATAATCACTCTGCGATAAATCTCTGACGTTTTTGTACCTATATGCCTAGCATTGTCTAGAAGAAACTTCCTCTGTGCTTTTGAGTCTAAAATAATTCTCAGAGGTCTTGTCCTAGTTTCATCCTGGTTTCCTAGCCTATAGGAGGTTACTATGCTCAGGTTATCTAGGCCTAAACTACGGCTTATGATTTGCATATCTTGTTCATCAGCTGTTTTGTTTTCTGTGCCAGTGTTATTGGTATGCTCTTTCAAGTTAAATACAGTTAGATTTAGTTCTCGTCTTTTCCTATCTTCAAGCTCTTTGTTTCTTTTGTCCACAGCAGTATGAATATCTTTTTTGATTGAATCAATAATCTCATCCTTCATCGTTGCAACCTGAGATTGTACGTCTTGCTTGGTCTTAGACTCTATGCTTTCTACCTTTTCTTCAAGAGTGGTCATTCTTTGCTCATATCTGCCTTTAAATTCTTCTAATGTACGGTAGAAGAGATATTTTCTAAAGTTGGGAATGTAGATGTACAGCCTTTACATGTCCAATGGAAGTTTACCATTTCACCAGATGTTATACAGCCATATAAGGTTTCTGTTATCTTTCCACATCTAAGGCAGAAATTTTGTTTACAACCTGAGCAAGTTACAATTTTCTCCACCGGTTGTTCACAGTTATAGCATATGTAACCTGAGGCATTCAAATCTGAGGCTGGTCTAGGCCTTTTATTATCCTGTCTATCGTTCATTTTTTGACATTTGGTTCATAAAGCCGAACATGGGTTATGTGGAATGAGGTACGATAACAGATGGCGAGGCAAGCCCTCACACACAATTATAGTATCCTCAATAGCTATAAATATACATGGAGTGTACATGTATGTAATGCATACCTGCGAGTAATGGCCAAATGTGACCAATCACCGCATTAGTAGAAAGAAAGAAATACTACTCTCATCACGTGACCAACTCCGTGAAATAAACAACCCCCTAAACCCCACTTTATATAGAGAAATCTGGGGTTTATGGGGGTATACATTATTTTTCTTATTTCTGCTCCATGCATAGGCTGTTGGCACTCATTAGAACTGCCTCATTAAGGCGGTTCTAACGAGCACCCACAACCTATATTTGAAAAATACCATGGATTTTCATCAGAAAGTACTCAATTTGGACATGTGAAAAATGCACTATGTCGCACGAGTGTGTTATCGTAATGACTCTTTTGGAAGGTATTTTTTTTTGGGGGGGGGTGGTTTTACGGCCCTTTCAAGATTATTTCACTCATATCGAGCCGATCCTTAATCTGAGGTGGGCGAAAACCGAAGTACCTGGAGAAAAACCACCTGACCATTGCAGAACTTGCCATCGCACTCTTCTGGAAGTAAAAACTCAAAACCGGGTATTTGGGAAAACCGAAAACAAACTTTTACCGGAAATAACCGAAAACAAATTTTCATAACCGAAAACAAACTATATCACCAATTATACCAAGATTACTGTACATTTAGACATATACATGTTTAAAAGCTATGTAAACAGATAATATGGCCAAGTTTGGGAGAATAATTTGAAATAATAACGATTTTATTGCATTTTTATATAATTTTCATACATGGACCGGGATCTACATTGCTAGTACTAACTGTTTGCCTTGTTGTTTGTGATCTAAATGAATACATTATACTTAGTAACTCGATTGTTTGAAAGTCAGAAATGTTTGTGACTAAAACAATTTATTTAGCAGGATTCTGCTTAAGAAATTTAGACAAAAATGGTTTAACTGGCTGGTCATCAGGAGGTTCCAGGTTAGGTAAATGCCAAGCAAGTAACATCAAGATCTACACTGATTGTACTTACTGCTTGCCATGTTGTTTTTGATTTAAATGAATACATTGTAGCTTGTACTTTGATAGTCGGGAATGGGTGTGACTAAATTAATTTATTCAGCAGGATACGGCTTTAGAAATTTTGTATATAAAAAAAAAATACGTCGAGTATATCCTTTGGATGCGCGTCTCACTGGTCATCAGGAGGTCAATGGTTTGATAACGGCCCTGCTAGGAACATCTTTTCATGAAGATTGATCATTAAATCCTTTCAAGTGTGACACTCCAAGAAGGGCAGTTATCAGTTTTATAGCGAAAGAATCTGCACTGGATTAGTTAGTTGACCTAAATAGTGTTGACAGACCATTTAAACTTTAAGTAACAATCAGTGGAATAGAGTGCATACTTTCATATCTCCAAATAATCATTTTATTGGTTATTGTTTGTTTGTTTAATTTGAGGTTTAACGTCCCCATCAACACTGTAAAGGTCATTTTGGATACGTTGCTTCCAATTCTGTGGGACTTTTACCCGACATTGAGATGAAATGTCATCTCAAGCCCAGACGCTCAATGAAACCAATAGGGTTTATAAGCATGGACGGAGCGACTCACGCGGTATTGCCTGCGTAGGCTTAGATCCTCTTAGCGGTTTACCAGTACTCGTGTGCGGGTCGGCGGTTTCAGCTCTGCGTGGAAGCATCATGTAGCCCATCTATTTTTTCAAGCCCTGATGGGCGGGGGCTACTTTTTATTGGTTATATGATTTTTTTCTTATTATACAAAATTTCTAAATAAAAATCAAAAATGAGTTCCTTTAAGAGCAATGAAAACATTCATAAGAAAGAAGATGGGCCATACTACGTAGTTTCGGCTAATAAAGCCTCATCAGTGACCCTGTAATGATCCGACAAAGAAAGCAAGAGGAAACATACTGCAATTTTGCAAATTTCGAATAGGCAGTCGATACAAAGACTGATATAAATCAAATTGGGGTCCAAAAAATTAAAAACCTGTCTAGAATATGAGTCTAAACCAATAATTTATTTCTGATTTCTCAGAATATTCACGCTGATCTCAAAGGACCAAAAGTAAAATATAAACTACACTATGGTTGATGTACGGGGAGTCGTTTTACGGCCGCCACACGGCACAACACCAGCTGCAGTGAAGGCAAATAAAAATCAAAAATGAGTTCCTTTAAGAGCAATGAAAACATTCATAAGAAAGAAGATGGGCCATACTACGTAGTTTCGGCTAATAAAGCCTCATCAGTGACCCTGTAATGATCCGACAAAGAATGCCAGAGGAAAAGCCGTACCCTGCTGATCCTGAGGTTACTGGTTGGGCAGTTAGCTAACCTTGGACCACCTGATGGCCAGCCAGATGAACCATTTGGACTAAATTTCTTAAGCAGAATCCTGCTAAATAAATTGTTTTAGTCACAAACATTTCTGACTATCAAACGATCAAGTTACTAAGTATAATATATTCATTTAGATCACAAACTACAAGGCAAACAGTTAGTACAAGCAGTGTAGATCCCTCCATCTATGAAAATTGTATTTAAAAAAGGCAATAAAATCGTTATTATTTCAAATTATTCTCCCAAACTTGGCCATATTATCTATTTACATAACTTTTAAACATGTATATGTCTAAATGTACAATAATCATGGTATAATTGGTGATTTAGTTTGTTTTCGGTTATGAGAATTTGTTTTCGGTTATTTCCGGTAAAAGTTTGTTTTCGGTTTTCCCAAATACCGCTCAAAACCTACCAGGATGGTCAAAAAATTTCTTTTCAGGAACAGAAATTTTATGTTTTTCAGGTCTTGGTCTCTCAGCAAGTCCAGCCGAATCTGTCTCAAACGTTGGTAATTCCACTGCAGGACACTGCTGTCAAACGTCTCTTGATACATGCTGACAAATCTCAGCTGTTTATTAGGTTTTTCCACTTTCTGTTTCTAGTTACTTTTTGATCAAGCTGGAAACCAGTATCATTGACTGGTTTACAAAATCTCTTTTCCACCTCTGTTAAAAGCAAGTTTTATATTGACCAAACAAACAAATTACCAGTCTAAAGATGTCAGCGCCCATAAGTTAACACACAACACATTTATTGGGCTTTTCTTTTCTTGATTTATACCTAAGTAACAAAAATTTAGAAAGGGGTGTTGCAGTGTCTAAAGAAAGAAGAAAGCAAGGTGAGCAATAATGTAAGTACAATCGAGTCCAGTTACATTCCACGGCCGTTTATTTTGGGTACCCTGAATTCACCTTTTCAGTCATCACCTGATCACACTGGTCTGCAGACATTTCATCCCTGCAAATGATGCCAATGGAGCGTGTTCGGACACCGAAATTTTCACACTGCTGCAGGGGATCGAACCAGGGACCTCTAGCATCAGAGGCAAGTGCACTAACCACTGAGCTATCACGCTCTGTGTTTAAGGTAACTGTCAACATGTCACGTGAGCTAAAATTCAGGTTGTTCAGAATGTCGACAAGTTTCTAGAAAAGCAACCCATAATGTTCCAAATTATGAATATATGAATAATCATAAAATATGCACGGCCCTCGCCCGTCGGGGCTTGAAGAAATATATGGGCTGCATGATGCTTCCACGCAGAGCTGAAACCGACCCGCATATGAGTACTGGTAAACTTCTTAGAGGATCTAAGCCTGCCCAGGCAAAGCGGTGCGAGTCGGCCCGTCCATGCTTATAAACCCTATTGGCTTCATTAGGCAGCAGGACTTAAGATGTCATTTCATCTCAGTGTCGGGTAAAAGTCCCACAAAATTGGAAGCAACGTCTCCAAAGTGTTGACAGGGACGTTAAACCTCAAATCACACACACACACACACACACATAAAATATGCTTGTTAAGAAAAAAAAGTACATTTTTGCTGGGTTAGAAAAAAAAAAAAATAAATTACTTTATTTATTAGAAAATTGCCTTTCAAAATGGTCAATTTTTGAACATCGCCTTATCTATCTATCTATCTATCTATCTATCTATCTATCTATCTATCTATCTATCTATCTATCTATCTATCTATCTATCTATCTATCGGTTCCGGGTCATTTCGGCCCATAACAAAATCGACCCATAGCAATTTAGGCCCATAAATCAATCTATCTTCCATAACACCTTAACCTCCGAAGAGGACTTCAGATGGGTATTCCAGTATACCAAGTGCTAAAGGGGGTTAGTTGAATAAAAGGGGACAGAAAAGTGGGTGAGATGAGTTTGTGCAGTGCGAAAAGAGAGTGTTAGTATAGTTAAAAGATAAAAACAGCTTCTGGTGTTTAAGGTGATAAGTGAACTACCTGGCAGACAGCTGTACTAAACTGTGCCAGGGTAGGGAGGACCGGTATGTGATGGGGTAGGGCATTCCAGTGGATGATAGTGCGGGGGAAGAATGTGAACCTGTAGTAGTCTTTCAGAGTCATGATCTGTCGGTATGCAAGAGGATGGTTTTTTGAGGAAGTACGGGTATTCAGGATCAGGTAGTCAGCAGCAGGTATCGCAACAAGGTCAAATGTGACCTTATAAAGGAGGACCAACCAACTGTCTATGCGTCGTTGGTCAAGGGTGCGCCATTTGAGATCCTGAAGCATTTTCGTGGCGCTAGATGTATATCGGTAATCTCTGTTTACCCATCTAGCAGCCCTTGCTGCACTGATTCCAATTTGTAGGTATCTGAAGCCGTATAAGGGGACCACACAGTAGAAGCATACTCTAACTGGGCGAACACGCGTTTTGTATGCTGTGGCCTTCAGGTCCTTATTGTGGACCCGAATATTACGTTTTAGGAAGCCTAGAGTCTGATTTGCCTTTTTACTAATGTTATTTACATGATCTGTCCATCTGAGGTCTTCCGAAATGGTGACCCCTAAGTATTTGGCGGATGATACAGTTTCAAGTACACAGCCATGAAGACGGTATTCAGTTTGGAAGGGAGATTTACTTCGGGTCACATGGATGACCTGACACTTTGAGGGATTAAAGCTCATATCCCAGAGCTTTTCCCATTTTTCAAGGTTCTCAAGGTCTTTCTGGAGGATCTCCGAGTCTGTCTCAGCATCAAGGGCAAGGTACATGGCTGTGTCGTCTGCGAATAGCCTTACTCTGGGATCTTACCTGATCCGGAAGATCATTTATGTAGGCTAAAAACAACATGGGACCGAGAACCGAGCCCTGCGGGACACCTGAGGGGACTGGGATGCTGTCAGAGTTAGAGCCGTTTAAAATAACTGATTGTGACCTGTTGTCAAGAAAATCTTTTATCCAGTTTAATGTGTTCCCTCTTATACCATAGAAATGAAGTTTTTGGAGTAATTTTTCATGTGCTACCTTATCAAAAGATTTGCTAAAATCTAAAAGGATGAGGTCAGTTTGTTTTCCAGACTGCATATTTTTAGCAAGTTCATCAACAAGCATAATGAGTTGTGTCTCGCAAGATCTCTTTTCCCGGAACCCATGTTGTAGTTCAAAGAGAATATTTTGGTCAGTGAAATGTCTGGAGATGCTGGAGGCCACAACATGCTCAAGCACTTTGCAGAGGACACAGGTTAAGGATATAGGGCGGTAATTGGCAGGGTCAGATTTGTCGCCTTTCTTAAATATGGGTGAGACGTTTGCTTCTTTCCAGATGGAGGGGAGCTTTCCTGTATCGAGGGATCTTTGATAGATAAGCTGGAGGATGGGGGCAAGTTCTTTGTGAAGGGTCTGCAGGACTATGGGTTTAAGTTTATCAGGCCCAGCGGCCTTGTGAGGATTTAAGCGTTTGAGAAGTTTTTCAATGCCTTGGGTTGAAACTTGGATATTAGGCATTTTGGGGTATGGGCTGGGTTGGAATGGGAGATTGGTACCAGAGTCATGTGAGTCCTGCAGGGTCCTCAGAGCAAGTTGCTTGAGACTTATTGGGCTTTTAGGGCTAAAAACAGAATTGAATTGGCCGTTGAGAGCATTGGCCTTATCTGAGTCTTCAGAGTAAGATTTTCCATTGGCCTTCAGTGAAGAAATTCCACTAGAATCCTGTTTTGCGTGTTTCAGCATGGAGTACAGTTTTTTGGTTTTGACCTTGGGAGGGGTGTCAGGGTCATCTGCATCATTGTTAATACCTAGGATGTCTTGCAGGTACTTTTCGTAAGCTTTGTCTATAACTCGCCGTACAAGGTGCTTTTGATCCAGGAATTTCTTCTGGTCATCTGGTCTGCCTGACCTAGACCAGCGTCTATACAGCTTGTCTCTTTTTCTCATTAGTCGGCGAATTTCCTGATTAATCCAGGGGAAACCGTCTCTAGTACCTGCTTTTCTTGTGGGGATACATGTATGTTCGTCAATACCCTGCTGAAGTCTGCTAGCAAACTTATCCCACAGAGCTTGACTGTCTGTGGTAGCAGGGGCTGACTCTAATTCAGTAAGTAGTTGGCTCATTGATTCTTTAAGCTGGTCCCAGTCGGCCTTTTTGTACAGGGGGATATCACGAGGGACCTGCTTTATGAGTTCAGGGCGGCTATTTACTTCTGCAAGGATGATGTCATGGTCAGACAGACCAGGTAAGATAGAGACTTTGTCAACGAGTGTAGGATTGGATATGAAAAATAGATCTAGGAAATGATTAAAAGGCTGTTATATGGGGTCAATTATCAGCCAAAATTAAAAAAAAATGAAAGATATAGTTAATTTATGATAAAATACATGTATATACAATTTATTTTTACCGCTTTTCACCGCTCGGCATCTGTATCATTATTTTCAATAATTACCTCCCTCATATGTGTTTTCTCGCAATGCAAACTTTGTGATGGAAGATAAGAAATAAAAATAATATAAAAGAGGGTGTGTTTATTTAGCCAAAAAAATGTATATTTATGAACTTTAGGGTCATTGCTTATTTGCTTATATTGTTGGCACATGTCGGTATGCAAAATGATTAATAATCACTTTAGGTTGTTGCCTATATCGACACGTGCCTTAAAGCAACAAACAGAACGATTATCACTTTACTCAAACCTCAGTCATTATTGGGGCACATGCCAATCACCCATAAGTCTATGTCTCCTAATGCGTGTCTTTAATTCTTTCTTTGTTTTTTGCATTCAGTTCTGTTTTATGAATGTTACTGGACAGGGGCGCATCGACAGCTATATATAGGGCTAGCGCCGGGGCCCAACGAAAGACTCACATCAACCTGTGCATCCGTACAGTCTGATTTGTTTGTAATTATGAATCATAAAGTAGCCAAAGCTACCTCCTGCCTCCAGCGATCATGACTTAGCAAGTCAAGCTGTGTATGCTGGGCTCGTGAAGTAGCCAAAGCTTCCCCCACGCCTCCATCGAGCATGACCATACTGTGCGGCTGAGCAAGCTGGTCTGTCTATGCTGGGTGAATTGTAGAAATTGCTGGGCCCTTGCTTTCTCATTCACTTTGTGTTTCAATTGGCCTAATGTTCAAACGGCTTCCTCGGGACCCAGCAAATGTTAATGCATGAAAACCTATGCGTGGTTCATGTAATAAAGTTGAAGATTTTCTGCTGAAAACTAATCAATGCGCCTCTTATTCATAGCGTATTCCATTACATAAATGGAAGTGTTGAACGAAACCCTTAAACCTTAAAAATTTCATAAGCCCAATGTGACTGTGAACAATGCTTGATGTCAGTTTTATAACCATTCCCTGCAGTGAAAACAATCAAATATCACATACCCTTTAGCATTTTCAGAAAAAGAGTGAATTTTCTATCTATCTATCTGCCGATACTTCTTAACCTCCGAGGAGGACTTTCAGAAGGGGTTCCAGTATATCAAGTACTGAAGGAGGTTATTTGAATAAAAAGAGAAGTATAGCAGGTGAAATTAATTTGTACAGTGCTAGGCGAGTTTTAGTATAGTTAAAAGTAAAAAAAAAAACAAAAAACAAAACAAAAAAAAAACAGAAGCCAGTGACTAGGGGGACACATGCCACACCCGGCACAAAGCACAACTAAACTGTGCCAATGTGGATTTTCTTTCTTATATATAATGAAAACACACCCATGTGACAAAGTGCATTCTTTCATTTTCTCCAAAATGACTACTTTTCCTACACAAAAGTGGTATTTGTTTTATTAATACTCCGAGCATGCCGGTTCTATCGAGTGCCCACAACATATGTCTTGGATCAGAAATAAGCATAATAACATATACCCCTTAACCCCCCAAATTTTCCTATATAAAGTGGGGTTAAGGGCGGTATTATTTTCTCGGACTTGTTAACAGGATGTAATTTTTTTATCATTAGAGGAAAGAGTATTAATTTCTCAAACTGAACATATTTTTTTTTATCCCATTTTCGACTTACATGCTACTGACTGAATTGGCGGTGCAAGCAAATCAATTATATGCAAAAATAATAATTATACCGCATTAAAATTGTGGATCGAAATTGCTATGGGCCGATTTTGTATGGGCCGATTTTGTTATGGGCCGAATTGTCCAGGGACCTATCTATCTATCTATCTATCTATCTTCCGTGTCCTAGCAAAGACGAGAAGTAGTTTTTCCAAAAACTGCCATAATAACATTATATCCATCCTTTTAAACACCCACCAAATTGGCCCCCGCACATCGGGGCTTGCAGAAATATATGGGCTGCATGATGCTTCCACGCCGAGCTGAAACCGACCCGCACACGATTACTGGTAAACCGCTTAGAGGATCTAAGCCTGCCCAGGCAAAGTGGTGCGAGTCTGCCTGTCCATGCTTATAAATAATAAACCCTATTTGTTTCATTGGGCGACAGGGCTTGAGATTTCATTTCATCTCAATGTCGGGTAAAAGTCCCACAAAATTGGAAGCAACGTCTCCAAAATGACCTTTACAGTGTTAAACCTCAAATCAAACAAACAAACAAAAACCCACCAAATGGTCAATATTGACAGCCCTTACTGTGTACATGATCGGTGGTCCATAGAAACACCAAACCACACCATACCACCCCAAACCACCATTACAATTCCTCAAACCACTTCCTAAAGGGTTGGTTATGGCCTACTAAGGAATGCTGGGGTTTGTTGAAGTCATATCTGTTAGGTTTGGGATTGCTAGTGTTACTGTGTACAGTACAGCTTCCCCCCAAACCATCAAGCCAACCACCCATACCTGTCAACTAAACCATGCTCCTGTAATAAGTTTATTCTTTAAGTATATATTAACATTGAAACTTTATGTACTGCCAATTATACAGCCATCTGAAAGAATACGAATAGAAGAAGGAAGGAAGGAGGTGAAGGAAGAATGCAAGGATGTAAAAGAAATGAATAAAGAGAATGAAAGTTTGATATGCTTTGGTGTTGTGGTTCCAAGTACATGTAGTCCAAAGCAGTGTATACGATATTTTACCCATTTTTGTTTGTTTTGATTTTACGGCCCTTTCTTCAAGATTATTTCATTTATATCAAGCCAATCGTAAAACAGATGTGGATGAAAACCAGTGTACCCGCAGAAGAACACCTTACTGTCAGCTGCAGAGCTTTGTGGTACCAGCTGGAAACTAAGGATACATTTTTATCCTTAGGCTAACTTGACGGGGGGAATGAAAAATATCTCTACTCTATCCTACCATATTATACTCACCGGCCCCGATAGCTCAGTTGGTAGTGTCCGCTCCGGGGAACGGGAAGTCACGGGTTCGATCCCGAGCCGCGACATACCAAAGTCGTTAAAAATGGTACTAGTTGCTCCTCGCTTGGCACTCAGATTTACGGGGTAGAGCTAGGACTGGTCGACCCAGTGTCAGGATAATGTGACTGGGTGTGCTATCATGTAATGTGTCTGGGACATGATACTTCAGTGAGGCAGCACCATAAAAGTGAGCATTGAGCTCCCTGTCGCAACCAGACACCGTCGTGATATGACTGAAAAATTGTTGAAAGCGACGTCAAACCCGAATTCACACACACACACACACACACACACACACACAAACACACACACACACACACACACACACACACACACACACACCATATTATACTCTGCACTGTCATACATGGATCACATAGGGTTGTTTGGGGTGTTTTGTTGTAATAAACAAATGCTGTTGTGTGGTTTGCTTAGTGGTTTGGTGTACTCTGCTCTACCCGGTAATCCCAAACCCAACAGATATGGCTTCAAAAAACCCCAGCATTCCTTAGTAGACCCTAACCAACCCTACAGAAGTGGTTTGGGGTGTTTCTATGGACCCCATGGTCATTAAATTCTCCAGTAAATCAGAATCAGAATTCTTACTGGTGACACGTCAAATGACATTCATACACCAGGACCTGTGATGGCAAGTTAGTCTTCAGCTCCCACCAAAGAGATAAACTTAGCTACACAATCCTCAGCACCTTCAGCCGTTGAAATAATTGAATCGGGAAGGGTATTCCAATCTCTAATGGTTCGGGGGAAGAATGATTCTTTATAAATGGCAGTTCTTGCAGCAAGGGTCTGAAATGCCATTGAATGTGCCTAGCTGGGGGAACAAGTGCTGGAGTACCCTTTAGACATTTGTGAGCCTAGTGTCTCTTTTCCTTTTCTTGATTTCCTTTTCTTGATAGACTCCCATCTTAATTTTCCTAGTTTTCCAGTCATGCTCCCAGTTTCAAAGCAGGAATTGCTTGTTACAAATCCAGTAGCTCTGTTCTGAACTTTTTCAATTTCTTCATTTAGGACCACTCCGCTGGGGACCCAGATTCAACTACCATATTCCAAGATTGGGCGAACAAGTCCTTTATCATGTTTATATGCTGCCTCTTTTATATTCTGAGGACACTGATGAAGATTTCGCCTCAGGAAACCAAGCGTTCTATTTGCCTTTGTACACATGTTTCTAATTAGTGTATTCCATCTCAAATCGTGTGTGGGTGTCACCCCAAGGTATTTAATAGAATCTTCGTTCTCGAGGACAGTTCCCTCTAAGGTGTAAGAAGCCTCAATTTTATTTGTTCTCTTCCTAGTTATCTGCATAATATTGCATTTAACGCGCTGCAATCTCATGCCCCATTTTTGGCCAAACATCCTAGTCTATCTATATCATTCTAAAGTTTCAGCGAGTCCTCTGTATCTCTAATTTCCCGGTAGCAGACACAGTCATCTGCAAACAGTCTAATTTCTGAGTCAATGTCAGTGGCAATATCATTGATGTATGTAGAGAATAACAGTGGACCAAGAACAGTCCCTAGTGGGACTCCAGACAAAACTGGTGCCCACTCTGAAGATTCACCATTAACAACAACATGCTGTTTTCTGTAGCAAAGAAAAGAATCTATCCATTTAAGAGTATTTCCCCCAATTCCATAACCAGATAACTTAGATTTAAGTTGATGATGTGGTGGGGTGTCAAAAGCTTTCTCGAAGTCCAGAATAAATGTGTCTACCTGTCCCCCTTTGTCCAAGATTTTTTGCCCAGTCATTAATAACTGCTCAACTGAGGTTCACAACCATGCCTTTTCCTAAATGCATGTTGTCTGTCTGACAAAAGTTTATGTTCATCCAAGTGGGCAATTATGTTTGAGCAGACTATAAATTATGTTCAAGCAATTTACACAGAACACAAGTCAGAGACACAGGGCTATAATTACGGGCAAGAGCACTATCTACTTTTTTGAAGAGTGGGCAAATGTTCGCTAGGAGCCGTTCGTTGGGGATTTCACCCGTATCAAGAGACTGTTGAAACAGGCGAACAAAAACTGGACCTAGCTCTTTTGCTAGTTCCTTCATGACTAGGATGAAGCTCATCAGTTCCTAAAGCTTTAGTGTGGTTTAAGCCTTTAACTAGCTTGATCACTCCTGCCGATGACACAACAATATTATCCATGAATGGGGCCTATCTTCTAGTCAATGGAACCTCAGTTTTATTAAATGCGTCATTGAATTGATCAACTAGTTCCTCTGCCCTTTCAGAGTCTGATTCGGCAACCCCGTTCCCTCCTCTTTTATTAAGGGGCGGGATATCTTGCCTATCATTTTCTATTGATATATCTGTAGAAGTCACTTGAGTTTGCCTTCACATCATCTACCAAGTTATTTACATACAAATCATGCTGATTTTTAGCTCGGCTGTTTTCGAAGAAAACGACGAGGTATTGTCATAGCTCTGTCGTCGTTTGCGTCGTCTGCGTCGTCGTCGTGCAAAAACTTGGACATTTTGTAATATCTCTGTCATTACTGAACGTATTAACTTGAAACTCGGAATAGTTGTTCATTATGAAAAGGGGAACTCATACCAATAGGTGAGGTAACTCTAAAAATAATTTTTGCACAGTTGTTTTATATCCGTCTTGATCTCACGTCTCAAGTTTTCAAATTTTGTCCAGAGTTTACCACTTCCAGTCTTTTTTGCCTTTGCATGAATTTATTTCTTCTGCAAATTTTTCTTCTTATCTCTGGTGTGATCCAGGTAATCAAAGATACTAATCTACTAGTTTTTGAGGGAAATATGATTTTCAGCCGAAGTATGGATGAAAGAAGTTATCAAATCAAAGTTCTCCTGGACAGACCGAGCATCTGCAGGGCCTGACAAATCCAAAAATTTTCCACTTGCCCACCGGGCAAGTAAAATATTTTTGCACTTGCCCAGCTCAAAATCCTACTTGCCCATGATTTTGGAACTCAAAGTGGGGTTGGACGACCAACATTTATAAATATAATCCAAGGTTTCTGTCTAGTTTCAAGCAACACCACTTTCCATTTGGGTCTAGTTATTTCATGTCAGTGTTTATTTCCCTTTTGTGTCTCTGATTGGAGCTCGGGGTTAATTGTATCGATTCCTGATCATTGCATTCACTTCTATTTATTTCCCTCTGTGCGGTAATACGCTAGAAAATACTGTTGTTGTCACAGTCAATAACGATACCTTTCAAGTTAATTGCTGACATAATACCTTAACCGATTAGCAATTTAAGATACTGTTATATAAAACTCATTTAGCTTGACATGCGCGATAAACACGAGCTGCAGCCGATATAGATCTACTCAAAAGATCAGAAGTGTCAGGGCAGCGAGATAAAAGATTAAAAGAATGCAGTTTATTTAGCTTGCAATTTAATGATCAAACCAGAAGACGAGAACCCACTCTATCACAAACAAACCCAAACGTTCACACCCACCCTACAAGCAAGTTCAATGCGATCATCATTTCCGCCATCCAAATCGTCATCCACAAACCACCACTCCCATTTTTCTGCACGCGATCGGTAAATGACGTCATCCGACCCCAGCAACACCACACGTGTTTAACGTCATTGTTTTATTTTATTGGGGCGTATCTCTTTCATAAAAAAAAATGTTTGAAACCGGTAAAAAAATATTTTCTCGATAGCTAAACGGTTGTGGATAGAGGCGGGACTAACATTAAAACATTCGACTTTTTCCACCAGCGTCGCTATTTGGCGCCAAAACATAACCATCCACAAGATAGTAGAATAGTCCGTTTTTACTACCGTAAGATGTAGCAAATCGTCTTAGGAGCTATTAAATCATTTTCACATTGATTGTGGATTAAATTTTATGGCAGGGATAATCGCAAATTAGAGACAATCTTATTTTCACACCTTGTCACGCTTATCGATAGCGCTGGCGGTACACACTGCACCAGAAAAGAAAGACACGCACCGCCGGGCAATCCTGTTTAATTGGTAATTATATGACAGGGATTAACAATAGTGTCATAAATGAACTGTTATAAAAACATGAATGGTTTCGTCTCTGCATTGCCGACAAACCGGGAATTATTGTGATTTACTTACTGGTCTAGTTTTACTGTATTTAAGGACTCAAAAGACTGACGATTGTAGACGATTTTTTGCACTTGCCCGACCGGGCGTCGAAAGGTCAAAGTGCACCTGCCCGGCGCAATTTCGGACTTGTCCCGGGCGGCCGGGCAATGGATTTGTCAGCCCCTGATCTGAATGACCACTTAAGTATTTCTCCTTTGCAAATCTGAGCACATCCTTCCACATAGTTTCATAGTCACCTTTTTGATATAAGTACACCTTCCTCCGAATCAGGGGTATAAACATGCTAATCGTGGGTGAAAATATCTTGCAAAACGGGATTTTATTCAAAAAATTTTTATGCCCAGATCATAATTTCCTTTATCCTTCCGTTAATTTGGTAAATATTATTGTGTAAAGAATAGATACAAGAGGTGAAAATTGTTTGTTTTGTCCAAAAGACTTAATAATGATTTGACAGAATTTTTATTATTGCTACGCTGATTTACCCCAGTGTTAAATTAATCCATGCGTAATACTGAGTACATGGATGACACAGTTTTTGGAAAAATCACTTCTCATCGTTGCTAGTACGCACACTAACGTATGTTTAGGTGCAAAAATGGTGTGTTTCTAATGAAAGACAATGGAGATGTTCAAAAATGGATCGTTTTGAAAGGTAATTTTCTTACAAAGTTAATTTTTATTCTTTTCTGCCAACACCAAAAATACATTTTTATGCCCCCGCAATTCGAAGAATAGTGGAAAGGGCATAATTATAGTGTTACCCCTGTCAGTGCGTGGGTCTGAAACTTAAACGCGGGCAATAACTTCCTTATATCTGGGTGGATTTTGAAACTATTTTGCAGAAATGTTAACCATCATGAGACCATTATGTCGCACGTAAAAACCAGGTCCATACCTCCAAGGTCAAGGTCATACTAACTTAGAGGTCAAATGTCAAAAAAGGGCCTGAAACTTAAACACAGTCAATAACTTTCTTATTTCTGAATGGATTTTGAAATTACTTGTCCGAAATGTTCACCATCATGAGACGATGTGTAGCATGCAAAACAAGGGGCCGCACCTCCAAGGTCAAGGTCGTACTTAGAGGTCAAAGGTAAAAAAAAAAGGGTTTGACACCAAAACACAGTCAATAACTTACTTATTTCTCGATGGATTTTGAAATTACTTGGCAGAAATGTTCACCTTAATGAGATGATGTGTTGCGCGCAAAACCCAGATCAGTACTGCCAAGGTCAAAGTCTTACTTAGAGGTCAAAAGTCAAAAAGGGGCCCGAAACTTAAACACGGTCACTGACTTTCTTATTTCTGTATGGATTTTGAAATTACTCGGCAGAAATGTTCACCATCATGAGACAATGTGTCATGCACAAAACCCAGGTCCATACCTCCAAGGTCAAGGTCATACTTACAGGTCAAATGTCATAAAAGGGTCCAAAACTTAAACACTGTCAATAACTTTCTATGGATTAATACGAACATAGACATATTTTCAGGTGGGCGCATACGTGTCCTATGGATGCATTTCTAGTTTTATAATTATGCATGTTTGATATTTAATCATTTAATTTGGAACATTATGGGTTGTTTTCCTAGAAATATGTCAACATGCTAAACACCCATGAATTTTAGCCCATGTGCCAGGAAGACATTTTCATAGCCCTTAATTTACCTGAATCAAATTCCTGTTTCTAAATCACAACAAGCATGATTCTACCACTTTAAAGACAGTATGTTTAGATTCTGAGTATATGTCTATCTAGTTGCACTAGCTGACTGCCACATCCACTCCAAGGCAAGGATCTTTTCAATGAAAATTCTGACACAACCGTGCACCATAGTACTAGCATTTACATCTACAAAAAAGATAAAAGCTCTATGTACGCAGAACTCTCATGTATGGGTGTATACAGAGCTTATGCTATTTGTTTCAGATATGTGGCATCAAATAAAGCTTCTAGACCACAACCTCATTATAACACAGTTCGTTATAACATGGTTTTGGATATAGCACAGTTTCAAGAGGGATCCCAAAAAAGTATAGATTATATAGAAAAATGACCATAAATGGTCATTTTTCTATATAATCTATACTTTTTTGTTTGGTTATAACACAGTTGTTTAACTAACACGGTTTCGCTTTGAACCCCATTAGTAGTGTTATAAAGAGGTTGTGGTGTATATCTTTTATATTTTTATGCCCCCGGAATCTAAGATTCTGGGGGGCATATAGTTTTTGGTCTGTCCGTCTGTTTGTCCATTTGTCTGTTTGTCCGTTTGTCCGTTTGTCCGTCTGCAAAAACTTTAACATTGGGCATAACTTTTGAATGGTAAGTGGTACAGCTTTCATACTTCACATGTGCATTCCTTGTCACAAGACCTTTCAAGAGGTACCATAAATTTTGACCTCATGACCTTCACCTTGAGATTTGACCTACTTTTGACCTCCTTTTTAAAAACTTTAACATTGGCTATAACTTTTGATTGGTAACTGATAGAGCTTTCATATTTCACATGTGCATTCCTTGTCACAAGCCCTTTCTATTGGTACTATAATTTTTGACCTCATGACCTTGACCTTGGCATTTGACTTACTTTTTAATAATTTTAACATTGGCCGTAACTTTTGATTGGTAAATGGTAGAGCTTTCATATTTCACATGTGCATTCCTTGTCACAAGACCTTTCTAAGGGTACCATAATTTTTGACCTCATGACCTTGACCTTGACATTTGACCTACTTTTTAAAAAACTTTATCATTGGTCATAACTTTTGATTAGTAAATGGTAGGGCTTCCATATTTCACATGTGTATTCTTTTTATGCCCCCGGAATCTAAGAGATTCGGGGGGCATATAGTTTTTGGTCTGTTTGTCCGTTTGTCTGTTTGTCCGTTTGGCCGTTTGTCTGTCTACAAAAACCTTAACATTGGACATAACTTTTGAATGATAATAATTAGAGCTTTCATATTTCACATGTGTATACCTTATCACAACACCTTTCCATTGGTACCATAATTTTTATGCCCCCGGAATCTAAGATTCTGGGGGGCATATAGTTTTTGGTCTGTCCGTCTGTTTGTCCGTTTGTCTGTTTGTCTGTTTGTCCGTTTGTCCGTTTGTCCGTCTGCAAAAACTTTAACATTGGGCATAACTTTTGAATGGTAAGTGGTACAGCTTTCATACTTCACATGTGCATTCCTTGTCACAAGACCTTTCAAGAGGTACCATAAATTTTGACCTCGTGACCTTCACCTTGAGATTTGACCTACTTTTGACCTCCTTTTTAAAAACTTTAACATTGGCTATAACTTTTGATTGGTAACTGATAGAGCTTTCATATTTCACATGTGCATTCCTTGTCACAAGCCCTTTCTATTGGTACTATAATTTTTGACCTCATGACCTTGACCTTGGCATTTGACTTACTTTTTAATAATTTTAACATTTGCCGTAACTTTTGATTGGTAAATGGTAGAGCTTTCATATTTCACATGTGCATTCCTTGTCACAAGACCTTTCTAAGGGTACCATAATTTTTGACCTCATGACCTTGACCTTGACATTTGACCTACTTTTTAAAAAACTTTATCATTGGTCATAACTTTTGATTAGTAAATGGTAGGGCTTCCATATTTCACATGTGTATTCTTTTTATGCCCCCGGAATCTAAGAGATTCGGGGCATATAGTTTTTGGTCTGTCTGTCTGTTTGTCCGTTTGTTTGTCCGTTTGTCTGTCTACAAAAACCTTAACATTGGGCATAACTTTTGAATGGTAATATATAGAGATTTCATATTTCACATGTGTATACCTTATCACAAGACCTTTCCAGTGGTACCATAATTTTTGATCTTGTGACCTTGAACTTGACCTTTGACCTATTTTTTTTCAAAATTTTGATTGCTTAGTGATACTGCTTTCATATTTAACATGCGCTGTCCGGGGGCATCAGTGTTTCACAAACACATCTTGTTTATCTCGTGACCTTGACCTTGACCTTTGACCTACTTTTTTCAACATTTTTGAAAAACATTAACATTGGCCATAACTTTCGATTGGTAAGTGACACAGCTTTCATATTTCACATGTGCACTCCTTGTCACAAGACCTTTCGAGTGGTACCATAATTTTTGACCTTGTGACCTTGATGTGACCTACTTTTTTCAAAATTTTTAAAAACATTAACATTGGCCATAACTTTCGATTGGTAAGTGACACAGCTTTCATATTTCACATGTGCACTCCTTGTTTAAGACTTGAACATTGGCCATACCTTTCGATTGCTTAGTGATACTGCTTTCATATTTAACATGCGCTGTCCGGGGGCATCAGTGTTTCACAAACACATCTTGTTAGGGAGATGAATAGTGGGGCTAAAAAGTGTCATAGTAACACATCAAAGGTTAAAAACAGATGAGTTTTAAATCAGGTTAAAACCAGGGCTGTTGTGTTTATGGTATTTGATGGTCAAAAGAGCGGACTACCATACTGAACTAAGTCAGTGTAGGCAGAAGCACAGCATTAGAGGACAGACTGTTCCATTGCCAGACAGCCAAGGGGAAGAATATAAGAATCTGATATGGGGTTCTGTTGTAGATGGGCGTTTCCAACCGGAGGGATGACCGTGTTACGCCAAGGTTCCTCTCAGCACAGTCATCCCCAGGGTTGGAAACGCCCATCTACAACAGAACCCCATATTGCGTTCTTTTTTCTTGCACAACACCTCCCAAACATTTCCTTTTTATTTTGTAGCAACTAGCAGAACTACAGACAGTATTTCTTTCCTTCTTTTTTAGATTTCATACAACAAACGTCCTGTATTCAGTGTCCTTTAACAATAAATGAGTCAAATAATTATCATTCTTGATTTTTTTATTTGTTTTTTTTTTTTTTTTTAGGTTAGTTTTGACAGCTCAAACATGATTGTATATTGTTTAAAAAATAAAAGTAGTGCGGAAGTAGTTCCGGCAGTTCACACTTACATTAGTTGCCTGGGTCAGAACACCAGGGTCAGAACATAAATTTCTATCCCAGGGTAAAATCACGGATTTCCTTGTCTGGTGTGCAAGAATCTATATTTATGTTCCAACTTCTGCAATCCAAAACTTATGGAAAATATCCTGGTCTCCAATATCATGGACCATTTCGTCTCACACAATCTTCTTAGCCCATTTCAGCTCGGTTTCTGCTCCAAACATAGCTCAATAAATACTAAGCTTCATTGTTAACCGGCCCCGATAGCTAAGTTGGTAGAGTGTCCGCTCCGGGGAACGGGAGGTCTCGGGTTTGATCCCGGGCCGCGACATACCAAAGTGGTTAAAAATGGTACTAGCTGCTCCTCGCTTGGCACTCAGATTTTCGGGGTAGAGCTAGGACTGGTCGATCCAGTGTCAGGATAATGTGACTGGGTGTGGTATCATGTAATGTGTCTGGGACATGATACTTCAGTGAGGCAGCACTATAAACGTGAGCATTGAGCTCCCTGTCGCAACCAGACACCGTCGGGATATCACTGAAAAATTGTTGAAAGCGACGTTAAACCCGAATTCACACACACACACACTAAGCTTGATTGAAGTTTGCTTGTTAATTTATATGTTTGTTACTTATAGTTTATTCATCAAATGTTGTTTGATTATTTTATTACCAATTTTTTATTGTCTTGCCATTTATAGAAACATAAGCACGTCAAGTTGCTTACATCCTCTAACTTTGATCCTCCCAGTATATGATTCACCCAATTCAATATCATGTTTCTGTTTCGGACACAAAGATGAAACAGAAGCTTGATTTCGAGTACTGATTTTGATTCAGGTAAATCAAAGGCGCCCATGCATGGTCACTTGCTAACATTTTTTTTTTCAAAGTTATTTTTGCAATTTGCTATAATTGAGGCACTTACCATCATCATAAAGCATGTTTAGAAACTAATTTATTATAGTTAGTAAATTAATTAATGGACTGAGAGGAAAAATTCGGATCTTGCAGTGGGAGTCTGAAAAGTCAATGGGTGATGGTTTCTGCAGTGCTTATTTGAGTTGATAAGGTCATCTGTTAAAATGCTGGCATCACATTTTAGACATTTGTACAAGAGTATAAGTTTGCTGTCTCTCCTTAACCCTTGACCTGCTGAATATTTATATATGCCACACCCAGTACCAATTATCAACCAATCAGATTACTTGATGCAAATTATTGTGACAAATTCAGAAACTGAATGACAAACAAGGAAGATCCTGATCAGATGGCTTCTTCCTGATCTGGATCTTCATTGTTTGAAAGATAAGACATATCCGGGTTCAGCAGGACAAGGGTTAATACACATGTTGCTAATATTTTTTTCCCAACCTAAACTTCAATGTTGACGACTATATGGTAATACTAAGACATTAAATAACACCAGAAAATATATAAAATTTAAACTAGAATGCATTCGCTAATTGATGGCATGCCATTACAAATCCCCACTCCCCACACTTTCTGCACAAGGGCTACATGTAAATACCAAATAACAAAATATATCAAAAGTTCATGCCCCCTCCCCCAAGATATTTCATTACTTCTGCAAAGTTTGACTTCAAAATCTATAAAATTGACTTTGTATTTGAATTTTATTGACCTTTTTACCCCTCCCCTAGGGCCCAAATCTGACCACAGGGTCAAAAGTTTACTTGTATTATATTCTACTAATCATCCCCTTCGATTTGATATGCCACATGACTATGTTCTAGAAAACTTAAAGCCCCCCACCCCCACCCCAAGTCCGATCCCTGATATGACACAGGGGTCACAGCCGAAATTCCGTTCAATATGTTTTACATATTTCCTTACACATTACTTCCGCAAAGTTTGGTATCAAAAAATGACTTCTTCTCCAAAACTGCTGGACAAATTTTAGGATCTGAAGAAGCCATCTGATCAGGATCTTCACTGTTTGTCATTCAGTTTGTGTGGGTGTGGCTAATTTAGATATTCAGCAAGATAAGGGTTAAAGACATTTGTTTGTTTGCAGCCTGTTTTCTGGTGACTGTTGAAGTTCGAAGATGCGTAACTTGAAGCTGTTAGACAGTATTCACTGCAGTCAAGACCAGGCCCAGAACACACGATGTATCAGTGTAGACTGTGATACTGGTCAACTCTACTGTGCCACAGACAGAGAACTCCTGGGGATTGATCCTAAAACAGGGGAGGTAACTAGCTGTCTTATACCGTATTTACCATAAATATTTAGACACCAAAACAGTAATAAGAATAAGCCTGAACAAACAGTAAACACCCTGATCGGACTGCTCCAGAAGGAGCAGTCTGATCAAGGTGCATACTGTGTGTTACTGAGCATAACTTTATGCTTACAAAATATAAAATAATGAAAGATTTATGATACCACAAGTTTGTATAACATTCATTAATGTTTTAGTGTAAATAAGTTTAGTTATAGTGTTGATACATAGAGAAGGATACATACAAAATTACATACAAACATACATACAAATACAAAAAGCGGGTATAATAATGAAAGATTTATGATACCACAGTTTGTATAACATTCAGTAATGTTTTGGTGTTAATAAGTTTAGTTAATATAGTGTTGATACATAGAGAAGGATACATACAAAATTTTTAGAAATAGTTTTGGGGTATTGAACATTTTAAGCATCAATTCAAAACAAAAGCATGCATTTACCAAACAGTATACATGTAGATTATGTGAGTGAGTGTTTGAATTTTACATCTCACCAACTGCTAAGGTCATATGGAGACAGGACCTTGGTTTAAAGACTCATCCGAAAGTCTGTAGAAGCCTGGGATCGATCCTGCTGTAGATTATGTAGAAAAATGACACAAAATGGTATCTAACTATTTTAGCCTGTATTTTGTTTGATTTTATTGTGTAGCTTGATAGCTCAGGTGTTACGGTGCTCCCTTGATACAAGTCCCAATCAGGTTGTGTTCTTTCTTTTATTTCGACTGCTGGTGGCCAATGATGGCCCACAGCTGTGGCCCAGGACATTGAATAGTGCATGTCTCATTGGTCCTGCCTTACTAAACGGGAAGAAAATTGTGTCAGGGTCTTGTGTGAGTTGTTACCATAGTTCAGTTAGACTTAGACAGTATATGTGAGGTTCTGCGTTTGAGCCTCAGCCAGGCCATATTGTTTTATGCACCACAGGATATAGTGTTTATCCTGTAGTGTAGGGTGTGGTGTAGTGAGATTGGGTAGTAAGTATTACCATAGCACAACAGGGTTCTCACTAGGATTTTGAACTTTGGAGTAAAAATGCTGTTCTCCAGAAAAAGTTGGGAGTTTTACCATACTTTTCTGTTGAGACTATCCAAAAAGTTGGAGTCAGAAATGAAAAGTTGGAGTACATTACTCCAAATTTGGAGTTAACGAGAACTCTGGCACAACAACAAGAATAGCACTGCTATTATTCCATTTTGTACCAAATGGAATATTTTTCCTTATATATTGCACATGTCCATTTCAAAATTTAGGGTTGTCAGGTTGTGTTTCCTTCAAAATTTATTTGGAAAAAAGGCTGAACTTTTTGCAAACAGTGTAGGCCTGATCAGATGCTGCATTCTGGGGTGTCTGATCTGGGCCTGCTCAGTTTGCCAATTACCCCTTTTGGGGTTTCTGGTACAAAATGGGTTAATAACCTGGTTTTCATATATGTCTGCTTTACATGTATTCATATGGAAAGTGGTAGGGAAGCTTCTTGGTAATTTTGTATCCATGGGTCAAATAATACCGTAAAAATCCTAAAAATTTGGACACCTTGAGGGCTTTCTGTAATTCTTCTCATATTTTAACAAATTTGTTTAACTGTTCAGCAAGGAGTCCAAAAGGTGCAGACTGAATGGCAAAGAGGGTAGACCTTGATCAGACTGCTTCTAGACCCTGAACAGACTGCTCCTTCTAGTCTGGGTCTGCATTGTTTGCTTAGGCATAACCCTCCCAATACTTAGGATCATTATAGTAAACAATCAACCTGAAAGTGATTATCGAACGGTATTTTTGCAGGTAACAGCAGTTGTCTCCCTTGTAGTTGTAGATTATCTGCCTACACATGGCTCTGCTTGTGTTGTATCACTGTACAATATTGAACTGTATTTTGCAGGTAACAGCAGTTGTCTCCCTTGTAGATGAAATTATCTGCCAACAGATGGCTCTGCTTATGTTGTATCACTTTAGATTGTTGAACGGTATTTTGCAGGTAACAGCAGTTGTCTCCCTTGTAGTTGTAGATTATCTGCCAATAGATGGCTCTGCTTGCCTTGGATCACTGTAGATTACTGAAGGGTATTTTCGCGGTAACAGCAGTTTTCTCCCTTGTAGATTTAGATTATCTGCCAACAGATGGCTCTGTATGCGTTTTATCACTGTAGATTATTGAATGGTATTTTGCAGATAACAGCAGGTGTCTCCCTTGTAGAGGAAGATTATCTGCCAACAGATGGCTCTGCTTATTTTGTAACACTGTAGATTATTGGATGGTATTTTGCAGGTAACAGCAGTTGTCTCCCTTGTGGATGAAGATTATCTGCCAACAGATGGCTCTACTTATGTTGTATCACTGCAGATTATTGAATGGTATTTTGCAGGTAACAGCAGTTGTCTGTCTTGTGGATGAAGATTATCTGCCAACAGATGGCACTGCTTATGTTGTAACACTGTAGATTGTTGAACTGTATTTTGCGGGTAACAACAGTTGTCTCACTAAGTCTTGTAGATGAAGATTATCTGCCAATAGATGGCTCTGCTTATGTTGTATCACTGTAGATTAGCCGGCCTTGGTAGCTCAGTAGGATGCGCGTCTGCCAGGTGATCAGGAGGACGCGGATTGGATACCTTCTGGGGTCGGAAACATTCTTTCGTGGAGTTTGATCATGAAATCTTTTCTGCGGTCATTCTCTACCTTCTGCTGATTCAAGAAATTTCCAGTTTCTGACGAAAGAATGTGCACTGTACTGGCCAATCGCTTATGTATAAGCTTGCCCAGGAAAAGTATGGAGAGGTAAATTAACCGGCTCAAAAATGACCTAATAAAGTGTTGACTGGGCTGTTAAACTCCAATACAAACAAACAAATCACTGTAGATTATTGAACTTCATTTTGCAAGTAACAGCAGTTGTCTCCTTGTAGATGAAGATTATCTGCCAACAGATCTGCTTATGTTGTGTCAATGTAGATTATTGAACTGTATTTTGCAGGTAACAGCAGTTGTGTCTCTTGTAGATGAAGATTATCTTCCAACAGATCTGCTTATGTTGTGTCAATGTAGATTATTGAACTGTGTTTTGCAGGTAACAGCAGTTGTGTCTCTTGTAGATGAAGATTATCTGCCAACAGATCTGCTTATGTTGTGTCAATGTAGATTATTGAACTGTATTTTGCAGGTAACAGCAGTTGTGTCCCTTGTAGATGAAGATTATCTGCCAACAGATGGCTCTGCTTATGTTGTATCACTACAATATCTTCTAGACCAGCAGGCCTTGTGTGCCGCAACCAGCAATGGCAATCTCTTGTTGTGGAATGTCACTTTTGCACAGGTATAATATTAACCCTTGCCCTGCTAATCCCGGATATGCCTTATCTTTGAAACAATGTAGATCCAGATCAGATGGCTTCTGACGAAGCCATCTGATCAGGATCTACATTGTTTGCCATTCAGATTGTGAATTTGTTGCAATAATTTGCATCAAGTAATCTGATTGGTTGATAATCAGTAGTGGGTGTGGCATATAAAAATATTAAGCAGGACAAGGGTTAAAAGCACTGACGGCACCAGTATCTCTATTGTCTTTGAGTGTTTTGACTGATTGTATTGGGGTTTTACGACATGTCACCCCTTGTGGGTTAATGGGTTATTTTGTGTCGACTCCCAGAGAAAGAGAGAAAAGAGATGGAAGAGATAGTAGAGGAAATGAAAGAGAAGGGATGAGGAGAAAGTGGAAAATGAATGAAAGTGAAGAAAAAGAAGAAATAGCAGCTTCCGTCTCTTCCCTAACTTACTGCAAGGACAGCAAGCCTTGCCCAACTTTTGAGCCAATATAAGTTGGACACCCTCGTGACGTAAGATACACAATACCTTAGTCTCACCCAACAACCCCCCCTTCTTGAGTGTAGGCTGGGGAAATAGTCTTAACAGGCACCTAGACTATTTCATTCAACCCATCAGTTTCTGTTCTACAAGCAAACAGTGTAGACCCAGATCAGATGCTGCTTTCTGCAGCATCTGATCTGGGTCTTCAATGTTTGCCTACCAGCATGTGAGTCCAGTCCAGGTTTTACAGCTAACCCTCTTCACACAGCATTCAGTCGTCATAGAAATCCTGGCTATAAGTACCCGTTACCTGAACTTTGTACAAATCTTATTTGTGCTGTTTAACTTAATTGGTCAGTGATAGTCATGTGGACAAGAGCATAACATAATGATATGGCCCCTGCCCATCGGGGCTTGAAGAAATAGATGGACTGCATTGGTTTCATTGGTCGGCAGCAGGGCTTGAGAAGTCCCACAAACTTGGAACAAACTCTCCAAAATAACCTAAATAATTTTGATGGGGGCATTAAACCACAATTCAAACAAATATTAAGTCATGTGGACAATAGCAGCATAAATATAATTCATTAGTAACTTTGGGTTAAAAAATGCAGAAAATTTTCCAGTGGGTAGGGTAAATAAATGTGTGTATCTTGTTAGGGAGACAAGTCTGAAAAAACTATGTTGATCAAAACTGTTCTGAAAGGACTGCACTGTTGTTCTGACAAGACAGTGAAACTTGTGAGATGCAGTAACCAAACATTTACCATATTTAATCTTTGTAAAAGAAAATGTTTCTTCTGGAGTGTTCATTGAAAACCAAAATTGGTCTGCACATCCACACAGAACACAACCTTCTTACCCATGAGACCGGATTTGTACTATTTTAGTGGTGGAGGGAAACTACAAATTTCATGCATGACTGAGTTGAGACTAGGTGTTAAACCATTTTGTACTGGAAACCCCCAAAACAGGATACTTGCAAACTGTGCAGGCCCAGATCAGACACCACAGAATGCGGCATTTGATCAGTGCCTACACTGTTTGCAATAAGTTTAGCTATTTTCCATATAAATTCTAAGGATAACAACCTGATGCCGGACTCCTGCTACAAGTATAAGGAGGAAGGTTCCATTTGATACAAAATGGGTTAAGAGATTTACTATTCTGGTCATTTTTTCTTTTGTTTTCAGCTGGAATGTGTGGGCAGTGTAGACTCTGGTATCACTGGTATGGAGTGGAGCCCTGACCTTGAACTTCTTATAATTACCACAGGTAAGTCTGTTCACACATTGTGCTTTAAAATGTCTTGAAAATCAAATACAGTGAGAACACCTTATATTAAGACTAATTCTGCTTTATAAAAGCATATTTAGATGGTTGGAGCTATTCCTTCTTCATGTTTTCTGCACACAATGTCCTCTGGTCAGAGACCACCTTTGGGACTGTTCAAAAGTGGTCTTAAAGACCACTTTTGAACAGTCCCAAAGGTGGTCTTAATATAGGAGTTTTACTATAGTCTGGAAGGAAAATTCTTGCATACTAGATAAGGAAATCCTGGACTTAACCCTGGGATAGAAAATCTTATCCAACCCAGGTTATCCTACCCAGGGGTAGGAGAAAAATTGAGAATTTTCACCTTTTTGATGCACGGTGCTGCATACATGACATCCCATTCAACTGGTGCACTATGCACCAGTTGAATGGGATGTCACATACGCCATCATTAAGGTTGATGTCACTGCACATCAAAAACGCCACATTTTTGTCATCAAAATATGGTAGACCGCAACTTTCAACATGACTACATTGTGAAAAATCCACTCTCAGAAATGACATGGATGCAAGAAAACAACCTTATATAGGTGTGAGGGGTGGTTAGAAAAATCCTTCCCTCATGATCACTGTCTGGCATCACTTGGCAAGCCACGTGATGCCGGACACTGACCCTTGGAATGGATTTTTCTGTCTAAGATTATTATATTACAGAATTTTAACTTTACACCCATAAAATGTCTTTCAAACACTGTTTCTGGATATAAAACATTTTAAAGATGGATCCCATAAATGTATAGATTATAAAAAGAATATGAGCATAAATGGTCATTATTCTGTATAATTCATACATTTTTATTTTCAATATAAAATAGCTAATACACGCCTTGAAGACCCTGTTTTTGTTTGAACAATAATTCTGAAAACTTCTTGGTGGTTTTTAGTGTGGTACATTTATGATATAATCTCAATTTAGATTCATTATGTCCATGAAAACAACATGCTCTGCCTCTGTATTACCTAAAACAGTTGGAGAAAAAATCAAAAGTATTGGCACATTTTTAGATATCACTAAGACTGTTAACCCTGATATTACGCACTACTGAGAGGCGCAAAAGTCCTTATGAAAATAATGAGGAACGCCGGTTATGAAAACGATTGTTTTATTTCTATTTTTCTGTATTTAAGCAAGTTCTTCAATATGTAAAATAATATACAAACACAATGTTCACAATGTTAATGTGAAAACAGTTCGAACTGGTTTTCCAGTTCAATGTAAAGAAGGCTGATCCTTTCTTGTAAATGTCCCTTAACTAGTAACACGGCAAAGTCCAGTGTAACGTAAATTACAATGTGTCAAATGTCCACTTTAAACACTGGTAATTCCAGTATTGAGACGGCAAAATCCAGTCTATCATGCATAAAGTTACTATATGTAATTGTGAATTGTGTGTAATAACCTAAAAGACTCCCTTTTTATTAACATGTTGTTATGTACTTATCCAAACATTGCTCAAAAGGAAAGATACCTGTTTAGGCATTTATCCCCTCCCAAGCCATGGTCATCAAGGATAACAATAAGAACAGATTTGTGTTTAACAACAAAATGTCCATATCAATTATAATCTGTCTCAGTGTTTGATTCTAGACATTTGTTGTCACAATATGGTTTCGATATTTCCTTCTCATGAGGAGATTATGATTAAGTATGTTTTAGCAGTTCTTTTATGATCCTTGATGACCAGGTGCTTAAGAAAAACAGAAACTGTAATCTGGCTCACTAAAGCAAACAGTATGATTTTACCCAAATTCCAACTGTCTTACAGCTTAAAAAAAAATGTTAATTATAAAAATATTTATTTATTTATTTTGGTAATTTTGCTAAATTTTGAAACAAAAGTTTACCAAAAAATTAATTATACTGTCATGTCAATTTTATGTGAATTTTACAGCATAATAGCTCTCCCCTACTTTGAAGATTTTGGTCCCCAAAATTTAAGGATGACAATATTTAAAAATGTACATTTCTTTTCAAAATTCAATGATGCATTGACAGTAATATGGGTATGGCAGTTCTATGAAAAACTCTGCTGAATATGCATACAATTTTGGAAATTTTGTCATACACAAAGTACTTTATTTTAAAAATATAGATTTAGAGAAGAAGAGATTATTTCACAACTATAAATGAACTCACTACTTTTAAAAACCTTCTTTGTCATACCGCCTTTTTAAACACACATGTTCAAGATGCCCCCTGACATTACAGTAAGCACAGTTCATTTCTCGTGCAACACAGTCCTCGGGCTTGTGATATAAACGACCTTTTACGCCACAGCCTTTGCAAATATGCAAGCAACTTAGTGAGTGATGTCCCCGTTTTGAACAGTTTTCACACACAAAGTTCCTTGCAGGACAGCGGTTAGGCTGATGAAATGAATACAGGCTTGCACATCTGTGGCAACTTTTGTTAAGCAGCGTAAGGTCAGAAGACATCTTTTGTTGAACATTTACTGTAGGCTTTTTCAGACTGGTTTCAGCACCCTTAATCTCACTGGTCTTATGGAGTGGTTCACTGCAGTCTGAACTGGCCTTACACTGTTTACTGTTTCCGTCTATTGGGACACTGCCTTTTATTTGTAATTTCAAGCTGATTATTTCTGATTTTAGTTGTTTCACTTCCACAGAATGTTCTTTTCGAATTCTTTCATTATTGTCTATTTCTCTGTTAAATTTTTCGCGTAATTCTTTGTTTTCTTCTTTTAAGTTCAAAATAAAGCTTTCTAATTCATGTTGCTGTCTTATTTTCTGGTATATCTCCTTTTGCAGATTCGAAATTTCAATTTCTGAAGAGCTCAGTTTGTTTTCTTGCTGAGAAATGCAATCTCGTAGTTTAGTAATTTCACCTTCTGATTCTTTGAGGCTGGAATAAGCGTTGGTCACATCCTTTTTCAAAACAGTAATTTCTGAATTTAGGTTCAAAATATCTCCCTGAAGTTTGGCCACTTGGCTTGAATCAGAATTTTGATCAGGAAGATGGTTTGGCATCAGACTCAAAAGTTCATCATTTTCTACAGGATAAAATGGGAATGATCTACAGATAGAGTTCCGTACCTTGAATGCTTCCAGTCTATCCTGATCCCGCTGTTTCCGCTTTTGGCTTTTCCTCCTTTTATCGTTGTTATTTGACATTTGAGGATAGGCTTTTGTTGGTATTGTCAGATACAGAATTACTGGAAGCACATGATTGGTCCGCATTCCACTGTAGAAATTTCTGCTGAAACGGCGTTCCATAGTTTTCACACAAGTTTGGGGAATTCCGCTTGGCTGTGTTTTAGGTACTTGAAGTTCACGTACCCCTGTGTTCTCCGCCAGATATTACGCACTACTGAGAGGCGCAAAAGTCCTTATGAAAATAATGAGGAACGCCGGTTATGAAAACAATTGTTTTATTTCTATTTTTCTGCATTTAAGCAAGTTCTTCAATATGTAAAATAATATACAAACACAATGTTCACAATGTTCACAATGTTAATGTGAAAACAGTTCGAACTGGTTTTCCAGTTCAATGTAAAGAAGGCTGATCCTTTCTTGTAAATGTCCCTTAACTAGTAACACGGCAAAGTCCAGTGTAACGTAAATTACAATGTGTCAAATGTCCACTTTAAACACTGGTAATTCCAGTATTGAGACGGCAAAATCCAGTCTATCATGCATAAAGTTACTATATGTAATTGTGAATTGTGTGTAATAACCTAAAAGACTCCCTTTTTATTAACATGTTGTTATGTACTTATCCAAACATTGCTCAAAAGGAAAGATACCTGTTTAGGCATTTATCCCCTCCCAAGCCATGGTCATCAAGGATAACAATAAGAACAGATTTGTGTTTAACAACAAAATGTCCATATCAATTATAATCTGTCTCAGTGTTTGATTCTAGACATTTGTTGTCACAATATGGTTTCGATATTTCCTTCTCATGAGGAGATTATGATTAAGTATGTTTTAGCAGTTCTTTTATGATCCTTGATGACCAGGTGCTTAAGAAAAACAGAAACTGTAATCTGGCTCACTAAAGCAAACAGTATGATTTTACCCAAATTCCAACTGTCTTACAGCTTAAAAAAAAATGTTAATTATAAAAATATTTATTTATTTATTTTGGTAATTTTGCTAAATTTTGAAACAAAAGTTTACCAAAAAATTAATTATACTGTCATGTCAATTTTATGTGAATTTTACAGCATAATAGCTCTCCCCTACTTTGAAGATTTTGGTCCCCAAAATTTAAGGATGACAATATTTAAAAATGTACATTTCTTTTCAAAATTCAATGATGCATTGACAGTAATATGGGTATGGCAGTTCTATGAAAAACTCTGCTGAATATGCATACAATTTTGGAAATTTTGTCATACACAAAGTACTTTATTTTAAAAATATAGATTTAGAGAAGAAGAGATTATTTCACAACTATAAATGAACTCACTACTTTTAAAAACCTTCTTTGTCATACCGCCTTTTTAAACACACATGTTCAAGATGCCCCCTGACATTACAGTAAGCACAGTTCATTTCTCGTGCAACACAGTCCTCGGGCTTGTGATATAAACGACCTTTTACGCCACAGCCTTTGCAAATATGCAAGCAACTTAGTGAGTGATGTCCCCGTTTTGAACAGTTTTCACACACAAAGTTCCTTGCAGGACAGCGGTTAGGCTGATGAAATGAATACAGGCTTGCACATCTGTGGCAACTTTTGTTAAGCAGCGTAAGGTCAGAAGACATCTTTTGTTGAACATTTACTGTAGGCTTTTTCAGACTGGTTTCAGCACCCTTAATCTCACTGGTCTTATGGAGTGGTTCACTGCAGTCTGAACTGGCCTTACACTGTTTACTGTTTCCGTCTATTGGGACACTGCCTTTTATTTGTAATTTCAAGCTGATTATTTCTGATTTTAGTTGTTTCACTTCCACAGAATGTTCTTTTCGAATTCTTTCATTATTGTCTATTTCTCTGTTAAATTTTTCGCGTAATTCTTTGTTTTCTTCTTTTAAGTTCAAAATAAAGCTTTCTAATTCATGTTGCTGTCTTATTTTCTGGTATATCTCCTTTTGCAGATTCGAAATTTCAATTTCTGAAGAGCTCAGTTTGTTTTCTTGCTGAGAAATGCAATCTCGTAGTTTAGTAATTTCACCTTCTGATTCTTTGAGGCTGGAATAAGCGTTGGTCACATCCTTTTTCAAAACAGTAATTTCTGAATTTAGGTTCAAAATATCTCCCTGAAGTTTGGCCACTTGGCTTGAATCAGAATTTTGATCAGGAAGATGGTTTGGCATCAGACTCAAAAGTTCATCATTTTCTACAGGATAAAATGGGAATGATCTACAGATAGAGTTCCGTACCTTGAATGCTTCCAGTCTATCCTGATCCCGCTGTTTCCGCTTTTGGCTTTTCCTCCTTTTATCGTTGTTATTTGACATTTGAGGATAGGCTTTTGTTGGTATTGTCAGATACAGAATTACTGGAAGCACATGATTGGTCCGCATTCCACTGTAGAAATTTCTGCTGAAACGGCGTTCCATAGTTTTCACACAAGTTTGGGGAATTCCGCTTGGCTGTGTTTTAGGTACTTGAAGTTCACGTACCCCTGTGTTCTCCGCCAGATATTACGCACTACTGAGAGGCGCAAAAGTCCTTATGAAAATAATGAGGAACGCCGGTTATGAAAACAATTGTTTTATTTCTATTTTTCTGTATTTAAGCAAGTTCTTCAATATGTAAAATAATATACAAACACAATGTTCACAATGTTCACAATGTTAATGTGAAAACAGTTCGAACTGGTTTTCCAGTTCAATGTAAAGAAGGCTGATCCTTTCTTGTAAATGTCCCTTAACTAGTAACACGGCAAAGTCCAGTGTAACGTAAATTACAATGTGTCAAATGTCCACTTTAAACACTGGTAATTCCAGTATTGAGACGGCAAAATCCAGTCTATCATGCATAAAGTTACTATTGTGTGTAATAACCTAAAAGACTCCCTTTTTATTAACATGTTGTTATGTACTTATCCAAACATTGCTCAAAAGGAAAGATACCTGTTTAGGCATTTATCCCCTCCCAAGCCATGGTCATCAAGGATAACAATAAGAACAGATTTGTGTTTAACAACAAAATGTCCATATCAATTATAATCTGTCTCAGTGTTTGATTCTAGACATTTGTTGTCACAATATGGTTTCGATATTTCCTTCTCATGAGGAGATTATGATTAAGTATGTTTTAGCAGTTCTTTTATGATCCTTGATGACCAGGTGCTTAAGAAAAACAGAAACTGTAATCTGGCTCACTAAAGCAAACAGTATGATTTTACCCAAATTCCAACTGTCTTACAGCTTAAAAAAAAATGTTAATTATAAAAATATTTATTTATTTATTTTGGTAATTTTGCTAAATTTTGAAACAAAAGTTTACCAAAAAATTAATTATACTGTCATGTCAATTTTATGTGAATTTTACAGCATAATACTTATCTTGCTGAATATTCATTTAAGCCACACCCATTTCTGTCTATCAACCAATCAAATTACTTGATGTAATTTGTTGCTACAAATTCATAAACTGAATGCCAAACAGTGTAGATCCTGATCAGATGGCTTCTTCAGAAGCCATCTGATCTGGATCTACACTGTTTGCAAAGGTAGGGTTTGCCGTGAACAGCAAGATAAGGGTTAATCTGATTTATACCAAACATTGGATTGGAGCAGTTTATGTTTCATTCTCTGTTGCGGCTTCCTTTTCTCTATTTTCATTTTGGGATATGGCTTGGCACTCTGAAATTCTTTCAAAATTTTGGGATATATTGGCAATATTGAATTTTTTCAAATTTTTTATATTTTAACCCATTTTGTACCGGAAACCCCAAAAGGGGTAAGTGGCAAATGGTGCAGGCCCAGATCAGACGCTGCAGAATGCGCTGTCTGATCAGGTCCTACACTGTTTGCAAAAAGTTCAGCCATTTTCCAAATACATGTTGAAATGGACTCCTACTGTATATAAGGAGGAAGAGTCCATTTGGTACAAAAAGGGTTAAGATAGCATATTGAACTATACACATGTACACATATAAATTGAATTTTATTGAGTTTACCATTATGAATACAAACCTAACTGAGCTAAGCAGGGGTCGAAATTAACACTCGTCCACTCGTATTTATGAGTAGTTTGTCAGTAAGGACGAGTGAAAATTGTTAGTGGCTTGCCCTGCAGGACGCGAGAGTTTTCCGTCATGAAAATGTCTAATCCTGCCGTTCAGTGAAAACATTTTCCAAAACTATCAAATTACAGCAAACAGTATTCGGGCGTGTATTACCCGCAGTTTTTTCCCTCAAATTACAGGCCCAAGTTCAGGGTGCCGGTAATCCGCCTGACTTATTTTGCATCGCCTATTTTTTTACTTTTGTCAGCTGAAAATGCGATGCATCTCAATGTTATGCTCTATCCCTTTACGATTCCCGACATAATAACGTATATTGTCGACTCAATTTTACTTACCCATGAGTTACATAACAATCTCCATTACTAGCAAGCTTGATTTTGTGCTTTTTATTCCTAAAACTCTGATTTTAAACAAAATAAACAAGCGAACAGCATTCAAATCGCCGCCCACAAACCACCACTACAATTTTTCTGCACGCGATCGGTAAATGACGTCATCGGACCCCAGCAACCCCACACGTGTCTATTGTGTTATTTTGATGGGGTGTATTTCTTTGATAAAAAAATGTTTGGAGCCGGTAAAAAAAATCTCGAAAAATTAAAGCGTTCGACTTTTCCCTATTTGCCGCGAAAACTTAACCATTCACGAGACAGTAGAATAGTCCTTTTTTATTTTGAATACATCTACCGTTAGATGTAGCAAATCGTCTTAGGAGCAATTAAATTATTTTCACATTGATTGTGGATTAAATTTTATGATTGGGGAATAAACGCAAATTAGAGACATAACTTGACCTTATTTTCACACCTTGTCATGCGAAACAATAGCGCCGGAGATAAACACTACACCTGAAATGAAAGACATACATTGCAGGGCAATCATGTTTAAGTGGCAATTATATGACAGGGATTAACTATAGTGTCATAAATGAACCGTTATAAATCATCAAACAGTGTAAATCCAATCATACGTCTGCGGCGTCTTTTTGTGGCGTCTGATCTGTATCTGCATTGTTTTGCCGATGTCCCCAAAAATAGAGCCGCTGGGCAAATATTGGTTAATAAATAAATAACAAGGGTGAACAGGTAAAGTTTTTTTCCACATTTTAATGTCAAATACATGCTTTCTGGTGATACTCGCATGCACATACACTTTTCCCACCTTTTGAAGACGATCAAGCGTTCTGTTGTTATTTACAAAAACTGATCAAATTCTTACTTTTTCTCACTTATGCACCCATCAATTAAAACAATGTTTTATTTTTTTTCATTTTCACTCCAGAGAAGCGGGGCAAGTTAATTTTTCATAAGGATGAGTGAATTTTTTTAAGCACTTGCCCTGCAGGACAAGTTTGTCTAAAAGAAAATTTCGACCCCTGCTAAGGTAATAATGCAGAGAGAAAGTCACATAAAATAGTTAGGCATTCGGAATAAATGACATAATGTGATGGAAAGATGCTAATTGTTATTCTGCTAAAATATTATACCTTCAATTTCTGTAGTTATATATTGGTAAATTTGTTTGTTTGTTTGTATTGGTGTTAACAGCCCAGTCAACTCTGTCTAGGTCATTTTCGTGCCATTCAGTTTACCTCTCCACACTTGCAGGCTTATATGTAAGCGGTTGACCAGTACAGTACTCATTCTTATGCCCAAAACTGACAACTGCCCTTCTTGAATCAGCGGAAGGGAGAGAATGACCCTAGAAAAGATTTCATGGTCAATCTCCATGAAAGAATGTTGCTGACCCATGCAGGTATCAAACCTGTGTCCTCCTGATGTGCATCCGACTGAGCTATCAAGGCCAGTTGGTTAATTTAAGACAAAAGGAAAAGTATACATTAAAGATAAATGAATCCCCGAATGAGTTAAGGATACCAACCAATGCCCACAGATCAATTCTGATTGAGTTGCCCTGCCTAAGAATGCACTACAAATTTGTTACTCATTGGTAACAATTTTTGGAATTGGGAGTTCATGGCCAAAGTTTTCAACAGCTCAAAACTTAAGCCCCAGATTACCAGTCCCTCGAAAATTGCAAGAACTGACTATGAATATATACAGACCTGATTATGATTCCACAACAAATTATAAAATTTATCAGTTTGTGGTGATTCATAGCTGATGTGTGTGGAATAGGGTCATTAAGTACTGAAGTACTTCAGTAAGTTTAGTTTTGGCTCATTCTGTCTTGCCAAACTTGTATCTTTGGCATGATAATAGATACTTTTCTAAAGTTTTGATCTGAATATGAGAACAAGCTCATGTGAAAAAGGGTACCAGTATTCATTACATGGGCAACGAACAAATTTTTGGGTGAATCTGGCCATAAATGCAGGCTCACCCTAGCCTTTGTTGTTTGCAGTTATTTAGAGGATCCCTGGAGGTAGCTTCATGTAAGAGGTCATGTATCAAGCCCTATTAAGGGGAATGGGAACACCTGGCAGATTTTTCCACCATTTTTCAAAGGGAGACAACTTTCGGGACGTCCTGTGAGCTTTTCTCTAAGCCCTTGGCACTGAAAATAGGGTCTACCCATTGACCCCTCCCCAAGGTCCCTGGGGGCGGGGCCAAAAATAAATGTGACGTTGCATGCTCTCATCATGTAAGGAAGCTGTGTGCCGAATTTGGTTACATCCTGACCAGTGGTTAAGGAGGAGATAGCATGACGGACGGACGTATGGACAGACGGACAGACGGACGGAGGCGTTCACAATATCCCCGAACGCTTTTTAGCTCACCTGTCACATAGTGACAAGGTGAGCTTTTGTGATCACTTTTTGTCCGTCGTCCGTCGTGCGTCCGTGCGTGCGTCCGTGCGTCCGTAAACAATTTCAAATAAGTATATCTCTAAAACCACATGGCCAATCTTGATCAAATTTCATGTGAAGCATCATCAGGTAGGGGGACAGGCTGCATAAGGTTTTTGGGCTGATCAGATTGGAACTCTGGTTGCCATGGCAACATATAGCTCCCATAGACTTATAATGGGAAAAATTTAAAAAATCTTCTTCTCTGAAACCACAGGGCCAAGAGCTTAGATATTTAGCATGTAGCAACCGCCAGTGGTCACCTACATAATTCCTGCCAATCATGCCCCTGGGTTTCAAATGGGCCACGCCCCGGGGCCCCTTCTCTCCCATAGACTCATAATGGAAAAAAAAGCTTCAAAAATCTTCTTCTCTGAAACCACAGGACCCAGAGCTTAGATATTTAGCATGTAGCAACGGCAAGTGGTCACCTACAAAATTCCTGCCAATCATGCCCCTGGGGTCCAAATGGGCCCCGCCCTGGGGCCCCTTAGCTCCCATAGACTCCTAATGGAAAAAAAAGCTTCAAAAATCTTCTTCTATGAAACCACAGGGCCCAGAGCTAAGGTATTTGACATGCAGCAACGGCAAGTGGTCACCTACATAATTCCTGCCAATCATGCCCCTGGGGCCCAAATTGGCCACACCCCGGGGCCCCTTAGCTCCCATAGACTCATATTGGAAAAAAAAAGGTTCAAAAATCTTCTTTTCTGAAACCACAGGGTCCAGAGCTTAGATATTTAGCATGTAACAATGGCCAGTGGTCACCTACATAATTCCTGCCAATCATGCCCCTAGGGTCCAAATTGGCCACGCCCCAGGGATCCTTCGCTCCCATAGACTCATAATGGAACAAAAAGCTTCAAAAATCTTCTTCTTGGAAACCACAGGGCCCAGAGCTTAGATATTTAGCATGTAGCAATGGCCAGTGGTCACCTACATAATTCCTGCCAATCATGCCCCTGGGTTCCAAATGGGGGATGCCCCGGGGCCCCTTCGCTCCTATAGACTCATAATGGAACAAAAAGCTTCAAAAATCTTCTTCTCGGAAACCACAAGGCCCAGAGCTTAGATATTTAGCATGTAGCAACGGCAAGTGGTCACCTACATAATTCCTGCCAATCATGCCCCTGGGGTCCGAACGGGCCACGCCCCGGGGCCCTTTAGCTCCTATAGACTCATAATGGAAAAAAGCTTCAAAAATCTTCTTCTCTGAAACCACAGGGCCCAGAGCTGAGATATTTGGCATGTAGTAATGGCAAGTGGTCACCTACATAATTCCTGCCAATCATGCCCCTGGTGTCCAAACGGGCCACGCCCCGGGGCCCTTTAGCTCCTTAAGACTCATAATGGAAAAAACAGCTTCAAAAATCTTCTTCTCTGAAACTACAGGGCCCCGAGCTGAGATATTTGGCATGTAGCAACGGCAAGTGGTAACCTACATAATTCCTGCCAATCATGCCCCTGGGGTCCAAATTGGCCACACCCAGGGGCCCCTTAGCTCCCATAGACTCATAATGGAAAAAAAGCTTCAAAAATCTTCTTCTCTGAAACCACAGGGCCCAGAGCTTAGATATTTAGCATGTAGCAACCGCCAGTGGTCACCTACATAATTCCTGCCAATCATGTCCCTAGGGTCCAAATTGGCCACGCCCCGGGGCCCCTTAGCTCCCATAGACTGATAATGGAACAAAAAGCTTCAAAAATTTTCTTCTCAGAAACCATAAGGCCCAGAGCTTAGATATTTAGCATGTAGCAATGGCAAGTGGTCACCTACATAATTTCTGCCAATCATGCCCCTGGGGTCCAAACGGGCCACGCCCCGGGGCCCTTTAGCTCCTATAGACTCATAATGGAAAAAAGCTTCAAAAATCTTCTTCTCTGAAACCACAGGGCCCAGAGCTGAGATATTTGGCATGTAGCAAATGCAAGTGGTCACCTACATAATTCCTGCCAATCATGCCCCTGGGTTCCAAATTGGCCACACCCCGGGGCCCCTTCGCTCCAATAGACTCATAATGGAAAAAAAGCTTCAAAAATCTTCTTCTCTGAAACCACAGGACCCAGAGCTTAGATATTTAGCATGTAGCAACGGCAAGTGGTCACCTACAAAATTCCTGCCAATCATGCCCCTGGGGTCCAAATGGGCCCCGCCCTGGGGCCCCTTAGCTCCCATAGACTCCTAATGGAAAAAAAAGCTTCAAAAATCTTCTTCTATGAAACCACAGGGCCCAGAGCTAAGGTATTTGACATGTAGCAACGGCAAGTGGTCACCTACATAATTCCTGCCAATCATGCCCCTGGGGCCCAAATTGGCCACACCCCGGGGCCCCTTAGCTCCCATAGACTCATATTGGAAAAAAAAGGTTCAAAAATCTTCTTTTCTGAAACCACAGGGTCCAGAGCTTAGATATTTAGCATGTAACAATGGCCAGTGGTCACCTACATAATTCCTGCCAATCATGCCCCTAGGGTCCAAATTGGCCACGCCCTAGGGCCCCTTCGCTCCCATAGACTCATAATGGAACAAAAAGCTTCAAAAATCTTCTTCTTGGAAACCACAGGGCCCAGAGCTTAGATATTTAGCATGTAGCAATGGCCAGTGGTCACCTACATAATTCCTGCCAATCATGCCCCTGGGTTCCAAATGGGGGATGCCCCGGGGCCCCTTCGCTCCTATAGACTCATAATGGAACAAAAAGCTTCAAAAATCTTCTTCTCGGAAACCACAAGGCCCAGAGCTTAGATATTTAGCATGTAGCAACGGCAAGTGGTCACCTACATAATTCCTGCCAATCATGCCCCTGGGGTCCGAACGGGCCACGCCCCGGGGCCCTTTAGCTCCTATAGACTCATAATGGAAAAAAGCTTCAAAAATCTTCTTCTCTGAAACCACAGGGCCCAGAGCTGAGATATTTGGCATGTAGCAACGGCAAGTGGTCACCTACATAATTCCTGCCAATCATGCCCCTGGTGTCCAAACGGGCCACACCCCGGGGCCCTTTAGCTCCTTAAGACTCATAATGGAAAAAAAAGCTTCAAAAATCTTCTTCTCTGAAACTACAGGGCCCCGAGCTGAGATATTTGGCATGTAGCAACGGCAAGTGGTAACCTACATAATTCCTGCCAATCATGCCCCTGGGGTCCAAATTGGCCACACCCAGGGGCCCCTTAGCTCCCATAGACTCATAATGGAAAAAAAGCTTCAAAAATCTTCTTCTCTGAAACCACAGGGCCCAGAGCTTAGATATTTAGCATGTAGCAACCGCCAGTGGTCACCTACATAATTCCTGCCAATCATGCCCCTAGGGTCCAAATTGGCCAAGCCCCGGGGCCCCTTAGCTCCCATAGACTGATAATGGAACAAAAAGCTTCAAAAATTTTCTTCTCAGAAACCATAAGGCCCAGAGCTTAGATATTTAGCATGTAGCAATGGCAAGTGGTCACCTACATAATTTCTGCCAATCATGACCCTGGGGTCCAAACGGGCCACGCCCCGGGGCCCTTTAGCTCCTATAGACTCATAATGGAAAAAAGCTTCAAAAATCTTCTTCTCTGAAACCACAGGGCCCAGAGCTGAGATATTTGGCATGTAGCAAATGCAAGTGGTCACCTACATAATTCCTGCCAATCATGCCCCTGGGTTCCAAATTGGCCACACCCCGGGGCCCCTTCGCTCCAATAGACTCATAATGGTAAAAAAGCTTGAAAAATCTTCTCCTCTGAAACCACAGGGTCCAGAGCTTACCGTAAAAATTCGGCTATAAGACGAGGATTTTTCCCTCCAAAATGAGCCCCCAAAAAAGGCGTGATTTCGGTCTTGTCCCGGACGGCCGGGAAATGGATTTGTCAGCCCCTGTCGTCTATTAAATAGAAGTTTGTGTAGCCTAAGCCAGCAAAGCATGTACCTGGCCGACAGCGATACGACGTATCGGCCCGACGTTTGCCGCTATTTTGTGCTAGCTGGGGCGTTGGTTCTGAAACTGATAACTAGGTGTTGTGTTCCCCGATAAAAAAAAAAACGTTCAGTTACTTATAAAAAAGCTGCAACAAATATTTCTAAATTTTGTGGCTGGAAATGAGGGGTAAGAAGAGGGGTTTTCTGGCGAAAAAAAACCGATTTCTCACATCTAAATAGCATCTGGCGGTAGCAGATAGGCCCCGACAGATATGGCAAAAATTTGACCCGTCTTATAAAAGAGTATAAGCAAAATCCCACTTTAGAATAACTGAAAAAGGGGCCCCGTCTTATAGCCGAATCGCCTTATAGCCGAATTTTTACGGTAGATATTTAGCATGTAGCAATGGCAAGTGGTCACCTACATAATTCCTGCCAATCATGCCCCTGAGTTCCAAATAGGGGACGCCCCGGGGCCCCTTCGCTCCCATAGACTCATAATGGAACAAAAAGCTCCAAAAATCTTCTACTCGGAAACCACAAGGCCCAGAGCTTAAATATTTAGCATGTAGCAACGGCAAGTGGTCACCTACATAATTCCTGCCAATCATGCCCCTGGTACCCGAAAGGGCCACGCCCCGGAACCCTTTAGCTCCTATAGACTCATAATGGTAAAAAAGCTTCAAAAATCTTCTTCTCTGAAACCACAGGGCCCCGAGGTGAGATATTTTGCATGTAGCAACGGCAAGTGGTAACATACATAATTCCTGCCAATCATGCCCCTGGGGTCCAAATTGGCCACAACCCGGGGCCCCTTAGCTCCCATAGACTCATAATGGAAAAAAAACTTCAAAAATCTTCTTCTCTGAAACCACAGGGCCCAGAGCTTAGATATTTAGCATGTAGCAACCGCCAGTGGTCACCTACATATTAATTCCTGCCAATCATGCCCCAGGGTTCCAAATGGGCGACGCCCCGGGGCCCCTTCGCTCCCACAGACTCACAATGGAACAAAAAGCTTCAAAAACTTCTACTCGGAAACCACAAGGCCCAGAGCTTTGATATTTAGCATGTAGCAATGGCAAGTGGTCACCGACATAATTCCTGCCAATCATGCCCCTGGGGTCCAAACGGGCCACGCCCCGGGGCCCTTTGGCTCCCATAGACTCATAATGGAAAAAAGCTTCAAAAATCTTCTTCTCTGAAACCACAGGGCCCAGAGCTGAGATATTTGGCATGTAGCAAATGCAAGTGGTCACCTACATAATTCCTGCCAATCATGCCCCTGGGTTCCAAATTGGCCACACCCCGGGGCCCCTTCGCTCCAATAGACTCATAATGGTAAAAAAGCTTAAAAAATCTTCTCCTCTGAAACCACAGGGTCCAGAGCTTAGATATTTAGCATGTAACAATGGCAAGTGGTCACCTACATAATTCCTGCCAATCATGCCCCTGAGTTCCAAATAGGGGACGCCCCGGGGCCCCTTCGCTCCCATAGACTCATAATGGAACAAAAAGCTCCAAAAATCTTCTACTCGGAAACCACAAGGCCCCGAGCTTAAATATTTAGCATGTAGCAAAGGCAAGTGGTCACCTACATAATTCCTGCCAATCATGCCCCTGGTACCCGAAAGGGCCACGCCCCGGAACCCTTTAGCTCCTATAGACTCATAATGGTAAAAAAGCTTCAAAAATCTTCTTCTCTGAAACCACAGGGCCCCGAGGTGAGATATTTTGCATGTAGCAACGGCAAGTGGTAACCTACATAATTCCTGCCAATCATGCCCCTGGGGTCCAAATTGGCCACAACCCGGGGCCCCTTAGCTCCCATAGACTCATAATGGAAAAAAAACTTCAAAAATCTTCTTCTCTGAAACCACAGGGCCCAGAGCTTAGATATTTAGCATGTAGCAACCGCCAGTGGTCACCTACATAATTCCTGCCAATCATGCCCCTGGGTTCCAAATGGGCGACGCCCCGGGGCCCCTTCGCTCCCACAGACTCACAATGGAACAAAAAGCTTTAAAAACTTCTACTCGGAAACCACAAGGCCCAGAGCTTAGATATTTAGCATGTAGCAATGGCAAGTGGTCACCGACATAATTCCTGCCAATCATGCCCCTGGGGTCCAAATGGGCCACGCCCCGGGGCCCTTTGGCTCCTATAGACTCATAATGGAAAAAGCTTCAAAAATCTTCTTCTCTGAAACCACAGGGCCCAGACCTCAGGTATTTGACATGCAGCAATGGCAAGTGGTCACCTGCATAAATCCTGCCAATCATGCCCCTAGGGTCCAAATGGGCCAGGCCCTGGGGCCCCTTAGCTCCCATAGACTCAAAATGGAAAAAAAAAACTTCAAAAATATTCTTCTCTGAAACCAAAGGGCCCACAGTTTAGATATTTAGCATGTAGCAAGGGCAATTGGTCACCTACATAATTCCTGCCAATCATGCCCCTGGGTTCCAAATGGGCCACGCGCCTGGGCCCCTTTGCTCCCATAGACTCATAATGGAAAAAAGCTTAAAAAATCTTCTTCTCTGAAACCACAGTGTCCAGAGCTTAGATATTACGCACATAGCAATCGCAAGTGGTCACCTACATAATTCCTGCCAATCATGCCACTGGGATCCAAAAGGGCCACGCCCCGGGGCCACTTAGCTCCTATAGACTCATAATGGAAAAAAACCTTAAAAATTCTTCTTCTCTGAAACCACAGGGCCCAGAGCTTAGATATTTAGCATGTAGCAATGGCAAGTGGTCACCTACAAAAATCCTGCCAATCATGCCCCTGGGGTCCAAATGGGCCACACCCTGGGACCCCCTTAGCTCCCATAGACTCATAATGGAAAAAAGACTTCAAAAATCTTCTTCTCTGAAACCACAGCGCCCAGAGCTTAGATATTTAGCATGTAGCAACGGCAAGTAGTCACTTTCATATTTCCTGCTAATCATGCCCCTTGGGTCAAAATGGGCCACGCCCGGGGCCCCTTAGCTCCCATAGACTCATAATGGTAAAAAGCTTCAAAAATGTTCTTCTCAGAAACTGTGAAGCACAGAACTTAGATATTTAGTATCTAGCAACATAAAATAGCCAGCTACATAAATCCAGCTAACCCTGCCCCTGGGGTCCAAATTGGCCTCGCCCCAGCTCATCACCTCCAATAGACTTATAATGGAAAAAAACTTAAAAGATCTTCTTCTATGAAACCATAAGGCCCAGAGCTTAGATGTTTAGTATGTAGCAACATCAAGTGGCCACCTACATAAATCCTGCCAGTTATGCCCCTGGGATCCAAATGGGCCCCAACCCAGGGCTCTTTAGCTTCCATAGACTTAAAATTGGAGAAACTTCAAAAATCTTCTTCTCTGAAACCACAGGGCCCTTATAATGAAAAAAAAACAAAAACTTAAAATGGGGAAAAAATCTTCAAAAATCTTCTTCTCTGAAACCATAAGTCCCAGAGCTTAGGTATTTAGCATGTAGCAATGTCGAGTGGTCGCCTACATGAATCCTGCCAATCATGCCCCTGGGGTCCAAATCCTGTGGCCCCTAAACTCCAACAAACTTATAATGGAAAAGGCTTCAAACATCTTCTTTGAAACCATGAAGTACAGACCTTAGATATTTAGTATATAGCAACACAAAATGGTCACCTACATAAATCCTGCCAACCATGCCCTTTGGGTCAAAATTGGTCCAGCCCCAGGGCTCATTAGCTCCTATAGACTTAAACTGGAAAAAACTAAAGTATCATTTTTCTCCAAAACCATAAGGCACAGATTTTGTTTGATTTGTGGTTTTACATCCCCATCAACACTGTATAGGTCATTTTGGAGATGTCTCTTCAAATTTTGTGGGACTTTTACCAGACATTGAGATGAAATTACATCTCAAGCCCTGTTGCCCAATGAAACCAGTAGGGTTTATAAGCACGGACACCGCTTTGCCTGAGCTTAGATATTTAGTATGTAGCAATGTCAAGTGGTCTCCTACACTAATGATTTTCTGGTACACAGGTGAGCGATATAGGGCCATTGGGCCCTCTTGTTTTAAAAGCGTGGGGATAACAATCATGTTATATCCAAACAGTATAATCTATACATTTTTGATTTCCATCTTTAAACCATGTTATATCTAAAACCATGCTATAATAAACAGTGTTAAAAGGAGGTTGTGGTGTACTTCTTCTGTAGTGACAGATCTTGTCAATAGTTTTGTTATTGTACCTATGTCTTTCTTCTCAGGTGCGGGAACATTTATAATGATGACAAGAGAGTTTGATCCTATAACAGAGACTTCCTTGTACCCAGATAAATTTGGTGAAGGTAAGGTCAGACATTCTTAGAAATGTTTCTGTTTGAAACTCATAAATTTTGAATAATTTTCAAAACAGATAAAATATTTCAAAGTGGCCATTCTATACTCTTAAAATTTGTAAAAACATGGAAAGGCATATGAGTAAAAGCTACAGATTCAAACACTGAGAGAAAACTATTATAAGAGACAGTCAGATGATCTCTACAGTTATAGCTTATGCAATTTGACATGTGACTGACCTCTATGCAAAGAATAGATTAGTCAGTGTTTTCCCTAATAGGTCAGTTTTTAGCTCACCTGTCACGTAGTGACGAGGTGAGCTTTTGGGATCACTTTTTGTCCGGCGTCCGTCGTGCGTGTGTGCGTGCGTGTGTGCGTGTGTGCGTGCGTAAACTTTTTCTTCAAATGACATCTCCTCCTAAACCACTGATCAGATTTTAACCAAACTTCACAGGAATGATCCTTAGGTGGTCCCCTTTCAAAGTTGTTCAAATGGTTCCGGTCCATTGCACATCTAGGTCACAGGAGCTAAAAATAGATTTTTAAAATGAAAACTTTAAAAATCTTCTTCTCTGAAACCGAAAGGCCCAGGTCTTCAATATTTGGTATGACGCTTCATCTAGTGGACCTCTACCAAGATTGTTCAAATTATGGCCCTTGGGCCAGAAATGCCCCCGCCCCGGGGGCCTTTGGGTTTACATAGGCTTATATAGGGAAAATCTTTAAAAATCTTCTTCTCTTAAACCACAAGGCCCAGGTCTTTGTTATATGGTGTGAAGCTTCACCTAGTGGACCTCTACCAAGATTGTTCAAATTATAGCCCTAGGGCCAAAAATGCCCCCGCCCCGGGGGCCTTTGGTTTTACATAGGCTTTTACAGGGAAAATCTTTAAAAATCTTCTTCTCTGAAACTGCAAGGCTCAGATCTTTGATATTTAGTGTGAAGCTTCTTCTAGTGGACCTCTACCAAGATTGTTCAAATTATAGCTCTGGGGCTAAAAATGCCCCCGCCCCAGGGGCCTTTGGTTTTACATAGGCTTATATAGGGAAAATCTTTAAAATATTCTTCTCTGAAATCGAAAGGCCCAGGTCTTCGATATTTGGTATGAAGCTTCATCTAGTGGACCTCTACCAAGATTGTTCAAATTATGGCTCTTGGGCCAGAAATGCCCCCGCTCCGGGGGCCTTTGGGTTAACATAGGCTTATATAGGGAAAATCTTTAAAAATCTTCTTCTCTTAAACCACAAGGCCCAGGTCTTTGTTATATGGTGTGAAGCTTCACCTAGTGGACCTCTACCAAGATTGTTCAAATTATAGCCCTAGGGCCAAAAATGCCCCCGCCCCGGGGGCCTTTGGTTTTACATAGGCTTTTACAGGGAAAATCTTTAAAAATCTTCTTCTCTGAAACTGCAAGGCTCAGATCTTTGATATTTAGTGTGAAGCTTCATCTAGTGGACCTCTACCAAGATTGTTCAAATTATAGCCCTGGGGCTAAAAATGCATCCGCCCCAGGGGCCTTTGGTTTTTCATAGGCTTATATAGGGAAAATCTTTAAAATATTCTTCTCTGAAACCGAAAGGCCCAGGTCTTCGATATTTGGTATGAAGCTTCATCTGGTGGACCTCTACCAAGATTGTTCAAATTATGGCCCTTGGGCCAGAAATGCCCCCGCCCCGGGGGCCTTTGGGTTTACATAGGCTTGTATAGGGAAAATCTTTAAAAATCTTCTTCTCTGAAACCACAAGGCTCAGATCTTTGATATTTGGTGTGAAGCTTCATCTAGTGGACCTCTACCAAGATTGTTCAAATTATAGCCCTGGGGCCAAAAATGCCCCCATCCCTGGGGCCCTTTGTTTTTTCATAGGCTTATATAGGGAAAATCTTTAAAAATCTTCTTCTCTGAAACCGCAAGGCCCAGGTCTTTGATATTTGGTATGAAGCTTCACCTAGTGGACCTCTACCAAGATTGTTCAAATTATAGCCCCAGAGCCAAAAATGCCCCCGCCTTGGGGGCCCTTGGTTTTACACAGGCTTATAGAGGGAAAATCTTTAAAAATCTTCTTCTCTGAAACCCCAAGGCTCAGATCTTTGATATTTGGTGTGAAGCTTCATCTAGTGGACCTCTACCAAGATTGTTCAAATTATAGCCCTGGGGCCAAAAATGCCCCCATCCCTGGGGCCCTTTGTTTTTTCATAGGCTTATATAGGGAAAATATTTAAAAATCTTCTTCTCTGAAACCACAAGACTCAGGTCTTTGATATTTGGTATGAAGCTTCACCTAGTATAGCCCTTGAGCCAAGAATGCACTAGAGACACTGATTCTCAGGTGAGCGATTCAGGGCCCTCTGGGCCCTCTTGTTGTAAACTTCTCATGAATTTTCGGCATCTAGTGAACGGCGACCCATTTATCGACCTCTTTGTTTTGAATATCAATATTTGCCTCTTCGGAAAGCGGCACAGATAAATATATGCATTCAGTTGGGTGTGAAATTATGGTAATAGAGGACACCAGTCTCATGTCAAACTGTTCAAACTATACTAGGGTAAACATTCACATAATCAAACAATAACAATTTGTTTTGTTTTGTTTTTCAGTGTTTGAATTGAAAGAGCTTTGGCTTTCTAAATAACCTGAGTCTTTGTAATATTAAAATGATATAAAAATAAGAAGGCAGTACTGATTATTAAGACACAATGAGGAAATGCCCCATATACACACAACAGATATACTTTTGTAATCATAACTTTTAAGGGAATCCAGTCTGCTTATGGAGCCTAATCAAGCGATGACCCACTTTAGTCCAAAGCCCCAATTTATGGCAGGTCTAAATAAAAACAAGTACAGTAAAATTCCTATATCAAGACCATGTTTGGGACTGTTCAAAAGTGGTCTTTAAGACCTCTTTTGGACAGTCCCAAAGGTGGAGTGAGTGAGCGTTTGAGTTTTACATCTCACCAACAGCTAAGGTCATATGGAGACTGGACCTCGGTTTAAAGACTCATCAGAAAGTCTGGAGAAGCCAGCGATCGATCCTGCGACCCCTGGTTTACAAGGCGAGTAGCGTAACCACTTCACCAGGGAGTCTTCTCTGTCCCAAAGGTGGTCTCGTACTAAGAGGACATTGGTTGTAGAACACATAAAGAAAGAAAAATGTGAAACTTAACATCTTTTTAAAATAAGAAGTCTCAATTTTAGCTGGTCTTTAGCAGAATTTTACTGTAACTCTGCCTGCCAAAGTTCCTGCATAACAGCTGTAATCTGGTCATAGTGTGCTTTGTATAAATATGTATTTAACCCATTTTTAGCTCACCTGTCACATAGTGTCGAGGTGAGCTTTTGGGATCACTTTTTGTCCGTCGTGCATCCGTGGATGCGTTTGTGCATGCGTAATCATTTTCTTCAAACGGCATCTCCTCCTAAACCACTGATCGGATTTGGTCCCCTTTCAAAGTTGATCAAATGGTTGCACATCTAGGTCACAGGAGCTAAAAATAGATTTTTTTACTGAAAACTTAAAAAATCTTCTCTGAAACCACATGGCCCAGGTCTTTGATATTTGGTATGAAGCTTCACCTGGTGGACCTCTACCATAATTGATCAAATTATAGGCCTTTTTGGTCCCAGGGCCCTTTGGTTTTACATAGGCCTATATATGGAACATCTTTAAAAATCTTCTTCTCTGAAACCGCAAGGCCCAGGTTTTTGATATTTAGTGTGAAGCTTCATCTAGTGGACCTCTATCAAGATTGTTCCAATTATAGCCCTGGGGCCAAAAATGCCCCCGCCCCAGGGCCCTTTGGATTTTCATAGGCTTATATAGGGAAAATATTTAAAAATCTTCTTCTCTGAAACCACAAGGCCCAGGTCTTTGATATTTGGTATGAAGCTTCGTCTAGAGAACCTCTACCAAGATTGTTCAAATTATAGCCCTTGGGCCAAAAATGCCCCTGCCCCGTGGCCCTTTGGTTTTACATAGACTTTTTAGCTTACCAGAGCCAAAGGCTCCGGGGGAGCTTATAGTATAGGCATTGGTCCGTCGTCGTCGTCTGCGTCTGCGTCATCAACATTTTCAAACAACATCTCCTCTGAAACTACTTGGCCAATTGAAACCAAATTACATGTGGAGCCTCTATGGGAAGGGGGAACGAAAGTTTGTTCAGGAGGACTGGGTCACATAACCAATATGGCCGCCATGCCCATATATGGTAAAAACCTTTAAAAATCTTCTCCTCAAGAACCGAATAGTCTATGATCTTGAAACTTGGTATGCAGCATCGGGGACTCGGGCCCTACCAAGTTTGTTCAAATGATGATCTTTGGTTGACCTTGACCTGTTTTACGTCAAGGTCAAATTTGGTCACATAGACATTTGTATGGGAAAATGGCAAAACAGTGGATTTTTCTGACTGAGTGTTAGCTAGTGGCATCAGAAATGGTATTTGCAATCAGCTGAATGGAAGTTTATCAGTTTCAAAGGTCAAGGTCATTTACCGACCTTTGTCTAGGATGCCTCAGATTCAGTATTTTATCTTCTTCACTTAAACTACTCGGCCAATTGAAACCAAATTACATGTGGTGCCTCTATGGAATGAGGGAATGAAAGTTTGTTCCTGAGGACTGGGTCACATGACCAATATGGCCACCATGCCCATATATGGTAAAAACCTTTAAAAATCTTCTTCTCAAGAACCGAATGGCCGATGATCTTGAAACTTGGTATACAGCATCAGGGACTCTGGCCCTACCAAAGGGGGGTGCCTATTTGGGGCTTTTTTGGACCCCTACCAAATCTTTTTATTTTTGTCAGATGAAAAGCCCATCATAAGTGCTTTATTATGGTATACCTCTTTTCACGCACAATTATCCGTTTTTTCGAGCTACAGGCCTTTAAAAGTGGGTGGGGTAACTTAGCATGTCACTATAGTCTATTTTTAAAGTTAATTTTGGTTATTATTTGTGTGTTATTTTACCAATTTTTCTCCTTATGCAGACAGAGGGATGTCTGAAATGATATTTAGGCACATTTTTCAAAACAATATTGCAAGTTTTGAAGATTAAATGTATTTACTAAACATTAAGATACATTTGCTTATTTTTACCCTTAATCATTAAATATTTTAAAATGTTTGGTAATATAGGGGACAAACAATAGTGATTCTTGGTCAATACTAGTATTTTTATCAGCACAATTAAAAGCAGTGTAGAACTGGTGGATTTAGGCTGCATTGTATGGTTCAGTGAACTCAGAATTGACAATAGGTGGGGTAATTCAGATGATGAGTACAGTTACTTTCCCACCAACTTACAACGGTGTTGTGCCGTGTGGCGGCCGTAAAACGTCTCCCCGTACATCAACCATAGTGCAGTTTATATTTGACTTTTGGTCCTTTTAGATCAGTGTGAATATTCTGAGAAATCGGAAATAAATTATTGGTTTAGACTCATATTCTAGACAGGGGTTTAATTATTTGGACCCAATTTTGATTTATATTAGTCTTTGAATCGACTGCCTATTCGAAATTCGCAAAATTGCAGTATGTTTCCTCTGGCTTTCTTTGCCGGATCATTACAGGGTCACTGATGAGGCTTTATTAGCCGAAACTACGTAGTATGACCCATCTTCTTTCTTATGAATGTTTTCATTGCTCTTAAAGGAACTCATTTTTGATTTTTATTTGCCACAAAACAGTACCCAAGATAGGGTTATAAAGATAGATTGTCAGGTGTAAAAGTAAATCTGAGGTTACAAAGCAATACCCTAGGTACATGTAGGGTAACAAAGATACATTATCGTGGGTAAAGGTACATTTGAGGTTACAAAAAAGTACCTTAGATAGGCTTATAAAGATAGATTAACAGGTGTTAAGGTACATCTGATGTTGGAAAGCAATACCCAAGGTAGGGTTATAAAGATAGATTGTCAGGTGTAAAAGTACATCTAGTGTTACAAAACAATACCCAAGGTAGGGTTATAAAGATAGATTGTCAGGTGTAAAGGTAAATCTGAGGTTACAAAATAATACCTAAAGGCGGCATAGAATATGGTACCCAGATCAGCGAATGAATAATCTTGCTGGCATTAAATATACATCATCACTATGAGGTATTTGTAAGTTGGTGGGAAAGTAACTGTACTCATCATCTGAATTACCCCACCTATTGTCAATTCTGAGTTCACTGAACAATAAAATGTTGCCTAAATCCACCAGTTCTACACTGCTTTTAATTGTGCTGATAAAAATACTAGTATTGACCAAGAATCACTATTGTTTGTCCCCTATATTACCAAACATTTTAAAATATTTAATGATTAAGGGTAAAAATAAGCAAATGTATCTTAACGTTTGGTAAATACATTTAATCTTCAAAACTTGCAATATTATTTTGAAAAATGTGCCTAAATATCATTTCAGACATCCCTCTGTCTGCATAAGGAGAAAAATTGGTAAAATAACACACAAATAATAACCAAAATTAACTTTAAAAATAGACTATAGTGACATGCCAAGTTACCCCACCCACTTTTAAAGGCCTGTAGCTCGAAAAAAACGGATAATTGTGCGCGAAAAGAGGTATACCATAATAAAGCACTTATGATGGGCTATTCATCTGCCAAAAATAAAAAGATTTGGTAGGGGTCCAAAAAAGCCCCAAATAGGCACCCCCCCCCCCCTTTGTTCAAATGATGACCTTAGGTTGACCTTGACCTGTTTTACGTCAAGGTCAAATTTGGTCCCTTAGACATTTGTATGGAAAAATGGCAAAAAAGTGGACTTTTCTGATTGTATATTAGCTAGTGGCATCAGAAATGGTATTTACAATCAGCTGAATGGAAGTTTATCAGTTCCAAAGGTCAAGGTCATTTACTGACCTTTTTTCCAGGACGCCTCAGATTCAGTATTTTTATCTTCTTCTTAACTTAAAGTACTTGGCCAGTTGAAACCAAATTACATGTGGAGCCTCTATGGAATGAGGGAACGAAATTTTGTTCGTGAGGACTGGGTCACGTGACCAATATGGGCCGCCTTGCCCATCTGTGGTAAAAACCTTTAAAAATCTTCTTCTCAAGAATCGAATGGCCGATGATCTTGAAACTTGGTATGCAGCATCAGGGACTCTGGCCCTACCAAGTTTGTTCAAATGATGACCTTTGGTTGACCTTGACCTGTTTTATGTCAAGGTCAAATTTGGTCACTCAGACATTTGTATGGAAAAATGGCAAAGTAGTGGATGTTTCTGATTGCCTGGTAGGCTGTGACATCAAAAATGATATTTGCAGTTAGCTGAATGGAAGTTTATCAATTCCAAAGGTCAAGGTCATTACTGACTTTTGTCTTGGGTGGCTCTGATTCAGTATTTTTATCTTCTCCAGTAAAAGAGCTGTGCTGATTGAAACCAAATTGCATGAAAAGCCTCTATGGGGGTGAGGCAGTTAAACATTATTTGTGGTATTGTTGTCACATGACCTAGATGAGCACCTTGCCTGTATATGGTATAAGCCACATGACCTCTGGTGAGCGTAGTGGCCCATGGGCCTCTTGTTTAGGGAAACTCTTTAAAAATCTTCTTCTCTGAAACCGCAAGGCCTGGGTCTTTGATATTTGGTGTGAAGCTTCATCTAGTGGACGTCTATCAAGATTGTTCAAATTATAGGCCTAGGGCAAAAAATGCCCCCACCTGCGGGCCCTTTGGTTTTACATTGGCTTATACAGGGAAAATCTTTTAAAATCTTCTTCTCCGAAACTGCACAGCCCAGGTCTTTGATATTTGGTGTGTAGCTTCATCTAGCGAACCTCTACCAAGATTGTTCAAATCATAGCCCCTGGGCCAAAAATGCCCCTGCCCCGGGGCCCTTCGGTTTTACATTGACTTATATAGAGAAATTAAAAAAAATCTTCTACTCTAAACTGCAAGTCCCAGGTCTTTGATATTCGGTGTGAAGCTTCATCTAGTGGACTTTTATCAAAATTGTTCAAATTATAGCCCTAGGAAATAGAAGTCAAGGCAATGAAAACCTTTGAAAATCTTCTTGTCTGAAAGCAGAAGGCCAAGGTCTTTGATATTTGGTATGAAGCTTCGTCTTGTGGATTTCTACCGAGATTGTTCAAATTATATCCCTGGGGCCAAAAATGGCCTGCCTCGGGGACCCCAAGGTTTATATAGACTTATATGAGGAAACCCTTTAAAAATCTTCTTGTCTGAAACCAGAAGGCTCCGGTCTTTGATATTTTGTATGAAGCTTTACATTTTAGACCACTACCAAGTTTATACAAATTATAGCCTGGGGCCAATAATGCCTCTCCTAGGGGCCCAGTTGTTACCCTATGGATCAGGTGAGTGATCCAGGGTCATCATGGCCCTCTTGTTAAGTGAATGGAATCTTCCCCCTTCTATATAGCAGGAATCGATTTTAAAATTTAGGGCTGCAAGGCTCAGTTATTTTAAGAAATTTATTTAGAAAACTGGTTGAACTCTCTGCAAACAGAGAAAGCCCTGATCAGATGCTGCATTCTGTGGCATCTGATCATGCTGCATTCTGCAGCATCTGATCAGGGACTGCACTGTTTGACGATGACCCAGTATGAGGTTTGTCATATAAAATAGATTAAAAATCTTCTATAAACAAAGACATAAACACCTAAATTGGTAAAGAAAGAAAACAACACTTGGAAAATAACAGTTGAAAAAACAATTTGATGGCAAAATATTTCTCAGTAAAGGCTTTTTAATCTGTTGTCCAGAGCTAAGGAAGTCTTCAGTTAATATTGTGTTAAAACTTTCATCATCCACTGCAGCAAAACACATTTCTGATGCCAAAAAAATGTGAGTGAAAGCTACCCACATTTTTGTTTTCAGCAAAAATTCCACCATAGCTCCAGATAAGGCGGTTTATTTTTCATCAGAAAAGTAGATAGTTTTCTTATTTCAGCACCGAAACATATGTTGTGGGTAGGTACTCATTTGAGGCACCTAGGCAAGACCCTTCTTATGAGTACTCACAACATACAGTCAAACCTGTCTTTGGGAAGAACAAAAACTGGTCTCTCGAGACAGGTGGTCTCTTAAGGCAGGGAGGATAAATCAAGACTTTTTTTTTAATTTACATCACGCAGTTTCATTAATGAAATATATACATGTACATATACATGTATCCACAGAAAAGTATTGCTTCTAAAAGGTTATAAAACTGCATGACATTTAAGATGAAATAAAAAAAAAAATAATTTAAATGTATGACAATGAGTAGACTGTGAATTCAAAAGATTTTGAAAAAAAAAATGTGTTTTCATAGAAATCAATTAAAGAATAGAATGAATACACAAACATGTTCAAAATAGAAGTGAAGGCAATGATGGTAATAGAAGTGAAGGCAATGATGGTAGTTTCGATGCTAGTTTACCGAAACCAAGTCTGGATGGTAGTTTATCTAAACGCCGATACAAGCCATGGTGGTAGTTTGCCTAGTCGCCAATACAAGTTGCAGTGATAGTATAACGAGATGACTGTAATTTGTTCGGTATTTTTTGTGTGCCGATTCAAACAGGAAGTCTTGTCATGCATTATGACCAAACAATCCAATTAGCGTAAATCAGTTCATGCATTGATTATAATTGGCAATTAATTTTAATCCCAGCATTTCTTATAATCAGTGTCATAATTTCGGTTTCCATGGACAACATGAAGGGAGATAATTATTGGTACTTGCACAACGCTTGTTCTTCCTGTGTTACGTTGAACTTATTTGGTCACTCATGGCAGGGAAATTTTACAATTTGGACAAGTTTTAAGCAGTTGTTGGTCGCGTTGGGCAGGTGGGCGCTCAGGACAGGTAATTTAACATTGAAAATTGTTCGGGAGGATTGCATTACAGATGTTCAAGACAGGAAAACGCTTAAGACAGGTGGTCGCCCCCGCAGGTTCAACTGTACGTTTTCATGCTATGATTTTTTTTTTTTTTATTTTTTTTTTAAGGAATCTGTTTGTTTAATTTTTCTATTACCCGTTACATAAAACCTCTTAGGATCCGGGTAATCCAAAAAGGTTCTCCAGTCCTCTCTTGCATCGATCGTCATTCTTTCATATATTTATACATAATGTGCACCACACTCTTGTTCAGTTCCACTCATTGACAGTCTGGAGCCTGTCTTACAGAAAAGTAAAAAATATTTTTGAATAATATTTCTATTATTTGTGGTGCACCTTTCTCACTTTTAATCATACAATATGGGATTTGATTCTAGTTCTGGGGGAGAATATGCAATTTTCAACCATTGTATCTACACCTGGACTCGACATGTATGTCAGCATTACATGAATAAAGTTTGGTCTTTTTAAAGTAACTATAAATCTGTGGAATAAAATGTATATTTTGTCATTAAGAGAAAAAAAAACAAAAAAAAACAGCCCCATTGAAATATATTGGGAAACTTTATCACCAAAAATGATTTCTTTTTCTGATAAAAATTCTGATATTCCTCAAATCCCCGCCCAAAACACAGACCATGGGAGGTTGTTAGAACTGCCTCAGCGAGGCGGCTCAAACGAGCACCCACAATCCATTGTCACAAGCAGAAACAAGAAAAATATTGTATACCCATGTAAAGCCCAGTTTCACTACATAAAAGTGAGGTTCAAGGGGGTGAAAACTTTATAGGTGTGTTCTCTCAATGTATGTGCTATGGTTTGTTTGTTTGTTTGTATTGGGGTTTAACGGCCCAGTCAACACTATTTTAGGTCATTTTTGAGCCGGTCAGTTTACTTATCCATACTTTACATGGGCAGGCTTATACGTAACGGGTTAACCAGTACAGGGCACATTCTTTCGCCAGAAACTGACAACTGCCCTTCTTGAATCAGTGGAAGGGACAGAATGACGGTAGAAAAGATTTCATTATCAATCTCAACGAAAGAAAGTTGCAGACTTCATGCTATGACCACTGTTTTAGCACATTAGATATTGTACTTGCTAGAATGGTAAAAAGTTTTTACCAGGAATGGTTGTTAAGTAACCAGGCATTGTTAAATTAACAATGCTTTGACCCAGTGTTGATCTTTAGCTCTGACAACATTGTTTCTTGGAAATTGATCATGCAATTTGTCTATCCCTTCCACTGATTACAGAAGGGCAGTAACACAATTTTCTGTTCTTGGTATATGACTCTGCAGCTCTTTCCCTCTTGATTAAATATAGTTTACCATAGTCTCTTTATTTTTCAGCCGAGTTTGTTCAGGTGGGATGGGGTAAAAAGGAGACACAGTTTCATGGTTCTGAAGGAAAATCAGCTGCCACCAAGAAATCTGAGGTATATCAATCCATCCATCCATCCATACATCCATCCATCCGCCCACTCAGGCCATATCAACCTGGTGGTCCAGGCCCTGGCATGAGGGCAGTCCATAAACTTGATAGTGCCCGAAGCTTAGGTTTGTATTACTTTTCGGGCATTGGACAACTACTACAAATGATACACCACAAACATACGAAAATTGAAAGGTGAAGGATGTGTTGTTGTTAGGCAGGTTTCCTGCAATTCAGTGGAGTCACAACCAGAAATAAAAAAACAGTAAATTAATCACGATTGTCTGTAATAAAAATCTGGTTATCTTTGTAGCGGGCACTTTAAGACTGGACTTGGACCAGTCTGATTCATATGTGATAGTGCCCACTGTGCATCTGTCACAGAATAGTGACTTGCACTTGATGCACTTCTAGCCAATGAATATACATTTTATAGTTGTTAGGATAAAGCATGGTTGTTTCACTCTTTACCAATGTAGTACCAAAAATCCCAAAATGGGGAATTGGCAAACAGTCTAGGCCCGGATCAGATGCAGCAGAATAAAATGTCTGATCAGGGCCTACACTGTTTGCAAAAGGTTCAGTCATTTTCCAAATAAATAAGACAACATGACACCTTTAAATTTTTAAATGGACTTGTGATATTTATAAGGTAAGAGATTCCATTTGGTACACAATGGGTTAAACATAGTTTCTACCTTGGACCCCAACAATAGAGTTATCCAGAGGTTGGAGTGTATTTCCATGTGTTGGGAAAGAAATACGTTGCACAGTTTTGTCCTCAACAAGGCTGTGAAATTATCATATTATGGTATAAAGTGACTGTTATCTAGTGGATAACATGTAATAAGAATGACATGACCAGTAGTGTAATAACACAGTTACTGACCCATAATGTAAGGACGCCATCCATAATAATCAAAAGTTTTCTATTAAAATTATTTTAAACTGCTTTTGCAATAAAACCTGTTTTAAAATGGTTATAGGATAAACAGAATCTTCCACGTGTGGTCATTCCATTGGAAATTTACAAAACTCGCCAGAGGCTTGTTTCATAAATTTCATATGAAATGACCACTCGTGTAAGATCCTATATTTATCCAACTGGTAAAGTTGATTTCATAAGAAAGAATCACTCAAATGAGAACCTTATTTATTATCCAGGAGGTGAAGCCTGTACAAGAATGGGATGATAGAGTGCCTAGAATAACATGGCGAGGTGATGGACAGTACTTTGCTATCAGTACTATTAATCCAGACACAGGTAAACACAGTAACTATAAATTAACCCTGACCATGCTGAATATTTATTATAGCCCCGCTTTGAAAAAGTGGGGCTATATTGGATTTGCCATGTCCTTCTGTCATTCCGTAATTCCGTGATTCCGTTAATTTGTGTTGGCTCCATAACTTTGTATCTGCTTAACATATTTTCATGAAACTTCACACAAATGTTAAACACCATAAGACAATGTGCAGAGCGAAGGAATTATAACTGTGGATTGCCTACTTTTGGAGTTATTGCCCTTTGAACATTTTCCGTAATTCCGTGATTCCGTTAATTTGTGTTGGCTCCATAACTTTGTATCTGCTTAACATATTTTCATGAAACTTCACACAAATGTTAAACACCATAAGACAATGTGCAGAGCGAAGGAATTATAACTGTGGATTGCCTACTTTTGGAGTTATTGCCCTTTGAACATTGAAAAATGGCAATTTTAATTGTGTCCGCTTCATAACTCGAAAACCGTTTGAGATATTTTTAGGAAACTTCACACAAATGTTAAGCACTATGAGACGATGTGCAGAGCGCAGGAACCATAACTCTGCATTGCTTATTTTTGGAGTTATTGCCCTTTGAACATTGAAAAATGGCAATTTTAACAGTGTCCGCTTCATAACTCGAAAACCGTTTGAGATAATTTCATGAAACTTCACACAAATGTTAAGCACTATGAGACAATGTGCAGAGCGCAAGAACCATAACTCTGGTTTTCGTATTTTCTGTGTGTCTGTCTGTGTGTCTGTCTGTGTCTGTTAACAATTTTCGTGTCCGCTCCATAACTTTCAAACCCATTCACATATTTTCATGAAACTTCACACAAACATTAAACACCATGAGATGGTGTGCAGAGTGCAGGAACCATAACTCTGGATTGCCTAATTTTTGAGTTATTTCCCTTTGAATATTGAAAAATATCAATTTTAGCCGTCTTTGCTCGATAACTCAAAAACCGTTTGAGATAATTTTATGAAACTTCACACAAATGTAAAGCACCATATTACATGTGCAGAGCGCAGGAACCCAAACTCTGGATTGTCTACTTTTTCAGTTATAGGCTTTTGAATATTAAAAAATGGCAATTTTAACTATGTCCGCTCCATAACCGTTTCTGATATTTTCATGAAACTTCAAATAAATGAAAAGCACCTTGAGATGATGTGCAGAGTGCAGGAACCATAACTCTGGTTTGCCTACTTTAGGAGTTATTGCCCTTTGAACATTTAAAAAGGCAATTTTGACTGTGTCGGCTCCATAACTCACAAACCATTTGAGATATTTTCATGACACTTCACACAAGTGTAAAGCACCATGAGACAATGTGCAGAGCGCAGGAACCCTGACTCTGATTTGCCTACTTTAGGAGTTATTACCCTTTGAACATTGAAAAATGGAAGATGAAATTTAGTATAAACATGGACATTCTGGTAATGTATCATGCTCATTGAAATGAGGGACAAGGGCTCACAACTCTTAGAGTTTTTCCAGATAATGTAAAATTTTCAAGTTATTTCTTGTTCATAACTGTTTTCTCTGCAGCTTAAATAACTTTCTTCTCTGACAGCGCTGAAGCGGGGCTATAGTCAGATCCTCTGACAGCTCTAGTTATGCTACACTCCTCCCCGATTTTCACCGTTTTGAGCTGCATGATTTTAATTTGTACCATGGATTTAGAAGCAGAATGGAAAACTGTATAGATCCTGATCAGCTGGCTTCTCATGGGAAACTATAGGTCCTGATCAGCTGGCTTCTTATGGAAAACAGTATAGATCCTGATCATTTGGCTTCTCATAGAAAACAGTATAGATCCTGTTCAGCTGGCTTCTTATGGAAAACAGTATAGATCCTGATCATTTGGCTTCTCATAGAAAACAGTATAGATCCTGTTCAGCTGGCTTCTCATGGAAAACAGTATAGATCCTGATCAGCTGGCTTCTCATGGAAAACAGCTTTTCATGGAAAACTACAGATCCTGATCAGCTGGCTTCTCATGGAAAACAGTATAGATCATGATCAGCTGGCTTCTCGTGGAAAACAGTATAGATCCTGATCAGCTGGCTTCTCATGGAAAACTGTATAGATCCTGGTCAGCTGGCTTCTCATGGAAAACTGTATAGATCCTGGTCAGCTGGCTTCTCATGGAAAACTGTAAAGATCCTGATCAGCTGGTTTCTCATGGAAAACTGTATAGATCCTGATCAGCTGGCTTCTCATGGAAAACAGTATAGATCCTGATCTAATGGCTTCTCATGGAAAACAGTATAAATCCTGATGAGCTGGCTTCTCATGGAAAACAGTATAGATCCTGATCTAATGGCTTCTCATGGAAAACAGTATAAATCCTGATCAGCTGGCTTCTCATGGAAAACAGTATAGATCCTGATCAAATGGCTTCTCGTTGGAAACAGTATATATCCCGATGAGCTGGCTTCTCAGAAGCCTGCTGATCTGGATCTATACTGTTTTTAACAGAAGGATATGTGTTCAGTATGGTGAGGCTGAATGGCACTAAATGTTCACAGACCGTAATGACTAAGATACTATGTAAGCCAGACCCCATGCTCATTGGAGCTTGGAGAGATAGATTGGGTGGCATGAGCTGAAACCAACCGCTCATGAGTACTGGTAAACTGCTAAGAAGGTCTAAACCTGCCCAGGCAAAATGCTGCGAGTCAGACCGTCCATGCATATAAATGCCATTGGTTTCATTGGGCAGCAAGGTTTGAGATGTCATTTCATCTCAGTGTCAGGTAAAATTCAAACAGAATTGGAACCAATATCTCCAAAATGATCTAAGTATTATTGACAGGGACGTCAAACCTCAGTTCAAACAAAACATTTTTAGCTCGTCTGTTTTTTGAAAAAAAACTTTCGAGCTATTATCATCACTCCGGCGTCTGCGTTGTCGTTGTCGTCTGGCGTCGTCGTTCCAAAAAAACTTAACCTTGGCTATAACTTAAAAAGTATTAGACCTAGCCTCATGAAACTTCATACACACACTCATCATCACAAGAGCTACATTTTGACCAAGGACCATAACAACATTGTTGATTTTGGCTGAATTATCTCCCCTTTTCCAATTTTTTTCAGAAACACATTTTTTGCTCTCATTTTAATACTATTCACAACAGAGCCTTCAAACTTCACATGAATGTTCCTTGGGACAAGACCTTTTCAGTGATACCACACTTTTTGATCTTTGACCTTGACCTTTGAACTTTGACCTATTTTTCGAAAATTTAACCGAAAACCTTAACCTTGACCATATTTCCAAAAGTATTTGGCCTACCTTCATGAAACTTCATACACATACTCACCATCACAAGAGCTACATTCCCTACAAGTTTTATAACTCCATCTTGCAATTTGATTGAATTATCTCCCCTTTTCTCTTTGGACGGGTTTTTAAAAAAAATCCTTCCTTTAAAATAGCGATGTCCGGGCGGGCGGGCGTCCTGCGGGCGGGCGTTGTCCCAGGTTTACCTTTTGGTTAACCTTTTTTTCAAAGTGATCTTTTTCATCTATTCTGCAGCAGATTGTTTTAATATCAGGACTGATGCATAAGTGGAGGTACCGCTTTCATGTATTATCCATAAATGGCGCAAAAGACTAAAATTTTGGCGGAAATTGTCATTTTTCAAACTTGTGTTTTTCAGGTTTACCTTTTGGTTAACCTTTTTTTCAAATGCCAGTGTAGTGGATAGAGTGCTGGACTACGAATCCTATTGTTGACTATGAATCTGAGGGGCGTGAGTTCAAACCCCGGTGGAAACTTTTTTTTTTTTTTTAGCTCACCTGTCACGTAGTGACAAGGTGAGCTTTTGGGATCACTTTTTGTCCGTCGTCCGTCGTGCGTCCGTGCGTGCGTGCATGCGTCCGTGCGTCCGTAAACTTTTCTTCAAACGACATCTCCTCCTAAACCACTGATCGTATTTTGACCAAACTTCACAGGAATGATCCTTAGGTGGTCCCCTTTCAAAATTGTTCAAATGGTTCCGGTCCGTTGCACATATAGGTCACAGTAGCCAAAAATAGATATCACCGCAAACTTAAAAAATCTTCTTCTCTGAAACCGCAAGGCCCAGGTCTTTGATATTTGGTATGAAGCTTCATCTAGTGGACCCCTATCAAGATTGTTCAAATTATAGTGCTGGGGCCAAAAATGCCCCCGCACGGGGGCCCTTTGGTTTTACATGGGCTTATATAGGGAAAATCTTTAAAAATCTTCTTCTCTGTAACCGCAAGGCCCAGGTCTTTGATATTTGGTATGAAGCTTCATCTAGTGGACCCTTACCAAAATTGTTCAAATTATAGTGCTGGAGCTAAAAATGCCCCCGCACGGGGGCCCTTTGGTTTTACACAGGCTTATATAGGGAAAATCTTGAAAATTCTTCTTCTCTGAAACCGCAAGGCCCAGGTCTTTGATATTTGGTACGAAGCTTCATCTAGTGGACCCCTACCAAGATTGTTCAAATTATAGTGCTGGGGCCAAAAATGCCCCCGCACGGGGGCCCTTTGGTTTTACTTGGGCTTATATAGGGAAAATCTTTAAAAATCTTCTTCTCTGAAACCGCAAGGCCCAGGTCTTTGATATTTGGTATGAAGCTTTATCTAGTGGACCCCTACCAAGATTGTTCAAATTATAGTGCTGGATCTAGAAATGCCCCCGCACGGGGGCCCTTTGGTTTTACATGGGCTTATATAGGGAAAATCTTTAAAAATCTTCTTCTCTGAAACCGCAAGGCCCAGGTCTTTGATATTTGGTATGAAGCTTCATCTAGTGGACCCCTACCAAGATTGTTCAAATTATAGTGCTGGGGCCAAAAATGCCTCCGCACCAGGGCCCTTTTGTTTTACATAGGCTTATATAGGGAAAATCTTTAAAAATCTTCTTCTCTGAAACCACAAGGCCCAGGTCTTTGATATTTGGTATGAAGCTTCATCTAGTGGACCCCTACCAAGATTGTTCAAATTATAGTGCTGGAGCTAAAAATGCCCCCCACACGGGGGCCCTTTGGTTTTACATAGGCTTATATAGGGAAAATCTTGAAAAATCTTCTTCTCTGAAACTGCAAGGCCCAGGTCTTTGATATTTGGTATGAAGCTTCATCTAGTGGACCCCTACCAAGATTATTCAAATTATAGTGCTGGGGCCAAAAATATCCCCCGCACCAGGGCCCTTTTGTTTTAAAATAGGCTTATATAGGGAAAATCTTGAAAAATCTTCTTCTCTGAAACTGCAAGGCCCAGGTCTTTGATATTTGGTATGAAGCTTCATCTTGTGGACCTTTACCAAGATTGTTCAAATTACAGCCCTGGGGCCAAAAATGCCCCCGCTCCAGGGCCCTTTGGTTTTACATAGACATATATAGGGAAAATCTTGAAAAATCTTCTTCTTTGAAACCACAAGGCTTAGGTCTTCGATATTTGTTATGAAGCTTCAGCTAGTGGACCTCTATAAAGATTGTTCAAATTATAGCCCTGAGACCAAAAATGCCTCCGCCATGTGGCCCTTTGGTTTTACATAGACTTATATAGGGAAAATCTTTAAAAATCATCTTCTCTGAAACACAAGGCTTAGGTCTTTGATATTTGTTATGAAGCTTCAGCTAGTGGACCTCTACCAAGATTGTTCAAATTATAGCCCTGGGGCCAAAAATGCCCCTGCTCCGGGGCCCTTTGGTTTAACATAGACTTATATAGGGAAAATCTTGTTTTACATAGACTTCTATATGCAGGGTAAACCTTTAAAATCTTTTTCTCTGAAACCAGAAAGCCCAGGTCTTTCATATTCGATATGAAGCTTCATCTTGTGGACCTCTACCAAGATTGTTCAAATTATAGCCCTGGGGCCAAAATTGACCCTGCCCGGGGCCCACTTGTTATACATTGGATCAGGTGAGCGAACCAGGGCCCTCTGGGCCCTCTTAGTTTTTTTCTTTTTTCATTTTTTTTTTTTTTCTTTATTTTTCTTTTCTAGAACAATTATTATCTTCCTCCCCTGATAGTTGCTAGTAATAATACGTACATGCATGCACAGGCATGGAATTTTTTTTTTTTTTCGTTCTTTTTTTAGCTCACGTGAGCACGAAGTGCTCAAGGTGAGTTGATGTCCGTCGTCCGTCAACAATTTCTTTAAACGACATCTCCTCCTGGGATAATGGCCCGATTTCAAAATTATTTTACAGAAATGTTCATTAGGTGACCCTTTTTCAAAATTGCTAAAATCAGTGGCCACTAGAGCTAAAAATAGAAAAAAAACTTTTTTTTTTTTTCTTTGTAAAACACATAAACAAATAAACCTCCCTTCCCCCCCCCCCCCCCCCCCCCCCCGCCTCCACAAAAAGTTGTTACTGGTTTAGGATATTGCATTTGTTCTGTACATACATGCATGCATAGTTTTAAATGCATACAGAAATGTTCATTAGGTGACCCTTTTTCAAAATGGCTAAAATCAGTGTCCACCAGAGCTAAAAAATAGAAGAAAAAAAACTTTATTTTTTTTTTCTTCTTAAAACACATAAACAAAATCATACCCACCCCCTCCACAAAAAGTTGTTACTGGGTTAGGATATTGCATTTGTTCTGTACATACATGCATACTTAGTTTTACATACATACCCTACCCACCCCACCCTACCCTAGCATACCCTACCCCACAACCCCACCCCCATCCCAAAACAACCCCAATCCACCCCCAACCCCACCCCATCCCACCACTCCCCACCTTACCCGACCTCACCTCACCCCATCCCACCCACCCAAGCCCACCCCACCCCACAACCCCACCACACCCCATCTCACCCCACACCCCACCCCACCACAAATTCCATCCCGTCCCACCCGACTCCTAACCCATCCCACCCTACCCCACACCAGCACACCCCACCCTACCCCACCCATGCCACCACCATCCTAACCGTACTGAAAAAAAAAAACGTCCATAATGCCATTAGGCATTTTTCTTGTTTTAAATTGTTTTTGTCTCTTATTTCAATACTATTCACAACAGAGCCTTCCAACTTCACATGAATGTTCCTTGGGACAAGACCTTTTCAGTCATACCACGCTTTTTGACCTGTGACCTTGACCTTTGAACTTTGACCTATTTTTCAAAAAATTAACCAAAAAACTTAACCTTGACCATATTTCCAGAAGTATTTGGCCTGCCTTCATGAAACTTCATACTCGCACTCACCCATCATCACAATTTTGTCTATGTGACATGGAAAAACAGACGAGCATGGCGCCGCTTGCGGTGCTCTTGTTTACCATGGATTCAGAAGCAGAATTGAAAACAGTATAGATCCTGAACAGTTGGCTTCTCAAAAAGAATGATATATCTGGGTTCAGCATGGTGAGGGTGAATGATACTAAATGACCAGAGAAGTTAATGAATAAGTTTCTATACAAGCCTTGACATGAGAAAACATGTTTTTGCTGGCATTTGTGAACAACAAAGTTGCAGATTCAGCCTGTGGATACACACATTCTGATCAGCACCTAAGTGCCCGCTGCATGCAAATGCAAGCTGCTCCCATTTTTCAGCAAAAAACATTTGCATATTTGCCATATTTAATGATCAAAGTTTTAACATTATATTGACTAAGGATAACTGGATCCTAGGCTCAGATCTAGTGGTCAAAATTAAAATGCTTTGTTACCCAATGATTTTGTTAGTTTTGAACAGCTGCATCCAGTTATTCAACAATTTTCAGCAAAATATTGAATATTTTACTTATCAAAATAGTTAACATTTTGACCCATGTGAGAGGCCAAGTTCTGCAACAGAAGTTCAAGTGGTTTTTCTCTGGGTCCTCTAATTTTTGTCCACCTCTGATTAAATAAAAAAAAAAATAGTTTGACCACTGATGAGCTTGGTTAGCTAACAATGCTTTTAACAACTGGGCCCTGGGCTATTCTTATTTCAGGAGCTCGTCAAATAAGAGTGTGGACACGTGACTGTTGTCACTATTCTACAAGTGAAAATGTGGATGGTATTGAACAAGCACTGGATTGGAAGTAAGTTGTTGTAAAGGTAGACTAAACTCTTAAGATGCCAGTCACAACAATTGTCATCTGCTTTGTTGTCTGTGGAAAAGTCATTGCTGGAAACAGTGCGGATCCAGATCAGACTGCTCCTCTAGGAGCAGTCTGATCAGGGTCCACACTGTTTGCCTGTATGAAAAATATGTTTGAAATCTTTGTAAGAAAATTCAGCAGACAACATAAATGGCTGACATTTTCAGATGCAGATTTTCTTGGCATGTTAAGGGTTAACTATGTTCAGAGTCAGCTACAATGAAGGCTGTACAGAAAAAAGCCTCAAAATGGCATGTAACACCAATGAAGGCACATGTGCAGTCTGATCAGAGGCTTCATAGATTGAAAGAGCCATATCTGAGCCAGCTTACAACAAGCAGACTGATATGAGTCTTTGCTACCAATCTGCTTATCCAGCCTCTTAACCATTAAGATGCCAAAAACTGCATCTGAAAATGCCGTCTGTTTTGTCTGCTGAATCCTGTAGCAAACTTCTTAAAAATATTTTTGCATCCAGGCAAACAGTGTGGACCCAGATCAGACTGCTCCTAGAGAAGCTTGTTAGTGGTCAAAATGTCAACTGTTCTAGCAAGTACAATATCTGATATTCTGGTATTTTTGCTGCAAAAATGTGAGTAGCTTTTGTGATGCAAAAGCTACTCACATTTTTTCAGCAAAAATATTAGCGTATTTGCCATATTTAAAATGCTTAAAGCTTTAAAGCTTGTATGTTGACTAATGACATTGTTACTTTTGAACAACCAGACCCTGGACTCAAGTCTGAAAATATAGAGGAGCAGTCTGTATTTGGAGCAGCAGATGACAAAGCAGACGACGATTGTTGTGATTGGCATTTTACGTGTCATTTATTATCCCCACGCTTTTAAAAAAAGCATTCGGGGATATTGTGAATGCCTCCGTCCATCTGTCTGTCCGTCCGTCTGTCTGTCCATCACGTTATCTCCTCCTTAACCACTGGTCGGAATGTAACCAAATTTGGTACACAGCTTCCTTACATGATGAGGGCTTGCAACGTCACATTTATTTTTGGCCCCGCCCCCAGGGTCCAAATTTAAGTTTTTTGGAACATAGTCATGTGGCATATCAAATTGAAGGGGGTGATTAGTAGAATACAATACAAGTAAAATTTTGTCCCTGGGGTCAGATTGGGGCCCTGGGGGAGGGGTCCAAGGGGCAGGGGGGTCAAAATTCAAATTTTACCGAATATAGTCATATGGAATATCAAATTGAAGGGGGTGATTAGTAGAATAAAATACAAGTAAAATTTTGACCCTGGGGTCAGATTGGGGCCCTGGGGGAGGGGTCAAAGGGTCCAAATTTAAGTTTTTGGAACATAGTCATGTGGCATATCAAATTGAAGGGGGTGATTAGTAGAATACAATACAAGTAAAATTTTTTCCCTGGGGTCAGATTGGGGCCCTGGGGGAGGGGTCCAAGGGTCAAATTTAAATTTTTTGGAACATAGTCATGTGGCATATCAAATTGAAGGGCATGATTAGTAGAATATAATACAGGTAATATTTTGACCCTGGGGTCAAATTAGGGCCCAGGGTGAGGGGTTTTCGGTACTTGGCCCCTCTGTAGAAAGCGTGGGGATTTGCGATGGCGCGCCATCGACAGTTTTCTAGTTTCTCTTTGGATAACCTAGAAGCTGCAGATGATTCATGCGGCCATTGAAGACTTATCAGACTGAGCTCATTGCACAAGTCCTATTGTAGGTTTTTTCAAGTGCTGACCAGTATGGCTTCAGATGCATCCATAGAGCAAAATGTGAAAGCACTGATATGGCTGAATGGGTACACAGGTTGTGTTCAGTCTTCATTAACACATGCGTGTGAAAAATAGTGTTTTCTTTCAAAGGGTTATTTTTCTGCTGAAAATTTGTGATACTTTTCCAATGTGTACGCCAAAACATAGGTTGTGAGTGCTCATTAGAACCGCCTCAATTGAGGCGGTTCTAATGAGTACCCACAACCTATGGATTGTGAGTGCTCGTTAAAACTGCCTCATTGACGCAGTTCTCACGAGTACCCACGACCTATGTCTTTGAGCAGAAATAAGCAAAATAATGTACACTCCTGTTTACCCACTTCTCTCTATATAAAGTTTGGTTTATGGGGATGTTCATTTCACAGACTTGGTAGCATGATGGACTTGTTTCTTATGCCAAGTTGTATCTTGTTGCACAGAGTGTCTGGAGGTAGTTACATCTAGTTGCACAGGTTCATAAAGAGCCTTTCTGAACATAATTTTGAGATCTCCATAAATACACATTAAGTAGAATGGGCCTCCTTGGCCTAATTGGCAAGAGTGCTGACTCTTAAACATTAGGTCTCTCACCTCTGTTGTTCGAGCCTCACTTGGGCCACATGTGAGATGCCAAGTTCTGCAGTGGAAGATCAGGTGGTTTTTCTCCAGGTACTCCCATTTTCGCCCACCTCTGATTAACAATCAGGTCAAAAGAAAGGGCTGTAAAACCAAAATCAAAAAAGAAAAATATACTCATTAGAAGTGCCCCAATCATGTGGTTCAAAACAGTGCCAACAACTTAAAAAGAGTCTGTTGCACATGACAAAAGCTGTAATAAGACTGGATCAACCAGCAAAGATGGCCCCCGCCCATAGGGGCTTGAAGAAATATATGGGCTGCATGATGCTTCCACGCAGAGCTGAATCCGGCCCGCACACTAGTACTGGTAAACCGCTTAGAGGATCTAAGCCTGTCCAGGAACCGCGGTGCGAGGCGGACCATCCATGCTGATAAACCCTATTGGTTTCATTGGGCGACAGGGCTTGAGATGTCATTTCATCTCAATGTCGGGTAAAAGTCCCACAAAATTGGAAGCAACGTCTCCAAAATGACCTTTACAGTGTTGACGGGGACGTTAAACCTCAAATCAAACAAAAACAAAAACCAGCAAAGACTCAGATCAGAAGAAAGAAAGAAAATTTATGGAAAAAATTGTTTTGCTCAACCTTCACCACTGTCTGGGCGAATTCAACAGATGACAAATTGATGCTATTTTTCTGATTTTTCCCTTAAAACAGGATTTGACATCTCGTGCAAATTGTCTCAATGGCATGAAATGTCAAATCACGTTTTTGGGGGAAAACAGAAATTTTCCCCTTAAAACAGGATTTGACATCTCATGCAGAAAAAAAAAAAACAAAAAAAAAAACAGAAAAATAATTCAACATGTCATCTGCTGAAAAAATAGCCAGCATGTAGAGCACTAATTTTAAATACACCCGGACCTCGTTATAGCACGATTCGTTACAGCACAAATTCGGATATAACACGGTGTTGGTTTGGACCCCAAATTTTCCCAAACCAACATTTATAAATATTATCCAAGGATTGTATCAGGTTTTTAAGTTCAACAACTTTATTTTCCTCTCACTTTTGACTGCGGTAATACGGTAGCTAACACGGTAACTAACACGGTTTATAACGGTACTTTTTGATATTTATTGCAGGCCTCCAGCAGAGTTGAATATACAGTATATCAACTTGTTTAGCTTGACACGCATGATAAACATGAACTGCCATCGGCACAATCAAAAGTGTTGGCTTAGTGAGATAAAGAGATTAAAGAATTCAGTTACGCAACCGGAAAAAATATTTATCACGCTCTGTTAAGGATCACTGCTCAGCAGAAATTTTCAAACATGGATGCAGACGATGTGATTGGTCAACTGCAATAAAACTCATTTTCTAGAGCTGCATGTAAAAGAAAGTCAAATTTATTCCATCTTAAAAGCAAATGATAAAACATATTCAAGATCGATTTTCGTGGTAAGAAAATCATTCAAAGGCCATGTGCGCCATTAAAAATCGTTTCAAATGGCTAAAATATTAAGGTTAAGACATTTCAAGGGAAGTAATTCAAATTTCTTGTAAGCGTTGATCATTGTCCGGTTCCGAACACTAACCGGTAATTTCACCATTGAAATGTATTAACGGTACTGTAGTTCGGTACGGTTCCGGACGCTCAGTAACAACAAAGTTGGCCTTTATCTTCAATCAATCACTTGCCCAGGGCACTGTACCAGATGACTGGCGACAAGCAAATGTAACCCCGGTCTATAAAAAAGGGGAAAAATATGATGCAGCAAATTATAGACCAGTGTCGCTAACATGCATCTGTTGCAAAACCCTGGAGCATATATTAGTAAGCAACATCAACAAGCACTTAGCCTTTGAAAGCATTCTTGCTGACTGTCAACATGGTTTCCGGAGTAAAAAGGTCTTGCGAAACGCAGCTTGTTCAATTTTACCATGACATTGTGAGCAATCTGGATGGGGCCATAAACCGTGGCCACAAACAGACTGACTTGATCATCATGGACTTTGCTAAGGCCTTTGACAAGGTACCTCACAGAAGGCTATTACATAAACTGGAGTACTATGGGATAAGAGGATCCACGCATAGGTGGATTAGCTCATGGCTCTCTGGGCGCTCACAACAAGTTGTACTTGATGGCCAAGTGTCTGATCCAGTCCCTGTTTTATCTGGAGTCCCCCAAGGTTCGGTCCTTGGACCGGTCCTTTTCTTGGTTTTAATTAATGATCTCCCCGATAATATCAGGTCATCGGTCCGTTTGTTTGCTGATGATTGTGTCCTGTATAGGAACATATATTCTCCTTCTGACTGTCTTATTTTACAAGATGACCTGGATCAACTTGCACAGTGGGAGGCCGATTGGCAAATGAAGTTCAATGTGGCCAAATGTCACTCAATGAGGGTGTCACGACACCCCCCGGACAAGCAAATTAAGTTTGACTATACTCTTCACCAGCAAGTTTTGGAGCATGTTCAATCTGCCAAATATCTTGGTATCACCATCACTGACGATCTTAATTGGGGTCAACATATCTCAGAGATAACATCTAAAGCAACTAGGACTTTGGGGTTCCTTAGACGGAACTTTGCTTTTGCACCTAGGCAGACAAAGGATGTTGCATATAAAACATTGGTTCGCCCTCAACTCGAATATGCATCACCCATTTGGCATCCCTATGTTAAAACTCAGACTCAGCAGGTGGAGAAGGTGCAGAGGACAGCTGCTCGATGGACCTGTAGGCGATGGCGAAATAGAAGTAGCGTCGGTGACATGCTTACCGTAATGAGCTAGAGTGGCCGTCCCTGGAGGCCCGTCGTGAGCAGTCCTCTTTAACCTTCTTCTACAAGATACACTCTGACTCAGTGTCTATTGATAAAGGTAGGTACTTGACCCCTGTAACACTGTCAACCCAAACAAGGGCATCAAAAGTAAACGACTCACAATATCGTAGATACCAGTCCTATAGTGATGCCCTGAAGAACTCGTTCTTTCCTAGAACTATTCCCCAATGGAATAGTCTTCCCTCCTCTGCGGTGAATGCCAAGTCCGCAGAAGAGTTCAAAGCCCGCACAGTGTAAGATTGGGACTCAGAGGTATGCGTTTTAGGATACCTCTGTTATGCAGATTGTAAATAGTTTTAAGGACACATCCAGTGCCTCTCTTTTTTTTTTTTTTTCAGCTAAATTCTAAATTTAGCCACCCAATCAACTGAGGTAATGGCCAGATATGACCGACTCAGTATAAGAAGATAGATAGATAAAGTTAGCCGGGAACCAGCTATCAAAATGGCGTCATACTCGCTGTCAGATCGGACAATTTCTGGATATAAAACATGGCTTATCAGCTGGTTTCGATTAAAGTGACTTGTTTGACTTGATGGGCCATGGTATTTACTGTTATTGATTAGTTCTAAACACATTTTAGTCGGGAAATACGGTCATTAACCGGACTGCACATCATCTTGTTTGGGAAACTATTGATCACCATTGTGTCAATGGTTGATCTGTGACAAATACGGTCGGCGTTTATAACACGATTCGGTTAACTAACACGGTCCGTTGGTTGGACCCGGAGTTCCCTGTTATAACGAGGTTGAGGTGTACTTGTGTTTTCAGGTTAGCATCTGAGGGATATAATCTTTACCTTTTCTCTTTTTTCTCCAGACCATCTGGCAGTCTGATGGCCACATCTCAGAGACGTCCCAACAAGCATGACGTAGCATTCGTTGAGAAGAATGGCCTTCGACATGGAGAATTTACTCTGCCATTCGGCGTGAAGGACGTGAAAGTGTGTGAAGTGATGTGGAACCTCGACTCCACTGTACTGGCTGTCTGGGCAGAAGACTTAACAGACGGACAGGAAGGAGAGTCAAAGAAAGCCTATGGTATCCAAATTAACCATAAATGACTGAAATGAGCCGCATTGTGATAAAAATTTACTGTAATGATCTTATTCAAGTATTGAGAGAGACAGGCTTAACCAAACAGTGTAGACCCAGATCAGACTGCTCCTGAAGGAGCAGTTGCAGTCTGATCTGGGTCTAAACTGTTTGCCATTCTGTCTCCACTTTTTGGACTCCTTGCTAGATCACGAAACAAACCCGTTAAAATTTTATGAGAATTACAGCAAGTCCTCAAGGTGTCTGAATTTTTAGGATTTGGGTTGCTGGCAAAGTTTACATGAACCCTTCAAGGTTCATTTCTTTGCAGGCGATCCTCTGCATTCATACTTTCATGAACAGCAGAAAAATAAAATTCATTTCTTAAATGAATACACTATCAATTTAACTAGCTTCACTTGCCCAGATACACTTCTGGCTCAGGAGGTTGTGAGTTTGATCCCTGCCGAGTCCAGTAACAGTCTTCAGTGGGGACTTATCATGAAACATTTTCTACTGTCATTTTCTCCCTTATGCTGATTCAAGAAGGACATTTGTCAGTTTCTAGCAAAACGGTGCACTTTACTGGTTAACCGCTTGTGTATATGCCTGTGGTTAGGTAAATTGACTGACTCAATATGATGTAAATAGTTTTGACTTTGCCAGTAAACTTCAAACCAACAAAGCAACCACCAGTGCATGATGAGGCAGCCTCAGAAACTCAGCCGGATGTGCGTCTGACCAGTGATCAGGAGGTCACAGGTTCGATACCTGCTGAGTCAGCAACATTCTTTCCTGGAGATTGATATGAACTCTTTCCTATGGCCGTTCTCTTGTGGCAGATGATTTAAGAAGAGCAGTTGTCAGTTTCTAGTGAAAGAAGGTGGACTGTACTGGTTAACCATTTATATAAGCCTGCCCAGACAAAATGGGCCCCGTCAAGCGTTTTTGGTACTTATCGCCTATGCAAGCAGCGAAGGTTCAGGCGAGCCTGCGCCTCCGCGCAGTCTCGCCAGAACCTTCGCTGCTCGCTCATAGAAGTAGTGAATCAAGAGGAACCTTCAGACAGAAAGCCGTATCCCTTGCCCCTCTGAATGGCTGGGCATGTGCTGTTAAAATTTGTCATGACGGAATACTCGAAGACACAAATTCGCTTGGCGGGGCTCAAATGTGGTTAGGTAATCTGACCAGCTTGATATGACCTAAGTAGTTGTGACGGGGCAGATTAACTCCAAAACAAACAAAAGTGCACATTGAATTCTCTGATTAGGCATTTTCACCATTCACCATATTTGCATTATTTGCTGGCTCCCAGCTTGCACATTGTCAATATTGGAAAAACAGGTAACCAGACCCCCCTGACCTTCCAAGGTCAGGGGGGTCTGTGAAAAAACAGGTCGGGGGGTCTGGTTACCTGTTTTTCCAACACTGATAACCTTCAGACTAGGAACCAGCAGATAATGCAAATAAGGTGCATAATCAAAGTTCTTCTGTTATAGTGCAGCTTTGGACAACTGGAAACTACCACTGGTACCTGAAACAAAGCCTTCACTTTGTCTGCTCTGAACACAGAATAGCAGCAGTGCAATGGGACCCGGAACATGCATACAGGATGCATATCATGTGCTCTGGTGGCCAATACTTTCAGTATACTTGGTCTTGGGCCACAACTCACAGCTTTGGTAGAACAAGTGATGATCAGGCCCTGGTAGCTGTATTTGATGGAGGTATGCTTTTCTCACTATTATATTTTTCTATTTGTTGCATTTATTCTGAGTATTAGTACATTTCAGCCTGAAATGGTCCTTACATACAAGTTAAATAGTTTGCCAGTAAATGATTTTGAAGTACATTGTATTGTTTCCATCAAAATGATCATGTTTAGCCAGGGTTCGCGCTAGGATTTTTTTTTCTTTCGCCATCACTTTCGCCAATTTAATTTTTTTTTAGCCAAAATCATAAAACCTGAGCCAGTTGAAGAAACTTCTTCGCAAAATGCAGAACATGGATAAAAAAGATCTGCTCTACAATTTTCTTTGGCACTTAAAGGGTTGAAGCTTAAATGCACAGACTGTCCTTTTGTGGCCTTTATGGACGCCAGGTTTTTATCAAACCAACACGGTCACACGTCAAACCAGTCATCTATGCTGTCTTGCCGACAGATAGCTTAGCAAAATCCATAGACCAAAATCATTTAGATAGCTTGAGTTTTCCGACTTCCAGTGGCATTACCTTCTCTCCCTAAAATGCAACAAAACCTTGCTTAAATGCTTTTGTTTTTGCTCCAACAAGTAAGCGTTGTTAGGTCATGGAGGCTGTCATTTTGGTTGATCACATGATCACATTACCGTAAAAATTCGGCTATAAGACGAGAATTTTTCCCTCCAAAATGAGCCCCAAAAATGGCCCCGTCTTATAGCCGAGGTCATGGACTGCATGCTTTTTTCCGGCAATGTCCGGCGAAGACCAGACATACGGAAACAGCCGATCGGTGATTTTTGAATTGATATAAAGCGCCGCCCACAAACCACCGCTGCCATTTAGCTGCACAGGATTGGTAAATGACGTCATCCGACACCAGCACCCTAACACGTATTTAATGTCATTGTGTGTATCTATTTCATTAAATTCCTGCTCTGACACGGTTCGGCATATTGACAAGCAAAAAATTATAACGTCGAGTAGAAGACAAAATGGACCGACTGCAGCGGACTTACGATAGACACGGACGGACGGGGCTGGAGCCGAGCGATGGTCTCCCCATTCACCGGCAACGTCGAATGGGGGTAGCACCGAACGGCTAAGGTGTAGTGCCAGAATGGATTAGTTCCCTGGGACCCCACCAGCTGACGACTCGCGACACGGGGAAACTGGAAACAACAACAACAACAACTATTTCATTAAAAAAAACGTTAGGAACAGGGTAGAAAATATTTTCTCGATAGCTAAACGGTTTAGATAGAGGTGGATAGAAAACCAGCGCTTTGCACAGCTTCCGAATTATCCCCAGAAGCTCCGTGTCAATAACCAACAACAGCGTTCGACTTTTCCGGCTCAGCGTCTGCTGTTTGGCGCCAAAACATAACCAGACATGAGATCGTAGAAAAGTCCATTTTTATTACCGTTAGATGTAGCTAATTGTCTGAGGAGCGATTAAATCATTTTCACATTGATTGTGGATTAAATTTTATGATTGACATAACTTGACCATATTTTCACACCTTATCGACATGCACCGCAGGGTGGCAATTAAAAGGGATTAACAATAGTGTCATACTTGAACCGTAATAAATACACAAATGGTTTGTCTTTGAATTGACAGTGCAGCAATTATTACTCAAAAAGACTGACAGTTATAGACGATTTTTTTGCACTTGTCCGACCGGGCGTCATAAGGTCAAAGTGCAGTTGCCCGGTCAGCCGGGAAATGGATTTGCCAGTCCTGTCGTCTATTAAATAGGTGGAAGAAAAGGTGTAAAATACACGTTCGGGTAAACGGCTTAAGTCGGCAATTACCGGGATGGGATTTCTTTTTCTTTTTTATAGTTTTTTTTCGCCACTAGTTTTCGCCAAATGACACAGATTTGCGCCAGATTTATTTTCTTTTCGCATTTGGCGACTTTGGCGACCGCTAGTGCGAACCCTGTTTAGCCCTTTCATCCCTGTAGAGCAGTACACATACCCAAGCAGTGTAGATCAAGATTAGATGGCTCACTGTTTGCCATCTTGCTATTGATTTAATTAGACCCCTATTTGCAAGACTGGGCCAGCCTCAGTGGCTGTTAGGTACAGTAACATGCTTGGTGGAAATTAATCATGAAATATTATCAATAGTCATTCTCTCCCTTCCACTGATTCAAGAAGGGCAGTTATCAGGGTTTTTTTTTTTTTGCAAAACGATGTACACTCTGCCCAACATGACTTAAACAGATGCTTGAAATGATGTAAATAGTGTTGACTTGGGGCCAGTTGTTCAAAGCATCGTTAGCTTAACGAGCTCATAAATGGTCAAATTGTTTACTCTTCTAGCAAGCACAATATTGTTAATTTTGGTATTTTTGCTGAAAAAATGTGAGCAGCTTTTGCGTCCGCAAAAGCTGCTCACATTTTTTCAGCAAAAATTTCAGCATATTTGCCATATTTAATGATCAAAGTTTTAACGATACGTTAACTAACGACGTCGTTAGTTTCGAACAACTGGCCCTTGGTTGTTTAACTCCAAACCAAAGCAAAACTGAACATGTTAACCATCATTACAACTGGTATCTTTGGAAAGAGTGCAGATCCAGATCAGATGGCTTCTGAAGAAGCCATTTGATCAGGCTCTACATTATTATGTCATTCAGTTTATGAATTGAATAAATACATTATATAAAGTAATTTGATTGGTTGATTGAAATGGTTGTGGCAAAATTAATTTATTCAGCAGGACAAGGGTTAAAAATTCAAAGATGGAAAAGTCCACCTAAAAAGGACTAAGAATTCATAAACAAATCCTGCCACTTTACATCATGGAATTGATGTGTCTATGCTCCTTATATGAGTCCAAAGTGAGGTGGCATATTTAGATTTCAAAAGACATACAAATATGTTATATAGAACATTATCCTGGCATCAGAAGACATACTACATCATTTCAGATACTGGACACATACAACATACTGTACAAAGTTAAATAGATGCATGTAAGGTTTGTACTCTAAATTCAATTTTTCATATAAAGTCACTGGTATTTAGTGGAGATTGTCATAAAAATGATATGAAACAATTGGCACATTAAGTTATAATCCCTTCCTTAACAACCCTGTATTTCCTGTTGAAATTTCTTTGAACTTCCTATGCAATAAAATTTGATTTAAAATTGTTACCTGATAAACAGAAGCTTAATTCATGGTCATTTCAAATGAAATTTATGAAACTCACCAGAGGCATTTTTAATGACATGACCATTTTTGTAAGATCCTCAGTATACTTTCTGAAACTAAAATGTCTTGAAAATTATCTGCTATTATTCTGTTGCAGTAGTTCTATCTATTTCTTACAGCCAAAGTTCTAATGACACCAATGAAGCACATGGTAGTCCCGCCTCCAATGTCATCCTACCAGTTACAGTTACCATGTGCTGTCAATCAAGTTGTGTTTGCCACGCCTCCTAACAGCAATGACATGCTGGCTGTACTTGTTGATGGAAGAATAGCAGTGTTTAGATTTGGTGGTAAGTATTGTAATACAGTAGAACTTCTATGGCTTGAACACCAATGGCTTGTTTACCATGGCTGAGTTGAACCCGTTCTTGAGTCCGTTTACCATGGCTGAGTTGAACCCGTTCTTGAGTCTGTTTACCATGGCTGAGTTGAACCCGTTCTTGAGTCCCTAGGGAATTTCTCTACATAAGAAATATGGAAAGCTTAGGATATTTTTGTCTTTTATCTTGCAAATGTATGCTGTGTGTACTCATTAGAATCACCTCAATGAGGTGATTCTAATGAGTACACACAGCATACTCATCAGAATCACCGTAATGAGGTGATTCTAATGAGTACACACAGCAAACATTTATATTATAGAACCCCGAAAAGAAGTCCCAAAATTATCCCCTTATGCCTCCTGGAAGTGGCCCTCATGGCTTGAACTACCTCTGCCTCGAACAGATTTTCTCGGTCTCAAAGGTGTTCAAGCAATTGAAGTTTGATTTGTTTGTTTGATATGAGGTTTAACCTCCCCATCAACACTGTATAGGTCATTTTGGAGTTGTTGCTCCCAATGTTGTGGGCCTTTTACCCTACATTGAGATGAAATGGTATCTCATGCCCTGTCACCCAATGAAACCAATAGGATTTATAAACATGGATGGTCCAACTAGCACAACTTTGCCTGGGCAGCTTAGATCCTCTAAGCCCTTTACAAGTACTTGTGTGCAGTCAGTTTCAGCTCTGCATGGAAGCATCATGCAGCCCATCTATTTCTTCAAGCCCCAATGGGTGGGGCTGTATTGGTTTGACTGTATTTAACAATATATTTTGTCAATCTTCAACAGCTTGAATAATTTTTGGCCAAAGAAAACATGTTCAAGGTAGGGGTAGTTCATTCTTGCACACCAGACAAGGAAATCCGTGATTTTACCCTGGGATAAAAGAAAAAGAATCTAATATGGGTGTGAGGGGTGGATAGAAAAATCCATCCCTCGGGATCACTGTCCGGCATCACTTGGCAAGCCTCGGTGTGAGGGTCGGATAGAAAAATCTGTCCTTCAGGATCGATGTCCGGCATCACTCGGCAAGCCTCGTGATGCCGGACAGTGTCCCTCAGGACGTATTTTTCAATCGACCCCTCACACCCATATAAGATTATTATAATCTACTGAGGGTTAATCACAGCATCAGGCTATGAGACAATGGGTGTGGCAAGATTGGCAAGCCTCGTGATGCGGGACAGTGTCCCTCTGGACGGATTTTTCAATCCACTCTTCACACCCATATAAGATTCTTATATTCTACAGAGGGTTAATCACAGCATCAGGCTATGAGACAATGGGGATGAATCAAGGAGATCTTTCCAATCGTCTATAGAATATAAGAATCTTATATGGGTTTGAGGGGTGGATTGAAAAATCTGTCCCGAGTGACACTGTCCGGCTTCACGAGGCTTGCCGAGTGATGCCGGACAGTGATCCCAAGGGATGGATTTTTCTATCCACCCCTCACACCCATATTTGATTCTTTTTCTTGCATACCTTCCATTTCTATTGCAAATTTTTAATGCTGCTGTCACTTCGGTTACCGACGTCCGCCATTTTGTGATGACACAACAGGAATGTTTAGTGATGTCACGCATGACGCCACCACGCATGAGGTTGTAATCAACCAGTGCATTTATCAAACACGCGATTATATTCGATTTGGGGTCGGAACACCAGGGTCAGAACATAAATTTCTATCCCAGGGTAAAATCACGGATTTCCTTGTCTGGTGTGTAAGAATAAAGGAATGCTATGTGTACTCATTAGAATTCCTCGGTGGTTGTAATGAGTACACACAACAAAGAGGTTGATGTGTATATGATTCAGATCAGGCAATGCATTGGTAAGTCTTCGTCGTTCACTTGTGCCTTCTATAGATTCTGGACTATCAAATGATATGGAGATATATTTTTTTTGGTTGTTTGGTTTTGGTTTAACGGCCCTTTCAAGATTATTTTACTAATATCGAGCTGATCGTTAATCATAGGTGGGTGAAAACTAGAGTACCCTGAGAAAAATCACCTGACCTTCCATTGCAGAACTTGGCATCTCATATGTGACCCCAGCCAGGCTCGAAACACAGCAGTGAGAGACCTATTGATTAAGAGTCAGCGCTCTTATCCACTAGGCCGTGGAGGCATGTATAATATGGCAGACATCAGCTTCAGGAACATTAGCAACCAAAGTGACTGCATTATTAAAAGTTCACACTCAAAAATGAAAGGTATGCAAGAAAAAGAATCTATCATGGCTGTAAGCAGTAGTTAGAAAAATCTGCCTCTGGTGTTCACAGTCAGGCAATACTCTTGTGATACCTGACACTGACCCTCAAATTGGATTTTCTATTCACCCCTCGCACTCATGTAAGATTCTTGCCCACCAGATAAGAAAATCCGTGGCTGTAGCCTGGGATGGAAATTCTGTTCTTACCTTGTTGTTCTTACCCAGGAACAGAGTGAAAATCGAATATTCCCACGTTTGATATGCACTGGTTGAATACGACCTCATATGCAACGTCGTTAAGGTTGACGTCACAGCACATTACGTGAGGTCACTAAACATCACACCATTGTCATCACAATATAGCAAATGACGGCAACTGAACTGACTGCAATATTTAAAATAAATCCAGAAATGAAAGGTTTGCAAGAAAAAGAAGCTTACATGGGTGAGAAGGGTGGATAGAAAATCTGTTCCTTCGGATCACAGCCTGGCATCACTCGGCAAACCTCGTGATGCCTGACTGTGCCCCTCAGAATGGATTTTCTCTCCACCCCTTACATCCATATAAGATTCTTATAATCTCATATTGTTGTGTTATCATATATAGTGTTATATTGAGGTCATTATGTGTTTGTGACCTGGGTTCTTTTTCTTTAACAGGTGAGGGTAAGGTAGATGAACATATTAAACTAGATGGTGCAGGAGGATCTGGGTTCTCAAAGTGTTGTCCATTGCCTAGTCTCACTGGTATTTATAGGTATGTCAAGAGGGCCCTCTCTAAAACGACAGCATTTGCTCCCTAACAATTTGCCGCTAAAGCGAATTTGCCGCTATAAAAAATCCCAATAAGGTGAAGTTTAGGTAACAAAGGACCCTTTCCCTTAATTACTCAAAAAAACATATGTTGTGGACATTTAATCGAGGCGATTATAACAAATATCCACTACATTTGTTTCTTAAAGTATTAAATTATTACAATATTTTTGAATATCTCCGTTTATCTGCCTCATCTTGAGCTAAGACTTCGCTCTAAATTGTCGTTATAACAAGTTTTGTCATTATATGAGCCCCGCCAAGCAAATTTGTGTCTTCGAGCATTCCGTCATGACAAATTGTAACTGCGCATCCCCAGCCATTCAGAGGGGCCAGAGATATGGCTTTCTGTCTGAAGGTTCCTCTTGATACACTGCTTGTATGAGCGAGCAGCAAAGGTTCTGGTGAGAGGCTCGCCTGAACCTTCGCTGCTCGCATAGGCGATAAGTACCAAAATCCCTTGACGGGGGCCATATCAAATGTAGGTATAAAATGGGTTGAGTGTACAGTATTCACCATATTAAGAACACAGTATGCTTTGACCTTTCATTTTAATCATAGAAACAAACGCGAGAAAGACCTTCCATTAACCCATTTTATACTGGTGGACTCTTCCATTGTTTTATGTTGGACAAGTCCATTAGTTATTTAAGGGGTCTGAACTGTTTGCCTATGCCCCTTTTACAGGTTTCCCGGTAAGATTGGGTTAAATGCATGATCAGGTGCAACCATTTATACCTTATGCCAATTTTGGTAATGTTTGGTTGAACCATACTGTCCAAAGTGTACTTGTTCAATTTTTAGAACAAGTATGGTAAGGTGTTTAAGAAAAGTAGAAGTAAAACAAAGATCAGGAATCAATACAATTAACTTACTCCACCCATCAAAGACACCAAAGGGAAAGAAACACAAACATGAAGTGCCCAGACCATAATGGAAACCTAAACAAAGGATGGCCATAAGGACAGTTACTTTCCCACAAAATGGCCAAATGGCCATCCAAAATAAAAAGACACAAGTGATACACACAGTGAGTAGTAACAAACAACAACATAAACAAACTGCCACAGAAGAACCGCCTTGGAACGGTCAGTGGAAAGAATTCCACTGGGGGGCTTAAATCGATTTTACGTGGCCACAATAGAGTCTGAATATTTCTGGTAAATAAGGTACTTGTTACCATCAGGAACATTTGCCTTAATGCACTATGTAAATTTTTAGAACTGACAGCAGTTTTTATTTTCTAAAATAATTTCATGGTGGGCAGAAGGTTTACATATCATGTCAAACCTTGTTTTCTCTGAAAAATGAGAAAAAATATAAATGTAACAATAGTGATTTGAAAATGACATCTGCAAAATGTTGTAATTGGTAGTTTAAGGGGAATGGGAACACCTAGCACATTTGTCCCCCATTTTTCAAAGGGAGACAACTTTCAGGACTTCCTGTTCACTTTTCTATAGGATCAGTCCCAGCGAAAAAGGGGTCTGCTCTTAAAGGAAAGAATTTGCTCCTTAGGAGCAAATTCTTTCCTTGAAGAGTTGACCCCTATTGACATGGGAGACAAAAACACTTTCGCAGGAGTTGCCTCCCATGAAGGTGTATCCACTCCCCTTAAAGCTTAAGAATGCTTCTGTGGAAGTCTGATTTGTTTAATCTGTCCTTTGATTTCAGAGTCACTGGCCTTGCCAATGTTTCTACTTATCCTTTGTTCATGAGTCATTTCACTTGGATTGGAGCTGATGTCATCATTTTCTGTACAGTTACCATGACAACTACACAACGTTCTATCCTACATAAGGCTGTGATGGAAAATGCTGAACTTAAAGTAAAGTAAGTTGACAGCAGAATTTCAGTGGAACAGGTATTTTGGGGTTTTGTCACCCCTCTCTTCTCCAACCCATGCCATTTTCATTGGGAGCAAACATCATAACGTGTGAACCGTTTCAGATACAGCCTTCATGTTTAGCATGTAGATACCTTGTGACAAAGACTTCCCACTCATACAAAAACAAACATTGGTCATAACTTTTGAACTGTTTCAGATAGAGCCTTCATATTTGGCATGTATATTCCTTGTGACAGTGGCTTCCCACTTATACAAAAACTTTTGACCTGTGATCTTGACCTGGACCTGTGACCTACTATAAAGGAAAAATTGACCTTGGCCAGGGGACATGTTCATGTTTCACAAACACATCTTGTTCTTTATATGAGGTGGTGCTTACTGGGTTGTTCATTACACAAACTTGTTCATACACTGGAACCTATTTATAACATGGTTCAATATAGCATGTTTTTGGATATAACACAGGTCAAAGATGGATCCAAATTAAGCAATAGTAACCTAAGCTGAGGGTACTAGTGCACCAAGCTCGGCCAGTCTGAAAGCCCCAAGACACCACATGACACCCCAAGACACACCAAGACACCCCCAAGACACCAAAATGTATTATTTATTTATTTCCACAAGAGTGTTAGAAGGCCTTTCAATGCCTAAAAGTATTTAATAAACAAAAATAAGACACTGTTTACGTCCTAAACAATTACATAATGCACTATATATATACTCTTGTAGATCGGCAATGTAATAAACACCCCAAGACACTTATGTATGGCCTTTTTTGTTAATTACCATACCATCTAAGGCATATATAGCATGAACCAGCACAATACTGAGGAAGTTATGGAGATTAACTGGTATTCCTCTGTTCTATATCCTGGAGTTTGGGATTTATCAAATAATTGTTCAAAACCAAAGCCTTGTGTCTTAGGACACATTTTATCATTGCCTATTTTCCCTTTTTGTTCGTAATTGTTAAAAAATAATATTGTCAAGTTACCCAGCCATCCATTTGTTCCGATCTTAGGATGAAAGGTACCGAATATATAATTTGATTATCTTATTTATGCCCGGCAATTACTAATAGCTGATGTCCGTGCATGCAAACGGCCACTTGTTTACTGATTACTGTCTACACTGATATCAGGTGTTCTAAACCTGGCCACATGTAAATCTTTTTGCGAAAATTGCTTCAATTATATCATAATATATATAAAATAATAATAAATGTGTAATAATAAAAGTGTCTTGGGGTATCTTGGGGTGTCTTGTGGTGTCTTGGGGTGTCTTGTGGTGTCTTGGGGCTTTCAGACCGACCCCGCCAAGCTTAGGTTTCTTTTGCTTTTAGTGCATTGAACAACAACTGCAGAATGATACACCACAAACATTCGGCAAATGAAAGGTGAAGGACGTGTTGTTAGGCTGGTTTCCTGCAGTTCAGTATAGCAACAAGCAGAAATAAAAACCAGTAACTTAATCATGATTGTCCATAGGAAAAATCCGGTTATTTCTGTAGCGGGCACTTGGAATGGTCCTATTCAATTGTGATAGTGCCTGCCGTGCATTGACCGCAGAATAGTGACCTGCATGTGATGGATTTCTAGCCAACGATAAAAACAAGTTTCATTTGTGATATACACTAAAACTGTATACATGATGTAGAAAAATGACCATATATACATTTTTGTTTTGAAAATGCTTTCTGCTTTGGGCCCCAACAATAGTGTTACAAAAAGATTGTGGTATATGATGTTCCATTATTTTCTAGGTCTAGTATCCCAGTAGAAGGAAGTGTATTTGGTATTGCCTGTGACCCAGAAAGTAAGAAAGTGGCTGTACAACTGGTTGATGGCTCAGTTCTACAGTTTGATTCAGGTAATTCCTGGCTGCTTTAAATGAGTTTCTTGAAAAAAAAAATATATCCCCCTGCCAAGAGGAGGATACATATTGTTTTTGTGCAGATCCCATTTGCATTAATGTTGGCATTGGCATATATCTCCTGAACCAATGGATGGATTCTGACCAAACTTGCATTGTTACATTACTAGGATTTTGGAAAACAGTCAATAGGTTTTCATGGCCTTGACCTCATTTTCAAGGTCACAGGCTCCTGAAAACTGTCAATTGTGTGCCGGGCCAAAAATGGCTTGCTGCATCCTTTCTTATGACCGATTTGATGAATTGCGATTGAACTTGTACAATATATCATTGCAACCTTTCAAAGATAAGATTAGATTTTGATGACCTTGACCTTATATTTAAGGATACAGGCTGCAGAAAATTGTCAATTTTGGGCCAAAAATGGCTTGTCTGCACCCTAACTCATGAACAAAAGAATGAATTTTGGTTGACCGTAGTACAATATATCGTTGCAACCTTCCAAAGATTTAATTGAGATTTTGGTGACCTTGACCTTTTTTTTCAAGCTCACAGGCTCCAGAAGACTGTCAATTTTGGGCCCAAAATGCCTTGTCTGCATCCTATCTCTTGAATGAATTGACACATTTTTATCAAACTTGGTACAATACAGTTGACTCTCGTTATCTCGACCTCGCATATCTCGACCCTATCACTTATATTGAACCCATTTCTAAGTCCAGTATATTTCTCCAATATATTTATTGTATTTTAGCTTTGCATGTGTTGAACTACTTTTAAGTCGACACTTCGGCTATCTCGCCGCTCATTGTCGATCCCTGAATAAATTTTTCAATGTTGTTGCTACTGCGTATCTCGAACCGGAATTCATTACGTAAAGAATGAAACAAAAACATGCTGCCGGTCTTTCAATTAAAGAAAGTCAGGGCTTACAATGTAATTAAGTTTTTTATTCACCAATTTGTTCTGGTGCATTTAAAATTTCAATCAGCACAAACAATACCTTTACCACTACTATGAAAATCATGTGTGTGTAAGTAAGACTGACATGATGTGCTCAACTATTGATCTTTTAACACCGTCTCGTGTCAGTGATTTCACGGATGAGCCAGAGCACAACAGAAACTATAAAAAGAACTGTGTGGCAGGCGATGACTCAGATGAGCCAGTGCATTCGACAAGATAGGTCTGAATTTTCACTTATTGCTCCTTAGTTAATCCACAGTAGGCTCATGCGAAAATGACTGTATGTGAACAGGCTGATCCGAGACTTCGTCAGTTGCATGACCTTCTAGTAGGCTTTGTCCTGTGCTGACTCTGAAAGATTCAGTGTTGATACCCGCTAGCAAATGTAGTGCTATTACACTCCAGAAGAATGAAGAACGGCAAACAATGAGCTCAGACATACCTGTGACGTCATACCTGTGACGGTTATCTCGTACTACGGTTAACTCGAACTTTTTAATACGGTCCAGTGAAGTTCGAGATAACAAGCGCTGACTGTATATCATTCCAATAATTGCAATGATATATTGTACCAAAGATTTGTTAGATTTTGGTGACCATGGCCTTCTAAAAAACTCTGCACAGGCCAGTTTGAGCCATCTTATAACTGCATCAATGATCTTGCTACATGTCTTAACAACATTTGGCCCATACATTCCTGTTCTTGCATAAAGCCTGATGCACATAGCTGGTCAAAGCTGTTTTGATTGTAACCAAAGCATGGATTGAAAAAGGAGTATGTCCATTGGTTCTAGACCAGATATTTTGGACTGGGACCAGGTACGCTTAGCCCAGGTGTGTCCAGCGGAAAAGTAATAAAACAAAAATGTGTTTAAAATGTTGTCGGCTGGTTTTGCTAAGCACTTGAAGCAGGGCTAAAGAAATCTGAAAATTCATCAGATTAGACTGATTTACAACAATGAGAAGATTTATTTGAACAAATTTGGCCAGAAATTCAGTCTGAGAAATTCTCTACACTATTGCAAACTTTTTTTAACAATTAATTATTTAGGAATAAATGACACTGATAATCACACTTGAATTATACTTATCTAACTTGACCTCTCGAATATCTGTATTCTAATCCCCCACTTTTAATCAACAATGCCTCTGCAACCAGCCTGTTAGAAAAGTGATAAACAAGGTGTTTTCATAGCAGTATATATTATCAAAGCCTAAGCAGCCCACTTTAATTATTTGACCAGATAATGATTGCTGAAGACTGGGCAGTCAACATGTGTCATATTACTGGTGCAGAAAGTGTAAAAAACTTGTTTTGGATTACATACCTTTGTTGTCAGTATTAGGCGGCAGGCATTTGACTTCAAACGGAAGTGGTCTGATGGATGCTCCTTTTGGCATATATTTGTGACCCGTCACGCGAAAAGGGACCTTCTGGGAATTTTTGGCGAAAATGAGTTGGAACTGTTTTCAGTTACAACGGTATTTGAGAAACAATTTGACACCAAAATGAATAAAATACTCCTAAGGGTGTCAGGTTTACAATATTTTAAACATAGGTACCCTAAACGCAATTACGTCACAGAATACCAATTCGACGTCATGGGTTACGTCAACAAACTGTTAAAGGTAAAGTCGCAGGTAATGATGCAAGAAAACATCTGAAAAATGCATTTCAATACAGTAAAACATTTATTTCCTTAACACTTTTTCATTATTAAGCATTTCTTTGAGAAATCTGGCATATTGTCGTCGTCCGAAACTGTTTAGTTGTAACGATTGCGAAAGGAAGATCAAAACAGTTTTTTTACACATTATATGAGCAAGAAATCCTACTATTTGCATGTGTGAACAAATGCGAAGAACACCCTGCGCATCAGCATAGACTGATCAGCGCATATAATGCAAGCTTTTGTGATCGTGGCTCTGACCGAATTCAGATCATCAAAGGCTACTGACACTGAGCAGACTCGGTTTTAATGAGTCTTACATATATCTGGTTGGAAACTGGTACCAAATAAGTTCTGAAGTGAGATCCTTTGGATGCAAGGAATACACCAAAATAAACGAAAATAGCAGACTCGGTTTTATTGAGTCTGTTCATGACCAGTACAGAAATGTGCAACACCGGCCACGCCCGCTAGCACCGGCTTAAGCAGAACTCTATTTTCAAAATGATACCAAATGAACTCAATGATCCCAAAGGCCGATTTCCTCGCGACGAGACTCATGAGATACGAACACACCATTCACCGCCAAGGTTCGATCCTTGCTCTGTTCAAACGAGTAACACCATGTTCTGCAACGGAAGGTCTTTTTTCTCGGTACTGTGGTTTTCGCCAACATCTGATAATACGATCGGCTTGAAATAAGTGAAAAAAAATATTGAAAGGGTCGTTAAACAAATAAATAAATAAACACATAATGAAATAAGAAAAGAAAGAAAAAAAACTGGGGTTTTCAGGTTGTATAGTATTTTTCAGTTTTCGTAGTACTAATCCAATACATATGTTCTGGATACTCATTAGAAAACGACCCAGTGAGGCGGTTCAAACAGCACACTTGACTTTACACATTCTCATCACCTTTCTGAGATTTGAAAGAATGCTCTTTCACACGGTGCGCACGATTAAATTTTGTCATTTATGCAGAATACATCAAGTTGTGCAACAAAATTTAATGGCAAACCTCTTTAAAACAAAACCCATATTCTCGTCGGAGTGTGTGTTGTTGAATCGAGTTGCTAAATGCTTTAAAATGGATAACATGGGAAAAAATTCTTCAACTTATCAAAAGAGAAAAAAAAATGAAAAATGAAAAAATAAATCTAAATACATAAATGGAAGGTTACATTTCAAAGTTTTAACTATTAAAAATCCCTTGTGAAAAAGGTTACATACAATGCAGCGTGAAATGATACATGCACATACTGTAATGCTTTATTCTGATCACAACTAGAGCTCATAGATATTGTTTATTAAGGATGCTCACTCATACAACAAAATATATATAGATACAACTACTTTTATTTATCTCCTTTTTCACATAAAACATTATTGGCAGTATATGGACACCGAGTAGATTCAGGTCGAAGGGGGGACGCAGTGACAGAATATAACCTTGCTCGCACGAAAACGGGCACCAAATTATTAATTTGTTTGCACTCAAAATATTGTGCAGTCCAATTTTGAATTTTGAGTATTCCAAAATATGCGCACACTCCAAATGTGTGCTCCAAGATTTTGTAACATTCCAAAAATTGCGCACTTCCTATAGTACGCTCCAAATTTTGTAACAGAGTATTCCAAATATTGCGTACATCCTGTTTGTACGCTCCACAATTTTTTAACATTCCAAATATTGCACACATCCTGTTTGTACGCTCCAAATTTTGTAACAATCCAAATATTGCGCACATCCTATTTGTACGCTCCAAGTATTCCAAATATTGCATACATCTTGTTTGTATGCTTTACCATTTTTTAGCATTCTAATGTGTGCTCCAAGATTTTGTAACATTCCAAAAATTGCGCACTTCCTATAGTACGCTCCAAATTTTGTAACAGAGTATTCCAAATATTGCGTACATCCTGTTTGTACGCTCCACAATTTTTTAACATTCCAAATATTGCGCACATCCTGTTTGTACGCTCCAAATTTTGTAACAATCCAAATATTGCGCACATCCTATTTGTACGCTCCAAGTATTCCAAATATTGCATACATCTTGTTTGTATGCTTTACAATTTTTTAGCATTCTAAATATTGCGCACAACCTGACTGTACGCTCCAAATTATGTAAAAATCCAGATATTGCGCCCATCCTATGTGTACGCTCCATTCTATCCCAACTCTTGTGCACTCCAATTTATGCACTCCAACTAATCTTGACAGTGAGCACTCCGTAATGTGCACTCCAAAATGCATTCCATGACACGCATTCCATACCATCTTCTGCATTATGCAATGCATACCATGTAATCCATCCCATATTACATATATTCAAATAGCCCCGGCTGCACGTGCGAACCTTACTTATGACTTGCAATTTAGAAAGTTTTAGTATGACCCTGGGGGGAACACATCCTCAGGCTATGGCAAACCACTTCCCTGAAGGAGACGCCACCCAGTTCAAGAAGTTCTGAAAGAAACAAGCCTCAGCTCTGCTCCCAGCAACCAGTACCCGGAATCTAGGCTCAAGAACAAATCTTCAGGTTATGGCGGACCACTTCCATGAAGGAGATGCCACCCAGTCCAAGTAGAAGTCCTGAAAGAAACAAACTTCAGCCTTGCTCCCAGCAACCAGTATTTGGAATCTAGGCTCAAGGCGTAAAGTTTCATTACAACCAAACAGCTGTCTAAGCAAAGCGTCCCCCCTATCGAATGCTGAATTCCGCATTGCACCTCGAAGCTCAGCTGATCAAAAGTCAGCAGAATCTCTCGGTGAAGAAATTAAGTGGCCATAAACAACCGATCCGGAGTCTACATCATAGTGTAGATTATATTTTCTTGTCCTTTGTGATCATTGATTCCATTATGGAAATTTGAAAATATCTGAGGGTCACTGATGAGGCCTAATTGGCCGAAACTAGCTAGTCCGGCCCAGAAAACATGCACACTCCATATTTTGCAACAGCTGTCGCTGAATTTTGGGCTTTTAGTTTATGTTCAATGTCACATGCGTATATGTAGTTAAAACCATGGGCATTAAACGTCACTAAGTAGCCAGTATACATATATATAGTGTTAACACATCAATCCATTTTGTGGGCCAGTCGAAGATATACGTCGATAGGCAGCGTTGTCACATCCAACAGTCTCTCTACAGCAACGGGAGAATAATATCCAGCGTCGGGAGAATAATATATATATCCAATTTAACACGTATTTACTTATTTGTTAATTATATATTGACTTATAGAACTAAGTATTGTTGCTATATTTATACAAGTAGACTGTCGTATGTACAGCATCTTTAATTAGGACATGCCAGCCTCAGCACCAGGAGGCACCAAACAAGCCTGAAATGAAAAGAACTTAAGACAGTATCAGGTATTAAACTTCCTGGACTGCCAATAATATCACAACGACAGCGGCGGGTGGGTGGGTTTTAGATTCTTCTTAAAAAATACAACTTTCTTTTGCTGGATTTGAAAACGGAAAAGGAAGGTTTCCCTGAGCATGCGCAAGACGCCAAACCATAGTTTGGCCCTTAAGACGCTTGACTGCTGAATAACAAACACGGTGCAAGCGTCCAGTAACCTGGACCAACTGTCATGGTGGATGACGAGATCGAAATTGCGATCAGACATTGTTTAAACCTAAATAATGAGAGGTCAAGCCACCCTGAAGCTGCAATCATGACACATTAATGACAGTCCATTCAATTTGTTCGCACCAAATAAATGGGATTATCATTTAGTTGATAATCCCTATTATTAAGGATGCTCACTCATACAACAAAATATATATAGATACAACTACTTTTATTTATCTCCTTTTTCACATAAAACATTATTGGCAGTATATGGACACCGAGTAGATTCAGGTCGAAGGGGGGACGCAGTGACAGAATATAACCTTGCTCGCACGAAAACGGGCACCAAATTATTAATTTGTTTGCACTCAAAATATTGTGCAGTCCAATTTTGAATTTTGAGTATTCCAAAATATGCGCACACTCCAAATGTGTGCTCCAAGATTTTGTAACATTCCAAAAATTGCGCACTTCCTATAGTACGCTCCAAATTTTATAACAGAGTATTCCAAATATTGCGTACATCCTGTTTGTACGCTCCACAATTTTTTAACATTCCAAATATTGCGCACATCCTGTTTGTACGCTCCAAATTTTGTAACAATCCAAATATTGCGCACATCCTATTTGTACGCTCCAAGTATTCCAAATATTGCATACATCTTGTTTGTATGCTTTACCATTTTTTAGCATTCTAATGTGTGCTCCAAGATTTTGTAACATTCCAAAAATTGCGCACTTCCTATAGTACGCTCCAAATTTTGTAACAGAGTATTCCAAATATTGCGTACATCCTGTTTGTACGCTCCACAATTTTTTAACATTCCAAATATTGCGCACATCCTGTTTGTACGCTCCAAATTTTGTAACAATCCAAATATTGCGCACATCCTATTTGTACGCTCCAAGTATTCCAAATATTGCATACATCTTGTTTGTATGCTTTACAATTTTTTAGCATTCTAAATATTGCGCACATCCTGACTGTACGCTCCAAATTATGTAAAAATCCAGATATTGCGCCCATCCTATTTGTACGCTCCATTCTATCCCAACTCTTGTGCACTCCAATTTATGCACTCCAACTAATCTTGACAGTGAGCACTCCGTAATGTGCACTCCAAAATGCATTCCATGACACGCATTCCATACCATCTTCTGCATTATGCAATGCATACCATGTAATCCATCCCATATTACATATATTCAAATAGCCCCGGCTGCACGTGCGAACCTTACTTATGACTTGCAATTTAGAAAGTTTTAGTATGACCCTGGGGGGAACACATCCTCAGGCTATGGCGAACCACTTCCCTGAAGGAGACGCCACCCAGTTCAAGAAGTTCTGAAAGAAACAAGCCTCAGCTCTGCTCCCAGCAACCAGTACCCGGAATCTAGGCTCAAGAACAAATCTTCAGGTTATGGCGGACCACTTCCATGAAGGAGATGCCACCCAGTCCAAGTAGAAGTCCTGAAAGAAACAAACTTCAGCCTTGCTCCCAGCAACCAGTATTTGGAATCTAGGCTCAAGGCGTAAAGTTCCATTACAACCAAACAGCTGTCTAAGCAAAGCGTCCCCCCTATCGAATGCTGAATTCCGCCACAGCAAATTTATGATGCCCCACATAAATTTGTCCCCCAATTCAGCAAGTCAACATTTTTATGAATATAGCCTTTTTATCCTTGTCCTGTTATTCTAACTACATATTAGGATTTTACATTTGGGAAGAAGGGTCTGTAACAAATTGATTGACTACTTCCTCAAATGTATTTAAAAATATGATATTGCCCACAGCAGTGAGATGAACCCTATTCGTCTTAAATAGCCCTGTTGTATTGAAATCGAGCACATGCTTGATTGTTCGGTCACTACATTTAAAGGAGGCTGTCTACCCGATTGGTTTATACGCCTCCTTTGATCCAGCTTTTTAAGCCCTTCATGAGTGTTGTCCGCCCCCAGCCATGACTGACAATTAGGGAGGATGTCTGATCATACCGTTTGGGCTTCGGGATAGATAGAAGCCATGTATGCAAATTAGCTTTTAAAAGTCTTTAAGAAGTTTGCTTTGGGACCACTCAACAAGGTTGTTGCCCCCGAGGTGAATAATTATCATCACAAGGGTTGAATGAAACTGCAGCAACCATTGGAGCTCGGTGTCGTAGTGATCCCAGTGCACCGCTGAACCCTAATAAAATTTTTAGCTAACAATCACTGCATTAGCTGGAAGTCTGAGAGCTGATACACTGTCAGCAAGGTGTGAAACCAGGGAATCACCGATAATCAATATATCTGTAACAGACAATTTAAAAAAGTATGTACTATGTTACCGCCCCAGTTTTCCATCAACCAAGTTCTTTTATGGCTATACTAGAATACCCTTAGCTGCCAAATTAATAGCCCTTCCAATTCTAAAGGAATGTGCAGCATAAAGTTGCTTTGGAAGTCCTAATTTATTTTCTACAGCTGTCACAAGAATGCCACTGAGCTGACAGTGCTTTAATGAATGGCCATTCCGGAGGCAAAAGAAGTCTAGACTACCCTCAGGCTTCCACATCATATATTGTTTGACAACCAAGGCAACATATAGATGCATTGATTGCAAGTGGGATGCACGATATTGTTGGAGAGCAGTTATGTCTCAACTAATTCTAAAGATGAATTAAATATTTATCTAGTTTATTTATCTGATTAGAACTATCTCATCCAACATTACCCTGCGTGAGTGGGTATGTGTGATTAGAATGTGGTGTACTGCAAGGTGCAGTGCTCAGTACTCTACATTTTAATAAATGCATAAATTAAAATAAATAAATAAATAAATACATAAATGGAAATATCTCATTAAACATTACCCTCCGTGAGTGGTAAGGTTGATCCGTAGATTTGAAAAGAATGTTGTGTACTGCAAAGTTCAGTGCTCGGCACTCTACATTTTTAATATGTCATGGAAATATCTCGATTAACATTGCCTTCCGTGACTTGGTAAGGCTGGTCTGTAATTTTGAATAGAATGTGGTGTACTGCAGGGTGCAGTTCCCAATACACTACTGTTTTTTTTTTTTTTTTTTTTTTATAAATCAAAAATAAATAACAGAAGATGCTCCAAAGATGGAAAAATTATCCACTGGACCACTGGTCTTATCTCATTACCTACAAAGTAGGCACCAAAACCGAGTTCAAACCCCTTGCACGAATGGTGCAGTGCTGTAAGTCCTCATTTGACATCCAGAACCGGTCATGAGAAACGGAAATACCATAATTTAAATTGCCCAAATTGCCCACAAAATGGACTCCCTAGTACCAAGCAGGAAACTGTCAAGATAACATATGAATCGTCCCTCAGAAACATGTCTAGCTACCCAGAATTCCAAAAAAGTAGCGACAGTCTCGAAAGTCTGGCGTGCTATGCTGCGACCAAATGGCATTGCTTAAACAAAATAAAACTTCCCGTCAAGCTTGAATCTGAACTGATCAGAGTCTAAAGGAGAGACGAGTAATAGCCCAAATTTTCCTTTTATATCGGAATTTACCAAAAGGCAACCACAGCCTTAAGCTTGTACAATTTGCACAATATAATATACAAGACCTAATGGTGATATGTGCGGAGGTTTGTGGCTTCAAATATGTTTTGAAAGTCAATAAAATTACCTTTAGAAAATATATTGTTTGTGGTCATTGAATTCCCAATATATGTTTAATTGACAGGTTACTATCGATAATACCGGTATATCACACCTGTGATTCAAGCGGCTATGTCCGGCTCAAAAGTAGGTCGGGTGTTCATAAATAAACTAACATTCGACAAACACATGGTCATTTGCATATTTAAAAATAACATAGCTGGTCAGCCGAGCCATCAAGCTATCCCACAATGCCTGCGCTGTTTAACTCTGACAACCCAAACTGACGCTATTATACCCGAAATTCGAGGCATAATCCCTTCCAAAATATAAAGAAAATTCTAAAAGCGTATTTACTTAAAATATGGTACTGTAAGTTAATTTAACGTTACACAATGAGTGCCAAAGGTCATGACCCCTGTGGAAATTCCCCTTACCAAATGTACACAAGAAATATTTTCAATCAGTCCCACACCTCTGGCAAAGATTTTGCTTTTAACTGTTCAAAAATGATCAAATTTTAGCAATAAAAACCGAAGCTTTCACCTCCACCAAATGAGAAACTGGCGGGAAAGATATCCGTTCTTTGTTTCTTTTTACTGAAGAGTTCCCGGCCGACCGTCCTTATATCAGAAATCATATTTAGCCCTTTAATTTCTTCGCTGCATACTATTTATCTTCCATAATAACATTTTTCCCCAAGCTTTATAAGGTACCAAAAACTCGCAGGGCCACAATTGTCACCCATGTATATTTTGCAATTAAAATGGCGATTTTTATGCCGCCGTAGTGTCACTTTTCCTAATATTTTCGTAACGGTGAACTGTCTTAGTTGTCACTTTTCCCTATTTAGTTGTACCTCGTCACTAACGCATTTTATCATTTCCGGTTGCAAAACGAAAGTACCGATACTATTATTGTTGTTCGAGGTCAACCAATGGAAATTCTTATATTATAGCTAAAGGACACCCTCTTCTTCTTTTATTATGAAACATATCTCAACCGAGTCCCGACAACTTTCTCTTGCTGGATTTTTAGTTTTAGATTCTTCTTAAAAAATACAACTTTCTTTTGCTGGATTTGAAAACGGAAAAGGAAGGTTTCCCTGAGCATGCGCAAGACGCCAAACCATAGTTTGGCCCTTAAGACGCTTGACTGCTGAATAACAAACACGGTGCAAGCGTCCAGTAACCTGGACCAACTGTCATGGTGGATGACGAGATCGAAATTGCGATCAGACATTGTTTAAACCTAAATAATGAGAGGTCAAGCCACCCTGAAGCTGCAATCATGACACATTAATGACAGTCCATTCAATTTGTTCGCACCAAATAAATGGGATTATCATTTAGTTGATAATCCCTATTATTTCTGTTTCATATAATGTAGGTTGGCCCCAAGGTTTTAGGGAAAATGTGTTATTATTGTCTCCATAACATTCGTTGACTTCTTGTCTTTCAGCATTGAGACAAGGTGGCGGGATCATTGCCGTTAATTTGTGATCAGTTCCTGGACCTTATCCTGATCCTTTACAATTTTGATTATCTATCGATCCATCCATCCATCCATTATCTATATGGTAGGAGGGATTTTTAACCAGCACAGGAGATGATTCCCTCTGCATATAGGATTCCAATTAACGTCCCGATCAGAAGGACGGCACACTTTGGTGTATTCATCCCTGCAAATGATGCCAGTGGAGCAAGTTTGGACACTGCAATTTTATGACCACTGACACGAATCGTACCGGAGGCCTCACACATCAGAGGCAAGTGTCCTAACCACTGATCTGCCTCGCTCTGGAGAAACTGGTACCGTCTAACGTAAACCCAACTGGCAGGTTCCGATGCCGTCAAATTATAAATTTTCATGAATACTTCTCCAACACCTTCCATTTTTCAACTGTCACAATAGAGTTTCCCAAGCTGGCATCACTATAAAATTACTTCTGCTAACTAACAAATAGAACTATTAAATATACCGATGCACCGGGGCTTAGAAAAATAGACTGGGCTGCATGATACTTCCATGCAGAGCTGAAACTGACCGCACATGATTACTGGTACACAACTTAGAGGGACTAAGCCTGCCCAGGCAAAGTGGTGTGAGTCAGACCGTCCAATGCCTATAAGCATTTTGGTTTCATTGAGCGGCAGGGCTTGAGATGTCCTTTCATCTCAATGTCGGATAAAAATCCCACAAAAGTGGCAGCAACGTCTCCAAAATGACCTATATACAGACGCACAAAACCAATTTGGACCTCATCTCCAGATTTTTGGTCTTTAAACCGAGGTCTCGTCGCCGTATGACCTTAGATGCTGGTGTGAGGTAACCCTTCCCCCTACACACACACACACACACACACACACACACCAATCTGTGGTATGGCAATCATAAACGACAACTCAGTGTCTACACATTTTTGTATTCTTACAATGGTACTGGACAACAGTTATGACCCCCGCCCATTAGGGCTTTAAGAAATAAATGGGCTGCATGATGCTTCCACGCAGAGCTGAATCCAACCTCACACGAGTACTGGTAAACCGCTCAGAGGATCTAAGCCTGCCCGGGCAAATCGGTGCGAGTCGGACCCTCCATGCTCATAAACCCTATTGGTTTCATTGGGCGACAGGGCTTGAGATGTCATTTCATCTCAATGTCGAGTAAAAGTCCCACAAAATTGGAAGCAACGTCTCCAAAATGACCTATATAGTACTGACAGGGACGTTAAACATCAAATCAAACAAACAAACTGCCTGAAACTGGACAACAGCATTTTCTCCCCGTCAGTTATCACAGTGGAAATTCAAATCATTGTATGTAACTGAATTTTCAGAATTGATTACCCTTGATTACTCGGTCTCGTTCGCCGGTAAGCTCAGCCTGATCAAGTTCGTTTTTAACTTGGTTGAATAATTGTTGGGAGAAAATATCAAACAGATGGCATTATGAGGGAGTTTTAAAATATATTGGAGGGGAGTTTTGAAATATATATAGTTCCGACTTGCTTGGGTGGAGACAGACGCATACTTACAGACAAAGAACCGATCGCCTAGTGCTGGTTTCTGTGGCTTGTACTAACAGTTAACTCGGTCCCCGCCCATCGGGGCTTGAAGAAATATATGGGCTGCATGATGCTTCCACGCAGAGCTGAAACCGACCCGCACACAAGTACTGGTAGACCGCTTAGAGGATCTAAGCCTGCCCAGGCAAAGCAGTGCGAGTGTCGGACCGTCCATGCTTATAAACCCTATTAGTTTCATTGGGTGGCAGGGCTTGAGGTGTCATTTCATCTCAGTGTCGGGTAAAAGTCCCACAACATTGGAAGCAACGTCTCCACAATGACCCTTAGAGTGTTGACGGGGACGTTAAACCTCAAATCAATCAAACAAACAAAACTAACAGTTTACTATAAATCCTATAATAATAATATATGTATATTGATTAACTTATGACGTAGCAGTTAGACGTCACCAACACCAACTGTCTGTGAACCGGATGACCTTGTCGCATTGTAATTTAACCACCGGTTGATATCGAAGAGAATCGTACCTAGTGGGCCTGGCATTTGGCCTTACCCTGGTGAAAAAAATGTTGCCCGGACCAGACATATTAACTATAATCGCTGTTAAATTCAGTCCATCCACCGTCTGCGTAAGTTCTTGGGCAACAGGGCTTGAGATGTCATTTCATCTCAATGTCGGGTAAAAGTCCCACAAAATTGGAAGCAACGTCTCCAAAATGACCTTTACAGTGTTGACGGGGACGTTAAACCTCAAATCAAACAAAATCTGCGTAATTTCAGAAAATAATTTTCAGGTAACAGCTGTCACTTATGCGGAGTTAAAACTATGGCGTTTACCGTTTATTTACAAGGGACGAACCTCGAATAGGAACAGTGAAAAAGGATTGAAAAAAGCTCATGTCGCCAAGAATGTAAGATGAATTATGAGTCCAATTAAGATACAGCGTTATCAAATTGTCAGCAAATGACGTTAACGTGAACATTATTTTCGAACGTCATTTACGCTAAATGACGTAACTTCCCAGAAGGTCCCTTTTCGCGTGACGGGTCACATTTATGTTCGGTTTTATGCATCCTGGCACACAGAATTCTGCATCCCCGAGAACCCAGATGGCCAGTTTTCAAAACCCAAACTTTTAATTCATTGCTATGCATGTAGTATCCAAGCAGTCAATGAAAAGGTGAATTTCGGACCCGGTGGATGCTCAGGCTGATCTGCACCTCCCATAAAAATCCTGTAAGTTCGCAAACCGTGAGAACTTGCTTTAATTCTCAAAAAAATGAACAAATTTGTTTTACAATCCACTAAGGAGTCCAAAAGGTGCAG